>OX463224.1:48641714-49994214 GCA_949820135.1 Sylvilagus floridanus | reverse complement strand
TGCAGAACTTTTCATCCAACAGATGCAGAATACTAATTCTTCTCACCAGTCATGAAACTTTCTCTAGGACAGACCACATGCTTGGCCATAAAGCAAGACTCAGCAAATTTTTAAAAATTGAAATGATATCATGCTTCTTCTTTGACCACAATGGAAAGAACCTAGAGATCAACAACTCAAGAATCTCTAGAACATAGGCAAACACCTAAAAAGTAATCTGTAAAAGTAAAATTGAGATGCAATGACTTTGAACAGCCCTTGTCTTGACTGTTGAGTAAGAGTTTCTTTTTTCATATTTTTTGTTGAATTCTTTACTTAATATAGAGTTAATATTCTATGTATAATGTTAATTGAAAATAGATCTTAGTCAAAAATAATAATGAGAATAGGAGAAGAAGGAGGAAGAAGGATGGGATTGAGGGTGGGAGCGTGGGTACAGTGGGAAAAATTACTATATTCCTAAAGTTGTATTTATGAAACTCATGAAATTTGTATTCATTAAATAAAAGGTTTTGGGGGATAAAACACATTGATATTTCCATATTTTCACTATCTCTCAACTTGGTGTGTCTTCAGTTTTCTTCTTGTCAATTTAATTTGTTGTCAGTCAATATACTAACTCTTAAACATATCATCTGTTTCTCCTATTGTACTTTTTTATTAAATCATAAACTCTTTTTAGGAAGGTGACAACTGGGAATGTCTGCTAAGAGTTATGGGATTTCTTTCAAGAGTAATAAAAATATCCTAGAACTGATTATGGTCTATAATCAACACCAGACGATTCTAACATATTAACAATTTGAAGCTTGAATCTATATGTATATCTCAACTTTAAATCTTTTTTTCACTTTTATTTAATAAATACAAATTTCCAAAGTACAGCTTATGGATTACAATGGCTTCCCCTCCCCATAACTTCCCTCCCACTCACAACCATCCCATCTCCCACTCCCTCTCCCATCCCATTCTTCATCAAGATTCATTTTCAATTCTCTTTATATACAGGAGATCAATTTGGTATATATTAAGTAGAGATTTCAACAGTTTGCACCCACACAGAAACATGAAGTGTAAAATACTGTTTGAGTATTAGTTATAGCATTAATTCACATTGAACAACACATTAAGGACAGAGGTCCTACATGAGGAGTAAGTGCACAGTGACTCCTGTTTCAACTTTAAATCTTTAATAGTCTCATAATTGTTACTTGCATTGAGAACCTTATCAATTCTTTTCTGGATTATTCTGGTTGCATCATAACTTCTTGTTCTACCTCCAGTGCTGCATACTACAATCAGAACAAAGTTTCTAAAATCTCAATCTGATGTTCACTAGCTTGATTAAAACTAATGGTCATTCCAGCTGCTTACAGTATAAAACATCTTCCCGTGGCTTCAACCCTTCTGTCAACTTCAGCCTTTTTGATAGTTTCTATACATACTAACTATACAAGAAGTCCCTTGCCAAAACTGTCAATTAACTCTTCCCTTTCTTACCATTCACTTCATTTTCAAACACATTGTCTCTGTAAAATAGCCTAGTCTCTTTTCCTATCTTGAAAGATATACTTGTCCTTCAAATAGTTCTTTATTAATAAATGGAAGAAGGCTACCTCAATTCCAAAATAAAATGGGCCACCCATGCATTATTACATCATGGCTAGTGAATCACATAGAACATGACTTTAATGATCTGTTTTATGTCTCTCTCATAAGATAGAAACCTTGAAGAAGCAGGAGTCTTATCTTATACTTCAACATCTTTACTCACTAATATATTAAAGAAATCAGTAAGTAGTGGATGAATGAATGATGCCAGGCTTGGTGCTTTAATACACCACTATCTCCACCTGTGTGATAATCTTTTTGTAATGTCATAATGCCCATCTCACTTGATAATGTTGCTCCTCAAACTGTGTCAGCCATTCAATCCTGAGGTCTGCCCTAGATGTATCATTGCCAATAACAAGTACCACTTTACATAAGCAATCCTTTGAACCCACCTATACAAACAAAACATTGATCTCTCTCTCAACTTGTTCTATCTTCATTGTTCTTCTTATCCATTTAATTTTCTGTTGATCAATATACTTTTAAACACATCCTCATATGCATTGTCTCTTTTCCCCTATTCTACTTTCTTATTAAATCATAAAATCATGTTGAATATAATTCTGCATTTTCTTTAATTAATCTGAGACTGTAAAGCAAATGTGATTATAAAAATGAAACAAACATAAGCTCAAACAAAACCTGATATCACTTCAAATTCAGAACCACCAACTTCTCAAGTGTGTTCTTTATGCTGTAAGACAGCTATAGAATCACACATCGCTTAACATCAGGGACACATTCTGAGAAGTGTTCTCTTCAGGATTTTGCCAGTGCAAACATCACAGAGTGCAAAGCTTCTGTCACTTTGTTCTTGTTCTTCAAGATCATAGCCTGGACATGCCTGACTGGCAAGCGATAACTGTCACTGATTATCTACCTGCATAGCCCTTAATCACTTTTAATTTTATTTCCAGGTCAAACACAAAATGTGGTCTCTTAATGGCAGCAAGTGTGGTAAATTTTGTATGCTTAGGAGTCCTAATGAACAAAATAATCCAAGAGTAAATCAAGTATAAGAACAAATAATGTGATTAAGAGATATGGTAACCACAAGATGTATGTGGCTGCTGCTGGTGTGACACAGCATTGTATTCACAGTAAACCTTTTTTGTAAGCATGAGTATATTCTAAAATGAATACAATATAATAAACCAGTAATAATCACTTGTTGCCATTGTCAACTATTATGTACTGTAGGTAACTGTACGTGCTATGCTTTTTACAGCTAGCTGTGTAGTAGGTTTGATTACACTAGTATCACCACAAATGGATGAGTCCTATATTGCACCACAAACACATGAATCCTACAACATTACTAGGTGACACAAGAATCTTTAAGTTTCATTACAATCTTACAAGACTGCAATTGTATATACAGTCCATCTCTGACTAAAGTGAGATCATTACACAGTACATATCTGTATTTCTTTAATCAATTTATTTTCCTACTTTCTTAGATTATTTATGCCTTTTCACAGAGAGAGATTATTTATGCCTTTTCACAGGCAGAGAGAGAGGACTTCCATCTGCTGGTTCACTCCCCAGTTGGCCCCAATGTCCAGAGCTACACCGATCTAAAGCCAGGAGCCAGGAGCTTCCTCTGGGTCCCCCGCATGGGTGCAGAGGCCCAAGGACTTGGGCCATCTTCTACTGCTTTCCCAGGCCATAGCAGAGAGCTGGATTGGAAGTGGGGCAGCTGGGACTCTAATCTGTGCCCATAAGGGATGCTGGCACTGTAGGCAGCAGCTTTAGCCACTCCACCACAGCGCTGGCCCCACCTTTTCACTTCTCAAACATTCAACCTCAGCTTTTCTCATCTCACTCTCACCTTGATTCTTATTCATCGAGAAAGCAGAATGCTTTGTGCCAGGTACTATGGATCAACAACATTCCTGCACTTTCTTTTATCCCCTTGGGCACAAGATCTTACATCTTCTCATTAAGAATTATCTTTTCTCTCTCTCTCTTACAATATCAATTTTTCCTTCCTCTCCCAAGTGTATTGGTTTATTTCTTTCAATGTGCAAATATTCTTTACATTTCTCATCCTAAGACATAAAAGATATAAACAAAATTTTAAAAATTAACAAAAGGCTCTATTTTGATCCCAATACCATCCCTACTACAATCTTATTTTTCTGCTTCTCTTTAAAATGGGGAGAAAGTATTTTTCTTATCTGTTATTTTATGTTTTTTAATAAACAATGAATTTATACCATTTAATATTTTCAACAGAAAAAATTTTAAGAGAAATAGGACTGAAGAAAATCACAGGAATAATTCTTCATTTTCTTTTTAAATTTTTATTTATTTATTTGAAAGGCAGAGGGACAAAGAGAGATCTCCCATCCTTTGGTTCACTCCCCAGATTCCTGCAACATCCACAGCTGGGTGAAGGCTGAAGGCAGGAACTGAGAACACAACCTGGCTCCTCTACATGGGTGGGAGGGACCCAAGGACTTGACCATCACCTGCTGCCCCCAAGGGTAAGCATTCGCAAGAAGCTGAAATGAGAAGCAGCCAGGATCTGATACTAGGCCAGTCCAAAGCCAGGAGCCAGAAGCTTCATTTAGATCTCTCACATGGGCAGCAGAGGTCCCCAAGTATTTGGACCATCTTCCATTGTTTATCAGAGGTCAGTAAAAAGAAGCTGGATTGGAAGTGGAACAATAAGGACATGAACTGGCGCCCATATGGGATGCCAAATCCCAGACTCAAGTGGCAGCTTTTCCGTCTATACCACAATGCCAGTCCCTTCACTTTGTTTCAAAAACAACCTAGTTTTTTGAGATAACATGTTAAGAATGTTGAATCTTCGGCTTTTACTAATGCCCCGTGGAAGCACTTGTGGGACTCAACAAAAGAATCAAAGCTGATCTCAATTGACTATTCCTGCTAGAATCCTGACTTACCAGATAATAATCAAGGTCATACTATATTGTATTTATTTCTAACATTGCTACCATTTCCTGGAGAGAAAAACAAATAATTATTTTAAAATTTGTCCATTTTTCATCTGAAAGCATTTTTTTACTGAAAGCATTTTTTTCTTCTTTTTATGGAGATAAAAGCAGTTGCTTCATATAAAAGCAAATACTATCCTCATTTTTAAAAATAATTAAATTGAGTATGCAGTGGAACAAAAGAAATGGAAATATTTCCTTGTGTGTTTGTTTTGTATCACCCAAATCTCTTTAGTTATTTCTATTTGTTTTAAAAATTATTAAAAAGCAAAAATAATATATGGTATTTTGAAAATCAAGCACAATATAGGTAGAATACCAAATTTGTCTATGTGATTTTTCTTTTCTCCAAACAGATTATCAGTAATGTATTAAAATATAAAATAAAATGATAAAAATAGACTATGGGATTAAAATCAACCCTGGTTTATTAATAAATATTCAATGACTTCTATGCTCTAGAGCTTAAGGAAGTCCCTTTCCTCATTATGTTACTTGTTTTCAATTTTCACAGTTTTTAATCTCTTCTTGAGCCTCTTTGGTTTTCTTTGTGTGACATTTCAAAAATCAAAAGGACAGAAGAGAAAAAACTTCAAATGGACATGGGTAGAAATTCCTTTTTAAGTAACATTGACATTCCATTGTTATTTATTAGAATCTCCTAAGAACAGTAGACCAATCCAAAGTATAAGCATAGCTGAATAAAAACATAAAACAGATGTATGTTGTTTGAACACTTACATACACACACACACACACACACACACACACCACAAAGAGCCTAGTTATGGAGAGAATATATTTAAAATGTACTCGATATGCACTTCCAACACCTAGAATTTTTGGTATTCTCTTAGAAGAGTGTTTAATATAATCTCTTTAAATCTGTGGTGCTTTAGAACACACTATTTGGCACATAGGGTCAAGGGCATGGCTTCTATTTTGTGATGTTTGAATTTTTATTCATGTCAGAGTAATGATATTCTCAGTACATGATTCCAGGGACTTTCTAAATGCTTCCAATAGATTCTCAGTGAATCTATTTAGCAATTTCATGATTCCATGATTCCAGTTCCATTTGGGTAGTTTCTCTTTTTACTTTCATTTTGTATTTGAAAGACAGAGAAAAAAAAATAAGATTAACCAAGATAATTTGAAAACATTTATGGAGGGGCCAGCACTGTGGTGCAGTGGGTTAACGCCCTGGCCTGAAGCACCAGCATCCCATATGGGTGCTGGTTCGAGACCCAGCTGTTCCACTTCCAATCCAGCTCTCTGCTGTGGCCTGGGATAGCAGTAGAAGATGGCTCAAGACCCTGGGCCCCTGCACCCATGTGGGAGACCTAGAAGAAGATCCTGGCTCCTGGCTTCGGATCTGTGCAACTCTGGCCATTCCATTGGATGGAAGACCACTCTCTCTCTCTCTCTCTCTCTCTCTCTCTCTCTCTGCGTCTCCTTTCTCTGTATAACTTTGACTTTTAAATAAATAAATAAATCTTTAAAAAAAAGAAAGAAAACCCTTATGGAATGACCTTTTATAGGAGCTTAGCATTCTTCTAACAGTGAAAGAAAAGGAAAAGCATGATGATATTGTATGTATCCTTGCAGCAACCATATAAGAAATGGGATATCTCTGTCTCTATCTCTATCTTTCTCTCTCTCTCTCTCTCTCTCTCTCTCTCTCTATATATATATATATATATATATATATATCTTTATCTATCTATCTATCTATATATATATAAGAAATGGAACATAATAATCATATAAGAAAATCTGCACGGGTCAGAGTTTGGTACAGCTGTTAATATGCCACTTTTGGGATGCCTACGTGCCATATTGAGTAACTGGGTTGGAGTCAGCTCCACTTGCAATTCCAGCATCCTGTTAATGGGTGCCCTGGGAAGCAGTAGATGCTGATTCAAGTACTTGGGTTCTTGACACTTACATGGACTTCCCAGATTCTGGCCTTGACTTGGCCTGGCACATGCTGTAGCAAGTATTTGGGGAATCAAGCAGTGGATGGAAGAGCTCTCTCTGTATGTTTTAATATCTCTCTATCTCTCTTTCAAATAAAATGGAAAAAAACTATTTAAGAAAGACTTTAGTATGTTGGAACTCTAATCCAAAGCCCAGTAGTCTTGAATACTTTATCTTTCATCTTCTGCCAAGCCAATATATCAAAGAACCTGGGTCCCTCGAATTGAAAAAGAACAGTGAATATTTCTGGAGGAAATGGTGTATCTGTATTCATTTTTCATTAGAATTACAGGTTACACAAAGTTAAGATGCAAACAACCTCAATAGTTGGGGGAAGGACATTTTGTTTCTGTGGAATTAAAGATGATTCTATTAGCAATTCAAAATGATAATAAACATTCATAGAATAAATGTTCTATAGTAGTATAAAACACAAATAATCGACTCATTAGTTTTATAATATTATAAGGAAGCAGGATTTGCAGGGGCTTAAAAATAACATCTTTCATGGAGACAAAATCATTCTTAAGAAGCTATATTTTATTTAGGCTCCTTTTTTTTAAAAGATTTTTATTTATTTATTTGACAGGTAGAGTTACAGACAGTGAGAGAAAGAGACAGAGAGAAAGGTATTCCTTCCGTTGGTTCACTCCCCCAAATGGCTGCAAAAGCAGGAACTGTGCTGATCCAAAGCCAGGAGCCAGGTGCCTCTTCCCGGTCTCCCATGTAGGTGCAGGGACCCAAGCACCTGGGCCATCTTCCACTGCTATCCCAAGCCATAGCAGAGAGTTGGACTAGAACTGGTGTCCATATGGGATGCCAGTGCTGCAGGTGGAGGATTAACCTAGTGTGTCATGGCGCAGTCCCCTAGGCTCCTTTTTAAAACTGACTTCAGTCACAATAGAGCAAAGTGACCTTTCTCAAGGGTGCTGACAAGGGAGGAGGAGGACCAGAAAATCTATATTTAATGTGTTGTTCAGTTGAAAGTCACATTTCTGTAAGCTGATATCATGTTTTGGTTGTCTACAAAGTTTTCCCTTCTGCTCATAAATTTACTATTCTCTTACAAACATGTTGAAAGGCTTACTGTGGGGATCTGCAATGGTTATGAGTACATATAAGAAAAATGATTATAAATCACTATGCTCTTTGAGTGTTTTCAAACATCACTGATAGGAATGGTACAAGTTTAATGAAAGTAATTTTCAGATATCTTTTAAATTTTGCATAACTTTCAATTCGGAAATTTCACTTCTAGGAATTTATTATAAGGAATGAAATAATTAAAGGCAAATTATTGACAATGTAGAAATTAGCATTAGTGGCTTAATTGAATAAACCATAGTTTATATTAAAACAATCCAATTTCTATTCACTCTCAAAATTTGTGTCATATAAAAATATTTGATGAATTAGAAAAATGTTCATTATAAAGAGAAAAAAATAAATCCCAAAAGATCTCTGCCACTAAGACAGAGAAAGGAGCTAATTAATTTGAATAGTGGAATCACTCATGACTTTTCTATTAATTTATTTTGCATAACCTGCATTTTCTATACTGTCATGAGGAGAAAGAGATGGTAAAGAGCTTGCTTTTTTTTAATTAAAGCTGCCTTTCCAGGCTGAGTGATCCTCTCTTAAAGATTTATTTATTTAATAATTTGAAAGGCAGAGTGACAGAGAAAGAGAGAAGGAAAGACACATACACACAGAAGTATCTTCCATCCTTCAATCCATTCCCCAAATGTCCACAACAGAGGCTGGGCTAGCAAGAAGTCAAGAGCAAGAAACTCAATCTTGGTCTACCACATGGATGGCAGGAAACCCAAATACTTAGACCATTGTCTGCTACCTCCCAGGTACATTAGCAGGAAGCCGGATTGGAAGAGTAGCCAAGACTTGAACAAGCATTCCAATAAGAAACACGAGTGTCCCAAGTAGCAACTTAACCTGCTATGCCACAACACCAACCCCCTGCTGCTCTTTCACACTGCAAAAAATATTGATTTGGATTTTCATTACCACAAAGCTTGCTAATAATATTTTCTTTTCTTTTTTTTAAAGATTATTATTTATTTATTTGAGAGGTAGAGTTACAGACAGTGAGAGGGAGAGACAGAGGTCTTCCATTATGCTGGTTCACTCCACAGATGACAACAGCCAGAGCTGAGCTGATCCAAAGCCAGGAGCCAAGAGCTTCTTCCAGTCTCCCACATGGGTACAGGGTCACAAAGACTTGAGCCATCATCTACTGCTTTTCCAGGCCATAGCAGAGAGCCGGATTAGAAAAGGAGCAACCAGCTAGGACTAGAACTGGCATCCATATGGGATGCCGGTGCTGCAGGCGAAGGATTAACCTGCTGTGCCACTGCGCCGGCCCTGCTAATAACATTTTCAACAGCTGTTTATCACATGACTAACAAAGAAATTTAATGATATACATAATTATGTTATTTAAATTTTATGATACATTTCCATATTTATAATCGTTATATTTGTATACTACCTACATAGTTACACGGATGCCTATATGGAAATGATTAGACACCATGAATATTAATATTCAAATTTCTATTGATTGCAAAGAAAATAGAGTGAAACATGAATTAGAACTGCTATCCTGCAGATCATGGAGAAAGTAGGAGAACTGTGATAGCAAAGACCAATACTCACTCTGTGTCGGATGTATTTGTCTACAAAGTTAAGTACACAGAACTGTGCCTAGCACCTAGCAGGTGCTGTGTAAACATCTGAAATTGCTCTTGTCAACCTTGTTGGTATTGTTGAATCTTTACAAAAACTGGGAAGTAAGGTGCTGCAATAAACATCCCAATTTGCAAATTAAAAATCCAGAAGAGAGGCCAAGAGGGTGGCATAGCAGTTGAAGCTGCTGTTTTGATACCTGCAATCCTTATCAGTGTATTTGTTTGAGTCCTGGTTGTTCTGATTCTGATCCAGCCCTAGTAATGCAGCTAGGAAAGCAGTGGAAGATGGCCCAAGGACCTGGGTCCCTGCTACTCACATGGGAGACATGGATGGAGTTCTAGTCTCTGGCTTCATCCTGGTCCAGTCCAGTCCACTACAGCCACTTGGGGAGTGAACAAGCAGATGAAAGTTCTCTTTCTCTCTGCCTCTCTATCTCTCCGTCTTTTTTTTTTCTTAGCAGGCAGAGTGGACAGTGAGAGAGAGAGATAGAGAGAGAGAAAGGTCTTCCTTTTCCATTGGTTCACCCCCCCAAAGGCTGCTCCAGTGGCACGCTGCGGCCAGCGCACCACGCTGATCCGAAGCCAGGAGCCAGGTGCTTCTCCTGGTCTCTCATGCGGGTGCAGGGCCCAAGCACTTGGGCCCTTCTCTACTGCCTTCCTGTGGCCACAGCAGAGAGCTGGACTGGAAGAGGAGCAACTGGGACAGAATCCGGCGCCCCGACCGGGACTAGAACTCGGTGTGCCGGCGCCGCAGGCGGAGGATTAGCCTAGTGAGCCATGGCACCGTCAGCCTCTCTGTCTCTTTACTTTTCAAATACATAAACAAATCTGTTTTTTTTTTTTTAATCCAGGGGATTAGAGTGATTTACAAAGAATGCCAGGCTGAATCAGGCATCTTGAATAGCTTCAGCAGAATAGAATGTTTTTTCCCTCTATCCTAAAAATACTCAAATAGGTCGTCTGTGATGGGAAAGGCAATTTACCGCTATCGTGGGCCAAAAATCCTTCTTTCTTTCTATAATTTCATTATCTATATGAGGCTTCCATTTTGTAGTTCAGGATTTATGCTCCAAATCACCACAGCACATTCCAAAGGGGGAAAGGGAGAACATATTGTTTTATTTGAAGGACTAAACTTGAAAGTTGCACACATAATTTCTGTTGATTTCATTTTGGCCAAAATTTAATCACATGATCATACTCATCTGCAAGGTAGGCAGAGAACTCTACTATTTAGCCAGATGTTCAAATACACAACTAAAACTTAGGTTCTCATGTAAAAAAATGAGATTGTCACTAGGTGCAACCAGCAGTCTCTGCTATATAGATGTTAAATAGATTGCTCAAGACCACAGAATATTAAGTAAAATGTTAGGATTTGAATGTGGATAGTGTCACTTCAGAACTAGAACACTCAATTTCCATGCTCTTAAACTTTCTGCTAAGTATGCACGTTAAGTCTAATGGGCATGATGATACAAGCAGGCACAAGTGCCTCAGGCAAGTGCCTAGCAAGCATTTATGACAATGTGGCTCAATCCTCCTCAAACCATGTGTTCTTAAATAAATATTACATCACTTTCCTCTCTTTCTTTTCCTCTTTTCCTCTCAAAAAACATCAGCTACCAGTTTGTTTTTCTACCTCGTGCCCTTTTGACTGCCTCCTTTGTATTACTTCCATTTTCAAGACTTCTGAGATTTTTAATACCAAAATATTAGATATTTTAATTTTCTGAACTTAAGTTGCATCTCAGATTGGAGTGGACTTTTAGCCTAGTGGTTAATACAACCCTGGCCCATGTTAGAGTGACTAGGTTCAATTCCTGGGTCCAGGTTCCTGACTACAGCTTTCTGCTAACACAGACAATGGATCACAGCAGTGATGACTCAGTCCTTGGGTTCTTGCCACCCACATTGGAGGCATGAATTATAGTCGCAGCTCCCGCCTTTAGTCTCAGTCCAGCACTGGCTGTTGCAGACATTTGGTAAATGAGTCAGAGGATAGGATCGCCCTCTGCCCCTTCTCTCCGTCATTTGGTCTCTCTCCCACCCTCCCTTTCTCTCTCTGTGTATAGGTGCATGTGTGTATGTGTATGTATGTATATATAGTATGTGTGCATACATATTTGTTTAAATTTATATATATAAATATATAAATTTGCTTCTCAATTAAATGAAAACTTTAAAAATTGGAGATTGAATATGTTCCCTAGTATCATCACTTCTTTGAGTTTTGTGTAGGTATCCTATTTCCTCTTGCAGCCTTGATAATTACTGATTTAGGGAATTAAATATTTAATGTATCAGTATATAGAAGTTCTGTTGTTTAGTGCTTTGTACAAAATGTCTTTAAATTCTATAGCATTGTGTTTAAATTAATATTATTTTTAAACTATTAATGTTAATTAAGACTGACTTTCTTAAATGTACCAGTCAGAGAAAGCACTTGAAATCTAATGTGGCAGAGACAAGGGTACATGTTTACTGTCTATTTCATTTTTTTCTAGTAGTTATCCTAGTTTCTCATAAAACTAGACTTCTCATTAAACTTGTCCACTAAATTCTGGTCTGTTCACTGTGGGCAAGAGTTATATATACAACAATTATAGGACTGGCTTTTAAGTATACCCTTTAATCTTGTGTATAATCAGAGACCAATGATTCCAAGGTGATGGAGCCTCATAAGAAAACAAAAAACCCTAAATGGTTGAATTTCTACTCGTAGGAGAATAACCTGAAAAGAACCAGGACATGATTTAAACACAAAGGCAAACTTCATTTTGTGAAGCCATTTTGGAGTTTTTTGTTTTCACAGTTGTCATGGTTTACTTTAAAACACTCTGCCAGTTAGCAATCCATTGCTTCTCCACTCTGAATCCAGTCTCTATTCCCTGCATTTTGGTTTTGGAGCCCGACCCTATAAACATGCTTCCTTTTCCAGCAGACACAATGGAAGGTCCTGTCAATAGAGGGCACTAAAGAGATACTGCAGAAGAAAGGATTCTCTTCCAGGACCCAGTGCTTTCCTTCCTGCTTCTGTGTGTGCCACCAGAACACGGTTTCCTTACCAACAGATAGAACTGTAGTTTTGTTTTTGTGTATTTGGTTTTGGTCAGAAGGAACTGGCAGTGAGGGCAAGGGATCTAGGCCACAGCCTCCAGTGAATTTTGGTATTGCCCCATCTGGTGACTTCCCAGGGTGCTTTCCTGTTCATCTGCCCTGGCATGAGGCATCTAATGAACGTCACCACCAGTGGGCCTCAGCCACAACTTGTCCAACAATGTCTGAATCTTAGCCTCAGGCAAGGGATGGGACGCAGGGAGGCTCTGCCAAGGATTTTTCCTTCTTCGCATGCTTTTACTCAGCTTTGCTTTCCCCTACATCTGTTCTTCCTGTATTCTTCAGAGTCTCTTGAACTAGCTCTTTGTCATTTGCCTATTTTATTATTATTATTATTATTATTGGCATAAAGACAGAGAGAGGGAGAGAGGCAATGAGAAACAAACAGGGAGGGAGAGACAGTTCTCACCCAATGATTCTTTCCCCAAATGTCTGCAATGACTGGGGCTCGCCTATGCCAAAACCAGAGGTAGAATCTCAGTCCAGGAACATCACTAAGCCATCATCATATTAAAGAAAACTAGAGGCGTAGGTGCTGTGATGTAGAGGTTTAAGCCTCCATCTGTAGTGCTGGCATCCCATACAGGAGCCGGTTCTAGTCCTGGCTGCTCCATTTCTGATGCAGCTCTCTGCTGATGCACCTGGGAAAGCACAGAAGATGGCTCAGGTGCCTGGGCCCCTACTCCCATGTGGGAGACACAGACGAAGCTCCTGGATCCTGGCTTTGGCCTGGTTCAGTCTCTCCCAGTTGCAGCCATTTGAGGAGAGAATCAGTGGATAAAATATCTCTCTCTCTCTCTCTCTCTCTCTCTCTCTCTCTTTCTCCCCTCCCCTCTCTTTCTCCTTCTCTGTCTTTCAGATAAATAAATAAATAAATAAATAAATAGTTAAAAATAACAACTGGAATTGAACCCAGATACCACTAGCCCAGATATTAGCCCTAATGTCTTTTGACTGGTCAGCAATTCCTTATATTAATGTTCCTTACCCAGTTTATTGTGTACTGTCTGTCTCTTTACTGAGCCTTAACTGATAATATATAAAATAGATAGATAATCTTTAAAACTGTTGCTAACTAAAGTATAGTCATAAATTAAGGTCACATGGTCATAGTACAAGTATATTATTTTGAATCATAGCTTAAAAAGAGCTTTTAAGTCAGCCTGTCTTGTGTTTGAGCACTGGCTCAGTCACCTTCTAGCTCTATAATCCTGAAGAGTCTCTATAAATCTTTGTACTTTACTCTCTGCATCACTAAACTGGGTTAGTAATGATTATGTTGTGGTATTTCTATGAAGACAAAGCATCTTATATGCAGTTGTTGGCACAAGAAGGTACTAAATGAATAGGATTTTGAGGACTAATTTGCTATGATGATTTTTCAGTACCTCTGATTGTGCATTATTGCATTTACTTGTATTCCAATGACCGTTTCCTCCCATGTGCTTATAGTTGTTCATTGTGTATTTAGGTCTAAAAAAAAGCATTTCTGAACATCCTTTGTCCATTCATTTTTGCTCCCTTTGGCAAAGACAATAAATGAATAGCATTATTTTTTTATAAATAGCAGCTATATCTTAGTAGCATTTTATTTGATTTGTATCTTTTTTACATTCCACAAGAGTTATAGACATTTTCTTAATTACTTGAAAAAGGTGTACATTTGTATGGGACATAGTGTCAATATGACATTTAAAAAAAAAATAAGCAGTATTTCAGGGGCCAGCATCGTGGTATAGTGGGTTAAGCCACCATTTGCAGTGCTGGCATCTCATATCAGAGTACCAATTTGAGTCTCATCTGCTCCACTTCTGAATCAGCTTCCTGCTAATGCGCCTGGAAAACCAGTGGAAAATGACTCAAATACTTGGGCTCCTGTCACTCATATAGGAGACCAGGATGGAGTTCCTGGCTCCAGGCTTTGACCTGGCCCAGAGCTGGTTGTTGAAGCCATTTAAGAGTGAACCAGCAGATGGAAGATGGCTCTCTGTTTCTTCATTCTCGCCCCACCCTTCTCTCCATATCACTCTGCCTTTCATACAAATAAATAAATCTTTAAAAAAAAATAAACAGTATTTCAGGAACTTATATCATGGTTCTTTTGGAAGACTCTGTTACCCCACATTATTTTGTACTTCCACAAAATTTATGCTTTCCACATTTTGTTAATTCCTCTCTATATGCTCTTTCTCTAAAATAGAAACTCCCAATCTTTGTTTTATGGCCTTTTAAGAATATCTATATCTTGGTTCTTATGGGCAAACACACTCTGATGAAAGCATTTATAAATAGATAGATGGATAAATATAGATAAACATCTATATCTATATATGAATGCTTATTCTCTTTTATTTTTTGAAAGAGAGAGAAAGAGAGCTTCCATCTGCTGATTCACTTCCTAAATGCCCGTAACAGTCAAGAATAGACCAGGCTGAAGCCAGGAGCAAGGAGCTCCATCCATGTCTCCCACATGTGTGGCAGGGGCTCAAGTATTCGCTCCATCATTTGCTACCTCCCAGTATATATTAGCAGGAAGATGACTGGAAAGTAAGACTTAATCCCTGGCACTCCTATATGGGATGTGCTCCTCCAAGCACAACTAGGACATAATACTTGCTTCAATCATTTTTATATTGACTTTTAATTATTACTTTGTATTCAATAAGTAGTATCACATATCTATTACACTATGCTATATAGTAATCTCAATGAAACATTCTCCAAACATACTTTTGTGTTTTGTTTTTATTCTACATGGTACATGTCACTGTTTTCCCATGTATTTGGAGATACTGACTGATGTTTAATTTGTATTAACATAAAAACCTGCTTTGCATATTTCCCTACTACCAAAAGTAACATCTCCTCCAATGCCCATAAAAATCTCTCACTTAAGTGAAAGCTAATATTTTAAGTAAACACAATGTTCAAGAACATGGGTCTTGTGGGCCATGTACACAGATAAACTAAGTACAAGTCTAATTCTACTTTTAATGGCTATGTGGCTCTATTAGTCAGAAGCATTTGAGTTAAAAGTGGCAGAAAATCAACTAAGTCTGCCCTGAACAAAGAAACAGAAGAGGAAAATATTGCTTCCTGTAACAGGAAAGTTGAAGGCTAAATCATGATTCTTAGGCAGCTGGGCCAAGAGTCTCAGATGAGGTCTTCATTTTTTCTTGCCCTCTTCTCTTTTCTGGTCTACTCATCTCCCTGTTTATTGGAGAGTGTTCACTAACTGCCACATGAAGTGAGGAAATGATGGCTATTTTCCATAACCTCATTTCTTAAATCTTTGGTAGAAGGCACAGAAGAAGACTGCATGGTGCAGCTTAGGTCACAAACACACCCCCTAGACTGCCATGTAGGCCAAAATAAAAGAAGTCATCTGATTAGCCTGTTTTGACCACACGGGCAGATGCACTGATGAAATCTAGCCAGAATCATGTAATACATATGGACAGTGTTTCCATTAGGCTATTTTCTTATCCATGAAATCTGCAACAGCCCCTATCCCATAGGGTACTACTCATGATTAAATGACATTATGTTTGGAAAAGATATTATATAAGGTCTGTATTATATATTTTCTGTACAGAGAAATAAATGATAGCTACCACTGCTTATTATACTGAAAAAAAGGAACACTGTTATGCTATAGAAACAGTAAATTTTCTCTTCATTTTCAAGTGAATCTTTTGCCTGTCTTGTTAACTCACAGCTTCTCCCTCCAGAGCTGTTCCAAACTTATAGAGCAGACACTCACGACTTTGTATCCCACATGTTTCCATAACAACTATCACCAAGAAAGGAAAGAAACTAACATATATTAAAATTACGCCTTTCGTTAGAGACTTTGACTTGTAGCCTATTTAATGCACCAAACACAGTAAACTTGTTCAGAACAGCCACTTGATAGTTGTTTAAGGAGTTCAGCGAATACAAATTGATTGATGTTACACACCTGGCACAAGCTAACTTCTTAAAAGTTCAGCTCAAGACACAACAGGAAGCATTGTATTATATTACAAGTAATAGCGACTCTTTGGTAGTTGATATTTTAAAAACACATTCGGAGGTTTCTTTCAGCTCTTCTGAAAGAAAACTTTTCTCTAATGAAAAGTATAATCAGGGCCATCTGGAGTTTTAAATTCCAGAGTCGATGTCTACCATTACAGAGTTTCACTGAGTACATTATATTTAATTTATATGTACACATACTGTTTCTCCCCAGGCATGAATATTCTGAAAATCAAATTAAAGAAAATAAATTGGTTTGTTGAAATGAAAAAATTCATTCTCATCCATGCAGTTAAAGTTTTGTACACACTTACAAAGGCATTTTACACTCTTCTTGGAGACTCACTTTGGTTTAGCCTATCAATACTTCTGACATTTTTAAAGGGAAATTTCTCAGATTCTTTTCTCTTAAAATGTTGGGAAATTTTTGTAAGCTTGAGGAACCTAAAAAGTCAAGGACATTTAGACATAGAAACAGCTCAGATGCAACTGAATTTAAATCCACGCTAGTTCCAGCTGAGAGCAAGTCATGGGTACAGAAGTGATGACTAACTAGGCAGATGACAGTAAAGGTAAAAAGGCACCTCCTAAGATGCCTTCCTGCAGAAAAACACCAGAACAGGACTCCGTAGTTAGGCTCAATTAATGCACTGCGAGAGCAGTAATACCATGCTGCTTTCTCCTGTGGCTCCACTTTATTTTGTCACAGCTTCATCATTATTCATTTGCAAATAAAACATTTTACCCAACTAAAATAAAGCATCTCAGGGACTTTAGCATATTCACAAAGTTGGATAACATCATCAAAATCAATTTTAGAACATTTTCATCATCCCAAAAGAAAACCCATGCTCTTAGCTGCCACCACTAATCTTCCCAAGCCAGGGAAGCCAGGGATCTGTCTCCAAGGATTCATCCTGGGATCTTATTTTTAACACTATTATAAATATCTACAAATATTATCTGATGGCTTTGATTGCACTTCAGTATAATAATCAAATAAGCAGAAAAAATAGTATCATAATAATAGTGTTTGTTGGTTACTTGCTATGTTTTAAGCACTTTGTTAAGTATTTTATATATATTAACTCATGACCATTCACAGTGCTTAGCAGTGTCAGGTATGAGATAAGTCCTGGTATCATTTTCTTGGCCTATTATCCTGTTCCAAATTCAGAATATCGTCCCCTCCAGAAATCTAAGAAGATATCATGTAGTCTAATAGTTGGGAGCATTGACAGTGGAATGAAGCTGCCTTGGTTTGAATCCTTCCTTTGCTGTGCCAAATAGCTGTATGGGTAGGATTTCCAAGAGAAAGAGTCAGAGAGAACTCAAAACACCAGGAAGTTCTAAAAACGAAACAACCTAGTATGACTAGATCCCAGCATTCTAAGAAGAGAATTGCAGGGACTTGGTTCTGTTTTCTTAAGCATGGTTGAATCTGAATTCCCTGCACGTACGAGAGGAATCTTGGTTTAGACATTTGATTTCCTTTTTTAAAAAAACAGGATGAACTGGGGCCCATGTTGTGGCACAATGTGTTAAGCCACTGCTCGTGACACCCCTGTGTTGCACATCAGCACTGGTTTGAGTCCTGGATGCTCCATTTCCAATCCACTCCCTGCTAATATGCCTGGGAAAGCAGCAGAAGTTGGGGGCATTTGGAGAGTGAACCAGCTAATGGAAGATCATTATATCTGTCTCAACCTCTCTCTATGTAATTCTGCCTTTCAAATAAATAAGTAAATCTTTAAAAACAAGATGAACAGCTTATATGTTTGAGTCTCTCACCTAATCTTAATATCTTAAGACTTGGGGCCACGACTTCATCATTTGTATCTTTACAAAGTATCTAGCCCAAATGTTGGAAATACAAAAAATGTTTAATAAATATTGCTGGTGGGAATGAGGCTATCAGTCATTCAATGAATATTTATTTTAAAGACTTTATATAGAAAATGCTTCTATGATAGAAAAATGTTAGCAGGCTCTTGTTCTGCTCTTATGATACAAATCTCAGACACCACAGTTCAGTGGATCTTTATAAAGAAAAGCAGTGAGCTGGAGAATTTGTGGTGTTGAAAATTATTGTCTGGGAGCTCTGATGTTTTAGAGCTACTTGTTGCTAAAGTTCAATAAAGAATGAAAAAAAAGTCTTAATTGTGATATAATTCTTGGAAGCACTGGTAAGGGAGCACAGAAGTGAGATGAGAAATGAAGGAAACTAAAAAGGTTGTGGTAATGACATTGCCAGTGTGTGAAACTTTTGCTTAATTCTACTAGGGACTTCTGCGGGAGCATATACAGCAAGGCTCAGATTATTCCCTCCTGAGGGATGAGGCAGCCAGAGTCTTTACCTACTAGTTAATGCCAATTTTGCATGAAGATGCTCCAGAATGTTTTAACTCTATAGCACTGTGGCCTGGCCAGTATGCAAGGCTAACATGCACCATGTATCCAGAGAAAGCTTTCTGGCAAAGTTGTAGGGATTGTAACAGTAGGCTGTAATGCTGTGCATTTCTTCTGTTACTGTCTACTATTGCCCACTCAGATTCACACCACTATAGGTTAAGTGCTATATGTACTTTAATTGATTTTTTTCAAGTCACTGGTCATAATTCCAAAGACAGAAAGAGAATATTATGATTGGAGGGTTGGTAGGACAAGTTACATTCTTCACTGTTGTGGTTCATCTTGAAAACCATAATTGATACTGTCATTGATAATCATCAGCATGTCTAGGTTCATGGTATGATGCAACAACTCAGACATTTAATTGCAAGTGCATAAATTCCTGGTAACTTGTCCTCAGTAAAATGCTGTTGATGCAATTGCTCTTTCCATTTTCACCAGAAATGGAAGCACAAAAATGCAGCTTAATGAATCCTGAGTTCCAGACCCACTCCTCCCTGCTCCATTACTTAGCAGCCATCCTCCTTCCCCATGATGATTAACATGAATCACCCATGCCTTTACAGTAACTATCTTCTCTGACAGCTGTGCTATGAATATGAGGAGCCAAAAACAATCAAGCAGAAGATGACAATGTGGATTTAATGGGACCCTGAGTGTGTTCCCTGCTATTAATATCTATACCTTTAATGCAGTATCTAAAATTGTGTCAAGGGGGAGCTTATTTTCTTAAGTAAATTATCAAAAGTGATAGTGAGAGGTTCCAACCCTACTTCCATCTTTAGACCCTAGCTATCTCAGACCCAGGACCAAATATACTAGCATCACTTAATAGTACTATCATATCTTGAGCTTTAATGCAAGGGGTCAATCCCATTAAAACACAACATCTATAATCTCAAATGGGCTCTATAGAACACAGCCACCACTGAGCTTCTCACAGATGTGGCGCCACTGTCTTTGGAAGACTATTGCTTCAATGAAGAGAGCATATTACAGGCTGTCTTGGGAAACATCATTATCTGGAAGGTTCTCTGGCCTTTCAAAATAAATAAGAGTCTAACTCCCACTTCTTTGAGAACTTGGATCTCTTTCAAAAGTTTGCAAGGGAGTTCTGACAACTCCACATCATTTAATTCAGGCCAACATCACTTGCAAGTTTCAAGGAGCTTTTCAGTAACATAGTAAGATCAACTTTGAGGTGGACTTAGCATAATAGTAAAAAGTAGCTTATGAAGAATGCCCTCATATAAACAGATGATTCACTGTGTGATCTCACGTTCTGTATGCCTGGTCCAATAACTCAATATCTAGGGTCAAATTCTTTGGAATGTTTTCCATATCACTACTAATACTCCTTAGCCAAATTCTGTAGTTCATTTAATAGGCAATGCATATCATTCTGCAACAGAGACCATCCATTTCCACTCAGATCCTGTTGAAGATTGGTCTTAGAGGTTTATCTAGAAATAATGATGGAAAATTGGAGCAGAACCTGGGAAGGGGAAATATTATCTTAAAATATCCTACAGATTGGGCAGGAGGCCGAGCAGTGCAGTGGGTAACTTTGGTCCAAAGATGTGGCTGGGAAGGTGATCAGGTGACTGGAGGCTTTGGTGCCATCCAGGATTGTCTTGTGGTGGAACTGCCCGCAAGAGCACATCCTCTTAGCATCCTGGGAGAGGAAGACGGTGCAGCTGGAGTCCAGGGCCCCAGCTCAGGGTCTGAGAGTCCACACCAGAGGCACTGCTCAGCCACCAAAGCTTACAGTGAGCAGTAGACTTGGGTGATTGAAGCTGGCTGCTGGGCTTCCTCTGGTTCTGAGGGGACATCGTGCCTGGAGCACTGGGAGGGCCGAGGGCTGGGTGCTAGTGAGCAGTAATAAGAACAGGGTCAGTGGAAGGGCAATGAATGGGGAATGAGGACTCAGGTGATCAGGCAAAGGACCCAGCAGATGAGGCCAGCACAGGAGAGAAGAGGGTGTGAGAGGAAGACCTGAAACCACGAGGCAGGGGGATGGGATGAGGTAGTCTGGCAGGCCCCTGCTGGGCCCTTCCCAGGAACAGGCAGAGGCTCTGTTGTGCTCAGCTCTGGGCTGGGGGCTCAGCAGCCCAGATCAGCAAGCATGGCAGCCGTAGGGCAGGAGAGGCCCAGGAGCAGGGATGAGCCAGAGCTGCCGCCTCAAGGTTGGGTCTCAATGGGGTGGGGCTAAAGCCAGCAGAGCCCTCCTGGGAGGGTGGAGGTCCCTGGATCCCCAGCTGTGCCATTAATTAGCGTCAGAGTTTGTGGCTCTCAGAGACAAAGAGGTGCCAGGTGGAAATTGCAATGGTCTTGGGTAGGGCTTGGCAGGAACCTGAGATAAGGTGGGGCTGACAGGTTACACATGCCCCTCTAGGTTCTCAGGTTCTGTACTGTAAGGTGGGCACGGAGGGGTCTGTCTATGATCCTTGACCTAACCCCTCCCTCTTTTTGCCTCCCATGCACTTCTCCTGGATCATTTGTTCTCTCCAGAGTGGACAAGGTTCTTGATCAAGTCAGTACATACTGGGAAGTTTAGCATCTTCAGATCCCTTCTTTCCATGCCCCCAGCCTCCCAGCCTACACTGGATGGCTAGAGCCTCTCAGGTACCTCTCAGGTGGATATTTATTTATTTTCTTGAGTGTTCTGTTGTGCTTAACAAATCAGATCCCTCCTCCTCCATTTAGTCCTACCTGTCTGGAAGACTGGTTTCTGCCAGTCTACACAGGTGCACCTCCAACCCTCCAGATAACATGAATGTCCTGTATAACACCCCTGCAGGCAACGTGAGTATTCTGCATGTCACTTCCCCTTGTAAAACATGGCTATCTCATCTGCCATTCTGCCAGGTAGCATGGGTTCCCCACTTGCTGTCCTCCCCACTAACATGGATACCTGATGATCTTGTATACTCTTTTCATTTAACACGTTCTAGAGACTATGCAATATTTTTATCTGGAAAACCTCCTTTTTAAAAAAATGGCTGCCTGGGGCCGGTGCTGTGGCATAGCAGATAAAGCTGCCGCCTGTAGTGCCGGCATCCCATTTGGGCGCCAGTTTGAGTCTTGACAGCTCCACTTCCAATTCAGCTCTCTGCTGTGGCCTGGGAGAGCAGTGCAAGATGGCCCAAGTCCTTGAGCCCCTGCACCCATGTGGGAGACATGGAGGAAGCTCCTGGCTCCTGGCTTCGGATTGGCACAGCTCTGGCCATTGCAGACAATCAGGGAGGAGTGAACCAGTGGATGGAAGACATCTCTCTCTCTCTCTGCCTCTCTTTCTCTCTCTGTGTAACTCTTTCAAGTAAAAGAAATACCTCTTAAAAATAAAAATAAATATACAAAAATGCTGTCTAACATTTCATTATGTGGCAGTTCCATAGGTTATCCAGCTGTGCCCACATCGATGAACATTATAGGTTTCCACTCTATTATAAACAGTGTTGCAATCAATACTATCACACAAATATGAACTCCCAGAAGAACTGCTGGGTCAAAGACCACTGAGTTGGTTATTTGAAAGTTGAAACACAATTACACACATTGGAGTTGTGACATTTTCCACTTCCACCAACAACATGGCTTGAGCCTGTTCTGCATGAGGGTTTTTCTCTTTCTTTCTTTTTTTTTTTTTTAAGATTTTATTTATTTGAAAGGCAGAGGCAGGGAGAAGTCTTCCATCCACTGGTTTACTCCCAAAGTGGCTGCAATGGCCAGAGCTAGGCCGATCTAAAGCCAGGAGCCTGGAAATTCTTCCAGGTTTCTCAAATGGGTGCAGGGGCGTGGGCCCAAGGACTTGGGCCATCTTCCACTGCTTTCTCAGGCACATCAGCAGGAAGCTGGATCAGAAGTGGAGCAGCTGGGACTTGAATTGGTGCCCATTTGTGATGCCGGCACCGCAGGCAGTGGCTTTACCCACTATGCCACAGTGCCAGCCCCTGAGTGAGGGTTTTCTAAACAAGGAGTCACCGTGCCCTTGAGCCAGCTCAGGATGCCCTGACCAATGCATTAGTACAGTGTGAGAATGCTGGCCTTGAGAGGGCAGAGTCTTCATGATATTTAACCTAAAAGTTTTTTATTTATCCAAAGAGGAGTTGGGTGTGGATGGAGGAAGACTCCTAGCAGCTGGAGCAGAGAGCACAATCACCATTCTCAGGGTCTGCACAAGCCTAAAATGGGATAAGAGGCCTGTAACAAAGCTGACTAGCTGCTTCCAAACTCAGGACCATGAGAGCCAGCCTCCAAGTGCCCTCATCGAGGAGAGTGGGACTGGGTCCTTATCAATCTCAGCATCAGTTCTTTCCTCTATGACTGGGTGTTTGGTGACACTTCCCTGCAGACCTGAACAAAAACAGGATTACCTCCATGAACTTATTACTGACATTTATTTCTACTCTCTCTCCATTCAGTAGGCATTTCAGGCTGTCAAGTCCATCATGGTCTTCAGGCTGTATAAAGGCTAGAAATGTGCCACCAACCAAACATGATCACACCTGCTCCAATGGCCTGTCTACATGACATCATCCTAATCAGAATGAGAGCTACACAGGGGCATGGATCCTTTTGGTGGTGTGTGATCAGTGCTTATCTAATACATAATTTGTATGAGAAGATAAAATACAAACCAAAAATATTCTCTGCACTATACTGCTTGATGAGCATCACTGCTGATATTAAATGATTTCTATTTATTAAATATTTCCTTATGATCTATTTTATATGGATATTTGAATCACATAAAGCCATTTTACAACAAATAAAATTTACTTTTTAAAACATTTATTTATTTGAAAGGCTGAGAATCAAAGAGAGGAAGAAAAAGAAGAGAGAGCAAGTTCACTCCACAAATAGCTGCAACAGCCAGCATTCAGCCAGGTTGAAGACAGGATCCAGGAATTGCATGCAGATTTCCCATATGAGTGGTAGGAGTCCAAGCACTTGGACCATCACTTGTTGCTTCCAATGTGCCTTAGCAAGACTTTGGATTGGAAGCAGAGCAGCCAAGTCATTACACTCATGCTCTTTTCATTTATTTATTTATTTGTTTGTTTGTTTGACAGGCAGAGTAGACAGTGAGAGAGACAGAGAGAAAGGTCTTCCTTTTTCCGTTGGTTCACTCCCCAATGGCCGCTGCGGCTGGCGCACTGCCGCACTGCCGCCGCACTAATCCGTAGCCAGAAGCCAGGTGTTTCTCCTGGTCTCCCTTTAGGTGCAGGGCCCAAGCACTTGGGCCATCCTCCACTACACTCCCAGGCCACAGCAGAGAGCTGGACTGGAAGAGGATCAACCGGGACAGAATCCGGCGCCCAACCGGGACTAGAACCTGGGGTGCCAGCGCCACAGGCGGAGGATTAGCCTATTGAGCCGTGGCACCGGCCACTCATGCTCTGATATGGGATGTCAGCATTGCATTCAGCAGCTTAACCCACTGTGACACACTGCTGGCCCTGAAATTTGTTGAAGAATAAATATTGTGCATATGTGTTTAAAAAATCCTACTAAGGTGCAGGTTTTTCATAGCCATTGGCTTTTCCTCACTGTGAAGATGAAAGAACCTCTTTTTTTAGGCCAGAGTTTCAAAGAATCTAGCGAGACTCTTGACAGTATCTACTCAAACATTTCCTCCCATGCTTCGTGATCCATTCCATTCCCAAAATGATCCTGACTTTAACGGAAGAGACTTGCTGGCTCTGTGAGTTCAACCTCCTTTACAATTCTCTCTCTCCTAAAATCAAAACTTGAGCCTGATTTTCAGCATAGTCTGCCTTGTAGATCAAACAAATGAAAATCATTTTGATTGTTGCTTGTTGGTCTTCAGCTTTCACACCTGTCCTGAGTTAATTATTCCCTAACCTGAGTCCATAATATTTTATTCCTTCAGAATTTCTATGGCAGTAGCTAATTCCATAATCTCAAGTCTTTGAAAGACAGAACAGCGGCCTCTTTCAACTATTCTGTCTACTTGATGAGTCTTTGTGATATGGAGCTACAGCTTTCCAGAAATTATACACCTTGCATTCCCCACTAGCAAAGTGTTGTGACTATCACCTGGGTGGTGAATGATTCAAAACAAGAAGCAGTACTCAGGATCAGCTTCCTAGAACCACCTCTGACTTAACTTAGGTTGTGTTCCCCTTTAAAAAAAAAAAACACTGATTAAAAAAAAGTTGATTAAAATAATTCATTTGAGAAATAAACCCAGGATGACCAGTAGAATGGTGGGGAAAGGAAGAAGGGAGGAAAGGTGGGAGGAACGAAGGAAAGATGGACAGAAGGAAGAAAGGAAGGCAGGCCAATAAAGGCTGAATCAAATAATCACACGGGGAGATTATCTCTCTGGAAACCAGGGACTTAATCCCTCTGGGAATCTCTGAAAGACTGTAGAGAGTATGCCTCCAAATTGTACTTCCTGAGGGAAAGGAAACTGGGCTATCCATCCTGCAATCCTTGCTAAGATTGGTTGAGAACTTCTACTGAAGTCATTAACTCCCTGGCACTTCTGGCTTGCCTGCCTCATGGGCCAACTCCTCCAGCGTCCAGAGAATGTCCTCAGGGTAAGGATTTAAAATGCTTATAATAGGAAGCCAAGTGACTGGTGCTTACGGAAACAATGAATGCCAAGAAAATATAAGTAGGACACTGAAAAACATCTGTGACAAAAAAGAAAGTTCCGATGAGTGTATTTATAAATATTGACAGAAAGATTGTCATAAAAAAATAGGAGCTGCCGGTAGCACATCAGGACTACAGCCACGGTCCCAAGTTAAGTAGCACCAGGTATATTTCAATTTCATCTTTTCATGTTATTATCTGGGCACTTTTGATCAAAATATATATGAGGATATATTTATCAAATTACACACACACACACATATATGTATATACACACACATATCCTTCTTACTCTCTTGGTCTAAATGTCAATAGAATAGACTCAACCAAGTTTTAATAGTGTCCGATAGTCCCTTTTAAGTGCATATTTCTCATTTCCTTCATGAAATAAAATTTTAGAAACAGATCTTGAGAATCAAAGCTACACAGCAAAAAAATAAATCCAAATAATAAGGAACTTAAAGCATTTTCAGATATAGGGAAACAGCATCTTTTATTGTTTATTTTTCACTCATGAAAATATATATAATATATATTACATGTACAGAAGAGTCCCGCAGCTTGAGGCCGAGAAAGCTAACCGAAAGGCACACATAAGGGGCAGGTCTATTCATAACAGTTTTCAGTTAAACTGACATTCAGGGCATGGCAAGTGACAATGAAGGCAACAAAAGAGCAGAAAGCCTGTGTACATGACTGTGAAGAGCTAAATCAAAGGCAGCTCTTATGGAGGTCATTTGAGGAGAATATAACTCTTCTACTTAACAGGCATGTCAGACCATTAGAGATGCTACTGAAATCTGCACAAAGACACCAGGGGCAACCCAACAGCCAATGATAAAATTGACAGCTTATTTGCTCTTTTTCCCCCATTTCTTTTAGGCTTTAGACATACACTGATTTAAAGAAGGTAATGACAGGGCTGACTCTGGTCCTGCAGAATTTTGGTTGGCTACACAACAGAATTTTGCAACAGAATAAATACTTTTTTAAAAAGATTTATTTATTTATTTGAAAGGCAGAGATACAGAGAGAGCAGGAGAGAGAGAGAGAGAGAGAGAGAGAGAGAGAGAGGATATGAATCTGCTGGTTCACTGCCCAGATGTCTGCAACAGATGGGGCTGGGCCTGGCTAAAGCCATGAACCAGGAGCTTCTTCTGGGCCTCCCACGTGAGTTCAGGGGCCCATGTTCTCGGGCCATCTTCCACTTCTTATCCAGGTTTATTAGCAGGGAGCTGGATCAGATGTGGAGCAGCCAGGATTCCAACCAGTGCCCATATGGGATGCCAACACTGCAAGTGGAGGCTTAACCTTCTATGCCACAGCACCAGCCCCAAGATTAAATACCTTTTTAAATCTTTTTTTTATTTATTTGACAGGTAGAGTTATAGACAGTGAGAGAGAGAGAGACAGATAGAAAGGTCTTCCTTCCGTTGGTTCACCACCCAAATGACCGCTACAGCCGGCAGGCTGCACCAATCCGAAGCCAGGAGCCAGGTGCTTCCTCCTGGTCTCCCATGCAGGTGCAGGGCCCAAGCACTTGGGCCATCCTCCACTGCCTTCCTGGGCCACAGCAGAGAGCTGAACTAGAAGAGGAGCAACCAGGACTAGAACCCAGCGCCCATATGGGATGCCGGCACCACAGGTGGAAGATTAACCAAGTGAGCCACGGTGCCGATCCCACAAGATTAAATATTTAAAAAAAAGCTTGTAAACACCGTGCTGATGGTGGGAGAAACATAAAAACAGCACTTGTTGCTTCTTTCTTATAGGAAAGATAGCGGCATAGATCTTTGGCTTGCCACATGTGTTTCCCTATCCTGACATTTACTGAAAATGATAAAAACAAAAAAAAGGCACAATTTATGGGATGATGGGATTATTTCTATCATCTGCCAGCAAAAAAAAAGCTACTAGGATTTGGCACAGCTGGAGCAGCTGACAACCTTGGGCGATGTGAGATGGGGCTTCACGACGTCCGGCTCGATGGACTCCATGAGGTCACACTCGTTTGCAAGGATGTGCTTCACCAGGCATCTGGAGGCTTCATCAATGTTTATATTTTCCTAGGACAAAAAATAGTTTTCTTTATTCCACATTATTTTTAAAATTTGTATTCATTTGAAAGGCAGAGATCCAGAGCCAGAGACAGCCAGACATCTTTCATCTGCTGGATCACTTTCCAATTGCCCTCCACAGCCCAGGTAGGCCAAGCCAAAACCAGGAGCCCAGAACTCAATTCAGGTCTCCCAAAGTGTGGCAGGGGCACAGCTTCTTGATCCATCAGCAGCTGTCTGCTGGGATTTACACTGGCAGGAACCTGGAATCAGAAGCAGAGTCCAGAATCAAACCCACACACTCTAATATGGGATGTGGACATCCCAACTGGTAGCTCAACCACTGTGCCAACCACTTGCCCTTCTTTATTCAATATTCTAAAACAACATTGGGATATGTTTGATGATTCACTTAAATATCCCTTCCACTGCTTTATCCGTTCATCCCCTTCCAGTTCCCCTCATTCCTATGTATTCCTTCAAAATGTGAATCCCTCACAGAAGTAAAAATATTTATTGTGTCAAATAAGAGGAATAGGGTTTAGTGGGTTCACTTAGTGGGTTAAATTTAACTTAGAGGGCAATATTATTATTTTGACATTGTCTTATACAAAAGTGTAATATTTTAGAAGGAATATATCTTCAAAATAACTTAGATTGTAATTGTAGCAAGTTGAGTGTTGGTCAGAGATTATACCCAGGTCTTTTTTTATTTATTTTTTTATTTGACAGGTAGAGTTACAGGCAGTGAGAGAGAGAGAGAGAGAGAGAGAGAGAGAGAGAAGGGTCTTCCTTCCGTTGGTTCACCCCCCAAATGGCTGCTATGGCTGGTGCTGTGCTGAGCTGAAGCCAGGAGCCAGGTGCTTCCTCCTGGTCTCCCATGAGGGTGCAAGGCCCAAACACTTGGGCCATCCTCCACTGCACTCCCGGGCCACAGCAGAGAGACGGACTGGAAGAGGAGCAACAGGGACTAGAACCTGGCACCCATATGGGATGCCGGCGCCGCAGACGGATGATTAACCAAGTGAGCCAGGGTGCCACCCCCACCAGGTCTTTATAAAATCAAAACCTGGCTTTCACAAAACTGTCTTCCTTTCCAAGATTGTTTTGAAGATCAAATGCAGTAATAGTTAAATCTCTGTCCTTGGTAGTAGAGCTAGTAGTTGCTAAATAAATCTCAGTTCTTCATCATACATTAAAATACTTATCTGCTGGGAAAAATAAGTGAAACATTAAAAATTATGTACCTTCAAATATGATGTTGGATTAGCCAGTAGTATTTATTAAAATATATTGACATACTAGTTAAATATAGTTTATTTTCACTAGTTTGCAAATTGGCAAAATCTACTAATGAGAAGAATTAGATGCTAGTATATACTAATCAATGAAAATTCATCATCATTGTGAGGAAAACAACAAAAACCTAAGCCTAATTATTGGCAGTCTAGCCCATCATTTTAATGAAAGGAAAGACAATGCTGGTGAACTGATGAAGTCTCCATGTAAAGGTTAGGTGAACTAGGACAAAAGAGAATGTGCTCTAGACACAGGAAAAGACATCTGTGGAGGGGACGTGTCTGTGCATTGACTGCATATACTACATGACGTAGTAGATCATCATCACCAAGCCACATTTAACCTTTCTACTATTATTTAGATTCCCATTCAGTGCCAAGTCTGCAAAGAAAAAGATAATAAGTCCCATTCCTGCCTGAGCTTATCTACCAGCAAGGTTTCTGTGAACAGCAGAGGCACAGAATTGTTGAAGAGGGCATCTAGGGGCAAATCACTGTAGGGCCCTGAAGCCTAATTTGGTCAAGCAGAGTCACCAAGGATATTTTGCAGGTGACGTGTCAATAAACAAACCACAATGCAAATGCATTCCTCCACAGACTTTGCCCATGTTTAGCATCTGTGTTAACTAGTAATCTACCAGTAAGTATTTAGTGACTACCTATCATGTGCTCCAAAGTGCTGGTTGCCACAGCATACCTATCTGAGATGAGAGCATTTGAGAGGAAGCCAGGGAGAAGAGTAAACACTGTAATTGACCCCTATATCTACCATATATGTTCTCTAAAAAGGCAAGAGGTATAGGATTTACAGCACAGGCTTAAAGCCAGCTAGTTATCTCAGTCCTCCTGCTCTCCAGTTGTGCGACCTTGGGAAAGACACTGAAACCACTCCCTGCCTCAGTTTCATCATCTGGAAAAGGAATATTTAAAAAACCTGCCTCGAAGGAAGAAGGGTATGAGGGAGGACGGGATTATCATCATGTTCTTAGACTAGTATCTACAAATTATATTGAATCTGTTAAAATTAATTAAAATGAAGGTGAAAAAATAAAATTCCCAAGGTTTTTTAAAAAATATTTTTTAAGTCCGGGGCCGCGGCTCACTAGGCTAATCCTCTGCCTGCGGTGCCGGCACCCTGGGTTCTAGTCCTGGTCGGGGCGCCAGATTCTGTCCTGGTTGCTCTTCTTCCAGTCCAGCTCTCTGCTGTGCCCCGGGAAGGCAGTAGAGGATGGCCCAAGTGCTTGGGCCCTGCACCTGCATGGGAGACCAGGAGGAATCACCTGGCTCCTGGCTTCGGATTGGTGCAGTGAGCTGGCGGTAGCAGCCATTTGGGTGGTGAATCAACGGAAGGAAGACCTTTCTCTCTGTCTCTCTCTCTCTCTCTCACTGTCTAACTCTGCCTGTGGAAAAAAATTTTAAATAAAAAACCTATATCTCACAGGTGATTGTAAATTAATACATGTTAATACTTGGGACCTGTGAAAAACTTAGTGAAGCTTAAGGAACACACATTCAGTAATTTTTACCTATGTTTTCTCTTCATACATTAACTCATTTAATCATCAGAAGAATGTAATGATATTGTATTCTATTTCTTCATTTTGCAACTGAGTAAACTGAAATCAAGAAAGGGTTGTTGACTGGCCCCAAGGGTAAGTGGTAGGCCCACGTGTGAGTTCAAGATAGAAGAGTAACTACTATATTGACCATGTACTTACTATAAAAAGGCAAGGCATATAGTGCTTAAAGCACAGGCTTGAAGCTAGACCCTTATGTCAACTCCCTCAACATATTTCCCCAAATAAATGAAGGAACAAAATGAGCAGAGCAGTTACTCCAGCATAGGAAATCAATCCGGTCTTCAGGAAGGGCTGGTTTGTATTGCCAGCGCATCTCCCAACATACTTAGTCTTTCTTTCTATACTTCACTGATCTCACAAAGCGCCTATACAAGGAGAAGAAATAGCAATACAGAGAAAACTCTCCTCTCTGTCCCTGCCTGCTGGAACTGCAGGTCCAGAACCTTTGCACAATTAAATTGCAATATAATTGATTGAGCTATTTGGCATAGAAGTAGACACAGTCAAGTCCGCATTTTCTGGGTAATTGTACAGACACAGCTTCTAGCTTAAGTGTGAAATACTTATACCTGGAAATATTTATTTGCATTTATTATAGAGAATAATACAGCAACCCCAGGAGCATCTTTTGCAGGAAAGAAAATTTATATATTCTCTAACTGCTAGGACACATGGATGGGATCTATTATTTATTTACGAATTTGCAATGTGACAGGGTGGTCTATTGTGCTCCCTGCTTTAGGTTGATGCATGCTTATTTCTGTGCCTCTGCTCAGAATCATTTCATTTATATTGATAAGCAAGCCTTAGAAACGGGCTTATGTTCCTAACAGAGACTTTTACTAAAAACAAACGGCAGTAACTGCCAGAGGTAAGCAGGTGCTTTCTTTATGAAATAATGGTCACATCCAATGCTCACAAAAATCTGTTAAATAGCAAATGACCATATCTTAGAGGCAAAGAAACGAGACAACAAGGTTAGGGAATTTACCCAGAGTAGAACGCAATCTGAGCCAATATGTCATTTCACCGGAGACTGGCCTAACCCAAGTTCCTATCTTGCTTCCCCATATATTGCATACAATCTGTCCCATGATTAGAACAGATTTTAAGGGCCAGCGCTGTGGCACGGTGGGTTAACGCCCTGGCCTGAAGTGCCAGCATCCCATATGGGCACCGGTTCGAGACCCGGCTGCTCCACTTCCGATCCAGCTCTCTGCTATGGCCTGGGAAAGCAGTGGAAGATGGCCCAGGTCCCTGGGCCCCTGCACCCACCTGGGAGACCCGGAGGAAACTCCTGGCTCCTGGCTTTGGATCGGCACAGCTCCAGCCGTTGTGGCCAATTGGGGCGTGAACCATCGAATGTAAGAATTCTCTGCCTCTCCTCCCTCTGTGTAACTCTTGACTTTCAAACAAATAAATCTTTATAAAAAAACAGATTCTACAATAGTTTCATTTCTAAGTCAGTAGTTCTCAACTCTGGCTGCATATTCATAACATTTAAAAAAAGAGTCTATCCTCTCGACCATCTTCCCCATCATTGTTCTATTTGGTATGTAATGGGGCCCTAGCATAGGCATTTAAAAACATTTTCTCTATCCATTTTAAATGGACAGTGAATTTTCAGACATGCTCATATAATTAGGAATGATTTTCATATAAACGCTCTTTATTATTTCAGTTGTGGGCTTCCTAGAAATACAGTTTCACACAGTAATGCAAGGGTCTGGTGATTCTGATGTTTCCACAGAGGGAGGTGTATAAATCTTACTGTCTGAGGTGTTGGGTACTTGTCAGTTTTTTAATTAGCTCTTCAGAACACCTGTTAGAAGGCCAATTATTTAACCTCTGACCCTCAACCCAGGCAGAAAACCTTCACATCTGCCTATTTAGAAGCCAGCAAGGAATTCATCCTCCTGTAATCTTTCTAAACACATCAACCTCAAGCAAGACACCAAGTGTACATGAGCCTCCAAGGTTAAGACACTAAATTCCTCAGCCCTGTGAAATCTGAATTAGAGAAGATGGCCTGCAGGATAATAACATTGCTGGCAAAACCTTCCACAGAATAGAACTTCAAAACTCTTCTCAGCCCTTGTTGACTGAGCACATAAGTGCCATTTTCTAGCTTTCTGATTGCCTTCACTAATACCTGATGTGGGCCCTCGTGTGCCTTGTGTTTGTCTGCAAAGCCGGTTTTTTAAAATTATTTTAAAGATTTATTTATTTATTTATTTGAAAGGCAGTGTTATAAAAAGAGAGGGAGAGGGAGGGAGAGGGAGGGAGAGGCAAGGAGAGAGAGGGAGAGAAGAGAGAGAGAGAGAAACAGAGAGATTCTTTTGTCTACTGGTTCACACCCCAAACACCCACAATGACCAGGGCTGGGCCAGGCAGAAGCCAGGAGACTGAAATTCCATCCAGGTCTCTCACATAGGTGGCCAGGACCCAGAGGTGAGCCATTGGCCGTTGCTTTCCCAGGCGCATTAGCAGGGACCTGCACTGGAAGCAGCTCCAACTGAGACTCCAACTGGGGCTCACATGGGATGACAATGTCTCAAGCGGCAGCTTAACTCACTGTGTCAGATTGTTGAACTCTGCAAAACAATTTTGTCTTCCTGATTCCCTAATTTCACCCCATCCCCTTTTCTAAATTACTATTCTCGGAGCTCCTGCATTTTCTTTTTTTCTTCTCTTTGTGTCTTAGGTGTCGACAGACAATATTGTGTAGTGTTCAAGGTGCTATCCACCTGAATCCAAAGCTCCTGGTTCTGCCTCTTGCCACACTTTCTCCAGGAGAGGGAAGCATGAGTAGTGTGTGATGCAAGGGAACCAGGTCCTAGGGATGCCTCTTTGTCTGACAAGTGCCAAACTTTAATCTAACATGTCCTGAGAATGACAGGTTGAGCCAAAATGGCACTAATTTTAACATGGGTAAGTCACACCGTCAGCACAGGAAAAAGAAGTATAGAGAAGAAAAGTTCCCAGCTCCAAAAATTGTGTCTGACAGTATTCCCCCACCCCTCCCCAGCCCCTGTCCTTCATTCAAACCTTCCTTCCCTCCTTGCTGCATCAATATGGTCTCCTACCTCCTCTCTTTCTTCCCTTATTTGCCAAGAGTTTCTCCTCCCATCATCAGACAGCCATGACATACTCCCATGCTTGCAGAGACTCACCAAATATTAAAGACTGCAGGAAAACAGACACCATTAATGTGCCCATCTTTCTTACCCTCACCAGGAAATTAGACAAAAAAGGAAAGTGACTTGCCTGGCATCACACAAGCCTACTTAATCTCACAGGGAACATGCTAGAACACACCTAACCTCTAAGCTCTTGCTGCCTGCAGTATTGTATAATTATTTTACTTGGGCTAACTAAATTCATCCTCACAAAAACCCAGGTGAGAATTCTGAGGCATGGAGTGATTGAATAACTTTCCCAGGGTCACACAGCCAGCAAATCAAGCTTTCAGGATCTGGTTTTGCAGCCCATGCTCAGCCACTGCTCACTTGACCCCAGGATGTGCCAGTGCTGTCAGATGGAAGAACTAGACTCAGGCCCAGAGCCCCTTCACCTATTCTTCATAACTGCTCCTTGAAGGAATGAGCAGTCAACTCTCCTGACTTGTTGGCTGATACTTTCTAAGTTTCAGAAATCATGAATAAACAGTCCACAAGGTGCCATTTTTGGCATCAACTGCTAATTAAATTTTGATTTCCAATGTCTTTAAATGGCTTATGTGCACTCTGCAGTCCACACCATATCTTACTCATTTATTTTTTAATGTTTTATTTCAGAATAGTTTTCTATTTACAAAACAAAAATATGAGGTAGTAATACAAAGAGTTCCCATAGACTCCTACTCCCCCTATTACTAATATCTCATATTAATATATTTGTCACAATTCATGAAACATACACAGCTTTCCCTGTTTTTTTATTCCAAATTCCTTTTATCTTTTCCACCCTTTCCAGCTTCTGGCAGTCAATATTCTATGTCCTGATTGAGATTCTTGTTTTGTTTTAATTTCAGCTGCCATGTAAGAGAGAGAACATGTTATATTTGTTTTTCTGTATTTGGCTTATTTCACTCAACGTGATGTCCTCCAGTTTCATCCATTTCACTGTAAATGGCAGGATTTCATTCTTTTATTGCTAAATAGTATTTTGTTATCTATACATACCACGTTTTAAAAAATCTATTAATCTGATGGTGAACATAGTGGTTGATTATACATTTTAGCTACTGTGAATAGTGGGACCTAAACATGGTGGAGACAGTATCTTATGGATATAATGTGTTCATGTCTTTTGAATATGTTCCCAGTAGTGGGGTGGCTGAATCATATGGCAGTTCCATTGGTACTTTTTAAAGAAATCTCTATACTGTTTTCCACAGTAGTTTTACCAATTTACATTCCAACCAACAATGTATAAAAGTTCACATTTTTACAGGTCTGCAGCAGTGCTTGTTAGTCTCTGTCAGATGGAAAATTGCCATTCTGACAAGGGTGAGATGGTATCTCAATTGTGCTTTTGATTTGCATTTCCCTAATGGTTACTGAGCACTTTTTTTTCATGAATTTATTGGCCATTTGTATTTCTTCTTTCAAGACTTATCTATTTCCTTTGCCTATTTCTTAACTGGATTTTTTTATTGTTGAGTTTTTTTTTTAATTGCATATACATTCATGATTTTAATCTTTTGTCATATAAGTAAATTACAATTATTTCCTCTGATTATTATGTTAAATGTTTCTTCACGTTTTTTTGAAAGGCAGAGTTAGACAGTGAGAGAGAGAGACAGAGAGAAAGGTCTTCCTTCCATTGGTTCACTCCCCAAATGGCTGCCACAGCCAGCGCACTGCAGCTGGCATGCTGCGCTGATCCGAAGCCAGGAGCCAGGAGCTTCCTCCTGTTCTCCCATGAGGGTGCAAGGCCCAAGCACTTGGGCCATCCTCCACTGCACTCCCAGGCCACAGCAGAAAGCTGGACTGGAAGAGGATCAACCAGGACAGAATCCGGCGCCCCGACTGGGACTAGAACCCGGTGTGCCGGCGCCACAAGGCGGAGGATTAGCCTGTTGAGCCACGGCGCCGGCCTGATGATTTCTTTCATCCATGTTTTATTATCTTTATTGTAGTGATCTTTTACTTCTTTGGTTAAATTTATTCCTAAATATTTTATTTTTTGTAGCTATTGTGAATGGGATTTCATTCTTGATCTCTCTCTCTCTATCTCTATCTCTCTCTCTATCTCTCTCTCTATCTCTGTTTTTTAAAGATTTATTTATTTATTTGAAAGTCAGAGTAACAGTGAAAGGGAGAAAGAATCTTCTATCCTCTGTTTCACTCTCCAGATGGCCATAAAAGCCAGGTCTGGGACAAACTGAAGCCAGGAGTCAGGAGTTTCATCCAGTCTCCCACGTGTGTGACAGAAGCCCAAGCACTTAGGCCATCTTCTGCTGTTTTTCCAGGCCATTAGCAGGGAGCTGAGTGGGAAGTAGAGCAGCAGGGACACAAACTGACGCCATAAGGGATGCAGACATTGGCTTAAACCACTATACCACAGCGCCTGCCCCCACTCCACCTCTACTTAATTTCTCGTTCAACAAAAATATTATTGGCACATAAAAATGCTACTGTTTGGGACTGGCGCTGTGGCACAGCAGGTAAAGCCACCGCTTGCAGTGCTGGCATCTCATATGGGCACCAGTTTGAGTCCCGGCTGCTCCACTTCCAATCCATATCTCTGCTATGGCTTGGGAAGGCAGAAGATGGTCCAAGTCCTTGGGCCTCTGAACCTACATGGGAGACCAGGAGGAAATACCCGGCTCTTGGCTTCAGAGCAGCACAGCTCCAGCCATTGTGGCCATCTGGGGTGTGAGCCAGCAGATGGAAGACTTCTCTCTCTCTCTGCCTCTGCCTCTAGTAACTCTGCCTTTCAAATAAATAAATAAATCTTTACAAAAAGAAAAAAAAAGGTACTGTTTTTATATGTTGATTTTGTATTCTGCAACTTTTGTATCCTGCAACTGTTAGTTCTAACAGTTTTCTGATGGAGTGTTTAGCTTTTTCCATATAAAACATCATATCATTTGCAAACATGGATATTTTGACTTCCTCGTTTCCAATTTTAATGCTCTTTATTTCTTTCTCTTCCTTAATTGCTCTTCTTAAATATATTACTCATTTCTGTTAAATTCGTGGTCCTTGAAAAAAACTGAATTCATCATCCTTGCCTCTTCTCCCATGCGCAGTCCTGCAACCCTGATACTAGGCAGAAACAGTTTTCCAGTAGTTTTTAGAGTTCACAACTCTTGAGATTCCTTTGTCAAGCACAATATTTAATGTATGGCTAACCAGAAATGACCATTACTAATCAGGACATTCATATATTATCTTTACTTTTGTTTTCAAATTGTTAATTTTTAAATTGTCCTTGCCATGAGCCTCTAGAGGAAATAGTGCTTGAGCACCCATAATTTGTCTTGAAAAGAGGATAAGCATAAGCATAAAAAAAAATCATGCAGCTGGACTTAATAACCCCATTCATGAAGAATATCAGCTTTCAACTAAAATAATTTCTTATTCATCAGCTTAAGAAGATAGATGGCCCACCAGACACAAAATGTGAATAGTGATTTCTAACACTTTTGACCACCTACTATCGATCACCTACTCTGGCACTAAGCCAAGTATGCTGCATATATGATATTTAATCCTTAGCACATCTGAGAGGTGGGCACACATTGGGTCTTCCAGCACTTCATAGCAATACATATTCTGAAAATATTATGCATGGATTTTAAAAATTTTGAAACAAATAAAATTATCTTTTAATTCTGTTTTTCACAAATTTTTGAAGTATCCTCGTACTAGTAAGCTCATCTTACAAATGAGAAAACTGATACACATAGAGGATACACTATCCAGCCACAGTATTTTCTGGACTTATTAAATTCCATTTAAAGTATTATTTGTTGGCTGCTAACTTTGGGCATAAATTATCTGTTTACTATTAATATATATCATGATGAAATGATTTTATTCTGGCAACTCTGTGTACTGATTAAGAATTGAGACTGGGACATCACTGTCCCAGGAATCCGCAGGGTGAAATGGAAAGAGTCTCAGAACCAAGCTTTAAAATTTGGTTTTGTCACTTCATGATGAAAGTCTGAGCCTCTAACATTTAATCTGTAAAATGAGGCCACTCTTGGCATATTATCACTGGATAACATGCAATGGCTTGTGTGTGTCCGCTGCACTGGAGACTTTGCTGTTGTATCCCAGTCGCTAGCACAGTGCCTGCAAATTGTGACTGAATGACTGTCTGAATGAATGAACAAGGTCCTCAGGAAGATGACAGTTTAGATTTCAACATGAACACAGTTTTAGGTGTGGGCAATTTCTGTAGAGATTAAAAACAAAAATATGTTCATAACAGAATTTACTTCATAAGTCAAACTGCCTGTTTTTATTTTGTTTTCCACTTACAATTTGGTTTCATACTTTGTAATGAAAGGAAGACTGAATGAACCATTTATAAAAATTGACCAGAACTTCTGTAGGCTTAGATGACAAGCAAACTTAGGTTAGAGTCCCAATTCTGCTGCTTTGAAAATAATGTGTTTGGGCAGGCATTTGGCACAGTGGTTAAGATGCTGGGTTAGATACCTGCATCTGAACAGAGTACCTGGCTTCTATCCCTGGTTCTGGCTCCCGATTCCATCTTCCTGATAACACAGATCCTGGAAAGCAGCAGAAATGGCGCAAGCAATGGGCTCCCTACCATCCAGGAAAGAGATCTGGAGTAAATTCTCAGTTGCCAGCGTCATGTCCTCTGTCCCCATAATCCCTGGCCATTGTGGGTATTTGGGGAGTGAAACAGTGGAAGAGAGTTACTCTCTCTCTCTCTCTCTCTCTCTCTCTCTCTCTCTCTCTCTCTTTCTGACTGCCTTTCAAATAGATAAATTTTAAAACACTCTTTGAATACAGTTCTACTTATACTGTTTTTCCAAAAGCTATTTTAGGCAAAATGTGCTCTTTAATAACAAGATATATTCACCAAAATACTTAATTTGGAGGGTATTACCCGTAAGATGGCAAGATAGAGATAATAATACCCACCCATATAATGAGGCTTATAAATATTATATTTAGAAGTTGTATAGTTTTATGTTTGTGACTATATATTTACATATATGCTTATTTTAATATCATATTCTTCTCTTGAGGACTTTTCTGTAACCAAGTAGCCACTTCTAGCATTTAATAATTTCTCTTAAGTCCCTTAATATATATGTATATATATACATATACACACAATTATATACACACATAAATATACACAATTATGTCGTCTAGCCATCAACTAACTTTATAACCTTAATGCTTTTCCAGACAGCATAAATGAAATTATTTCTGCCACCACTGTTGAAATAATGATAACTTTGGTGAAAACACATAGGAACAAGGGCTATGTGCAAAAATGGAAGTAATAAAACAAAAAAATTAATTAGACCCTTTTTGGTATTTGGAACATAAGTGATACTAGCTAGTTACCAGAGCTCTGGTCTCAACACTAGGAGCCAAGTTTACCCTCCCCTACCAAATCATTGCTGTCTAAGCCCTAAATTCCACAGTCAGTTCACAAATACTTCTTAGCCTGGGCCACCTCCTAGAAGCAGCACTTAGCAAGCACTATATAATGTTCTTTCTGGTATGGAATAACATGTTCTTTTTCTTTTTTCCACAAACTTGTAATTTAAAAAGTGGAAAGAGACACATCCATTTGGAGATCTTATACTGATCTGAAATATCATGTAACTAAGTAACAAATTTATTATTCAGCAAGTAATTGTTGAGCGCTTTGCCTGGACCAGGCTCTATTCATGAAAGGCTTTATGCTCTGTTTTACTAGTCCAGGGTTCATTTGCTTATGTTTAATGATGGACATGGAGTGCTCTCTTCTTACAGGCATGTGGCATTTCACCCTTGCTCGTGTCCTCTGTACTCTCTTCTCTGATTACATGCTTTCAGAATCTTTCCACTGCACTCATCCTCCATACTACTGCTAAGTGATCTGATTACTCTAATTAAAGTACAGTTACTCATCCTCAACTACAGTTCAAAAAAAGTTTGTTGGCTCACACTGACCACTCAGAATAAGTCCAGATCACTAAACAAGGGGCCTACCAACATGTGGACACCTGGACTTCGCTGTCTCATCTCCTCTGACTTCTCTTACTTAGGGAGGTTCCACGTGAACCAATTCATAGACTTCTCTCAATGCATGCTTTGCTTGAGCTCATTTTATTCCATCTTTGTAGAATTTCTGCCCACCTAGAACAAATATATCTTATTTGGGAGCATTTGGTATTTAGGTTTTCTGTTTTAAATTTCTGAATGGAATTCAGGTATATTCCCCAGCTTTAGAATTTTCTGGAATCTTGAATTTTTATTATCGATGTGTATTTATTTATTGTTAAGGGGAAAGGTGCAGTAGAAGGATCAGAACTATCCCAGCTCTATCACAAGCAGGGTAACATGAGAGAAGTTACCATAACCATTCTGTGAGCCTCATTTTCTTTATGCATAATCTGTGATAAAAAATAATGCCTGGCTGGCGCTGTGGCTCAACAGGCTAATCCTCCACCTTGCGGCGCCGGCACACCAGGTTCTAGTCCCGGTCGGGCGCCGGATTCTGTCCCGGTTGCCCCTCTTCCAAGCCAGCCCTCTGCTATGGCCCGGGAGTGCAGTGGATGATGGCCCACGTGCTTGAGGCCCTGCACCCCATGGGAGACCAGGATAAGCACCTGGCTCCTGCCATTGGATCAGCTCAGTGTGCCGGCCACAACATGCTGTCTGCGGCGGCCATTGGAGGGTGAACCAACAGCAAAGGAAGACCTTTCTCTCTGTCTCTCTCACTGTCCACTCTGCCTGTCAAAAAATAAAAATAAAAAAAAAATAATGCCAACCTCACAAAGTTACTGTGATATGTATATATAAAAGCCATGAGGTATGTGAAAGAGCTCAGCAATAGACACTGAAAACAGAACACTTTGGAAACAATGCAGCTTTGTAAAAGTATTGTTATTGTTAACTCCTATATGCAAATGTCTGGAGGGCAAACCTACTTCTTTATTACAATAAGATATCTCAAAGAGAGTTCTGAAGTTTCACAGGAAAATAATAGCATCTTATGCCTAAATTATCTAAGGAAATGTGAAGCTAAAACTTATTTGAAAATATTTTATAACCACAGGATTTCTCAGTCTTAGAGTATCACAGAATGTGTGATTGAACTTTTTGCATGATAGAAAAGTGATTTAGCATTCTGGCAGGAAGAATAAGTGGGGAATTAAAGCAACATGGCAGACTTGGGAGTATACAGATTTGCATCAATAATGTGTGAATTAGGAAAAGGCAGGTTCAGGTTGGGCAATAGGGTTACAGAGAAGCAAGCAGTCTCCTTGACCACTGCTGCCCCACCATCTCAATGCAGGGAAGAAGTGTGTAGCAGTCATAAACTCATGTCACAGAACTCTTGTCTAATGCTATATCTTATAGGGATAGTGCTCCTCTTTACATAATTTGCCAATTGCTGATCTAGTATGGTAACTGGTATATGTGGGAGTGGTTGTGAGTAGAGGGCTGGGTAAATGGGAACATTTATTAGCTGATTTTGTATTACTCTAGTAAGCTTTTAACCTTACTTAAATAGCGCTACTACCATTTTTATCTTTCTCCATTATTTGGAGACAAACCCAAAATTAAACACATGGTTTTTATTTAAAAAATATGACTTTAACAGTGAGATACTGCAATGTTGGAAACAATGGGCCTGACTGGTAATGACAGACATTATTCAGTCTGGTGGACCAATGCTCCCCAACCCTTAATCTCAGCAAGGAAAAGTTAAATGGCTCCCCCAAGTACTTCCTAGCCATCCCTTAAAGTACTCATAGCTATTCTCACAGATATTTGCAATTACTTTTAAAAATGTGTTTTCTCACTAGATACAAAGGTCTTGAAAGTAGAAGTGGCACTTACTCACTTGGAATGTTATCAGTAGCTAAACAAGGAGCTGTTGGTATGAGGTGTTCAAAATATAATTTATGAGTGAACTGTCCTGTGGAGGGAGAAGGCAAATAAACTAATTAAAATTAAAACTCACACACACACACACACACACACACACACAAAATATTGTGAGCTGCTCTATGTTGATATTCATTGTACTGAAGTTCCTTTAGACTCAAGATAGCTTAGGACGGGGAATTAGAGGGCTTGAGTTTTTGCCCTGATGTTGCTGCAGACTATCTTGGTCACTATGGGGAAATCCAGTTCTCTCTCTACCATCAATTTCAAAAGCTGCAAAGAGAGAGAATTTATACTCTGCCTTTTACCAAACAGGATTGAAGGTGACCCTTGAGACTATCTCTAGCTCTTGAGTAATGCAGTTAAACTTGCAGGAGATCTGAGAATAATGCTCCCTTAATGGGAAAGATTTCTCAAATTGAGAGTTTAAGTATAAGGCATTTGTTTAAGCGATCATTTACTACAGCAAATGCACTCTATCAACTTGATTAGCCATAAGTTTTTCATTGAAAAAATCAGAAACCCATTCAACTGCCTAAGCCATCTGGAGGATACTTCCCTGGAGTGACAGAATTGCTGAAAGACTCAGGCTATTCCAGGAACCTAGAAAATAAAATTAGATCCTCAAATACCATCAGGTCAACTTCATTTTCTCCATCTGCCAGGATTTTTCAGATAAAGAGACTTCCATCCTCTAAACCCAAATGCTGATAATTTTGAACTCAGAGAGAAACTGTTTCCTATGCTCAAATTTAAAGAGATCTGAGGAAGAACTCTATCAAATTTAGATTCAGTAACAAGTTCAAACTCAAGACTGAACAAATTCAGGAGCTACTGGTACCAGGAGGGGCTCCAATTTAAGTCATGTGAACACTATGGGCCAATTGCACTGACAAGAGACACAATGTGTAGGAGTGGTAATTTCCATCTGGACAATGGGTGGAGGGAAAGAAAGAAAATAGTTGAGCATAGGAACATAAATTGAACATGATTGAATCATTTTGAACCTGTAAACTCTCATTTGTATTTATTATATTACTTTATGGATATTTATATCATCTATATCAGTGTTGATGTATCTATCTATAATTTAGATAGACATAAATAGTGAACTCTGAAATAAATAGAAAAAATATTTTCCATAAAGTTGTTGTACATTATTAAACAGATACAAATCTAGTGACATCTGATAACCATAGCATAAATAGAATAACTAGATAATCAGGGTTATTGCCTAAAACCCATAGAAAAAGATGAGAAAGTAAAGTTAAAGCATAAACGACCTGAATAAAGGTACTCTGATCAAAAAGGTATAAAGTTGCTACTCAACAATTTTTCTGGAAAGTAAAGGAATGAGAAAGGCTTCTTTGTGCATAGAAACTAACCTCACTTTTAATTTCCCATTTATTTTTTACAAAATTTAACTAACTGAAATACATGGAAAAATACAATACCTTCGTTACCAGATAAATGACGATTCTGCTCAACTGTAAACGTTAAAAAATATTAACTTTATTTCTGAGAAACACTTAAACTACATTACATACTTCCTTACATATAAAACATTATTCAGAAGATGCACTTTTTCTCTCCCTGATCTAGTTGCTATTATTGTGCATGAGATCTATAGCTAATGAGCTCATTCTAGGGGCTTGACACATTAAGGACAAATATGTCTTACTAGGAATAGAATGTCATTCTTTTCAACACATACATATAAACATTTTCTTTATTAGCAGGAAATGGAACAAAATGTTCACTTAAAACAATTAATGGTTTGACTACAATTAATTTTACTCTTTTAGGGCCAGCACTGTGGAGCAGCTGGTTAAAGCCCTGGCCTGAAGTGCCGGCATCCCATATGGGCGCCGGTTCTAATCTCTGCTGTTCCTCTTCTGATCCAGCTCTCTGCTACAGCCTGGGATAGCAGTTGTGGATGGCCCAAGTCCTTGGGCCCCTGCACCTGCTTGGGAGACCCAAAGGAAGCTCCTGGCTCCTGGCTTCAGATCGGCACAGTTCTGGCCATTGCGGCCATCTGGGGTGGTGAATCAGTGGATGAAAGACCTCTCTCTGTCTCTACCTCTCTCTCTAACTCTTTCAAATAAATAAAATAAATCTTAAAAAAATTTATGCTTTTATTTTTATAATTCTAGCTATGATCTAGGTTCTTTATGAGGTATATATATACTATTTTAGTATTCACATTCAAAGCTGTACAACAAAGAAAATAAAAGTGATAAATTTTGAGACATGAATACATAAGGAGACACTAATATTTTTATTTTACTGCTTAAGCCCAGACAATAGAAAGGAAACAGCACATATATAAACATTACATGAATTGAAAAATAGAAATATATAAGGATACATGGGAAACTATGTAGGTTCTTCTCAAAGATGAAAAATAGGCCTTAGGATTGAGTCCACAGAAAAACAAGGACAGGAAGTTCAAAAACAGAAATTCTAACTATAAAATCATGAGTAATCCAATGAAGAAGAAAGAGGAAAGAGATCTAAAAGAAATCAGTTTGACTACAGGAACACCTCAGGTAACACCAGGTTCAAAAATAACATGTATAAAAGATAGAAGAAAGGAGATGAACTCAGAGCAGGCTCCAGGGCAGTCTGAATTCATCCAAATACAGTCAGGAATCAAGTGGCAGGACAAGCTTATAGAAAACGCTCAGTACAGAAAGGATGATATTGGGGTTTATTTGGAGGAAAAGTGTGATCACTACAGGGATGGTCTACTAGTGCAAATTTAACAGAGGACACAGAAAGGGCAGACCTACACACAATAAACTAACTTCAATTAGTAAAGATTTCAATTGCACAATCAGGAGACTACTTCATGCATCTGATCTTTAGTGTAATGCCCCTCATTATACTAAATTTGGGGTTGGCTCCAAAGCAAAATGAATAGATTTTTATGAGTTCAAACTGTGCCTGAGGACTATGAATTATTTAATTATACTGAACAAGTCCAAAACTAACCTAATTTTTATCAGAAGATTGGATGAATTCATAATAAGCGTACTTAGCCAATTTTGTTAGCAACAAAAGTAAGAAGCAGAACTGACATGATGGATGAAATCAGGAATTTAGAATGTTCTGACAGAAAGGAACATTTCTGTTCCTTGTTGGTAAGTGTAAGTTGATTTACCACTTTCAAAAATCTATATGAACATATGCGACAAGAATCATGAAAATGTTTATTCCTTCAAATACAGTCATTCCACAATGAATAAAGTCTAATGAAATAACTATAAATATATAATTTATTCATAAATGTACCCATGATGACACTATTTTATAATAATAAAATCTAAAAATTATCTCAAAAAATTGTAAGAAAATAAGGGTTTAGTCATGTGGAATTTTTTTGGTGGATCCTTATGATAGAATATTATTCAGTAATTACAAATTATATTTACAAAGAATTCACTGTGAGAAATGAATCTTAAAAGTTGAACACAACATGATATCATTAAAAATATGACAATGTAATAATGACTAATCCTGGTAGGAGCTTACATGTAATTTTTTACATTATTAATTTATTTTTTTACTAAGTGATACACCCATTGATTAGGTTACATTAAATAAGACTCCTCAAAAGCAGACTAGAGTCTCCTTCCAACCCTGAAGAGGTAAGCTACCACACTGTGAAAACGTCACACGGTTAGGAACCCAGGTCAGCCTGTAGGAGATGAGAGCAAGCCCCATGCAGCAGCCAGTGAGAAAACAGGGACTTCGGTCTTGCAATGCAAGGAACTAAGTTCTGCCAACAACCTGAATGGGGACTGATGTGGAAGCGAATTTTACATCAGTACCTAGCTATGGCCAGCTTCTTGGTTATAGCTTTCTAAGGCCATGAAAAGAGGACACAGCCACCCTTTGCCATACCACTGACTCATGAAAACTGTGAAGTCAAAATTGTGTGTTGTTTTAAACTGTTGTGTTTATGGTGATTTGTTACACAGCAATAGAAAAAAAATGCAAGCCCCGCATGAGGAAGAAAGACATGCTGAGGTTGGTGAAGCAAGAAGTTGAACCCTTTCTGCTGTTCTTGGGCTGAGGCTCTAGTCCTGGACACACACCTCTAGAATGGTGGCATGAAAACAATAAACTTCTCTCTGGTTAAATCTTTCCTTTGAGAATTTCTTTCAAATGTAGATGAACACAATCATAACTGAAATATATGTTTTGCTTTTAAAAGCAAAATAATAGATTAAAAATGAAACTGCGGGCCAATACTGTGGCGAAGTAGCCTAAGACTCCGCCTGCAGTACCTGCATCCCATTATGAGCATTGGTTTGTGTCCCAGCTGCTCTTCTTTCAATCCAGCTCTCTGCTATAGTCTGGGAAAGCAGTGGAAGATGGCTCAAGTGCTTGGGCCCCTGCACCCAGGTGGGAGACCCGGAAGAAGCTCCTGGCTCCTGGCTTCGGATCAGCCCATCTCTGGCCTCTGCGACCATTTGGGGAGTGAATCAGTGGCTGGAAGACCTTTCTCTCTGGCTCTCCCTCTCTGTCTGTAATTCTACCTCTCAAATAAATAAATAAAATATTTTTAAAAAAATAAAGCTGCAATAATAAACTGAGATAATGAATTAAATTACACAGGCACATAAAACAGTAGATGAGTTTGCATTACCAATAGCTTCACTGAATAAGCCCAGATTTGGCAGCATATACTTTACAAAGATAAGGGGGCTTTCAGTTGACTATAAGTGTGACACGTGTCAACAGCTTGATACAACTGTTTAAAAGAAATTGATAGAGTATATTGTGTAAAATAGAAAGATCTGGACTCAGCTAAGGCAGGTTGGAACCTCATTACGCCATGCTCTGCTCAGTGGATACCTGGTATATCATCAACAGGTCTGGCCACTCTACTATACATGTGATATAAACAGATTAGAGTACTTAAGTAAGACAACCAGAAAGGTTAAGTATTCTTAAAACCATTTCACGTGAACAACAGTAGAAAATTTTAACACGAAGAAGTAATTCAAAAGAGTGAAAAAAGCATTCCATGCTGCAGATTTGTGAAAACCAAATAAGAAAAGATGTTTTAAAATTTGAAAGTTTTATTTAAATGTTATACATCATTATTTTGATATTATTATATTATTCTTAGCAGATAACACATGCTTTCAATCTAGATAACAAACTCATTTATAAAGATCCTGAATATTTTGAAACTTTTGTATACGATGTCCTTTGAATTACATTTAAATATTTCTAACTATTAAAAAACCTGATCAAAATCTTGTTCCTAAAAAAGAAAGGGGGAGGGGATATTGGGGCAGGTATTTGGTGCAGTGGATAAGATGCTGCTTGGGATGCCCACATCACATATTGGAGTGTCTTCGTTCTGGTCCTAGTTCTACTCTTGGATCCAACTTCCTGCTAATGGACATCCTTTAAGGCAGCAATTGATAGCTGAAGTACTTGGGTTCATGCAACACACATGGGAGACCCAGATTAAGTTCTGGGCTTCCAACATCAGCCTGGCCTCAGCTCGGGAGTGAACAATAGGTGGGAGTTTTCTCTCCTCTGTATCTCTGTCTCTATCTTTTCCTTTGAAAATAAATAAATAAATATTTTAAAATTAATTAGAAGGAGAAAACCTTGCTCCTATGATACCCTAGACACCCCTTCCCTATGTTAGAACTCCCCATGACATAAAAGAAAGTGCACAGAGATAATCATTTATTCGCCAGCGTACTACCACTTTGATTTTTAGATCCACTAACTAGCAGAAATGCAGTAAATTGTTGTGCATTTCAGTTTTGATGATTAGAAAGACAGTCAATGCTGTGTAATCTCTAATTTTTTCTTGTCTAACAGCTTCATCATTGACTCTTCCGATGAACAGTACAGGAAAAGAAGGAAAAGATTCAGAAAACTCAAAAATAATTTTTAGGGTTGTGCACTGAGGACAGACCACTGATTTCCATTCTTTGACCTTTTGTAAAATGATGCTGCCTCTCCTATGGTCTCAGTTCCCCATCTAAATGTGGGAGTGTCAAGAGATTAGTCCTCAGTCCTTTTCTCTTTTATATGTATACTCATTCCTAAGATAATCTCAATAGGAGCTTTCAATACCATCTATATGTTCACTTCACCCAAATGTAAATCTATTGCCTAAACTTATGTATCATTGACGACTTTGCTGCTCAAGAAATTTCAAAGACATGACAGTCTTCAAGAGAGAATTTTTTTCTACTGGAATAACATTTAAGAGGCAAAATTATTCTCAAAAAGTGACTCCATTTAGTTCAAGAAAATGTATTTACAACTCTTGATGGCTCTGTCTTTGACTTTTCTACATTATCCCTAGGACACTCTAATCACTTGAGAACTCTGGACGCAGCAGTCTAGCCAATCCTTCGAGCACTGCTCCAGCATGTTAGGTCGGTGAACAGGCTTCTGAGAAGCTGCTGCTACTCCTCACTTGTGTCTAATGGGATATTGATTTCCCCCAATCCCAGCAGCTGCTCCCAAGAAATCAATAGCACACCTGCAGTGAAACTGACGGAGATGAAATGGAAGGTCTACAGAGAGCAGGGCTTTGGCCCACAAATCTAAGGGTGCTTCAAAGATGGCAAATAAGACATATCAAAGGTGGCAGGAGACCACAAAACAGGGGACAAGCAAAATCAATACTGGAAGAAATGAAGTAACACTGAGAAAGAAAAGGCAAACTTGTCTTAGTAATGCAACCCCTCCTGAAATAAGGAAGTAACCCTTCCCAGGGTGAAAGAGAAGTTGACAGTGGTCTGACAGAGGAAAGAAGGCTTTTGCCTATCATCTGAATTTTAATGTGAAACACAAATAGAAAGTTTCAGAGGGGGTCAGCACTGTGGCATAGCAGGTAAAGTCACCACCTGCAGTGCCGGCATTCCATGTGGTAACCGGTTCAAGTCCTGGCTGCTCCACTTCTGATCCAGCTCTATGCTATGGCCTGAGAAAGCAGTAGAAGATGGCCCAAGTCCTTGGGACCATGCAACTGAATGGGAGACCAGGAAGAAACTCCTGACTCCTGGTTTCAGATAGGTACAACTTCAGCTGTTGCGGCCATTTGGGGGAAGTGAACCATCGGATGAAAGATTCTCTCTCTCTCTCTCTCTCTCTCTCTCTCTCTCTCTCTGCCTCTCCTTCTCTCTGTGTAACTCTGATTTTCAAATAAATAAATAAATCTTAAAAAAAGAGAAAGCATCAGGTATTTACAAAATGAATCAAGTCTAAGTATCTCTGATACTCACTAGCTGGGTTATTTGGGGTAAATTAATTAAATTTTGCTGTACTTTAGTTCCTGCATCATAAATTTAAAAGAAACCTTAATGAAGTAAATTATAAAATAACTGTAATTGGGTAAGAGATTAGCTAAACAATCAACAAAGGGCCACCGAGCATCTTTAGATGATGGAACAGGGAAAGGTGTGGATTTCCTTTCTTTGCAACAATGGTTTTAAAGAAATAAAATATCAGAAAATCTCAAGGACTCAGAGAATGAGAAAATGTTCATCAGCATTCAAGAGATTTCAACATATTTTTAGAAATCTGAAAGTAACGGAGAAGTGCTGATGTATTTACTAGGGTGTACACAACATAATCTAAAGGATGTACAGTGGCAGATAAAACAGTAAGAGAGCTAATTCACCTCCACAGAAACCGAGAGTCCATGACTCACATATTAAGGGTAGCCGAAATCAGGGGGGCTGGCTGAGAGTCAGAATGGGGGCATAATCTCCATCCCTTTTCCATACTTCCATATAGAGTATACCTTAAGTCAGATATTGGTTTATCCTCTGAAAGAACTAAGGAAAAGAGACTTGAGGCTCAAGAGACACAAACTAGTACCCCTGTGAAGGTAGAGAATGGCTAAAAGGAGAATCAAGTCTGCCACCATCACCACTGGACTACCCCTTTCCTTCACACAGAACTCTGAGATCCTCATCCCTATCAAGAGAGAAATGTTCTCTGGAGAAAATACCTCCAGCAACCAACACTTGGAGACCTCAGTGACTATAAAACTAAAATGAAGGCTGGCACCCTGGCGCAGTGGGTTAATCCTCCGCCTGCAGTGCCGGCATCCTATATGGACACCGGTTCTAGTCCCAGCTGCTCCTCTTCCAATCCAGCTCTCTGCTGTGGCTTTGGAAAGCAGTAGAAGATACCCCAAATGCTTGGGCCCCTGCACCCACAGGGGAGACCAGGAAGAAGCACCTGGCCCCTGGCTTTGGATTGGTGCAATTCTGGTCGTTGCAGCCATTTGGGGAATGAACCAACAGAAGAAAAACCTCTCTCTCTGTCTCTCCCTCTCACTGTCTGTAACTCTACCTCTCAAATAAAGAAATAAAAAATCTTAAAAAAAAAAAAAAACTAAAATGAAACCAATTAGTCAATATATATCACAATTGATAGTCAATAAGCCTATCTAAATTCACAGTACTTAATATCTGCTGTTGAAGGTCTCACTTGTAAATATGAATGTCCTGACAAGGACCATCAGGTGTTTAAAAAAGACTATCCGGGCTGGCACTGTGGCACAGCAGGTTACAGCCCTGGTCTGAAGCACCGGTATCCCATATGGGTGCTGGTTCTAGTCCCAGCTGCTCTTCTTCCTATCCAGCTCTCTGCTATGGCCTGGGAAAGCAGTGGAGGATGGCCCAAATCCTTGGGCCCCTTCACCCATGTGGGAGACCTGGAAGAAGCTCCTGACTCCTGGCTTCAGATTGGCACAGTTCCAACCATTGCAGCCATCTGGGGAGTGAACCAGCGGATGGGAGACCTATCACTCTTTCTCTACCTCTCTCTGTAGCTGTCTTTCAAATAGATGAAATAAATTTAAAAAAAAAAAGACTATGAACATAAAGTAGAAGAAAAATAGGTTGTAAAATGTTAACTCCAATGAAATAGATGATGTAAGAAGTAGAAAAAATGAGAAAAATGAGTTAGTAACTTCACAAAAGCAAAAAAAAATAGTCTATTTCAAAAAAGATTATTTATTTGAAAGGCAGAGTTAACAGAAGAAGCTGCTCACTCCTGGTCCTGCTGTGGTCAGTGGAGTGAACCAAAGATAGAAGATCTCTCTCTCTTCATCCCCCTCTCTTTGTCTTTCCCTCTTTGTAACTCTGCCTTTCAAATAAACAAACAAATACATCTTAAAAAAAAAAAAACTCTACTGGCAGGATGAAGGAATAGGGAGAATAGTCAGGTAACAAAGGTAAACCCTCATCTAGTAGAGCAGTTATCAACAGGTATTTGTAAATCTACTAAATCAAGAAAAAGAAGTAATAGAAGACTATTATTTAGACACATGGAATTGAAAAAATAAAGAAGGAATTTGAATAGAACAACTGAATTGTAGTTCTGGTTCTGTCACTTTTTAACTATGATATTCGGTAAATCATTTAACTTTTCTAAGTTTTAACTATTTTATGTGCCAAATGTATATAATAATAGCATCTTCAATGTCATAAGGGTTTGTGAGAAATAACTAAGTAAAGCACTCACAGCAATGCCTGGTAATGAGTATGTATGCATTTTATAAGTATAATAGTTGTTATTATTCATAATAGTAAGAAGCTTTGTAGGTTTGTATTGAGTTTTCTGATCACTGATAAAGCTAGGTAACTCTGCAGCAGCCACACAAGAGGACTTCAAAAAGTTTATGCAAATGTTAATTAAAGTTTTATTTTGGTACAAATAATTTTTGAAACACATGCATATAAGAGGTCTTGAAAAAGTTAAGAAAAATGCATATTATGAAAAAATTATGCATAAATTTCACCAAGATAAACTTCTTTGATTTCCATTTTCCCATGAATTTTTTTGAAGTGCCCTCACATAATCTTACTTAGATAACTTAGGATACAAAAGAAAACCTGTCTTAAAAAATAGGGGTTCCCCCGGTTGCCCCTCTTCCAGGCCAGCTCTCTGCTGTGGCCCGGGAGTGCAGCGGAGGATGGCCCAAGTGCTTGGGCCCTGCACCCCATGGGAGACCAGGAAAAAGCACCTGGCACCTGGCTCCTGCCATCGGATCAGCGTGGTGCGTCGGCCGCAGCGCACCGACCACAGCAGCCATTGGAGGGTGAACCAACGGCAAAAGGAAGACCTTTCTCTCTGTCTCTCTCTCCCACTGTCCACTCTACCTGTCAAAAATAAAAAAAAATTAAAAATTAAAAAAAAATAGGGGTTCCTGGGGCCAGCACTGCGGCGTAGTGGGTAAAGCCACTGCCTGCAATGCCAGCATCCCATATGGGCGCCAATTCGAGCCCCAGCTCTCTGCTATGGCCTGGGAGCAGTAGAAGATGGCCCAAGTCCTTGGGCCCCTGTACGCACATGGGAGACCCGGAAGAAGACTCTTGGCTTTGGATCAGCACAGCTCTGGTCATTGCGGTCATTTGTGGAATTAACCAGCATAATGGAAGACCTCTCTGACTTGACCTCTATCTGAAACTCTGTCTTTCAAACAAATACAATAAATCTTCAAAAAAAAATAGGGGTTCCTAAAGCCTCATTCCACTGCATCCATTAAAAAGGAGATACTCTCAGTAGCCCCCTGAGTCTTCCTCCTTCCATGGAGGACTTGTCCATGATGACTCACAGCAAGCATCAGGGAAGCCATTTTACTCCCAGGTGGACATAGGAGTTTTCTCCTTCAAGTGCTCTCATAGCTCCTATAGAAGTCATGTGGTTTTTGGACCCTCACATGGCATTTTAGTTATTCATTCACATAGGTTTTCTCCCAGGAACCTGAGAACTTCTTTATGAAAAAAAATTGACCTTTATCATCAGTGCCTCAGTGCTAAGCAAAGTGCATACCTGAATAAATGGCAGGCATTCAAAGAATACTTAGGTAATAAATGAATGCATGAATGAATGGTGTCTAACACAATGCATCTTAACCAGGGTGCAAAATCAAAATCACAAAAATCACAAAAGGAATATCTTCTAAAAACATATATTTTAAGCCCTCCCAATGTTTCTGAGAGTAGGAGCCAGGTGTCAGCAATTCAAACAAATTCATCAGGTGATGCCAATGCAAAACTCTCTATCACTGTCATTTGATAACATATTGCAATTAATATGAAGTCTGGGACTAATTTCTTCAATGAGAATAATCATAAAGCCTCCATGGAATTCTTTTCTTCATTGTAAAAAAAAAAAAAAAATGACAGCCATTATGTGTGGCTCAAATGATGGTGTAGGAAAAACAAATAAGAAACAGATGTGAAACAAGATTCTGAGAATTTCAGTAAGGGGAAAACTGCTATATTATGGTCCCGGGGTATGAGGGAGGACTATGTTGAATACTCAGATCCACAGGTAAATGATGGTGTTTTTTGAGATGCTATATGGCATTTCCAAGCAAAGAATTCGCACTTCCCAGTCTTGGGCCAAAGGCTACTTCCTGCACCTTAATTTTTCTTGTCTACTTCCCCATCCGTGCTACAAGGCACAACAGTCTGTCTATCTGTTGTGCAAAAAGTGTCTAGAAAGCTTTCTGGATGAAAGGAGTTACATAATGTGGGGTCCTTCAGGGAAATTTATCAGCAAATTAATTTTTCTGCTTCGGCAGGGCCTCCTAAGGACAGAAATACCCCCACAAAGAGCAGGGCAAGGGATAATAGAGTAAAAGAATCTTCTAAAGAGGTCCCTGAAAGGCAGTGCAGCAAAAATTCTCACCTTCTTAGTGCAAGCTGTTGTGCTGGGTGCTCACTAGGACTCACAGTGCAGAGCAGGCCCACAATAAATAATTTCACTAGTGTGATAAGGAAGAGGGGAGAGCGACAGACGATGCTTAAGCTGAGCCCTGGAGGAAGAGAGACAGGTACATAAAGTGGGAAGCTTGCTCCTGGCAAGGAAAATTCCGAGGTGTGCAGGGGACTTGCACAGTTTAGCCTAACCATGTGATAAACAGATGGATGAAATGGAGATAGCCTTAGAGCTTTAGAAAGAAATTACGGCTGGACTTAAAGATCCTGGAGGAATTCTGACTCCAGAAGCAGAATCCAGGAGTATTTAATCATTATTTTAACCTGGAAATGGAAGATGTGGGTTATTAGTGAAGGCCAGAGCCACAGTTCAGTCGTGGTCTGCACTCAACTGTACCCAGCTTTGTTCATACAACCCTTTCATTACTACAGATCCCAGGACCCTACCTGCTTTTCTCACCTTCCATAACTCACAATCCTACCATGGTTCTTCTGTGCATCAGGAAAAGCCCAAGATATGTGGGAGCCTCAGGAATATCCACGCTCTTTGAAATTCCAAAATGCAACACATAGGTCATTTTTCTTAAAAGACTTTTACAGAAGTAATTATGATGGAGATCTGGGAGAGGGTTAACACAGAACATATTACACAGATTTCATAGTGATTCTTCCTGGCTTATAGCTCCTAGAACCCCTTGGCACCAAGGAGTTCACAACACCCTTCTGAACTCTTTCATCTTTTAGAATAGAATTCCACCTTCTTCCCTTCATTCGCTAACCTTTCTAACAAAACTCATCATTTTCCAGATTTGGGCTCCTACTCGACACCATACAGAGGTGCAGCACACTCCTGTGAGCACCATCTCTGAATGCACACATTGATTCTCAAAGGAGAAGAATGGGGGGTTAGTCACTGTCTCCACCAAGGCATTTTGCAAAATAATCTGAGGGGAATGGTTTGTTTTACAAAATTTCCCACTTTCTCCTACCTGATTCTGACATTCTACCCCAACAAATAGCTCTTTCTTTAGAAATTCCCTAATTCAAACATAATTTTCCAAATTCACCTTTGAAGAGGACTCAAGATACCATGGGATAGCTGTAGAACAGAAGCCACATGTCAGCAAGTAGACCTATGAAGGAACTGTGAAATTGTGTGACCAATTTTTTCATGCATTTGTATATTTTTAGATACACTGTCATTTATTGCATACTAACAACTATACAGGCATTTCATGCCTATTATCGCTGATTGTTAACAACAGCCCTATGAAACATTATCTCAGTTTTCCAAGGAGACAAAAACCCAAACATGATTAAGCAGCTGCCCAATGCTACACAGCCTATGTCAGAGGCAAGATTCTGACCCATCTATGCCAGGACAAAGCCCATATTTTCTATAGTCTGTATGAGGGTCCCTCTATATCTCTCATTAGTCTTTCTCCGAATTCCATGGTGACCCCACAGCCCCAATTCAGCTGAGAAAAGGCTCATTTTGCTGAGGTCAGGAGGGATGTGGCCATGCAAGACAGACATCATTCTCAGTTTCCTGTGTCTCTAGGCAATTATCACCTATCAGAAGTGAATGTTGAGCAGGGCCATATTGGCCCTATAAATACATAACTCCTACCTGGTGCCAGGCACAAGGGTGGGACAGATGAAGCCCTGAAGAAAATCTGCAAAACCATATGATGTGAGTAGGAGGAGAACACAAATTTGTAAAATCTATAGAATTTCTGAAGGCAGAGATAGAAGGGGAAAGTATTCTTGGCAGAAGGAACAGCATGTGAGAAGGCATGAAGTTGAGAAATAACAGAGTGCTGAAAATGCTGAAGTTCAGTGAGACTGAAGCACGAAGTGGGTGAGGAACAGAGAAGGTAAAACTCTGCAGTGTGTCAAACCAAATCTCTTAGCATAAACCCTTTAAGCTGAGAATTCTTCACAGAATACAGAAGTCTGAACCCAAAAACTGAATACCTTCTTTATGAGTGAATGAAAATCAAAGGACAACCCCATATACTTAAAGAAAAGATAGAACTACTCTTATTATATCTGTGTCTTTTCCTTAGAGAAATTGAAAAAATTCTGATATAAAACATGACAGCTGGGCTTCTACAATCTCATAATTATTGCATTTTTGGTGAACAAAGTCCTTGCTGGGAGTGAGATGTGCAATATAAGGTTCAGCAGTATTCTGGCCTCTACCATTTGAAGTCAGTAGCACCACACACTTCATTTAATTGTAACAAGCACAATGCCTCTCGAAGTTACCAAATGTGGAAGGGGCAAAATCATCCCTCATTGAGCCCACAATTAAATAATACTGAAAATAATTATCAAAAAATTTATTCTGAGACTAGCATAGTGGCTCAGTGGTTTCAACTGCTGCCTGCCGTCTCCAGCATCCCATATGAGTACTGATTGAAGCCCTGGATGCTCCTCTTCCCATCCAGCTCCCTGCTAATGCACTGGGAAGAAGCAGAGGATGAACAAGTGTTTGGGCACCTGGCTCCTGGCTTCAGCCTGATACAGCCCTAGTCATTGAGGCCATTTGGAGGGAGAACCAGTGCAAGGAAGATCTCACTCTCACTTTGATTCTCCTTCTCTGTCTCCATAGCTGGGCCTTTCAAATACATATGTAAATCCTAGATTTAAAAAAAAAAATAGTTCTATGCCCTACTGAGCCTGGCCTTTCCTGGGAGGTGAGGTCTGTCTTGATACTCATTGAAAACAGAGTCCTTGTAGACCTGTTCTCATGAGTCTTGGAGGGAGGCAACAACTGGTCTATGTACTTTGATTTCTGAAGACTCCTTATTGTTAAAACTAGGAGTCTTCTCCGCCTTGCGGCGCCGGCACACCAGGTTCTAGTCCTGGTCGGGGCACCAGATTCTGTCCCGGTTGCCCCTCTTCCAGGCCAGCTCTCTGCTGTGGCCAGGGAGTGCAGTGTAGGATGGCCCAAGTGCTTGGGCCCTGCACCCCATGGGAGACCAGGAGAAGCACCTGGCTCCTGCCATTGGATCAGCACGATGCACAGGCCGCCGTGCGCCAGCCACAGCGGCCATTGGAGGGTGAACCAACGGCAAAGGAAAACCTTTCTCTCTGTCTCTCTCTCACTGTCCACTCTGCCTGTCAAAAAAAAAAAAAAAATAGGAGTCTCTACATTTCTTCTCTCACATACAGTGCTGGGCTTCATTGGATGTCAGTATAGACAAAGAACATGGACTGCTTTCCATATGGGGAGAAAAATCATGTACAAAAGCACAGAACTAAAGACAAAACAAGTGTCTGGTGATGACTGGAGAAAAATACATTAGAGAAAAGGTGCTTCCCTTTTCATTCCTCTCAACAAGTTCATTTGTATTGCTCCATTTTGTAGCTTTTTCTATTGACAAGACCTATTTAACATCTACTTCTGTCTCATTAGACTGTTCTAGAGACCAGAGATCACATTTTATTCATGTATTCATTTGTATTTACTCCTGTATTTATTTGAGTCCCTGGTCTCCTGTGTATCATTTGCTCAATAGTCATTTATTATATAAGATCAGATTGGGAAAAGATATGAGATAGCACAGTGAGATAGTTGGGCAGTGAAGTCATACTTTGGGAATACATTTGGCTTGCAATCTCAACTGTATCACATATCAACTATGAGATCTTGAGCTAGTCATTTATACCCTTGGGTTTAAACTTTACCTGTAAATAGGAAAACAATACAACTTACCTTACAAGGTAAATTGAGACTTCAAGGATGCATGTATGCAAATGTATGCAAAGTCACAAGTGCCACAGTTCCTGGCTAAAGAAAGCTGATCTGGGGCCAGCACTATGACATAGTGGGTAAAGCCACAGCCTACAGTGCTGGCATCCCATATGGGCACCTGGCTGCTCTACTTCCGATCCAGCTCTCTGCTATTGCCTGAGGAAGCAGTAGAAGATGGCCTAAATCCTTGGGCCCCTGCACCCATGTGGGAGACCAGGAAGATCCTCCTGGCTCCTGGCTTCAGATTGGCTCAACTCTGGCCATCATGGCCATCTGGGGAGTGAACCAGCAGACGGAAGACTCTCTCTCTCTCTCTCTCTCTCTTTCTCTCTCTCTGCGCCTCTCCTCTCTCTCTGTAACTCTGTCAAATAAATGAATAAATCTTTAAAAAAGAAAGGAAGCTGATCTTATTCTAAGACATTACTGGCAGGGCCCGGCGCTGTGGCATAGTGGGTGAAGCCGCTGCCTGCAGTGCCGGCATCTCATATGGGCTCCAGTTCATGTCCCGGCTGCTCCACTTCCTATCCAGCACTCTGCTGTAGCCTGGAAAAGCAGTACAAGATGGCCCAGGTTTTTGGGCCCCTGCACCCGTGTGGGAGACCTGGAGGAAGCTCCTGGCTCCTGGCTCCTGGCTTCAGATCCACGCAGCTCCGGCCGTTGTGGCCAATTGGGAAGTGAACCAGCAGATGGAAGAACTCTCTGTCTCTATATATATGCCTCTCCTCTCTCTGTAAATCTTTCAAATAAAATAAATAAATCTTTTTAAAAAAGACATTAGTGGCAAACTTTAAAGAGGAAAAAAGATGGTAAAGAACTAAGGCCTCTATTACAAGTACTCAATTCTTTTTTTTTTTTTTTTTTGATAGGCAGAGTTAGACAGTGAGAGAGAGAGACAGAGTGAAAGGTCTTCCTTTTGTTGGTTCACCCCTCAAATGGCTACTACGGCCTGTGTGCTTCACTGATCCAAAGACAGGAGCCAGGTGCTTCCTCCTGGTCTCCCATGTGGGTGCAGGGCCCAAGGACCTGGGCTATCCTCCACTGCCTTCCCGGGCCACAGCAGAGAGCTGGACTGGAAGAGGAGCAACCGGGACCGAACCAGTGCCCTGACCAGGACTAGAACCCGAGGTGCCAGCGCCACAGGTGGAGGATTAGCCTAGTGAGCTATGGCGCTGGCCACAAGTACTCAATTCTGTAGCTACAACAGGAAAGCAGTCATCAATAACATGGAATTCCATGAGCAATGCTGTATTCAAAAAAAAAAACTTCATTTATAATATAGAGTACAGGCCGTAATTGGCTCACCATTCCAAGGTGTCCAAATTTGAATCATTAGAAAGTGGAGCCTATGGAACACTCTTGAACTACGCAGAGACTAAATGAAGTAATTCCTTGGGAAGGTTGAGTATTTTGCAGCACGAAGCAGACTTGTATGGACAAAGTCAAGAGATGAGTTATCATGATTGTCCAAGCATAAGACAGAAAGTACTTGAGTACTAAGTCATGAAAATATGAATCATGCAGGATAGAATGACATATGTAACACCTGGCCTCCTACATACCATGCTATAGTTATATCCTCTGATGATTCATTTCTATTTTCCTATAACATTTCAATTATAGTTAGATCTCAGAATAGGAAATTATAAGCTTTGACCTAGAGAGCCTCTAGGGAATCAATTAGCTAAAGATAAAAATAAATATGTTATAATTTACTTATACTGAGCCTTATGATGAGTAGCTTGAGTATGAGATTCTGGTACTTAAGCTATTTTCCACTTCTGGAAACGATTTCCATTTTTCATGTAGGGCATTAAGAACCTGTCAGAAGCAATGATTCAAACAGTTGTACTATAGACGGGTGGACATTATGTGAAATGATCATGACTATTAAACATCGTCATAATTTCCTTTAAATTATGCTTTATAACTTTGCTCTGATTCTAGATTCCATATTTCGCCCTTATTTTAATGACTCCAAGTACAACTAGCTGTAATCAGATCAGCTAAAAATAAAGGGTTACATGTGCATTGGCTGCATAAGTCAGTGCAGGCATGTCCTACAGTCCCATCTAAATTTTTGGTGTCTATTTTCCACAGCAACAGACTAAGAAAAAGCAAACACCTTTCTTTGAACACAGAAATGGATTAATACACATTATCCAAAGCACAGACGCAGAAACAAGTCACTCACTATAAATTGTGTTAACAAATCCATTACAGACTGTCAAGAATTTTTTCATGGTTTGTCATTTGAAAAAAGGAAATGACCAATGATAAATGTAGTTTGCAAATTTTTAACATCCTATATTCAATCCATTAAAAATTGAATTACAATAACTACCTACCCATATCCAAGGACAATTATCAATGCAGTTGCAGTTTGTGTAAATGCATTATCTTTTCTCACTATATATTTTCTGGAAGCCTATAAAAATAAATGATGTGTGATACTACCCTTCAAGCAGCTTCTTGAAAAATAACCACTTCTTAACTGTCATATACTTTAGCTTGCAGAACAATTTAAAGATAATAATAACAAAAAGATCTCACTAAATTCAACGAAAAACAGATAATTTCCCCTTGGCAAAAGAATTCCAGGCCAGCATTTCCTAACTATTTTACACTGTTCTGCTAGTGTTTAACATGGCCAAACCATTTAGGAACCACCGCATGGTATAGTTTCCTGTAGGAGGAAATAGTTACAAAAAAAAGTAGGACACATAATCAATATAGAAATCCATACTTACTATTGGGCAAGTTGTCATTTTGAGACATTAATATATGAGGAATAAAAGGTGTATGTTCGAATCAAAGAAATAAGGTTATAACTCAACAATTTATGACAGACATCAAAATAACTAGAAAAGAGGAGGCCAAAAGTTCCCAATACTGAGACATGACAAGTGTTTGAGGACACAGAAATGCTAACAATCTCAATGTTGTACACATATGTCAAATTATTATACTGTTTCCCAAGAGATACTTCAGATTCTTTCTGTGATTCTGATTCTTGTCCCCATTATTGCAAAGATAGAATTTGTTCCATTAATTCCCACCCAACCAGGCATTTTCTTAATGTCCTATTTCAAAACAAGACTGCAACCAAACCTTTGCACTCGAATAACTTGAACAGCAAGATGTAGTAGAATGAAACAGAATAAGATACAGAAACAGACCCTTCCATTAAAATGCAGCTGGCGTGTGCATCAGAGCCAGAGACAGTGAAGTCTAGATCAACACATGAGTTGTGGGTATGGACAACAAGGAAGTGTGTGATTGTATGTGTGTGTTGGGGCGGGGTGAGAACAGATTTAATGCATCTTGGAATCCTACATTCATTATTCCTGAACATTCACAACAACTCTAAAGGTGGGTGGGTATGATTAGATGGTATATCTCAAAACAGCATCTGATGAAAGTTAAGGCAGTGGATACAAAGAAAGCAGCAGGTAAATTGGTCAGCAGGAAGCAAGGACCAGTTAACCTCTGATGGGCCCAGAGGATAGTACTACAAACTTTAGGGATGCATTAGCAAGAGTATGGCAGGGCCCACAACTTAAAGAGACAGATATACCAAAACATATTATAAATACTCTTAGAAACAGTAATATATAAAATTTCATCAGGGGTGAGATTTTAGCCCAACAGTAAAGGCACCACTTTGGAAACCTGCATCCCTTGTTCCACCATCTGCACTTGAGTCTCAGCTCTGCTTCGAATTACAGCTTCCTGTTAATGTGCACCCTGGAAGGCAAGATGATGATTCAAATACTTAGGACCCTGCCACCCAGTCAATCTGTACTATCCAGATTGAATTCCTGGCTCCAGGCTGTTGTGTGCATTTCAGGGACAGAACCAGTAGATAGAACTATCTCTTTCTCACTCTCTTTCTCCATCTCTCACTTCCTTTCTAAGAAGATTTCCATCATTAAAATGTAGCTATGATTAGAATGTAAAATGTATTTAGCTACTGACAAGGGATATATGATGACCCTAGTTATATATTGCCTACAGAATTTACAGGTGAAATCCAAGGAAACATAGCTGAGAAAGGAAAATAATTCAAAGGTTGGAAACTTGATTTAGCAAATAATATTTTTATTTCCTTTCCTTTGGTTTTAATATTGGAAGGGAGGATCTGAAAAATCAGATACACCAGAATACATTTAATTTTTGCTTACTCTGTCTTAATTCACTAGCCAGACAAGGGCTACTATTATTGTCTCTACAATAGTAACAGGCATGAAAACCCACAGAAAGTTGTTATAGAAGATCAAAGAGTAAGAGGGAAAAGTCCGTCAACAGCAACATCAAGAGCAAGCTGGAGGCAGGTTTCAATGACAAACTCCTCTAATACCCTACCAGTTTCAGCTTGAGGGATGGCCAAGCTGATGATGATACCCAAAGGATTACACAGGATGTGTCAAAAGGGACAAAGCCACAGGCTGTAGGTTATGGCTCTTAAGAAGTTCTGGAGATTTAAAAAGAGAAAAGCAGATGTTTATCATCAGATTATGACATCACTCAAGAGGACTCTAAATGTTAACAGATTCCTTTTATAACAGAAAGATCTCTATGGGAAACTTTCCTGACCTGAAATGTGTCCAAAGAATGAATCAATCACCCGCAAACGCTGCCATCTTAGCTTCAGGCGGACAGTTTGATCTGGGTCTCAGTTTGTAAATGTTGTAACACTACACTCAGAAAGTTAGCAGAGCTTTATCAAGATCTGTATAAAAGACTTTGAACAGTTTGACACTCTAGTTTGTCAATGGTGCATTATTGTTCCTGAGCTTTTAGATGCTGACTTGGAATACTAACCTGGCTCTGGCAAGCCCTTTTCATTAGGACACTCAGAAGGGCAACCTAAATAACAGTGTGTTTGGAGGGAAAGGGGATGTTGACTGTGGGCTCCACCTTTTACTAAGAAGTCTTGTCCTCTCAGTTATATTAGTTTGTGAAATTGCATTCTACCTCTCCCATAATGTAAAAAACATCTCTTCAAAGTTCACACTTGTGGGGATTGGGAGGATTAGAAAGCCAATATCTACGGATTGGGGTCAGGCAGTCTTAAGTGAATGAACGTGTGTCTCTAAGTAGACAGAGTTTGACACTTCAGTGGTTGAAGAAGGAAAAATGGCAAAAAAAAAAAAAGACATGTTCATAAGATCCTTTGTTCCACAGTATTTCAGTCCTCCCCACAATTCATAGACCACTTCCTTTCTTCCCTCTAGTTTCTTGTTAGCACTTAATCAGTATCTTACACACTATTTATTTTACTTACTCTGTATCCACAAAAGCCAGGAGTCAATCTGTTTTGGAAGTTGCTGTATTCCCAGTGCCTGGACGACTTGTTCATCACATAATAGGTATTCAATAATATTTGCTGAATAACTAAAGATTTCCCTCACCATATATTCAGCCTAGTTTGTCCTTAAGATTTAAAGGAATCAACTGAGACAAGTTCTCCAAAACCCTACTCTTTCCCCACCGGGGTTGAAAGCTTCTGGACTGGAGAGTGACTCCATTTGGAAGAAAGCAATTTGAAGGAATATGAAGGCGCTAAAGGGTGGGAACAGTATGTGGCTCAGAGAAAAGGGCAATAGGAGAATTCACTCATGTTTTGGAATTTTAAGAAGTCAAGTTAATATCCAAGAAAGAGTATCAAACCAAAAAAACTGTTACGTTTCCATAACTTAATCATGCCTATGAATTCTTCTGTACCTATCTACTTTTAGTGCAATAAATCCTATAAGCAGATGAACTAAAAAAGGTCAATGGCAGCTAAGAAATAGCAAATTGTGGGAACTATGGCCTGAACACAAGGAATAGTCTTAACAAAGGAGAGAAATAAAGGACTTTTGAAAGGAAACAAGGAAGAAAAGCACACAGGTACACTGGAGCCTCAGAAGGAAGACAGTAGCAGGAACTAAGGAATAACAATTTCCCAGATGTGAACAAAGGTGATGACAGCACAGAGAGAGGGCAGGCATTCAGATTCTCTGTGAAAGCGACAATAGAACATAGCAACTCTGACAAGTGACACTACCACCATCTCTTCTTTCTCCATCATCTCCCAGAACAAGAAGTTGCTTAATTCTGCTGAGTTTTGCACTTTAATGATGTTCTCAAGCACAATTTTTTTTTCTTAATCCTCTGGTCACCATACTAGGCAAGCCCTCATTGCCTTCCCATAGTAATAGAGGTCAGTGTATATCTCATAGGAAAATGCGTTACCTCCATCCAATCTATCTTTCCGTAATCTCCAGGGCAAACTGGACCATTCTACTGTCCCTTGTAAAGCCCGTTAGAGGCTCCTCTCCAGCCCCTCTGAATGATGTTCATTCAAGCTATAATTGCAAACCACCCTCTAATGATAAGCCTAACAGTTAAAATGTGAATAAGGCTTAAATGTGAGCACAACTATAGAGATGGTGCTTATCTTGTTCTCAGCTGACTCCTCCAAATAGCATACTGCCCTTTGCATCACAAATATTTAATATTTCTGTTTCACAAGGAAATAAAAGTAGAAAAACTCATGATACAAAACTATATGAATATTGCAATTCTAATAATATAAAACATATTTATAGGCATGTAAAAAACATCATGAAAACATGATAAAACTTATTTTATTTATGCTTTTTTATCTTCAAAATACCATGAGCACATTTTTCTCTCTCATACTAAGGTGTAAAAATAGAAGCAAACAAAAAGAGGAGAACAAAAAACAACAACAACAACAACAACAAAAACATGCACCTAGCAAATAAGACAGTTGCACAAGGCTTAATGGGAACTTTGATTCCCTAATCCTGTTACACAGAATCCTTCATCTTCCAGCCCTGCCTAAGCCCCCATTTCCTTCTACTTTTCAGGTGTTCCACATCTGCACTACTCTCCCACCTCACTATTTCATTATTCCCAATATGGTAGTTCTATGTTCTGATCATGTATTATTTTAAAGGGCAAAGCACAATGTGTGATGTACAGGTCACTATATTAAATGTTAATGGTGTAAATTTATGATTAAAGCAATAACATTGAATGTGAGGCTTACTTCTTTCATATACTATGAAATCATCTTTGATAGGTTTGTTGTGAGCACTAAATGATGAAGTACCCCAAAAGCAAACAGTTATGAACTATTATCAGTGTGACCAAGAGCAAATTGCTTTGCTTCCTTAGCCAGAATCATCTTAAAGTGTGGACAATAATTCCTGCCTTGCCCACTCATTGCTTTGAGACGAGAAAAAACCTAAAGCAGTTCTGAAACAATAAATCACTAGGCAAACACATATTATTATCATGATGTGTTTGACAATGATTATGTGCCCTTTTCTTGTGAATCGTCACTATAATAAGCTTACCCTTTAATGTCTCATTACCTTTGCTGATGTTTCAAACCATCCTACGAAACCATGCTCCTTGCAGAACTGGTCCATCTTGAGGCCATTGTTCATGAGCACATCCTTCGCCTGATCACATTTATTGGCCAACAAAACCACTGAAACTGGTTTGCCATTAGGGAGAGTTAACTTTGAGTCCAAATCATTTTTCCACTTTGCCACTGCTTCAAATGTGGCTGGTCTGGTGACATCAAAAACAATAAATGCACCCATAGCTTCTCGGTAATAGACCCTGGTCATATTTCCAAATCTCTCTTGACCTGTTAATAAAAAGAAATAGAAATTAAAAAACTTAACTTAATTGTAGACTGATTCATATATTGGAACTTCATAATGTCTCCAGTATGAGCAGGTCATTCAGTAAAGTATTTTGTTGGTAGTCTTTAAAGAGTTAGTTAAGGGGAAGGACTTTTGGCATGGTAAGTTAAGCCTCTGCATCCCATTTTGGAGTGCTGATTCAAGTCCTGGCTCCTCTGCTTCCAATCAGTTTCCTGCTAGTGCATTCTGGGAGCCAGCTGATGATGGCTCAGGTACTTGAGTTCCTGCCACCCACGTGGCCAGAAGAAACTGGGAGTTCCTGGCTTTGGCTTGACCCAGCCCTCGCTGTTGCTGGCATCTGGGAAATGAACTAAAGGATGGAAGAACTCTCTTTCTCTCACACTTTCTGTCACTGTGCCTTTCAAGCAGATAAAAATAAAAAGAAACAAGCATTTAAAGGGTAAAAAAATTGAAAAAATAAACAATCAAATAAATACATATCTTTGAGTTCAGAAGAGAATTCATTTGTTTAAAAAACATGTACTGAAAACTTTCTGTGTTCCATGCAATGTTTTAGAACTGTGCTAAAACAATAACCCACGAGCCATGTGTGTCTATTTAAATTTAATTAAGTTCAACTAAATAAAATGTAGACTTCCTCCTTCAGAGTATTTAGCTATGCTTCAAATGTTCAGCAATCACATGTGAGTATTATATAAGGTGATACCAAAATAGAGCATTTCTGTCATCACAGAACTTTCTATCGGGCAACACTGATCTGAACACTTGAAGTTCAATCATTAAAACATGAAGATCTATATCTCCATGGAGCTTCCATTTTAGCAGAAAAAGTGATTATAAATAATGAATATAATAGCTAAATATGCAGTATGTTAAAAAGGCATCCCCAGTCTTTTCCAGTGAAAGGCAATAATAGCTAGCAATCACTGTATATTTCCTAACCATCAGAACTGTGATTTCTATAAATGATCAAGGTACAACTATGATCCCCATTTTAAAATGAGGAAATTGATACTTAGAGAGGCTAAGTAACTTCCTCAAATTATATATTGAAAAATCATAAATCAAACCTGAACTATTTGAATCCAGAATCCACCATCATTTATCAGTGTTGAATATTCTCAACTACTAAACTATAGTTTTGTACTATTTCTTTCCAGGTTTCTGTATCAAGAGCCTCCCATTCAATAAGGTTGAACAGATATTTCACATCTACTATATTGATTCCTGACTCTAGGCTACATGCTTGGAATGCAGCAGGGAGGCAGGCATTTTGTTGAGGCAGGTTGAGCTGCCTCTGGGGTTGCCCACATCCCATATCAGAGTGCCAATTTGAGTCCTTACTGCTACATTTCTGATCCTGCTTCTTGGAATGAAACGTGAGAGGCAGCAGATGATGGCTCACATGCTTGCTCACCAACTTCCACATGGAAGACCTGATGGAGTACTGAGCTCCTGGTTTCAGTCTGGTCCAGCACTGGCTAGTGTATGCACTTGAGGAATGAACCAGTGAATGGAAGATCTTTCTGTCTGTCTGTCTCTCTCTATCTCTCTTTCGCTCTCATTCTTATTGTTACTTTGCCTTTCAAGTAGATAAAAATAAACTTCAAAAAAAAAAACCTCATTAGCTAATCAATAAATATGGACTAAATTAGTCATCCAATGTCAAAGGAAACTTTTTAATAATAATATTTTTATTTTAGGGGCAGGTGCTGTTGTGTAGCAGGTAAAGTCACAGTCTGCAGCACCAGCATCCCATATGGACACCAGTTCCATACTCGGTTGCTCCACTTCCAATCCAGCTCCCTACTAATATGCCTGGGAAAGTGAACAGAGGATTGCCCAAGTCCTTGGGCTCCTGCACCCTCTTGGGAGAACCAAAAGAAGCTCCTAGTTCCTGGCTTTGGATCAGCCAGCTCTGGCTATTGTAGACATTTGTGGAGTGAACCAGCAGATGGAAGACTGCTCTCTCTCTCTCCCTTCCTCTCCCTCTCTCTCTGCAATTCTGACTTTCAAATAAATAAATAAAGTTTTTTTTAAAAAATATTTTATTTTTTTATTTTTTAAGATTTATTTTATTTATTTGAAAGACAGAGTTACAGAAAGAGCAGAGACAGAGAGAGAGGTCTTCCATCCTCTGGTTTACTCTCCAAATGGCCACCAGAGCTGCACGGATCCAAAGCCAGGAGCGAAGAGCTTCTTCCAGGTCTCCCACGTAGATGCAGGGGCCCAAGGAGTCGGGCCATCTTCTATTGCTTTCCCAGGCCATAGCAGAGAGCTGGATCGGAAGAGGAGCAGCCGGGACTAGAACCGGCGCCCATATAGGATGCTGACGCTTCAGGCCAGGGCATTACCCCACTGTGCCACAGCCCCAGTCCAAAATACTTTAATTTTTAATGATAAATCATCAGGTTTTTATACTTCCCCCTTTGTCCAGCAGGTTTTTAACTAATTAATTATTTTTTTTTGAAAGGCAGGGTTACAGAGAGAGAGGGAGCAGAGAGAAGTATTCCATCTGCTGATTCACTCCTCCCCAAATGGCCAAAACGTCCAGGGCTGGAACAGACTGGAGCCAGGAGCCAGGAGCTTCTTCTGGGCCTCCCATGCAGGTACAGGGGCCCAAGCTCTTGGGGCATCTTCCAGTGCTTTCTCTGGTGTTTCTTTGCCAGCAGAGGCTTAACACACTATATCACAAAGTAAAAAGTGTTAAAAAATGAAAGAAAATATGATGTAGGTTATGAAATCCGAGTTCAAGATAAGACTTTATGAAAAACACACACACCAAATACACTTCTTCCAGCTTAGTAACCAAAATGAACAAAATCATACTACTTCTACCTACCTATAATTGCTTGAAGAAGGGAACTAGTGAGCACTGAGTTCACAGTTTCTGGACCCTACACCCAGAAGTATGTGACCAGACAAAGGCATTTATTCTGAGAATTTTTTCTGTAAAAAGTCTTATAAATTATGTAAATGAAAACAAACTTATGTGTGTGTTTAAAAAATTAACTTATCTGGGGCCGGCGCTGTGGCGTAGCGGGTAAAGCCACCGCCTGCAGTGCCAGCATCCCATATGGGCTCCAGTTTGAGTTCCAGCTGCTCCACTTCCAATCAGCTCTCTGCTATGGCCTGGAAAAGCAGAAGAAGATGGCCCAAGTCCTTGGGCCCCTGTACCCATGTGGGAGTCCTGGAAGAAGCTCCTGGTTCCTGGCTTCAGATCAGGGCAGCTTTGGCCATTGTGGCCAAATGGGGAGTGAACCAGCAGATGGAAGACTTTTCTCTCTCTCTCTTTCTCTCTCTCTCTCTCTCTCTCTCTCTCTGTGTGTGTGTGTGTGTGTGTGTGTAACTGTAACTTTCAAATAAATAAATAAATCTTTTTTAAAAAGCTAACTTCTTTTACTAAAAATACAATGCTAAAACCGGGGTGTATCTAAGAAAATACTCGTCAACATACTTTACGCTAAGAATACTTTACATTAGTTTCAATGATGTATTTTATTTCAAATTAACAAATTATTTGATAAATTAGGTTCACATTGCATTAATATTGAGATTGGAGAGCAGAGCATCCCTAAGTACTTAGTGAAAGTGGATGAAGGCCTGCCGGCACCACGGCTCACTAGGCTAATCCTCCGCCTGCAGCACCGGCACCCTGGGTTCTGGTTCCGGTTGGGGCTCCGGTTCTGTCCCGATTGCTCCTCTTCCAGTTCAGCTCTCTGCTGTGGCCTGGGAAGGCAGAGGAGGATGGCCCAAGTGCTTGGGCCCTGAACCTGCATGGGAGACCAGGAGAAGCACCTGGCTCCTGGCTTCAGATCGGTGCAGCACACCAGCAGTAGCAGCCATTTAGGGGGTGAACCAATGGAAGGAAGACCTTTCATTCTGTTTCTCTCTCACTGTCTAACTCTGCCTGTCAAAAAAATAAATAAATAAAGTGGATGAAGGTCAATGACTTTGGCTTTCATGAGTGAGCCTGTGTGCTCAAGCAAGTACTAGTGGGAAAAAAGAACATTTTATCAGGGCTAGCACATGACAATCCTAAAATATATCTTACAGGGGTTGTGTTAGGGAGTATTTTTTTTAATTTCCCACAGTCATTCAGTCAATGAAAGAAATGGGTAAAATACTCTTCATATGACACACAACCCACGGATGAACTTTCATGTTTCCCAAATGAGTTTTTAATGTTCATTTCTCTTTTAATTCTTGAGGCAAACAGTGACCTCCTTTGATGCTGTTCAAGGTGGCCATGACGTTTGGGGAAGATAGGGGAGAAAAGCTCTCTGTGATCATTCGGAACTCCAAAGGCCTCTAGGCTTTTTAAGGATGTCTTATGATTTCTTTTAAGGATCTAATCAGATGAAGAGTAAAGTCATGGGTTATTCAGTAATCTGCTTGTCCAGGGCTTTTAATCATAGAGTAAGGAAGCCCTCTAGAATAAAGATTTTGCATTTCAAAAATATGATAAAGGGTTACCTTAATAGTATGCAAAAAGGCCTACAAAGATACAAAACATAAAATTGTGTGTATGTGTGTGTGTGTGTGTGTATAAGTGTGTGTTTGAGTCTGGGTGTGTCAGATCAGCGTCAAGAAGATAGCTTATTTCTAGAAAGAAAAGACTTTTGTATATTGAGGTCACTGGGCCAGCCCACTTGGAAAGTTTATCTTTTTGGCATTCCAGCAAGGGGTCACATTCAGATCAGGGCATTTCTAGCACTCACATTTTATCCTTCCTTTGTCAGATGACAGCCTCTCTGCTGTTTGTTATTAAAAGAATGAGAACCATGTGATTCCTGGTGAGTGCCTACTTAGGGGCATAGTAGAGACCTGATGAACTTCTCATTAAAAAAATTAAAATATTACTATTCAAAAACTTCTTTTGGCCTGGGAAGACTCATTCAACACACATTTACTGAATAGCTAATGTGGTCCAGGATATGGGCTACGTGCAGCTCATGCATAATTCCGTGGAGTGTTTTTTCGCTCATGAGGCACGTCTAAATTAAGGAGTGTTATAACGGAAGCTGGCACTGAAAATGATCTAATTCATAATGTAGGTTCCCACTTCTCTTAATCTCTAAATACACACTTAATAGCAGTATAGATATGGCTCATGAATCACTTCCAGTTTTGAAAGGCATTAAAGATATCAACTCAATCACAAAGGTTAATACAATTGCTGCAGTAACAATTTGGATAGCTTTGTGACAAAAAGGAATTGACTTGAGAGTCAGAAACATACAAGCCTTAATTTTAATCAGCAGCTACCAGACCACACTTAGACACATGTATTTCCCTCCCTAAGACTTGGTTTTGTTATCTGTCAAGTGAAGTTTGTGTGGCAGATCTCTATGGCCCCTTCCTGCTGTTATGCCTTAGATGAAATCAAGCCATACTCCACCCCAGTCCCAATAGCCTGTAATGGCTCATTTGGTGTCACAGTCTTAGCTAAAAATATACACAAGCTTCACAGTCATAATGGGCATTTAAAGATATTTTCACTTTGTAATTAGTACCATATAGAGGCTCTCAGTAGGCATAATCAAGCAGTGAATCTTTTAGACAGAAATAAAACCAACAGCAGGAAGTATGATAGGTTTTCTATTAAACTGAGCACACTCTTTTACTGCTTTACTCCTAACCAACTGCCTCTGTGTCTTCAGGTGAGTCATTTTACCATTCTGAGCCTCAGTTTCCTTATTGTTGAAATAAGGAAACTGGATTGTACATTCCAAATTAAATGTGTTAATTCTTCTAGGAAACCTCTCCCCCAACTCCTGCTGCATCCTCCACTGTGTTCCTAGGACAACTGTCAACACTGCTGCCCAGAGTTGTGCCTTCAGACATCTTCAGAGTCCGTCCTCACCCTCGTCCAGATGGGCTCCAACATTCCGCCAACACTGCGACTTCAGAGGAGGCTCATGATTCTGGACTCTGCCTCCACCACCATTGCCACCGCTCCAGCTCAGCCTCTCATTGTTCCTCACCTTGACCCCTGACAGCTCCCTAACCAGGACTGTCAGCTTCTAGGTTCTGTTACTCCTTCTCTTCTCAAAATAAATATGAAAGTAAATGTAAATAATCCAGTAAACAACTCATAGATGTTCACTGGAGGGGAAAATTAACATTATTCTACCAGGGTTATGTGTTGCAATGAGTTTCAGACTGGAATGTTTTGCTTTCAGAATTGTTCTCGTATTCTTATGAAATTATCCTTTGGAATAAATGTACTGAGTTTCAAATAATACAAGTCTTCAGAAAGTTGCATAGAAAATCATCTGAGATAGAACTTATAAAATACTCTTCCTCCAAGATTAATATGATGTTTTTCTGTTGGACCCAGAAATCTGTGTTTTGAAGTATTCCCTAGACAATGTTAATGAATGGCATTAACGCTGAATCCTTTAATAGCATAGAATCTTCTTTCACACAGTAAAGCTTGCCATTGTATGCTGCTGTTTTAACTAGTCAATAATTTTATATGCCTAAAAAAAGACTCTCATAAACATTACATGTAAGATTATGTATCTTTGGCTGTCAGTTTTTCAAAATTCTTTTCTGGTCATTTTCTTCAAAGTGTTCTGTGGCCAAGCCACACTGGGCTACATCTTGTTCTTCCTAAAACACATCCTTCATTACTTCCTGGATTTTCTTTCTTTTTTACATCTCTGTTCCCAAAGCCTGAATGCCCTCCCCATTTTCTCCTCCCACGCTGTTCAATGAAATCTTATGCGTCCTTGTGCCCTGAAATCTCACCACCTTTGTGCTGCCTTCCTTTTCCTGACAGAAGAATCACTGATTGTCTACTGCATGACCCTGCAGCATTTTCTTTGTCCTACACCATTAAGTCACATGCTTCACTCTCCACCAAGGCATTAAAATCCTGGAGAGCAGGTTGATCATGTTTTAATTTTGTAAACTGATGCCTATTTCATCACTTTTGCATATGGTAAGAACTCAAGGTGCTTAGTGGAAATAAACTGAAATATGATTTCTTCTTTCTCTAAATTACAGGATTATATATTTGTACACTAGTGTCGCATACTGATGTACTTACTCTATATTCAACTCTCGTTTCCAGTATATAATCAATAGATATTCACTGGAGGGGAAAATTAACATAACCAGGGTTATATGCATATGTGTTGCAACAAGTCTCAGACTGCAATGTTTTGCTTCCATAATTGTTCTCGTCTTCTTAAGAAATAATCCCTGAGAATCAATTTACTCTATTCCAAATAATCTAAATTTGGGCGTCATGGCACAATTAAAAGACACAAGTGTCACAAAGATGTTGTCTGTATTTCCAGAAGTGATACTGTGAAATGCATGAAGTCAATATAAAACCAAAAATAAATACGAATCTTATATGATAACCTGGAAGAAAATAAATCAAAGTATATAACTGCTGCAAAAGCTAAAAGGACACCGAACTTCTAATGGCTTAAGCTTGTTTTGAAGAATCAGGAAAAACTGACATAGTAGGATCAAAGTCAGGCTGCCATCCTCATGAGCAAGGTTTCCCTAGTCTGAAAGCAGCCATCTGACACTGGCAGTGATTTTGAAACTTTTTCATCTTTTCTCTTCACTACTTTCCCGTGCCAACTCAATGACAGAAATGTGTCAATTAATCATCATTTTCACAAGTCACTTTGGCATATATACTGGAACTAACCTTGTGTACTATTTCCTAATAAAATTATATGCTGTCTGGTAGCTAAAACCAAGATTCTGTAGCCACTGTGACAAGCACTGCACTCTCTACAGTAATCCCTAACTCCTTTTCCTCTTTCCAGTGGATACTTTCAGACTTACCAAGTCTTTGAGAGTTGCCTGCCATGTCGCATTCATCACTTTCCCTCCTCTCCCACTGCAGTCATTCTGTTTACGATTGTCTCATCTCATCTCATTTCATTTTTCCCCTTTAACAAAAAATTTTAAGCTCCAGGAAATGTTCTCGCAAACAGAAAAAAAAATATCTTTGCCTTCATGATGATTACACTGTAGCATAGATAAATAATAGTTAAAATATGTATATAAACAATACTATATTAGCTGATGAAAATAATTATGGAGAAAAATAAAGCAGGAAAGGAGAAAATGATATTCTGGGATTGCAGGCAGAGTTAAATAGATTGGCTAGCAAAAGTTTCAATGAGAAGATATCATTTGAAAAAAATAGAAAGAGGTAAAGTAGTAAGCCCTCTGAATATTTTGGAGAAAAGCATTTTAGTCAGAGGAAGCAGAAAATACAAAGCAACAAATACAATGCACAAATGAGACTAGAGTGGAGAACAAAAAGGAGGCTGGGTGGGCTGGAGAGGAAGGATTGAATGAGAATCTGAGTCATGTGGGACAAGGTAGGGGCCTCAAGGGTTCAGATTATAGACAGTTTCAGGCCATTTTATGCATGTAGCCTTTAATTCTGAGTAAGGGAGGATAGCATGGAAGGTCAGTGAGCAGATTAGAAATATGAACTGACAGAAGTAAATAGATAACCATGGCTTATGCACTGAGTAAGAAATGACTTAATGGAGTCAAGGTGGGAAGTAAGATGCCAAGGAGGAAGTTATTAAAATAATTGAGGCAAGAGATAATATGATTTAGACCAGAACACAAGTGGTGAACATGGTGAATAGTGGTTGTCTTCTGAACATGTTTGGAGATAGAGATGATAGACTGGATGTAGGGTATGAGATTATTCGAGCACAATTTGCAGAGTCTGATTAGCTGAGATGGAGAAGACTTTTGGCAGTCACACGTTTGGGTAGGGGAGTAGGTTGGGGATTCTGGCAAGTTGAGCTTCAGGTGTTTGTTAGGTAAAGAGGTGGCTTATGCCATTGGGTATAAGAATCTGAAATTCTAGGTGGTGGCCAAAGCTGAAAATAGAACTTGAACTTGTACTTTAGATTCTGTACTCCTCTGCCTGATTGAACCAGCAAAGCCATGTTTTTCACTATCATTTTCCGAATGAACACTTTTGGTGTTCACTACTGCCTACACAGCACTTGCTCCAAACTCAAAGTTTGGCTGCTGACAGAGGATTTAAAACAATTTGAACTTTTTTTTTTTTTTGACAGGCAGAGTGGACAGTGAGAGAGAGAGAGAGACAGAGAGAAAGGTCTTCCTTTGCCATTAGTTCACCCTCCAATGGCCGCCGCGGCCAGCGCACTGCGGCCGGTGCATCGCTCTGATCTGATGGCAGGAGCCAGGTGCTTCTCCTGGTCTCCCATGGGGTGCAGGGCCCAAGCACTTGGGCCATCCTCCACTGCACTCCCGGGCCACAGCAGAGAGCTGTCCTGGAAGAGGGGCAACCAGGACAGAATCCGGCGCCCCGACCAAGACTATAACCCGGTGTGCCAGCCCTGCAAGGTGTAGGATTAGCCTATTAAGCTGCAGCGCCGGCCTACAATTTGAACTTTCTAACAGGGACAGCTTCTGGCCAAGTAATTAAGATGCTGGTTAAGCACTGAGATCCCATATTGGAGTTGAAGCCTTGTGCCTGCTCCTAATTTCAACATCCTGCTAATGCACATCCTGGGAGGCAGCAGGTGATGATTCAGCAGTCACACTCCTGCCACCTACATGAGAGAACTGAATTGACACCGTGGTTCCTACTTCAGTCTGGCCTAGTTCAAATGGTTGTAGGCACACTGGGAGTAAACTAGCAGACGAGAGCTTTGTCCATCTGTCTGTCTGCTTCTCTCTCTCTTTCTCTCTAATAAAGAAAAATAGATAAAGAAAAAAGATAAAAACAATTAAGCTATCTCTTTCTGGAAGGGAATATTTTTAAAATTAATCAGTGTTGGGGCCGGTGCTGTGGCATAGTGGGTAAAGCCGCTGCTCCACTTCCAATCCAGCTCTCTGCTACGCCTGGAAAAGCAGTAGAAGATGGCCCAAGTCTGTGGACCCTTGCACCTGCATAGGAGACCCAAAAGAAGCTCCTGGTTCCTGACTTCAGATTGGTGCAGCTCCAGCTGTTGTGGCCAACTGGGGAGCGAACCAGTGTATGGAAGACCTATCTATCTCTCTCACTCTCTGCCTCTCCTTTCTTTGTGTTAACTCTGACTTTCAAGTAAAAAAATAAATCTTAAAAAAAAAGTAATCAGCATAACAAAATATTTAGAAGTCAGTGAAATGTATGTGATTCTATTTTTGAAGAAATAATTGCTATTGATTCATCTTTTTAATTGAAAGGCTCTTGTTGCTGTGCATCTAAGATCCTGTGGTTATTGCTATGCCACAGAATAGTCTAGCATGTTTTGGCTTGTTCTAGCACACCCATCAAGTACATGGAGTTTTGTGGAGGGAAAAAAATGGAGTCAGGATTGTTGGGGGAATTTTGTTACCATTTTCTAGGGAAACAAGGGACAGTGGCTGGGTGGTCCAGAATCGGGAACACATTTTTCAGAAAGGCTCTTGAAGGACAAACAAGTGTTTTCCAGGTAGAGAAAAAGAGTTCATTTGTCTTACCCCTTGGTCTCCCAAGAGATTTTTGAGATCAGAAATCTTGATTTGAACTTGAGAGCTAGAACCAGCCTTGCTGGACACTGCTAAATTCTGTGACTTGTTTTACCTCACCCTCACACCACAGCGACCCCACTCCCACTGGAACATAACTTCTGCATTCTCCTTAACCTAATCAGGTCCTACTCATGCTTCAAAACTGGACTCCACTTCATCTCCTCAGAGACTTATATATATATATATATATATATATATATATATATATATATATATAAAGCTTTTATTTAAAGAATATAAATTTCCAAAGTACAGCTTATGGATTACAATGGCTCCCCCCCCCACAACTTCCCTACCTCCCGCTACCCTCCCCTTTCCCGCTCCCTCTCCCCTTGCATTCACATCAAGATTCATTTTCAATTCTCTTTATATACAGAAGATCAGTTTAGTACATATTATGTAAAGATTTCAACAGTTTGCCCTCACATAGAGACACAAAGTGAAAATACTGTTGGAGTACTAGTTATAGTATTAATTCACAATGTACAGCACATTAAGGACAGAGATCCTACATGATATTTTTTTAAAAAAGTGATTAATTTTCTATGCAATTTCCAATTTAACACCAAGATTTTTTAATCATTTGCAATTATCTTTATATACAGAAGATCGATGCAGTATATACTAAGTAAAGATTTCATCAGTTTGCACCCACACAGAAACACAAAGTGTAAAAATACTGTTTCAGTACTAGTTATAGCATTATTTCACATTGGATAACACATTAAGGACAGATCCCTCATGAGACGTAAGTACACAGTGACTCCTGATGTTGATTTAACAATTTGACACTCTTGTTAATGGTGTCAGTAATCTTCCTAGGCTCTAGTCATGAGTTGCCGAGGCTATGGAAGCCTTTAGGGTTCGCTGACTTCAATCTTATTCCGACAGGGTCATAGTCAAAGTGGAAGTTCTCGCCTCCTTTCAGAGAAAGGTACCTCCTTTTTTGATGGCCCCGTTCTTTCCACTGGGATCTCACTCGCAGAGATCTTTCATTTAGGTCTTCTTTTTTTGTTTTTCAGAGTGTCTTAGCTTTCCATGCTTAAAATATTCTCATGGGCTCTTCAGCCAGATCCGAATGCCTTAAGGGCTGATTCTGAGGCCAGAGTGCTATTTAGGAGATCTGCCATTCTTTGAGTCTGCTGTGTATCCTGCTTCCCATGTTGGATCATTCTCTCCCTTTTTCATTCTATCAGTTAGTATTAGCAGACACTAGTCTTGTCTGTGTGATCCCTTTGACTCTTAGACCTATCAGTGTTATCAATTGTGATCCTCAGAGACTTTTTAGACTCAGTCCCACACTTCTCTCTTCCTCAGCACTGGCTGGCTGCATTGCTTGCTTGCTCATTTAATCAGGCCCTGGCTTGTACTACTTTTTTGTACTACAAACCTCTATAGCCTGTGTCCCCAATTACACTGCAGACTCCTTGAACCCACAGTTGAATTACTCAATCACTGTGCCTGTCTCCATGCACTCTGAACAGCTTGATCTGTGCTCACAATGGACCTACAGAATAGAATGGTAATACAAGTACTCTTGACATAATGAAGTAACAATTACTAGCCATTCTTATTTGTGACAGAGAACCCCATCAGGGAAAGCAGAGACTGAACAAAGTTCTCTGACCCAACTTGTTTACTTTGTATAACCCTTTACTGAGAGCCACTCTGAATCTTCCTACAATTAAAAAGTATAAGCTCTTCCCACAACTTCTTTAGCCCTCCCATAAACATATGGTTCTCCTTTCATCTTACTGCTGGTTGTAACCTCTTATAGGCAATCCTGTCTTTGTTAAACAGCAGATGGGGAATATGTTGAATCAAACTAGAATAAAAGTTTTCTGGGGAAAAAAATTAAACTGGAGTGTGTAAGAGAATAAGATTGCATAAAAAAGAAAATATTCTTTTTGTTAGGTATCCATAGGCAACAGTAAAGGAGTATGAATAAATTCAAAAATATTCTCATTAAATTCTGAATTTATAGTTATACTTATGACAGGTACAATAAGTGTGGATGCAAAAATGAGTTCTACCACAATATCCCAGCAAATTTTTGCCAAACTATTTTTAGACTAGGCTTCAATGCTACCAACTTAAGAGAAATACCTGGTTTGGATTGACATAAACTTCCATAGCAATCAAAGGTTCAATAATGGATAAAAGGAGGTAATGAAACTGGGTCTAAAGTCAGCATGAATCAAGGTAGAAGGCTCAGTATACCATGGTTTAATTAAACAAAGAAGCTAAAAATACTTCCATTGAGTTTAAAGTATAAATGGAACAAACAAAAAGTTCTCTCTGAATTTCTTAGAGTTTGAGACAACATTACTAAGTAGCCTTCAAGGATACTTTTTAAAATAACTCCTAAGAGACCCTGGACTCCAAAGGTTTGATTCTTAAAAAATTTCTAGATTTCTCTAGGGGCACTAGTGCCAAAACGTGTGCCAAAGTGGCCTGAGATGACACAGTAGACACACAAAGTACAGCCAGATTTTTAACCTGTCAAGGCAAACACAGGAACACTGAAGATCAGACCTCTAGCCAGGGTAGCTTTCAGTTGGATTACTGCATTCCTGTGGATGTCCTCATGTCTTTTCAAAACTCAGATTGGGGAAGTTACTGTGATCAAAAGCAAGAATCATGTGAACAGGAAATATGGGTGCTTTTGTCCATGGAACTTCTCAAATAACACTGACTCCAAGGTTTGAGAAGTTCCATGGACAAAGGCACACACATGCCTAGCAAATTGTTGTTATTAAAAATGAAATAAGGGATGAGTGTTTGATGTAGCAGTTATTGCTTGTGCTACCCACAACCCACATCAGAGTGCCTGGATTCAAGTCACAGTTCCAGTCTCAATTCCAGCTTCTGCCTAATGCACACCCTGGGAGGCGGCAGGTGAATGAATAAGCACCTGGGTCCCTGCCACCCATGTAAGTCCTGGATTCCCAAGTTAGGCCTGGGCTAGCCCTAGATGGCTATTGTGGAAATCAATCTCTCTCTCTTCTTTTTCTCTCCCTCTCTTTCTCTCTCTCTGTCTCTCTCTTTCTCTCTCTCTTCTCTTTTCCTGCCTTTCAAATAAAAAAATGGAAAAAATTAATGAAAAAATAATTTTATTTTACTTTATAAGTTCATTTTTCCCCCAGAAACATTTTATTTAAGGAATACAAACGTCATGTATTTTATAAATACAACTTTAGGAACATAGTTATTCTTCCCACTGCATTGACCCTCCCACCTACACTCCTACCCCTCTTCTTCCTCCCTTTCCTATTCTCATCCTTATTTTTTTACTAAGATCTATTTTCAATTAAATTTATATACATAAGATTAATTGTATACAAGTAAAGAGTTCAACAAATAGTATGAAAAAAACAGTTCCTCAACAGTCAAGATAAGGGCTCTTCAAAGTCATTGCATCTCAAAGTGTCAATTTCACCTCTATAGATTACCTTTTAGGTGTTTTATTAGTTTGTACAATTTTTCAGATAGCTATTAAGTTGTTGGAACACAATACTTAATTTGTTCGATGCTTTTTAATGAGTAAAATGGTTAGTAATTCTTTAGGCCTAGAGGTGTGATGAAAAGATCACTTTGATACTAAGGATTTGAGAAATGAGAAAACTTAAGGATTTCTATAGCTTCTACAGTTTATTGCTTTCTTTAAATTCAAAACACATACACATGCAAACAGACCCACAGGACAGCATGAGGCAGTATTAGTTGTGACATCAAATACTGTTGCCATTCTTTGCTTTAATTCTCAAACTAGAGACTTGTGTCCCTGGGCTCTGTGATTTCCCAGTCTAAAAGTCATATGTGAAGACAGACGCTATTAAGCCAAACCAACCATGTGGTGTTAGAAATGATGTGTGAAGAATTAACCTCATTCAATTATCAGCTCTATTCAGAAGTGTAAAGGTTTGAAAGTTAATAAATTACTCCTGTAAAATATATAATGTACATCTTCTAAATGCAATTTAAACAACCCATGAGATGCAAAACTATTGCATTGTTTATCACGCATTAGGAAATACTAGAGTAGAACGATTCAAAATAGATTTAGATGATCTGGCACTGTGGTGCAGCGAGGTTAAAGAGCCAGCCTGCAATGCCAGCAACCCATACTGGTGCCATGTCACATCCCAGCTGCTCCACTTCTGATCCATCTCCCTGCTAACATTCCTGGGAAAACAACAGAGGATGGCCCAAGTGCTTGAGCTCCTGCACCCACATGGGAGACCTGGAAAAAGCTCCTGGCTCCTGGCTTCAGATCAGCTCAGCTCCCACCATGTGGCCATTTGGGGAGTGAACCAGCAGATGGAAGACCTCTCTCTCTCTTTCTCTCTCTCTCTCTGTCTCTACCTCTCTCTGTAACTGTCTTTCAATAAATAAAATAAATGTTTAAAAAAAGACATAAATGTGTGAATATTGGTGTCTTTAAAAATAATAGATGAGGGGGGGCATTTGACACATAGTTAAATTTGACACACGATTATGACTCCATTGAGATATCCATATCCCATTATGGAGTGCTTGGGTTCAATTTCCAGTTCCATTCCTAATTCCAGCTTTATGCTAATGCATACCTTGGGAAGTAGTAGGTGATGGTTCAAGTACTGGGTCCTCACCACGCTAAGTGGGAGACCCAGACTGAGTTCTCAGCTAACAGCCCCAGCCAGCTGTTGCAAGCATGTAGGGAATAAACCAGCAGAAAGGATTTTTTTTTTCCCTTGCTCTTTCTTTATGTCACTCTGTCTTTCAAATTAATGAATAAATGAGTCAAACTTTGAAAAGTGACATTGTCTACTAATAAACTTATTGTGAGAAATCAATGATAGGATGCATATTGATTTCACGTATGTGGAATCTAAAAGTGTTGATATCATAGAAGTAGAGTAGAATGGTGATTAACAGAGGCTGGGACTAATAAAAGGATGACGGGTTGAGAGGCTGATTAACAGGTATTAAGTTACAGTTAGTAGAAAGAAGTTGTGGTATTCTATTGCACAATACAGTGACTGTACAAAACAATAACATTGCATATTTTTAAAACAAATATAGAAAAATTATTTTAAATGTTTTAACATAAACATGACAAATGCTAGAGATTTATCATGATTTAAACATTATACAATGTATACATGTATAACATCACATGGTACCCCACAATATGTGCAATTTTAAGTACCAGTTAAATAATAAAAATATTTAATGTAAAAAATGAACTAATGCTTATAAATGCATAGAAACATGCCTGACAATAAATAGTGGCTATTAGTAGCACATTATATTGTAGGAGAAAGCAGTCTTCCCATAAAGAAATTTAATTTATTTGTTTTAAACTTCACTCTATAAAATACACATTTGTTTGAACAATCCAACATTATAGATATTTTCTTTGTCTGCATTAGTCTGACAAAGTACACAAAAGTGGTTCATCATTCTTGAGAAAGTAGTTTTAAACAAAACTGATAAACCAAATAAAAGTTAAATCCAAATACAAACAATAAGGAACAAAGTTTAAACAACTATCAGTGGAGCAGGCATTTAGCATAAAGGTTAAGACATCCACATCCCACATCAGAGTGCGTGGGTTTAATATGTGACTCTAGCCCCTGACTCCAGCTTCTTGCTAATGCAAACCCTGGGAGACAGTAGTGATGGCCCAAGTGACAGGGCCCATGTGGGTTACCTAGACTGACTTCACAGCTACTGGCTTCAGGCCAGCCCTGACCAATGCAGGCTTTGAGAAGTGAACCAGTTCTCAGAGTCCCCTCCCTCCTTCCTGTTCAATGATTAAAATGTTTTTTAAAACACATCAGTAAACAAATGGCAAAAATTACACACAGTGAAAAGTAATGACATTTGAAACTATTGAATATCTTACATCCTCCATGTCTTGCTTCCAAAAGCCTGCTCTTACTTGATTCTCCTCCCACTTGAGAATTTCTCCTTCTCTACAACATTCATTAAATTATTTAACTAATCATGGTAGGGTCTGCTGAAAATCAGGAAGGCTATCTGGACAGGTATAAATAAAAACCTTAATGGGAGAAGTAGCACAAGGGAAGTAAAAGAAAGTTGCATGGGAATAGACTGGAAGAAGTAGCTTCTGATGGGAGGGTGCCTCAGGGCAATCTTTGTAGAGGAGTAGAGCAGCCCTTTCAGATAGAACTTAGATGTGTGGAAACAAAGGAAGGGCCACAACAAAACAGAAAAGTCAGAAGCAAAGGCACAGAGGCCATGAACACGGGAGTAAACAAGGAAGAACAAGGAGTTGAAATGGCTGAAATACAAGCTTCATAATGGGTGGAAATGCTGTTAAAAATGTTTTCTGGGGGCTGGCATTGTGGTGTACCAGGTAAAGCTGCCAACTGTCACCAACATCCCATATAGGGGCCAGATAGAGTCCTGGCTGTTCTACTTCCAATCCAGCTCCCAGCTAATGTGCCTGGGAAACCAGTAAAAGTTGGCCCAAGCCCTTAGGCCCATGTGCCTACATGAGAGACCCAGAAGAAGCTCCTGGCTCTAACTGCTGAGGCCATTTGGGAAGTGAACCAGCAGATGGAAGACCTCTCTCTCTCTCTCTGTCTCTCCCTATCCCTCTCTGTAACTAGGCCTTTCAAATAAATAAAAAATTAGTCTTTACAAATAAATGTTTTCTGGAACCAAACTGTGGATGAGTTTGGGTGTTCCCAATGCTAAGTCACCATTCGTTTTCTTCATTGCATGGACTTCTACAGAATTGTATGCTTACCCAATTCAATTATCTCTGTATCTCAATGCTTAAGGCAGCATCAAAACACCAGATGTCAAAAGCAAGTTTTTAATACACCAAGGAACTCTATGTTCTGGTTGTATTTTTATGACTAACAAAGAGCACTTGCCAGAAACGCTGATGCCACCGTCCTTCTGGATCACAGCTTCCTCCTCTGTGAAATGACTGATGTGGTTTTAATGCATCACCAAAGATTTAACTTTGTAAAATTCTTTCAAAAAGTTATTACCCCAGCCCCTGTATCACTGCACAGAGGGTTAAGTGCTCCTTTAGATCTGGCATCCCATGTGAGAGTGCCAGTTTGTCAAGTCCCAGTTGCTCTGCTTCCAATCCAGCTCCCTGGCAACGTACCTGGGATGATAGCAGATGATGGCCCAAGTATGGATGCCCTTACCATCAACATGAGAGACCTGGAAGGACTTCCAGAATCCTGTATTCAGCTTGACCCAGCTCCCTGGCTTCAGTCTGGCCCAGCCCCAACTGTAAAGGTCATTTGAGGAACAAACCAGCAGATGGAAGATTCTCTCTCTCTCTCTCTCTCTCTCTCTCTCCCTCACCTCCCCTCTTCAAATCAATAAATAAATATTTTAGGAAATTATTTCTCCATATAATGAATCTAAAAATCATAAAGATAATAATTTTTTCTTGGATCCATAAATGAATATTTCACTACAAGTTAGGAAGACTGTTAAATGAAGAAGCACAGCTTTCAAATAAGCCCACTCTTCCATTTTTATGATAAAGAAATAAAACAGAATGTGTCTCGCAAGAAAAATTACCCCATTTTTCAATTCTAACCTTTAAATATTTTAAATGTTAATGTTTATAAAATTGTGAAGACTTTCAATAATGAATACAATTTTAAGGTTGTTAGATGTTGTTTCATTGACTTTTTAAGATCAATGATACATCTTAGAATTACAATAATGGAACAGTTGATTAATAAACTTTGTTGAACAAATTCTCATTGAGCTCCTACTGCATGTTAAGTACAATGTAGCACCTAGGGAAACAGGTTGGAGGAAAATGAGTTTCCAAATGCAGTAATAAGGGATATCTAATCTAAGTATGGAATACTAAGAATTAGAGAAACAGTGTCTTCCCCAGTCACATGAAGTCAATAAAGACTTTCTGAAGGAGGTAACATGATAAACTGAGGAAGGATCCACAAGAGCTATCTAAGGAAAGAAGAGGAAGACTCGTGTATCCAGAAGCAATTGCATGAACTGCAGAATAACCATGGAGGTAAACTGAGGATACTGGAAGAGATCGGCAATAGCCAAGAATCATAATGCGAGAGATGAGACTGGCATGGGTGACATATGCCTGATCATAAATGGACTTCAATTTCATGCTACAAAGTTTAGCCTTTACTTCTGAAAGTGATATTGATCTACTGAGGGATGTCAAACTGGATAGTATCAAAGCAGAGAATGACACCATGCTGAGGATTCTCTCTATGATGAATTATATATTGATATGTGGGAAATCTTGAGGAGGAGATGGGCATGAAGAGACTTAGAATAGCTCAGATGAGCTGTAAAGAAGACATGGGTTTTGAAAACAGGAATAAGATAGTTATTTTATAAGGTACAAGCTATAGCATTTCATTAGTAAGAGTAGAAAATCAGAGGGAGAAGATGGTAAAAGTTAAAACCTGAGCTATTTTCAAAGATTAATTTCCAATCATGAGACATCTTAACCAATTCCCAAAAAGCTGGAAAAATCACTGAAACTCAGTCATTTGGAATCCCTTTAGAACCTCAGATTTGGCCTTACTAAGCTGAAAGAGACTACTGCAGTACACCAACCTAGAAGACAAGAATCATCCCTTGTTGAGATAAACCCAATCTCACCCCTAAGTAAACAGAACCACTCCATCTATCTGGGAATATTCATCCTAGAATTAAAGAAAGCAGGGCCAGTGCCGTGGCTCAACAGGCTAATCCTCCGTCTTGCGGCGCCGGCACACTGGGTTCTAGTCCCAGTCAGGGCACCAGATTCTGTCCCGGTTGCCCCTCTTCCAGGACAGCTCTCTGCTGTGGCCCGGGAGTGCAGTGGAGGATGGCCCAAGTGCTTGGGCCCTGCACCCCATGGGAGACCAGGATAAGCACCTCGCTCCTGCCATCGGATCAGCGCAGTGCTCCGGTCACAGTGCGCCAGCCTTGGCAGCCATTGGTGGGTGAACCAACAGCAAAGGAAGACCTTTCTCTCTGTCTCTCTCACTGTCCACTCTGCCTGTCAAAAAAAAAGAAAAAGCAAAAGAAATAAGTGAGTTTCTCAATGGTTGAAAAATTTTGAAGGATTCCCCAAAGTGAATTATCACAAGAGGTGAACAAAGGGCTCCAAGCCTACCTCAAAACAGCTAGTTTCCAAAATACATCAGGTGAGTGTGACTCTAGTATCAACCCCACTGACTGTTGAACAGCAAGCCATCTTAATTGGGCAACCAGTTGCCATGCTATATTTAAGCTTTGCCTAATTTTCTCACCTATAAAATTGAAAACAAGACCTATTTTCCAGGCTTAATATGTGTTTAAATTGCAAATATTGCTTTGATAAATTGAGAAATGTAAGGAATTTTCACCACTACTACTCTTGTTAGTTAACATATATGTCTTTCCCTAATTTACCTGCTGTTTCTCTGTTCCCACTTCCCTTCTTACATGTAATCCCTGACTTTTGCCAGATTACCTAAAATCCACACATGTCTTCTTACGTCCATATCCTCCTAAGAAGGACCCCTTGCTGCCTTTCTTTTTGCAACTGACACTTTCCCCTCAAAGCACTTTTGAAAACAGTGATTAAATAATCTCCATGGTTATGTTCAAATATCATTATGCTCCACTGGACTCCAAGAGTCCAAAAGAGCAAAGAATGATTCAGTTCATTCAGCCCTAAATCCTTCTGCTTATCAAGTGAGTAAGTTTTCCCAGGCAAGATCTTATACCTCTCAAATTGTCAAACTTTAAAGCTAGTCTTTAAATAAAATGCAGTAAAATAAACGTACTAGTACTTCAGCCTACAATGAGAGTTTCTGTGTTCCTGACAAGAAAACCACAATGAGAGAGAACCATTAGATTTCCTACTGCCAGCATCAGGCCTCAAAGGACTTTAGCTGTTTCTTACTTGTAAGGGCCCAGTAGGTCCTCCCTCAATGGCTCTGACATGGAATCTTTCCTCTCTCCAGTCACCAGCCCATCTAACACCTCCCCCCAGCACTCTGATTATTCTCATGAGAATGTATAAAACCTATATGCTGAGACCGGTGCTGTGGTGCCATGCCAGCATCCCATATGGGCGCCAGTTTGAGTCCCGGCTACTCCACTTCCAATCCAGCTCTTTGCTATGGCCTGAGAAAGCAGTAGAAGATGGCCCAGGTCCTTGGGCCCCTGCATCTATGTGGGAGACCCAGAAGAAGCTCCTGGCTCTTGGCTTTGGATCTGCGCAGCTCTGGCCGTTGCAGCCAATTGGGGAGTGAACCAGCACATGGAAGACTTCTCTCTCTTTGCCACTCCTTCTCTCTCTGTGTAACTCTGCCTTCCAAATAAGTAAATCTTTAAAAAAAATCTATAGAATAATTCTTCTTAGGTGTTTAAATTTTAACTGAAAAGTGATCCCTGTTAAATATAAGAGTGGGAATAAGAGAGGGAGGAGATGTACAATTTGGGACATCCTCAATCGGACGTGCCAAATGATGGAGTTAGAAACGTGCCAGGGGATTCCAATACAATCCCATCAAGGTGGCATGTACCAAGGCCATCTCACTAGTCCAAGTGATCAATTTCAGTTCACAATTGATCACACTGATAGGTCTAAGAGTTAAAGGGATCACACAAACAAGACTAGTGTCTGCAAATACTAACTGATAGAATCAAAAAGGGAGAGAATGATCCAACATGGGAAGCGAGATACAGAGCAGACTCATAGAATGGCAGATCTCCTAAATAGCACTCTGGCCTCAGAATCAGCCCTTAAGGCATTCGGATCTGGCTGAAGAGCCCATGAGAGTATTTTAAGCATGGAAAGCCAAGACACTCTGGGAAAAAAAAAGAAGAAGAAGAAGAAGAAGACCTAAATGAAAGATCTCTGTGAGTGAGATCCCAGTGGAAAGAACGGAGCCATCAAAGAAGGAGGTACCTTTCTCTGAAGGGAGGCGAGAACTTCCACTTTGACTATGACCCTGTCGGAATAAGATTGAAGTCAGCGAACCCTAAAGGCTTCCATAGCCTCGGCAACTCATGACTAGAGCCTAGGGAGATTACTGACGCCATAAACAAGAGTGTCAAATTGTTAAATCAACTTCAGGAGTCACTGTGTACTTACGTCTCATGAGGGATCTGTCCTTAATGTGTTATCCAATGTGAAATAATGCTATAACTAGTACTGAAACAGTATTTTTACACTTTGTGTTTCTGTGTGGGTGCAAACTGATGAAATCTTTACATAGTATATATTGAATCGATCTTCTGTATATAAAGATAATTAAAAAAAAAAACCTTGGTGTTAAATTGGAAAATGCATAGATAATTAATCACTTTTTTAAAAAAATATCATGCAGGATCTCTGTCCTTCATGTGCTGTGCAGTGTGAATTAATACTATAACTAGTACTCCAACAGTATTTTTCACTTTGTGTTGCTATGTGGGGGCAAACTGTTGAAATCTTTACGTAATATATACTACTGATCTTCTGTATATAAAGAGAATTGAAATTGAATCTTGATGTGAATGCAAGGGGAGAGGAAGTGGGAAAGGGGAGGGTTGCGGGTGGGAGGGAAGTTATGGGGGGGAAGCCATTGTAATCTATAAGCTGTACTTTGGAAATTTATATTCTTTAAATAAAAGCTTTAATAAAATCTATATGCAAGGGGAAGCCACCAGAGTGATGTTCTTAGCAGATAACTTGACCTTGTGAAAGTTGGAAGAGGAAGATTAGAGTTAGCCAAGAGGCTAGGAGAACAGACTGGGTAAATAAAATAGTGTTGTCCCTGGTCCAAGGAAGTGTGAAAAAAAGCTATAATCACCTAAGCTGGAGATTGATGACATATTCGGGTTCAAAGGAGAGGGAGAAATGAGGATAAGGTTTCAAGTCTAAATGCCTGGGTGGAAAGGTAGTACAGTGAACACAAAGTATGAAGTCCAGTGGGTTAGGAAAGATGTCCAGGTAAAGCTTACAAATAGCACAATTTACTACTCATCATTAAGTGGGGATAGTTGTGAATATACAAGTAGTCCCCTCTTATCCATGGGAGATATATTCTAACAATTCCACTGGGGGCTTAAACTTGCAGATACTATCATCCCCTATAATGTATTGCCTTTTCTATCTTCACTAAGCCATTATCACACTATGTGACCATAATTTTGCAAGAGAAAAATTAGCATGAATTTCTTTTTCCTTCTTTATTGTTCTTACCATAGATCTTAACAACTCAATGGAGATCTTTAAACTGCAGATACTATCAAGCCCTTTAATGTATTGCCTTTTCTATCTTGAATGAGCCTTTTGCACACTCTGTGGCCATAATTTTGCAATAAGAAAATTAGCATGAATTTCTTTATCCTTCTTTACAGTCTCATGGATAGATCATTCTTACCATAGATCTTAGCAACCTCAGTACACAAATTTTTTGTCTTTATTAAATCAAGAAATCTTCACTTTCCACTAAAAGGAAGCACTTTACAGCTTCTCACTGGAATATCTGAATTGCCAACATCACAACTTTTTATAAAAAATATTTATTTATGTATTTATTTTATTTGAAGAGGAGAGAGACACAAAGAAATAGAAAGATATATCTTCTATCTGCTGATTCACTTCCTAAATGCCAGAAACAGCTGGGGCTGGGCCAACAGCCTAGAATTCAAAACAGACCTCCCATGTGGGTGGCAGGGATCCAACTGCTTGGGCTATCACTTGCTGATTCCCAGGGTAACAGGAAACTGAGATCAGAAGCAGGCCCAGAACTTGAACTCAGAATGCATGTGTCCTAAGCAACACCTAAAGCACTCACTACACCAAATGCACACCCTCAGCATCACTATTCTTGCAATTTGGGGCCATACGTAAGTGAATACTGCAATACCGCAAAAGTTAATCTAATAATCGAGATGACTACAAGCACCAATGTATAGATATGCTGGACACAGAGATGATTCAAGTAGCAGGAAGATTTCATTACACTACTCAGAATAGCACACAGTTTACAACTCCTGAATTATTTTCAGAATTTTCCACTTAATAATTTTAGGCCTCAGTTGACTGTGTAACTGGAACTGTGAAAAGCAAAACCCAGATAACAGGGAACTACCGCATTCAGTTTGTATTTTTTTCTTCTTGTTTTTATTTTGTATTTTTCAGTTGTGGTACATTGAGCACACAATGTGTTATTAACAGAAAGCAAATGCAATCTTGCTTTTTATATAAACCTTGCTGTAGACATATTCATCTTGTACCTATGTGAGATACTGTAAAGGAGATGTCCAACTGGAATTTTAAGTATGATGCTTATGAGAAGTCAAGGTTACAGGCATAGCTTTGGAGCTATCTGCATATAGTTTTAAACCATGAGTATGAACAAGATCCTGAGGAGGAGATAGAAGTATGAGAGTTAGGGGATGAAACTACCTCAAGTTGCTCAGCCCTGAAATCACTCACTTGGTACAAGCACTGGAAATAACACACTACCTCACAAACTTTGCCTAACCTGCAGAATTTTGGTCTCAGAGTGGAAGGCTGTGATGCAGACTGGATCCACTTAGCACCACAGGAGTATTGTGAATTTCCTTAACCTACACATCTTCCTCACTGTTACAGTGATTTTCTTCCATGTGTGCATCTCCACTAAACTGTGAACTTCTTAAAGAATCAAGTCTTATTCAATTCTTCACTCTCCTTTGTGTCCAATCACCTACAAAATGCACAACAGAATCTGGGCATTTAATAAATGTATTTGCTGGAAAAACCAACCACACACGTGAGGACTACTCCTTTTATCCCCTTCCTCTAGCAAAAGACTTAGCTTTCCTTGGCCAAACTGCTACCCGCTTTCCTGTCAGAACTAGTCCTCTCAAGCCTAAAGGGTGCAGCACATCCCAGTGTCTATTGCCCATGTATGTAACAGACGTAGATTCTAACAATAGCCCTTTGGAGGCCCTGCGCTTCTTGCCTCACACATTCCTCACCTGAATTCAAAAGTTCACTACTTTTGCTCAATACACACGCTTATCTACCTGTAAGCACACAACATGTGATTCCACACAGCACTTATGAAAATCTATAATTAGGCAGGCTAGAAACAAAAAACTACCAAGCAGAGAGGCCTGGACTTGATATGCTTTTTCTTTTCTTTTTTGTGACTTGGCATACTGATTGCCAAATTTAGTTCTTTCTGCTTTTCTAAATGCATTACCTTGCCCTTTAAGATTCTTCTTATAAAACTCCTTGGAGAATTACAGTATTGGGAAACAGGTACGAAGGGGATGGTGGAGTTTGAATCCTTCCTTTAGTTGAATTTCATAGCCTAAGAGCACTTTACAAAGTCTATGACAACCTGCCACTGTGACCCAAATAAGCAGCACAGCCCCTGGAGTGCAGTCAGTTAGCTGCCAAGGACTCCTGACTCTGGGCCCACGCTGCCTTCACCTATCTGCCCATAGGATAGTTAATGACTCCTGCGATTCCTTGTCAAATACTTAGGTAGGAGGAAAGTTCGTGTAGATATGTTCTGCGTGGAAATGAGTTGTTTGAAGCCTTTTTTATTTAGTAGAGCTCTGTGGTGAAACTTTAATATGGTAAAGAAGTGCTATCTAAATGCTCTGCCAACCTAATTTATTTTCTACTGTATTTGTTAAATCTAGGGTTGGGTTTTCTGATGAGTAACAGACTTAGTCATCTCTCTACGTATACATGTACTGGGTTGAACTGTTCCTGTTCTTCTCTGCCACTTGTGGCCTTTGGCAAGTGCATTACTTCTCTGATCTTACATCTGCTCTAAAATAAAATGTGTTTAACACCATCTGTTTTGTTTATACTCTCAGCAATGCTGGGACGACCAAGCAAGCGAATATACATGAAAGTACATAATAATAATTACATAATAACTAAGATAATAACAATTTTATAAGTAAATAATGACAATTAAAGTAAAAATAATAATGGCTTTTTTTCAAAAATGCTAATTTTTATTTCAAAGGCAGAGAAAAGGAGACATAGAGAGACTTTCCATCAACTGGTTCTTTCTCCAGAAACCCACTAAAACATGGGCTGAGCTAGGCCAAAGCCAAGAGCCCAGAACTCCATCCAGGTGTTCCATGTGGGTGGCTGCCTCCCAGGGTGTGCACCAGCAGGAAGTTGGATGGGTAGGAGAGCAAGGAGTAGAACCTCCAATATGGGATGGTGTCCCAAGCCGTGATAAACATCCACTGCTATTTAGCATTTATTATATATCAGGCAGAGCTTTACAGGAATTACTCGATTAATTCTTACAACAACCCCAAGATGAAGGTTCTGTTATTATCTTTATCTGTCAAACAGGAAATCGAGGCATAGATTTTAAGTAACTTGCACAAGTCACAAGGGTAGTAAGTAAAGAAGTTGAGATAAACTGCCACATATTGCCTATACACTAAGGCTTGGTGAAAAATGATATAAAGTATGATAGAGACTGCAACATATGACACAGTAGAACACATCACAGAAAAATAAAATAATCACCATTTTATAGATGGAATATGCATCCCAGCAAGGTTTCCCAGTTTAGCTAATGTCAAGTATTACAATTTCAGAATATTTTTAATTTAGTTTATATTTAGAATACATCTAAGGTACTCTATATACATTTTAGTTACTGTTATTCAAAACATCCCAATTTCTGCAGCTGGGTCCCAAAGCACATCATGTGTTTTAGATAAAATTGCATAATTTTCTATGAAAAGTACTAATTAAGCACTTATAGTATCTGGATTTGAAGAGTAGCAAGAAATAAGAAATCTGAAGTATGAACTTTTTTTTCTTTTTCCCTTATTATAAAAAGAAAAACACCCTATGAATGCACATCATAACCAAAAGTCAAAATTTCAGAAATAGATTTTCATTCATTTCTTTTACTATTTGCACAATGATACTGAGTAATGTCCAAAAACCAGTTAAAATAAGGCAGAGACAAGCTTCCTAAAAGAAGAGAGCAATGACTTTAAAATGGACATGGGCATAATCCTTGTGGACCAACTGTGTGCCAGGCACTCACTACCTTCTGGGCACTAAGAGCATGGCTGCATTCCAAGTCAGACATAACTGGGTCAAATCTGGTTCTTCCACTATGATCTGGGTGGCCTTGGGCAAATGTACTTACTTTGAGTCTATGAAGAGCTTCTAAACACAGAGCTCAGACAGCTGCTCCTCTACAGTCAAATGTCTGCAATCCAGGGCAACTGCTATTCCCTCTAAGGGCTTGTAAGACTCATCATCCTGTTTCAAAATCCACTTCACAAGCCTCTAGAGGTAAATTTTGGAGTCTTTCAGGGTCAGACTGGCTTTGTCTAAGTAGCTACAAGGGATATATCATGTGAATGTTCTGGACAATGAGGGCTCTGTTTTTCAATGAACCAAATGGGTATGAAGAATTTAAGTGAGCAAAGATTTCCTTTGTAGTAGGCACATTAATGCAAAACAAGCATGCTCTAGCTTTTTGGGCACCCCACCCTCTTAGATGGAGGCCCACTTACCTTCACTGTATGTCCTTTCCAGACACACACCACAGTTGAGCACAAAAGAGGGAAAGGAGTTTTCATATCTTTGGGAATATAGTCTGTGATTTGATGGTAGCACACCGTATACTTAGTTGACTGGAGTTTGAGTGGGCAGTTGAGGGTGGATCTCATATCAACTAGTAACCCACAGGATGGCCCATGCAGCTCAAAATGTACATACTCCAACCATCCTTTGGTTCCATGGCCTAGGTTCTGCTCAAGCAGATTTGCCTGCTGTCTAATATCTAAATCAGTCCATGGGACTTTGGACTTGAGGTTGCCAAAGATGGGTCACCATGGAGCCTCCAAGCTCTGGAAAAAAGAATCTCCTTACTGAGATGCTAAACACCATATTATCTGCATAGCTGATTCTTTAGGTTCCTTATTTTTTATTTATTTGAAAGACAGAGTGACAGAGAACAGGGAAAGAAAGAGAACGTGATCTTCCGCTCTTTGTTTCACCCCTCCCAAATAGCTGCAGTGGTTGGGGTTAGGCCAGGTCAAAGTCAGAAGCCAGGAACCCACGTGGGTGGCAGGGATAAATAGTTGGGTCATCTTCTGCTGCCTGCAATGCACATTAGCAGGGAGCTAGATCAGAAGCAGAGCAGCCAGGACTCAAACTGGCACTCCAGTATGTGATGCTGATGTTGCTGTGTCACAACACTGGCTCCTTTGCTGGGTACTGTTAGGTCCCTTCACTAAGATTTCTGTGATTATAGACCCCAGGATAACCTCAGTCTACAACCATGGCACAAGAAGCACTTCTAAGCTCTGGAATTAAATTGCTCCTGAAAGGATGCTGTAAAATGGTAAAGCAGAAAAATAGTGCTGGGAGCTTGAGGACAGAATATACGTATATTATAGAACCACAGGTTATTAGGGTTTAATCTGCACGTGAGTATTAAGTCCTTCTTGTGTACCATTTACATGTGCTCAAAAAAATGGTAGCCGGTATTAATAGTAATTTGGCAAACTCAAGAGGCTTCCATAGCCTTGGCAGCTCATGACAAGAGCCTCGGGTGATTACTGACATCATAAATAAGAGTGTCAATCATTAAATCAACAACAGGAGTCACTGTGCACTTACTCCCCATGTAGGATCTCTGTCCTTAATGTGTTGTACTATGTGAATTAACGGTATAACTAGTACTCAAACAGCACTTTATACTTTGTGTTTCTGTGTGGGTGCAAACTGTTGAAATCTTTACTTAGTATATACTATATACTAAAGATAATTGAAAATGAGTCTTGATGAAGAATGGGATGGGAGAGGAAGTGGGAGATGGGATGGTTGCAGGTGGGAGGGAGGTTATGGGGGGGGCGCTATAATCCAAAAGTTGTACTTTAGAAATTTATATTTATTAAATAAAAGTTTAAAAAATTAGTAATCCCCAAAGAACTCCTGTGTAGTAGCATTATCACTTTCGGTTAGTCCTGTTGGTTGTCCATCTTTGTTAATTACAGATAAGGAAATTGAAACAAAGAGCCTAGGGAACTTGTCTAAGTTTGTTTATTATGTATGGAGTAATATGGTGATTCAGAGGGTGGCAATTTGGGCTCTTGACCACTATGATCCTTAATCTCTGCTGTTTAGGTGTGGAAGCTGAGACCCACGGACATATGTGTTAATGCCTGAGGTCCTTCTTGCTTAGCTTTGACACAAAGCACAAATTCCAGTTACACTCCCTTTTAAAAGGTAAGTGACTTCTAACCTGAGTCTTGAACTCATTTATGCAGTCAAGAACTTTTCAGTCTCTAATGCAAACACCAACAAAGTACACAGACTCACAGCAGATTTTCAGACGACAAGGCCAGACAGTGCCCCATGACATCTTCAGGTCTCTGACAACTGCTATGCTGGTAGAGCTACTGAAGATCACTCCAAATGTATGCCAAGGGCTTTATCATAAGACCTGGCAGCTCGTGATTAAAGAGGCACTAACTCCCCACATCCGAATGCCCTGTCAAACATTTTCCACATGTTGCTTCGAGCAATGATAAAGTGTTTCCAGTCAAACACATCAGCTGAAATGAATCTATTTTGTGCAAAAGGTTTGGCTAGTCCAGCACTTAGAAAGAAAGACTACTGGTTCCCCGGGTCATTAAATGATCAGGGATGAAATAGGGCTGTTCTGAGTGGTCCACGGAGAATCCTGAGGACCCTACAACTCCTCTGAGTAGGAAGATTCCTGAACTTTCTTTGTCCAGCCCCTTTCCACTCAACAGGGTTGCAGCTGAGTTGAAGAGACTTGTTCACAGCCATGCAGCAGGTTAGTGCAAGGCAGGACCAGGACCTGTAATAAGGGATTGCATATACCCAGGTTCAAACAGCATTAGCTCAGGGACTCACTCTGTGGACCTAACTCCTGGTACACAGTCTAATTATGTTTTTAAGCATTGTAAAAATGTTCATTTTCCAGATTATCCAAGGAAAACTTTAGGGTCAAATCCAGAAATCTTCTGGCTAAAAATATGTACAGCTTTCAAATATGTACAGAACCTTCTTTTGATAAACGACAGCCAGCCACAGAGCTAGAAAAATAGAAATATGACAGAGAGAGAGAGAGAAAGAGAGAGAGAGAGACTTTACCCTTGATACACACATAAAGGGTTGGAAACCGTAATGGACAAACACCATCTATCCTGGGACGACAACGGTGTCAGCTGTGAACTGGCTAGGGGCTTTCCCTGAGCCTGCCTGGCACAGAAAGCCCTAAGGGACACTCTGGGCCGCGCCCAGAAAAGAGCTGCCGCGGAGAACTGAATGCAATTGTACAGTCTAACTCTGGGTCACCTGGAACGCCAGCACCGGGCGGAGAGATCCCAGGGGAGAAAGTGGCGGAAGGGAGCTAAAGCAATAGTAACAATGCCGGCGGGGCACCGGAACTTTCAGCTAGAGCGAGAAACTTTTTATTTGCTTTGAAACCAAGTTTCTAACCCATCAGTACAAGCCTCTCTCGGCGAGGGAGCGTTCGATTCGGAGCTCACCCTTGGGCCGGAAGCCGCGACCCCTGGGCTCAGAGAGCAATTGCTAGGCGTTCGCACCCACCATCCGCTTCCCGCGCTCTCACCTGCGATGTCCCAGAGCTGCAGGCGCACCACTGTCTCCGGGTCCCAGTGCAGCACCTTGAGCGCGAAGTCCACGCCGATGGTGGCCCGGTAGTGCGAGGAGAAGTTCTGGTGTACGTAGCGCTTAATGATGCTGGTCTTGCCCACGCCCAGGTCACCAATCACCAGCAGCTTGTACAGGTGCTCCTTGTGCGGGGCCTGCATCCTGGCTGCCGGCCCGCCTTGCCGTGCCTAGCAGGGGAAGCGCAGCCTGCGTTAGTCGCAGGAGAGAGACTCGGGGAGCGGGAGTGTGGGCGCAAGGGAGAGGCTGCGGCGGCGGGGCGGGGGCCGAGGGACGGAACTCCTCCCCCAGGGGTTAATCCTCCTTCCTACTCCGCGGTCTTGGGAAGGGGTGGAGACAGGAGCAACTCCAAGGGCTGCAAAACCGGAGGCTGGCGCGTTAGTGCCTGTTGCACCACTTCTTCGTAACCTGCCTTACAGTTTCCAGGGAGCCCTCCTCCCCTTCGATCCTGGTCACAATCCTTTGAGGTGTGGCTTTAGTTTCCATGTTCTGCGTGAGAGAAAGCAGTGTCAAGAAGTTCTGTGAAGGAGATGACAGTCCGTAAAAGACCCCGTAGAACACAATACTCCTGAGGCCGAGCGGGTCACCAACTCGAACTGTAGAGAGAGTTTGGAGAAGCAGTGGAGATTAGCCAATCAGAAAGCCCAGCACAGGGCTCGGGTCCCTAATGCCTAAGGGTTGAATTGAGGGTCCTGGACAAGCCCTTTCAGCTCCCTGAGGCGCTGAGGCTCCTCTCTTCCTCATTGAAATGATAATACTGACTGATAAGTAGCTTGGAGTAGGTGAACTCAGCACTTTGACTGCTATTCAGTTGTTAATGGTGTAACTTGGACAGTTGGGCTGAATTTGCGGGAGGTACCCTTAGTTTTTAGCCACCTCTGCCCTCCTAAAAGCTCTAAGCAGCACTAGAAGAAGTTTAAACATCTGGTCTGGCGATCGTCCGTTAACAGAAAGCATTTATCTAGCACTTACTGTATGACAGAGTTCTTATAGATTGTCTTACTTAATCACCCCCAGCAGTAGCAAAACAGGTACCATCATTCTTCCCGTTTTATGAATGCAGAAGCTAAGTAGTAGGAATTTTAAGTAATGTACCCAGGGTCAAACGACCAGTAAGACACAAGCCAAATGACCAGTAAGATAAAAGTTCAAAACTAGGCAGGACTTTTAAGTGCCTCCCACAGGGGCAAGAGATGGGTCTCTCAGGGACAGTGGCCAATCAGGGTGAGCGAGCATCTTGGCTAGGCAAGGATGTATGTCCAATTTGTTTCATTCATTTATTTAGTCAACATACATCAGGTGTCTACCATGTGCCCTGAATAGAATAATAATTATAGAAGCAAAGGTTCCTGGCCTGGAAGAGGGAGGTATAAAAAGTTGGTACGGGTGGGCCTTTTGGAAAGGGTTGCCATTCAGTGAAGATCTGAGGAAGTGTGGCAGTGGGTACACAGGTCTTGGGGACTCGTGTTCTATGTCCAGTGAGTTATTTTATACCCAAGTGTGCTGGGAATGAAGTTCTGGCCGCACTATCTCATTTCATCTTTCCAGTTCCCTTGTGGAGTATTTTGTTCAATTTGTAAATGAAGAAACCAAGATTAAGAGCAGTTTTCCCAAGGCTAGACATGGCTGCAAAATGTAAGAACTGGGATTTAAGCACAGGCCTGTGTGGAACTGGGGGTGGAAGCATTGCCATGTCCAAGGTCTTCCAGCCCTCCTTCCTTGGACATGACACATGGGGTCTTCAGCCTTCACAGCTTCTCCCAAGCAGTTGGCTGCCCTGTGCATGTGTGCCTGGACAAAATCGTGTGATCTTTCTGAGCTTTGGTTTCCACATCAACAAAACAGGAATAATAGTAACATCCACATGATAGGGTTGTTAGAGTGTATAGATAAAATATGTAATAAAATGCTGGGCTCATAGTAGGTACTGAATAAATGATGGCTCTTAATATGAAATGAGTGACAAGCTTTAAGCACTGTTGGCAAGTTTTGTCTAGTTCAGCTTTATGTCCCCTCAGGGAGTAATTCAGAAGCTTTGTTCATAATGGATACTAAGGGAAGGTATGTGGAATTATATTGATTTGTGTTTAGTTGAAGTCTTTAGAGAGGGAGGCCTCATTCGCTGGTTGCTGCCCACGCAGGTCAACACCGGGCAGGTTATATCTAACAAAGGAGACTAGTTTTCTACCAGCTTAGAGAATTAGCCAATACTGTGAGTCCACTTCACAGGGAGGGAAATTTAGGAACTAGAGTGCTTAAGTCATTTGTGGCACCTACAAAATTAGTGATGATGACAAGGTAAGAACCTTGCCAGATGTAAAATCTATATATCTCTAAGATAAGTTCAGTATGGGATAGGAATTGACAGTGTTAAAAACAAGGAGAGGGGTAGAAGTTCGAGACATAATGTAAGCTGTCCTCAGTGTTATACCTGACCCAACTTCTTTGCAGGCCCCAGTCTGTTTTCCTAAGTGAGGACCCCACTGAGTCTTCTTTACCCTCTTGTGGTCTTCCCTTCTGATAGGGACCTATTAGAACTCAGACATCTAGATTAGTGATGTGGAACAGGCAGCACAAGATTCAGATGTTTCTGGAACACAACATTTATAAAATTGAGATGGAGATGTTTAAACAACAACAATAACAACAAAAATGCAGAATTAGATCCAGAACTTAGCTGGTGTCCTGACAGGTTCAGTTCTTTGCCCCTGTGGGGGCAGGAGATAGTTATCCAGGACAGTGGTCTACCACTGAGAGTAAGTTCCCTGATAAGACAGGAAGTATGTATAATTTGTTTCCAGAGGCATTCATTTAGGTCTTGTGAAAATTCTTCATAATGGGAAGAAATTACTCTTGGTTTATATTTTTCAGTCTTTTAGACTGAAGTGACTTTGTGAGCACCCCAGGCTAGCAGTTCAGTAGAATCTTTGTAAAAAGGATTCTAGGTCTCTGAACCTGAAAGTCTTCTGGGTAAAATGAGGGTGTTGGGCTTTAAGCTCTCTGGAGAATCCTTGTGACTGTAAAATATCAGAATTCTTGTCTTCTATACATTCTCTGGTAGGAGTGAAATGCCAGCCAATTTAAGTCACCCCACAATGGCCCCAGTACCCAAGAGGTGAGGTTTTCTGCTCTGCACTCCCATTCCACCTCTTTGAAAATTTGGTAGAAGGGTTGTAGAAGAACCATCTCAGAACAAACCTTTCCTCAGTTACTGCACACTTTTCCCAAGAAAAGTCCTCTCCAAGCACATTTTTCAGAGAGCAAACTTTTCTGTTCCTCCTGTCTTGCTTTGAGTTTATTTCTTTCTGTCAGAGCTAGGCTGTAGCCAGGGTGCTGGATAGGTAGGAACAAGCTTTCTACCAGATACAGAGCAACAGTCTTCAGATGGCAGGGGCATTAGCAAGCAGAGAGCTTTGCTTTCTCTATCACTCCCTTTACAATGATGATGCCTCACTAGAATCCATATGTTACAACCTGAGAATCCACCTGCCCAAGATGCCTTATGGCTGTTCAGTAGTCTATACTAGCTTCTTCCTGACAGGAGCCCTCAAAGACCTGGTGATCCCTCCTCTGGGGAGAGTGACTGGACTTGTACCAGGCAGTTCCTCCACACTGCACAGGGAAACTGATCTTCCACAGTAACATTTGAAGCATCACTGGCAATGTTCTGACAATTTTACTACCCTCAGATTGTTAAACCATAACATACCCATTCTTGAAGAGGAGAAAAGCAGGTGACTAAAGATTGTGAGAAGTGTATAAGACCAAAAAGCACTCAAAATTAATGTCTGAAATAGTATCCCAGGAAGCACAGCATCAGATTTCTCTAATCTACATTCCCTTGCTGTCCAACGTGGGTATGCATATTTGCATTTATTAAGTGGGAAAACTAATTAAAATATTTGGAAATTGCTTTGCAAATATAAGTTTGAAAGGACAAACCCTCAAGTTTCCCTCTCAGGGCTGCTGTATTAGGTAAACTCCTGTGAAGTTACTTTATTTGCTTTTGCCATTAAGAGAGCCATAGGGAGTTATTCATTAGCTTCTGTGAGCTTTCAATTATTGCAACAAAGAAATACTTAAATGACTACAAGATAGGGTACCAAAGGCTTAGTAAGATAATCTTTCTTATAGATTAATTTTTATTAATATTTCTTATATTAATTCAAGGAATATATATATTATTAAATTTTATTACTTATTCACTCATTTATTTTTGTTAGAGAGTGAGAGCAAAAGAGAGAGAGAGAGAGCTCTCACAACAGCCAAGGCTGGGCCAGGCCAAGACCAGGAGCCTAGAACTCAATACAGTTATTCCACATGGGTGTCAGAGATCCAATTGCTTGAGCCATCAACTGTTGCCTGGCAGAGTGTGCACTAGCTTGAATCAGTAGCACAGTCAGAACACAAACCCACTTCATTCTGGGATGGAGGCATCCCAGGCAGTGTCTTAACTGCTGTGCCAAATGCTGGCCCCAGGGAACATATCTTTAAAAAGATGGACTCTACTTTGGAAATGGCCAATGAGAGATGACTGCATGATTTATCTTCCAAACTGGGACTCTTAAGACTGAAGGTGAGTTATTAATAATTAAACCATACAATGAGAAAAAATCATACCTGTTCCAAGGACTAGTCATTCCTAACGCAGAGGGTTAGTGATCTCAAATTGGATCTGCATCTAACAGTTGCATTTGAAATATCTCCCAAATCACTATTTTAATAAATAGGCCTGCCAAGTTAAGACTGTAGCTCATATCTCTGTTTTCTTCAAAGAATTTCCTTTTACCCACTAGGCTGGGTGAAATCTATGCTAACTTATGATAATAATAGGAGTTACATCTAGTATTGAGTCGGGATTTCAGCACTTGTCTGAAAGTGGGCAACAACTTTTATGTTATTTGCAGAGAGGACAAGATGAATTCAGATGGGAAGTGATTGAAACGGATACATTTCAGTCAATGAGAATTTACGGAAGCTTTTGTTTCTTTGTGTTTGTTTTTTTTTTTTTTTCCCACAAAGAAGGACTGTAGTAGGCTCTTCACTGATTATCATCAGAAACTGATGAATATTTGAACTCACTATTAGTGTGAATCAAGGAAACTAGATTATGCCCTAAACAATTTTCAGCAGATTTATTGCCAACTAAAATTAGGTTCCACTGCTGCACATATTAAACTCATATTAGGCAGACATGTCTGAGTTGGGGCTCATTTTCCTCCTAACCCCTCTGACACGGATGACTGGAAATGAGCTATGAAATGGGCAAAGGCAAGCATCTGAGAAGAACATAGACCAAATGATTCTGTATGTACTACAATCCCAGCTTCACTGTGTTGGATACGTACAATAAGCTAAAACTTAATCCTTCCAACCACCATGTTTTATAATACACATAAGAGAACTCAAAGTATTTAAATAATAATTCCAAAGCCACAGATTTGAAGTGACAGAATCAGAATTATAATTCCTGATTCCTAAAGCCATGCTTTGCCTAATATATCATACTCCTTGATCATGCACACATGTGATAAAATCTGGGTCCATACTTCTCTAGCTTTTTTTTTTTTCTGCTACACTCCCTGATATTTAGGCTGTACATAAAAAGGTTTGGTTTTACTCCAGTTTTTGCAGTGTCCTGTGGTTCAGATAGGAGAAATCCCACACTCACTCACCAGCTCAGGTGAAAAGTTGAACCAGGTAAAATGGCAAGTTTATTGTGACAGTGGTCAGGCCCAGCACTTGTAGCAAGCATATTCCAAGGAGTCTGTTTATGTTGCTCACAGGAAAGGCAGTAGCATAATTCTGAGTTCTCCAGTGACCGAGCCCCTCGCCCATAATAAGCGATGGCACAAGGACTGGTATGATCTAGGGAAGCAAGGGAATGCAAGAAAATTACTGACAGACCATCAAAGTATTAATCAAGAAATATTTATGTGAAAAGCATGGTAATAAGATTTATTGAGGGTCAGAAGACAGATTTCATGTTCAAGTAAAAGAATATATATGAACCTGCACTCGAGTGTTTCCATTCTGGTTAGAGCATCAACACAGATCCATGAGGCCCTTTATTTACTCCATGATCTCTTACTCAGACTGCTTCACTGACAACTTCCTTTCTTTTCTGCTTTGCTATTTTCCATCCTTGGGACACTGACTGCCCCTGCTTGCACTCAGTCTTCCTGTGACAACACAGCAAAGAGGGCTAGAGATTAAGTTTAGGAATCAGAAGAATTTATCTAATTTCACATTCAAATTCCACCACAAACAAGTTATAGGACTTAGTAAAGTCATATAACTGCTGTATGACTGTGCCTTCATGTGTGAAATGAAAACAATTTCTACCTGCTAAAATTGTTAGGAAGGCTAAATGAACTTATACAGTGAAGAGCACAGTGTAGTGCTTGGCCCAAAATATACACTGAGACCGGAATGTTGTTAAGCTAACAAGTATCTGCTGATAATTTCTATAGCCATATTTCTTTTTTTTTCCCCAAGAAAACTTTTATTTAATGAACACAAATTTCATAAGTACAATTTTAGGAATATAGTGATTCTTCCCGCCATACTCGCCCTCCCACACCCACTGCCACCCCACCACCTCCTCCCTCTCCCATTCCCAGTCACATTCTCCATTAAGATTCATTTTCTGGGGCCGGCACTGTGGCTCACTTGGTTAATCCTCCACCTGGGGCGCCAGCATCCCATATGGGCGCCGGTTCTAGTCTCGGTTGCTCCTCTTCCAGCCCAGCTCTCTGCTGTGGCCCAGGAGGGCAGTGGAGGATGGCCCAAGTGCTTAGGCCCTGCACCCACGTGGGAGACCAGGAGGAAGCACGTGGCTCCTGGCTTTGGATCAGCGCAGCGCTGGCCATAGTGGCCTTTTGGGGAGTGAACCAACGGAAGGAAGACCTTTCTCTCTGTCTCTCTCTCTGTCTATAACTCTGTCAAATAAATAAAAAAAAATTTTTTAAAGATTCATTTTCCATTAACTTTAGACACAGAAGCCCAGCTCTATGCTAAGTAAAGATTTCAACAATTTGCATACACATGCACAAAAAAAAAAACTGCTTGAGAACAAGTTTTACAGTTAATTCTCATAATACAACTCACTGAGGACAGAGGTTCTGCGTGGGAAGTAATTGTGCAGTGACCCCTGTTGTTATTTTAACAATTAACACTCTTATTAGGACTCAGTGACCACCTGAAGCTCTTGACATGAGCTGCCCTGGCTGTGGAAGCCTTTTGAATCCACAATCTCCATCAGTATTTAAACAAGGCCATAAACAAAGTGGGAGTTCTCGCCTCCCTTCAGAGAAAAATACATCCTTCTTTGATGGCCACTTCTTTCCACTGGGGTTTCTCTCACAAAGGTCCATCATGTAGGACACTTTTTTTCCCCACACTGTCTTGGCTCTCTATGCCTGAAATTATAGCCATGTTTCAAACCCCTATCATATTCTTGCATTCCATACCCTTGTTGCAAAAGCCTGCTGGGCATTTGTACCAGGTTTTCTGGCAGGCGTTTCAACTGCAACATGTGCAGAACTGAACTCATTATCTACCCTAGCACACTTGTTCCTTTTCCTGTATTCCTGGTTTTGATCGATGGTTCCACCCTCACCACAGTCTATCAAGCCTGAAAATTCAGTCACACTTGCTCCTCCCTCTTAATTACACACACACTCAGATTCTATCTCACAAAAACTTCTGGGTGCATTTCCTCTATTCCATAAAAGCACTATTAGAACAAAAAGATGAATAAGTATTCAGTATTATTGTGGTGAAAAGAATTTCCAAGATTACTTGAAAGGCAGAAATGATAAAAGGAAAAATATCTTAAGTGTATATATTAAAAATGACAATAAGCAAGGTAAATGGCAAATGAAAAATAGGAAAATTTTTGCAACATTTAAGATAAACCAAAGGGGAATATACTTATATATAAAAAGCTCTTATAAATTATTTTAAAATACTCACATAAAGGGAAAAGTATATGAATAAAAAAAAAGAAAAAAGTATATGAATAAACAATTGGCTGCACAAGAGAACAAAAAGGCCAATAATGATGTGTAAATATTTTGGTTGTAATAAAAATATGAATATTAAGCAATATTTTTTTGACAGAGTTATAGTGAAAGAGAGACAGAGAGAGGTCTTCCTTCCGTTGGTTCACTCCCCAAATGGCCGCTATGGCTGGCGCTGCACTGATCTGAAGCCAGGAGCCAGGTGCTTCCTTCTGGTCTCCCGTGCGGGTGCAAGGGCCCAAGCACCTGGGCCATCCTCCACTGCACTCCTGGGCCACAGCAGAGAACTGGACTGGAAGAGGAGCAACTGGGACTAGAACCGGCGCCCATATGGGATGCCGGCGCCCCAGGTGAGCCACGGCACCAGCCCATATTAAGCAATATTGAGATGGATTTTTTTCACTTTTTAAATTGAAAACATTTTAATACTAAAAATACACAAATTCACAAGGTTGAAAATAAATGCATGATATTGGTGGGGCTATGGTTTAAGAAAAAGTTATTGGGAGGGAAATTTGTTAACATACATTAAAAATCCTGAAAAGATTGTGCTCTTTGGCCCAATCTTTTGTAAGAATTTATAATACCCAATCATGAGGAACATGTGTCAATATTTAGTTTCAAGAATGCCTACTGTAGTGATGCTTTTAATAGCAAAAATTCAGAATTCCTCAATAACATCAGGTTAAATATTGTGGTGGTATAGTTATGTGAGGGGACATTATATATAATCCTTACAAAATGATTTTAAAAAGTTGAAGTTGGAAAGATATTCACAATGATTTTTATAACATTTTTATAACATTTTAAAACTGAGAAGAAACAAAAAATATTATAATCTCCAATTTGACTGAAAAACATTATTGATTTGTTATATACATATACATTGCTGACAGAAAAAATCATAGAAAATTATACACCAATATGTTTCTGGTTTATCTCTGGATAATGATATTACCGCTTTGTTTATATTTCCCCTACTTTTCTGTATTTTCTCTTTCATTTTAACAAGGAATATTATTTCTTCCAGAATAAAAAAATCAAGCCTTTTTTTTTTTTTTTAAATTTGTGGCAAGTGAGTCATCGGCTTCTGTGGTCCATGTATAATGACAACGACCTATCCTAAGTCTCACCACCAGCTTCTCCGTCTGGGTTTTAGATTTCAGTATTTTGGGGGCCAGTCTCTGTCATCCTGATTCCACTGATTTTATCCAGGCTGAGAAGTCTGCCTTCCCAAGGGAACTAGTGCACCATTTTATGGGTGGTATAATCAGGTCAACTCTCTAGAACCAGTCGGACAAGGTCCCCACATTGTCCTGGAGTGACTCTGCTCCTGCAGCTCAGCTTACTTTACCAAGCACTGACAGAAGCCGTCCCCACAAGCTCCTTTTGATCAAAGTTCCCACCAGGATCCCCAATACCTAAACCTTGCTATCATCTTTACATCCTTCCTGCTTGGTTCTAACTTTCCACTTTGGCATTAATTTACTCATTCTTCTCTCTAATGTCTCTCCCATTCATTCTGTCCCTGTAATTTCAGTCCCTCTTAAAATCAGTAGCTGCTTCCTGACTTCTTCCTAACTTCCCTGTTTTGACCTATACACTGCCACCCCCAGATTAAACTTAAAAAGAAAAAAATTACTTCAATAAGGCAATCCTCTACCGAGCTTATTGTGAGAGGAATATATTTATATTTTATTTAATCCTTTTTGACTTTTTTTTTCTGTTATATTCAGGCAAACCAAATCCTAAATGATAAACCGTCTTCAGTATAAAAGAATTCATCTCCCTCCTTAGCGTGCCTGTACAACAGTAGCTTTTATGTTTTTATATTCTGCCTCCTGCCAGCACTATTTTTGTAGACTTCCTGTCTATTCTCATTGACACTGAGAACAGAAGCACATAGCCTCGCAGTGCCCAGTGTAGTACTTGCCATTGTCATACCTATGAGCTCAAGACATGTTTCCTACTCGCCCAGACCAGTCTGCATTTAATGTTCTGACTTGCACAGACACTCAGTAAATGTTCTATTTACAGTGGAAAATATGAAGTGTGTAAGATCATGCCTTATGTTATTACCAACTGCTTTGAGCCTTGAATATAATAAGCTAGCCAAATATTTTACTTTGTTTTTCCTGTAAGAAACTTGAACATTGTTGCTCAGATCTACAGGAAGCAGTGAGAATGTGGGAGCCCCTGAAGTGGAAGTCATGGGCTGCATTTCCTTTCTGACTCTTCCACTAAGTCAAGGTTCAGCCCAATCTCATCTCACCCCTGAGCAACCTTATTTGCATAGTTTCTCTAAATCAATAAGACCTCAATGGCCATCTGGCCACATGCATTGATGGACTTAAAAATGGCATAATTATTCAATAAATAATAAGTGCCTTTTAACTAGTTGCATCCATCCTAAAGAAATATTCAGTCTTTCAAAGATTTATTTGCAAATTATTTAATGTAGCACTATTTTTAGTGGCAACCTAAGTATATATCAATAAGAAATTTTTTAAATAGGCAATGTCATATCTATAAAATCTAAAAGTTTATAGCTGTTAAATAAAAATTTATGAAGAATATTTAGTGGAAGTAATTAAGATATGAGTACGCATTGTCTATAACTCTCTCTCTCACTAACTCTGCTTGTCAAAAAAAAGATATGAGTATTATATATTTGTGACAATTGATACACCTATAGCAAATATCACCCTGATTTTGTAAATATGTGAATGAATGATTAACTGGAGTGAACTTTAATAAATGTGGATGATAGACTGGTGATTTTTTTCTTCTTTTTCTTTTCTAAGTTTTCTACAATATATAGCACTAATTAATTTAAAAATCAGTGAAATTAATATGTTTTGGAACATTTTAGGATTTATCACATCTTTATTTATCCTTGATACTTTGAATTTCTAAAAAGATTTATTTATTTATTTTAAAAGTAGAGTTAGAGAAAGAGATAAAAAGAGAGAGATAGGGGCCAGTGCTGTGGCGCAACAGGTTAAAGCTCTGGTCTGAAGCACTGGCATCCCATATGGGTGCCGGCTCGAGTTCGGCCCAATCCAGGTCTCTGCTATGGCCTGGGAAAGCAGTAGAAGATGGCCCAAGTCCTTGGGCTCCTGTACCTACTTTCTGGAGGATTTGCTCAGTTTGCTTTTCCGAGTCTTTCACTGAATGCTTTTTCTAGCTGTTTGCTTTCCAAAATATGTTCAGATATATTTGTCTACCTATGGCAAATACAACAGGTTCCTAAAACATAAATATAAAATTAATTAATTTTTCTTTGTCATTTTTTGAAAATAATTTCATAGAAATTTCCAGTAATATATTAGAAAATTTATTCTCCCAGACACCGGATTCCTACTTCATCACATGGGAGATGTCTAAATAGCATTGGATTGTAGATTGCCCACAGAATTGTAAACCCTGACATACCCAGCTTCTACAATAACCCAAGTGTTTTGTGAAAAATATCATGAATGATCTTTGGGAAACAGGTATTCTCTCTCTTTTTAAATATATTTATTTATTTGTTTGTAAAGCAGAGTTCCAGAAAAAAAAAAGGGAGAGAGAGAAAGAAAGATCTTCCATCTGTTGGCTCACTCTCCAAATGGTCAGAATGGCCAGGGATAGGCCAGGCTGATGCCGGGAGCTTCGTCCAGGACTCCCACATGGGTGGCAGGGGCCCCAGTATTTGGGTCATCTTTCACTGCTTTTTCAGGCCATCAACAGGAAACTTGATCCAAAGTGGAGCAGCTAGACACAAATTAAAGCCTATATGGGATGCTGGGGGTCCAAGACAGTCGCTTAACCAGCTATGCCACAATGCCATTCTCCTGGAAACAGGAATTCTCAAACGAAGGTATGTTTCCCAGGTCTTTGAGGCAGTTAAATTGCTAATTCAGATATCATACTATCAATTGGTGCCAGTGTCTCTCGGCTGGTTCACCTTGAAAAGAGATGCCTAACTAGACTGAAGACTTCATCCCTTAGGATGGCAGATTGGTGCACAAATTAGCCTGTGCTATGGAGAACAGAAACATGTCTGTTGTACTTCATGAGGTTGATAATCCCAAAATAAATTCCAAAAAGAGGCACCAGGTCCTCTAGTTTGCGTGGAACTGGAAGGCAAAGGAAGATCAGAGATTTAGGCACCCAAAATTCCAGGACCCATGAGCTAAGAGTTTGCAGCAGTTGTAGGTAAATAGGCCTCCTCCGCCAATGAAACAACCTTGTTTTGTGAATCTGGTGACAGCCACTGCTGAGTATTTTTTGCTGCTTCTTCCTCCATTTGATGAAACCTTTACTATTAGCATACAGAAGTTGAGGTCTTTCAAGGTGTTCCAATCTGGGCATATGGTCTTGATGAACTCACATTCCAACACTCTTAGCTGTTTTGGGACAAAGTCTGTGTGTCTTCAAAGATCACACCTCAGGTATGCAGCACAAGAGCACTAGGGAGCACACTAGGTCAATCAGCTGGGTCACTCCTGAGTCCCTCTGTAGTACCTCAGTTTACTCCATATTATGCATTTTTTTTTAAATAAAAGGTTTCACAGCCTTTTAATCTCCTCCACTTGGAAAAATTTTATAGTAATAGAAACTTCTTGAGTGATTTTTCAAAGCAGCTCCCTTGCACAATGATCATCAGACAGGAAAGCTCCTGAAGCTCTCCCATCTCCGCCCTCATTGGGGTCACGGCCTCTCAGATTCATGGCCCATTCTCCCAGCTCTTGGTATGCAAGGTTGGCATTCTTTTCTGCTGGGACAGACTCCTAAGGCTCAGCCTAAGGGATTAGACAGCCCCTTGCCCTCCAGAGAAATGGGCCAAATAAATAATAACTGAAGATGAAAGAGATTTTCACAGTTTCAGCTAAGTCTAAGAAGATTACATCTATTCTAACCCTAATCACAGAGGTAGCTTTATTGCCACTTGGGTTCATAGTGAGGTCACAAGTCACTGGCAGTAAGTAGGTGCCTTGGAAGAGTAAGAGTTATGTATCAGCATGCATTGTCTGTTGTTTGCTAATTAGCTAGTGCTGCCTGGCATTTATTATACAGAGAAGTTAGCAGAACCAGGAAAAATAAGATTTGAAACACTGGGCTGACAAGTACTACAGAAAAGGCTGTAATTATGGTCTCAGCAAAGAAGTGATGATCGTTTTGGCTGAAAGAAGAAAACACTGAAAGAAGATCTCGGGACACACTATACTGGGAGGACAGATATTTGTGTTCATGACTTCGAATGCCACTGAAAACTACTGGGTCTAGTACGAGTTCCATGACTCACTTGCAGTGTGAGCTTGGGAGGTTGTTGGAGGTCTCTGAGCTTTAGATTGCTTAGCAGTGAAATGCGAATGCTGCTACCCACCCTCCCACATTGTTCAAATCAAATCAGGGAAATGACTGAGTCATCAGTTAGGAAATTGAAGAGACCACTATACGAAAGTAAGTTACAATTTCTCACTATTAGTACTATCCACTGTATAAGATGAAAACAACCCTGCTCTAAGACTAAAACCCTCATGGTTTAATGGTACCACTAAACTACTGAAGATTAAACAATCTATCATAAGACTAAAGAACTCTATATTTAATGCTATAAAACTAAAACACTAAAAGAATCATACTTCCTCTAAGAAAGCTTCACTGAACATTACCATCTAGAGGTGATTCTTTATGCTTCTGAAATTCTGTAATACAGGCTACTTGCATTATACAATTCTGAATTTGAGTTGTGACTGTACCACTCACTGTTTATATGATCTTGATGAAATAACTTAATGTGTCTTTGAGATTTTTTGCATTTGTAACCCATATGTAATTCAAACCTATTCTTTTTTTAATCAATGAATAGTTACATTTTGCCATTTATTTATGTAGCAACTCTGGCTGACAGGTTCCTTTTCCAGAGACATACAACCAACAAATACTTCAATTTGAATTATTTATTTATGTGACAAAATTACATGTATTTGTCATGTTCAACAAGTAGTTTTGAAATATGTGTACATTGTACAAGGACTACATTGAGCTAATTAATATATGCATTAGCACACACACTTATCTCCTTTTTTGTTGTAGACACCTAAAATCTAACTCTCAATAATTTTTAAGAATACAGGGCATTATTATCAATTATAGTTACTATGCTGTCCAATAGATCTCTTGAACTTAATTAAATTGGAATTCAAACCTAGCATCATCTGGATCAAAGGTCATCAATCTTTCTTTTAAGCAATGACACATAATCAAAAGTACAAGGCACATAATAAGCATTTGTTAAGGACAGGCATAACATGCTGGTTAAGAGTGTGTGCCCTGCAGTCAATGTACCTGTATTCATTCTGGCTCTGCCATTAATCAGCTGTGTGCTGATGGGCAAGATACTTCATCTTGCTGTGCCTCAGTTTCTTTTCCTGTAACATGAAGATAAATGTAGCATTACTTTGTAAGGTTTTTCTGAGTGCTAAGTCAAAATATGTAAAATACATGTTTGATAGATATGATCCATTATTGCATAATAGCAAAAAATTTCTGAACTCCTCTTCACCAACATGTAATGGTGAAGCTAAGAATAATCACTAAAAAAATACTTTATGGAGTCACTCATAAGTCAAAAATGCTGCTGCTAATACATATTAAAGGTATCTCCATCTCTCTTTCCTTCTGTCTTTTGCTCTCTTTTTGTAACTTTGCCTTTCACATAAATAAATAAATCATTAGAAAAGTAAATAACCAAAATTATAAATACTGCAATTTTTATATGTAACTAAGAGACAAATGAACTTTTTTATCTTTGTATTACACATCTATACAGTTACAAAAAAATTCAAAAATACAAATAAAAATTAATCTCATCATCATTTACAAACATGCCAACATTTTTATTTTATTTTATTATTTACTCCTATGCTTGTTTGTAATATATATGTGCACTTAAAACAATATTATACATATAACTCTGTTTCTTAACTCTACTTGTTTACATAATGGTTCCAAACATTATGAAACACATTGTTTTCAGCAGTCATAGTCCATCATTCCTTAAAAGTGTATTTAGATAAAGCTCAGCAAATTATAATTTTTGAATCCAGTAAAGTCTTTTAAATATAACATCAATAGAGACTTAACGAGGTTTTGTTTCTTATTTTTTATTTTTTTGACAGGCAGAGTGGACAGTGAGAGAGACAGAGAGAAAGGTCTTCCATTTTGCCATTGGTTCACCCTCCAATGGCCACCATGGACGGCGCGCTGCGGCCTGTGCACCGCACTGATCCGATGGCAGGAGCCAGGTGCTTCTCCTGGTCTCCCATGGGGTGCAGGGCCCAAGTACTTGGGCCATCCTCCACTGCACTCCCCAGCCACAGCAGAGAGCTGTCCTGGAAGAGGGGCAACCGGGACAGAATCCGGTGCCCCAACCAGGACTAGAACCTGGTGTGCCAGCACTGCAAGGTGGAGGATTAGCCTACTGAGCCGCGGCGCCGGCTCTTTTTGTTTGTTTGTTTATTTGTTTGTTTTGTTTTTTTGACAGGCAGAGTGGATAGTGAGAGAGAGAGACAGAGAGAAAGGTCTTCCTTTTGCGTTTGGTTCACCCTCCAATGGCCGCCACGGATGGTGCATCATGCTGTTCCGAAGGCAGGAGCCAGGTGCTTCTCCTGGTCTCCCATGGGGTGCAGGGCCCAAGCACTTGGGCCATCCTCCACTGCACTCCCGGGCCACAGCAGAGAGCTGGCCTGGAAGAGGGGCAACCGGGACAGAATCCGGTGCCCCAACCAGGACTAGAACCTGGTGTGCCAGCACCGCAAGGCGGAGGATTAGCCTAGTGAGCTGCGGCGCTTATTTCTTATTTTTAACACATTACATGTGAAGTGATATATCACAGGAAATAACATTTTAAGAAAATATAATTTCCTTTCTAAAAAGATAATAAAACATCTGCTTTTTAAAAAACCAAAATAGAGAGTTACAAAAATAGTCTTCTTGAGCACTATAACTCATCTTTCATATATTTTGGGAGTTCCTCTAAAGTGCGAATTTCACAAAAAACCCATGTGGTCCATGAACATAATTTTTAGCATATGTAAATTATCTACATCTAATTATACTTAGCACTTCTTCTCTTGAGTGTATCAAAGCATTTCACACATCTTAATAAAAACTCCAAGTTCTTGTTAATTAAAGATTTAGTTTGGGGTGATACTAACAAAGAAATTCTATCAAAAAACCCTTTCTGTACTACTACATGGAATAATATGATTACAGACTGATTTCTAAAGCACCAAAAGAAAAGCTCTATGTCAAGATAAACATCCAGTGGAATGAGGGGAAAAGTTTCTTTCAATTTTGTTCTTACAATTACGTATTGAGATTAAATATATCTAAATAGTATTTTTTAAAGATTTATTTATTTGAAAAAGTTACACTCAGAGAGAAGGAAAGGCAGAGAGAGAGAGAGAGAGAGGTCTTCCATCCACTGCTTCACTCCCCAATTGGCCACAACGGCTGGGGCTGGGCCGACCCAAAGCCAGGAGCCAGGAGCTTTTTCCAGGTCTCCCACATGGGTGTAGGGGCCCAAGGACTTGGGTCATCTTATACTGCTTTCCCAGGCCATAGCAGAGACCTGGAATGGAAGTGGAGCAGCCAGTACTTGAACAAGCGCCCATATGGGATGCTGGCACTGCAGGCCGTGGCTTAACCATAATGCTGGCCCCCAAATAGTATTTTTAAAAATCAATCATGTTCAATTGGATAAATAAGTTGTTTTAAGAGCCTTACTGGATGCTCTTCCTTCCGCCATCCATTTAAAATATTTCCCGCTATTGTTTTTTTTCTTCAGTTTTCATTCCTCTGTGACTAGTATTTTCAGTGTCTAACTGCTCTTATCAGTTACACCTATAAAATGTATCTGATATGTGTCAATGGACATCATCCCAATTGGATATTGATGTGCTACTTTTAGGGTTAGAAGAATAATCCACCCTTGCAGCAGTCTAGGAAGGGAACAAAGTATACCTGTCATAAAGAATATGCTTATTTACATTCTTAACTAGATTATTCAAAAAGCACCAATCCAGAGCATGTCTGCTAAGGAATATTTGTAAGGATTTCAGTGTAATCTTTCAGGGTGGGGATTTAACCAAGAGTATGTACATCAGGGAAAGGAGTTAGGAAATTAAGGATTTGGAAATTAAATTAGAAAACAGGAAAAGAGTTAAGAAAGAAAGAAAGGTAAGAAGACAAGCAAAGTGGGAAAGAAGAAATACAGAAAAGAGGAAGGGGGTAGTATTCATTGCACTTCTACTTTGAACATTTTTATCAGAGTTGTATCACTTAGCTATTAGTCTAACCCTGAAATATGGATATTATCTCCACTTAGAGATGATATTGAAGCTCACAGAAGCATAGCTTAATTTCATAATTAATATATACTATAAGTAATATGAGCTGGGGTTAAACTCAATAGTATTTGACATAAAACCTTATCTTTTCCATAGTACCATACAGCTATTCCAGAAATTATCTGAAGGTTCAATGAGCTTGTCTGCTAGGTGATTTATTAAAGTAGACCAAACTGGTTTTATTCTACCTCAGTGAAGAATGGAAACACAGAGACTTTGAATAAATATTTGTTGACTGAATAATGAATGAATGAATAATTTTCAACAGCAGAAGAAATAGCAACAGGAGCATTTGTGTTTATAAAGGAAATGGAGAGAGGCAGACATTCAATGATAGGAACCCCATTCAGTCCTATTTTTCCTAGAAAGTGACATTGTTTGCACTTCCTTGAAGACATGAGATCATATTGAGTATCACAAAGAAGTGTGGTTTGGGTTGAGATATTCTTTGAACTGAAAAACAAAGGAGTAAAAACACAGGAGTGAAGTTTGAAGCAGGAACCAATCTGTAGATTCTCTTCTGCTCTAGGATAGTTCAAGGGTGGTCATAGATTGTGAGGCTTTAGTGGATTATCATGGACCACATTGTACTATAATGTATGCTGTCAAATAAATATGAATTCTAGACTCCTTTAGACCTAGAGTTAGGCTGTTCCAAATTCCTATCTCGAGAATTTTAAAGCATTACCCCTTAGACTGAGCTGAATCTCCCAGGATATACATTAGATTCTTTATTGGCAATCCAGGCATTAAACATTCAGAGTGGGATGTATACAGATAGATACTAAGAAAAGGGCAGGGGGTATTTGGCTTATTAGTTGATGCTAATGGAAAATTCATTTTGCAACTATTAACATCAATATTTGGCATAGCAGTAGCAGAAAATCCAATAAATTACCTTCAACAGTAAAAGAAATAGTAGCTTGCATTCAGTCATGCAATATGGTAAAATTTAATCCAGTAGCTCAAATATGTCAAGAGGGAGCCAGTATTTTTAGTCTTCCTACTCTAAATTCTACAGGATTGATTTCTGTGTAGAAACTGATTAATATTCGCCAAAGTTTTTTCTCTTTCTCCTGACAGCACAACTGGGCTATTTGTATTTCCCAGCCTGCCTTTCAGTTAAATATGGTCGTGTGATTGAGTTCTGGCCAAGAAGCAGAGGGGTAAATTTTGGTCTTCTATTTTCATGCCATGTCTGTATGTGATCCTCTATACCATCTCATTCTACATGCTGATAGAAATAAGCATTGAGAAACCTGGGTTCAAGCCAGTTAAAGGAGAGAAACTTCCAGGAAAGAATAAAGCCATTTTGAACTTCATGTGCAAAGCTGTACTGTTTGAAACATGATATAACTTTGTTGACCTATATTAAAATATTGATACCAGATGTGGAATGATTTCTCAAGAACAGTTTAAACTTTACAGGATTGGTTTCGTCATTTAGTTGTAGTTGGTTTGGTTACAGAGCTGGCGTGCTGGAGAGCTGGTTGTCTGTATTATGTAATAGAAAAACAGTTGACAAAAATAAATGCTTCAGTGATTCTGAAGTTGATGTGATCCGTGAGAGATGGTACAAGTGAGCCAATCATGCCAACTTGCTGCATTGAGAAAGTTCCCAGGACACAGCTCAGGGAGGGGGAATGCAGGTAGATTGCAGTAGATTCTCTGAACTGAGAAGTCAGAGATGGAAATCTGGCATGGGGGGGGGGGGGACAAGACAGCTAGAATTCACAAGACAGTACTAGAAAGAAAGATCTACATAGTTTGATAGATATGCAATCTCCAGCTTGCAGTAGATTACTGATTAACTAACATGAGGAAATTATCTGAGGCTAGAAAAAGAATTATCTAGAGATAACAACACCTGGAGCTCACCTAGAGCTAAATTTAATATATCTTCTTACTTCTTCCTGGGGTTTTGGGCTGTTTTCAGAACAGCTTGTCTCAATAGTGGGACAAACATAGTTAGCTAAATACTTCTCTCTTCCTTTCTAATATTAAGAACAAGACCTGAAAGGATAAGGATAAGCCTCTTTTTAGCAACTACAGTTGCATCCAAAACAAATTTGAAGCCTGTTTGTAAGGGTACAAAAATATCCATCATCCAACAAGGAAAAATCCACCACTGTTGGTATTTAATCAGAGCAACCAGCATTGTGGGGTAGCAGGTTAAGCTGTTGTGATGTCACCATCCCATTTTGCAGTTTCAGTTTGTGTCCAGCCTACGCTGCTTCCCGTTCAACTTCGTGATAAAGTGCTTGGGAAGGAAGAGGAAGATAGACAAATTACTTAGGCACTTCCCACCTACATGAGAGACATAGATATTATCTCTCTCTCTCTCTCTCTCTCTCTGTGTGTGTGTGTGTGTGTTTGTATGTGAGAAAGAGAGAGAGAATATCTATTGCCTTTCAAATAAATAAAATTTATTAAAAAGAAATTGCTAGCAACCCACAGGGAAGAAGAAAGTCAATAAATTGAAAAATGACCCTAAACTGAAACATAATAGAACTAATAGGAAATGTATTTAAACTGTAGTCCATGTTCAGGAAGTTTTGAAAAGATATTAAGCAGAGCAAAGCTTCTAGATATAAGAACTATGGTGACTGAAACAAAAAATACACTGGATAATATCAACAGCTAATTTTGGGAGGAAACATTAATTTAGGTCACAGCAAAATGAAATGAAACACACAGAGAAGAATATTTTTTCAAGTGGCAATTTTGCAAACAGAAACCACTTTGGAAAACAGTTTGATGGTTTCTTATGGGTATTAAGCATTTACTAACCATGTGATTCAGGTATTTTGTTTATGTTTACCCATAAGACATGAAACTTTGTGTTTATACAAAGACTTGCACATAGATGTACATATAAACATTATTGTTAATAGTCTCAAACTGGAAACAACCCAGAAAATTGCCTACCATTGTTTAAACTGTACCACATACGGTGCAATACAACTTAGTAACAAGAAGTGATTAGCTATGGATACATACAATAACATGGATTCATCTCAAAATAATGGAAGAGAGAGTACATTTAAAATATACTAGGTATGGAATTAATTATATGAAATTATAGGAAATACAACCTCACGTAGAATAACAGAAAGCAGAATAGTGGTGTCCTAGGAACGTGGTGGGAGAATGAGATAAGCTTAGGGGAAGGATTACCAAAGAACACAAAGAATCTTTTAAGGATGAAGAATTTGTTAATTTTCTGGACTGTGCTGATAGCTTCACAAGTGTCAAAATTTCAAAAATAGAAATATACTTTATATATACATATGTATTATTTCATTGGCTGTCAGAAATATATCGATAAAACTGTTTTTAAAATGTTAAGGATCCTTTATTCCCTAAAATAAGGAAAACAATAAAAAAACTTGGTCATTATGTGAATTACTGATAAATTCATATTGGTTTAGAATCATGCATGTTTGTTTGCCATATCCTAACTAATATATCTTCCCATTAAGATTAATCCCAAGACCTTATATTCCTATAATATTAACCTATCATAACTATCTACTTTCTTATACTTTTCATAACAAGTGAGACAAAGTGTCTTTTTTTAGTAACTTCCATATAAGAAAGATAATTTTTATTTCTCAAAGCTTCCATTAATGTTTTCTTGTATTTGATTATTCTAAATTCGTTCATGTGACAGTCTTTGAATGAATCATGGCCAATGCCACTGTAGGCAAATCTGCAGGTTATTCCCTAAACAGGGACATGTAAACAAGGAGGAAAATAGGAAATCAAAAATTGTATGCCCTATTAACCTAACCATGTAGTCTGATGCTGGGCTATACTTATCTGGAGAAAAGAAGCATTTATTCAAATTTTTACACAATTGCCTTACAATCTTTTTTAAAAAAAGATTTATGTATTTATTTGAAAGTTAGAGTTACCCAGAGAGAGGAGAGGCAGAGGTAGAGAGGTCCCCCATCTGCTGGTTCACTCCCTAACTGGCCACAATGGCCAGAGCTATGCCCATCCGAAGCCAGGAACCAGGATCCTCCTCTTGGTCTCCCACCAGGGCGCAGGGGCCCAAAGACCTGGGCCGCCCTCCATTGCCTTCGCTGGCCACAGCAAAGAGCCAGACTGGAAGTGGGGCAGCCAGGTTTGGAACTGGCACCCCCATGGGATGCCAGCATTGCAGGGGGCTGCTTCACCTGCTTTGCCACAGGACCGCCCCCTGTCATACAGTCTTACTTAGGTTTTGATCTTGACAATCAAGCATATAATGTTTAGTAGGAAAAGGGAAGGGGATTGAATACTATCTAGGTTTAAGGGAGCTAGAAAGTCACTATTGATCAGCATTTGTAATATGATTTGTAAAGCCATCATTTACTTACTATATTTCAATGTATTTCTTCAGATATCCTAGATGAAAAGAATTCCTCACTTATCTGAAGTCTTATACAACTTTATAACTTTCTTAGAATGTTTACATCTCTATTCCTTTGGTTATAATTAATTACTTGCATGTAATAAATCAGGAGTACAACATAGAAAGAGGCAAGAATTGGATGACCATGTGAATGGATAATGCTTTGTAGGACCAAACAGAGACAAGGAATTCTTTTGGCCAATGTAAGAAAAGCTGGTATAAAGAGAAAAATTTCCAGGAATCTCTTTTATTTTGAGTAGAGGGTACTTTGGTGGCAAATGCTACTATGCTATCTATCCTTTTTTCAAGAAAAGAAATAACGTGATTTCTGAGCGTACTGTGTGCTACATCCAAAAATGACCAAGAATGAGAAGATGTCTTGATGGGGGTACCACCAAAGCAGGTTTCATGAAAACTGTCAAGATAGAGCCAGAAAGTACTCCTGAATCTGGGAGACCAAACATAGGACTAAAGGAGTCATTTGCAGAATCAAATAAAAAAATCAATCTGCCACTGATGTCTGTGTCCCGGTTTGCCTTGGGGCTTATAATCACTTTGGTGCTTGTGATGAAAGTTACACTAGCACCATGCTCATAGAGGCATGCTGCTCTCACACTGATCTCTGCCAAGACACTCAGCTTGGCAAGTAAACCAAGAGACTGAATAGTCATTTGAACTATCAACTTAGACAAGTTTGGCAGTCTATAGAGTAGTAAATATAAAATGAAGGAATGTTTATTAAATTACCTTTAAAATTTTCCAGTCCTGTACTTTTATGTTGTTATGCACCATTCATTTAAATTATCTTCTAAAATAATGGTTTGGTAGATATAAACATGTTTCTATTAAAAATGAAATTAAATTGACAATGATAACAAAATACAAAGAACAAAATTAATTACATAAAATAAAAACATAAAACAAGGAAATGCATATTTATACTACTGTTTAATGTTGACATTTAAATTTCAAACAATGGTGTTATCTATCTCATTTAATTAATACTTTAATTTTAGTTAAATTAGTCCCAAATTTATGTATTTAATCTACAGATGTGTTTTAGGGTTAGACCTAGTCCTATTATACTTATCTCAGTAACACTGAAATAAAAATAAATGAAGTCAAAACAAAAGTGTTTTTATTTTTAGGGAAATCCATATTTAACTCAAGTTTGAAAAGCAATCTCACATATAACTTTTCCTTAATTAAACATGTAGTAAGAGAATTTGCTCTGTATTTCCAAAATTCTCAAGTTTTGATGAGGAAATTACCAGAAAAAAATGGGATCTGGGATAGAGTGACTGAGGAGTATTAGGAAGATAGAAATGTACTACCTAGAAATTCTTCAGTTAACAATTTAATAATCCCTCATGAATGGAGACACCTAAAATGCAGCAAATGCCTTTTTTCAGCCCTTCATTCAAATTGTCTTAAGGAAGTTTTCGTATCTATGAAAACTTAAGGAAGTTTTCATAATCACTATCTTGCATTCTACTTATTTAATAATAGGTACCAATTTAAGTAAATAAATTGCAAGCTTGGCCAAAGTTAAGGAAGTGGTAAATTAGCCCATTAGCTGCACATATTTCAATTTACAAAAGTTATTGAGCGCGTTCTGAGAATAGTTGCAGTGCTGTGGCTGTACAGATGAAAATATAATATGTTCTCATGAATAATCAGTAAGAGAGACAGATAAGTAAACAAACAGCAAAATAACATGACAAAATAAAACATAATTTTATACTTATATTTACATACTTCTAATTTTATATAAAAATCAAGAAATTGCTCAGAGGATGGAATGATTTATGTAAGAGTAACAGCAATGGCGGTGGAGGGTCAGGCAAACCTTTCCAGAGGAGATGGCTGGATTCAGTTTTAGTGGCTGGTAGGACGTTCCTAAAAGTATGAAAAGGGAGATCATTGTAGACAGAAGGGAAGTGCATATTCTAGGAAAACAAGGATTAAATTTAAAAATCAAATAGCATAGGATTGTGAATTTTGTCACAGAATGAACTACCAACAAAAGTATTATTTGGGGATCAGCATTGTGGCATAGTGGGTTAAGCTGCCACCTGTCATGCCAGCATCCCGGTTCAAGTCCCTGCTGCTCCATTTCCAATTCAGCTCCCTGCTAATGTGCCTGGGAAAGTAAAAGAAGATGGCCCAAGTTATTGGAATCCTAAATACGCATAGATGACCTAGGTTGAGCTCCTTGCTCCTGGCTTCAGTCTGGCCACTTCTGGCTATTGCAGCCATCTGGGATGTGAACTAGTGAGTGGAAGATTCTCTCTCTCTCTCTCTCTCTCTCTCTCTCTTCTCTCTGTGTGTGTATGTGAGTCTTTCTCTCACTGTAACTCTGTCTTTCAAATAAATAAATTTTTAAAAAAGGTATTTTAAGTTCACTAGGACTAATTATTATATTTAAATTTATCTACTTGCATATAGTAAGCATTTAATTAGACTCATCTTCTTCCTACAACCAAGGAAGAGAAAAACTATACAAAAGAAGTTCCTATATAGAATATGGAGTTAACATTGAGTTAACCTTAAGTTTTTATATGTCATGTGGTTATATTTCTGATTTATACTTCATCTATTATGTCCTGCAATAATAGGGTGATAAAATAGGCTCATTGCAAGTTATGCCAAGATATAAATCTTTCTTTTTTAAAAATTTATTTATGGAGCTGGCACTATGGTGCAGCAGGTAAAACCTGAAGTGCTGGTATCCTATATGGGCACTGTTTGAGTCCTTGAGTCCCACGGAGTCCACTTACCATCCAGCCCCCAATAAGTCTTTTCAACATTGTTAAAAAACAATAAAGATTTATTTATTTGAAAGTCAGAGTTACAGAGAGAAGATGAGGCAGAGAAAACTATCATCCATGTGCTGGTTCACTCCCCAGATGGCGGTAATAGCCAGGGCTGTGTAGACCTAAGCCAGGATCCAGGAGCTTAATCCAGGTCTCCCACATGGGTGGCAGGGGCCCAAGCATTTGGGCCATCTTTGGCTGCTCTTCCCAGGTCATTATCAGGGAGTTGTATCAGAAGTGGAGCAGCCAGAACTTGAAACGGTGCCTATTTGGAAAGCTGGCAGCTTTACCCCTTATGCCACACCACCAGCTCCCAAGATATGACTCTTAAAAGCACACTCCTTCTCTCTCTCACTGTCCACTCTTCCTGTTCCTATTTTAAAAATAAATAAATAAATAAATAAATAAATAAATAAATAAAAAGGCCGGTGCCATGGCTCAATAGGCTTATCCTCCGCCTTGAGGCGCTGGCACACTGGGTTCTAGTCCCTGTCGGGGCACCAGATTCTGTCCCCGTTGCCCCTTTTCCAGGCCAGCTCTCTGCTGTGGCCAGGGAGTGCAGTGGAGGATGGCCCAAGTACTTGGGCCCTGCACCCCATGGGAGACCAGGAGAAGCACCTGGCTCTTGTCATTGGATCAGCGCGGTGTTCCGGCCGCAGCATGCCCGCTGTGGTGGCCATTGGAGGGTGAACCAACAGCAAAGGAAGACCTTTCTCTCTGTCTCTCTGTCTCTCACTGTCCACTCCGCCTGTCAAAAAAATTTTAAAAATTTTTAAAAAGCACACTACTAGTGAATACAGTTAAACTGACTTTCTAATAATTGAGTCTTTGATTTAATTCCCTTGAAATTACTCAGTAGTCTAATTTGCTGCATTGAAACTGAAGTGATTACATTTTAATAGACATAAAGAAAAGGAGGGTCTTACTAAAATGTAATACTCATAGCTGGGAACTACTCTTTTATTAACCATATGCAGCCAATGATATTTCTTTGGCTCCAATAACTGCAACTATTAAGTAGAAAAATTGCAACATTTTACTAAATTTAAGTACTTGTAAATACTAGTCGATAGTTCTTGGCTGAAGGATTGAGGCAGTTCATCCAAGCTTCTTTGATGAGTTGACAGGAGTTTTTTTGCCCTTTCTTTTTTTTTTTTTTTATAAACTTGGCAAAATTTTTTTTTATTTGCAATTTATTTATTTATTTTTTTATATATAAAGCTTTTATTTAAAGAATATAAATTTCCAAAATACAGCTTATAGATTACAATGGCTTCCCCCCCATAACTTCCCCCCCACCCGCAACCCTCCCCTTTCCCACTCCCTCTCCCCTTGCTTCACATCAAGCTTCATTTTTAATTCTCTTTATATACAGAAGATCAGTTTAGTATATATTACGTAAAGATTTCAACAGTTTGCCCTCACATAGAGACACAAAGTGAAAATACTGTTGGAGTACTAGTTATAGTATTAATTCAGAATGTAGTGCACATTAAGGACAGAGATCCTACATGATATATTTTTTTAAAAAATTGATTAATTTTCTAGGCAGTTTCAAATTTAACACCAAGATTTTTTTTTCATTTTTAATTATCTATATACAGAAGATTGATTCAGTATATACTAAGTAAAGATTTCATCAGTTTGCACCCACACAGAAACACAAAGTGTAAAATACTGTTTCAGTGCTAGTTATAGCATTACTTCACATTGGACAACACATTAAGGACAGATCCCACGTGAGACATAAGTACACAGTGACTCCTGATGTTGATTTAACAATTTGACACTCTTGTTTATGGCCTCAGTAATCGTCCAGCCCTGCAAAAGATACTTAAAGATGTGTTACACACAGAAACACAGAAACACGGCCATCAACATGAAAGAAGATAAACGAAGGGAACCTCACAGCAAAAGATCACAGAGAATTCAAAGCATACATTTGGATAAAGAAATTATGGGACATGTACTCTATAGAATACTATACAACAGTCAAAAACAATGAAATCCGGTCATTTGCAATAAGATGGAGGAATCTGGAAAACATCATTCTGCGTGAATTAAGCCAGTCCCAAAGGGACAAATATCATATGTTCTCCCTGATCAGTGACAACTAATTGAGCACCAAAGGGGAAACCTATTGAAGTAAAATGGACACTATGAGAAACAGTAACTTGATCAGCTCTTGTGCTGACTGTTATTGTACAATGTAATACTTTATCCATTTTAGTAATTGTTTTATTCTAGTACTATTGGTTGAACTCTGTAATTAACAAACAATTATTCTTAGGTGTTTAAATTTTAACTGAAAAGTGATCCCTGTTAAATATAAGAGTGGGAATAAGAGAGGGAGGAGATGTACAATCTGGGACATGCTCAATCAGTCGTGCCCCAAATGATGGAGTTAGAATTGTGCCAGGGGATTCCAATACAATCCCATCAAGGGGGCATGTACCAAGGCCATCTCACTAGTCCAAGTGATCAATTTCAGTTCACAATTGATCACACTGATAGGTCTAAGAGTCAAAGGGATCACACAAACAAGACTAGTGTCTGCTAATACTAACTGATAGAATCAAAAAGGGAGAGAATGATCCAACATGGGAAGCGAGATACACAGCAGACTCATAGAATGGCAGATGTCCTAAATAGCACTCTGGCCTCAGAATCAGCCCTTAAAGCATTCAGATCTGGCTCAAGAGCCCATGAGAATATTCTAGGCATGGAAAGCCAAGACACTCTGGAAAAAAAAGAAGACCTAAATGAAAGATCTCTGTGAGTGAGATCCCAGTGGAACGAATGGGGTCATCAAAGAAGGAGGTACCTTTCTCTGAAGGGAGGAGAGAACCTCCACTTTGACTATGACCCTGTCGGAATAAGATTGAAGTCAGCGAACCCTAAAGGCTTCCATAGCGTTGGCAACTCATGACTAGAACCTAATTTTTTTGCCCTTTCATTGGGACTGTCTTCCCACCCTTATGTGACTCAGCTATAACATTAAACACTGGTATCTTCTCCACAGGAGGACCCTGATTTTACTTAATTCTAGATCTCACCTATGGCCTGGCTCTCCCTCCATCCGACATTCACATCTCCACTTGTGCAGTCTACCTTGAAGCTTCTCAGAACTAATTATATCCACTATGCCCTTATTCCTGTTCCTATCAGTAACCTCCCCTTCCTATCAGTAACTTCAGGTAATCTGCTCTCTCATAAATTTTCAACTGCTTATAGAGCTGTGTTTCCTAAACTGATCCCATTTCTCACCTTTCAACATCTGAAACCCTCCCAACGTGTCCTACCCCATATTTGACTTCCCAACATGATGGAGGCCAAGTAGGAGAAAAGGGATACTTTGGTTTGAAATGAATTCATGTCATGTGAAAAAAAAAAATCTTCCTGGGCTAAGTATTCAGAGCTCAGTAGTATGGAGATACAAGATCTGGAAAGGTAGAAATAAGAAATGAGGTAGAGGAAGTAGGTGTTTGCAAAACCAAATAAATAATTCAATTTCAAGATTTAATTTTTCTCGTTTATACCATGATATATAATTTTAATGTGATGTTTTAACAAATATCACAAAACTTGCATCTCTTTTTTTGATTTGAAGTATTTTTATTTAGTCTTATTAAAGATTATATAGCCACTGTGGAGTATATTAAATTTTAGGCTATCATGTTATAATTTTCTATAATCATTCTACCATTTGAAGTATATCTTATCAGGTGTAATCCTAAAGTTCATCCAAGTGTGAAGATGATATTGTCTCTCCTCAGTCTAATCTGTCACGTACTGAGGAGACTGAAAAAAATTCCTTTCTAACAAATCCATTGACTACATGAATCTAACCCAATCAAGATGGAAGAACTAATTTACTTACTAGCAGTTAATGTGTGGTGATTATAGGATTTGTGAAAAAGATTTCTACCTGTTAAAGAAATTAAAGTTTTTTCAGATGACTAATACACAGGAGAAATAAACCAATTCTCAGTGATTTACATACAGTAAGTCAAGAGTATTACAGGTTTTTTTTTGTCTTGTTTTGTTTTTAGGATTTGTTGCTAAACAAATACACAGAGGGAAAATGCTCTACAATACATAAATTGCTAAATCCTAACTGAAGCTTCCTTCATGGAGTACTGACTTACTCCTAATAGTTACCTTTTTGAGGAAAAATTAATGAAACCCACCTCTACTATGCTTTATCTGATCACTGTTATAATTTTTAAGATAATACAATTATTTATAAGTTTATAATTTCATAATATGCAGTATTCAAAAAAGCGATTGTTTTTAGATAAGAGATTCAGGTGGAAAGGGTGGTCTCTCTATGACACTATTATTTAAATAATAATGGAACTTATTGAATATGAATGCTGAATCATATACTGAGATAAGCCGTTTCTCACATGCCTCAAACTCATAGGTGTCATGGTATGACAAATGGAGTTGATGCTTTACAGTCAGGTAGGTTGGCATTCAAAACTTGAATTTTGACCCCTATCTCTCTGGATGGCTTGAACAAGTTGCATATCCTTTTCAGGTCTTCTTCCCATTTTTAAGAAAGAGACCACGTATAACAACCTATGAATGTGAAATCATTTCCAAAGAACATAACATATAGCAGTGTTTAATAACTTCACAAGGCTAACATATTTTTAAAAATGTAATAATACCCTGTATAATAATACCCTGGTGTAAATTTTTCACGATATGGGCCTTACTTTCATTAATAAATGAAATTAAACAGAGATTTGACTATAAATGAGTTTTAATATACAAAAAATTATATTTGGCTATATTTTGGCCCTGAACTGAAAAATAGAAAATGTTATTAATATATTGTCTTCATTATAGCTGAAAAAACAGGCTGAGAGATTGGCTACTTATCTTTGGATTCTCATGGTAGCTTCTCATTTATGAATTAACTTATTCCCACAACCCTTCCAGGTTTCCTGACTCCCCTAATGGGTAGCTTAAAAATCACCATTGTTTTTTTTAGCTCATCTGATGTCCCAGACATTCACAAGACATACCACAACCTTTTCTACCACACATGATCAAAGCTTTGAAGTCAATGAAGGTTTTCATAGAAGTTTGCTGATAGATATCCTATGATGAGCAGTTAATAGGTATTTCTTTCTTATTGGGGTTTTTGAGTAATTAGTGCTAACGTTTTATCAGTGACCTTGGATACTTTTGCTTTTGATCTGGGTTCTATTTGAATACAGTTTAAATTGCTCAGTAATGACTTATATAGCTATGTGAACATAGAAACCTTGTACATCATTCATTAGATACAGAGTTTTCAAAAGATTTCTAATTATTTTTTGCTAGTATATAAAGTGCAAATGATATTTTTGTACTGAATTGACTAACTTCACTTGTTAATTCTTATAGTTTATCTGGAAATTTGTTTGAATTTTCCACACATATAATCACGTTATACATGACAAATACTGAGCTATTTATTCTTTTCCAGTTCTTGAAGAATGGGTTTCTAACTAGGGTCTCCATTACAATTTTAAATACATGGGATGAGAATGAACATCCTATCTTATTCTTGATCTTATGATATAAACATCAAAAATCTTACTATTAACATGATATGTAAAATAAGGATTTTGTAGATGTTGTTCAACAGATTAATGAGGTTTATTTCTTCCAAGATCAGATGACATCAGGTGCATTCAGGGTAGTATGGCCTTAGACAATGAGGCTTATTTCTATTTCTCACATGCTAATGTTCTGTGTCAATGATGTTGAGTAATGTCTAATGCTTTTCTTCTGTAACAATTGAGATAATAATATTATTTTCTTAATGTAGAGGTTGATATTGATTTCTGAATGTCAAAACAATTTTAAATAAATGCACATTGATCTCACTTGATTCAATTAGCTAGTATTATTCAGGTGTTCTGCATCCATGATTATGAAGGCTATTGACTTATAATATTTCTTTTTTATAATGTCCTTGTCCAGTTTTATTATCAAGATTATTTTGGCCCAGTAAAATTGGAAGTATGCCTCTTTTGCTACTATCCAAAACAGTTTAGGTAAGGTTGTTAATTTTCCTTAATTGTTTGGAATAATTCATCACTAAATTTGTCTCAGTCTAGTGTTTCCTTGCTGGAGAGGTTTTTATTTTCAGACACATTTACTTATTACACATACAACTAGTCAATCTGTATAATATCTCTTGCATATATTTAATAAATCAAAATTTATTTAGGTAATTGTGCATTTCTTCAAAATTTTATAACTTAACATAGCACTTTTTAATTTTTTTATTTTTTATTTATTTAATTTGAAAGGCAGAAAGACAGATAGAGATATTTTATCTGTCTACTCTAACTAGGGCTGTCCTTACTCCAGGGCTGTCCTAGACTGAAGCCAGGGATTGAATCCAGGTTTCTCACATAGTTGGCAGAGACACAAGTACTTGAGCCATCACTTGCTATTTTTCAGGATGTGCATAAGTAGGAAACTGGAATCAAGAGCAGAGCTAAGACTAGAACCTAGGTACAGGACATAGACATCTCAAGTAGTATCTTAACTGCTAAACAAAATGCCTATCCTTTATTATTTCTGTTATTTTCATTTCTCCACAATTTGATAATAACACCCTTGCTTTTATTCCTGTTGTTATTTGTGTTAACATTTAACGTTCCTAACATCCTATATAGTAGGTGATATTATTTCCCCCCCATTTCAGAGAAATAAATGAGTCACAAATAGCTAAGTAGACACCTACATTTACTCAGCAAGCACAGAGCCAGGACTCAAAGCAATGTCTGTAACCTCACAACCCCAAATATATATATTTTAATGGCAGAGTAACTGAGCGACAGAGAAGGAGAGACAGAGGGACAAAGATATATTCCATCTTTTGGTTCACTACCCAAATGGCCACAGTACCCAGAGGTGGGCCAGGCAGAAGCCAGGAGCCTGGAACTCCATCTGGGTCTCTCACATGGATGGCATTGACCCAAATATTTGAGCCTTCATCTGTTGCCTCCACAGGGGAATTAGCAAGATAAAAAGCAGAGCAGCCAGGACTTGAACCAGTGCAACAATATAGAATGGCGGCATCACAGGTGGTGGCTTAACCTGCTGTACCACAATGCCAGACCCATCAGCCATATACTTTTTATAATTCACTTCAAACTTATGTTGCAGTCATGGCTATGCTGATTTTAGTCCTTTTGGGGAAAAATGCATATAGTAGCAGGGCTTCGGCCCTTGAAAAAGAGGAACTAGAATAGAAAAATATAAATTTACATTCCTCAGTCTCTAAATACTTTTGACTTCAGTGCTGTTTGAGCCATCTCTACTTATCCTATGCCTTTACATGCTTTTCAGTTTCTTTGAAGAGCTCATTCTCATGCTACTAGAAAAATTATCCTGTAAGAGCCCATTCTATAAACAATTCCTTCTATTTTATTTTTCTATGCTGTGTCTTCTATTCTTTAACTCTCCCAACAAATACATGTATTTTATTACCGCTGTAGTTACATAAAAATTCATATAACTCATATTTGCATATAGGAGTATGAATATCCTTACAAATATCTCCCTCTCCTACTGAATTATCAACCTCTTGAGAACAATAGGAGCCCTGTCTCCAGTTATCATTGTAGCCTCAGGGACAAAGGGCGAACATAGTAAAATATATTCTTTTTTTATTCAGCTAATGTTTTGTATTATTTTCTTAACTTCCCTAAGAACTGTCTCTCTGAGAATCTGCCACAGCACCTAGAACTTTGCTTATGGAATTTCTCAGAAAAGAAGAATGGTTCTTCTACTATTTAGAAGCATCTTCCATTGCTTCTAATTAGTTTAAGTGAAGGAATGCTGGCACTTAACTACAAAAATGAAAGTGTAGGGATCAGCTCTGTGGCATAACTAGTAAAGCAGCTGCCTGCAGTGCTGGCATCCAATATGGGCACCTATTTGAGTCCCAGCTGCTCCACTTCTGATCCAGCTCCCTACTGATGTGCCTGGGAAAGCAGTAGAAGATAGCCCAAGTGCTTGGGCCCCTGCACCCATGTGAGACCCATAAGAAGCTCCTGGCTCCTGACACTGGATCAGTGCAGCACTGGCTGTTACAGCCATTTGGGGAGTGAAGCAGCAGACGGAAGATCTCTTCCTCTCCTATCTCTGTGTAACTCTGCTTTCAAATAAATAAATAAATCTTTTTTAAGAAAAGAAAGTATACTTAAACAGTTCTTGTTTAACTAGTTAATGCTTAAAACACAGTCACAGACTCAATAGCTGTATATGTTACTTCAGTTTGAGATAACATCAAAGTTTGAGTTTGATCTAAATTTGAGGCTTTTAAAAAGCATGAGACTAAAAAATTACTTGTTTTGCCCTCCATCCTCTCATCACTTCTCTGTCTCTCCTTCCCCTGCCCCACTCTATTCATTACTAATTACTGTTTGATGGAAAACCCAAAAAGTCTCCCCTGTATCTCACTGACAGCCCAAGAAAATCTTGTAGAATTCAGAGCTGTAATATGGAGCACAGCCACTAGGTGGAACCCCATAAAATCTATGGTTACCTAGGCCTAATATTAATGAGGCTGATGCTGAAAAGGACAAGGTAATGAAAGAACCAACATTTTTATTTTCGCAGAGGAGAAATCTGAGGACTAGCCAAGGAAGGACTCAGCCTGGATCACACAGTGAATTAGTAGACCTGAAATCAGTATCCAGAGTTCGTATTGGCTGAATTCTTCGTGTCTGCCACAATAATTGTTTTGCCTCCAGGGTTATAAATGGAAAAGGTATACAGCTTAAATGAAAACAGATGAAATGCCTGATCAGTCTCCTCTACGGTAAGGCAAAGCTGTATTGGCAAAACATTAATTAGCTTGTATTCTGGAATTGTGCACCACTCACCTAGAGGAAGGTGAATGTGGTTGCAGAAGTGCACTCAAGTCTTACATCAATCTGTCTGCTTCAACTACAGGCAGAAGTTTAGACAGACTAGATAGGAAGGGCTGTCTGTAGTTTTTCTACTGACAAATTGTGTTGTCAGGGGCAAGGTTTCTGTCCATCACTTCTATGGGTACCATGGTCCAATCACCTGTGCCTGATGTGAGCGCAGTCAGAGCCAGGAGTTATGGGGACCTGAGATGAGATGATCACAGGACCAAATGATTATGACCTCGTCTTTTATCAGATCCCTTTTCCCACAGTGCTCTCATTTTGCCATGCCTCTGCCCCCCCCCAAAAAAAAACAATTACACACAGTGATCTGAAAAAAAAAAAAACAGAAATAATAAACTATGTATGGATGATTATGCAGTTAGGGGTTAATACTTGTGAATGTCTGGTATATACCTAACTATTTAAAAAATAGTTATTTTATTCTATATAAAAATGGTTATTTTATTCTATATATATTTTATATATATATATTATATATATTCTATATATATTTTATTCTATATTTTATTTATATTTATATTTTATTATTTATATATTTATTTATTTAAAATATATTTATATTTTATTATTTATTTATATATATTTATATATTTTATATATATATTCTATATATATTTTATTTTATATTTTATTCTAACCAAAAAATGGTTATTTTATTCTATATAATTTCTCCCAAATACAATTACTTTTAAAGGAACACTAAAGTGAGACTATTTCTTTACCTCTACAGATGAATACATTTGGTCTACTGACTGAAAGCCTTTCTGTCAGTAAATATATTTGTGTCTAATGTGTAGTAGGCATTCTAAATAGAAGTTCTCCTCCTATAAGGATTAATTAGACTTCTAGTATCTTCATTTGTAAAATTGTAAATTTAAAGTAAAAATTCAGTGCTTTAAAAAGAAAAGTAATGAAACTTCTTACAATATTTATATAAAGGATAATATCCAACACAGGTTGGTACACTCATACTTTGTTAGTGTTATTCCAAATTGTCAGGAGCTTGAAATTATGGCACAGAAGTTTAAGCTTCCACCTGCAATGCCAGCATCTCACATCAGAGCACCAGTTTGAGTCCAGCTTTTCTGCTCCCAATCCAACCCCCAGCTAATGTACCTGGGGAAAAATTAGATGATGGTCCACTTAGGAGCATGCCACCCATGTGGGATGGCAGATGGAATTCCAGGTTCCTGGCTCCTGGCTCTTGGCATTGGTTTGGTCCAGCCCTGTTAACATCATTTAGGAAGTAAACCAAGAGATGGAAGATACCTCTCTTTCTCACTCACTCGCTCTTGCTCTCTCTTGCACATGCTCTTTCTTGGTCTTTCAAATAAGTAAATATATAAATCTTTAAAAAGAACAGGTATGTTTTCTTAAAAAAAGAAATCATTAAAAATATTTGAGACTATTCTAGTACATATGAAATGTAGACAATTACAAATCATTTGCTTTTTCCAGGAATTATTTAAACTTCTCTATAAGTATTGATTTACATACTTACTTATTTATCAAAACCACATCTGTGAATTGGGTAATATTATCCCACTATTTCAGAAGAAAATGCCAAGAACAAAAACAAAAATATATTGAGTCAAAGGTAAATATCAGAGCTGTGATTTTGTATTTGGTCTGTTTGGCTGCAAAGCCTGTGCTGATAACACTACATACTTAAACTCATTCTTAGCTAACTTGGACTCAAGGCTAAGGATAAAACATAAGCTATGGAAGACAATGTTTACATATAGAGGTTTATTTTTATTTTTATTTTTGAATTAATTTATTTGTAAAGATTTATTTATTATTTATTTTATTTATTTTTTTTTTGACAGGCAGAGTGGACAGTGAGAGAGAGAGACAGAGAGAAAGGTCTTCCTTTTGCCGTTGGTTCACCCTCCAACGGCCGCCGCGGACGGCGCGCTGCGTCCGGCGCACCGCGCGCGTCCGATGGCAGGAGCCAGGAGCCAGGTACTTTTCCTGGTCTCCCCATGGGGTGCAGGACCCAAGCACCTGGGCCATCCTCCACTGCACCCCCGGGCCACAGCAGAGGGCTGGCCTGGAAGAGGGGCAACCGGGACAGAATCCAGCACCCCGACCGGGACTAGAACCCGGTGTGCCGGCGCCGCAAGGCGGAGGATTAGCCTGTTGAGCCACGGCGCCGGCCTATTATTTATTTTGAAAGTCAGAGTTACAGAGACAGAGCTCTAGAGAGACAAAGAGATCTTTTATTTGCTAATTCACTCCCCAAAGGCTGCAATGGCCAGTGCTGCGCCAGGCCAAAGCCAGGAGACAGCAGTTTCACCTCCCACTTGGCTGGCAGAGCCCAGACACATGGGCTGTCTTCCTCTGCCTCTACCAGGCCATTAGCAGAGAGCTGAATCAGAAGTAGAGCAGCTGGGTCTTGAACCCATCCCCATACTAGATGTCAGTGTCACAAGTGGCAACTGAACCCACCATAACACAAGGCTGTCACAAGAGGTTTATTTTTAATGATGAAAAACTGGAAACCAAATAAAGTTCATAAAATTGAGCTCGATAGAGTAAATTATGAAACAATTTATAACAATATAAAAACGTGTACATATACACATACTTTGTTCACAGAGTTGTATAACTATTGTCACAATAAATTTTGAACAGTTTCATCTTCCCAGAAGAAAACCCCATAAACATTAGCAGTCATTCCCCATTTCTGTCTCCTATCTCCCTCCATCCAACCACCCACTCCTTCATACCCTGCAGTTTTTGAATCACTAATCTTACTTTATTACTTTATCTATTCTGGACATTTAAAAATATATTCCCCCTAACTAAGTGTGATTACATAGCTTCTACCACCACCTTCCCATTCCCCTCTACCCTTGCCACATATGTCTCAGTGAGCATCACTCTTCTCTGCACTTCTGTAAGATCAACTATTTCAGATTCTATACAGAAAGGAGATCATGTGGTATTTGCCTTTCTGGCTTCTTTTAGTTAACAATATTCTCTAGCTTCATCCATGTTGTCACAAATGACAGGATTTTGTTCTTTTCCATGACTGAATAGTGTCCATGGTGTATAAGTACATTTACTTTATCCATTCATCAGTTGATGGACACTTATATATTGTTTCCATTTCTTAATTGTAGTGAATGATGCGTCAATAAACATGGGAGTACAGAATTTCATTTCTGTTGGATATATACCCAGTAATGGGGTTGCTGAAGCCCATGATACTTCTGATTTTGGTTGTTTGAGGAAACTCTATACTATTTTCCATAATATAATAATTCACATTCCCACCAAAGTATACAAGTTACTCTTTCTCCACATCCTCACCAGCATTTGATATTTTTTTTATCTTTTTAAGAATAGCCATTCTGACTGGAGTGAGATGATATCTCACTCGTTTGTCGTTTTTAAAAGATTTATTTATTTATTTGACAGTTATGGTTACAGAGAGAGAAAGAGATCTTCCTTTTGTTGGTTCATTCCCAAAATGGGTGCAATAGGGCTGGACTAAATTGAAGCCAGAAGCCAAGAGCCTGGAAATCTGAGTCTCCAATGTGAGTGGCAGGGGTCCATGTACTTACACCATCTTCTACTGCTTTCTCAGGTGTGTTAGCAGGAACTGGACATCAGAAGTGGATCAGCTGGGACTTGAACTAGTACTCATATGAGATGCCAGTATCGCAGGTGGCAACTTAACCTGCTGCACAAGGCTGCCACTTCAATGTTGTTTTGATTTACATTTCCCTAATTTGTGATGCTGAGCATTTTATATATACTTGTCGGCCATTCGAATATTTTATTTTTTTCCATTTTCTTAAACATCTGTGTATTTGTGTTTAATTTTTTATTAACATGTCATAAGTACACATGCTTTCATCACATCATGACACTACAATATATTTATGAGTGCCCAATAGGTACTGACCAGCTTAAACCAATCAGCACCTCCATTTCCCACCACCTCATGTTCAGAGCATTTGGGCTCCTCCCTTCTAGCTATTCATAAAATATATGATAGGTCACTGTGAACTGTATAGTCCCCTGTACTGTCTATATAGTACCAGAATTTGTTTCTTCTGTATAACTGCATTTTAGTATCAAAAATTCAACATCTCTACTCTCACACACCTTTCCCATTCTCTAGTAACCATTATATTCTACATTCAGATTCACTTTTGAGAAAGAAAAAAAAACCTTGCACATGTGAAAAAGAATATATGGTATTTGTTTTTCTGCACTTGATTTAATTCACTTTATATTAATGTCCTCCAGTTTCATTTCTTTTGCTGAAAATGATAGGATATCATTATTTTTACAGCTGAATAATATCCCATTGTGTTTATATGTCCCATTTTCTTTATGCATTCCTATTTTGATTCCATATCTAAGGTATTTGGGTTGATTTCATATTTTAGCTATCATGAATAGTACAACTAAGAAGAGGCAATCTAAGGAATTAAGAGAAGATATTTGTAAACTGTATATCTGATAATGGGCTAATATCCCAAATGTTTAAGGAATACAAACAACTCAGTAGTAGGAAAACAACCAGATTTAAAAATGGGCAAAAGACCTGAGTAGGCATTTCTCTAGAAAAGACTTAACAAATGCAAGTACCTCTTTTTTTTAAAATTTTATTTATTTATTTATTTGACAGGCAGAGTGGACAGTGAGAGGGAGAGACAGAGAAAGGTCTTCCTTTACGGTTGGTTCACCCTCCAATGGCCACTGCGGCTGGTGTGCTGCAGCCGGGGCACCGCGCTGATCTGAAGCCTGGAGCCAGGTATCTCTCCTGGTCTCTTGTGCGGGTGCAGGGCCCAAGGACTTGGGCCATCCTCCACTGCACTCCCGGGCCATAGCAGAGAGCTGGCCTGGAAGAGGGGCAACCGGGACAGAATTTGGCGCCCTGACCAGGACTAGAACCTGGTGTGCCGGCGCCGCAGGTGGAGGATTAGCCTATTGAGCTGCCTCACTGGCAGCAAGTACTTCTTTGATGTGCTATTCCTTTGAAATCAGGGAAGAAAGGAAAGATGGCTGGACTTAGAAAATGTTGCATTGCAAGCTTCTTCCTGCAAATGTTTGTATCCTTAAGTCTTGCTCATAATTCTCTAAGTAACTGAATTTAAAACAGACACAAGAAGTAAAACAACCCTGTGCCTTGAAATATTTAAAGTTTTAAAATGCATATTGCACAAAGAGTAAATTTTTGGTTGCTTGATATTTCAAATTTTTCTTGTATATTAGTATTAGATCAAGCATGCAACTGGCAGATACTTGGTATCTATTGGAATTTAATAGACTGGATTCATGGAGGATACAGATTTATCTTATATCTATGTGCACCTAAAGTCACAAACTCGCTGTGTTCATTTGGATATTAATTCATCTATTAATTAAACGAAATATTCTATTCCATCTGAGGAGTAGGATAATAGAGGCTTATACAAAGTGGCATGGGGCAACAAGTAAAAGTATCCTACCTACCTGAAAAGGAGGAGAATTGGTAAGAGAGAAGAATCTTATTTAAGTTTCATTTAAGCCACTCTGCCTTTGCTATCTGTATTTCTAGAAACTTAATACAGAACTTTGGTAATTTGGGAACCCAGTGTTTCTTAACTGACCTACCAGCCCATAGCTCATTTTGCTACCTTCTAACTTCTACACAGGTACCATTTCTTTTCCCATTTTTAGTCTCATTAATATCACTGAGCTCCCACTACATGCTGGACCCTGTGCTAGAATTCTGATCAAGGTGCTACCCCAGTTTAACTACTTCCTATGGCCTTCTTGCGGTAATTTACATCCCTTAGCTTGGCACTCAGGGCCCACATTTATCTGGCTCTGCTCACCTCCTGACTAGCACCTCGTATTCTAGCCCTGCTGATCTGCTTACTTTCTCCCTAGTCTCCCGTGTGCACATCCATTACAGCTTTTTTGTAGATGCTTATTTTTCTTTACTTGACTCTCTCCTCCTAGCTTATTCTATGCTCATCCTTTATGGCAAAAAAGACTGCAGAATAGATGGAATCCTCAAATGGCATCTATACGGATGCTTTTTAGAACAAACAAAAAATAGTTGATGTTGTAAATGTATAGACACAAAAACCAGGGGCCAATATGGTGGCATAGTACGTAAAACCACTATCTGCAACACTGGCATCCCATATGCACGCCAGTTTCTGTCCTACCTGTCCACTTCCAATATAGGTCTCTGCTAATGGCTTAGGAAAAGCAGCAGGAGTTGACCCAAGTGCTTGGGCCCCCTCCTGCATACATGTGAGAGGTCCAGAAGAAAGTCTTGGCTCCTGGATTCAGCCTGGTCTAGCCTTGGCTGTTGCAATCATCTGGGGAGTGAACCAGTGTATGGAAGATCTCTCTTTTTCTATCTCTCCCTCTCTCTCTGTAACTGTTTCAAATAAATAAATAAATCTTTAAAAGCAATGGAAAGATACATTACAAGGTTAACATTAGTCATTTTCAGTAAGTAGAAGATGTATTTTATAGGTTTTCTGTATTTCCTAAAACTTCCTTTTATGTTCATCTATTTAATTTCATAATGGAAAAATAAACATTTTAAATGAGGAAGTATAAAAGAATAAAAGAAGAAGAAGAAGGAAGTTGCAAAGCATTGAACAAAGTCCCCTATGGTTAATAAATTAACCATCAATGCAGTGAGTGGACCTTTGTTCTTGTATAATAAAAATGACCCAGCTGTTTCCCATTTATAGCCAAACTCAGTTAATTATAGCATTGTTTGTGGTTGCTTTTGGGCAGGGTCAGTGCAGGTTATTAAATCTACAATCGTTAGAAAGTTACTCTCATCCTTTGTGGAACATCAATATCTGATGCAAAATGCATTAGTAGGGAGACATGATGAGTTACGAATCTAAAGTGGGCGAAGTAAAAACAGACAATTAGGAAGATATCTCGAACATAGTTTTTTGTCTCTAAATAATCAAGGGCAATAATTTTTGTTAGAATGACTTAGAAAAAGGTCTCATTTCTGAAGTTTAGCAAAGCTAGGAGCAGTATGTTATCACATCATTTTAGAGCTAGATGGACCCTTATGAGTTGGTGAAATTTCATTCTAGCACTGAAAGCCCATATTAAGACAACTCTAAAATGGAAGTCTTATACTGTAAACTTCAGATAGCATACAAAGTAGAAAGAACAGGAGTTACAGATTTAGACAAACAAGTTTGAATTCCAAGTCTATCCTTGGGCAAATAATTTGGACTAACTGAACCTCTGTTTTATTGTGAGTAAAATAAGGATAATAACATGAATCTCAACAAAAGGTGTGATAAATGAAATGCAGCCTGAAGTAGTAGGTGGTGTTAGTGTGTTGGGACTGTGGATCTCCACAAACCAAATACTGGGGAATTGAACTTGCCCCTTGGAAATTAAAATTAGAGCTAACATATGCAAAAATCACTGCACAAGTCTGAATAATTTACAGTCCAGCAGAACTGGTTTGTATCTGATTGAATTTATTAACATTGAAATAAAAAGACTCAGAAGAGGCTGAGAGGAGACTATGTGGGGCAGTCCAAGTCTAAGCACTTTCTGGAGGATATTAACATTTAGCCAATAATTACAAGTTCTATTCATGAGGGATCTGCCAATGTGGAAAGGTTGGAGGGATTTTGTACCAAGGAGTTTTAGATTCTTATCTCCATGAGCTCTACCGCCTTAGGCCAGACATGTGAGGATCTGAGAGTCCGACACTAATGCCTTTAGGACTTGGGGACCACTGGCGCCTCTTGTCCTGATTCACACAAGCTCTGTTGCTTCCTTGGAATCCCACAAACATCAGCCTCTAACCACAGTATGCAGAGGTTGCTTGCAGATTGAGTGTTCCAGTCCCCTTGGCCATTATTCCCTGCAATGCATCCACAAACTGTTGTTTTTGAGTTTTAGGTCACAGTTCTATGAACTTGCCCTATATGACTATGCCCAAGAGATGGATCAGCATGCTCTCTTAGTGCTGACCAGATCAGCAAGGTCTCAGGTTGGAGAAAATTCATTAAGGCACTAAATGTCCCATAGTGAGAGAAGCCACTAGGGGTTAGTCAGTAGCCTTGCTTGATGGGATAATACAATATCACCTTATGGCTATATTAAATCATTTTTAAAATTTCACTTTTAATAACATAATAGATATTTTAAATAAGATCGGAGTCGGCAAACTCAAAAGGCTTCCATAGCCTTGGCAACTCACGACAAGAGCCTTGGGTGATTACTGATGCCATAAACAAGAGTGTCAATTTGCTAAGTCAACAACAGGAGTCACTGTGCATTTACTCCTCATGTAGGATCTCTGTCCTTAATGTGTTGTCTAATGTGAATTAATGCTATAACTAGTACTCAAACAGTATTTTACACTTTGTGTTTCCGTGTGGGTGCAAACTGTTGAAATCTTTACTTAATATATATTAAATTTATCTTCTGTATATAAAGATAATTGAAAATGAATCTTGATGTGAATGGAATGGGAGAGGGAGCCAGAGATTGGAGGGTTGAAGGTGGGAGGGAAGTTATGGGGGGAAAAGCCACTGTAATCCATAAGCTGTACTTTGGAAATTTATATTTATTAAATAAAAGTTAAAACAAAAAGATTGATAGATATTTATAACATCCATTTTCTACCCTGAAGAAGATAAACACTTAAGTACAAATAGCATATTTGAGAGATGCTCCAGGAAGCACCAATGGGAAATGGGAACAGGAGACAGGAAATGGAAGAAAGCCAGCAAACTTTGCAGTATCAGGCAAGTGCATATTGAGGGCAGCTGGGGTTCAATTGGAGTAGGTAACTCATGGAGACAATGTAGAACATGTCACAGAGTTACTTGTCTCCCTGTGCCACTGGGCCTAGAAAGATGTTCAGTGACCCTCTACTTCCCACCTCTCTTTGACAGGAGGCTGTTCCCTGTTGCACCAACCCATGGTGCTTCTGGCCTTTTGGAGTCTGGAGGTTCAGAAAATGCCCTCAGAAGAGAATCATGGGGGCTTTCTGCAGAGCCCTGTGGGTATACAGTAGCAAGAAAAGTGCCAGGGCAGGATGGGGGTGATCAATGGGGCGAGCAGTAACATCTGCTATTGGGAGGCAGCTAATGAAAGAATTAAATAGTCTACACTTTAAAAATGCTCATAATTATATAATTCTAAATGATAACCTGGTGTAGTCAGAGCACTGAAAGCCATGGAAGATTGCTCTATGGTTTCATATTTGAATTTCTGAAAGGATATCAGAAGAAAGTGAAGGCAACTGGTGAGTCTGATTCCTACCTCTCTGCATAATATGAGATTGGAGGAATGATGGTTTTGCAGCTATCACTCAGATCAAGCCTAGATCAGGGTCCCACAAACTTGCTTTATATTTATATTCTACACCAATATCTTGCAGAAACCTAAATATGTGAGTCTGCCAGGTGACCCAAATATAACTTAGGCAAGAGTGATCAAACTTTCCAACACTCAAAATGCAAGGAAAACCACATTTCTTTAAATTTCTCAATATTGTTTAACATACCTTGAAGAGTCTGATACCTAATAAAATGTGTGGGAAATCCAATATGAGCTATTTGGAGGACCACTGGTATGTGTTCTTTTCTCTCTCCCCTTCAATGATTCAGAACACTGGTAGCACAGGAAGTAGTGAGACCTACAGAATCCTGAAATGGTGTTTAGCAGGCATCAGCATCTTGAGGAGAGGAGCAAAATCATCGTGTGCATATTTATTTTCTCCTTGCCCTTTGCCATGGTGTGATGCATTGAATACTCATAGGGAGTAATGGTCTCCCTATCTCTGCTTCTCCAAGCTGCGGTGAAGTCTCCTTGTCTAGCTCTCTGCCCAGGAAGACAGCTCTTTGGGGATGCCTGGCCCTTAAAGCTAAAATCCTATCCTGTGCTTCTTCAGCCACTTTCTGTGACCACAGCCATCATTCCCCTGCCCCTTTTTCCAAGTTCACTGAATATAAGTTTTCCCCTTCTGGCCTATAATACTAAAAGCCAGAACGCATTCTCTCTCTCTCTCTCTCTCTCTCTCTCTCTCTCTCTCTTGAAAAAGAAAGCTTAATTGCTTCATTGGAACTGGAGTCAATATCATCAACACTAGTTATTTTCAACTTCCCTTTTTTGCCTTGTAAATTCACAAACCTAGTAAACATAAACTCAGGATGAGACAAAGAGAGAGAAATTAGTTGGCAAGAAGGGGGTTGGGAATATAATACCCAACTGCAAAGTTACTCACTCTTCCTCAAACACCAGCAGGGATCAAAAGCATCTCTAATGCTAAAAGCAAAAAATAAAATAAAATTTCTGGCCTAGAATCACACTTGGAAATTTTAGGTGTTAGAATCGCTAACCTATTGGAATGACTAATGGAAGTGTCCCTTGTCTGGATTGCCATTGATAATCACAGGCATCTGATTTCAGACAGTCTCCAACTTCCAAATCCTCCTGATCTCCATCAGCTAAGATTACCTTCGTCAGACTATTGCTCATGTGATACTTAGAGGCACAAAGAGTTCACAAAGATTTTTCCTTTAGATGTTACTGCTTTTGAAGTGTGCATTGCATTCTGCAAAATCCCCTGTTGCATCCACTTTGTTGCATCCATTATACAATCTATGACTTCTGTTGATGGTCCTAAGGTCATTTCAAGAACCTCACTGAAAGCTTTTTGCCTGTGTAAATCATTTATATATTTATAGAAGTATTTAACATTTGTTTACTACAATAATTTTCCCATTCCAATGAAGAATTGTCAAAGGGTTTGCTAAAAATGTAGATCACATCCTGAGACTTCATTCAATAGGTCTATTATGGCCTCAGGAATCTGCATTTTTTAACAATGACTTTCAGACACAGGGGTCAGAGGACCACATTCGGTAAAAACACTTATTTGGTTCTGTTAATGCATCAGGCAATTTGCTAAAAGCTTTACAGGCCCTGTTTTATTAAACCATCACATCAATGCTATATGAAAGTATTGTTATTCTTATTTTATAGATGAGTCAATGAAGACTAAGAAAAAGAAATTAAAACCCAAGGTCATTAAACAAGTATATGTTAAATCTGATTTTCAAATGTAATTATGTCTACATGAATATTTTATAATACAGCTTAGATTAAAAAATAATGTGTTCTTCAGTTGAAATCTATGTATCAATCAGGTTAGTTAGATTATGTTGTGATAAAAAAAATACCTGGATAGTGGTGACTTAAAACAACTAGGATTACTTTTTACCTATGTTCATGTCCATCTCTGGTTATGATGGGAGTTCTGTATCATGTTGTCTTCATTCAGAGGAAAAGACGGCAAACCACTGTTGCCAAACAATACTCCAAATGGTTGGAGGCATTATTGTAGAACCCCCAAACTGGGTCTGCTCTCCTGATGTGCAGAAAGACAATCACTGACATCGGGGAGGTGGAAGAAAGTAAATATTTATTGCAAAGCACAGACTAAGGAGCTGGGCAGCTATTCCTTAATTCCCAGGCTCCCCAGGGGGTGGGGTGAAGGTTCTTATTCACTGAAACTGGGGAAGAAAAGTTCATAATCAGCTTGTGTCCAAGTTCTCAGCTGGCCAGTGGAAATCATGTCCTTCCTTTGATTGGCAGTGATGCTGTGCTTTTTAAGGAATTTATGATAGTCAGGTGGGTTCAATTGTCTGGGGGTTACATGAAGGTGGCAGTTACCTTATGTACAGACCTGATTTCCCCAACCACCTCAGGACAACACTGACTATCAAAGTTCTTATCTATTGGAGAAGCAAATGATTCCTTGAGTCTGGTGATTAGAAACTTATAAGGCCAGCTGGATCACTCCCTTAAGCCAGTGAATTCCTTTTGATAAAGGGCAGGCAAGGATACCTTGGGCTAAGGGAGACAGACAAGAGGCTAGGTCCAGCTTTTATATTATGGGGATTGGGTTTTCCTGCTGCCATCTGGTGTATCTGCTTCCTGTGGCAATGGAAGGAGATGAAGCAAAAGCATCAGCTTTTCTGCTACCATTTCGGTAGCCAAAGCAGGTTGCAAGGCCATGCTTGAAATCCGGAGGGCCAGCAAGTGAGTACGTCTGTATTTTCTTTGTTTCCTAAACTGATAAAATAATTCTATTATAAAGTTGTTATGAAAATCAGTAAGCTCAAATATGTAAAATCAAATAGTTTGAGTGCTTGAAGTATTATAAATGCTTTAACTGAAACCAGTTGAATTGGAAATGATCAATTTGCTGTGTGTAGTTACCTGTCATATACCAATGATGTTTCAGATTCATGTAGTTATTTACTTTCACATGGATTTCATAAGTACAATTCTAAGAAGATAACCATATTTTCCTTCTTCCCTCAATCTCAATCCCCATCCTTCCTTACTTTTTTTTCTCTACATTTGGCAAAAAAAGTAATTTCAGTCCACTCTGTAATCATAGACTTAATACATGACAAATTATAATATTCAATAAGTAAACTATAGAAAGACCACAGTTCCACAGGAGTATAAACAAGGGCTAAAAATAATCAGAAGTGATTTGATTGTTTTCACATTTGAATTCATAGATGCTATCTAATGAAATCACTATGCAGGGAGAATTTCAGCTTGTGAACACACAAGTGTAAGAAACTGTCAAAGGTTGTGCTCCCCAGTAAGCAGACTCTGTGGGTGGGGAGAGGGAGGAATATTTTATTTGCAGGACCATGCCTGCAAACCAGTGAGGGAAGCAGGACTATATAACAAGAAAAGTTGACTTACAATACAGTAGCCAAAGAGCCAGTCTGCTTGGCAGCTGCGCAGCTGGGTGTCGTGGATTGTGGCATGGAAGTCCGGCCTAACTTTAGCCCAGGTAGCAGCCTTTGAAAGCAGTCCCTGGTTAGACTCAGCTGAGAGCCATAGATGAATTAATACTTAGCAGGGGCAACTAGGAAAATGAGGGCCTCAGGCCTGAGAAGAAGCATCTGAGCAATGTACCTGGTGTTGGGCGCAGCACTGCAGCTTGGGGTGCTCACAGCCCCTATCAGTAGGACCTGGCTGAGTCCCAGCTCATCTGTTTCCAATTCAACTTTCCACTCAAGAGCATCCTGGGATGCACTAGATGATGGTGCAAAGACCGTGTCCACCTGAAAACCTGAGATTGAGTTCCTGCCTCCTGGCTTCAGCCTGGCCCAGCCCCAGCTGATTTAAGCATTTGAGGAATGAACCAGCATATAGAAATTCTCTCTGTACTCTGTGCTTTCCAAATAAAAAATGAAAATAAATAAAAAGTTTTTAAAAAGTAAACCTAATAATGGAATAAGCTATAAAACTGGAAGATCTCAGACTATGACATCTCATTAGTTTTCATTAAATCTTACTTCCACTTAAATGGTAAGTTAACTGAGGAATTTAATGTTTAATGTTCTAATATACAAACAGTGACATTTACAGAAAAGTGAGTAATTGGAGTAGAACCTATTTTCTCTTGCCTCTCTGTCATCTTCATCTAGAATAATTGAGCTCTCAGGGATTGCTAGCAGAAGGTTAGGTCTAGGGCCAGAAAGGAATTTATTTTCATGACAAACACCTCAAATAATTCCTAAAAGACAAAAATCATTATTTGGCTTATTTCTATCTTGGTTGAAATTCTTTCTGAACTTGTATGCCTCAGGCTAGAACATGGCACCTCCTCTAGACTTCTTAGGGTACTCCAGGGAGGCACAAGGAGCCACAGGATGAGAAAGGCTCATTTTCTCAAACAAAGGTGTGACTGCATGCATTAATAGGTTGCAGAGGATGTAAACAAATAATTTTATGATTTTAGATTTAAAAAGCATATACAAGTGGTCATCAAAAAGTAGAAATGTACATTTTTGAAAAACTGTAAGCATGGGTTCCATTTTCTATGAGTTTTTTGGATATACTGTCATATATTGCAGAACTATACTGTTTTTAAGACAAAACTATATCCTTTAAATAAAATCCCTATTTGCCATAGGACATTCAGATCACATAGGGATACAGTTCATCCTCTCTGCCTCTAAGGATACTGCACTAGAAAATGTTGAGAAGCCTACTTTAAATTGTTGCAGGTTTCCATGAAGAACTAATCTCGGTTTCTTTCTAGTTTCACAATTTCTGTACTGCAGAGACATCTCTGTTATGATTGTTTCCTGGGGAAATAGAACAAATAACAAAGCCTTCTATTCTTTAGAGCAGAAAGGATGGGAATTTCATTTTATCTTATTCTTCAATATGGCTTGATGCAACAAGCCCACTACTCTAAAGAGATACCAAGAAGCCCCAGCTCAAAATTTAGAGGTAAAATAGGTCATGGCAGAGTGTAAATGAGACCAGAAGGTGAAATAGCATCTACCAGCGATTTTCCTGACCTTTTCACGGAGTTTATCTCGTGTATAACCCATTTTCAAGAAGGATTCATTACCCTGATTTTGTGAATGAAGAAACTGAGCCTTGGAGAGGCTAAGAGAGAAGGCTTAAATTCAAATTGTTCATCTTCAGTTGTCCATGTCAGCAATCTGTTAGCCAAAATATTAAATTCTTTTTTAAAAAGAGTTTTATTTATTTATTTGAGAGGCAGAGTTACAGAGAGAAGGAAAGACGGAGAGAAAGTTCTTCTACCCACTGGTTCACTCCCTAAATAGCCGCAATGACCAGAGCTGGGCCGATCCGGAGCCAGGAGCTTTTTCCGGGTCTTCCCCACACAGGTGCAGGGGCCCAAGCACTTGGGCCATCTTCCCTTGTTTTCCTGGGCCATAGCAGAGAGATAGATTGGAAGAAGAGCAACCAGGACTAGAACTTGTGCCCATATGGGATGACAGAGCCATGGGCAGAGGTTTAGCCCACTATGCCACAGTGCAGATCCAAAATATTAAATTCTTTTGACTAATATAGAGCAGCTGTATGGCATAGAAAGATGTCTGGCACTCAGAAGCAAACAGAATTTCAGCTCTTGGCTCTGTCATGTACTAACTTGATGACATTTATAAATCCCTTAATATTTTTGAGCCTCAGATACAAGTATTTCACTGTTAATATAAAAACTATGTAATCACAGTATAAATTAAGTCTATAGTACTAATTATTGAATTTGATCTCTAAGATGGTCTTCCAGGAGCTTCCGTACCTAATTTTATGTGCTGTGTTAAGTGATAAAATGTATGTATCTCCTACTAGTCTACTGTGTAGGGAACCTAGTGGAGTCCTAGCAGTCACTCAGGGAATACAGGCAGGGCAGAGAAGTGCTCTGACCTCGTTGGCTCCTCTATTGGTATAATTCAGCCTGGCCTCCCAATGTTTAAGCTTCTCTCAGGCAGTTACTTACAGTAGAAACATCAGATATCCTCCTTTAGTTGTCCCAAAGAAGCTTTGTTAATATTCCCAGCATTCAGTTTTTTAAAAAAATCTTCCTACTGTACCTGACCCATTTCTGCTTGGGATATTTTTTCCACCATTTCAGCTAGTTTTAATTAAAGTTTATAAATTCCACATGCTTCCTCACGAATGCAATACAAATAAGTGGACATAATAAACAGACCCTCTAACATTGATAGAGTCTACAGCTGCCTCTGCTTATTAGGGCCAATAAAGTCTTTGGGGGCAAAAGTTCCCATGTGATGTTTGCTTAATTAAAGCCTTTGTCTGCCCTACTCAGAGGGTGAAAAATGTGCCACTGAAAATGTACTGAAAACAAACAGCCATTTGAATGCAGAACATTCCAAAGTAGTTCCTGCTAGGCTAGGCTCCCAAAAAACACTTTTAGGACAAAATAATATTTTTCTTGCATACAATGTTGTTTTTGTTACTGTTTTAATTAAAGCAGATAATTTATTTTATTTCCAAATCTATGTTTCTACATAGGAGTAGGTCTAGCAGACAGGCTTTAAGAGGCAATGGGTTCAGAGATGAGCCAGGGAGGGCTGGAGCAGGTAATCTGGGTCAGAGTGGTGACAGGAGTAGGGTAGGGGCACAGAATAGAGGAGATAAGAATTAGAAGGGGTCTTAATGATAAGTATAAGTACACAACCAATCAAAAAGATAGGGTAAGTGTCGAAGAGATTTCACAAATAAAACTAGTGTAAGCAAATAATGAAGGATAGAATTAAAAGGGAGAGAATGATCCTGCGGGGGAAGCAGGACACACAGCAGACTCATAGAATGGCAAATGCCCCAAACAGCACCCCGGCCTCAGAATCAATCCTTGGGGCATTCGGATCTTGCTAAAAGGCCCATGAGAGTCTCACAGGCATGGAAAGCCATGACACGGTGACAAAAACAACCTAAATGAAAGATCCTAGTGAACAAGACCCCAGCAGAAGGAACAGGCCATCAAGGAGGGAGGCGCCTTTCTCTGAAGGGAAGAAGGAACCTCCACTGTGATACGGCTTTGACTAAACAAGTTCAGAGTTAATGAATTCAAGGGGCTTCCATAGCCTAGACAGCTCATGGCAAGAGCCTCAGGTGATTGCTGACATCATAAATAAGAGTGCCAACTGTTAAATCAACAACGGGAGTCACTGGGTACATGCTCCCCACATAGGATCTCTGTCCTTAATGTGTTTTACTATGAAACTTAAAAACAACACTACTAGTCAAACAATACCCTATACCTTGTGCGGTTGTGTGAGTGCAGCCTGTTGAAATCCTTGCTTAGTATATACTAAGTTGATCTTCCTTATATGAAGGTAATTGAAAATGAAACTCGATGAAGGGCAGGATGGGAAAGGGAGTGGGAAAGGGGAGGGCTGCGGGAGGGAGGGAGGTGGGGGGGATGCCACAACAATACAAAAGTTACATTTTGTAAATTCACATTTATTAAAGAAAAAATTAATTAAAAAAGAAGGGGTCTTAAGTAATCTTTGATAGGCAATGGCTATGTTGATTTCTTGGACTGTTTTGGTAGTTTCATGAGTATACACATGTGAAAACTTAACCACATTGTATCCTTCACATATAAATATGCAATTAGTCAAATGTCAATTATACAGCCAATTTTTTTAAGTGACAAAGACCAAAATTATGAGCAAAACTCCAAATAAACAAGTTCATTATAATTTTTAATTATGAATGTGAAAAATTTGACTTAAATTCTGATATTAAAAACAGATGGAGACATTAATTATATACAAATAGATTGACAAGTTAATTAAGAAAATATTGAATCTAAGTTAACTTTTCTAAATATTTCTTTATTTGAAAGGGAGAAAGAGAGAAAGAGAGAGAGAGAGAGAGAGAATCTTTTATCTGGTTCATTCCCCAAATGGACACAATAGTGAGGTCGATCTGACCAGGACAAAGCCAGAAGCTCCATTCCAGCCTCTCCCATGGATGGGAAGGGTCCAAGTACTTGAGCTATTTCTCCCTGTTTTCTCAGGTGCATTAGCAGAAAACTGGATTGGTAGCCGAGCAGCCAGACTCAAACAAGTGCTCCAATGCGGGATGTCAGCATTAGAAGTGGCAGCTTAATCTTCTGAGAAACAACACTGGCCCCACATCTCTCTCATCCTTCTCACAACACACATAATTCCTTTACTCAAAGACCATCACATCATCTCTGAGGGAGAATCACAGATTTTAATCCTCTCTATTCTGTGTACCAGCAGCACAGTAGCAGTTAAGACTTCTTAATTTGCAAAGAAAGAGTATCTTAGCCAAAAAAAAAAAATTTACTATAAAGATACAGGGCGGGGCCTGCATTTTGGCTCAGTGAGTTAAAGCCTGGCCTGCAGTGCCAGCATCCCATAAGGGTGCAGTTCGAGTCCCAACTGCTCCACTTCCAATCCAGCTCCCTGCTAATGTGCCTGAAAGCAGCAGAGGATGGCTCAAGTCCTTAGGCCCCTGCACCCACATGGGAAACCTGGAAGAAACCCCCTGGCTCCTGGCTTCAGCTTCAGCTGATGCAGCTCCCTTTCTTGGGTTTCCATCACCTTTATGGAACACCTGGATTGAGTTCTTTGCTCCTGACTTCAATCTGGCCCAGCCCTAGCTGTTGCAAGTATTTAGGGAGTGAAACAGAATGTGGAAGATCTTCCTGTGTCTTTGCCTTTCAACTAAATTAATTTAATTTAAAAAAATAAGATTTTTGAGTGAATTGCTATAAAGCTGAATGCCAATCTCATTGCTGCTCCTGTTAACAAACTTCCCCATTTTCTTCCCCCTCCTCTTCCTCCTCCTCCTTCTTCTCCTTCTTCTTTTCTCTGTCTCTCATCAATCTCCATATTGAAGTCCTATGTTTCAATCACCCAGGTCAATTTTCTTTATAAACTTGGAACCTGATGATGATGATGATGACAATGATGTTGACATACCTACTTTGTGGGTCTCAAAGCAGGGATACTAATACCTATCCAATAACAAAATAATGCATGGAGAAACCTGGAAGAGTTCTGACACAGTGAATTAGAAGTCAAGGAAAGGCTAGCCATAAAGGACTTTGTGTTGTGTCGATGATGATAGAGTTGACTTTCATTAGACACTCACTGTATGTCAGGCACTTTTTGAATGGTTTTAGATAAATTACTTCTCTAATACTCTTAACAATTGTGTGAGGTAGGTGCTATCCTTATGCTCATTTTCTGGATGAGTAAATGGAAATGCAGTAGAAACTGGAACTGAAGCTAGCCAATCTGACTCAATGGTTTGTGCTCTTAGCTTATATATTATTCTGACATCTCACATTGAATTTTTTCCAGAGGCATTACTAATTTCTTAAAGATTTAAACCAGTACAGTTAGAAATGATGTTAGATAGATTTTTTATAAAGACCATTCAGGTGATAAAATAGAGAATACTTGATGATACAGTAGGTTAGCTGTCAGTATTGCTAGTGAAATGAAGAGTTTGACTAATTATTTGCCAGAAAGTGGGAAACATATGTGTCTCAAAATAACTCAGATACTTATATTTGTGTGTATGTGTATAAGGGGTGGGGAGGAAGAAATTGAGGAGTAAAAAGCAATTTCCAAAAACAAAAAATGTGACATATATATGTGTGTGTGATTTATATATATAAATATATATATATATATGTCATATATATACATATATTATATATATATATATATATATATATATGTGCCTTACCTAAAACTTTTGATGATCTTAAAGGGTCCAGACTCAGGTTCACCTACATGCTGGATTTTTGTTTTTAGAAAATTACTATTTCCCTCTTTTCTCCAGTGAGTCTAACTCTACCTTAATAGTGGGACTAAGGACTTTTGAGTTACTGACAACACAACAAGCCTTGGGATAAAACAGCAGGAGCCTCATGAAGAGATCAGTCATATATTCAGAGCTTCCAGAATCAGGATGCGAGGGATACATGAATCATGGGCTTAAATATCTCTATAACACAGTCCCTCAAGGAGGTGACCACATGCTGCAAATTCTACACCCTAACCACTGCAACTAGAAGAAAGCCTAATCAACTCAAAATGCTTCATCTTTAGACCAGGCATAGTCCCGGTTTCCACTTCTACATTGATGATCAAAATGTCACATTTTTTGTTTTTGGCAATTGCTTTTTACTCCTCAATTTCTTTTCTCCTCCTACCCCCTTACGCATATACACACAAATATATCTACACACACACACACACACACACACACACACACACGTTATATAGTATATACACAAGTATAGTCCAAAGACTATATACTTGTATACTTCAGTGATGAAAAAGTTTTCCTTTGATAGATTATATTTAGAATCATTCAGTTTTGGACAACATGGATATTTTCTGCCTTTGAAAATATTTATTTATTTATTTATTTTATTTTATTTAAAAGGCAGAGTAACGGAGAGGGGATGAGAGAGAAAGAGATTTTCCATCTATAGGTTCATAACCCAAATGTCTTCAACAGCCAGCACTGGGCCAGGCTGAAGTCAGGAGCCAAGAATTCTACCTGGGTCTCCCACACGAGTGTGAGGAACTCAAGCACTTCAGCCTCTCCTGTCTCACCAATCCCCGTCACAGTAGCGGGAAGCTGGGTCAGAAATGGTGGGAAGACTGGACCCATACACTCCCAAATGGGATGCAGGAGTCCCAGATAGGGATTCAAACCATGGCACCACAAAACCTGCCCACGTATTGTACCTGCTAACATAACTCAGAGTTCTCTTCGGAACTTTGTCTTATGTAGTAATTTAAGTTTGTGTTCTATATTCTTTAAAGGCCTGCTCAGGGTCTCACATTCTGAAACAGATTCAGGGAAACAAGTTATTTTTAATAACCCAGTCTGTTTCGTGAGACTTTAGCCTGTGTTTTTTTCTATAGGACATGAAAGGGTTGCTATTCTGATCAGAAGAAAGCAGAAGTTCATCTTCTCCTTCCTTGGCAACAGCTTATTTTTCAAAGATGAGGTTAATGGCCTAGATATACTAAAGTAGCCTGATCGTGACCCTGACTGTAATTCTAGATGTTATTATATGGACTATTACTTCACAAGATAATCTCTCAGTGACTTCTAAATATATTTCCACCCTTTGCTTCAGAATGTGAGAAATTATCATGTATTTATAGCAATTATTCCCCCAGAATCTATATAAACACCCTGAAATAAAGCATGACTAATAAGGCACTTCCTGTGTGTACATGAAACAAGGATCTATGTGGAAAAGGCAGAAAGATTCATTACCCAAAGTTCCATGTCTCAAAGACTGTCCCCAAAGTCATTTGTTCATAGTACTGAGAGGGTAGAAACAATCTAGTTTTGGTGTTTAGAGGTGGGGCCTGCAGGGAGTGGTTAGATTGTATTAAGTTTTTGCAGGGTAGAGTCCCTTGATTGGGTAATGGTAACTCTCAAAGGACAGACATAGACCCATGCTGCTTCTTACCACGTGAGGTTCTGCACTGCCTCAGCACTCTGCCAGGACGCACACACCACCATCAGATACCAAACTAATGGAGCTGCCCAATGTTGCATGGTGAACCTCCACTACTATGAGTCAAAATAAACCTTTCTTCATAAATAGCTTATATTAGGTACTTCTCTGTAATAGAAAAAGCTAATATAGCATCACAAAAGAAAAAAGGAAATATTCGCATTTTCATTCTTTATTAGACTTTTTAGACGTATTTAGAACAGGTCATTCCAGAGAGTATCTTTAATTATCACAAAGCCCTGTCTTGTGGTAGGCCTATTCTTTCTTTGCTCTTATTTCCTATTATCCAGCACTGCTGAAGAACTCTGTTTCTTCTTTATCTACATGTTCAAGTGTATGACATGATGGAGATTAGAGTCACTGCTTTAAACATCACCTGAATTTAGATGCAGATGACATTAAAGATGTATATTGAGCCGATGAGGCCCTTCGTATTATTCCATTGATATATTTTTAAGTCTTATGTGCCAGTACTTCAATTAAGGGTGGAACTTCATCTGAGTTCTGTTTTATCATAAGACTTAGAAAGTCAGAAGAGATTGTGGATTCTATTTTAATAGTGAAAATTCGTTGGATAATATAAGATATGAGAATTTTCTGAATTTAGTAGAGAGATAAGGGATCAAGATAACATAATGTACTGAAATCCAAAACATATCATGTCTCCCAGATGAGAAAGGTCTCACCTTTGACAGAGAAATGAGAGGAGAAGGAACCTACTAGAGATATGGGAAATAAGAAAACAGGAGAAATTTCTATTACTTTTTAAATGCTGAAGCACAACTATTTCAGGATCCATTCACTGACTGTTAACTGGACTCAGTAGGAGTTCACACACACACACACACACACACTCGCAATAGGGACAGAAAAGAAGAAATAAAAGAGGTTCCTTGCCACAAGTTTGTGTGGCAGTATAAGTCTGATAGTGAGAAAAGATAGCTGAGCAATGCCTTTGAATCCCAGGTACTGACTTCTGGGAGATGGCATTCTATCTTTAGAGTAAGGGCAATGATTGCTTTAGAGGTAGATGTCCAGGACTACTTTAAGTCTGCAGAAGAACTGTAAGAAACCTTTCAGCCCTCCAGTCCTCGTAATAATTCTGATGAAGCATCATTCCACTGTGGAGGGATATGAAGTCTGTAGTGTATAAAATATAACTAATGTAATAATAAAACCCAGGTCTACTTCCACTATAGACTACAATGAACCAAACCTTCACACCAACAACCTGATGGAGAAAAGGTAAGTGATTTACCAAGAGTAACTAATATTTATCTCAATTTCAATCATTTTATTGTTAACAAAGTCTGATGCTCAATGATAAACATGCAAAAATATGATGTATCGTCTGTAGAAAACAAAGAGCCTGACTCAGATTGCCTACACTTTGCACACTCTATCAAGTAAAAACTTCAAAATAACTATGATAACTACATTAAACTACCCAGTTGCAAAGTAGAATAGCAGTTGGAGATTTTCGGGATGGATATATAAATTACAAAAAAAGAGAGTTAAATAGGAATGCTAGAAACTAAAAACAAAAACAAAAATAAAAAACAGGTAGGTGTATATGTACACAATGGAGCACTATGGAGTGCTTCTTAGCTGTTAAAAAGAAAAAAGAAAAAGAAAAAAATCCTGTCTTTTGCAAGAAGATGAGCGTAACTGGAAAACCATAATTCTTAGTGAAATAAACCAGTTCCAAAAAGACAGATACCGGGGCCGGCCCTGTGGCGCAGAGGGTTAACGCCCTGGCCTGAAGTGCCAGCATCCCATATTGGTTCCAGTTCGAGACCCGGCTGCTCCAATTCCCATTCAGCTCTCTTCTGTGGCCGCCCAAGTCTTCTACTTATACCCACGTGGGAGACCGAGAGGAAGCTCCTGGCTCCTGGCTTCAGATTGGCGCAGTTCCAGCCATTGCGGCCAATTGGGGAGTGAACCATCAGATGGAAGACCTCTCTCTGTCTCTGCCTCTCCTCTCTGTGTAACTCTTTCAAGTAAAATAAATAAATTTAAAAAAAGAGATACCATATCTTTTTCTTGATCCAATGTAACTAATACAGTACCCCAAATTTAATATATTGAAGTGAAATATACATTTTGAGATTGGAAGATTATTTACAGCCCTTTCTCTTCTATTAAGGAACATTTTTTTCCTTCACACTATTTGTTAAACTCCTTTACTTAGTGTAGAGTTAACTTTAGAATCATTAAATAAACTGAAAGTCAATCATTTTAACAATTAAAAGTGGGAATGGGAGAGAGAGGGAGAAGAAAAGTTGGGCTATGTATATAATCACAGTATAAATTAAGTCTATAGTACTAATTTTTTTATATCAAAGTTTTTTTTTAACTTTTATTTAGTAAATATAAATTTCCAAAGTACAGTTTATGGATTATAATGGCTTCCCCTCCCCCATAATTTCCCTCCCACTCGCACCCCTCCCATCTCCCGCTCCCTCTCCCCTCCCATTCAGGGTGCACTTCCTTGAACTTTCTACAGAACTGTGTTATTTTTTAACCAATTATACATACAGTAATCTAGAAAGCAATTTCTTAAACAAAAATGCACATTGTTATATACACAGAAATGAATTACTAAAAGCCAGTGGAGGAGACAAAATAGAGTACCCAAAATATTTAATTTACCTAAAGTAGGTAATAAAAAAATAGAGTATATAGGTCATATAGGAATTAAAAACCTATGCCTGCCCTGCCTCAACATTAATCAAATTGTTGCTTTGCTATTTTTTTTTAAAGATTTATTTATTTGAAAGAGAGTTGCACAGAGAGAGAAGGAAAGGCAGAGAGCAAGAGAGGTCTTCCATCGACTGGGTCAGTCCCCAGTTAGTTGCAATGGCTGGAGCTGCACCGAAAGCCAGGAGCCAGGAGCTTCTTCCAGGTCCCCCATGTGGGTGCAGGGGCCAAAGGACTTGGGCCACCTTCTACTGCTTTCTCAGGCCATAGCAGAGAGCTATATTGGAAGTGGAGTAGTTGGGAATCGAACCAGTGCCCATATGGGATGCAAGCACTGCAGACGGAGGCTTTATCTGCTATACCACAGCGCTGGCCCCTGCCTCAATGTTTATAATCTCACTAGGAATGTATAATACAAAAACAGATAATAAATGTAAGCGATTTGGAAAATGTAGTTCATCCTATGGGAATTTGGAAAAATAAGTCTTACAAAGAGATAAGATTTAGACAGATTTTAAAGATAACATAGCCTCCTAACTGAATTCACATTTTCCTCTCTTGCTCTTTCTCTTAAACTTTCCTTCACGACAATAATATTACCAAAATCAGCATAGGATTATAAGATTTCCTTCCACAGACTCTTTCTTCCTATTAACTTAATAGCTGAGTCTGATTGTTATTGTTAAAATGCTACACTTTTGGGGTGAAATCGAAACTCAAAGCTGCAGGCCTTCTGCTTTGCCAGAACCTTGAACATCTCCTACTTTATACTCCAGTTCCTCCACAGAGCCCTGGCCCATTGCTTCTCTACTATTTTGCTGGGTACTAACACTATCTGTCTACTGCACCCAGCCACTAACAGAGAATCTTTTGCAAAATTTGTAGTCATGTTACCACCCCCATTTGTGTCCAACAGACCCCTGTAGCCATATTCTATCCATTATAGAAGCTGCCCCCTTTTAATAGCCGTGTTGCCTCAGTCACATTACTTTGTTTGCCTAGGCCATGTATTAGACAATTAGTTCCTTATATCCCACACCAAGTCACACTTGAGGACCTACATTATGTCACAAGAATAGGTTTTTAACATTGTGTTCCACTTGACTCTTCCCTCAACAACTTCTAATCTCACTTTTACAAGAAAAAGAATGGAAGATGATAGGCAGCAATGTTCACATGACTGAGTTAAGCCAGAATTATCCTCAAATTGAAAGATAGTGGGTCAATGCTATTGGCTTTTAACTTGGAGGTAACAAACATGCTACCTCCTTGTGAAAAGAAAAGACCGCATTTGGAGGTTCCAGAGCGTGGCATGGAGCTATGGGTTAGAGGACAGTTGATTTATAGATCATTGTTAACACACATCTCGGAAAAACAAACATGGTGCTTCTAGTTTTATGGTACCAGGACATACTTATTTATGTGCATATTTTGAGATAATTGTTTTATAATAATAGATCAACTGTGGGTGGGAAAATTATATTCAAGAAAAGCATGAAAATACTAATGCTGAGGGTGGAGTGAATGAATCTTCAAGCCATTATTGTTAAGACTGTTGTATAATTTACTTTCAGCCTTATTTAAAGGAAGGATTACTACTCCAAGTCCTTCTGTGCTGTATTATGCAAAAATATACATTGAAAAACATGTGATGTAAATGGAAAGAGAATAGGCTTAAGTCTAGAACCATAGACCCAGCCACCTTTCTTTTTTTTTTTTTTTTTTGAAATATGCTGATCCAGGCTCTAGAACTCACTACATCTCAATTTTGTAAGTGTAAAAAGCCTATCCTAACTATCTCATAAATTCTTTTACAGAAAAACATAAGTAACATACTATTATTCAAAAAACAGTTATTCTTAATGTATTATAGAAGTTTGGACAGGCATTGTGTCTCAAAACTAGTTTAATACAATGTCTTATTTTTGACATGTAAATGATCATTAAGAGTTTTAAATCTATCTTCAACTAAAGGAGAGATTTTATGATCAGCTTTTGAGTCCAGAGTTTTGGGCAGAGGCCAAGAGAATTCAGCTGCCAGCTACAAAGTATCACAGCAAGTGCCAAAAACACTACTCATTTTTGAATGGGAAAATATCTCTGCCAAACCAAGTCTTAAGGGTTTTTATAGTTCTTTCCCATACGTCCCAATGAATAGATCATTTTTCATATCTCAGTTTTGAATAGGGCTGTCAGGATAACAAATATCGAATGTTTTTAAAGCCTGGGGAATTGTTCCAGTTAAAACAAATTTGTGTACGAGAAGAATTTTGGGGGAATCCAGTGACTTACGCCTTAAAGTCATGGTTAACACAGACTGAAATAAGCACAGGTAACTCCAAGGATGGACGATTTCACCTTCAGTGGATAATCTTCTTGGAAATACTTGAAAACCAGTGATGTTCCAGCTGATTAGGAAATGCCTTTTTGTTTTCACTTAGTCATTCCTATCCCACAGCTAGATTAGAGAGAGAGAGAGAGAGAGAGAGAGAGGGGAGTGGGTTTGTTCAAAGCAGACTATATCATTTCAGGTTGCTAGAATCTCACACAGTCAGAGGAGACTTAACCTGTGCAGGTCACAACATCTGCCAGGAAGAAGGGTCATTATTTCCTTGTTTTTACGTTGGTATCCTGTGGGGTAACAGAGGCCCTGAGAGATGATCGAAATGTTAGAACAAAGATGTCTGAGTTTCTCAGAACTGATAGGAAACTTTTAATATAAGAGAATGCCCGGAAAGTTACATGACTAGATGGAAATATCTTAAAAGCTGATATTTTTAAAGAATATTTGGTAGCTGTTATTATAAACAAATACAACTGTTCAAGTTTACATTTCCCATATCTGAGATTCCACACTAAACCACTTCCACTTATATCCTATTTAGTAGTTGGATATCATACAAATAGATGACTGTAACCATCACAATATTTGTCCTTCAACTTCCATGTATCCCTGCCAATTGAGTTGGTTTTGTTGATTTTAAATTTCCGGAACCTGCATTATGAAAACCACAAGTTTATTGGATGTTCATTTCTAGAATTACTAAACCTAATCTACTATCCGTATCCTTGAAATCTCTCTGAAGTTTTGAAAGCTAATTAAGAATTTTAAGTAGTGTTGTGACATTTTCACCATTGCTGTGATGAGGACTGGAAGAAGGAAAGGCTTGGACTAAGAAGGTATTTTAAGAAGCTGTAGCAGGGGCAGGCACTGTGGCACAGCGGGTAAAAGCCACTGCTGCCTGCAGTGTCTGCATTCCATATGGGCACTGGTTCGAGCCCGGGCTGCTCCTCTTCCAGTGCAGCTCCTTGCTAATGCACCTGGGAAATCAGTGGAAGATGGCTCAAATGCTTGGGACCCTGCACCCACATGGGAGGCCCAGAAGAAGCTTCTAGATCCTGGTTGCAGCCATCTGGGAGAGTGAACCAGTGAATGGAAGACCTTTCTTTTTCTCTCTGCCCCTGCCTTTCTGTATCTCTGCCTTTTAAATAAATAAGTAAATCTTAAAAAAAGAAAGCCATAGTAGTGACATTGATTACAGATTATGATAGTTTAAGATATAAATATATTATACTATGATGGCTGCATAGTTCATCAGATTGAATTCTGAAGAGATGCAACATTGGTCTGATGTATCTGGAAAAAAATATAGAAATATATGGAGAGACAGATGTAATAATTATTTAGAAATTAGGATTAGTAGGAGGTAGCAACTAAAGAATGTTGATAAAGCAGAATAAATATATCTAGGTATCTTATTTTAAAAAAGTTAGTGTGGGGCTGGCATTGTGACAAAGCAAGTAAAGCAGCACCTATAATTCCACCATCCCAGAAGGGGCCAGTTTTTATCTCTGCTGCTCCCTTTCTAATGTTCCAGCTGCTTGCTAATAGTCTGGGAAAACCAGTGGAAGATGGCCTAGAAAGTTTGGGCCCCTGCCACCCATGTGGAGACCTGGAAGAAGCTCCTGGCTCCTGGCTCCTGGCTTTGGCCTGGCACAACCCTGGCTGTTGCAGCCATCTGGGGAGTGAACAAGTGGATCTCTCTTCCTGATTTCTCTCTCTCTCTCTCTCTCTCTCTCTGCAACTCTGACTTTCCAATAAATAAAAAGATAAATATTTTTAAAAATGTTGATGAATAATGGTGCCATTAACTAAAAAGATGGAAATGAATTTTCTATGGGGAAAATAAAAAAAAAGTGTTCAGGTTACTGTGTGTGGCATTTGCTTATGGTACTTGTACCTCTAGGCACAATTGAGGAGTGCATTATCTGGTTTAGTTACATATGTTAGGCAGTCGTTATGATGGCCCCTAGTGATCTCTACCTCTAAGTATTTGAGGTCAATGTAATACCCTCTTCTTGAGTAATTTGCTTCTGATTAGCAGATCTGGAAACATTGACATATTTCTTTCTTGAATAGGTTATGAAATATTATGAATCCAGTCTTGCCAGTGTACTCTGTCTATTGCTGTCAACTTCTTGCACACTTTGATTAAGCAATCTCTCATATTTTAACCTCAGCCCACATGAAAAGGCACTGAGAGTGGCTTCTGTCGAGATTGAGTAAAGAACTAAGTCTTTAATTCAAGTACTTGCAAAGAAAGGAACTGATTCTACAATCTCTGGGTGAGCGATTCCCCCTTGAGTCCCCAGGTAAGACTGAGGGCCATGAGGCTTGCAGCCTTACACAAGATTAGGAAGCAAAAAATCCAGAGAAACTGCACCTGTGAGATAATGAATGTCTCCTGGTATAAGTCATTATGTTTTGGAGTAATTTGTTATACCACAATAAATAACTAATATAGGAGCTACAGAGATGAATGCTAGATTTAGGACTTGCCTGCTTATAGAATATGTACAAGTGTGAATAAGCTGATTAAGAGTTAACCTGTAAAAGGATATTGAAATCTGAAAACGATATTAGTACCAAAGGAATAGTAAAATTTAAGTAGATGGAGGACAGGGGGCTGAAAAGGAAACTACAAAGAAAATAGAGAACTAAAAGCCAGTAATTGCAAGGTATAGAAAGGTGTGCCAAAATATCAAATGCTGAGCTAAATACTGAAAACTGGTTTTTTCTTACTTTGTTGTGAATATTTCAAAGAAGTGACCTGGAGGAAGACGGTTTCCAATAGATGTACAAGAAAACACCAAATGAAATGGTAAAAGAAACATTTTCAGAAAGCTTAGCTCCTGAGAGAAAGACAGAGTAATGTGATATTTGCAGTAGGTGAAAAGTTGATGGCTTGTTTTTTTGAAGAGGGTTATTTGATCACATTTAGGTGATAAAGGCCTTCTTGGTCTTGTTGAAGTTCTTGACATTTTCTGTGATTTTTAACAAAAACAAGGAAATAAGTTGTTTAGTTATTCATAATCTTTCACTCCATTTGAAGGCAATTGCATGTCCATTTACATTTTTTTTTGACAGGCAGAGTGGACAGTGAGAGAGAGAGAGAGAGAGAGAGAGAGAGAGAGAGAGAGAAAGGTCTTCCTTTGCCGTTGGTTCACCCTCCAATGGCCACCGCGCTGATCCGAAGGCAGGAGCAAGGTGCTTCTCCTGGTCTCCCACGGGGTGCAGGGCCCAAGCACTTGGGCCATCCTCCACTGCACTCCCTGGCCACAGCAGAGAGCTGGCCTGGAAGAGGGGCAACCGGGACAGAATCTGGCGCCCTGACCAGGACTAGAACCCAGTGTGCCAGTACCGCAAGGCAGAGGATTAGCCTACTGAGCCGCGGCACCGGCCTCATGTACATTTTACACAACACAATAGAGCATCTTTTTCCCATATACTGTAATATAAATATTTCTAGATGTAGTCACATTGGTGGCATAGTTATTTTATTATATATAATACATTATGAAGCTTGTATACTATACATGATCAACCTCTTGTTTGTTGGACCTCTAGGTTTTTTTTACAACTCTTCATCATTTAAATAATGTTATTAATTGCACAAAGTTGTTTCAAAACAAAAACATAGAGGCTCCCCACAAGTCATGTTTTCTGGATGTCTTCCAGAGGCAGCACTCCTCATTCTAAAAGGGTTCTGAACTGAATTTATTAAAAATTCATGCAAAATTGTTCCTTTTTGTTCTTTTAACATACCAAACTTCAAAAGCTCAGTAGGTCTGTAGTTCAAATACACAGAAAAATAGTGAGTTCCCAGACTGACTTTAAAGTTTTTGTGGACCTGAACATGTTCTGTGAATACCTTCTTGATTACTGTCTTTTCACAAACACCCTGAGGTATATGAAATTCAGCAGAGAAGACTTCCATCATCTTTTTCTTTTATTTATTTAATTTTTTATTAGAAGGAATGTTACTATCCTCAAAAACTGCATTGTTATTGTACTTCGAGTGAAATAATGCACCCTCCTTTGGAGAGCCAAGTGCACTGCCAGAAAATGCCTTCCATTTGAACTTATACAAATTGCAGCAAATCTGCTAAACATTAGGTTTGCCAAATCCTTCCTAAGAATCACTATCACATTTCTGGTAAGACACTTGTTGAAATGAAAATCTCTTAATGTTTTGCAGTGGTCAGCTGAAATTCAACATGTTTAAAATACAGCTTGTCATCCCTTTCTCAATGCTTCCCTTTTGATATCCTTGCTCTATCTGTAAGACCTCCTGCTAGGGCTTGCCTCCATTAAAACTCATGAAGGTGATTGTTCTGCAGTGTAGCAACATTCAGAGTTGGGAACCAGTAAAGTGGTCAGATCATGAGGGAATGGAGTAATCTCATTCGTGCATAAATTCCTGTTCCCACGGGAGCAGATTAGTCACAGCAAGAGTGGGATAATTAGAAAGTAAATATACCCCACATATGTCTCTTCTTCATGTGTCTATATCCCTTCTGCTTTCCAGTGTAAGTTGAGGCATGCTGGCAACACGGGCTTGGACTTCACAGCCTCAATAAACCCATTTTCTTTATTAAATATGCAATCTCAGATATTCTGTTATAGCAACAGAATGTGGACTAAGGCATCACCCTTATTTTATTTATCCTAGTTTAAGAATGGTATATTATCTCTCAGGGAAGATGCAAGTGTGACAGACACTTACAGTGAGACAAGGGAGAAGAGAAGAAACCAGGACTTGAAAACTCAACTGGAAAAGTACAGAAAGAACATCTTGAGGAAAGTACAGAGTGGTTAAAAGCTATGCACTTCCAACAAGAGGTCAGAGTCCAAATCCCAAGTAAATACATGAGTTCAATGTTGTATGAAAGTTTATTCTTTATCTGCAAAACAAGATCTTTGTAAGAAATTGAATGAGACACTGTGCAAAAGTACTTCAAAAAGTTTGTGGAAATTATAATTAAATGTGTTTGTTTTGGTACAAAAAATTTTTGAAATCCATGTGCATGTCTTCAAAAATTTCATAGAAATGCATTATGATCAGTGGTATACATGGGTCTTTAGAATTTCTGCTAAAAAATAAATTTGTCCTTTGAAAGAATATTTATTTGAGAGGCAGACATACACACACACATACACACACACAGCAGTCCCATCTGCTGATTCATTCCCCAAATGTCTACAGTCAATGGCTGTGGCTAGGATGAGGTAAAGCTAGGATATAGGAACATAATCCATGTCTCGAATTTGGGGAAACAATTACCAGAGTCATTACTGTAGCCTCTCAGGGTCCAAAGTAGGAGGAAACTAGTATCAGGAGCCAGGCTTGGGAATTGAAGCCAGGTTTTCCCAATGTGGGACACAGGTATCTTAACTACTAGGCTAAATGTCTGTTTCTAGGCTTATCATTTAATTCTTTTTTCTACAAACTTTTGAAGAGCTCTCATATGTAAAGGGATTACCACACCACCTAGCACAAAGAAAGATCCTGAAAATCGGCAGCTGTTATTATCGTTACCAGTAAAAGCAGAACTAGCTGCATACCAAAATAAAACATCTGGCTTTCACGGACATTCACTGAAAAAAGTTGCTGCAGCAGGCAGGCAGAGCAAGGAGGCGGCAGCAAGCTTCAAGGAGAGGGACTCAGAGAAAGTAGTGGAAGGCAGAATAACAATGATGAGGATCTAGGCACTGCACAAAGCCAAGAATTCCTGAAGGCAGGCAGAGAGAGTCAGATAGTTCTCTCCTGAAGCAAGGAAGGCAGGCAAAGGGAGACTTGGCGATATTTTACTGGTCAGTCTTGTCTCTACAGACGATTAAAGTAGGACAACATTCCAACACCAGAGAAACTAAGACAGAGAGGTGTAAACTGAGAGATCCACCAAGGCTCCAGGAACAAATACGGAGCAGAGCTTCCAGAAAGGGTCTGAGCTCAGCTGGGATTTGAAGTGGAGACGTCTAGCTGGTGGGGCTCCCTGCATCCAGCCTTTGAAGCTTTTTCAATGGTTGTTCTCTATCTAAAACTGAAAGAAAGTAATTAAAATATCTGTACTTTGGAATGGATACTGGCTAGGGGAAAGAGTTCCCTTGCCTGCAAAATTTACCTGTCTGGATGGGAGCTTATAAGTCTCCATGAACCTGCTGAAATTCTATAGGAAAATAGGGTGAGTAGAAGGCATTTCAAAATGTTTACAAAACATGGAATTAAAAGATAAATTATTTTTGGTGCCAAATAATTGAAATATATGCAGCTTTTTTCATAATATGCTTTTCCATAAAATTTTGAAGACTTCTTATATGTGCAATTTTCTGGAGGAAGGACCCACAGTTTTAATCGGTCTCAATAGCACCCATGACCCGGTAGGGGTAAAGGATCAGAGCTTTAAACAATGTTTTTTTTTTAAAGTAACTATTACAATCTATTTCTTTCCTTCATATCCTTATCATTATCAAATGCTTGGTAAATTGAATGGTGTGTTAATCTTCAATGGAAAAATTTTCTAACATGTAGGTTTCCAATTATCAATATACCTTCCTATTTTATTCTCCCTTTTAAAAATGAGGATTAATCATATCTAGTCCACTAATGAATTCCATTCTTAAAAATTACAGCTAAGTGTTTACTAAATTGTACACCTTTTAAAAAGGTTAAATTTGCCTCTAGTTGAGAACCACTGAAGAAGAATGATTCCCCAAATGTCAATGTGGACAACTGTGTGTGAGCTTCATTTCATGGTCATATATTACTTTCCTCCCTTTGTCTTCTTTTTAATTCAGATCATTCACTTATTTCTAACTTATTTTGTATTGCAGCTTTACCTTTGTAAAGCACTTTAAACATTTTCTCAAAGCACATTCCATATAAAGACTTCTGTTTTTAGATCTACCATAACCATTCAAAATAGGTATTAGCATCATCTTTTAACAGACACTGATAACTAGAGATCTCTCTTTAACAACTGAACCAAGTCCAAATAACAGACACTGAAGAGCAAAGACTGAAAATCAGGACTGCCTGCTCCCAAAGTCCATGAACATTTGGAGGCATAATACTGTATTGTTTACTTGTGTTTCTACAGACATCCTTTTTACACAACTGAATTTTAGCCAGCAGAAACTAGGATAATGTCCTCTATCTGCTGGGAATAGTGTCCATTTCTCAGGACAGCCTAGGATCATTCAATCTAAAGGAAAAATGAGTTTCTATTGTAACTCTCCTGGAGACCTACAGAAGAGAATGGGGTATAAAACTCTGATACTAAAAACACTCATTTTCTGTTATTTATCTTAAAGTACAGTGAAACTATTCAATACTCTTGAAGGTTCAGAAAATACATTATAGGGGAAAAAATCACCTCAATGATTACTTTAATGCACAACCTTAGCTTCATGGCATTTCCCTAATTTCCTCAAGGAAGGCTATTTCTCCAACTTATTTCCTTCCAATTGATTGGTAGGATTTCAATCTCTTTAGATCTTTTGCATTAGAGGAAGGCACAGGTCTATTTTTTCTCAATTTGTGGAGTTTGAGGTTTCTATACTCTTTCTCCATTTAACAACTTATAAAGTTATATTTAAAAAACAAGCTGTCTTTTAGGACATAAACTTCAAAATCGAAGTATTGCATTAGCTTCACATCCTCAAAGTTGGAAAAGGAGAGGTAAAATTTCTCCTACTTTCACCTTTGTTCAAGTGGGAGGGTTGCAAAGCAGAGAGCAAGCAAGCTTCCATCTGCTGATTTATTCCTCAAATCCTCATATTAGCCATGGCTGGACAAGGCCAAAGCTGGGAGCTTCGAACTCATTCCAACGATCTCAAGTGGGTGGCACGGACTCAACTGCTTGAGACATCACTGTTGCCTCCCAAGGTGCACACTAGCAGCAAGATGAAGTCAGGAGCCAGATCCAGGACTTGAACCTCCTCTGGTATGGGCACAGGCATCTTAACTGCTGAGTTAAATGCCCAATCTCTCAGAAATTATTTTATAGGAAGAGGTGGGAATATTTGTTTCACACAAATTAGATTTTTTTTCTCCATTTTTCTTAACTGGGAGGGAGCAGGTTCAATACAGAATTCTAAGCATATCAGGGTTTAGATTTATCATTATTTGCTGGAACCTCAGGTTCCAGATGTTTCACCTCCCATCAACAAACCCATTTCTAACAACAAGAATGCTACAGACAAACTTGAAGTAAATACAACTGTTACCTGAAACCATTATGCTTACCTTATTGTAACGTTTAGAGTCTGAGTAGGAAAAATCACATTGTTACTTTGGATCAACCCTAACCTTTCTTCATGCCAAAGTTGCTGCAACTTCTCCCTGGGCGGGGCCTATTACCCATCTCTGATGCCCTCTCCTAAATTCCAACACCTCTGAAGTTTGTTCTTTCCATAGCAGTGACAGAGCAGTGGTGCAGAGGGTAGAGGATGTGAAAACCCCTGTAGCAAACCCAACGAAAATTCAAAATCATCCCCCTAATTAAAATATTTTGAAGGTTTTTTTTTTTTTTTTTTATCTTTGACAAGCAGAGTGGACAGTGAGAGAGACAGAGAGAAAGGTCTTCCTTTGCCGTTGGTTCACCCTCCAATGGCCGCGCTGATCCAAAGGCAGGAGCCAGGTGCTTCTCCTGGTCTCCCATGGGGTCCAGGGCCCAAGTACTTGGGCCATCCTCCACTGCACTCCCTGGCCACAGCAGAGAGCTGGACTGGAAGAGGAGCAACCGGGACAGAATCCGGTGCCCTGACTGGGACTAGAACCCGGTGTGCCGGCGCCGCAAGGCAGAGGATTAGCCTGTTGAGCCACGGCGCCAGCCTGAAGGTTTTTCTTTGTAGGGGTCCTTTTGTCAATTTTCCTCTTTATGGTTCTTTACTCCATTGAAAAATCTCATAAGCCATCTTATAGTAGAGCTTATGTTTATGTAGCATCTTAGCTGCTTCCCCATAATAAAAAAGATTTTACTATTCAAATTCATTAAAGATGACTTGAGGAAAAACTAATATCTATATATTCCTTAATGCATGCCCAGTAGTGTTCTACATGCTTTGGTTTTATGAGGGTAATTAAAAAAATTTATAGAAAATGGAATGAAAATGATAAATTTATTTTGGTGCATTTTTTTAAATCCAAGAATTGTTTTTTCCTAATACTTATTTTCTATAAATATTTTGAAGGCCCTTCATTTGAAAGCATTTAGCCCTCAGAGTATGAAGTATGCCCATATATCCTTTACTATCTAACTCTATGCAGTTCCTGAATTCAGTGTTTAGAGGTCAAATACTTTGGATGGCCAGGGAAACTCAATTAGCCCAATCTACTTGGAAAGGTGAAAGTCGTAAGTTTAAATAGCAAGTCATGCCATGAAAAAATGCATACACAAGTACATTTGACTCCTTCGTAGCAAAAGAAAGGGTTCAGTGAGGGAGAATTAAAACAAAGAAATGTCTACTCTATTCGTTATCTCCATTTTGCAGACAAGAAAGCTGAAGCACAAATAAGTTAGGAAAACTGCGTCAAGTTTCACGGATAGTTAATGGCAGGGCCAGAAATTATAAGCAAGCACTCAAAGCCCTAGTGTTGTATTATAGTTGTGCTAGACAGACCAGCTAAACTTTATTTTCCTCCCTTGTGGCATCTAGTGTCACCCATGTGTGGCATCTCTCGAGATTTTTTGGGGGAATCTCTCTGGAGAGGTTAGCCAGAATTCCCATTCTGTGTCTTACAAAACTCAATTTGTTAGCAATCTCTGATAATGTTCTATTTACATCAATATAAACAGGATTTAATGAAACTTGCTTTTAAAATCTTAATAGTCTAATGGCAAGGCTGAAAGAACCGTAATGTTCCATTTTGGCAAAGTCTTCAATGAATTCCACCACAGTGGACTGAGTGATCATCTTGTCCTTAAGTAAGGCAGTGTTCCAGAGAAGACTGTTTTAAACAAGTTTTCATCTTTATTTTTGAAAATGTTTATTTTTATTTTTCATCTACGTAAAAGGCAGACCAACAGAGAGGAAGGCAGAGGGAGAGAGAAAGAGAAAGAGAGAGATCTTCCATTCTCCATCTGCTGGTGCATTCCCAAAAGGCATGCAACAACCAGAGCTGGATCAGACCAAAGCCAGGAACTCCACCTAGGTTACCCACATGGGAAGCCCGGGTACAAGCACTTGAACCATCTTCTTCTGTCTCCCAGGATATATTAGCAGAAAGCTGGACTGGAAGCAAATTAGCCAAGACTCCAACTGACACCTCGGTATGGAATGTGGACATCCCACGTGGTGGCTTGATCCACTGAACTGAAATGCCCACCTCCCAAAGCAGATTAATCCAGGTTAAAGTACACAGAACAACTTGGTTTCTTTCAGTGGAATATGTCTTGGCATTGCTGAAAACAAAGTCTCTTCAAACCACTGCTTGTTCTGAACTGATCATGCTTGCAAAAGCCAGATTCTTACATAGCTGGTCAGGTTACCATTGCATTTGGCATTCCCACATTTCCTAAAGTTTCAATGAATAATGATAGCGATGATTTTACTCACGAGCAGAGCCTGGGTCTTCATAAAATCATGCCAAAGCATGTATTTCCCTAAGTATCCACTGTAGATGTCAGTTGACTGTTGTCCAACTTGAAAACCAGAGGATAAACTCAGATTTATATTTTAAATAAAATATTGTCTGTTGAGCTGACAGGTAGTATTTTCATACATTTTAGTGAAAAATAAATTTATGCTTGTTTTCAAAAGTCTCTTTACCTTTTCACATAGCACCAAAGCTAGGCATAGTGTAGGACTAAAATTACATTCAATCAGTAACATTAATGAAGAAAATATATCTTGGAGGTGATAAAAATCCTGGCTTTGCCTGTCAATCAGTGAGGTGTCAATGGTATGTGACAGCATGCCAGGAGGCCAACAAGCCACCCTTTTAAGCCCAGTACAAGCTCCTGAGTGAACTGCAATGCAAAAATACATGAAGTTAATAACACATTCTGAGATTTAAAAGGTCAAGATAAAATTTCCAACTATGCAGCTAATATCTCTGGTGAATTCCCTGGTGAATATGGATACTTTGATGGAAACCAGATGTTCCAGGATACTCAAGGAAATTGGATTTAGATCTAAGTTCTAATCATAATTCTGTTATTTATTACATATGTGCCCTAAGATGAGTTATTTGTCCTCTTTCTACGCTTCAGTCTCCATATTTGTGTAGAGAAACAGAGTGTGTTTATGGTTCCTTGCAATCCCAAAAGTTTGTGGTTCTTGTTCACAAAGATGTGCCTAATGTGCCTGTCACATTATTTCTTTTTTTTTTTTCATGTATATATATTTTTTCATATATTTTTTTCATATATATATATATATATATATATATATATAAAGCTTTTATTTAAAGAATATAAATTTCCAAAGTATAGCTTATGGATTACAATGGCTCCCCCACACACAACTTCCCTCCCTCCCACTACACTCCCGTTTCCCGCTCCCTAATAGATGTTTTCTGTTTATTCAGTGCAGAGGTTTCACACCACTGTGAATACCCACTGGAGACTCTTAAGCTATCCAAAATTAGAGCTATTAATTGTCCACTCATTATGCTATTACTGCTCACTCAATAAAGGTTATCCAAATCTCTAAAATGTAAGATACACACCACAGTAAGTTTAGCCATCCTTATTTTTTGTATGGCCTCTGGCTTATCAAATATCTAGGGATGATTTCACAGTTCCCTAGGCTTTATCTGTGATAAAATTCATAGTTTTGTTTTTAATTAAAATACCCTCCAATGTTTGTCTTTTTAAAATATATACCTACATAGATGACATACACGCATCTAAATGAAGGTATCAATGGTAAAAATTCTCTTAAGCACACATGTAAATCCTATGACACATATCACTTGAACATCCATAAAAAGCATTATAAGAATTTAATAATCATTGCCATATTATCTTGTGATTTATACAATTTAAAAACAAGCTTGTACTTTATATGAAAGATTTTTAAAAAATTTAAAAAGATTTTTTAAAAATATAACATCTGTTTGAATTACAAATTATCAGCAAAATCCACTACTTCACAGCTCACCACCACTCGAGTATTTAGAAAAAAGTAGAACAGTGGTTGATGGGAAGGCATATTAAAATAAAAGGTAGTTTCACTTTAAAAGCAAAAATCTTCATAGAAATCTGTATGCAAGTTTCTGAAAATGCTGCTGCCAAAGTCAAGTCTGTTATTAAATCAATCCCCTGTTATGATGGGTGACTTGTATGAAATACTGGAAGGTATACTCTACAATTTAGGAATCGGTGTGGCTGCCACTGCTATGCTCTCAATTGCACACTCGTCCCTTCCTCTTCGGATGCGGAAGTAGCCATTCTCACCCCAGCTGGTGCCCCAGCTGTTTTTAACAATCCAGTAATCCACGCCAGTGGCTGGGTCAGTGCCATAGCCAACAAGCAGAACTGCGTGATTAGTCAGTTCAAAGGGGTTGAAAGGGTCTCTCAGACCAGTGTGGTGGTAGATCCCCTTGTGGTAGTGGAGGAAGTCATCGTAGACCTCAAAAGCCACAGCCATGGGCCCATGATGGACAAGCTCAAGCTTCATCAGGGCTTCATTGCAGCCCCCATAGAAACCGCCCACATAGTGGTACTCCGAGGAGTAGTAACGAAAGCAATCCTTCTTCATTTTGCATGGAGAATCAGTGCCTGTGTAGGGGAAGCAGTCTTCTTCCACCAGTCCGAAATCCTGGGCATACTTTCCTGCGATGAGGTACGGGAAGCCACCATTACAGCCTGAGGATACATAACAAACACATTTATTACCTCTTTATTACAAAAGGGTACAGCAGAAGTGTTCCAATTCCTATAGTTTTTTTTCTTCTGTTCTCCATTATCTCTACTATCTTAGCCTTGGTAGTTGTCCTTGGCTTACATGTTCCTTATTCATTCATCCATTGACCAACTAGCTGTTTCTCACCCCTGTCAACTGCACAGTTACTTACTTAGCACCCAACATGGAAAGCAGTCATGGCATATAGTGAAGTGAGGAGGTTTTGAAGCCTCAAACCCAAAGCTATGAGGACTTTAACTTCTCTGTACCTCTCGGTACTTATCTGTAAAATGATACACAATAATAGCACCTTCCTCATGGGTTTAGTTACTTCCCTGTAAAATATAAGAGAGATGACTGTCACTGCTAAATAACTGGACATCACACCACAGCTCTTCCTCAACCAAGTCATCTTTCGACCTCTTGCATTCCTGGCCCAGTGATTTGTAGGTACTTTAAAACGTCTCTGGAAAAATGTAATTAAATAATGTTTATTTTGATGCAAAAGTTTTTGAGAGCTGGGAAACATTCCAGTGGCCACATGTGGAGTTGACAGCAGAAAACCTCAAAATGGTAATGATTCTTTCTTAATCAATGGCAGATGGGCTTTACACAGGCATTACATACGTCTTGTTCTGAAATCCCAAGTACAGAATGTTTTTTTTTTTTTTTTAATTTTGACACATAGAGTTAGATAATGAGAGAGAGAGACAGAGTGAAAGGTCTTCCTTCCATTGGTTCGCTCCCCAAATGGGCGCTACGGCTGGCACTGCGCTGATCTGAAGCCAGGAGCCAGGTGTTTCTCCTGGTCTCCCATGTGGGTGCAGGGAGGGCCCAAGTACTTGGGCCATCCTCCACTGCCTTCCCGGGCCACAGCAGAGAGCTAGACTGGAAGAGGGGCAGCCTGAACTAGAACCCAGCACCCATATGGGATGCCGGCACCGCAGGTGGAGGATTAACCAAGTGAGCCACAGTGCTGGCCCCCCAAGTACAGAATTTTAAAATTATCTGAGAAATCATATTGCATGCCTTAATAGAAATTGAATTTTGGAATGAAATTATGGTTGGAAGTGAAACTCCAATGCTCAAAAGCTGTGAAATCTTCAAAACATTACAAAACACGTTGGTGTGTCACCCCAAACCTACATGGATAGCGGCTATATTTACTTCTGCTCAGGGTTTTGAGTACTGTCAGGTGCTATGTGTAAGAGGTGGTACTTACTCAATATACACTAATGACTCTGTGCTGCGGGGTGAATTGAATTCCGTGAGAAACCATCTGTGAAGTCAGTGACAAGGCCAGACCTGCACATAAGTTTTCTGACTACAGACACTACTCTCTAGTATACCATCCTTTCGCTTCTGCCAACAGTGGCCACTTGTAGATAATACATCTGACATACAACTTACCTTGAGCATACTGGCTGCAAGACACAATCTCCTGAGGACTCAGGATCGGGGTCTGAGAATTGTTGGTTAGTATACGGATTCTTGCTTCCAGCATACCCACAGAAGCAAATGAGTAGCAGCTTCCACAAGATTCTGCAGATGGAAAAGAAAAATATAAATCCAAGAGGCATATGAAGCCTCACAAGATACATTAATACAGTATTTATATTGAATACTGTTGCCATTCATAAGAATCAGCACTAGAAGAATCAATCAGCAAACACTGTGGAGCTTGCAGGCAAACATTAAAATTTCATACTTTGTCATCAAAAGGCAAACCTTACTACATTTGACTCTCAGAATATTTTAGATTTTTTTAAAAAAATAAACACCTCATATCTTCTGAGATTCTTGATTAGAAAGAAGGGACTTCAGAAGGGATGGCTCAGCACTCTGAGCCATCAGGTTAAGAGAAAATTGTGGCAGAATACCCAAATTTAAGCTTTCAAGTAATCTAATGCAGTGTGATAAATGTGTCTCTCTCCCCAAATTAATGAAATGTCAACCCCTAAAATGATGGTATTAAAAAGTGGGGACTTTGGAAGGTGAAAGGTCATGAGAGCAGAGCCCTCAGGAGTAGGATTCATGCCCTTATAAAAGATTCCAGAGAAAAGAAAAAAATAAATAAAAAGATTCCAGAGAGAGAAGAGCTCTCATTTTTTGTACCATGTAAAGTTGTAGCAAAAATACAACAGTCTATGAGCTAGGAAGAGGGTCCTTTCCAGATACCAAATCTGGGGAGCCCTGATTTTAGGATTCACCCTCCAGAGCAGTGAGAAATAAATTAAATTTCTATTGTTTATAAACCATCCATACTATGATATTTCCAAGCACCAGCAGCATTTTCCATAGCATGATAGGTAGAAGTAACCCTGAGAATGGCTCAGGTGTGTCTGTATGGTAGAGAATTAGGTTTAATTGGTGTCAACGAAACAAAATAGGGGGAAAGTTCAAAAAGTTGGACTTCATGAAAAGTCCAATTAAAACATTTATTTTGGTACCAAAAATTTTAAATCCAAGTAAGGGTTTTTCATAATAGGTAATTGCCAAACATTATAAAGTCTCTTCATACAACAGAGCTCAAGAAAGAAAAGAATGATCACAATAATAAATACAGATTTAAAGTAGGTAATGAGGAAGTAAAAACATGGGTCAAAGGCAGACAAAAAGCAATTAAATGAAGATGGGGTATAAGTCTATATTTTGAAGAAAATGAATATTATAAAAATTAGTTAAATGTAAATTAGTTAAAGATTAGATAAAAAGTAATTAAATGAAGATGGGGTGGTGAGAAAAGTAAACCACTTTAACACCTGAATGTTTAGACAAGGACAAAACAAATGTACTTCAAATCATCTACTAGGAATATAGTTGCTATTAAAAAAAGGGAAAACATTCTATTATAAGGTAATCTATAAAAATAATACTCAAAAGGGTTCCATAGCCTTGGCAACTCATGACTAGAGCCTAGGGAGATTACTGACACCATAAACAAGAGTGTCAAATTGTTAAGTCAACAACAGGAGTCACTGTGTACTTACTTCTCATATGGGATCTGTCCTTAATGTGTTGTCCAATGTGAAGTGATGCTATAACTAGTACTGAAACAGTATTTTATACTCTGTGTTTCTGTGTGGGTGCAAACTGATGAAATCTTTACTTAATATATACTAAATCAATCTTCTATATATAAAGATAATTGAAAATGAATCTTGATGTGAATGGAATGGGAGAGGGAGCGGGAGATGGGAGGGGTGCGAGTGGGAGGGAAATTATGGGGGGGGGGGGGCCATTGTAATCCATAAGCTGTACTTTGGAAATTTATATTTACTAAATAAAAAATATTCATTTTCTTCAAAATATATACATATATGGAAATATGGTATAAATGCAACAAAATGGGACTTCTACTTTGTTATAATTCTAAAAGAATAAGGATCGCTTTGTTCTCTCTATTATATATATTTATATATATATTTTTTTTTATTTTTGACAGGCAGAGTGGACAGTGAGAGAGAGAGAGACAGAGAGAAAGGTCTTCCTTTGCCGTTGGTTCACCCTCCAATGGCCGCCGCGGCTGGCGCACTGAGGCCAGCGCACCACACTCATCCAATGGCAGGAGCCAGGTGCTTCTCCTGGTCTCCCATGGGGTGCAGGGCCCAAGCACTTGGGCCATCCTCCACTGCACTCCCGGGCCACAGCAGAGGGCTGGCCTGGAAGAGTGGCAACCAGGACAGAATCTGGTGCCCCAACCGGGACTAGAACCCGGTGTGTTGGCGCCGCAAGGCGGAGGATTAGCCTGTTGAGCCATGGCGCTGGCCCGTAACTTCCTTCTTTAGAAAAAAGTATCCACAAGTATTAATATGCATTTGAAATATTACCAGGAAAAAATATGATCAGGGATACTGTTTTTCTCCTCTCTAGGTAACTGCTGATTTACATTCCTCTGGAGGCAAATAAAGCCAGGACACCTTATGCTCAGCCTTGATTATCTTAAACTCGTTTTGAAATACTTATGTTCCTTAAACTAAACTATGGATTTCCAGGAATGCTTAAAGGAAATGAATTTTGTTCATCTTGGTGCCTGACACAGTGAATAAACTAAATGCATGTTTGTAGAACAGGCCAAGGAATGAACAGATGAACACCTTTCTGTCTGCACCTGAAAGTAAAGGGAATTCAATGGACATAGTCAACTTTTAATTTTTCCTAAGCTACAGGAGAGACAGAACCCTGGATGATAACATGAACCTCCTCTAGAGAGTACAGTACCACAAGGTCCTGGGGTAGACTCTGTCTACAGTCCTAATTCCTCTTATTTTCTACCATTTCTGATAGCCCTTAAAATCCCCCTGCCCCAATCTCAGGTTTATCCATAGTATAAACTCCTTTTGTTAATGAGGGCTCATCTAAGCTTTGAATATTAGAGGAGAAATACTAGGAAGAGGACCTTGCATTTTAACTACTGTACAACCTACTTCCTTGGTAATACGTGAGGCTTGGAAACAGCCCATCCAAGGTCACATAGCTAACAGATGGTAGGTGCTAGTGCTTCAGTGTCTCCTGGGGCAGTAAGATTAGTGTCCTTTGACATTAATATACTTTGACATATTTTCAGATTTTCTTTCCCTATCACATAGTTACTTAATAGAACAAAGTTAACTTCTCAATATATTTCAAAATCATCCCAATAGTAATATCCTTGAAAAAGGAGTCCCTTTTTCAAATGACACCAAATAGCTGGATGAGTGAATAAACATCTAGAACTGATGATGCTTTCATGAGACTCCAAGGTGTTATTAAAAAACACATCCCAGGAGAGTCTGGAAATGGTCCCCTTTTGACCATCCAACCTTCCTGGCTCAGAGCCTTCAGGGAAAACTTCTCTCTGTATTGACCATTAAATCCTCATTATCTGACCATCAGGAGCTGTGGGAAAAACAGGCCACAAGGATATTCAAGAGCTCAGAATGCTGTTAACAAGGCAATCCCAGCAAGGAGGAAAGAAGATAACCTCCCTCAACTCCCAGAGTTTCCCAGAAGAATGTCAGCTGCCAAGGTAATTAACACCTCCTTTCAAAAGGCAAAGTCAGTGTAGGTTCTAAAGGACCCATGACCCCTTAAGAAGACTACAATGCATTAAAGAATAAGAAGTGGATCTGGACCACTTGGATTTGCAGTAACCACATTTCTACAATCTCAGATAGATAAATGTGATTTTCATATGATTTAATGACATTCAACTGCACTTTTCAGTTCTGAACTAGGAGTGAGGAGTCAAGATTCTCTTTTTCTCCTCTCTTGCTTTGTCACTCATTAGCTATGTGACCTGGGTCATATCACTTGACCTTTTTGGCATCCCTTTTATCACGGACACAAAAGGAATTGAGCAGAACAATTTAAGGTCCCTGCCTTCCTGCTCTAACTATAAAAGCAGTATTTAGAACAAAGGTGCAAATGGCCTAGACTTTAAATATTAGGAAAATAGCCTGCATTTTCTAACATGACTGATGAGAGATGCTCCCCCTCTCCTCTATTAAAGATACAATAAATAAAGACAGCATAGATGAGAGAAGAATAAAATAAGTCCATCTTACCGAATTTCACAGCTTCTCTCATTCTATACCTCAAAGGAGATTAGCTGTAAGGCTTGTTCTTAAAATTGTGTCAAGCGTAAAGGTAAAACCTCATTTGTCTTCCCCAGTTTTTCTTTTTTCTTTAATCTCTACTTGTTCTATGAAAGTTGTAAATTCCCTCAACTGCAGCTAATTCTGAATTCTGGGTTATATATAACAGTGCTATTGTTAAAGTTAGTGGAAATCTCCAACTAGCCCAATTAGCAGAAGAGAAAGTAATTACTTTTTTCCCAACCTACAGTAGAGAAAACCAAAAAGTCAAAGAGGAACAGCTTAGTGCATTATTTTCTCAAGTACTTGACAAGATGCTGTAGAAGAGGAATCTATTCCAAAGCAATTAATCCATCAAAGCCAGTTTTGAAACTGCAGTTTGTATGAATGTATTTATAACACTCAAAGATAGGGAACATTAGAAATAATAATGCCTTAAACTAGGCTACATTAAATCAGTGCCAAAGAATTTTATTTTAGAATGTTGAATTTCCAGGAGATGCAAGATGGCTAAATAAGGAAAAGAGGTGCTGATTTTGACCATAGGAAGATACCAGAAAGCCAGGGGAAGAACCACATTGTTAGGGGAAAATTGGAGAGAAGTTTTCAGTGCAGAGTCTACAGAAATAAGAGAGATCCCAGGGAGCAGCAGGGACTGTACAGCCAGGAAGCGCTGCCAGCAACTCCTGCAGCTGGTGGCTGGCGGGGACGCCATCTTCTCGGAGTCAGGTGAGAGGAACTCGCAGCAGTCAGCACACCTCAGATGATACTGTCTGAGGGAGAATCTCGCAGTCCCCAGTGACTGACTTTTAATCCAGACTGAATTGCTGGTAGGGGGCAGGGTGCCCATCTAACCTCATGAAAGAAGGGCACGTTGATTTCTTCCCCTCCCCCTCCACCAACAAACCCAGCAACCAGCAAGGAGGAACTCCATCTTATTAATAAAGTGAGTGGAGGCTGCAGCAGCCCATATACCACAGGTGGGTTTTGTTGGAGGGATAAATCTGTGGTCCCCACTGACTTTGAGTCTGGTCTGGAGATTTGGCACAGGGAAGGGCATCCACTCAGGTCTGTGAAGTGAGGGCACACTGCTCCCTACCCTTAGCCCACCAAGGCTCTGGCCTCAGGCAGACAGCTGGCACCAGGAATGGGGTAGTTGCCTTCATGGATGGGGAGGTTTGTGGGTAGAGAGTAGATCTCCTGATCCCTGTGACTGTGGGAACCCTATGACTGTGTGATAGGGCATGAGGTGTGCCTGTGTCTTTGGGCATTCACTGACTGGTTCCAAAGGCTTGAACCGATCCTTTGTGCGGCTTGTGCACCTGAGTGCTTTGGGTGCACAGGCACTGTGGGCATGTTGTTTACCTTGGCAGAGAGGGGCTGGGACAATGAACATGCCAGCTGATGCAATCATACATCACCAAGCTGACAGAGGATATCTAGCAAGCCTAACTTGGCTATCACTCTGGACTTTTGCCCCACCCTTGAGAACTGGTTGCTCCCTGGCCCCACTCAGCTATACATTGAAAAAGCAGGCATTCCACTAAGGCATCCAAGCACATTTCAAAGATCAAAGCTAAATGGATTTAAAAGAACAAGATCCATCTACATGCTGCCTACAAGAAACACATCTCAGCAACAAAGATACACACAGATTAAAGTGAAGGGATGGAAAAAGATATCTCATGCTAACGGAAATCAAAAAGAAGAAGGAGTAGCCATCCTAATATCAGAAAAAATAGATTGCAATGAAAAAACTGCTAAATGAGACAAAGGGCATTATGTAATGATTAAGGGATCACCACAACAGGAAGATGTGTTCATAATAAATGTATATGCACTCAATGTTAGGGTACCTGGAAATTTAAAACAAATGTTAATGAATCTAAAGGGAGATACAGGCTTCAATACAATAGCAATGGGGGACTTCAACACTCCACTTTCATCAGTGGACACACCAACTAGATAAAACATCAACAAAGAAACAACAGAGCTAACCTACACTATAGACCAAATGGACCTAAGTGATATCTACAGCTATAAAATACATATATTTTTCATTAGTGCATGGAACTCTCTCTGGGATAGACTATATGCTAGGCCATAAAATAAGTCTCAAAAATCAAAAAAAAAATTGAAATCATATCATGCATCTTTTCTGACCACAATGGGATGAAGCTGGAAATTCTCAACTTAAGAAACTAGAAAATATGCAAATACATAGAGACTGAAAAATATGATCCCCAATGAACAGTGGTCGTGAAGGAAATCAAAACTGAAATAAAAAATTTCTAAAAATGAACATAAACAACATATGAAAACTTATGCTAACAGCAAAAGTAGTGTTAAGAGGAAAGTTGCAGTTAGTGCCTACATCAAAAAATTGGAAAGGCAACAAATAAATGATCTAACAATGCATCTCAAGGGCCTGCAAAAATAAGAACAAAGCAAACCTTAAAATGTAGGAAGGAAGAAGTTATTAAAAATAAAGAATAAACAAAATTAAATTTTAAAAGATCAGTGGAATGAAAAGTTTTTTTAAATAACAAGGTTGATAAATCATTGATTCAACTAACCAATAAAAAATAATAAAGACCCAAATTAATAAAATAAGAGATGAAAAAGCAGATGTTACAAAGGATATAACATAAATGAAAAGACTCATCTGCAATCACTACAAACAGCTATAGGCCAAAAAAATGGATAATCGAGAAGAAAAGGATACATCTCAGGACACACAAAATTTATCATTTACCTAAATTGAGGCATGAAGACACAGAAAACCTAAATAGACCAATAATCAAGATGGAGATTGAATCAGTAATAAAGACCCTCCCAACAACAAAGAAAGGCCCAGTATTGGATGGCTGCACTGAATTGTACCAAACCTTTTTTTTTTTTTTAATTTATTTTATTTATTTGAAAGGCAGAGTTACAGAGAGAGGTAGAGACAGAGAGAGAGGTCTTCCATCCACTGGTACACTCTACAAATGGCCGCGATGGCCGGAGCTGCACTGATCCAAAACCAGGAGCCAGGAGCTTCTTCCAGGTCTCCCATATGGGTACAGGGGCCCAAGGACTTGTGGCCATCTTCTATTGCTTTCCCAGGCCATAGCAGAGAACAGGATCAGAAGTGGAGCAGCCGGGATTAGAACCGGCGCCCATATGGGATGCCAGAGCTTCAGACCAGGGCTTTAACCCGCTGTGCCACAGTGCCAGCTCCATGTACAAAACTTTTAAAGAACAACTAATTCCAATCCTTTATTAACTATTCAAAACAATTGAAAGGGAGGAAATTCTCCCAAACTCCTATGATGCTAGCATCACTTTAATTCCAAAACCAGAAAAAGATACAACAGAGAAAGAGAACTATAGATCAATATCACTAATGAACAGATGCAAAAAATCCTCAATAAAATACTAGCTGATGAAATCCAGTAATACACCAGAACAGTTGTTCACCTGGACAAAGTGGTTTTTATCCCTGGGATGCACGAATGATTCAATATATGTAAATTAATAAATGTGATGTATCACATTAATAAATTGAAGAATAAAAACCATATGATTACCTCAATAGATGCAGAGAAAGCATTTGATAAAACACAACATCCTTTCATGATGAAAACCTTAAGCAGATTGGGTACAGAAGGAACATACCTCCACACAATCAAGGCAATCTATGACAACCCACAGGCAACATCATATTGAATTGGGGAAAAGCTCAAAGCACCTCCATTAAGATCTGGAAGCAGAAAAGATGCCCACCCTCTCAAAATTACTATTCAATATAGTTCTGGAAGTTTTAGACAGTGCCATCAGACAAGAAGAGAAATCAAAGAGATAGAAATGGGAAAGGAGGAAGTCAAATTATCCTTGTTTGCGGAAGACATGATCCTATGCATAGGGGAAGCAAAAAGCTCCACTAAGAGACTCCTGGATCACAAGAGAGTTTGGCAAAGTGGTAACATTTAAATTCAGTACCCCAAAATCAATAGCATTTGTACACACAAACAGTGCCGTGGCTGAGAAAGAACTTGTAAGATCAGTGATATTCACAGTAGCTACAAAAAACTTTAAATACTTGGGATGAATTTAATCAAGGACATGAAAGCTCTCTCCAATGAAAATTACAAAACATTAAGGAAAGCCATAGAAGGCACAAAAATGGAAAAATCATCCATGTTCGCAGATTGGAAGAACTGACATATTAAAATGTCAATACTACCCCAAAATTTACAAATTCAATGAGATCTCAATCAAAATACCAAGGACATTCTTCTAAAATCTAGAAAAAAATGACCCTAAAATTCTTGTAGAAACAAAAGAACCTAAATAGCTACAGCAATCTTAAAGAATAAAAACAAAGTTAGGTGCATCACAATAACAGATGTAGAGATATATTACAGGGCAGTTATGATCTAAACAGCTTGTTACTGGCACAAACATAGACACGAGGACAACAGAACAGATTAGAAACCCCAGAAATTAACCCACACACCTACAGCTAATTAATATTTGATAAATGAGCTAAAATTATGTCCTAGAGAAAAGATGGTTTTTTCAACAAGTGATGCTGGGAAAGTTGGGTCGCTGCATGCAGTAGTCATGAAACAAGACCTGTAGCTTACATTCTATACCAAAATAAATGCACAATGGGTCAAGTATCTAAACTAAGACCTCACACCATCAAGTTTCTAAAGGAAAACAAAGGGGAAACACTGAAAGACATTGGCATAGGCAAGGACTTCTTCAATAAGGCTCCAGGAGAACAGGCAACCAAAGCAAAAATAGATAAATGGGATTACAGCAAGCTATGAAGCTTGTGCACAGCACAGGAAACACTACAAAATGAAGAAGCAGAGTGACAGAATGGGAGAAAATATTTGCAAATTACACACCTGATAAGGGATTAAGATCCAAAATATATAAGGAATTCAAGAAATGCAACAGCAACAAAAGAAACAATCCAAATTGTTAAGAAATTGACTAAGGATAGGAACAGGAGTTTTTCAAAGAATAAAATACAAATGGCCAACAGATACATGAAAAAATGCTCAGGATCACCAGCCATGGGAGAAATGCAAATAAAAAAAATAATGAGATTTAACCTCATACCCATTAGAACGGCTATCATCTACAAATTCAAAAATAACAAATGCTGATGAGAATGCGGATAAAAAGGTACCCCAAAATACTTCTGGTGGGATGTAAACTAGTACAACCATTATGGAAGACAGTATGGTGATTCCTCAGAAATCTAAAAATTGATCTACCAAATAAATGACCCAGCCATCCCATTCCTGGGAGTTTTTCCAAAGGAAATGAAATCAACATTTCAAAGAGTTAGCTATACCCACATGTTTATAGCAGCTCAAGAAGATACAGAATCAACCCACATGTCTATCAACTGATGACTGGATAAAGAAAATTTGAGGTGTGTGTGTGTGTGTGTGTGTGTGTGTGTGTGATAGAATACTATTTAGCCATAAAAAAGAATGAAATCCTGTTTTTAGCAAGAAACTGGATACAACTGGAGACCATTATCCTTAGTGAAATGAGCCAATCCTAAAAAGACAAATACTGTGGTTGCTAATATATAGAATATAAAAAAAGCAATGTAAATGAAGGAAATTGACATCTTGAGATTTGATTACTCTTCACATACCTTGTCTATACTCCTGCAGAACAGAGGTCTTTCTACTTTCTACTTGTTGAATTCTTTATTTAGTGAAGGATTAATCTGTGATTATGGCTAAACTGAAACTATGTTATTGCAAAAATTAAAAGAAAAACAAGAAAGAAATGACAAGGAAGGATGAAAAGTATCATTATATTCTTAAAACTCTCTATATATATGAAATACATGAAATCTGTTTCTTTATATAAATTAATTATGAAAATAAAATATAAAAAAGGAAATTTGACTTTCCTTCCTCTATTAGATGCTCTGTAACCTTAACAGAAACAACAATATATTAGTAGCTCACTAAAGAGCACTAACCATGTGCACATCCTCAGTCATCAAGTCAACACATGACATGCATTATTTACTTAATTCTCCCAAATAGGCATAGGAGATCTGTTTGCTAGGTAGGGTAAATTGTAATCCTCTCTTAACGTCAAAGCTTTAATTTCATGCTCCACCCATTTTCTCAATTTTCTTCAAAGCTCTCTCATTTCCAATCCCAGCTTTCCAAAGAAGTTCTCCCAGGAAACTGAGTAGCAGGGAAGGATTTCATGATCTATGTTTTACAGTGCCTGAGCCTCAGAATAGCTGATAAAAGGCTGAAAGATGAGATCCCTGGTAACAGGTGAAGGATGAGCATCCTGTTGTTTGACTGGCAGAAGCCCAGCTCAAAGACTACAAAAATTCATGAGGATGGAGCTTGAAGGGCAGGTAACAAATGCTGAGAAGTAGAAGAGGCCATCATCAGATTTTAGGATGAGGGAAGAACAACTTCTCTTTAGGTTTTATAAATTTATAATCCTCCCAGAAGACATTAATCAGAAAGTTTCCCGACAGCAAACTCTACACCTATTTCATAGGAACAAATAAGTCATGTGCGTGATTATCTTCAAAGTGAACTCAGAATTAATAAACTTGAATATAGGTTGAGCATCCTTTATCCAAAATGCTGGACCAGAAATATTTCAGGTTTTAGGGTTTTTCAGATTTTGGAATATTTGCACAGATTTTTACCAGCTCAATATCTCTAATGAAAAAGTTTTAAATCTGAAATGCTCGAAAATTCTAAATTTTTCAGGCATCCTTGCAAGAAGTTTCAGATTTCATGGTATTTTGGATTTCAGATTTTCGGATTACAGATGACCAACCTGTATTGTATAAGTGCTTCTCAAAGTTACTGTTCTCTAAAACTTAGAATAATAATATAATCTGATATCCAGTGATTTCAGAGAAAGTGTCATTAAATAAACTCATGTGGAATCTAATTGATCGATCAAACACAATTACAGTCATACTTTTGGTAAAACTTAGCTCTGTCCCCAGGCCACTACTCAGGAAACTGGGTTAACACTCATCATCGTTGATCATATTCTGATGTGAAGTGAATGGTAAGTCCTTACATAGCTAAAAAAATCCACCACAAAAGCTTTAAAGATCTATTTCCTGGGCTCCTGTAGTAATTAAAGACTAAATAATGAGGGAAATGGAAGAACAGGTAGCAAAAAAGGATTCCAGCACACCCTTTTCAGAATAAAGGCCACATTTAATTGCATTCAATTCTTCATTTCTATAGGAGGTCTCTCCTACTGGGAGAAAAATGACTGACTTACACATCACTCTGATTGTCACTAGCTACCTGGGACATATATTGAGAAGGAAAATGAGGAAACGCTGAGCTCAGTTGGACAGATTATCTATTACCAAGTCTGTAATGAATATGGAACAAAGCAGTGGGAACTCATAGATCATATTATTTTTGATTCCTTTATTAAAATAGGTCAAGGCCATTCTCTATTGGTAGCCCCAAATCCATCCCAGAGCCCAGCACATAACTATGTTCAATAAACAGTTCAAAATCAATATATACTTTTCTTGTGTGTTATTTGTGTGTGATTTTTTTTACCTTGGTTTCGAACAGGACTAACAAAATTGACACCACCAACATTTCTCCAGTCCCAAGATGCTGGCAAATCTAAACTCTTTTGTTGTACTTCAGCAGTCAGTGGTGCAGGTTTGGGCCTAGGATAGAAATACACAGTAGCTATTAACAAACAGTCTTTCCTTTGAGAGTGATTCTCTAACCTCTAATTGCCTGGTGTTCATCATTACAGTAGTAGCTAGGATCTAGATTTAGACCCAAAGAGCACTTATCCCAAGTATTTCAACATGTCTATTGTACTTGTGTCAACTATAAAATTCAGTTGTGCAAATGGCTTTCATTAATTTAATTTTCAAAATCCAATTATTTTTCCTTGTAAAATGCACTTATTTTTCATATCACTGTGATGCTATATTTAGTATGCTAGAATAGCTACATTCTTTTACGTACTTTTGACAGACTTTTGACCATGAAAAGAGTAATGAGAAGTTGAGCACACAAAGAGTACAGAGAAAACGCAGACATTGCTGATGTCTGAGTAAGCAGATAGTGGGGCTGCTAATGAGGTACTTACAATAAAGAAATGAAGCCGACAATGAAAAAATTCTAGCTCCATTAACTACAGAGAAATCATAACAAAAGTATACATACTTCGATATATGATAAGACACCAGGGAAATTTTCAAGTTGTGAAAAACACACATTTTCTGGAAATGAATAAACAATCATTCTACATGCATCTTGGTTATAGAGACTTCACACACACGCGCGCACACACACACACACACACACACACACCAGCACTCCAGCTCTAACTACGTGAGACTTCTTGCAGTCTCTCTGAGCTTGCAGAGGACATGCTCCTTTTGTTTAACACTTTGGCCAGCATGTAGAACTCCCCTTGGAGTTTCCTGTTTTTTTTTTTTTTTTTTTTTTTTTTTGACAGGCAGAGTGGACAGTGAGAGAGAGAGACAGAGAGAAAGGTCTTCCTTTGCTGTTGGTTCACCCTCCAATGGTGCCATGGCCAGTGCGCTGCGGTCAGCACACTGCGCTGATCTGATGGCAGGAGCCAGGTGCTTCTCCTGATCTCCCATGTGGGTACAGGGCCCAAGCACTTGGGCCATCCTCCACTGCACTCCCGGGCCACAGCAGAGAGCTGGCCTGGAAGAGGGGCAACCGGGACAGAATCCCGCGCCCCGACTGGGACTAGAACCTGTGGTGCCAGCGCCGCTAGGCAGAGGATTAGCCTGTTGAGCCACGGCACTGGCTCCCCCTAACATTTTTAAAAACTTAAAGAGTAGCCTCTAACCACCAGCCCCCAACAAAAAGTCACTTCCTCTCTCTCTCTATGTTAATTCAACTTTGGTTAGGGCACTTTACTTTCACTATGGTAGCATTTTTTTTTATACTAGTATAAACTATTTGAACTTTTGTTCCATTTGGCATTGCCATACCACACTATTTTTAATATGGTCACCCAGTTGGTATCACCAGGTTCCAATTTAATAACTGGAAAAGATTCTTTGTGGACAACATGCCCTCTGCCCCGATTCTTGAGTTGTCCTATCACTAACATACTTCTCTCAGAGATGACACAGGAAAAACTGACAGAAGTGATAGGAAACAAAAAAACCAACAATTCATTTGAGAGTAGCAGAGAAAATTTATAGATTAGACAGCAAATTCTATGAAGCATCAACTATTTGTTCACAAAAATATTTCCTAAGCCAGGCACTTTGGTTGAAAATATGTATAAATTAGAGTTAAACATAAGGTGTTTTGATGATATGGAAGACAATGTTGACAGACATAAAGACAATGTTGATAGACAAAAATCATTGTAATAAATATGAGGAAATAATAGTGTAAAACACACAACCTCGATAATGTCTAAGGAATAACTAAGGCACATAAAAACTGCACCACGGATTTTACAGAGTTGGAGAAGAAAACAACTTTGCACATGTCTTCTGAGATTTATGAATAAAAACTAAGGAACAAACAAATTTTTAAAGGAAATTGTTTCTGTGAGTTCACACTGAAAGACCAAAAAATTCAATCTATCCATACATTTTAACTTATTGTCTTATATATACCAAGTGATATGGTAAGTAATTCACAGAACAAAAGAGAAATTTAAATTTGACAGCATAATGTAATTCAGGGTATCGGCTCAGAGTCATATTGATCTGCTACAAATGGCTTCACCGCTCATTACATATGTGACCTTTGACACAGTGGTTACCATCATACAACTACAGTTTACTCCTATTAAAATGCCCAGAGCCATAACTATCTTAAAGGGTTATTATAAAAATTAAATTTAATAATGGTTAACAAGTACTTAGAACACTGCCTATCTCTCAGAAGTTCTTAATAAAGGGCAGCCATTATGATATCTACCATCATCATCCATGTCATTAAGAGGATTAAATAAGATGTTCAGACATTTATGTGATTATCAAATATCTCCTTCCTTACATTTTATAAGGCAAGGTATTTGCCCATCAATGAACATACATCCAAAACAAAAACAATGAAGGAACTGAGGCTTCATGGTATGAGAATGAACATAGTGAAAGAGGAGTTTGGGAGATGGGGAAGTAAGAATTAAAAACATTTGAAGAGTACTGTATGTTACTGGCTCTTAATAGTTTGAATCCAGTCCCTTAGGAATCCAGAAATCCTTAGAAAATGCCCATAAACAATAAATTTTATCTATAATTACAGCAGTTTCACAGACTCCTCAACACACCTCAGGTAAGAATGTTTTAGAATTTCTATTGAATCACTGGATTCTTACAACAGAACTAATTCATACACAAACATGCTATCAAAAATCTGGAGGCCAGACTATATGTTCCATTATTTCCTTTGTATCTCAATTCTATGCCCTTACTGTAAATATTCTATGGAACTTTAGTCACAAAAGCAGCCCTTGATAAAGCTAGACCTTCCCTAAAACAAAACTGGTTAGCAGGGGAGACAGGAGACCTGTAAGAGAACCTTGGAAACGTGGCAGAGCTCAAGTCTTGTAGACAGGAGCATCAGTCTCCCCATGCTCAAATGCTAACAACACATCTCTTCCAACTGCTCCTTTAGATTACTGTTGCTTGAACAGGTCTCAACTTCCTGTGTCACACAAACTTATTTGGACTCCACTTAGTGAATCCGAGAAGGGAACACTATATGCTCCCATTTCCAATCATTTAAACAGCATCTAACAGACTCACAGTTTCCTAGAAATACCCTCTAAGAAATACAACAGGATATTTTTGGATTATGGAAAGATACTCTCAGTTGGACAGGAAAAAAACTCCTCAGTTTCATAACTGAAAAATGCCACAGCATTAAGATTATTAGTCTGCAGATGAAAAAGTTAGTGCTGCACTTTAGTTGTGTAATTAATCAATTAGCAGCCTGTACAAATAACAACAATTTGAGCCATGAACCCTATAGTTCCCTATATGAAGGAGCTGACCATTGTATTGTCTGAAAGTGAAATGTTTTAACATATTAAGTGGAAAAGAACTCACCTGCATAATTTACTGATTCCTATTAGCTTCATTATTGATTTCCAGTTACCCATCTTTTAGTTATATTATCAAATTCTCCCAAAGCAAGGTATGGCATCACAGGAATAGCCTTAGTTATTTAACAAATATTAGGGAATTGTCTACTCTTTCCTAGATTCAGCTATAGTGCGAGGAAATTTTTTTAAATCTACCCAAATTCCTGACTACACAAATGCAAGTATTATGAGATAATTTTCCAAAGTAAGAAAAACACCATGGGGTATGCATGCTAAAGATGAGAAATATCACCTCTGGCACAAGGTAGTAGCTGCATGTCTAGACCTTAAAACAAAGATGAGATTTTCAGATTTTATAGATGGGAAACTTGACAGTTATTGTATGCAAGTCAAAGTGTATTTGAAGTGAAAACTGGCATCCATGGAGGCAAATGGAATGTTTTGATCATTATGCATCATGTATGAAAGTAGATCAAGGTAAAATTAAGGGCATATTCTGATGCTTCAGATACCAAGCTAAACATTATTCAACAGGCTGCGGGACAGTCATTGCTGTGCATAGGAAGAGAAGCTTGCAGAATTTCACAGAGCAGCTAAGAACCGGGACAGAAAAGGAAAGAGACCAAAGTGATAGGAGAGAAGACACTAATCCAAAGCACAGGAGAGAGATGACAAAGTCCTAAACCACTGTATAGGAAATAGGAAGGGAGTAATGGAAATGACTTTCACAGCTGAAAGCAAAATCCATAAGCAGGACTTGAAGAAAAATAGAATATGTTATCACTGGAAAAAGAGATGGTCCAAAAAAATAAAATAAAAAGTTTAAGTTGAGATGACCAATAAAACAGTGGCAAACTAAGCAGGTCCTGGTGGAAGGGTAAATGACATTCAACACCAATATTCTTAGAGGCACTAGAGATATGTACTTTATTACCTTGAGATTCTCTGATTGTGACCACCACTTTTCCTCATCAAGTCTCTCAGGGTAAGAGTCTCATATTCCATATATGTCGTTGCAGTCCAAGACTTCTGAATGGTATTGATAGCTTTCACAAAGCTGTGGTCATATTTGTAAAGTCTATTTCCATACCTGCCAACAAAAGTGAGATACTTTCAGATATAATCTTTACCGATGTAAATAGATTCCATTAACCTATTAAGTCTCAAGTTTTCTGGTCTGCAAATATATCAACAAAATAAAATTTACTGGCCGGCGCCACAGCTCAATAGGCTAATCCTCCACCTTGCGGTACTGGCACACTGGGTTCTAGTCCCAGTCAGGGCGCCGGATTCTGTCCCGGTTGCCCCTCTTCCAGGCCAGCTCTCTTCTGTGGCCAGGGAGTGCAGTTGAGGATGGCCCAAGTGCTTGGGCCCTGCACCCCATGGGAGACCAGGAGAAGCACCTGGCTCCTGCCTTCGGATCAGCGCGGTGTGCCGGCCGCGGCAGCCATTGGAGGGTGAACCAACAGCAAAGGAAGACCTTTCTCGCTGTCTCTCTCTCTCACTGTCCACTCTGCCTGTCAAAAAGAAATTAAAAAAATAAATAAATAAAATAAAATTTACTTCAAAGTGCCATACACAGTACACTGATTGCTAAACATAAGTATAGCTATCCTATTTAGAGGATGATAGGATATAATGGGTTAATATAGTCACTCACACTCTTCTGTTTAATTGGAAAGTGGTATGATCTTCCAGGTAAGTGACTGGCAATATGTTTCAACAGTGTGGAATCATAATGCCTCCCTTTGAAAATAAAAGTACAAGTTAACCAAGATGTAGATATAAGGATATTCAATGAGATGCTTTTATCCTAGTTATAAGTTGTAAACAACCTAATAAATGTTCTATGATAAGGGACTGATTAAATTAAAATGGAATTTAATTTGCTGTAGAAAGTTCATATTCTGTGAAAATGTCTGAAAGATTATTTAGTGATGTGGAAGAGTGTTCACACTGTATTAATTAAAAAAATCAAAGATTAAACAGTATAATCACTTTTGTAATATTGATTGTATACTACAAATACATTTTTAAAATGCCAATCATGGTTATCCCTGATGGATGGCATGAGATAACCAACATTTCCCAGTTCTTACAATTCATACATTACAATTTTATAACGTTTGAAGAAGACAAAAATATGAAGAAAAGACAGGGGCTGGCACCATGGCGTAGCAGGTAAAGCCGCTGCCTGCAGTGCCAGTATCCCACATGGGCACCAGTTTGAGTCCTGGATGCTCCACTTCTGATCCAGCTCCCTGTCTTTGTGCCTGGGAAAGCAGCAGAGGATGGCCCATGTGCTTGGGCCCCTGAACCCTCGTGGGAGACCCAGAAGAAGCTCCAGGATCCTGGCTTCAGATTGGCCCAGCCTTGACTGTTGCAGCCATTTGGGGAGTTTTCTAGCAGATGAAAGACTTCTTTGTCTCTGTCTCTGTCTCTCCTTCTCTCTGTAACTCTGCCTCCCAAATAAATAAAGAAATCTTAAAATAAAAAGAGATGAAGACATTAGAAACTGTACCCAATATATGTATAGCATGTAATTATTGTAACTACATGATACAAAAAGCATCCCACATGGATGTTCGATTTATATCATTTTTACTCAAACTTCGGTTCTTGAACCACATCAGCAGCAGCACCTAGGAGATTTATAGAAATGCAGACTCTTAAGTACCCAGCTTAGACCACCTGAATCAGAATCCGCATTTGTAACAAGACTACCAGGTGTCTCACAGCTACATTAAGATGTGAGCAGCAGGGACCTGCATTGTGGTGCAGCAGGTAAATCCAGTGCCAGCAAGTCAGGATCCCATACAGGCAATGGTTAGAGTCCTGCCTGCTCCACTTCTGATCCAGCTTCCTGCTAATGTCTGGGAAAAGCAGCAGCAGATGCCCCAAGTACTTGGGCCCTTACCATCCACGTGGGAGACCAGCACAAAGTTCCTACCTCCTGGCTTAGCCTGATCCAACACTTGCCTTTGCAGCAATCTGAGGAGTTAACCAGCAGATAGAAGATCTCTCTCTGTCCCTCTATGTAACTCTTTATAAATCAATTTTAAAAGATGTGAACAGCACAAGTTTACCTTATGCCAAATGCTTAAATAGATATGTAAGTAATTCTAACACACAAAGAGGATGTTTACAAGGTAAAAAAATTGAGTGAGTTAATTATTTACTTAATTAAAACATTATCACACCTATGTGTCAGGTACTGGGATTACAGAATAAGATGATATAGGTTAAGTGCAACTCATGGTCCAAGATAACCATGAACATTCAATTCTGCAAAGCAAGATATATCTAACATGACTATCATTTCAGGCATACTACGAACTTTTCTTTTTTAACTCTCAAATTTGTAGAAAGGGACTCTGATCAAGTCAAAGAATCTGAAAGCCATGAAAAGAACAAGAAAAATGTACCAGCACATCAATAATATTTTCGTGTTTTCAGTTCTCCCTTACTTGCAACAGAGTGTGAAACTAGAAAGGCAGCTTTCTTAAACAGATGAGAAAACTGCCTGCATCTTATTTCTGACAATACTAATGCAAGAACAAAAACAAGTTACAGTTGCCCAGTTGTTTGTTTAGGCACAAGAGTAAATTTCCAATTGTGAATGAAAGGTTTCTGAAACATTTTCCAGTGGTTACAGTCACTTTTTCACTGACTGACTGAGAAGCAGTAGTTAAGCCCTACTTCCCTTACTTTAGATGGTATCATAACACTCAGCAAAACCTCACATGCTAGATCAGTGCCATTACAGTAATAACAAGATTCCATGGTGGGACTTAAACACTATGATTTTTTGTATTTAAGATACAAGAAGATTAAAAATAATGCACCTTGCTATGGAATTACTGATCATTAAGAGCAGAAAGAGACTTTGAAGGTAATTTAGTACCAAATGCTCATTTTACAGGAAGGCAGTGCGAGTTCAGAGCACAGGCGGAGGAATTTCTTCACTCATTGAGAGAACATTAGTAAGGATATCCTGAATGACAGGGTGAAAGTGAACAGCTTAGGTGAAAATGCACTGCCCAAGAACTAAGCCAAATAAATCAAAAGCTGTTCAAAACCTTAAAGTGGAGAGATGAATTAGTCTGCACCATGCTCATCACTTTTGCAAAGTAGTGGCAATTACAACTAAATACAACAGAAAAGGTAATAACTGTTTAACTTTTCCTTCCCAAACTAATGAAGTCTGAAGTCTCTTGTTCATGTGGCTCACAGTTACTCTACAGTAGGCTTTGTTTAACAAAGACATTAAGTGCATGCCACAGGCTGAACTGTCATCCTCCAAAATCCATATGTTGAAGTAATAACCCCAGTAACTCAGCATCTGACTGAATCGAAGGGAAGTAACTAACATCAAATGAGATCATACCTGTAAGGCCTTAAAACAACATGACTGGTCTCCTTCTAATAAGAAACTAAGATACAGTCAGAAAACACCAAGAGAATGGCCATGGACAAGCCAAGGAGCATGGCCTCAGAGAAAAAAGAACCAAAAAACAAATCAGAGGATACCTTCTGGCCTCCAAATTCTAAGAAAATAACTTTGTGTTGTTTGAGCCACTCAGTCTCTGGTGGTTTGATATGCTGCATAAATTGAATTCAGTTACTTAATGTTTTGTTTAAAATATACTTGTTGCAACAGAAAGATAAGTTATTTACAAGTACTGTGCAACATATTGTTACAAGGCAATTAATAATTTTTCTTTATTGGGAATTTGCAATTGTGATATCCTTAACAAATTTATTAAAATTCATTAATGATCCATTACTTTTGGAGTACTTTGGAAAAAGTATTTTCTTCTCTCCATTACATCAGTCAGCATATTTTCCCAGTAAAGTTTTACACAGCATAACTTATGTTTCTAAGCCAAATTTTACATAATCAAAATTTTCCAAGAATTAATACGCTCAGAGATTATGCACACAATATAAAACACCACATATATGCTTCACTTGTGACAACTCACTTTTCCTGGTGACTCCCAAAGTGTGCCATGTTCATGTTCACATTCTCAGAGATGGTGCCCACCTTCTTTCCAACAAAACAAGCCCAGTTTCGGCCCAGCACATCATGCACCCATCCTGGCATCGTCTCATGGCAGTAACTGGTTACCTTTCTGCCCTCTTCTTTATACTGCAATCAGAAAAACGGGAAGAAAGGCAAAGTGAAATCTTTGTTCAGCCCTAAGTCCAAGATGAAAACACCCTTTGCCAATTAAAACAAAAATTTCATCTTGAGAGGTTACATTCTGAGAATTATTCTAGAAAAGGAGGATAACAAACTTTCCAATGGTTAGCATTGTTGGCCACCAAACAGAACACTCTGAGAATGAAAGGCAAGGGAAAAAACTAACATTCTTATAGCAACTGCCTCAATTTGAGGCATTTTACTGAAGTTCCTTCATTCGATCCTCCTGATAAAGTTTTCACCAACGATGAAATGAAGGTTCACCTCGGAGAGGAAAAGTAGCTCCCACCTAAGGCACCAGAGCTGCTGGCTGGCAGAAGCAGAATTCTCCTCTGCCCATCACACTATGAGCTCATGTTTTTCCACTCAGAGAATATTCACATTAGGAACTATAATAACAAGTGAGGAAAAAATTCTGTAGAATGAAATAAAATCCCTTTTTTGGTCAATTTACCTGTTTATAAGACGTTTTGGTCATAAGAGAACTAAAACAACTGGATTATTAAATATCTCTCCACTTTTTTTTTTTTTTTTTTTTTTTTTTACTAATATGGCTTCATTACCTTTCAATGCTAACACTAAAAAATAACTAGAAACAGGTACAGGATTTGAACTCAGATGACCTGGCTCCCAGACAGACATCTCACAATCCAGAATGATGGTGTCAGGTACAGCAAGCAAACAAAAAATGTCTTGCTGAATTTCTACAAGGAGAGAGTTCAGCACAGAAGGTCTTAGGGTCTGAATTAATTGCCATTAATTGACTTAATTGTGAACAAAGCATCTTTAGAACTTCAGGCAAGATTTTACTATTTCCTAGTTTTCTCATCTATAAAGCAAGGAAACTAGAAAAAAATGCCATCAAATGTGTAAACATTTTGAGGGTCCATGATCGAATGCAGGGCTGGTAAGTATTTTCTAGAAAATCCAGAGAGCAAATACTTTAGGCTTTGCAGGCTGTTAAGGTCTGTGGCTACTACTGACTCTAAGTGCAATAGAAAAGAAGTCAAAGACAGCACAAACAAATCAACAAAGGGGCCAGCTATGTTTCAATAAAACTGCTATTTACAAAAAGCAGACAGTGGGTTGGGTTGGTCCCATGGGCTATATTTGCAGACTTTTGATCTAATCTAATGGATGCTACTTTACCTATCTACAGAGGCTAGCAAACTTCTTTCTTAAAGGCCAAATACTAAATATTTTAGATTTCCAGATTGGAAGGCTTTGGTCAAAGGTACTACACCCTACCTCTGTGGAGCAACAGGTGCATAGAGAATACATAAATGAATGAGCCAGGTGATGTACCAATAAAATTTTATTTGCAAAACACACCTATAGTTTGCCAACATCAAATTTAGAGGAACTAAATGCTGAACTAAACTTTGAGGTAAAATTAGCTTGTTGCATCTGACTCTGAATTCAAACCCTACAGGGGGGTGGAGTTAAGGATATGTGGCTTTAGAATCCAAAAAGGCTGGATCTGTGTCCTGGGATTCACTACTCACTCAACAGTTCAGCACAGGGCAGTTACTCTGGGCTACAAACATGCACATCTGGCTTCTATCTTAGTTGTGATATCCCAGAACCCATCTATCTGCCTCTGGCTCAGAATATCTTCACTAGCAAAAGCTCAGCTCACTACTCCTGTTTCTGCTAAAGCCCCCGCACAGGATGAGGAACACTGAATGTTAGAGGGTGCATTATGTGGAAATGCTAATAAAATTCATTTTTATTATACAGACAATCCCTGGCTTAAGATGGGGTTTGATTTACAATTTTTTTCACTTTATAGCTGTGTGACAGTGATACACATTCAGTGGAAACTGTCCTTCAAATTTCGAGCTTTTGGGGCTAGCAACACGCTGCAGGATACTTTCTCATGATGCTGGGCAGCAGCAGGAGCAAAGCTCCCATCAGCCTTGCTCCTAAGTCTACCACCTGTTCACAAGGCAGTGCACGGTTGGTAAGTTGCAATGGTAGATGAAGTGTATTAGGTGCATTTTTGAATTAAGACATTTTCAATTTATGATGAGTTTCTCATGACACAAATTAAATAGAATGGGCCTGCATTGTCGCAGAGCTGCCTCATGTGACACTGGCATTCCAGATAGGCTCTGGTTCCTGTCCTCTGCTTCTGATCCCGTTCCCTTCACATGGCCTGGGATGGTGGCAGAGGATGGTCTCAAGTGCTTAGGTCCCTGTCACCCACATGAAATACCTGGATGAAGCTTTTGGCTCCTGGCTCCAGCCTGGCACAACCATGGCCATTACAGCCATTTGGGGAGTGGACCAAGAGGTGGAGGATATGTGTGTGTGTGTGTGTGTGTGTGTGTGTGTGTGTCCCTCTCTCTCTGTTAACTCTTTCAAATAAATATATTTTTATTAAAGACTTATTTATTTGAAAGGCAGAGTTAGAGAGAGCCACATGGCTAGAGACAGGTAAATCCAAAGCCAGGAGCCAGGAGCTTCCTTCGGGTCCAGCACGTAGGTGAAGGAGGCTAAGCACCTGAGCTACTTTCTGCTGCTTTCTCAGGCATATTAGCAGGGAGCTGGACTGGAAGTGGAGCAACAAGGACTTGAATCAGTGTCCCTATGGTATGCTGGCACTATGCCACAGTAACAGCCCAAAATTGATCTTTTCTGAAAAATGAAGTGGAGGAGCATCTGTACTACACTATACAGATCTGCTATTTTGTAGATCAAAATAGTCTAGTATCAGTAACTCCATGAAATGCAACTTAAATTGCTTAATTTTTGAAGATTACCTGACTCAAGAGTCAGGTCTAAAATGCTGCCCAAGACTAAATCTAGCAACCCTGATGGTTGTTTCTCCATTTTTCAGGAATTTCTGTTGCCCTGGCTATTTCAGACTTTTTGCCAATGTTGCTGAGAGTGTTTTATTCAGGGAAGAGGTAACAGATATTACCCTTGGGCTTGGGCTGTGAGACAGAATCCAGCTCTACCACTTATTGGCTGTGTGATCCTGAGCAAGTTACTTGTCCTCTCCGTACTTTCAGATTCCTTTTATATAAAACAGAAATATTATCAGATTTCCTCTCACTGATCATTTTTATGTTTATTAACTCACATAATTTTCCCAACAACCTGTGAGGTTGTTCTCTTCATAGAAGCATAGGCACTGTGAGTACTGCACTTTTGCTTATTTAGTACCTAGGAAACAGTCTGGCACTAGGAGGAAATTAATTACTGTGTACATAAATTTAAAAATGCACAGTAGGAGGCTGGCATTGTGGCACAGTTGGTTAAGCTGCTGCTGTGACACTGGCATCCCATATCTGAGTTTTGGCTGCTCTGCTTCCTATTCAGTTCCCTGCTAATGCACCTCAGAAGGCATGGGAAGATGGCCCAAGAGCTTGGGCCCCTGCCATCCACATGGGAAATATGGATGGAGTTCCTTGCTCCTCACCTCTCTCTGTCTCTCTCTGTCTGTCACATTGCCTTTCAAATAAATAAAGAAGTATTTTTTTAAAGGGTGCAAAATAAAGAGAAGCAAACACCATGCTCCATTTCAACAGTAACATAAGAAATTAAGAAGTGATTAGAAATTTATAGTTAATAGATTATGAAAATGCCAAGACATCAGAGGCCCAAATTCTAACTCTGGTATTACTTTAGAAATTTTCCTCCCCGTATCTGTAGCCTGATTTGTAAATTCAGGTTCACCCAGAAGTTCCAAAACTCCCCTTCATGCTTCTTAACTGCCATCCTTGCATCTGTAGTCTTCTCATTTAACAGTGATAAAGCCAGGTAAATAATTCTAAATATGTACATAGGACTTATTTATATATTTAAGATAATATTAAAATCCAACTGTGTGTGTGTTTTTTTAATCTCAAGCCCTGTGAATGTACTAAGGAAACTATCCATTTATGTATCATTTTTGATACATTAAACTGACGCTATTATCTTTCCTTTTAAAATTTCATTTGATTTCCTTCTGCAGTTTTCACACCCTGAAATAACTTGGTGTCTTTTAGAACCTGAAATTACCCTATCAAAAGAAGGAAAGAGCTGCAATAAAAGGCTGGGCAAAGCTGTGCCTGACTACAACTTGTGGGAAAGAGGCACTCACTGGGGAACCACCCACTGTACCCTGTCATTTTCTTGACTTGAATGTTCTCAGGGTATCTGTCATTTCTCTTGGTACTGCAAAATAATTCTTACATGATCTCTGACATTACCAATGATTAAGGAGTTGAAGCTTTAGCTACATTACCCAACTTGAAATGTAGCCAAATATTTTTTCAGTGTGTTTTCATTTACATAAATGTCAGTCTCCGAAACTGTCTTTCATAGATAGGATAATTTTTTAATCCTAAGTTTTAATTAGTTTTTAAGAAATTCAATGTAATTTGGTGATATAATTCTAATTTTTAAAGATTTATTTTATTTATTTTAAAGACAGAGTTACAGAGAGAGAGGTAGAGTCAGAGAAAGACAGAGGTCTTCCATCCACTGGTTTACTCGCCAAATAGCCACAACAGTCAGAGCTGAGCTGATCCAAAGCTAATAGCCAGAAGTTTCTTCTGGGTTTCCCACATGGGTGAAAGGGCCTAAGCACTTGGGCCATCCTCTGCTGCTTTGCCAAGTGCATCAGCTGGGAGCTGGGTCTGAAGTGTAGCAGACAGTACTCGAACTGGTGCCCATATGGAATGCCAGCACTGCAAGCCAGGGCTTTCACCTGCTGTGCCACAGCATCAGCCCCTGTAGATACAGTTCTAAGAATTTAGTGATATTCCCTTCCTCACACCCTCCATCCTTCCCTCTCCCTATTCTTTTTAATTTTTGAGATAAAATATCTTAAATTCACATCACAGTAAAAAGCCTTAATACTTCAGTGAATAAGTTTAACAATAAAAATCAAAAAGACCCTAGTTTTGTGGGAATAGAAACAATGGCTATAAATAATAACTGAAAGGAAAAATGACCATTTCAGTCATATACATTTTCAAGTAATTGCAGATCATTAAAACTATAACAGTATAACATTATTAACCATTGGTTTAACAAATGTATAAAACAAAGTTCCACAAAACTATACTTGCAGCAATACTGATACACACAGGCATTTCTTGTTTGTTGCTTTTTGTTTTTTAAATTTTAGTTCCCACATATTAGGGAGAATGTGGGGTATTAGTCTTTCTGGGCCTGGCTTATTTCACTCAATATCATGTCCTCCAGTTGCATTCATTCTGCCACAAATGGTAGAATTACATTCTTTTTTAAGGCTAAATAATTTTCCATGGTGTAAATATACCACATTTTTTTTTTTGACAGGCAGAGTGGACAGTGAGAGAGGTAGAGACAGAGAGAAAGGTCTTCCTTTACTGTTGGTTCACCTCCAATGGCCACTGCGGCCAGCGCACTGCAGCTAGCGCACAGCAGCTGGCACACCGCGCTGATCTGAAGCCAGGAGCCAGGTGCTTATCCTGGTCTCCCATGCGGGTGCAGGGCCCAAGGACTTGGGCCATCCTCCACTGCACTCCTGGGCTGCAGCAGAGAGCTGGACTGGAAGAGGAGCAACCAGGACAGAATCCAGCGCTCCGACCGGGACTAGAACCCGGTGTGTTGGCGCTGCAGGCAGAGGATTAGCCTATTGAGCTGCGGTGCCAACCTTTATACCACATTTTCTGAGGGAAAATACTTTCAGTTTTCCCCTATTTGGTATATTGGCTTTTGGTTTGTGATATACAGCCTTTATAATTTTGAGAAATGTTATTTCTATTTGTGGAGGGTTTTCATCATGAAGGCATGTTAAATCTTATCAAATGCCTTCTCTGCATCAAATGAGATGACCAGATGATTTTTGTTCTTCATTATATTGCTGTGACTTACGACATTTATTGACTTGTGAATGCTGAACCACCCTTGCACTTCTGGTATAAATCCCATTTGATTGTGATGTATGATCTTGTATGTGATTTTGGATTTGATTTGCTAGTGTTTTGTTGAGAATCTCTGCATCTATGGTCTCTAAGGATATAGGTCTGTAGTTTTCTTTTCATGACCATGTTTTGGTATAAAAGTAATGCTAGACTTATAAAGAGAATTTGGCAGGCTTCCAACCAATATTTTCAAGCAGTTTGAAGAATATTGGAGTTACTCTGAATGTTTTGTAGAACTCAGTAGTGAAGCCATCAGGTCCTGGATTCTTCCTTGATGGAAGACTTTTCATTACTGCTTCAATCTCATTGCTTATTATTGGTCTGTTTAGGTTCTCTATCTTCTTGATTTAATTTTAATACGTTATATGAATCCATAAATTTATAAATTTGATATTTTCCAGTTTATTAGCATATATTTCTTCATATTAATAGTAGTTTCTTATGAACCTCTCTATTTCAGTGGTGTAAGTTGTAATGTCTCCTTTTTCATCTCTAATTTTATTTATTTGAATTTTCTTTCTTTTTTTCTTTGTAGCCTGGCTAGAGGTTTACATAGATGGGGTAACTTAAATTTCCATTGATTTATGCCAATTTCTACAGCAACAAATAGAGGATTTCCTAAAATTTGAAGAACTTTCAAACCCCAGCACTGAAGTTTAGAAAACTGCTATGATTCAATAATTATTTATTTGCTTCTTCAAAACTACCATTAGGACGCCAAATGTTCTCAAAATCCCCCTTCTTCAATTTCCCACTCATTTTATCAAGAAGCCAATGAGACATACCTAGTAATGTTAACCAATTTAAAAAGAATAGCATGGAATGTTTTCAAACTTGTTATCCATTATTTGACTATTTCTTGACAGTGTGAGGGAATCACTTAAACCTTTTTCTACTGTTTTGATTTATAATATACTTAGAAAATATTTCAGTACTTATTTTACATAAACCATGTCAAGGAGACAGAGCTAGTCTAGCTAAGAAGACACTGCCCTTTAATTCTCAGTTTTTTAATGTATAATTTATGTAACTTTGAGCACATCTCATAAGCCTTAATTTCTTCATCTGAAAATAAGAATGATTATGTGGTGACTTATACCAAAATCCACAGGACTGCTATGAAGAATAAAGATGATACTGAAGTTTGAAAGATTTAAAAATTATAAGATGTGAAAAAATGAGCAATATAGACACTCTCATCTGTTATCATGAGGAATGCAAAGCTATCTAAGACTTCATCCACATTTCTCTATAATTGTACCACACTGTAACAAGACTTGTTGATATTGAGTGCAACTCTGTCTATAACAAACGTGAGGAACAGATGATCACTGGAATACTATAATATTTGTACCTGTAATATTAAGTGGAAAAATAATCTCTACTCTTATTTAATATTCAAGTGACACTGATGCCCTCCCCAGTTCCAGTATCAGACATTCACCTTATGCTAATAAGGACCTACATGATGCTTAGGACAAAGTACATTCCACAAAACATACTCCTGCAGAAATGTCGTGAACATCTTTTCTGATTACATCTAGCTAAGCTTCACAACCAACGAGGCTTAAATATACTTGTAAAGAAAACAGAATTTGCAAATAGTAATAATGCAAACATAAGAAAATGGCAAAGCTTACATTTGCTCTGAGTGTGAGCACTGTCAGCCCCATTAAGAGATAACAAAGCTTTTCAAAACAGATGCTTCAAATTGGATCTATCAAAATGATAGTCACTTTTTAATCTTGTTCATCAATAAGACAAATGTTTCAGTTAAAATCTGTCTACTAAATTGTCATCATTCCTAATACCAACCACTTACTCTTCTAAATTCTTCTAAAGCTGTGGCACTTGCATACTTTTAACCAAATTGTGTCAAAACCTACGGAATGCTTTATTTGAAAGAATTTTAAACACTTTGGGAAATTCTGTTTCCAAATGTTAAAATTTTTCAGTCGTGAACATTACTATTTTTTAAACTTTTTAATTTATTATTTGAGTGGCAGAGAGACAGTTTCCATTCCCCAAATGCCACAATAGCAGAGGTTGTTCCAGGCTGAAGCAAGGAGCTCAGAACTCAACCACGTCTCCCTCCTGGGTAGGAAGAACCCAGTTACTTGAACCATCACCATTTTTTCCCACAGTCCCATTAGCAGGAAGCTGAAATCAGGATAAGGAGTTGCATATCAAGTCCAGGTACTCTGATAGGTAATGTGAGTATCTTAACTACTGTGCTAAATGCCCATGTTTAAAAATTATTTCCTGGTAAACAGAGAATCTAATACTGATTTGGCCAAAAATCATAATAATGAAGCATATTTTACAGAACATATTATTATGAAACATTTTGATAGGGTACAATTTTGTGACATGCATAAATCAAATATTAAATGCATTTTATGTTTTATAACAAACATTTTAGAGTGATACAGTATATGTTAATATTTATATACATACACACTGTGGAATATATTAATAAAAATTTTGGTCATCTAAATCTAATCCATTAAAATGATTTGCCATATCAGAAACGAGTACCTTGCATGATGTCAGATGATTTCATGATAAGCCATATATATGGAAATATTACATTCTAGCAATATTGAAAAAGAACATCATGAGTGCAAAACTAACCATGTGCATTTACTGCCAAGTTTACAGTATAAGCAAAAGCCATTAGATGGCAACAAAAGAGAACAAGGTAAATTTCAATATACTGGTATTGTGTAGACTCCATCCAAGGGCACCATATCTTTCCTTAGAAACCAAATTCCTAAGTCAGTTCCAAGGAATAGCTCTAATTTTCTGCCTAGTATCTAGGGTGAACCAATTATTTTCAAATTCAAATTTAATTTTTTAAAAGAAAACTTTTATTTAATAAATATAAATTTCAAAAATACAACTTTTGGATTATAGCTGTTCTTCCCCCCATACCAGCCCTCCCACCCCAAACTGTCCCACCTCCTACTCCTTCTCCCATCCCATTCTTCATTAAGATTCATTTTCAATTATCTTTATATACAGAAGATGAACTCTATACTAAGTAAAGATTTTAGCAGTTTGCACCCACACAGACACACAAAGTATAAAGTGCTGTTTGAAGACTAGTTTAACCATTAATTCTCATAGTACAACACATGGGGAGCAAGTACACAGTGACTCCTGTTGTTGATTTAACAATTGTAAAAGTCAAATTTTAATGAATTACAAAACAATCAGGAAATTGTTGCAGTAGTTGCAACCAAACAACTTCTAGGTATTTATTGAAAGAATTGGCAGTTAAAGATCATGTGAAAATGGAAGATCAGAAAATTATTACTAGTGCTGAAAAGATATTCAGTTTATACCAAAATACTCTTATACATTCCAGAATCAGCCAAGAAACAGTTCACTAATCAGTGAAGTATTTGAAGTCCCTTGGTCGTTTCCTCTCTTATTCAGAAACTCTTCAACTGTGAGGTTAGAAGAAATTGTATGAGCTCCATCTCATACGCTCCTTAGCCCACACTCCTGACTAATTAATGGGAGAGCTACAAGCCGCAGCATTCCAGGCCACTTCTAGTTGTTGTTTTCCAGGCTTTGGGGAACTACTGCAATCATAAAGCTCACTGATCCCCTTGACATCTAATTGAGTAGTTAGTAGTTCTGAAAACTAGAACTTTCTAAACTTTGAGCCCTATCTTGGCCTCTACAGGCTCACTCAAAGATTAAAACATAAATAAACAGAACAAAATTTAAAAGTCTAATATCTTTTCCATTAAGTCATTCAGCAAAAACGACCTCAGGGTATACCATATTCTCTAAGGACACCAGGGTAACAACACTCTCCCAAAACAGCAATAAAACACCACAACTGACACATTATTCAATTGTCATTCTTATACAAATATTTATTGAAGGCTTCTCTGCCATGTATTATGTTATTCAGGGAGAACCCTGTTCAGTGGGGTTCATTCTTGTCCTAATGGACTTTAAAGACCAGAAAGGAAGACAAACAGGCAATTATGATGGGGAATGTTAAGCATTATTTTATTGTGGGGCTGTACCCACTAAATCTTGTCTTCCACAATCAAAACATTTTGGTGCAAAATTACTCAGAAAAACAAACAAAACAATTTTTAATAGTTGTCCAAATTCCACATTAAATTCAATCTTTAAAATCCTGGGTGATTTGGCAGTAGTATTTACATCCCAAAAGTCAGCTTGAAAATATACGATTCTTTCAGAGCATTGGAGGCAGGTCACCTGATAGCATTTTTGAGAACAAAGAACCAAAACTGAAAAATATAGCAGCATCTAGATGTGTATAAAATGAATTACTTGTAGACTGGTTTTATTTGTGAAAAGGAAAGAAAGGTGTGGTTTATTTTCCAAACACTTATAAATTTCGAGGCACACTGGGTACTGAAGAATGACAGAGAGAAGTACAGATCTTCAGAAGACACTAGCAAAGCATGTACTTACAACAAAGTACAATGGGAACCAACGTCATGGCAATTCTCCCACTGATGGTGAGAGCCAGGTAAGCTTAAAGGGGTACAGCATCAAGGTCCAAAGTTGGCATGAGAAAAAAGTATACAGGTAAGAATCATCTGCTGGACTGTTCCTTTATGACGATCTCTCTTCCCAGAAGAACAGACACATACTTCTCAATGGCATAAAAAGTCTCCTGAAGTAATGGTGGCCAAGAACTATCTAGAGTCTTATATCCAACATGGATGCAGGAAAAACAGTCCTTCCAGACAATATGGGTTAGTGTAGACTTACAGGTTAGGCTACCAGGGAATGATGTTAATCAGCTCTGCAGCAAGTGAGGAAGAGTCCACTGTTTAGCAGGAAAGAGCGGGAGGCGAACAATCAGTGTGAACAACAGCGTAATCAACAGAAGTCCCCTGGACAAGGGCATTTCAGCTGAAGTTTAAAATCTCCCCTTCAATTGCTGAGATGTCAAAGGGAATGAGAAAGTGAGTGTTTATCTTGAATGAAAGAATAGTGGTTTAGGCAAGAAAGTCAGTGTTTCCTTATCAGTTTCAGATAATGAAACCCAGGCTTCAAGGCAATTCTTCTCTAAGGGGTCAACAAGAGCCAGGCAGTACACATCCTCACCTATTAAACCAACACTCGCAATGCTTACAGACTGGACTCCGCTAGAAATATCTACCCAGTGCGACTCCACATACCACTTACTGGTCTGTGAAATGGCCTTCTGTACTTCTTCAGCCTGTGGGAAGTCTTCATGCCCGAAAGCCACGCTCTAGCATTCTACAGTTAGAAGCTGTATGAGCTTAAGCACTCTATGAGACTAATTTTCTGTATCTACAAACTAATAATAGCTACCTTATAGGGCTTTTAAAACTAATATAGTGTCAAGTTCTTAGCATAAGAGTATCTAATTTTTAGATACTAACCTAATTTTTAAAAAGATTAACCACACCACTTTTCAGGCCAGAAGTACTCTAGGTCTGTAATATGCAAAAGAATACTCCCTAGCAGCCAGGCTTATCTAAGGAAGCTGCTTTTTCCTTCATGTAAATACATCCTCCATAGGACCATCTTCTCATCAATAATTTCTATCTGTGCATCTCAAAAGAACCTGAAGCATCATTATCTCCTTACAATAGGTTCTGGAATTTTTCAAAGTAAGTGGAGGCAAGGAAAGTACTCAAGAAGAGACAATTCAAATGTAAATAAAACAAAGCACAAAGTTCAAATCCAGTTCAGGTTTGAAACATAATTTCAACAGAAGAGTATCCACAGGAGGAAAAAAATTCATGTTTTACATTGCTCATAATAACGTTGGACGTTGGATGAAGCCACCTAAGACTCCGTCTCCTCATGACTTTCTGTTCTGCTTCCTGCACAGTCTCTGGTATTTCACACTCCCAAATGGTGGTGACCAGTCTCCAAGACGTTCAGGAGGGCAGGGGCCTTGGAGGTAGGTAGCAGGACTCCTCTGCATTTTACATGCAAATAGATTCCAGAAAAGACAGCAGCTGCTAGAGGCCTCTGCTAGCTTGCTCTTGGTAGGTCCACTGCAGCAGGCAGTTCTGTCTCTTAGCACCAAAGTCTGTTCTTGGCTGAGGGTTTAAAAGAGCCCCTCAACAGAAGTTCTATTTAATAACTATAAGACAATAAAAACTAGAGTTATAAGCTAACAGGGATCATACTTGTCTCTTCATATGTATTCATATTAATTTCAGTTAAGCAAAAAGAAAAAAAAAGCATTAATACTTGAGATCCTAGGATTTTTTAATGTTATTAAGACATTCACAAAAAGCCATTCTCAAGCAGAATACTTAAGCAACACATATTGTGCATGCAGCAACTTGCTTAAGAAACACATGCATCTAAAAGGAACTGCTATGGTATAAACCTAATATAATTTTGAAATGTGCTTAAGAAACAGGGTAAATTATAGCCACTTAAGTACATTAACATGAATACCTTAAAATTCTAAATGCAGGGCTTGGTGCTTCTTGAATCTGTATGTGGAGGTGCTAGGCTTTTACGGGGGGGGGGGGGGGGGGGCTTTCTCCCTAACTAAGAGAAAAGGCCAGAATTTCATCAACTGCACTCAGAGCACCTTATTTCTTTGTGGGAAAATACAATAATGAACGTATTCTGGGACAGTTTTGTGTTCTATCTAAGCTATCTTTGTATATTAAAGATTATGGGAAGTTCTGAAATAAAGAAAACTATTTAACACATGCTATACTTATTCTACTACCATAAAGAACTAAGAAGAAACATCTGATGAGTTGCACTTTGATCTGTTATTATCAGATGCTGAACAATCCCTATAGCATAACCAGACGAAATGAAGACACGAGCAATCAGCAGGCCCACCAGCAGCAGCCGTGTGGGCTACTTTGCTCCGTGATGAAGTCTGGAAACTGCTGATTTAGGACAAAGCTATGGTGCTTCCAACACTTGTCCCAGTTCCCTTTTTCAGATTTCACTTCTGTTAACAGCCAAATAAAGGAGGAAGGGAAACAATGTTATACTAAAACACAAAGAAGGGTAAGTCCCTATCAACTTCACTCTCTAAACACCCATTTTTTTCCACTGAAGTGTTAGACGTCTAAATTTATGAACCAAGTCTAAGCAATGATTTAAATTTTCCTTCCAAAGGTGTGAGGAGAGTGTAAAGACTGAAAAAATCCTCCTCTTCCAAGTCAACAACCTATGTTCTTGGTAGAGGCCAGTTTTAAAAGGCTAGGTGATGTCTACAGGGATGAGCTGGCAGGTTTCAATTTCTGTGAAAGAGCTGCCTTCTTTCCTGGAACACAGACCTAAAATATTGCAGCCTCACATGGGCTCTCCGGAAGGACTCTTCACAGGGGAAGAAGAAGCAACTGGAGGCAGCAAAACTGCTTCAAGAAAGGGAGCTGAACTTCAACCTTTTCTCAACTGGGTCTTGACCTTTCAGGGTTCATATCTGGTCTGGTCACGAGTATCTTCATGGGAGAGTTAATCTGATCTGTGCAAACATAATCCACTGAAATGGAAAAACATTTACCGTATATGGTGCAGCCAAATTAAAAGAGGCAGATAAGCAGATTGAAGTAAGAAGTGAAAAGGAAAACCAAAAACTCTCCAGTTTCCCTGTCTCTGATGAAAACAGTTATTAATTTGCATAAAGCCACTAGGAAGGAGAAAAGCTTGCTTTTAAAAAGAAGGTTAAAAATATTTCAGTGTAGCTCACCCAACTTGTTCCTCAGATGTGGCAAATCATATATCCCCACAGTTCCCAGTTGCATGAACAACTGACTGACAAAATCTGTGACATCCTACAAAGAGTTCACAACGGTAAACTGAGTCATTAGCTTGAAACAAAGCACCATCTTGAAAAAAAACATGTAAAATTGCTATGTATGCATTAAGCTCTTAACCACTTCGTTGCCAAAATCCAAACCATCTTAAAAGTAAATCTCAAGCTGTAAAAAAAAAAAAACTTGAACCCAATGTACTAAATCTATATTTTAAAAAATACACTTGTCTCAATAACAATTCTTCTAAAATTGCTGTATCCAACAACTGAACCCAGAAGGCACAGTGGGAAAATGGCACAAGATTCCCACATCCTTTATTGGAGAAATAAAGTCCATATTTCTGGCTCTTGGGACAAATTTGAAGTTTACAAATCGCTAGTACTCAAATGGGCAACCAAATTCTCTGGTAAGGTATTCTCAACATATTGTTCTTGTGTTTGAGTGGCAACTTGTTTTGGAAACACCTATAGTGATATATTTTTAGCATTTAGCTCTGTAAAGATTAAAAGGCCAGGGTGAGTATTGTAACACAGTGGTTAAACCATAGCTTGGAATGCCTGCATTCCAAATAGAAGTGCCTGGTTCAAGTCCTGGTTCATTCAGCTTCCTGCTAATATGCATCCTGAGAGGCAGTGGCTGATGGCTCAAGTACATGCCAGCCATGTGGAAACCCGAACTAAATTCTGGGCTCCTAGCTTCAGTCTGGTCCAGCCTCAGCTGAGGCAGGCATTTGGGAAGTGAATCAGTGGGTAGAAGATACCTCTCTCTATCAGCCTTTCAAATAAATAAAAATAAACATAAAAACTTTAAAAAAAAATATTGTATTTAAAAAACTCATAGGTGCCTGGGGCTGGTGCTCTGGCACAATAAGTTAATCCTTCCCCTGGGTACCGGCATCCCATAGGCACACTGCTTCTTGTCCTGGCTGCTCCTCTTCAGATCCAGTTCTCTACCATGGCCTGGGAAAGCAGTGGAAGATGGCCCAAGTGCTTGGGCCCTGGCACCCACATGGGAGACCTGGAAGAAGCTCCTGGCTCCTGGCTTCAGAATGACAGCTCTGGCCATTATGGTTACTTGGGGCATGAACCAGTAAATGGAAGACCTTTCTCTCCTGTCTCTCACTCTCACTGTCTGTAACTCTACTTCCCAAATAAATAAATAAAAATGTTTTTAAAAAACCTCATAGGTCCCAAATAAGAGCTCAATTATAAACCAATAAGATTTGCTTTAATAACACTAAATAATTTTTCAGCCATAATGAGACTAGTTTCCCTCCCACATATTTCTTTAGCCCTTGAGTAGCTTAATATTCAAAATGAAATCTGAGTTCCGTTCCTACAGCTTCCTTCTCCAACAAGTTTCTTTTACAGCTTCAGAGAAAGTGAACTAAGAAAGCATAAAGGGTTAGAAAGTGATTAAACTTGAGGGTATTCTCCAAGCTTAGTCTGTTTCATGGGATGTCCTTCCTCCAGGCAACTTGGTAGGGAAGATGGAATGCTGTATGGAGCGGTATCGCATATGTCATGATACAAAATGAACAATATACATAAAAACATACAGAAGAAAAAATAATCTCTTACCCTCCCATCACATATAGTCAGGGACATTTAAGCATCTCTGTATATTCCTGCCAGTTTTGCTATACTTGCCCATACTTTTAAGAGGTGCAAATTTGCTGGAATATGCCAACTATCACCAAATGGTAAATGTTCTGGCCAAGACAACTGCCAATGCTATCTGCAGGCCAGATTTTTAAGAGAAAATTCAGTTTGAATTTGAATGCCTCTAGGTAAGTTTTAATTTAGCCATAGGTCTAATTACTCTTTATAGCTTCACATGAAGTTGTTTAAAATGCTTAGGTACCTGGGCTGTAAGTGTATCTGAGTTTGTAACTCATATAAAGTGTTCAGATAACCAAATGCCTGGATGAAACTGAATAAAGTACTTTAAAAAATGCACCTATTCTTCCTACCTAAGTCAAACTATACAAAAACGTTCAGGGTCAAGATTTCTTTCCAAGCTTTTATATAGCTTGCAGTCATATGCAAAAAGGATAAATTATCTCTACCCCATCCTCAATTTCTCAAGCCAAGTAAACAAGGACTCAGGAACCCCAAATCAAGAAAACCACTCATTTTGCAGATAAGTTTGAATAAGGAGAACTAAATAAAGCAATTCCAAGTGATAGGAGTGAAGTGGTATCAACATCGCTTGGAAGCTACACAGACATGATAAGGAAGCTGTGTCTGCCTGCTTGTTGGGCTACAAGATGCTATGGAATGCTCACAGCAAGCAGAAGATGGAGCAGGAGCCTAACAGAACACCTTGCATGGATTACCTACTCAGTAAACTCTTGGGGGCTGGCACTGTGGTACAGCAGATTAAGCTGCCAGCATCCCATATCAGAGCACAGGTTCATATCAACTGCTTCACTTCTGATCCAGCTCCCTGCTTATGCACATGGGAAAGCAGGGGAACATGGCCCAAGCCCTGGCCATAGCAGCCATTTGAGGATGAACTAGTGGATCTCTCATCTTCTCCCCTCTCTGTAACTCTGCCTTTCAAATAAGTTAAAAACAAAAACAAAAACCTGGGAATAACAACAATTAGGAGTAATTTCATGAAAGGATATCTGAAAAGGGTAGAAGGAAGTACCTGGCAATGTCTTGTTTTGTCAGTGGAAAGATCAGAAAGCCAATTGATAAGCAGAGTAACAACACAGAGTAAGGGCAGCAGGTGTACTGGGCGATTATTTGTCAAATATTTTTGTAATGGCAGTGGGCTGAGTAGATCATGTTAAAAGTTACGTAAGACACTTAAAATCGAATAGCAGGGGCCTGTGTGGTGGCACAGTGGGTAAGGCTGCTGCCCGTAGCACCAGCATCCCATATGAGCACCGTATTAGCCTCCGGCTAACGCGCCTGGGAAAGCAGTGACGGATGGCCTGTGGGCTTGGGCCCCTGAACCCATGTGGCATACCCCAGAAAAAGCTCTTGGCTCCTGGTTTCTGTAGCTATTGGGAAAGTAAACCAATGGATAGAAGACCTCTCTCTCTGTCTCTCCCTCTCTCTCTCCCTGACTTTCAAATAAATAAAACAAATCTCCTTTGAAAAAGTAGATAGCAAGTACTACTTAAGTTTGATGATTTCTCATTTTTTTTAAGCTTGTGGGAAAAATTCTCCTGTGCTTCACTCATTCAACAAGTTTGCATTTTTCTTGAGTTATGCACTTTTCCCAGCATGGTTTCCCCAGCACACAGTAGGAAATACCCTGATGCTTGTGGTAAAATCCAACAAGCTTTTGTGTTAACAAATGGCACCAAAAATGCTTGAATTTTCTATCATCTACTCAGCAACACTGTGTAATTTTCCTTAAATTTTTAAACCATTTCCCATCGCTTACAGTTTATTTGTTAAAATAACATGGCATTTTATCATTGTACAAATTACATTATCTGAACCTGCCTTATTAGATTTTAAAGATAAATATTTTATTTAGATTGTACTCTACTCACTGAGATTATGATCTTCATCAAAAGGCCTAACTACTGACCAGAATTTTTGAGTTTTCTTTTTTTTAAATCACAATCCTATTAGTTTTATTATTATTATTATAATTATTCTTAAACAATGGCTCTGAAAATGGTTCTGCCAAATACACTTTTAAAATAAAATAAAATCAATAGATATCCCTAATGAGAGAATATCCACTTGGACAACGCTATCCAGAAACATGAACAGGCAGGGTTTCAAAGCACTAGTCTAATCATTAACTTATCACTTGCATACACAGTGACTCATTTTCACGTGTAGTGCAGAGCATTTTAAATTTCATTTTAAATTAAAAAGCAGTTTCCTATTGACTAACATGAATACTATCCCAAGACTATGGTGAAATACCAAGTCTGTTTACACGATGATTCAATAAGAACTGAAAGGTAGTGTTTCAATTCCTCAGTCAGCCAGCCTCCCTCCCTATTGGCTCTAGACTCCTATTAAAATTGAGAACAAACTGATGAAAAAAATATTAATGGAGAGAAACTTCCCTTGTCTAATCCTAATTATTATGTTTCTAGAAATTAAATGATGATTTAAAAGTTTCCCCACCAGTTTCTCCAAGTAGGCAGAATTGAAGAATAAAAAGTTTTCTAAGCCAAATGCGCAAACCATATATTATACCCCACTGCCCACTTACATAATAATTTATTCAACATATTTCCCAACTGAATGCTATTTCATCCACTTTCATTGTAAGCAAGTATCAACCTGTGCAACAGCAAACCACAGTAAGTCCACATTGTATCTGCTCACTCTCAGAAGAAAGCTGACCATCTGTCAGCCTAAGTAGCCACTCTCCAGCCATAAAGCTTAAATGCTATTGCAAACTTTTCCAATTAAGTGGGACAGCCCAGCAAGATGCCTAAGGAGATGTACCTAAAGAATAGTAAAAGACTGAGGCTGATGTCAGCATCCCACATCAGCGCTGGTTTGAGACCCAGCTGTTCCATTTCCAATCCAGCTCCCTGCTGATGTACCTGGGAAAGCAGCAGGAGATGGCCCAAGTTCTTGGGTCCTGAACCCACCTGGGGGGCCCAGAAGAAGGCTCCTGGCTCCTGGTTCTGCCTGGCTCAGCCCCAGCTGTTGAGGCCATTTAGGGAGTGAACAAGCAGATGGAAGATCTCTCTCATTCTCTCTCTCTTTGCCCTTACTTCTTTCTCTCCCTCTCTCCTCCCCCTTTGTTCTGTAACTCTCCCTTTCAAATAAAATATTAAAAAAAAGAATAGTGAAATAATGTAGTAACACAAGGTCCAATCCCTAGCTTTCTTATGATTTGTGAAAGTACAAAACCTTTTTCTTCTGTTCTATGCAGAGAAAGCCCTGCTGCACCATTGTGTGCCCCAAGCACTGGACCACCATTGTCTGGAATCCTGTATGTCAGCTATCCTGATAAACTCTTCGTGGTTCTATGGAGCTTCCCTCTTCATTTTCTGGTTTCAAGATTCCTCAAGAGTTTGAGGACCATTACACGCTTCCTCCACTGTCAGGTACAAATGCCTACCGTGAGTCAAACGAGAAGAGAAAGAAGAGGATGATGACAGGAGATTACGCACAGGGAAACAACTTCCTTGAGTACCTCTATTTTTGTGAAACATTTCCATAGGTAATTTGATCTTAGGGCAAAGAACTTTTGAAGGGCTGTGACAGAATAACTGTCAAAGGTCAGCAAAGTCACAAACTCGCCAATTAGCAAGCCAAGAATTCTACTCAGGTTGAACACATCTATCACATAGAGCTTACATTTTTTTTTTTTTTTTTTGACAGGCAGAGTTAGACAGTGAGAGAAACAGAGAAAAAGGTCTTCCTTCCGTTGGTTCACATCCCAAATGGCTGCTACGGCTGGCACTGTGCTGATCCAAAGCCAGGAGCCAGATGCTTCTCCTGGTCTCCCATGCCAGTGCAGGGCCCAAGGACCTGGGCCATCCTCCACTGCCCTCCTGGGCCACAGCAGAGAGCTGGACTAGAAGAGGAGCAACTGGGACAGAATCCGGTGCCCCGATGGGGCCTAGAACCCAGGGTGCCGACGCTGCAGGAGGAGAATTAGCCTAGTGAGCCGCAGTACCAGCTACAGCTTACACTTTCTAAAATTCACATATTGTTAACATTTTTCAAAAACAATACATAATTAATGGGGATGACATGGACTGTTGATCACCAAAGGCCAGCACACATAGAGTAGCTCCGCCAGCTGAATATCAGACCAGCCAAGCCAATGGATAGAGACAACTTTTCTCTCCATACCTCCTATTCTTTGTTTTCATATTAGCCTATTACATTTATCTTCCTGTACATAGGACACTTACAAAGACTTAGGGTGAGTAACAAATATATCACCTACAGTACTTCAAAATAAATATCACATTGAAAATATTCAGGGGCCAGTGATGTAGTGCAGCGGGTTAAAGCCCAGTCTGGAGTGCCTGCATCCCATATTGGCACCAGTTCAAGTCTTGGATGCTCCACTTCCAATCCAGCTCTTTGCTATGACCTGAGAAAGCAGCAGAAGATGGCCCAAGTGCTTGGGCCCCTGCACCTGCATGGGAGACCTGGAAAAAGTTTCTGGCTCCTGGCTTCAGATCAGCTCAGCTCTGGCTGTTGTGGTCATTTGGGGAGTAAACCAGTGGAATGGAAGACCTCTCTCTCTCTCTGTAATTCTGTCTTTTGAATAAATTTTTTAAAAATTTTAAAGAAAAAAATATTCACAAAATTGAAAACTGAGTTTCATGGGTTAAAAAAAGAGTCCTTAAGAAACAAATTGTTAGAAGTTATTATTCTATTAAACATGGTCTGAAGATAGAACACTAGATCATGCTGAAAAACCAAAACTCAAATGAGAAATTACAACAGTCTTAGAAGTGAGGCCTGTGTTGCTGCTTTGTCTTTTGTCGTCTTTAACAGATTCATTCTCCACTTTCCCAAAAATCTTTGCCAGTGGCCAACCCTTACCAGATGTTCCAAAGGCCGTAAACTCTTTCCCTAAGAAAGTCTGTTTTTATTTAGACCCTATTTTACGTATAATGAGAAACAGCTAGTTTCAGACTTGTGGGTTCGGTTTACTTGAATCATTTAATACTCAATCTACAGGAAAATTTTCAACTGTTTCAGAACATACAGGATGGACTAGAATTTTTTTCTGAACTATTTTAATGTTCAGTGCATCTGTAATTGGAAGCTGTGTTTATGCATATGATAAGGACAAAAGTTCCTTCTTAGTGAGGAAAACGTGCTCAACAGGCTGGGTTACCTACCTTTTACTTTAATTAGTCTAAGAAGTGACTCCTAAGCTCTCCATTTCTTTTGTCTTAGTTTAGTCAAACAAGCTATTCATATTAATACACTTAGTGCACTGTTTTTCTTCAATGAGTCATTGAGGTCAATCAACTTAGATGCAATAAGGACAATACGAACTCCAAGAAAACAAAACTGTAAAGTCTCTCTACCATTCCTACATATTCAGCACAAAGTATATATTCAATGACTAAGGCAACATTTAAGAATGAAGGGGTAGTAGTTAAAAAAAATAAAAACAAAGAATGTAACCATACTTACCATAACCTAGGTTTAAATATAATGGATTATATACATTCAAATATAGGTAGGTATTTTTTAATTTCGGAAATCATTTTTAAAGAGAGTAAAAGTATACCATTTAACTTCTCTTAAGAGCGGTGTCCGCTGTGTTTATCCTTATAATTTAAAGTTAAAATTCTGAGAGACTCCTGATCAGAGGAGGCATCAGATATCAAGTGATGCTTAACACAAATGCACTTTCCGACAAAACTAACCTTAAAGAAGGCAAACCATTTGTAGTCTTTCAGCACAATCTCAAAGCCTTGGTTGTAAATGATGGTGAAATGGCCAGAATTCCCCAGGTCATCGTATGCTGTATCCAGCTTCTTAAGGTGTACTACTACTTTTTTTTCTGGTGGTCCTAAAGAAAGGGAAATGCAAAACAAAGGAAAATTATTTGAATATCAATGAGCAGAAAAATTTTCTCAAGGATTTCCATTATTTGATCTGGTTGTTTTCCTTTTATACTACTACATTTGGTAACACAGCCTGGGTATGAAGAAATCTGTCTCTCACTCGTCACCTCTGTACAGTTCCCGATGGTTCCCAGAGATAGAGAAGCACCATGTATCCCAGAAAGCAGGAACACTCCAGAAAGTATAGCTCCTACTTCTGCATCGCATCCAAACATGGACAAACATGTTCAACCGAGGAATGGGATGTGCTCAAAATTATAGACAGAATTTAGAAGGCGAAATGATAGTCAAAGAGTGAAAAACACGAGAAAATGTATGACAAAGAGATAAACAGGCTATCTATAAGATCCTAAGGAGGATAATGTGTTAGGTCCACGAGAAGAAGTGGACCTCAAGGCTGTGCAGTTTCAAACTTTGGAATCTGGATCCTTCCTCCAATTTTTCAGCAAACCCCAGGTTGTTATCCTATAAGACTAATTTTTGCTGACAAGAATTATACCATGAAGCTCCAGAAGATGAGGGCTGGGATGTGTGGACGTCTCCAATTCCAAAGGTGGCTCTATAGGCAGAGGCTGCCTGAAAAGGCTTCAGTTGTATCCATCTGCAGATTTCTCCCTGGAGACAGTTTTTCCATGACACCAATTAATTCTCTGACCTGGGAGATTTCAGCACAGTGCAAATCCTGATGTCCCTTCTGCCCAACCTCAACATTTAAAACTATCAATGGTTATAATACCCAGGATTACAAAACACCATGCAGTCATGTAGAGTTAAGGCAGCTAAATCTGCCCTTCTTATTTGTTCTGTTGACAAGGAAGTTACAGCTGGGAGCCCTACTCATTCTGCACAGGCTGTAAGGGTTTGGGCAGACTAAGTGTGATTTTTCTGACTTGCAGTTGTTACATTTTTCTCTTTTTCATCAGATTTTTGTCCTAGAGATAGCTACGCTAGCTGAAGGGATCTGGCTAAGACACAGATTTATTAAATCTTCTTGGAGCCAGGTATTGCACTTGGCTCAGGCTAAATATAGTTACTGAGTAGAGAGGGGTTTTTTTTGGTTTGTTTGTTTTCTTTTCTTTTTTAAGATTGCGTATATTCTTACAATACATACAACAGTGCAGAGTGGCATCCCAAATTTTCCAGGACTTGCAGCATCAACTTACACCCAAATGAAAACCTCTGAGGCCAAGGCCCAGTGACCCTGGAAGTGAATTTCTAGCTTTTGAATCCCTGAAGCATTTCTCTCTTTTGTGTTGTGCACACGTTTTTATTATTATTATTATTTATAATTATTTGCATCGTGTCTCACCTATCTGTCACCCTCTTTACACCTATTCTGCCCCTCCCCCACCACCAGCAGGAGCCCTGCACACAGGGTATTCACTATTTCTTATTACAGAATTGAATTTAACACAAAACATAATAGCCTTCTTTCATATTAAAAAAAATTGCTGGAACTTATGGATCCTTTCCCGCAAACTCACAGAAGGAGAAAAGGCTTGCTGTGTTGAGCCTTTTTTGTCTTCACTACAATTTCAAAAACTACCCGATTGGACCGGGGAGTCAAAAGACCGCAGGTCTGAAACAACCCAACCCAAGCCAAAAAGTACAAAAAGTAAGAGGAAAAAAAAGTTTTGGAAAAAGCGTGTAAGCTCCAGGAAAAGAAAGTGTGAGGCTGAAAGTTCTCGGGCCAACTTTAATTTGGCGGCCCTGGCACTGGAGAACGTAGCCAAGGGACTGACCAGTGTCCTTCGCAGACGTCCGCAACCGCGCACAAGCACCCGGGTCGGGGTGGAGTGGGGGTGCGGGCGCCACCGCGAAGGCTCAGCAGCCATGAAGCGGCGACCCGGAGGAGTCCCAGGCCGGCGCGGGAAAGCAAGTGGGTCTAGGGGCGCCGGCAGCTTACCCATGACCGAGCAGTTGATGTCCCGCTGCGAACCACTAGGGCCCACTTGGAAGACCCAGGTGCCTAACAGGTCGGGGTAGGTGCAGTTGGCAGGTGTGTCGCAGAGCACGGTGCGGACCCCGGAAAGGAACAGCAAGAGTGCGGCGAGCGGCAGACTGGACTCGGGACCCATGGTGGCGAGGGCCTGCACAGGAGCGGTGCCGCCAACAGGCACCGGAGCGCCCAGAGTACGCAGAAACACAGCCCGGGCCGCGCGCGCCTAGAAATAGCCGGGGGTCCGGAAACCCGCGGCCCGGCGGGGCGGGGCCACGGCGCAGTTTGGGGGTGGGGATGGGGTTGGGCTCCGGGCGCAGTCCCGCCCCCCAGGTGGGGGCTGAAGTGCTCGCACCGCCCCTGCCTGGCTACAGCTTGACCCTGAACTCCCGGAGAGCCCGGGACCTTATTCAGTCAGCAGCTAAGGGAGGAGGATACACCAGGGTCCCGCGAAGGGACCGAGCAGACACAGACTTTGCTCCTTCTGCGGGGAGAGAGAAAGAGAGAGAGGTGGAAGTCTAACAACTGAAGCTCACTTTGGCTGCTTTTTTTTTTATCTCATTGGTCTTCTCGGGATCAATTGCCTCATAACCGAAGCTGGGCTTTATTTCCGTTAAAAAACTATGCTTACTCACCCCCAATCACTTTGAGGAGTTCTCTTCCTTCCTTTCCCAACTCTACCTTTTTATTTGCTTGGCTTTGTTTGGTTCCCTGATTTGCCTGTTTGTCTACACGAGAATTTGTGCAAACTTTCAGTCTTGGAGTACCTATTAATTTTGCATTTCACCCCTCCCCCTGCCTCTGGAACTTTATGGGATTTTTTTTTTAACCTTACGGGATTTAGTTGGGGGTGGGGACCTGTCAGAGATAATATTGCTCAACCACTTTTGTCTGACAGATGAAAAGCAGGAGGTCCAGACAGGAAGTAGCTTGCCCAGGCAGACAAATGGGACCGATGATGGCAGTAGGGGTGGTAACAGTGTGCCAATCCAGTGCTCCACAAATATTAGGTAGCACCATTTCCAGGTGCCTCCATGCTCGGTTTAGGATCGTCTTGTGATAGCTTATGAGCTTTCCTGTCTGTCCTTGGTAATTGGAGCAGCTTTCTTTACTCAAACTTACTAGGTGTCAGGCCCAGTGACACCATCATGTACCCCAGCCCTCTTAGGCACGTGTGTTTTTGCCCCATCCAAATGGCCAGAAATAAATATTTATATGTCCACCTTTTGTACCAGAATATAAGCATTCAAAAGGAGCAAGTCTAACTTACTCATTTTTATTTTCTCGGATTCTGGCTTTCAAACAATCAGAAAAATGTTCTTGAATGTTAAAGTAAGTGCACTTCATATCCTTATCTTGGTTTCTAAGCCTGAAAGTCAATCTCAATGTGGAAAATGGAATTGCTCTTGAAAGCTCAGTGATGAAAAGACTCTCCAATGGGCACACAAACTACCTTGCCATTTTTAGGACTCAAAAGTGCCATCATAAAAATTAGGCTAACACACTTACTGTTTAAACATACAAAACAGAGTAGCTTGCTTTCCTAAACCTCTTGTAAAGTATGTCACTGGTAGTTAAAACATTACCATTTGTATTGGGTTATTATTATTGTAGGGTCAAATAAGCTAGACATTTCTTTGATAGGGAGAATCAAAGTAGCACACTTAATTATGAAGAGTTTAAAATGGTCTTTATTCAATGAATGGTAAGTACAAGGGGATCTTGGAGACCTCTTAGGCTACTGGATTAATTTGAATACGGTGTGGAGAACTGAGAGCAGAATCACTTGCTGAATGTCATATTACCACTTATTAAGAGTCAAGAGTTAACCTCCTGTGCCTTGATTTTTGGTTTAGTGTATTTCATGAACATTTTTTAAACATTTTATTTATTTATTTATTTGACAGGTAGAGTTATAGACAGTGAGAGAGAAAGAGAGAGAGAGAGAGACAGAGAGAAAGGTCTTCCTTCCGTTGGTTCACCCCTCAAACGGCCGCTACAGCCAGAGCTGCGCCGATCCGAAGCCAGGAGCCAGGTGATTCTTCCTGGTCTCCCATGCGGGTGCAGGGCCCAGGCACTTGGGCCATCCTCCACTGCCTTCCCGGGCCACAGCAGAGAGCTGGACTGGAAGAGGAGCAACCAGGACTAGAACCCCAGCACTCATTTGGGATGTCGGTGCCGCAAGCGGAGGATTAACCAAATGAGGCATGGTGCCGGCCCCTCTTTTTTTCCTTAAGATTTATTTTATTTGAAAGTCAGAGTTACACACAGAGAGAAGGAGAGGCAGAGAGAGAGAGAGGTCTTCCATCCAATGGTTCACTCCCCAATTGGCCGCAATGGCTGCAGTGGCACCGATCCAAAGCTAGGAGCCAAGAGTTTCTTCTAGGTCTTCCATGTGGGTGCAGGGACCCAAGGACTTGGGCCATCTTCTGCTGCTTTGCCAGGCCACAGCAGAGAGCTGGATTGGAAGTGAAGCAGCCAGGACTGGAACAGGCACCCATATGGGATGCCGGCACTGCAGTCAGGGGCTTTACCTGTACGCCACAGTGCTGGCCTCAGATCTGTTTTCAATTAACCTTATACACATACGGTTAACTCTATACTAAGTAAAGAGTTCAACAAATAGTATATAAAAAACTGTTTCTCAACATTAGAGACAAGGGCTGTTCAAAGTCATTACATCTCAAAGTGTCAATTTCACTTCTATACATTACCTTTTAGGAGCTCTTTTAGTTATCACAGATTAGGGAGAACATATGGTATTTGTCCTTTGGAGACTGTCTTATTTCACTAACTATGATGTTTTCTAAATCTCAGAGAGAGAGAGAGAGAGAGAGAGAGAGAGGAGAGGAGAGAGAGATGGATGACCTTGAGAGTGCCACTCTTTGAAGTCTGACTCTGACACTCACCAGCTCTTTATTCTTGAGGAAGTTATTTGACTTCTTTGCATGACTTAGTTTTCTCATCTATAAAATGTGCATACTTATCTTCCCCATGACTACCTTATTTTGTTTTAAGAAGACTAAATGAATATATATATATATATATATATATATATATATATGGAGAGAGAGAGAGAGAGAGAGAGAGAGAGACGAGAAAGAGAGAAAGTCTTCCATCCACTTGTTCACTCCCCAAATAGCCACAATGGCTGGATCCAGGCCGATCTGAAGCTAGGTACCAGGAGTTACATCCAGGTCTACCATGCAGGTTCAGGGGCCCAAGGACTTGGGCCATCTTCCACTGCTTTCCCAGGCAATAAGCAGAGAGCTGGATCAGAAGTGGAGCAACCAGCACTCAAACCAGCACCAATATGGGATGCCTGCACTTCAGGCGGTGGCTTTACCTGCTACGCCACAGCACCATTCCATGTTCATTGTAATTCTAACATGCTGAATAATTCCTGGCACATAGTAAGTGCTCAAGTACTTATTGATTAATATGATGGGTATAAATTTATATTTCATGGTATTTAGCAAAAATCATTATGATTTCCATGTTTTTCGCCTTGGGGATAAATCTGAAAATCACTGCACAGGTATGCACATCTAAACAAAGAAAGATTTTAGAAACAGAGGAAGAACTTGACATATCAACATTGTATGATGGCATTTGGTATTGTGTATAGTTATGACATTGGTGGCAATAATAATAACAATAATTAATAATAATAATACTTTTAATTATCTAGCACTTTACATTTTAAAGATAGCAAACATATTATCCCACTTCATTATTACACACATGTATGAGAAACATTGTCTTATTTACTTTATATGCTGTATAAAACTGAGGCTCAAAGAAGTTATTAGGTAGTAAAGCCAGTGAAAGAAAAAGTGAGGTGGGAAGAAGATTAGGAAGAAAATGCTCTGGATGACATCATAGGTGCAACACCTGTGAGAAGAACGAGATGAGAACTGCAGAGAAGCAGATTCGGAAATGTAACTCTGAAGGGCAGGTGGTGTGATTCAGAGTTAAGTTGCCACTTGGGACTTCAGCATCCCATATCAGAGTGCCAGGAATCCAGCTATGCGTCGAATCCACTTCTTGTTAATTTGCATGCCAGGAGGCAGAACAGGATGGTCCAAGTACCTGGATTACTGCCTCCTACCTGGGAGATCCAGATGAAGTTCCTGGCTTCTGATTTCAGCCTGGCTCAGCCCTGGATACTGAGGACATTTGGGGAATGAAACAAGGGATGGAAGATCTGTCTCTCCCTCTCTGTCACGCTTATGTATCCATAAGCCTTAAAAAGAAAAAAAGGAGAAAGTGTAGCATTGAGATTATTTGAGCCTGCCCAGCAGGGAACTCTGGTGCATGACTAAACATTTCAAAGAGCAGCTCCCCTTAGGCAGAAATGGCTATCTGTGTTGTGCTTAGTCATTGGCCTCAACTGGAAAACTGTCTGCAAACAGCACTCCTACAACAGGTGCTCTCTTGAGGAGAGGTGCAGGCACTACACCTCCATAGCAATCACAGTAGGGAAACTGCTGGCTGCAGCCAGCGATTTGTTCCCAAACAGAAAAAGGAAGCTGAAGCTCTTGTTCAGGTCTTTTGGTGTCTCAGGCTACACTCCTGTTTCTGTCCTTCCGATCTTGAATCTAGGCAGATGTGAAATTATCTTTCCTCTAGCCTCCTGTTCCTGTATTCACAGGTCATTACAATTACCTGATGGATTGTCTCTTCCACTAGCTCCTATACTCCTTGATGGTGAACTGTATGAATTTTGTACACTAAGTCTTGTCATAGAGCCTGGCTGGTATTTACTCACTGATCTTCCTAATAAAACAGAAGAAAGGAAGGGAGGAAGATCAGTGAGAGGGAAGGTAAAAGGACTGAATAATTAGATTTCTATACATGAACATTCGGCTGATGAGAGCTTTTGATCCTCAAATCCTATAGGTTTCTTCTCTATTTGTTATCTTTCCACTTTGCCATCCTTTCTGCCTAAATAGTTCACCCAGTTTTTATTTCTTTTTTTTTAAATTAATTTATTTATTTGACAGAGTTACATAGAGAGAGGGAGTGACAGAAAGAGAGGAAGAGAGATCTTCTACCTGCTGTTTCACTCCCCAGATGGCCACAACAGCCAGGGCTGAGCCAGGCTGAAGCCAGGAGCCAGGAATTTCTTTCGGGTCTCCCTCATTGCTGCTAGGGGTCCAAAGACATGGGTCATCTTCCATTCCTTTTCCCTGGTTATTCGTGGGGAACTATACTGGAAGTAGAGCAGCCAGGATATGAAGTGGCACCCACATGGGATGCAGGCGACCCAGATGGCAATTTTACCTGCTATGCCACAATGCAGATTGCCCAGTTTTCCAATGATTGCTCATTCTCAGGGTTTATGAAATTCCCAATGATGAATTTTTTACCTCATCAGAAAAGGGTTCCCATGACCATATGAGCAGAAGTTACCTTCTCTAGCTATTCCATTTCATCGCCCTCTTAATTTATACAGTTTTTGTGTGTATTAAGTATCTGCCCCTCTGGAATATAAGATGTGTGTAGTGGTGCTTTGTCAGTTTTGATCATCACTGTATCCCTAGCACACACTAGGTCCTCACTAAATATTTATTGTATGCTGGTTAAAATTACCTTACTCTCCAGCTCTAAGAATCAGGCTTCAGGGCCGGTGCTGTTGCATAGCAGGTAAAACTGCCACCTTCAGTGCAGGCATCCCATATGGGCAGCGGTTCAAGTCCCAGCTGTTCCACTTCCCATCCAGCTCTCTGCTGTGGCTGGGAAATCCTTGTGCCTCTGCACCCACATGGGCAAACTGGAAGAAGTTCCTAGCTCCTGGCTTCAGATCAACCCAGCTCCAGCTGTTGTGGCCATTTGAAGAGCGAACCAGAGGATGGAAGACCTCTCTCTCTTTCTCTCTCTCTCTTTCTCTGCCTCTAACTCTCTGTAACTCTGCCTTTCAAATAAATAAATAAACCTTAAAAAGAAAAGAGGCTTGCTGTGAGCAAATTTTTAACTGGTAAACATTTATTTCAGTAGACATTAAGTTTTATATTTCTTACTTTAATTTGTTCACTTTCATCTAACACAAGGAACCAACTAGTGAGCCCCAGCAACAACAGGTACTTTTTGAATATTTAATTATTTATTTGGAAGTCAAAGCTACAGAGAGAGAGGGAGAGACAGAGAAAGAGAGAAGTTTTCCACCTGCTGGTTAACTCCCCAGATGGCCTCAATGGCCAGAGCTGGGCCAGGCTGACGCCAGGAACCAGAAGCTTCTTGTACAGTAGGTTAATCCTTTGCCTGCAGTGCCAACATCCCATATGAATGCTGGTTCTAGTCCCAACTGCTCCTCTTCTAATCTAACTCTCTGCTATGGCCTGGGAAAGCAGTAAGATGGCCCAAGTTTTTGTACCCCTGCAGATCGGCACAGCTCTGGCCGTTGCGACCATTTGGGGAGTGAACCAGCAGAAAGACCTTTCTCTCTGTCTTTTCCTCTTACTGTCTGTAACTCTGTCTCTCAAATAAATAAAGAAAATCTAAAAAGAAGAAGAAGAAGAAGAAGAAGAAGAAGAAGAAGCAGCAGCAGCAGCAGCAGCCGCCGCCGCCACCGCCGTCTCCCGGTCTCCCACATGGGTGGCAAGGCCCTAAATACTTGAGCTATCTTCTGCTGTTTTTCCCAGGCCATTATCTGGGAGCTGGATTGGAAGTGGAGCAGCCAGGACTGGAACCATGGCCATTATGGGATGCTGGCATTGCAGGTGGCAGCTTTACCCACTACACCATAATGCCAGCCTGAACAACAGGTCATCTTTTTTAGAGATTTATTTATTTAATTATTTGGGAGATAGAGTTATAGACAGAGAGAGGGAGAGACAAAGAGAAAGGTCTTCCATCTACTGGTTTACTCCCCAAATGGCCACAAAGGCTGGAGCTAGGCCAATCCAAAGCTAGGAGCCATGAGCTTCTTCTGGGTTTCTGACACAGGTACAGGGGCCCAAGCATTGGGTCATCTTCTACTGCTTTCCCAGGCCATATTAGACAGCTGGATGGGAAAATGGCACCCATGTGGGATGCAGGCACTGCAGGTGGAGGTTTAGCCCCACATGTCACAGTGCTGGCCCAACAACACGTATTTTAAGTGAACACACTAGTGTGAATTATCTGGAAATTCTGGAAGCTGACTCAGAATACTTGGAGTGCTACTCTTAAGTCAAGTCATCACACACATTAGACAACAGGAAGGCTAAATCACGTATCAGCATTTTATTCTCAAAGCTTTGTGGTTGGAGTTCACTTCCCTTTTCCCTATAGATTATTACTGTGAGGAAACATGAAGTCAAACGAGGTGAATTCTAAAACTGCAGAGCTGTAGAATCTAAGCAGGAAGTGAACAAAACCAGATCAGCAGCTGGGCTGGCTTAAGGGTGGCAAAGTTGAGACTATTAGTTTCTCTAAGGTGAGAAAGTTCACTCCTTTCTCAAGAATCTGATATCACTCCCAAGTAATAACAGAGAAATATTAAAGATGTCTTATTTGCACAATCAGTGAGAAAGATGAAGCTGGTTTGTGCATTTCTCCCCTACTTTACACAACACTAGCACCCTATGCCCCACGAAGAAAGAGAGAGAAAGAAATAACTTCAGTGCAGAGACTAAAAATGAAAGTGACAGAAGTTTGAGGGAATGAGACCTCAACTCTATCATCTTTATACCTACTTTTCTTGTCTTTGTCTTATTAATTGTTTCTGTATTTTATTATGAGATATAACATTCTATAAATTTTACTTAACATATCAACTTATTTTGGTATTGGGCCACAGTTTTTTTTTTCCTACTTTCCATTTTTCTCTTTTATTTCTTCCACACAGCCTGCCAAGCAAGATACTACACATCCACTTCCTGGTGGGTACCCTTCAAATCTTTTACTAAAGTTACCCAGCCATTAACAGTATGCATCACAAAAAAGACAAACAATATTTAAAGGCACAAATTCTGGAACTGAAACGCTGTGGTCTGAATCCTGACATTACTTCTTACTACCTGTGTGGCCTTAGGAAAGTTACTATTCTTATTCAGCTTCCTAATCTGTAAAACCAGGATAACAATAATGCCTACCCATGAGGTTGTAATGAGGCCTTGAATAAATTATTACATGAAATGCTTAGAAAAATACTGTCACACAGTAAGCATTATGGGAGTACTATCAGCATTATTTTGATGTGCATATGTGTGGATTTTGTGGTTTATTTTCATAAAAAGGGAATATACATACACATTTCTCTTCAACTTAATTTCATTCTCAGTGAAATGCTTTCATTCTTGAAAACACAGTATAAGGAGGCAGGCATTTGCTGTAGTAGGTGGGACAACGTTGGGACACTTGCCTTCCACATCTAAGTGCCTGGGTTCAAGTCCCAGTTTTCTAACCCATTCCAGTTTCCTGCTGTTGCATACTCTGGAAGCTACAGGTGAAGGCCCAAGTGGTTGATCCTCTGCCACCCATGTGGGGGACCTTAATTGAGTTCCTGGCTCCAGACTTTGGTCCCCCTTGTCATTGCAGGCATTTAGGTAGGATTCAACCAGCAGATGGGAGCTCCCTGTCTCTCTACCTCTCAATAATAAAATACAGATCTCTGTGCTTCCAGAAGTTGAATTCACTTATGGGACATATTTACATGAGATTTAAGGTCTGTAACATCTATTTAACTGCTTTTTTATTAAATGGCATTTGGGTTAGTTCCAAGCGTGTTTGCCATGACAAACAATTTTGCAATAAGAATTCTTGAGTATATGAGTGTATCCTTCCTACAGATGCTTTATTTCTGTAGGAAAGTAACAGGACACAATTGTTGGATCCAATAGATTTGCATAAGTGTCCAGAAGAGACTTAGCAAATCACATTTCTATCAACAATGCCAGACAGTCTTCCTCCATCCTCTGTTCCATCCACAAAAATCTCCTTTCTTTGAGATGTTTTAAATCCTTAAATTGATTTAAATTTAAATATTTAAAATCGGTTGAAATGTTTTACATAATTATCATTTAAGTATATTTTTTCATATTATGTCTCTGACCTACCTAAGGTCTAGTTCTTGTGTATGTTATGATATGGGAGTAGTTCAGTGGCCTTTTTATCTACTAATGGTTTCAGCATTATTTATTAAATAAACCTTATTTTCATTCTAAATTTAAGTTAAAAATCTGAATATATTAAATTCCAACAAACACTAAAGTATTTTATTTTGTTTTGCTCAGCTGATCTGCTTTTAAAGCAAATTCCCTTACTGATTTATTTTTTTATATTTTTCTCAGCTTTCTCAGTCAGCTTTTAGCCCATATGAATTTTAGGATCATTCAAAACGTTTTCAAAATTCCTTGGTTTCTTCAAAGTTGTGCCTTTGCTATTCCCCTCCTCTTTGTTTTCACGTAATGAAAAATTAAGAGGATCTAAATTTTGGATACTATTTAAAAATAACCAGCTTTCTCCATATACATTCATCTACCCTAATGTTTTGCTTGTTTTCAACTAATTTCATCTCTGATTTTGTAATTTTTTTATTCCTAATTTAACTCATCTTATGCCTCTTTTCCTAATTTAATTATGTTAGTGCTTAGTTAGTGCCTTATGTTCAGTCTTTTTCTTTAATAATAGTTGATATTTTAGGCTCTAGTTTTTCTTCTGAGCAACCTGCATCTCACAAGTTATAATATGAAAAATGTTTGTTAGATAATTTAAGTAGTTTATAGTTTGTCTCATTTCCAATTTATCCCATAGGTTATAATCTATTTCTTTTTTTAAGTAGCTAAAGTTTGTATTATGATTGATTTTTATTATTTATTAGATTATTTTAAAATTCTGACCTATAAAATCAGCATTTAAAATTTTTAAAAAGATGTTTATTTATTTGAAAGGTAGTGTTACAGATAGAGAGAAAGAGAGACAAAAAGAAAGGTCTTCTATCTGCTGGTTCACTCTCCAAATGGCTATAATGGCTGGAGCTAAGCTGATCCCAAAGCCAGGAGCCAGGAGCTTCTTCTGGGTAACCCACTCAAGTATAGGGGCCCAAGGACTTGGGCCATCTTCTACTGCTTTCCCAGGCCACAGCAGAAAGCTGGATTGGAAGAGGGACCACAGGAGGAGGCTTAACCTACCGTGCCACAGCACTTGGCCCTCTAATGTTCTTTCCACAAAGGTGATTGTGAAGTCATATTGTTCACATGACATCATACAAATAGAGGCCATCATATAAGTCTGAATGGATAAAATAATAAGCCACATGGTTTGGAAACTTTTACGAGCATGTTTAAAATTCCAATAATTTTTTAAATAAATAAATCTTTTGTTTTTAAGATTTATTGTATTTATTTGAAAGGCAAAATTACACACAGAGAGAGGAGAGACAGAGATAGAAGTTTCAGTCCACTAGTACACTCCCCAAATGGCTACAATGAGTAGGGCTGGGCCAGGCCAAAGCCGGGGATCAAGAGCTTCATCCAGGTCTCCCGTGTGGGTGCAGGGCCCACTGCTTTCCCAGGCACAGTAGCAGAGAGCTGGATCAGAAGTGGAGCAGCCAAGATTCTATACAGTGCCCTTATGGGATGCCAGCACTATAGGTAGCAACTTAACCTGTTTTACCACAACACCAGCCCAAGATTCCTGTAATCTTTGTCACATCTTATTAACATTTTTCTCCAAAACCACAGTTCTCTTTTTGCTCCAGAAATACTCTGTGGAATTAGCATATGAACAAAATCAAAATCTTTGAATTTTATTTTATTTTTTAAAATTTTATTTGTTATACATGTTTCATGTCTTTTATATATACTGGTTTAGGAACATATTGATAGTTCCCACCCAACCCTCCCTCCTGCCCATGCTGAATTTTATTTTAAAAGATATTTATAAAGATCTTTCTGCACATAGATAATGTACTGGATCACTTGACTTGATTAATACAACTACATTTTGTTAATATTATGACTGGACAAGTTCCTTCAAATAAAATAATTTGAATGAATTTATTCACTCAATTGTGGGTATTTTTGGCGTTCTGACATATGGAATAATTAAATCATATAATTTAATGTGGATTAGAGTTAGACAGAATATGTTATTTAATGGAAACTGGGTCTCAGAGAAGCTGAGCTACATTTAATTTAGTACCAAGATTAGCTAACACCTACAGCATGCAAAGTAAGGGAGTCTGAATCACTGTGCACCCAGCTTTCCAGATTTTACACAGCTATGAATATTATGTGGTTGTTATAGAAAGATTTGATAAAATAACATTAATAACTATTAGCAGTAACAATAATAGAAATTATTTAAATGTAAAAACATAGGGCTTTTGGGAGATGATTCTTTGTAGCATTTCTACTTAAGTTTGGGTAGACTCTCTTAAAGGTTGTTACCTCAGGAAACAGACTCTTGGACACTGCAAGTAGAGTCTGCAGACAGGCCCAGGGACTGACTTGCTTGCTGGCCAGGAAGATAAAGATGAGATGGTTCCCTTTGCTTCCGGGAGACATTCCCAGGTCATACTTTTCCAAAGTGGAGATGTACAGAAACTCCTTTATAGTACAGTACTGGATATCCTCCTCTGAGAAGTCTTCCATCGTAACGCAGAGCATGTGTGATTATTTATCTGGTCCACGTCTACATTGCCCCTGCCTCTTTTTTATATATTATGGGATGTATTGTTTTACTTACATGTTCTCATAGTATGAGATCCATACACATTCTTGTACTAGTTACATGTATTCCTTGTTTGAGAGAAAGAGAGAGAGAGAGAGAGAGAGAGAGAGAGAGAGAGAGAGAGAGAGAGAGAGAGATTCCCAATGCTCACCATTGCCAGGGATTGAGTCAGGGTGAACCTGTGAGCTAGGAACTCAATCTGGGTCTCCCATACGGGTGGCAGGAGCCCAACCAACTTGAACCACTACCAGCTGCCTCCGATGGTGTATATTGGCAGGAAGCTGGAAACAGGAGTGGAGGCTGGACTCAAGCCCAGATACTCTTGATGTGGACATCTCAACCAGCATCTTACTACTAGGCAAAGTACCTGTCCTGAGATTATGACTTCCCATAAAAAGATGCTTTCCAAGAGCTTGAATCAGTTACAGCTTTATGAGCCATGTTACAAGGTATTTTCATAATCACTTTCTTTTTTTTTTAAAAATAAGCATTGTTTTTTTTTTTTTAAAGATTTATTTATTCATTTGAAAGGCAGAGTTAGAGAGAGAGAGAGAGTCTTCCATCTGCTGGTTCACTCCCTAAATGCCACAGTGGCTACAGCTAGGCCAGTTTGAAGCCAGGAGCCAGGGCTTCCACGAGGCCATTAGCAAGGTGCTGATTAGGAAGTCGAACAGCCGGGACTTGAACCAGCACTCATATGGGATGCCGACGCTGCAAACCATGGCTTTAACCCACTACACCACAGCACTGGCCCCACCACTATCTTCCATATCTTCCCTGTAACTCATGGTTTCAGCTATCCTTAACTGTTCACACTTCCTAAAATTCTTGTAGGCTGTTTACATGTTTCTTCTCTCTACTTGGTTGGCATATACCACTTTTTTCTGGCAAATCTCAACCAAAATAGCACTTTCTCAGAGAGTTATCCTCTGACATCCCAAACTGTAATATGTAATCATTACACCTGATACTTCCCTATGTGATATTCATCCCGCATGTAGCTGACGTTCTGATTCCTGGCTTAAATTTCAGCTCCTCAAGAGCTAGAATCTCATTTGCCGTTTTAATCCCTGAATCCCTGGTGCTAGTACAGAGCTTGACAAGCAGTAAGTACAGATGCAGTTCTCTTGAATTAGCAAATAGTTCTTGAATGGATGGAACTTTTCATATCCTTTTAACAATCTAGTGAGATCCACAGGGCAATTACTCCTGATTTGACAAGTAAGAAATCACAGATATTGTTTGAATCATTCTCCTCAAGTTTATAAAAACCCAAGTTTCTTGTCTCCAATCAGATATTTTTCCAATACAACATTTCAGAAAGTTCTGAATATTTTTGTCATTTAAAAATGATGTATTGTCACACAAGCTGAATTTTCAGGAAGAGTCATAAAAATTTGTTAAATATATCATTGGCTCTATGTCTGTAGAGATGTATCATGATACCTCTGAATCAATAATTTCCCCATTAATAGATTCAATTTAGCCCAATCAGGAATTATAACCACAGAGGGAATAATTTGTCTTCCTGTACTTCTAGGAGCCAGGTTGAACTTAACTTTGTTCAGGAAATTAGACCGCCCTCTCATCCTGACTTGCAGACATGCATGAATCATGCTCAGATAATTTTATCATTAGCTCTTGCAGTTTTGCAAAAGGTCTGTAGGCTACAAATTTTAAGTTTTCCAATGAGTAATCAATAAAGACAAAGCAATATAGAATAGTAATTTCTATTTTTTCTCTTTGTTCAGTTCAAATCAACTAGAAAGTTTAATTGTGTAATGTTTCTATGTTCATTTATGAGAAGAGGAAAATGATAATTTTATAGAAAACATTTCTTTTTAAATGCAACTCTCAGGCTTTTCCATATTGCAGTCTAATGAAACAAACAAACTCATCAGATTTAATATACTGTCCAGTCTATATCACAGAAATGCAAAATACAAGCAAATGTGCCAAGAAGAGCCTTAATGCAGCCAGGTGGTCCTAAGTACTCAAGAGCGTTGCAGGTTGTCAGTTCGTTTCTTGATTATTGTCACAATGCAGGGAGAGTCTTTGTCTCAAGCAGGAGAAACAGATCTCTGATTTCACACAAGGTTCTGCAGGTGGAAGCTAGTATTGGCTATGACTAAAGAGTGGCTAAAGCAAAAAGTAATTCATTAAATTTTGAACACAAAATATTCTCTTTATTGCTTCCATCCTATCACTGTCTCATTTTTGGTCCTTATGCTTATTCTAAATTTTCTCTCATGAACCTCCTCTTTAAAAATTAGTCCATTATATTTTGTTGACTGTTCAGCTGTCTTTGACTCCTTCTCCCTCAGTTTCCCCATGAAAAATAGCAGTATTTGGGTCATTTTCTCTCTTTTTTTAAAATTTTATTTAATGAACATAAATTTCCAAAGTACAGCCTATGGATTACCATAGCTTCCCCTCCTCATTTTCTCTTGTAATTTCAATTTTCATATATTTGGTGATGGGTAATGAAAGTTATATTCGGCCGGCGCCGTGGCTCAACAGGCTAATCCTCCGCCTTGCAGCGCTGGCACACCGGGTTCTAGTCCCAGTCGGGGCGCCGGATTCTGTCCCGGTTGCCCCTCTTCCAGGCCAGCCCTCTGCTGTGGCCAGGGAGTGCAGTGGAGGATGGCCCAAGTGCTTGGGCCCTGCACCCCATGGGAGACCAGGAAAAAACACCTAGCACCTGGGATGAGCGTGGTGCGCCAGCCGCAGCGCCCGTCTGCGGCAGCCATTGGAGGGTGAACCAACGGCAAAGGAAGACCTTTATCTCTGTCTCTCTCTCTCACTGTCCACTCTGCGTGTCAAAAAAAAAAAAAAAAAAGAAAGTTATACTCAACCAGTATTTAAGGTAACCTGAACACCTTCTAAGTATCTTCATTGCTTGCTTATGTTTTACACAAAGTAGTTGCTCTATAAATCTCCGTTGAGTGATTTTTTTTTAAAGATTTTTATTTATTTATTTGACAGGTAGAATTACAGACAGTGAGAGAGAGAGACAGAGAGAACGGTCTTCCTTTCATTGTTTCACTCCCCAAATGGCCGCATGGATGGAGCTGCACCGATCTGAAGCCAGGGCCAGGTGCTTCTGGTCTCCCATGTGGGTGCAGGGCCCAAGCACCTGGGCCATCCTCCACTGCTTTCCCAGGCCACAGCAGAGAGCTGGACTGGAAGAGGAGCAACCTGGACTAGAACCAGTGCCCATATGAGATGCTGGCACTGCAGCCAGAGGATTAACCCATTGTGCCATGGCGCCAGTCCAGATTGAATGACTTTACCCTGAGTCCTACATCAGTATTTCCGTAGTATTAATCAAGAGCTAAAAATACCAACTGTACTTTCATTTCCTCTTGCTTAATCGTTGCGACACTAGCACCATGTGGAAGAAATTTTTATTGAATAAATGCATTTTTATTATTTATATATGATCATTTATTCAGAATATCCAGAGTATCTTTTTAGTCTGTATATAAGTAAGGCAGTTTGATATATTGGAAAGAAACGGATATTGAGACAGAGACATTTTACACTTTGATAATCAACCAAACTTTCTAGCTCAATCACTTATAAACCACATGACATTTAACAAGATACCTAATCCCTTTATTTCAAACCCCTTTTCATCTCTAAAATGAAGTGAAAAATAACTACCTTTTAGTGCAGCTGTAAGGACTAGTGTGCATATATAGGTAGTATCTACACAAGGAATAAATGGTCATTATAATCCTAAAAGTAATTATACCTGTATCTCTAAAAGGCGTTATACCTTCTTGCTCTCATCTTTAATTCTATTTCTATATTAATTTTGGTTTACTGCTAATATTTTCATCAGTAGTCTGTACCCCACAGTGGTAAGAATGCCTGTTAAAATCATAGAAGTTCGGGGGCTGTCGCTGTGGCATAGCCGGTAAAGCCGCCTCCTGCAGTGCTGGCATCCCATTTGGGCACGGATTTGAGACCCTGCTGCTCCACCTCCAATCCAGCTCTCTGCGATAGCTTGGGAAAGCAGTAGAAGATGGCCCAAGTCCTTGGGCCCCTGCACCCGTGGGAGACTGGGAAGAAGGCCTGGTTCCTGGCTTCGGATTGGCGCAGCTCCGGCTATTGAGGCCAGCTGGGGAGTGAACCAGAAGTCCTCTCTCTCTCTCTGCCTCTCTTTCTCTCTCTGTGTAACTCTTTCAGATAAATAAATAAATCTTTAAAAAAATCATAGAAGTTGGAAAAGTAAAGACTATAATAGAAATGTAAAAGCTGTAGTACCTAATAAAAGTATGAATTTATATTCCTAGAATTCTCTCCTGCTGAACTCAATTAAATAACACCCAGAACTAGCAAGCTGGCAAGTGTTTCAAGGAACACTGGGCTGGGAGTTTTAGACCTTCCAGGAAAGGCTACTGTGGAATATTTTAAGGGGCAGAAAGTAAATTTCAAAGGAAAGATAATATATATATACATAGAAACTTATCAAGTGATGGGGCAACTAAATATATTAAGAATAAGTGATTAGATAGCTAAGCAGTTGATTTGAATGAAGTTACATCGAGTTATTTCAATGACTTCTACAAGGGTGAAATCAGTGATCGATAATAATAATAATAATAATAATAATAAGTAAAGTCATGGAGACTTGCCAGTTTCTTTGAGTGTATGTCATAGCTATCTTGAGCAGAAAAAAATTTATAATTATTATATGTTTATTTCATAAAACTCAGCCAGATATGTGGCCACAAAGAAAGCATTAATAAAATTTAAATGCTGGGGCCAATGCTCTGGTATAGTATGCTAAGCCTCTGCCTGCAGCACCGGCATCTCATTTTAGTGCCCATTTGTGTCCCAGCTGCTCCTTTTTCAATCCAGCTCTCTGCTAATGGCCTGGGAAACCAGTAGAAGATGGCCCAAGTTCTTGGGCTCCTGCTCCAACATGGAAGACCAAGAAGAAGCTCCTGGCTCATAGATTTGGATCAGCCCAGCTGTGGCCATTGCAGCCATTTGAGGAGTGAACCAGCAGATGTTACACCTCTCTGTCTCTCCCTCTCTCTGTAACTCTGCCTCTCAAATAAATAAATATTTTTTTAAAAGAAAAAACATTAGAACTACTTTAGTAGCTTCTTGATACATGTATTATATTGGGGAATTTCTCTGAAGTTTAGAAATCGTAAAATAATGATAATTCTCATCTTAAAGAGTTGATGTTAGGATGACATATATGGAAATAATTTGTAAACTTTAAATTCTATAATAGAAATGTGAAGATTTATTATTATGAAACTGAATGGTAATGACTTTAATGCTCAGAATAATTTTATGAATCATTCTCACAGTTATACCTACAGTGCACAAGAGACTGATAGAGGGAATTACCTTCTAAAGGTAAGGAAGAAATTTGTGTTTGAGGAGGTGAGGTTGTAGTGCATCCTTGAGGATCACAGGTTTTATGAGAATGAGAGTGGGGAGAGTCAATCTTATGTAAGATACTCGGGTGACTTGGGTAGTGTGAAAAACTAGGCAAAGCAGCAGGAAAATTCATATTTTTTCACAAAATGTTTCTCTGTGACAAAATGATATTTAACTTAATGGCAGCAATATCCCAAATAGCTTATCAATTATATCTGAAATTTTGCTTTTTTGATTAATTTCTTTTGGTCCTTAGGGAAATCCTCTGTATTAAACCAAGTATACTTAATCATTCCTTCCTATATATGACAGTTTACAATGTCTCGTCTTCTACCATTGTATTTTTTTTTTATATAAAGCTTTTATTTAAAGAATATAAATTTCCAAAGAACAGCTCATGGATCACAATGGCTCCTCCCCCCACAACTTCCCTCCCTCCCCCTACCCTCCCCTTTCCCGCTCCCTCTCCCCTTCTGTTCACATCAAGATTCATTTTCAATTCTCTTTATACACAGAAGATCAATTTAGCACATACTACGTAAAGATTTCAACGGTTTGCCCTCGCATAGAGACACAAAATGATAATACTGTTGGAGTGCTAGTTATAGTATTAATTGACAATGTACAGCACATTAAGGACAGAGATCCTACATGATTTTTTTTTAAAAAAAATTGATTAATTGTCTATGCAATTTCCAGTTTAACACCAAGATTTTTTAATCATTTGCAATTATCTTTATATAAAGAAGATCGATTCAATATATACTATGTAAAGATTTCATCAGTTTGCACCCACTCAGAAACACAAAATGTAAAAATACTGTTTCAGTACTAGTAATAGCATTATTTCACATTGGATAACACATTAAGGACAGATCCCTCATGAGACGTAAGTACACAGTGACTCCTGATGTTGATTTAACAATTTGACACTCTTGTTTATGGCGTCAGTAATCTCCCTAGGCTCTGGTCATGAGTTGCCGAGGCTATGGAAGCCTTTAGGGTTCGTGGACTTCGATCTTATTCCGACAGGGTCATAGTCAAAGTGGAAGTTCTCTCCTCCCTTCAGAGAAAGGTACCTCCTTCTTTGATGGCCCCGTTCTTTCCACTGGGATCTCACTCGCAGAGATCTTTCATTTAGGTCTTCTGTTTTTTCCAGAATGTCTTGGCTTTCCATGCCTAAACTATTCTCATGGGCTCTTCAGCCAGATTCGAATGCCTTAAGGGCTGATTCTGAGGCCAGAGTGCTATTTAGGACATCTGCCCTTCTATGAGTCTGCTGTGTATCCCACTTCCCATGTTGGATCATTCTCTCCCTTTTTCATTCTATCAGTTAGTATTAGCAGACACTAGTCTTGCTTGTGCGATCCCTTTGACTCTTAGACCTATCAGTGTGATCAATTGTGAGCTGAAATTGATCACTTGGACTAATGAGGTGGCCTTGGTACATGCCACCTTGATGGGATTGTATTGGAATCCCCTGGCACAATTCTAACTCCATCATTTGGGGCCGTTATGATTGAGCATGTCCCAAATTTTACATCTCCTCCCTCTCTTATTCCCACTCTTATATTTCACAGAGATCACTTTTCAGTTAAAATTTAAACACCTAAGAATACTACCATTGTATTGACAGCATGGTTCATTTCATTTGTTTGTCTTGCAGGTCAATGTTTCTAAGTGGTAGGTCTCCCATGTTGGGGGCGGAGGCTTAATTATTTAGGCGATTTTCCATTGCTTTCCCAGGTGCATTAGCAAGGATCTGGAACAGAAGAAAAGCAATAGGGACTTGAACCAGTGTTGTGATATTGGATGCCAGTTTTGAAAGGACAGACTTAATCTGCCTGGTCACACTGTCAGCTTCTGTTTGTGTATTTTTTATGGGATTTATTTATTTAAAATGCAAAGTGACAGAGAGAGAGAGAGAGAGAGAGAGAGAGAGAGAGAGAGAAACTTCCATCTGCTGTTTCACTCCCTAAATGCTGCAATGGCCATAGCTGGGTCAGGCATAAGTCAGGAACCAGGAACTCCATTCAGGTCTTCCATTCAAGTGGCAGGAACTCAAGTACTTGACCCACCATCTGCTGCTTTCCAGGTGCATTAGTAGGAAGCTGAATCAGAAACAGAGTAGCAGGGATTCAAACCAACACTCCAATATGGGACACAGGTACCCCAAGGGGTGTGTTAACCTGCTGTGCCACAGCATTGGCCTCCATGCACTTTGTTTTGAAGTAGGAACAACTATGACCAGATGGATTGCACAGCTCACATGTGCTGTGGGATATGAGTGGAGCTCAGAGCTCTGGAAGGTGGAAAGGCAGTGATGCATAATGATTCCAGGGAGTAGTAGACTGACACTGGGTTGGCCCAGTGAAAACAGGAGATAATTTCTGTGGCTGCTGACAAATACACACATGTCCTGCAAGAACATATCTACCACCCAAACCCAGTACCAATCTCCAATTACCTCTCTTTTGCTGAGCTTTTCTTACACAAGGAAAGTAAGGAACACAATTTTCTACATGGGAAAAACTTTTTTCAATCCTATGCTTTCTGGATTGTGGGTTTATTCTTTTAGTTTTGATACCCTGAAATCATGGTTTTAAATTTAAAAATTTAATTTTGATGGGGATTCATGAAACATTTAAACACATTTCATAGTCATAGGGATAGACATGATTTCTTCAAACATGAAAAGCACAAAGAATCTGTTAAGTTTGCAACAAGGAAACGTAACTGCATAGAAGTAACTACTCATTTGGAGGGGGCCTGTTGCCTACTGGTTAAGGTGCCAGTGTCCCACATGGATGTGCCTGGGTTTGATTTTTGACTGTGGCTCCTGATACCAGCTTTCTGCCACTGCAGACCATGAAAAGCAGTAGTAACGGTTCAAGTAATTGGGCTCCTGCCATGGATGTGGGAGACCTGGATTGAGTTGCCATACACTGGCTCTAGCATGGCCCTAGCCTTCCATAGCTATTGTGGGCATTTGTAAACTAATAGATGAAGGCGCTTTCCCCTGCCCCCTACCTCTGTCTTTCAAATAAATTTTGAAAGTTAATAAGATATCCGCTTATTAAATGCAAATATCATAATCTCGCAAATGGGGCAAGGAGTTTTAACTGAGAGCAAATAAGAAAAAAATGTAGAAACTTTTAATCTTGAAATACCATTGTTAACTTTGGTAAATAATTAAAAATTAGGGTTGTAGTAGAAAAATTTAGGAACTGTCACCATTGTTGTTTGCTACATAATAACCAGAACATGCGTTTACCAGCTTTGTATGTCTGTCTCTCACCTTTGTGACAAGTCTGTAAAAATTTATCAGTCTGTGTATACAGTAGTGACCTCTTTGGCCCCCATTTAGTCTTTAACCTCCAGTGAAGAAAGAAAGAAGATAAGAGGATTGTGTTTCTCCCATAATGCTAAGACAGTGACCACATCTGTGTGTTCCTGCTGTATTCTCATTAACTAATAATTACCTGCTTGATGAATGAACCCATATTTGTCTTTCAACTGCTGTGTCTGAAGCACCTGCAAGAGCTTTCATCCCCAGTAGAAAATTAAGAGTCCTGTCTAATCTTTAGCTCTGTTTTTGGCTACACTACCTGTTTTCATAAACGGAGGGCTTTCTCACTTATCAGGAAGGAATACCAGCAAAGTCAGCTCTAGCTGTAATTGTCAAGTTTGAATTCTCTTTCTGCTCTCCTCAGGGCTTTTCTTCTCTGCCCTGCTGTAAATGATTTATTGCTCCCAGGAAAAAGGTTTAAGCTTAACAAGTCTCCTTAGTGATTGCACTACAATGTTGTTCTTCAACAAATACATATTATTCACTAATAGTGAAAGAAAATCCAGTAGAAAAATGAACCAGGGATATGATTAAGCCATTTAAATGAAATTAAAAAGCAGTTAAATTTTGAACAGGAACTCAAAATGCTTACTAAGGTGAATATAAATTTTATCTATAATTTTGGTAAAAAAGAAATAGATTGATCACATGCACTCCAGGTGAAGGTGAGGGGAAGTGGACACTTACTATACTACTGGTAGGCACCACAATGGAAATAGCTTTTCTTGATGAGCACCTGAGTCCCTGGTGCTTTATCTATGTTGTACCTGTGGCTACACAACTGCAATGCTATGTTGCTTATGAAAGCCCACTCTTTTCTTTTTTTTTTTAATTTTTTTTTTTTTTTGACATGCGGAGTGGACAGTGAGAGAGAGAGACAGAGAGAAAGGTCTTCCTTTTGCCATTGGTTCATCCTCCAATGGCCGCCGCAGCTAGTGCGCTGTGGCCGGCACATTGCACTGATCTGAAGCCGGGAGCCAGGTGCTTCTCCTGGTCTCCCATGCGGGTACAGGGCCCAAGGACCTGGGCCATCCTCCACTGCACTCCCAGGCCACAGCAGAGAGCTGGCCTGGAAGAGGGGCAACCGGGACAGAATCCGGCGCCCCGACCAGGACTAGAACCCCGTGTGCCAACGCCATGAGGTGGAGGATTAGCCTACTGAGCCATGGCGCCAGCTCGGAAGCCCACTCTTTTCAAAACAGATTTTTTCATTGGATTTGAAAAGGAGAGTGACAAGGTTGGGGGCTGACAGGGAGAGAGAGAGAGAGAGATCTTCCATCCTCTGTTTCATTCCCCAAATGCCTGGAACTGCCAGGGCTGAGCCAGGCCAATGAAAGGAGGCAAAACACCATCTGAATCTCCCATGTGGGTGGCAGGGACCCAAATACTGGGACCATTATTTTCCACCTCCCAGGTACGTTAGAAAGCGGGTGGGTCAGAAACTAGGAGTACCCAGGCCTTAAACCAGGCACTCTGATTTGGGAAACAGGCATCTCAAGCAGCAGCTTAACCTGTTCACCATAACGTCTGTCTGCAAGCCCATGCTTGTTCTCTCTCTGTGTTTCTCTGTCTCTGTCTCTCTCTCTGTCCTTTTCCCATTTCTGCTGTCATAGAGCTAACAAACTTCACATGTGAGCATACATGTTTTATATCACTGATAAAACTCATGCTTTGTGTTCTTTGGTTGAACATTTTACATATGAGTATATGAATTTAATAATAATTGTATTGCATATGCCATCAAAGAGGAGCCTCACAATATGCATCATCATTGTCCTATATCTGGGCATTTGGGATAAGGATATCTTTTCACCTTTTCTTAGTTAATGGATCTGTAGTCTAATGAGTTGCTAGTATTTATGTATCTATCTTAAGGTATGATAAGGAAAAATACATTACCAAGATATGTTTGCCTTACTACATAGGCAGATCATTAGAAGTTCAACAGCTACATTAGTATCTTTTGTTTTTTTTTTTACCTGCCATGAGTCAAACACTTTGCATATATACTTTTCTTTCTTGCAGTAGCACTATACTATTGCTACTTCTATTTTACTAATGAGAAAAAAGAGTTCAGAGAGATTTTGTAAGGTGAGTGTAATTCAACACCAGTTCTGACAGTTTCCTTTCATTTTTCAAATTAATTAATTAACAGATCTGAGCTTCCATCCACTGATTCACTCCCCAGATGTCCTCAACAGCCAGGGCTACACGAGGCAGAAGACAGGAGCCCTGAACTCAATCGGGATCTCTCAGATGGATTTCAGGGACCCAAGTACTCCATTCAGCATCTGCCATTTCCTGGGATACATATTAACAGGAAGCTGGAATCAGGAGCAGAGGTGGGATACAAACACAGGCACTCTGATAAGATGCAGACATCCCAAGCAGTGTCTTAACAGCTGCACCATCCAGCAGAAAATCTCCCTTTATTAATGTTTTTTTTTTCATTTAAGGAACTTGATTAGTGATTACCTATCCATCACATTGAATCCTCCCAAAACTCTACATGATACTTATGTATCTATAGGTACATAGTCTTATCTCAAATTTACACTTGGGGAGAAATTAAAAGAAAAGGCTAGTTTCATATCAGAGACTAAATCGACAGGATCTCAGAGCAAAGGTATCAATCAATAGGAACTAGTGATACCATCTCACCACAGAAGTACAGGAAGTCTCTCTGTTGGGAGTTTTTCTTGATTTTGTCATCCAAACACTGGATAACTTCAGTCCTTAGGTAGGATAATGTTATTCTTCCTTCTTGCCTTTTCCTTTTGGTTGAAACTAGAAGAATCAAAAAACACAAGGATCAGAGATTTCAAAAGCACTTAATGTGAGGAGAGCAATGGTAAAGAGGTTACAAAGTGAGTTTAATGAACACGTGAAAATAAACTTTGATCATGTGTGGAGATAATTCCACTGCTAAATAAAAGCTATAAACCTTACAGAAACCCAGTCCTCTGAAGGGAGTTCAAAATTTTTTCCCTACAACATCTGGAATCTTGGAGACCAACCTATATCCATTCACTTATTAAAGATAGTCTTGTCACTCATTTCAGTTGTGCCTACGGACATAGTGCTTGGGATATTGCTCTTCCTTAGATGCAGAAGAGAAGTGGTTATGGACATAGAATTCCATATTGACAGGTTTAGATTAGAATCATGGTTCTGCTCATAGTTAGATGTTGGCAATGTATTACAACTCTGTGAGTCAGTTTTATAAATGCGAAGTTAATTTATGTTGTTAAAAATTTATTATGAAGATTAAATAAATGTGGTTACCTGAAATACAAGCCCATCTTCATCATCATATTACAGGTCAAAAAAAAAAAACCCTTTATAACTTCCTTGTTTGTGTTATGCTGTGAATTCTTCCTATAGATGTCTGTATCTGTGTGTGTGTGTGTGTGTGTGTGTATGTGTATACATAGGATATATAAAACAAAGAGATGTTGGTGGTTTCCACTGGGGTGGTTTTATATACTAAAATGCTCTTTGGATCGCACAAACAAGACTAGTGTCTGCTAATACTAACTGATAAAATCAAAAAGCGAGAGAATGATCCAACATGGGAAGCGAGATACACAGCAGACTCATAGAATGGCAGATGTCCTAAATAGCACTCTGGCCTCAGAATCAGCCCTTAAGGCATTCAGATCTGGCTGAAGAGCCCATGAGAATATTTTATGCATGGAAAGCCAAGACACTGTGGCAAAAAAAAAGAAGACCTAAATGAAAGATCTCTGCGAGTGAGATCCCAGTGGAATGAATGGGGCCATCAAAGAAGGAGGTACCTTTCTCTGAAGGGAGGAGAGAACCTCCACTTTGACTATGACCCTGTTGGAATAAGATTGAAGTCAGCAAACCCTAAAGGCTTCCATAGCCTCGGTAACTCATGACTAGAGCCTAGGGAGATTACTGACGCCATAAACAAGAGTGTCAAATTATTAAATCAACATCAGGAGTCACTGTGTACTTACGTCTCATGAGGGATCTGTCCTTAATGTGTTATCCAATGTGAAGTAATGCTATAACTAGCACTGAAACAGTATTTTTACACTTTGTGTTTCTGTGTGGGTGCAAACTGATGAAATCTTTACTTAGTATATACTGAATCAATCTTCTGTATATAAATATAATTAAAAATGAAAAAAAATCTTGGTGTTAAATTGGAAATTGCATAGAAAATTAATCAATTTAAAAAATATATATCATGTAGAATCTCTGTCCTTAATGTGCTATACATTGTGAATTAATACTATAACTAGTACTCCAACAGTATTTTTCACTTTGTGTTGCTATGTGAGGGCAAACTGTTGAAATCTTTACTTAATATATACTAAACTAATCTTCTGTATATAAAGAGAATTGAAAATGAATCTTGATGTGAAGCAAGGGGAGAGGGAGTGGGAAAGGGGAGGGTTGCGGGTGGGAGGGAAGTTATGGGGGGGGAAGCCATTGTAATCTATAAGCTGTATTTTGGAAATTTATATTCTTTAAATAAAAGCATTATAAAAAATTAAAAAAATAAATAAATAAAATGCTCTTTGAATAGTTCAAAAGCACATTTTTAAATTAAAATATGTATGGGAAAATTTTAATAATAATTTATTATATAATCATCAAATCTTAGCAAAGATTCAAATCATGCTAAATTTCTATTTCAGCTTTTTAAGATTTTACTTTATTTTCTATAAGGAAGATAGACATAAAAAGGAACTTACAAATAGCTGTGAACATTGGGATGCTGATGGCGCCAACATAAGAAAGGGAGAGGAGTCGTGACTCTGCATTTGCCCTTGATATTTGCAGGAGTGTTGCAAAGAGCAGTTGAGATCTTCCACAGAAATGTGAGTGAATGATCAGTGCAGAGTCATTTTTCTTTCAGTGACAAGGGCACATGATATTCATTTTGCATATAAGTTGCTAACCAAGCACAGCCTTTGCCAATTAGGATCTCCTCTTTCAGCTTTCAGTTAACACAAGGTCTTGGATTTCTAAAATATAAATTCGATCTCACTTGGTCTTCCACTAAAAACGTTAGAAATCTGTCTGCAGTTCTCAAAATGCTTTTCAAACTCCTTAGCATTGTGTGCCAAGACCTTTACAATCTGGCCAGAGTATTCTTTTTCTACCTTGATCTTCTAACAGCCTACTCATTCTTCTCTGAAACATTCCAAGCACTCTTTATTCACAATGTTCTCAGTAGTACCCTTAATAACACCCTTAAGGGCACCTCCTTTGCCCTTAACTACCTACCTGCTGAACTCTAGGCCTACCCTAACATCACATCTTTGAGTCCCTCTTTGGTGCTCCTAGGCAGAATTAATTTCTCCCAGGCCCTCTGTTTTCTGAAACTCTCTGTAATTACGTCTATGCTAAATTAAAGAAAATGTTTACACATTAAATTAGAGTTAATTATTTGCATTACTCAGAACATTTTCCCTGCTCAATGATGAGTTCCTCAGGTAGGTATCATCTTGTTCATCTCTGTATGAAGTAATGCATGCATAACCTGTCATTCAGTAAGTCCTTGATATATGGAGCTATGATTTTGTTGATTATATTCTTAGTGTCTCCTCAGCTGCACATTACAGACTTAGTATTTAAGTGATCTTGCTTGAATTTATGAATTCCTCATGGCATACTTTAAAGATTTGTCTATCAGCTAAACCCTGTGAACCCTGATTGAAAGCAATGCTGTCATATTGCATATCCCTATGTTTTTTTGAATTCTGAAAATTCTTTTGCTTTCCCTGCCTTTATGTATTGTATTGCTGATTGTCTTTATATCTTTATTTATTTTGATCATTTGTTCCAGAAATACTTTATAATTTTTATTTATTTTTTTCTTTCTATTTGAAAAAGAGAGAGAGAGAGAGAGAGAGAGAGAAGGAGAGAAAGATCTTCCATCATTGGTTAACTTTTCAAATACCTGCAACTGCTTGGACTATGTCAAGCAAAAGCCAGAAGCCAGGAACTCCATTCATGTTTCCCAAGTGGTAGTTAGGGGCCCATTTACTTGAATCATCATATACTGCCCTTTCCCAGGGGCCCATTTACTTGAACCATCATATACTGCCTTAGCAGCACACTCGAAATGAAGCCAGGATTCAAGCCAGATGGTCCTAATAGGATGCAGATGTCTCACGTGGCATCTTGTCATTGCATAAAATGCTTGTTCCCAAAATACATTTTGAACAAACAGTATAAGTCATACAATCTACTAATTGTTGGGAATGAAGAAGTAAATGCAGCAGAAATTCTCCTTACTCTCATGAAACAACATTTAGCAAAGAACATGATCATTAAGCAAAGGATTGTACAGTTAAAATGTTCTTTCTGCTATGCAGGAAAGTCACAAGTTGCTAAGAGTGAATATTAAAAAAAAAGAATCCCAACTTCTTCAGGTGAAGTAAGCAATACTTTATTTTCTGATTAAGTGATATTTACACTTGTATCCAAAGAAAGGGCATGGATTACGGAAGAGGAAAGTGGCCAAAGATATGTAGAGGTTGGGGATGGGGATGGGGAATTGAAAGATGAGGAGAATTTCAGGAAAACGGAACTAAATTCAGAACCATACATCCTGGAAGAGGCAGATATCAGCACACGTTTTAGAGCCAGTTTCTTCAGTAATGAGCATAACTCCAATTCTCAGTGATAACTAAGTTCCAGGACTTTGCTCAGTATTCCTGGATGCAATATTCCTTTCCAAACTCGAGTTTCCATATTTCCCTGAAAATATATGCATTTGCATCATGAGTTATACTGTTCTCTCTGGAGTGCCCCATCTCTCTGTGTTTAAAACCTATCCATACTATAGGAGTCAATTGAAACCCTGAGAATCTGTGTTTTTCTAAGCTGGAAGCAATAATTCCTTCTACTACATTATTTCTTTGGCAGTTTATTTGTGTCTGCCTCACAATCTACATCTACATATTCAGTTTATATTTGATTTATCTCTATATCTCCACCTCAAAAGAAACTTAGAATAATGCCTTGTGTAAAGTACATATTTCAGGTATTTTTATTTACTAAAGGAAATGCTAATGAGCCATGTATGACTGATGAAATAACAAGGCTGGAGCTTCAAAAGTAAATATATAATTTGGGGTTGATGCTGTGGCTAAATAGGCTGAGCCTCCGCCTGTGGTGCTAGCGTCCCATGTGGGTACCGGTTCATGTCCCGGCTACTCCTCTTCTGATCTAGCTCTCTGCTGTGGCCTGGGAAAGCAGTAGAAGATGGCCCAAGTGCTTGAGCCCCTGCACCCATGTGGAAGACCTGGAAGAAGGTCCTGAAGAAGCTCCTGGTTCCTGGCTTTGGATGGGCACAGCTCTGGCTGTTGCAGCCATTTGGGGAGTGAACCAAAGGATGGAAGACCTCTCTCTCTGCCTCTCCCTCTTTCTTTCTATAACTCTTACTCTCAACTAAATAAGTATAATTTAAAAGAAAACTTTTGAGTCAAATGTTTGTTCAGTCAGATGTTGGTTATGCGTTTGTCTCGCGTACCATTGGTGACCACTTGGTTAGAGTGTACTGATAATGTTATGTGTATTATGTACAGTTGCAGCCTTGCCAAACAATGGACCATGGGAAAAATCAATAGATTTCCTACAACAACTCTTGGAGAGCAAGAGATTGACTTTTTAACTTGAGACTCCTGTATTTTATTACCGCTGTACTCACACATCGTGAAAAAGACATTTGTTTCTATTAGTTATTAAATTAAGATCCTAAAATTAATTTAATCCCTTCTGATTTCTATGGTGTTTTTGAAGCTAGAACTCTACTGTTTTCTTGTATATAGTTAATGTGACATCGAAGAATAAGCATGATCTCCTTTGGCTCTGAGGCTGAAGGAGGCACGTATTTGCTTCTGCATTGTGGAACCCACCTCTTTCTCCAAGTCCACTTTAAAAGAAGTGTCAAAAAAGCTTGTGCTGTCAAGAAAATCTTCCTCTTGAACCATCAATACCTTCATTTGGACATTACATTTTATTTTCCTTTGGACAAATTGGGGGACTCATATCTCTCCTGATTTCAAACTCATGGGGCTCAGGTAGCTATGTCATCTGCGGATCTGGACTGGTTAATAACGCAATTGATGAGTAAGGACATGTTGTGTTAAGGTTTGGTATCTGTAGAGGTTCCTTTGCTATACAAAGAAAAAAAATACTAATCTGCTAACCTTGGCTGGCCATATTATAAATTTGGGCTTTGCTCCTAAGAATGAAAAACAGAAATCATTGATAGTGCACCTATGGTCTTTATGTGAGAAAGGTGTAGAATGTTTGAAGAGAGGAGGAATTCCTTCCCTCACTGTCAGTGGACATAAGGGACTGTGTTTTTAGATGGAGTGGCCCCAAATAATCAGTCTCATGCAGCAGTTTCTCTCAGGAAAACTCACTGACTTGTGACTGACCTGTTTTTCCCCATGTAGACTGACTTCCTGAGCATCAGTTTGCCAGTGCCTTTATAGAAAAATTGAGGCGTGTGTTTAGGATATGAGAAAGGGGCTGACAGAGGCTCTTCCATTTAGACAACAAGTGTTTTCATACATTGTATGTTCAAAATCTGACTCCACCTGGTTTCTTGCTGCTTTCCTCCTTGGTGGAGGTCTGGCTGCCTCTGGGTACAATGTTGCAAGCCCTCCTGGATCTTCCTCTGAGGAAGTCCTCTGAATGAGGAGTAAACTGTTTCAGATTCTCTGCTCCTGCTTCCCTGTACCCCTTTTGCCTAAATCATTCCCCCTTTCTTACAAATGTCTCTTCCCCCATAGATACTTAAATGCCAGGGTATTCCCAACTCTGTTTTTTAAAAAAATAGAGTGAGACTGCACATGCCAGAGAGAGAGAGAATTTCCCATCCACTGGTTTATTTCCCAGGTAGCTATAACAGACAGGGCTGGGAGAGGTCAAAGCCAGGTGCCAGGAACTCCATTCAGGTCTAGCTGCAACCCCAGACAAGGTTTATTGGGGACTTTTACTTCAGCACAAGAGACAGCAGGGTGAGCAGTTTCCTGACTCTCTGCCCAGTGTTGAACAGTTGCTTTTATAGGGTTGGGGATGTCTAATGGTTCCCCCAGACACACAGTTCTTTGATCTAGATTGAAGTTCTGGTTTTTCACCCTGAGAAGTGGACTCTTTGGTTTGCACCCAGCTCCGGGTTCTGCATGGGCATTGTTGGTTGTTAAGCATATAACATGCTCAGAATGGGAGTGTTGCTTACTACAGACACACTAGTAAAGTCACATATTCAACACATTGGGCTATTTGGGGCATGCATGCAGGTTGGAGATATCCCTAACAAGGCAGTAGGGGGTCTTTTGGGGTTAGGTTTTGAAGACTTTTTTCTCCTGATTGATTTGGAGCTGGAGATGGATACGTAGATTGGGAGATGGATATTGTCAGGTAGGAAGGACATAATTTAGTGTCTTTACCCTATCTCAACGAGAATAGGAAATATGTTGGCTTTGGGTTCAGATGGTATCAGTTTATATTTTCATTTAAACTGATTCTGAACAAACTAGCTTGCTCTCTCCTGCCTTGAGGTTATCACTTTATAGGATTAAGAATTTGCTTTTCTGATGCTGTAGCTTTTTCCTAACCAAGAATCAGAAATAATTTTAGTGCCAGAATAAAGAAATTAAAATGTCACCTTAAGGCTATTTTGCTCTTTTTGTTTTTCAAGAATTTCATAAACATTGTCAAATGTACTTAAAATGTGATATTTGCAAATATTTTACCAGTACAAGCATTGAGATAGAAACCTAGAGGAAGAAGGGTCTGGAATTCATAGTGTCCTTGGAAAATATCTATTCATTTGTCTTTTCTCTGGCCTGTACAAGCCGCTAGAGCAGGGTATTCAATAACTCTCAATATTGTATTTCCAAAATCTTTCTTAGAGTGTGAAACAACAGTGAATGTTTCCAGAATGAATAAATTTTGCAAAATAGGAAGATTAGTGAAAAGACATGGAGAAGTTTTGCAGGAAAAGAAAAGAGCTAACAGGGACATGAATGTCACCTATTCATTTCTAACAGTAACTATTTGGAAGAGAAATAAGTCTTCTCTGTGTTATATAGACTGCAGAGAACAGAGTCCAGAGTCAGAAATAACAATAATTTGCCCATGGAGAAGATCTGTTTAAAGATCTAAAGCTCTTTGAAATCATTATCAGGATCATATATCAGCTATATCTGCTAAGGTGAGTAAACTATTTCCAGAAGACTGAAAATAAGTTGGCATTAAAATTAAAATTATTTACTTTCAAGTAGGCAGATTAAGCCATGCATTATATGGCCTTGCAGGCTTACTTTTCCTGTGAATGTTTTTTCTTTTTCTTCTTTTTTCTTTTTTAAGAAACATTTAATGAATACAAATTTCATAGGTACAACTTTAGGAATATAGTGATTCTTCCTCCCATCCCCGCCTCCCACCCCCACTCCCATTCTACCTCTTACTCCCTCTCCCATCCTATTCTTCATTAAGATTAGTTTTTAATTAACTTTATATACAGAAAATAAACTCTATACTAAGTAAAGATTTCCATAATTTGCACACACAAAGACACACTAAGTATAAAGTACTGTGTGAAAACAAGTTTTACAGTTAATTCTCATAGAACAACTCATGAAGGGAAGAGGTCCTATGTGGAGAGTAAGTGCACAGTGACTCTTGTTGATTTAACAATTGGCAGTCTCATTTATGATGTCAGTGATCACCTAAGGCTCTTGCCATGAGCTGCCAAGGCTATGGAAAGCTTTTGAGTCCAAACACTCCATCAGTATTTAGTATAAGCAAGGTGGAAGTTCTCTTTCAGAGAAAAGTACATCCTTCTTTGATGGTCCCTTCTTTTCACTGGTGTCTCACTCACAGAAATCCTTCATGTGGATCATTTTTTGCCACAGTTGTCTTGGCTTTCCATACCTGAAATACTCTCATGGGCTCTTCAGCTGGATCCAAATGCCTTAAGGGCTGATTCTGAGCCAGTGTTGTTTAGGGTTTTTGTCATTCTATGAGACTGCTGTATGGACTGCTTTCCATGTTGAAACATTCTCTCCTTTTTAATTCTATATACTGTTATTAGAAAACACTTGGTTTTATTTATGTGATCCCTTTGACACTTAATCCTATCTATATGATCACTTACACACTTAATATGATCACTTTAACACATAAAACAACATTAGTACCACCCAGATTAAGGGGATTTGGAGTCCCATGTCAATTTTTTAGCTTTACCTTTAGAGATAAGTCCACGGAAATGTGTGCTGAACTATACTACTCCACACTAGGAAGAGCTAATTCCTCTGTATTTGGATAGCCCTCTGTACATTTCTTATCATGGACCTGCCATACTGAAACACATTTCACTTGTGACAGATAGAGATCCTGAATGAAATGCAAAAGAGGGAAACTGATAGTTAAATGAGTTACTATGTTAAACTAAATGCTGATTTTCCCCCTTTATATTCTGTGCTTTCATTTAAATATAGCTTAAGGACTTCAGTGCCATCATTTGGCCACCAAGTGTGAGGGGAAAGAATAGAGAGCAATGCCCTCTGTAGTACTGATAGACAAGAAAGGCTGAAAGCTGCAGTTGGAGCGAGAACACTAGAAAAATCTTCTGGCACCCAAGGAACAGCTGTAAGAACAACTTAGCAAGTTCTACCACTGGAGGAACAGGTTTTGTGTACTGTATTTCAGGTAACCAGAACAAATTATAATTTATAAGAAGATTGGAAACAGTTGAGTAATCTACTTGAGTCATCACTTTCTACTTCCAAGGATGTGCATCAGCAGGAACGTAGAGCTGGGAACAGAATGAGGACTTGAACCCAGGCACTCAGGGAATACGAGTCTTAAACAGCATTTTAATCTCTCTGCCAACTGCCCACTCTAGGAGTGGTTGTGGTTGCTCTCTTGGGCACACTTTTATTACCCAATATAGCAGCAAGTGACATTATTTCTATCTCCCAAGTATATCTCAAATGTATTGTTTTGAAGCATATTTGTGTATACTCAACTGGTCTTCCTGCTTCAACTCCTGTTTTTCTAAACCCCAAGCTCACAAAACATGTAATGTGTTCTTTTAACAAATATGTAAAACAAACTATGCTGTTTCCTGTTTGAAACTGTGTAATGGATTTCCATTGTATTGGATTAAAGTGCATTTTCTACCATGATCTACAAGCTGCACCTGCTATGGTTCCTGATTAACTCTCTGATTATAACATCTATCACTTTTCTTCTAGCACAATACACTCCAACATTAGTGGAATTTTTCTGTTTCTTGAAAACAATGACATTTTCACCAGTCCATTGTCTTCCTCTTGCTCATGTTGGTTTCTTTTTATTTACACCTAAGCCCAAGCATTGCCTCTCTAGACAGGCTTCTCTGATCCTCTAGGTTAGCATCCTACCACTCCACTGATACACCCATCATTATTCTCCATATTGTCATGAAATCTGTTCTCTGATGAGAAAGAAAGCATAGGAGGCAGGAAGGGCAGGGTGGAGGAAGCTAATGAAATATTTTCTTACAGGAGACTAGCTTGCTCCTGGTCCTCTAAAATCTGTGGTTAAAAACGTAAACTACAATTTGAATCTCCCCTTGAGATAAGAGGTCTTATCTTGTATCAGTCATTAAAAGTTTAGATGTTGGGGAGGCAGGGTGGATTTGACCAACACCTTAGGCAAGGAGTCTGCTATTAGCCAAGGGAAATTCTTTAGAGAAGGGGGACCTGTGTGTATCACACAATAACAACACTCAGAGTAGCAGGAAGGTTGGGGCCCTGGGACATGAGGCGAATATGGGCAGGACATCGACAGCTTCTGTCACATGATGTTTCTGAGAATGAACTAAGTTGTTTTTGGTATAGGAATTTCAGTAAGATAGTTTCTAAAGATGCTTTTCATTCTGAGGTTTTATAATTTTATGATTATTAAAATGTCAGGGGCCAGTGCTATGGCTTAGTGGGTTAAGCCATTGCCTGCAGTGCTGGCATCCCACAATGGCACTGGTGAGTCCTGGCTGCTTCACTTCCAATCCAGCTCCCTGCTAATGCACCTGGGAAAGCAGTGAAAGATGGCCCAAGTGTTTGGGTCCCTGCACCCGCATAGGAGACCCAGATGAAGCTCCAGGCTCCTGGCTTCCATCTGGCCTAGTCCTGGCCATTGTAGCCATTTGGCGAGTGAGCCAGCAGATGGAAGACCTTTCTGTCTCTCTGCCTCTGCCTCCCCCTCTCTGTAACTCTGCCTTCCAAATAAATAAATGAATTTTTAAAAAAATGTTCTCTAAGTCTATTCAAGGTAATAAATCACAGTTATGACACTCTCATATGATCTCTTTTTCTAAGTATTAATTTACATTATGATAAATAGTCAAGAAGTGAGCCTTGATTATGCTTTCCACAATTCATTAGACCCATAGAAATTATACATAGGTCTGTAATCTCTCTGACTCACCCTTAATTGTCTTATATATACTTTCCCCTACCCTTGCCAACCAGCATTCTAGATCTTCAACATCACATCTTCCACAATGCCTTTCCTTACCATTCTAGGTGGAATTAATTTCTCTCTTTAGAAAATAACAGTTCTTGTTATATTGCACTATATCGTTAATTTTGTAGAGTGAAGGCTGAGTTTAGGGCCTAGAATTTTTAGGATTAAAAACCTGTCTCACCTCAAACCTATTCAGAATTCCTTCTGACTCTTGTGAAAATATTACCCTCACTGAATTCATGTAAATTTATACAAAAACTGGAAAATAAAGACAAAATCTATTTATCTTCTCATTGTTCTCACTTTCATTTCTCTGTGCTTACAAAATAAACTAGTTTTGTTTTTACATCTGATTTTCATTACTGTCAAAACTGAAAAAGAATTAATTTGTTCAAATAAATAAGTCATCAATTTATATGTAGAAATGCATATATTTTCTATGGTCTGATATTGAAATCTCTATTTGTAAAGCTACCTACTATAGCATGACAACAAGATATATGGTAACTGAAAGTCTAAACAGATTGCTTGGAACAAATAGGCTTGGAACAAAAGAACAAGGTCATTGTCTCAGATTGTTGGGTATTTTATTTAGACCAATGTTTCACGAACTCTGCCTGTGTTTTCTCCAGTTGATAATGTGTTTCCCCTGGCCGGCGCCGTGGCTCAACAGGCTAATCCTCCGCCTTGCGGCGCCAGCACACCGGGTTCTAGTCCTGGTCGGGGCGCCGGATTCTGTCCCGATTGCCCCTCTTCCAGGCTAGCCCTCTGCTGTGGCCCGGGAGTGCAGTGGAGGATGGCCCAAGTGCTTGGGCCTTGCACCCCATGGGAGACCAGGATAAGCACCTAGCACCTGGCTCCTGCCATTGGATGAGCGCGGTGCGCAGGCCGCAGCGCGCTGTCCGCGGCAGCCATTGGAGGGTGAACCAATGGCAAAGGAAGACCCTTCTCTCTGTCTCTCTCTCTCTCGCTGTCCACTCTGCCTGTCAAAAATAAAAAATAAATAAATAAAAAAAAAATTTAAAAAAGATAATGTGTTTCCCCTGAAATGAAATCAATTCCTGGGGGAAAGCTGCATGGTCTGATTTACAACACAAATTAATAATTTAATTTGTTGAGAAGTCCTACTGGAAAAAACACTTTTGCAAACTTCTCAATTAATATTTTCAGATCAAATTTGGAAATTTTGACTTAGAATATTTTACAACTACTCTTAGGTCTATTTTCCCTTTAGTTAGTCAATTCTGTCAGTCACAGTTTGCAGGATACTGAATCTATGAAAACTAATTCCAACTGAAACAATTTACAAATATATGTAAAATGGATAACAGAACTCGGAGGAAAAATTAGAGTTTAGGCAGAACCTCTGACAATAACTCACAAAGCTACATGGCAGAATTCTGTCTCTATAGGTGCTGCTGCTTCCATTGTGATCAGGATTCAGCCAGCTGACCTGAGCAACAATTTGCTATTACTCTAGCAAGTTCCATAACCTCTCTGTCTGCTCAGAAGCACCAGCAAAACAGATGCTGCACACTTGGCTTTTTCCCCACTTAATCCAATTGGAATTCAGCTTTTGTGCCTGTGCATATGATTGCTAAAACATAAACATAACCAAACCCTTAGCTTCAAAAGAATCTGAGAAATGTGATTTTCAGCTTTCCAACCTCTACTCCACAGTATCCTACATTCCATTGCTGCCTTCTTCCAATGTGCACCACAGTGCAAGGTGATGCTATTTCTAATAAAAAAATGAGATAAATAATTTCAAAAACTCTAAATAGAGCTAGTTTTAAAAAGATTTTTGTGGGGCTGGCACTGTGGCATAGCAAGTAAAGCCGGCACTTGCAGTGCCTGCATCCCATATGGGCATAGGTTCGAGCCCAGGCTGCTCCTCTTCAGATGTAGCTCTCTGCTATAGCCTGGGAAAGCTGTAGAGGATGGCCCAAGTCCTTGGGACCCTGCACCCACATGGAAGACTCAGAAGAAGCTCCTGGCTCCTGTCTTTGGATCGTGGATCGTAGCAGCTCCAGCAGTTGCGGCCATCTGGGGGAGTGAACCAGAGGATAGAAGAGCGCTCTCTCTCTCTCTCTCTCTCTCTCTCTCTCTCTGCCTCTGCCTCTCTGTAGCTCTGCCTTTCAAATAAATAAATAAATAAATAAATAAATCTTTTTTAAAAAAAGATTTTGTATAGGTGCCTAATTCAGGGTCTCTAATAGAATCAATGCTCAAAAATCTTTGTCTTGTTAATGAAAGAGTACAGGAAATTATGGGACTCCTTTGCCAATCTTGTTATTTTTCTAAGGGAAATAGGGCTCCAAAGAGGTGGAATGACTTGTTCACATTCTCCACAATGGAAAACAACCAAGGTCTCCTAAGTTTGTGTTCAGATCATTGTTCCATGGTTCTGCCATTGTAACTCACCGAATCAAACACAGTGATCTTTCTTCATAAAAGGTGTATAAAGAGAACATACAGTGTAATAGATAGGAATAAATGAAAAAATCAAGTATTAATGAGTTACTAAAAGAAATGTTATGCTAGGTACTGTAGGGATCATAAATAAGGAGAAAAGAGCAATCCTACTCTTCTAAATCATCAGCATAATGCAGTCCTAATGATGGAATTTTTCTCTGTATGTTACCTTAAAGAGTGTTAGAACAACATGCAATTTGCATTTCCATTTTAATAAATATGAGTATACCCCAAAACTTGAGGTCCACTGACTTATACTTGTATTAAATAGATTTCCTTTCTACCTAAGTACTTCAGAATTATTTTGCCAGCCTCATATTTACTAATATTTTCTTCCTTAATGATATTCTCTGTATTGTTTGTCACATAAGGAAGGTCTTAAATACATGTATAATCAGCTTTATATAACATGGAGGGAATTCTGTAGAGTACAACCCTCTCCTTTAAGAAGTTTACTTTGAAAGACTAGTCTGCAATAACCAAGTATTAAAGATGAAAGGCTTCAGCAACAGGAATTTATTTTTCCTATTTCTGGAGGATGAGAAGTCCAAGATTAAGATTCTGGCAAGGTAGATTTCATTCTGTAGGTTTTTTTTTTTCTTCTTAGACTGTAGACAATTGACATAAGGCTGTGTGCTCACATAACTTCTTAGTGTGTGTAGGGCAGAGAGGGAGGAGAAAGAACTTCTTATAAGGGCACTAATCCTTTCATGAGGGCCCACCTGCATAATCTACTACAGCTATTATTATCTTCCAAAGCCCCTTCTCTGAATACCAGCAACAGAGGAATTTTGGGAGGACAAAATTCAGTCCACAGCAAGACCAGAGTAAAACAAAGTAAAATAAATCACAATAGCAGAGAAGGCCTGGGGTCCTGGATCAGAATAGTTAAAAGAAGGAAACTGGGTAGCTCTCACAAAGCTAAACAGTAACCAGGTTGCTATCACTTAAGCATAGCTCTGCAGTTTATAACACACATCTTGATCAAGACCAACCTTTAAAAATTACTGTTCTAGTTCACATACTATGTAAGAACCTTGAAACAATATTTTTCTTTATGCTATCCCTGATCTTTTATTCTATGGTTAGCAATGTCTATTATAATTCCTAGAATGATGACCAGGAAACTTAAAAAAAAAATCATAGCAAACGAACTAATAGTGGAGATGAGCTGTATAAAACTTCCAATCAAAAAAGATAGAGTGGCTGCAACAACTGCTCAACTATATTCTGTCCACAAGAACCTCACTTTAAAGATAATACAAACTAAAAGTGAAGGGATGGAAAAAGACAATCCTTGCAAATGGTAACCAAGAGGGAGCAGGAGTGGCTATGCTTATATCAGACAAAATAGGCTTTAAGTCAAAAACAGTCATAAGAGACAAAGAAAGTAATAATACGATAATAAAACAGTCAATTCAGAAGCAATACATAAAAGTTATAGATAAACATCACCAAATCTAACCATATAAAGAAAACATTAATAGGTTGGAAGAAGTAGGTAGCAATATGATACTAGTAGAAGACTTCAGTCCTCCTCTTCTGACAATAGATAGAACATGTAAACACATTGAAGACAATGGACCTCATATATACTATAGATTAAATGGAACAATCAGAAAAGAGTGGAACATTTCATCCATATTCAGTAGAACACTCATTTTTCTCAAGTGTAAACATGACATTCTCCAGAACAGCTCATATGTTAGGTCACAAAGTAAGTCATAACAATTTAAAAAAAATTTAAGTATACCAAGTAACTTTTGCAGTCACTATGGAATGAAACTAGAAAATAATAACAGAATGCTATCTGGTAAATTCACATATAAGTGGAAATTAAATGTTATAGTCTTGAACAACCACTGAGCCAAAGAAGAAATCCAAAGGGAAATAGCAATTATATTGACAAGGAAAAGTTACAACAAACTAAATCCTGTAAGATGCAAGGGCCACTCGGGACATGCACATCCTGACTGCTTTGCTTCCAATCCAGGTCTCTGCTAATGGAACTGGAAAAGCACGTACTGGAGCCTCTGCCAACCATGTGGAAAACCAGCATGGAGTTTCTGGCTCTTGGCTTCAGCCTGGCCCACTCGCGGCTTGTTGCAGCCATTCAGGGAATGAATCAGCAGATGGAAGGTTCTCTCTCTCTCTATTTCTCTCTTTCACTCAGCCGTTCAAATAAATCTTTTTTTAAAAAGGGGAATGATATTAAAAGATATTGCACACTGGGCTGGTGCTGTGGTGCAGCGAGTTAAAGCCCTGGCCTGAAGGGCTGGCATCTCACATGGGCGCCAGTTCTACTCCCGGCTGCTCCTCTTCTGATCCAGCTCTTTGCTATGGCCTGGGATAGCAGTAGAAGATGGCCCAAGTTCTTGGGCCCCCGCACCCCAGAGGGAGACCCAGAAGAAGTTCCTAGCTCTTGGCTTCAGATCAGCACAGCTCTGGCTATTGCAGCCATCTGGGGAGTGAACTAGAGGATGGAAGACCTCTCTTTCTCTGTCTCTACCTCTCTCTGTAACTTTTTCTTTCAAATAAACAAAATAAATCTTCAAAAAAAAGGTATTGCACATTTTTCATGAATTTTTGTTCCCCTCTTACATATTACTGTACTTAACTTGCCTGGGGGTAAAAAAAAGTTAAAGCTATGATGTTCATCATAATTTAGCTAACAAATGTTTTTATACATATTAGTTTTAAAATTCCAGGTATTTGCCTTAGAAAGCATAAATGAGTTTTTGAATTGCTCTTTTATACAAAAGAATAAGTTACTACTATGTATAAAATATTATTAAATTATGTATATTATTAGGTACAACATGAAATGAGATTGGCAAGTTGAAGTAATGTTGCACTGAAGAATGCTTGCATTTCATAAAGATCCCTTCAGTATTTTCAGCATTTGCCTTGATTATAATAAAGGCTAAATGCAGTAAGAGTCTCTAGTTTCCTTTTTATCTCCCCTATGTAATTAAGGAAAGCAAAATAGTCTAGTGCAATCCTTTCACAGCATTTTAAAGCATAAAAGCCTTTTAATGAAGTATTGCATGAATGTCAAATACAGAAAGTGCATTTGGAATTCTATCTTACCCTGGAAAACTGGAAGTGGAGTTTCATTAGAGATGCTAAATCCCACCTTCTTCTCACTTACACACACACACAAACACACACACACACACACACACACACAATCCAATGAAGTTAGAGACAACCTCAGAATCCTGTATGGGACAGACTGAAAACACTCACACCAGAACATTTCATTAATAGGGCATTAGGGAAAAAACAATATAAATTACACCAAGCCATTCCTGATTCCTAGTTTTTAAAAGTCCTCTAGGTGATCCAATATTTCACCAGATTTAGGGACTACCAGACTGAGTACTCTTTAAATTCTCTTTAAATTTATGATTTTATGTTTACTTTTCAAATTATCCTTATCTCTTCTGCATCATCTTAGTTTGCTTTTTTCCTCTCCATTTTCCTGTCTAGCTTCTTCATTTACTTTTTGTCTTCTGTTTTCTGCCTTTTTAGTCCAAAACCATTACTTGGGGTAGTTGTCTGTGTTCCTAGGAAAACCAGTGGCCCAGAGAGGCAGAGTCTTGGCTAAGTATCTTCAGAGGGTGTTAACTGTGATGGTAACAGAGCCCAGGGGAAGGACGTGGCCCAGCGGATGGAGAGACATTGGCATGGTCGGGGCAGCACAGAACCTGAGTTCTGTCCTGAGTGAGGAGGGGTTCCACACGAGCAGTAGAGGGTAGCTCAGTGAGGAATATATCTACTGGAGTCTATATCTACTGGAGAGCATAATGTTTCCTTCAAAAGGTCTCAAAGACACCTGGGTTGCTCCCTGATCTGTCTTCTGTTCTCTTCTACCTTTCTCTCTACTTAGCATGCTGCCTCACTGGCTATCCTACAGCTCCTCCAATTCTCAGGCTTACTCAACTTTATTTACATTTATTCCACGTTGGAGCCCATACCTGGAGTTCCTTCTCCTCATTTCTCTTTGACCAATTCCTAATCATTCTCAGACACCCTCTTAAATACATTTCCCCCCCAAGCTCCTAAACTAAATTGGGCCTTATTGTGATTCTCTCATCACATGTGATTTCCTGCTATCACAACTCACGTTCTGCTGTCTAATTATATAGGCACTTAGCTAACTAGTTGCTCTGTGTCTATCTCCTCTACTAAACTGCAAGTTCTGTGGGAACAGGAACCATATCTGCTCTGCATCTCATTGGAAAGTGCCTAACTCACAGTAATTACTTAATGCAGACTTTGAAATAGCTTTCCCAATATGGGCTTATGGCTGAAGAAATGAGTGAGAAAAATGGATGAAGAGCAAGTGAGAAACTTAATAGGCATATTAGCAGACAGAGCCTTACATCCAGGGCTATCATGAAGAGAAATGGGACAGTAGATTGAATTGGTCACATCTTTTCTAAGATCATTTGTTCCAGAATTTCTTTTATTGATGTGTGTGTATCTGGAAAGAGAGGGACAGGAAATTGTGTCAGGATAACAGATACGATCTGTAAAGGAACTAGTACTGTTTCTCACATAGAGTAGGTATTTATTATGCCATTGTAGTCATAGAAGGAATGACAGTTTATACATGTATAGAAGTAAGAACTTCACAGACACATTTTTACCATAGATACGTTATTAATAATTATAAGAGTCTATCTTAATTTAAAGAATAAGCATATTTAGATCCTCTTGCATTGCTTTTAACCAAAGAAGTCTTTAGGGCAGGCAAGAGAGCTCCCAATATGAAAACTTCCTCTTCCAACCTTTATAGAGTTAGAAGCAACCTAGATTCCATGTTAGTTTAGTGCTCTGCAGGGTAAAATGCAATGATAGAAGTATTTTAAACTAGGGTCATAACATGAACTCCTTTTAAAAAAAGCAATGCTCAGCTTCAAGACTTCAAATAAATGAGGGCATGAAATATTTTTAGTTGTTTTTGTTCTTTATTTTAGCCCCAGTTCTTAATTCTACATAGTAACTATTTGCTAGCGTTTACTTATAAATACATACTTCTAAATGTATCCACCTCAAACTTACGAATCAACTTCTTGAAGAGTGAATTTGGAAACAAGATCTTAAAAGTAATACAAGTATGAACATTATATATTGTGATAAGGTTCACTACTATTTATTTTTTTTGTTTTCTTTCTTTTTTTTTTTTTTGACAGGCAGAGTGGACAGTGAGAGAGAGAGACAGAGAGAAAGGTCTTCCTTTGCCGTTGGTTCACCCTCCAATGGCTGCCCTGGTCGGCGCGCTGCGGCCGGTGCAACGCGCTCATCCGATGGCAGGAGCCAGGTGCTAGGTGCTTTATCCTGGTCTCCCATGGGGTGCAGGGCCCAAGCACTTGGGCCATCCTCCACTGCACTCCCGGGCCACAGCAGAGAGCTGACCTGGAAGAGGGGCAACCGGGACAGAATCCGGTGCCCCGACCGGGACTAGAACCCGGTGTGCTGGCGCCGCAAGGCGGAGGATTAGCCTGTTGAGCCACGGCGCCGGCCAAGATACAAGTATTACCATACCAGGACAGTCTAAATCTGTCTGATAACCCAAACAGCAGCACACATTCAACGGGTATATGCCATGAATGAATTGTTAGTACAGACACATACATAAAAACATGCCTAAGAGAAAACATCTGTTCTTAATCAAAACCCAATGACAAGGAGAAGACAGGTGCACAGACACCAAAAATACAAGGTAAGATGTATAAATATGTGAAAGAATTGATAAAGTGAAAATGCTGGGAGCTTTCTGAGCAGAAGAGAAACAATTGTTAGGATTCTTTGTTTTTTTTTTTTTTTTTTTTTTTTTTTTTTTTTTTTTTTTTTTACAGGCAGAGTGGACAGTGAGAGAGAGAGACAGAGAGAAAGGTCTTCCTTTGCCGTTGGTTCACCCTCCAATGGCCGCCGCGGTCGGCGCGCTGCGGCCGGCGCACCGCGCTCGTCCGATGGCAGGAGCCAGGAGCCAGGTGCTTTTCCTGGTCTCCCCATGGGGTGCAGGGCCCAAGCACCTGGGCCATCCTCCACTGCACTCCTGGGCCACAGCAGAGAGCTGGCCTGGAAGAGGGGCAACCGGGACAGAATCCGGTGCCCCGACCGGGACTAGAACCCGGTGTGCCGGCGCCGCAAGGCGGAGGATTAGCCTATTCTTGAGCATTATCACACATTACTTAGCACTCCATACATTGTGCTGAATATTTACAATTATTTTGTAAGACAAAAATGTTCACTTTACAGATGAAATAAAAGATCCTCAAAGTTGATGAGTGACTAATTCAAAATCAACAAGAATAAATTGAGGATCTGGATCTTAAAAGCAACTCTAAAAGCCTAACTACTTGTTTACTAAAGGAAAGCTTCAAGTGTCAGTTGAACTGAGCTTTGTCAGCTGAGCTAAGCAGAGCCTTAAAGAATAATCAATAATTGAATATGTGAGACAGAGTTTGTACATTCAGAGTTCTAATGTTGGAAGGAGATGGAGGTGCAGAATAAAATTGCTCTTAATGTCTGTAACAAAGGTCAAGGCAGAGATCAAAGTGGTAAAGGGGAAAGGTGCAGGTGGTGTGAGATAAAGTAGACTCTCTCCAGGAAGAGACACTGGAGCTGATTTAGAAATGGTGCACAGTCATGGAGGAAAGGTAGGGGAGCAGGTCCCAGAGCCACTGCTGGCAGAGCCATCAGACTGTCGATTTGAAGTAAAGAATCACTAAAGTATCACAGAATAATGGGTAGTCCAGAATAACTGGGGCCCAAGGCAGTGTTCTCATTTGGGTATCAGAATGAACATAGAGAGCAGTAATGGAGGCTGCAAATCCCTGAGAAATGAATTTTAAGTTTAGCAAACAACTGAACCCCAAATTGTACTGTTCCTGGACTTTCATCCATAGGGATTTTCTAACCATTATTGTTCCCTCTCTTAGGCAAACAGCATGAAACTCAATTACTATAAACAAATATTCTGATTTTTCATTTATTTTAATATAGTTAGACTAGGTTTAAAACAGAAAAAAAAAGAATATTTCATACAATAGAGATTCAGTGGGCAAATGTTTATAAAAGAACCTGATCTTGTCTGTAATTTGCAGGTTCATTAATAATATTTAATTACCTTCTCCATGGTGATGGACACATTATAGGGGTATATCTCATACCAACAGAACTTACAAATGGGCGAGCTTATACAAATTTGTTCATTTATAAAACAGGGATATCTTTCCATCGATCCAAGTACTAGATCTTTTACTCAGTAAAGAAAATGTCATTATATAGAACCTACTTCAGACAGTTTTCAGACTTTCTGAAGGACCCTGGTATGTTATCATCTATAACCTTCATAAAAATTCTCTTAGGTGGGGAATTATTTCTATCATAATAATGAAGACACATGTTTAGAAAGCTTAAATAACTTTTCCAAAACTCAGAACTGGTTATGTGCTAGAACAGATATAAAAGCCAGGTTTCTGGGGTCAGTATTGTGATATAGTGTGTTAAGCTGCTGCCTGAAATGCTGGCATCCCATACAGGCATTGGTTTGAGACCTGGCTGCTCCACTTCTAATCCAGCTCCCTGCTAATGTGCCTGAGAAAGCAGCAGAGGATGACTCAAGTGCTGGGGACTCTGTACCCATGTGAAAGACTGGATGAAGCTCCTGGCTCCTGGCTTCAGCCTGGCCCAGCTCTGGCCATTGTGGCCATTTTGGGGGAGTGAACCAGAGGGGGGAAGACACCCCTATCTCTCACTCTTTCTCTCTCTGTAGCTCTGCCTTTCAAATAAATAAAACAAATCTAAAAAAAAAAAAAAAAACAGGTTTCTCTGGTCACAGTCTTTTTCATAACTAATTAAATAATAACAAGTATACTCAATATTGAGAATCAAGTTGAAGAGAATCTGCTCAAAAAGTTCATGGAAAATATTAACTGATTTTGGTGTAAAATTTTTTAAATCCATGTGTAGTTTTCATAATATATTTTCTCCATATATTTAGAAAACATTTTGCATGAAAATTAAGTCAAACTTTGAATTCCATTTTCCCTCCTACAAACTTGTTGAGAATGTTCCCTTTTAGGCTGTGACAAACAACAGAAACTGCCTATGTTCTCTTGGTGGGGAAACTGAATGTCTGTCTTCATAACTTGCAATAAGCATTGGATGTTTTATACTACCAAGTTTTACTTTATTAACAATTCTCAATAGTCCAAAACATCTGCATTTTTATTCATTATGGATAATACATGTTATAAGTTCCACACATATGTATACATTATTCTCAGGATAAATTTTAGGTATTGAAAAAGAAACAAATTTTTCAAAACTTGGTACTTGAGCAATCTTTTTACCAGTTGATGCTAGGCCTGACTTTCCAGTCAGTGAAGGTAAACTTTAGCCTGCAAATGGTAATTGCTTGATGTGTTAACAAAGTTGAAACACTGAAAAATCTCGGGTTTTGAGCAACACTTATCCATTTCCAACAGAATTTCTTTCTAGACTAAATATTTTCAAGGTAGCTTTTGTTTTGTTTTGTTTTTTACTATAAAAATCTTGTCTGGGCTGGTGCTAAGGCCTAGTAGGTTAAGCGTCTACCTGTGATACTGGCATCCCATAGAGATGCCTGTTTGAATCCCAGAGGCTTCTTTTCTGATCCAGCTCTCTGCTTATGGCCAGGGAAAACAGTGGAAGATAGCCCAAGTCCTTGGGCCCTTGCACCTGCGTGGGAGACCCAGAAGAAGCTCCTGGCTCCTGACTTCGGATCAGCCCATCTCTGGCTGTGAACCAATGGATGGAAGATCTCACTCTCTCACTACTTTTTTAAAATAAATAAATATTAAAAAAAAATCTTGTCTTTGCAGAAACAAGATTTGAGCTTCTTTTCTTCGAAGCTGGTACCCTTAAGGCAAATGTACAAGACTCTTGCTTACCATTAATTCATCTGGGAAATTTTTCTTCAACATTTCTTTGTTTTGCTTTGTTTTGTTTTTTGATAGTAACCTGGTTGTCTGGTATGAATTTTGGTAAAAATAAACATTCTTTCTAAGTATTAGTTGAATCAAATAATAGTTGGATAAATTTACTTTTTGGACATAGCTGTTAAGATGCTGCTTGGTGGACCCGGCGCTGTGGCATAGCAGGTAAAGCCGCTGCCTGCAGTACCAGCATTCTATGTGGGCTCTGGTTGGAGTCCTGGCTGCTCCACTTCCTATCCAGCTCTCTGCTATGGCCTGGGACAGCAGTAGAAGACCAGAAGGAAGCTCCTGACTCCTGGCTTCAGATCAGCACTGCTCCAGCCATTGCGACCAATTGGGGAGTTAACCAGCAGATGGAAGACCCTCTCTCTCTCTCTCTGTCTCTCTTCTCTCTGTGTAACTTTCACATTCAAATAAACAGAAAAATTAAAAAAAAAAAAAAAAGATGCTGCTTGGGACACCCACATGTCCTATGGGAGGGCTTGGATTTTGCTCTGATTTCAATTTCCTGCTAATGTGCACCCTAGGAGAGAGCAGGTGGTGGCTCAGGCTGTTGGATGCCTGCCACTCACCTGGGAAATCCCAGCTGAATTCCTGCCTGGTGGCTTTGGCCTGGCCCCATCCCCTCCAACTCCTGCTGTTGCAGGTATATTTGGGGAGTGAGCCCTGGCATGTGATTGCTCGCTCTCTCTTCCTTTCAAATAAAATAAATAAAAATTTTAAAAATAAAAAGATTCCAGATGGGCCTTCTCACTCTTTTAATTGTATTCCTTTGCAAAAAGTGCCTTTTGGGACCTGGCCTCCAGGTTTTTCTGGTGTTTTCTGCCTCAGTGCCTTCCCTGCTCTGGGGATTTTGCTCACAAAACTGGGATATTTCCCTTCCCCTTCTTTGTTAATTCACATCACACTTGGGGATAGAGTTTTCAACCCTCCACTCCCTTTTAATATGTCCAGTATTTTTTCTTTCTTAAACATGAAAATGATGATGGGAATTTAGGCAGCGTAGAAATGACTCAAAACAAATAAGAAAAATCTGGGAGGTTGAGCAAAGGTCACTACAGTTAGTGGGAAGAGTGACTCATGGAAGGGGAAAAAATGTAACTGGCCAAATACAGATCAGAAAAAAGGCAAAAATCGTGGGAACACTTTGAGTAGCTGGCTGAGGCAATACCAGAGCTGCAAGTGACGAAATGGGAGTTACCAGAAAGGACTCTACTAGTGGAGCAATGAAATGAAGGTGGCTCCTGCAGGGAGGTCTGAGCTTGGCATCTCCCTCATAAGATTGGGTGTCTGCAACCTCAGTGATTAAATGAGAGGATTGGACTAAAAGATACTTAAGATATTTTCTCTAATTCCCACATTGTATAGAGAGCTCTAATTTTCTAGCAGAGTAATTCTTACATTTTAGGTCATGTACTTACATTTAGTCTGTCATAATTTGGTCTTTATATAGTTTATTATTTAACCCTTATTTCTGGAGTGACTGCTGTCTGTTTGAATAGGGTGTGCAGTGTGTGGGGCAGTGGGCATACAGGATAAGGAAGAAAAAAAAAACCCTGCCATCTATAACCCCATAGTCTGGGTGGCTGCAGGTTCAGTAATAACAATTCAGAGCAAAGGAAGTGGCTGTGCGAAGAGACAGGGATGAAGATGGAATGAAAAGGATAAGAGCAAAGGAAGCATTCACAGTCTCCTAAAGTGCAAGCATAGCCATTGCTTTCTAAAAATCTTAGAAATTTTAAAATGTATTTTAAAGTTAGAGAGCAAGGGGTAGGGAGAAAGGGGGAGCTGGTGGGGGGGTGAGGGGGAGAGAGAGAGAGAACAAGAAAGAGAGAGAATCTAGGTCCCATCCTCTGGTTCACTCCCCAAATACCTGCAACATCAGGGACTGGGCCATATTGCAACCAAGAGCCTGGAACACAATGTGAATCTCCCACATGGGTAGCAAGAACCTATATACTTGAACCATCACCTGCTGCCTCCCAGGGTGGGCACTAGCAGGAAACCAGAAGTGAAGAGGTGAAGCTAGGACCTGAACCAGGCACACAGAAATAAGATGTCATTGTCCCAAGCATTGGTTTTGCTTCTGTGCCTCAACACTCTCCTCCTACAAAATTTTATTTTATAGTAAAAACTAGTGATGATTTTTATTTGTATTCCTTCATTTTATAAGGATGGTTGTGACGACTGGGGCTCCTTGAACAGTTAAGGGAGAATGCACGAGTCCTTCCCCCCTCCTGGTTAATTCCTGGTTTTAGCGATGTGGTTGTTTCCTAGCCTGGCCAATAGAGGTCTGTGACTGGACTACTGCTGCTTGGAGAAGATCTGGCAGATTTCTCAACAATTCTTTATAGAACTTGATTGTGACCTGAAAGTCTGAAATTAAAAGAGCAACAGTGAGAAAAGAGAGCTTAAAATAGGTAGGCATAAATGTGCAAAGCACCTGCGTACAAGTGATATGGGTTAGGGATTAACCAGAAAGACAATATTTCACCTGTATATCTTCAAATTTTTCCTTCTTTCATCACTCCACTTTCATAAACCCTGTTCCTGAAAGTGTAGCACAAGTCCCAGAAGTCCCAGTTTGAGAGCCATGGTGGCCAAGAACATCCTCTCCTGTATGGTAATTTTTAATCTGAGACACTGTAGTACTTAAATAAGATGGTGATTTTGGGTTATTGTGCATTTGTTTTTATCCTTCCTTGTCTGAAATGATGTTTAAATTGATCAAATGGAAACAACATTGGTGATTTAGAGCCAAACATATGTAATTAGTTTAAAGGGACTTTCAAATATTTTAAAATTAAAATAATTCTTTTAAAAAAGATTTATTTTTATTTATTTGAAAGGCAGAGTTACAGAGGGAAAAAAGAGAGAGAGAGAGAGAGAGAGAGAGAGAGAGAGAGAAAGGGGGGGAGAAAGAGAGAGAGAGAGAGAGAGAGAGGGAAAGGGGGGGAGAAAAAGAGAGAGAGAGAGAGAGAGAGAGAGATCTTCCATCTGCTGGTTCACTTTCAAATGGTTGCAACGGCGGGTGGGGCTGGGCCAGGCTGAAGCCAGGAGCCCAGAGACTTGCAGGGGCCCAAGCGCTTAAGCCATCTTCCACTGCCTTTCCAGGCACATTAGCAGGGAGCTGGATCAGAAGTAGAACACCTGGGTCTTGAACCAGAGCTCATATGGGATGTCAGTGTTGCAGGTGGAGGCTTACCCCACTGCACCACAGCATTGGAACCAGTTAAAATACTTCTTAAAGCATATATAAACACAAATAGAATGCATACAAAATACATATATGTAGGCACATAGAGAACTACCCATAGGTGCACAAACTGAATGTGCCTACAATAAGAAACACAATGTTATCGGCACCATGGAAGCACTAGGCCACCTCATGCTCCTCTTTAAGCTTTATTTATTCCTTTAAAAGATATATTTACTTACTTGAAAAGCAGGGAGTTAATTAGTTTATTCCCTAAAAGGCTGCAATAGCCAGGTTTGAGCCAAGCTGAAACCAGGAACTCCATCCTGGTCTCCCATATGGGTGGCGGGGGCCCAAGTACTTGCACCATCTTCTACTGCCTTCATAAAACCATCAGCAGGAAGCTATGTTGGAATTGGAGCAGCTGAGGTTCACACTGCTACTCTGATATGGGCTGTTGGCTTCACAAATAGTGACTTAACCTGCTGCCCCACTCTGCTGGACCCTCTAAGCTTTATTTTTGATGTTAGTTGGAGCTGAAAAAATGTTTGTCTCCTCGATTCATCAGAACAGAGAAAAAATATTTTACTTTCCTCTTCCACCTGACTTTGAAAAATGTGTGGCCAAAGACTGGGTCTTTTTTCTCCTTTCTGTCCATTTATCCACAATACCATTACAATGGCTCGTGATAGATTTCTACAGGCACTTGTTGACATATGGGGCAACTTGCATTACTATAATCTGTCATATTTATCTCTTTAGATGTAGGTAAAGCTCTGAGACAAGAGGGATATTTCAAATACAGGCTCTCTAGTGGAAGCTCCCTAGTGGAACATCAGAACAATGAAGTCAAAGGGTGATGACAGTGAAAAGGAATAATTAATGTGTTGCCAGCATTAGACAATTCACAGAAACTTCCAATCCAGTGACCAACATTAAATATTCTCTAGAAATGTCTTTTATGGAAATTCCCACGTATGCTTGCCTAAGAGGGTGAATGAGACTTAGGTAAGCAAGTTGCGACACTGGGGCTGGAAAGGAGGCAGGACAAGCACCAACAAGGAAATTGAAGTCAACTGGTTGCTGGAATGCTGAACAGTCATGGGAAAATGAGGCCAGGATCAGAAGTTACTGGAAAGCAGCTCCTCTGCTTATTTTCCTGTATATCTTTATCTGAATTAAAGGACATATTTTGATAGGTATCTATTTCTTTCACAGACAGTATCTTTAGTTGTAGATTTGCTTCTGGTCATTTCTTATCATCTTTGTGTTAGTCTCGTGTTCAAATGCTACTGGCAACCAAAGAAAAGAGATTATGCTCTATGCAAAATGGGGAACCAGCAAGCTGTGGAGGAAGAGTGCAATAGTCGGTCTGGAAACGTCTGTGAGCGTTTTGATTTAGAGAAGAACAACAAGGTTAATTGAAGGACAGCTAAACACAACAAAGTAGGTGACTTGTCTTGGTGCTGGTAAGAACAGAAGTACTCATGGATTCTTTCTCTTCCCCTTTCTGTGAACATAGTAGTTGGATTACCTTTCTGAAATCTTCCTCCTCATGCCCTGTATTTTTAAAGACTTTTTGGGTAGCTTAAATTTCCTAATTTGTGGGTCCCTCTGGAGGATGATCATCTTCGCACAGCGGGTTTCCGGTGCCTGAATAGGGAGAATCAGAGCTGAGTTGTCCCCCTAAGAAGGCTAATGGTGGGAGGTTATGATTTCAAGAAAAGCTTTCACTCACATTTTTCTCCTACTGAAGTTCCTTATTCCAACCATCAAGAATTCTTTGTGTTGTCAAAATCAAACACTGTCTTAAGTTAATGCAAATCCTGATACAAAGATTAACAAGTAAATTCTGTCTGAAGCCCTTAGGAAACAAAGGAAGGGCCTGATAAAAGCCTGGAAAAGTTTGTCTTTCCCTCCCTCACTCCCCTCTCGTCCTCTCTCTCTCTCTCTCTCTCTCTTTCCCTTTCTTTGTTTCTTTTCTTTCTTTCTTAAATTTATTTGTTTGTTTGAAAGACAGAGATACAGAGAGGCAGAGGCAGAGCCAGAGAGAGAGAGAGGTCTTCCATCCACTGGTTCACTCCTCAAATGGCTGCAATGGCCAGACCAAGATTGATACAAAGCCAGGAGCTAGGAGCTTCTTCCAGGTCTTACACATTGGTGCTTGAGCCATCTTCTACTGCTTTCCCAGGCCCTAACAGAGAGCTGGATTGCAAATGGAGCAGCCAGGACTCAAATAAGCACCCATATGGGACGCCGGCCCTTCAGGCAGAGGTTTTACCTGCTACACCACAGTATCCAACTATGGATATTGGGATTTCTGAACAATTTTCATTCTTAGTTGACATGAAGTCAATTCTGCATATTAACGGAGAATTTTTCTGAAGCATTTTTCAGTCTGCACTGCTTTTTGAAGTACTGAATTTTAGAAGTGTATTTTCTAATGTGTATGGTAAATTTCCCCGTACACCACCTTTTCCTCTTCCTTCTCATAGCAAAATTAATTCTTTGAAATTTTAAGCAAATTATCCCATCACTTACAGATTGGAATTTCCAAATTACATTTATCCATGACCAAAGCCAGATTTTGTAATCATTCTTAATCACTTGGTCTGTGATCATTGCCAAGATATTTATTTTTATGTAGATTTATTTATTTATTTATTTATAAGTCAGAGTTAAAGAGAGAGAGAGAGAGAGAGAGAGAGAGGAGAGAATTTTCCATTTGTTGGTTCATTCCCCAGATGGCTGTATCAGCCAGGGCTGGGCCAGGCCAAAGCCAGGACCCAGGAGCTTCCTCTGAGTTTCCCATTTGGGTGGCAGGGGCCCAAGTACTTGGGTCATCCTGCACTGCTTTTCCAAGGCCATCAGCAGGGACCAGAATCAGAAGTAGAGCAGCAGGGGACTGAACCCGTGCCCATATGGGATGCTGGCGTCACAGGCAGTGGCTTTACCCACTATACAACGATGCCGGCCCTTTGCCAGGCTATTTATAAATATTTTTTATTGTCATTTATGTCCCAGAAAACTTGCCCTCCCACCCTCTTTGATGTTCAGCATCGTCATGTGATTTATTTTTCCACATGAAATCTGGATGAAAGTGACATTTTGCCAGTTCTGTACACAGAAGTTTTAAGAGTCAGGCCTAGAATGTCTCAGCTCTTTCCCTGCCAGAATAGTTGTTGCAGGTTAAATCCCCATCAGCCCAGATCACTGAGGGAGAAGTCTGAGCTGTGCTGGTCTGGCATATACACAGAGGAAGGGAAGTAAGTTGGTGGTCTCTGGACACTGAAGTTTGGACATTGCTTTTTTTTTTTTTTTTTTGACAGGTAGATTTAGACAGTGAGAGAATGAGAGACAGAGAGAAAGGTCTTCCTTCTGTTGGTTCACCCCCCAAACGGCTGCTACGGCCAGCGCACTGCACTGATCTGAAGGCAGGAGCCAGGTGCTTCCTCCTGGTCTCCCATTCGGGTGCAGGGCCCAACAATCTGGGCCATCCTCCACTGCCTTCCCGGGCTACACAGAGAGCTGGACTGGAAGAGGAGCAACCAGGACTAGAATGCGGGGTGCCAGTGCTGCAGGCGGAGGATAAGCCTAGTAAGCCGCGGCGCCGGCCTGGATGTTGCTGTTTAAAAATACTATAATCTAGCCCTTTGTAACAAAATTCAGTTACCTAGAGTTGATAATCTTTATCATCTAAGACAGAAAGTGTTGATTTCTAGTCATATTTTCAAGTCAATGCAAATATGCTGCCAATGGATTATAAGATCTTCTTATACTTTCAACAGAGCAAGAAAAATCCTAGCTTGACTCTCTCCACCTTTCATCACCATCATCAACACTATCACCAGCATTAACAATGATGCACTTAAGAATAAACCACAGGGGCTGGCACTACGACACAGTGGGGTTAAAACCTACAGCATCGGCATCCTGTCTGATCCACTTCTGATCCAGCTCTCTGCTTTGGCCTGGGAAAGCACAGAGGATGTCCTTGGGCCCCTGCACCCATGTGGAAGATCTGGAGGAAGATTTTGGCTCCTGGCTTCGGATCAGCTCAGCTCCTGCCTTTGCAGCAATTTGGGAAGTGAACCAGCAGAGGGAAGACCTCTCTATCTTTCTATCTCTACCTCTCTCTGTAACTCTATTGAGTAAATAAAATAAAGTTTTATTTGACAGGCAGAGTGGACAGTGAGAGAGAGAGAAACAGAGAGAAAGGTCTTCCTTTACCTTTGGTTCACCCTCCAATGATCAGTACCGCGCTGATCCAAAGGCAGGAGCAGAGTGCTTCTCCTGGTCTTCCATGGGGTGCAGGGCCCAAGCACTTGGGCCATCCTCCACTGTACTCCTGGGCCACAGCAGAGAGCTGGACTGGAAGAGGGGCAACTGGGACAGAATCCAGCGCCCCGACTGGGACTAGAACCCAGAGTGCTGGAGCCGCAGGTGGAGGATTAGCCTATTGAGCTGCGGCGCTGGCCTAAAATAAATCTTAAAAAGAGTAAATTATAAACTTTTAAAATATACACTATAAAATAAGTCATTTTTCTAATAGTCTTTTTTCAAAAAAGAAAACTCAGATTGTCCAATGGTAAGATTTATGCAGGGCATTTCTTTTGTATTTTAACTTTCTTTTAGATCTATGTTTGTATAACTTATTCCATTCATTTATTCATTTAATTTTGTAAGTTAAATTTGTTTAAGGATTTATTTACTTGCTTATTTGAAAAGCAGAGTGACACAGACACACAAAGCTCTACCATCTGCTGGTTCATTCCCAAAATGGCTGCAACAACCCTGACTGGACCAGGCCAAAGATAGGAGGAGCTCCATCCAGGTCTTCCACCTGGGTAGTAGGAACCCATACCCTTGGGACATCATCCACTGGTTTCCCAGGCACTTCAACAGGAAGGTGGGTTGGCAGTTGAGAGTTTGGTACTCAAAAACCAGTACTTAATATCGGTTGCCAGTGTTACAAGCCATGACTTAACTTGCTGCACATTTCACTGTCTCCGTAAGGTAAATTCGTAAAAATTAATTTGAGAGAGAGAGAGAGAAAGAGGGACTGGGAGAGGGAGGGAGGAGAGAGAGAGAGAGAGAGAGAGAGAGAGAGAGAGAGAGAGAGAGAGAGAGAGACGCTCCCACATATACTGGTTCCATGTGCACAATGGTGAGGACTGGGCCAAAGTGGAGCCAGGAGTCAGAAACAGAAGTGCAGTCTGCCACAGGAGTGGGAGGAACCCAGTCACTTGAGCTGTTACTTGCTGCCTCCCAGAGTATGAATTGACAAGAAGCTGGAGTCAGAAGTAGTTTGGTATCTAACCCAAGAATTTTTTTTTATTTAAGGATAGAGTCATTTTATTTTAAGAAGGCTTAAATTTACACTTTGAACCAAATACTTAAATGTTGATCATTTCATTAATTTTTTTGATGGATGGATTCCTATAATACATAAATAACTATATAGTTTCTTCAATCCTTGTGGACATAAGTAGACATAAATGTTAAAGTACTACCACCAAAATTGTTACAGTTAATTCTAAACAATAAAAAACACTTATTTATGAGCTAACTACAGTTAATTATATCATTTGCCTTCAGTAAAATGGTATGGTTACTACTTGTTACACTGGCTTGACTCTTTTTTTCTTTAAGTGTTTATTAAATGAATGCATTTTTTCATAGACACAACTTTAGGACAACTTCAGGAATATAGCGGTTCTTTTCGCCTTATTCCCCCCACCCCAGCTCCCATCCCAGCTCCCTCTGCCTGTCCCAATTCCTCCTTCATTATGCTAACCCAAGAATTTTCATATGGGTTGTGGATGCCCCAACTTGGGTCTAATCATTAGACCAAACTCCTGCCCCTTAAGTAAACTTATTTTTTTAAAGATTTATTTATTTACTTGAAAGGTAGAGTTATAGAGACACAGAGGCAGAGACAGAGAGAAAGGTCTTCCATCCACTGGTTCGCTCCCCAAATGGCTGCAATGGCCAGAGCTAGGCCATTCCAAAGCCAGGAGCCAAGAGCTTCTTCCAGGTCTCCCACATGGGTGCAGGAGTGCAAGCACTTGGACCATCTTCTACTGCTTTCCCAGGCCATATCAGAAAGCTGGATTAGAAGAGGAACAGCCCAGACTCCATCCAGTGCCCATATGGGATGCCAGCACTGCAGACGGTGGCCCCACCAACTCCCCCACAGCACCAGCTCCTAAGTTAAATTTTTTAAAGTGAGTAATTGTTGCCTAGTGGAAGAGCCAGGATTAGTATCTTGATTTTTATTTGAGACCAGTGTTCTAAGTGTAGTATGTTAGGGCTGCCACAACCAAATACTACAGACTGGGTGGATTAACCAATAACTTTACTTCCTATAGTTTTAAAGACTAGATGTCTAAGGCCAAGATATGACAAAATATGGATTCTCTTGAGGCCTATCTCCTGGATATGTGATGATCACCTCTCAACATGTCCTCACATGGTCTTTCCTCTGGTATCTGGTTATCCAAATTGCCTCTCCTTACAAGGACATCAATTGGTTGGATGAGAGATCATCCTAAAAGGCCTCATTTTTACCTAAGTCACCTTTTTGAAGGCCCTATATCCAAACATTGTTATGTTCTAAAGCACTTGGGATTAGTACCCAAGAGTGAATTTTTTGAGAGGCAAAATTCAACCCATAATACTGAAACATCAAGCTGATAGAATTTTAGATTAGAAACAAAGCAAAACTTATGGTTAGAATCATAGTTTGGTTTTCAGCACCAGTAGTTCCGTAATGGAGTTTGGCATAGAACATAAACCAGATTGATCACTTTAGGAAAGGTGTTTCTTTTTATAAAGATTTATTTATTTGAAAGAGTTGCACAGAGAGAGGAGAGGCAGAGAGAAAGAGAGGTCTTCCATCTGCTGGTTCACTACCCCCCAAGTTGGCCACAGTGGCCAGAGCTGTGCTGATCTGAAGCCAAGAGCCAGGAGCTTCTTCCAGGTCTCCCACTTAGGTGCAGGGGCCCAAGCAGAGACTGGATCAGAAGTGGAGGGCCTTGAACCGGCGCCCATATGGGATGCCAGCACTTCAGGCCAGGGTGTTAACCCGCTGCACTACAGCGCCGGCCCCAGGAAAGGCATTTAATCCCAGGGCTGACATTATAACCATCCTGGTACAGCTGGCAGCTGAGTGCCTTGTGCTGGATCATCTGCAAACACTAAGCATGACCACAGCCCTCAAGGGGATTCTCCTGGTTGCTAAATTGAGGCAGTTATATAGAGTAACCCAATTTGTGCTAATGTTAGTCATAATAACTTCTCTTCTCCATTCCTTATTCTCTTCCTCTCCTTTTTCTTTCAAATGGTTCTTGTGGATACACTGACAGTGTCATGCTCTACACTAGGAACTGAATTTGGATAAACCCAAACCTGTCCTCCAGCGGCTCACATCCAAAAGAGGAGACCAACAAGTAACTGCACAGTTACAACATAACATAACAGACGTTTCATAAACTTCTAGGGTCTATGAAAGCCTTGATGAGAAATTACTAAAGCACAATGAGGGGAGGAGAGTCTTAAAACTTTCATTTTTAGAACTGTTGCATTCAAATTAGCATTGCCATTATATCTCAGGAGATAGAGCATGTAGTAAATGGCTCAACAACAAAGCACTGGATTAGTGTCCAAACTAATAAACTGGGAAATAGTTTTCCAAAGAAGACTGACCTTTTAAAGCCCTCCCCTTGGGAGGCTACTCACTGATCCCAAAGATGCTGTCTTTTTTAAAGCATTTTGGAATTTATATGTGGTTAGACTGTGAATTCCCCTAGAAAAGAGATTTTTTTTTAAAAGATTTATTTATTTATTTAAAAGTCAGAGTTACACACAGAGAGGAGAGGCAGAGAGAGGGAGAGGTCTTCCATCTACTAGTTCACTCCCCAGTTGGCTGCAATGGCCAGAGCTCTGTCGATCCAAAGCCAAAAGCCAGGAGCCTCCTCCAAGTCTTCCCATGCAGGTGTAGGGGCTAAAGGACTTGAGCTATATTCTACTGCTTTCCCAGGCCATAGCAGAGAGCTGGAGGGGAAGTGGAGCAGCCGGGACTCAATCGGCACCCATATGGGATGCCTCCGCACTGTAGGTGGTGGCTTTACTTGCTACGCCACAGCTCCAGCCCCACAAAGATAATATAATGTATTCTGTGTGGTTCAGGTTTACAGAACAAGTAAATGAACTAAGAGATAGTGGCAGGTTTTTAATATCGTAGTTGGTAGATCATACTTGTTATTTACATAGGTTGGAATGGAGACTTAGCATCGAAATTTAAAAACATCATGATCAGACCAACACATGCTTAGAGTTCAAAGCTGGGCATAGCTGTACAGTAATAGAAGTTAATTTCTTGCAAGTTAACTCCGAAGTATATCAGAACAAAAGTACATAGAAGACAAACCATGGTTTGATAAATAGTAATGTCACTCTCTTATGTGCAGGGTGTTAGAAGTAACATAGGAAGGAATTGCTATATACAACCATAAGTATTTTCTAGGAAAATCAGGTTGTGGGGCTGGTGCCATGGCATAGTGGGTAAAACTGCTGCCTGCAGTGCAGGCATCCCATATGGATGCCAGTTCGATTCCTGGATGATCCAATTCCGATCTAGCTCTCTGCTATGGCCTGGGAACAAAGTCGAAGATGGCCCAAGTCCTTGGGCCCCTACACCCATGTGGGAGACCTGGAAGAAGTTCCTGGCTCCTAGCTTCGGATGGGCAGAACTCTAGCCATTGTAGCCAATTGGGGAATGAGGCAGCAGATGGAAGACAACCCCCCCCCCCACCTCTCCTTCTCTCTCTGTGTAACTCTGACTTTCAAATTAATAAATAAATCTTAAAAAAAAAAAAAAAAAGAAAAGCAGGTTGTAACAGAGGCATAATTTCTTACAAGAATAATAGAACCATCCCAGGGTTACTCAAATGTTAAAGGATTTTGAATAAGCAAAGTTGTCTAGAGTTGAATTTCTTCATTGGAACTAGAGAGTACTGTATCACTCTACCCAGTGTAAAAAGAATTTCATAGGAGCAACACAGGAGGCCCGCCTTGAAGAGTTTGGTAATGGAAAAGAAATAAGCCACTAAAATGTAGAAAGTGAGAGACAGGTTGTGTCTGGGTGGCTAAAGACAAGAGTGCTTTGTTGAAATGGATTGGTTCACATGAGCACTTTGTATTTTTCAGCTTGTTTATTGTCTTCAAAACATTCATGGAAGATGCATATTATTAAAAACTATGCATTCATATAAAAAATTTTTGCACCAAAATAAGCATGTATTTTAATTCCATTTTTCCATCAATTTTTTAAAGTGCTTTCATATAAACCCTATGTCTGCATAGTTTTATTAGTGTTTTTAAGATCAAGGAAAAAAATCCAAACATCTAATTGTAAGTCACAAGTAACATTAAGGAAGTTTAAAAATCATCCATACATGGAGCAGGCTCACAGGATTGGGCACTCAGAATTAGCAGTGACAGTAGAAACCTACATCCTACAGGGATTCACAGAACTCTTTGAAAGAGTTTTCTGTAGCATGGGAATTCTAAGTAGTCTTACAGGAAATTCCTTGTTTTTTTTTTTTTTTTTTATTTACCTTATTAGGAAAAATTTCCCAGCTTGCTACTGCCACCCCTGTGGAGTTGACCATGATGTTTGCTGTAAGATTTCCATTTTATCACCTATAAACATTGTAGAGAGCTTATATATTTATGTATACACCTTTCTACTCCTTTAGACTGAGGTACTTGAGGGCAAGAAACATGTCTTAGTTTTGGTGTCCTACAATTGTTCAGATCAAACATCCAATACATGTTTATTGTCTATAATGATGAATTAGTTATGAAGTGCATGCATATACAAATAAATCAAGAGTAAATATCTCTATTCCTAGAATTTATGACCTAAGCAGAAAATTTTAAATAACAGTAAACAAGTTTGTACTAAAGTTTGTAAAATATCAACAGGAATTTTATTTGAATTCCCTCCTGAAGACTATTTTGGTTTGCTTGTTTTAAGCATATTTTATCTCCACTTCCTTTCTCTAGAATTTCTCTAAGCTACCACCAACCACCTCTCACTGCCTGAAAAAATTACCCTTTTCAGAGAAATAAAAGACGAAACTGAAATTGTTTTGTATGATCTAATGAATCTTGTGATGAAAGAGTAACTGGAAACATTTTCCATTAAACTCAACAAATCATTGTTCAGGCTGCTTTATAGTCTGCTACCTAGCCATAAGCTTGAAATATTTTTAAGAATGGAGCAGAATTCAAAAAAGCTAATTACACCCCAAACAGAGTGACTGGCAACATGTTCAACAGCTGGTGAGAGTAAAGAGGAAGTCAGTAAACCAAAAGATCTAATCAGTCTGTCAACCACATGATGGAAAATTCATGTTCTTCCTTGTCATTGTTCCTGTACTGTCTCCATATTACCCAAGTAGGGAAAAGAACCTCTTTAAACATATTAAGTTTGTAATGGGAGTCCACGTGTAAATTCCTGGGGAGGAATTATTGAGATAAAACTAGAAGTATCCATTTGCCCTGTTGCCTGTCTTCTTCTGAGATCTGTTTTGAGAGCTGACCAGCATGAGTCAACTATCATTGCTCTGCAGTCGGCCAGAATACAATCTATTACTGGAGAAGAATCAGAACATGTGGGAGGGAACTCAGCACTGTTCTGTGGGCTGTGGATTGTTACTGCCCAGCAGAAGATCTAGATAAAAAAAACTAGCTTCAGTGATTTTACAAAAAGACTTGAAAAACAAAACTGTGTGCCCTCCCTTAAATGCTCTTGTTTATTTTGTACACTGTGTTTCTAAGGATCTGTGGTATAATTTGATTCTGCTGAGGTATTTGATGTCATGTGAATGAAACAAAAGGCTTACATTTTTACAAAAACATTCTAAAGGCTAGAAATAAACATGGGCTGGTGGAAGGAAAGGATGTTGCTTGGTGGCTTGGAGGAAAGTGGGTGTGTTAGGTGACAGGCACGTGGCATGTGAAGACCTAACAGCAAGAGAGTTCGTTTTGGGTTGGGAATGCAAGGGTGTTTTGTAAAGAGTATGCCCAGAAATCCATTGTTGGAGAGAAGAGTGATTACAGCCCTACATAGCTGACTGCTAGAGCCTCTGACTTTCAAGATCAGATCCATAGGCATTTGCTTCTTTGTTTGTTTTATTACTGGGAGCTACTGGGAGCATCTGAGAAGAATGGCATAAGTAAGTTCACAGGGCTATATATTGGATCATTTTGAAATGACTGGTGATTTGATATTTTGTAAAAATCTAAGTGATCTTACTATGCCACATGCTGGGGAAGCATTTCACGTTACATTGGGCAACTTCAATCTTATACTAGTCCTGAGAGTATTTCTGAACTTCTTTAGCTTTCATGACCATCTGTAGTGTAGTCACTTGCTGGTACATATGCCCCTTAAACCACTGGCTGTCAAGCTTTAAGAAGCATTGGATTGAGGCTCGAGCCTATGGCGTAGTAGGCTAAGCCTCTGCCTGTGGTGTCAGTTCAAGTCCTGGCTGCCTCTGTTCTGATCCAGTTCTCTGCTAATAGCCTGTGCGAGCAGAAGATGGCCCAAGTGCTTGGGCTTCTGTACCCATGTGGGAGACCTGGGAGAAGCTCCTGGATCCTGGTTTCAGACTAGTCCAGCTCCAGCAGTTGTAGCCATTTGGGGCATGAACCAGCGGATGGAAGACCTTTCTCTGTCTCTCCCTTTCTTTGTCTGTAACTCTACCTCTCAAATAAATAAAATTAAATCTTTAAAGAAAAAGATGAATAGGAATGAACAGGGTATCCTGTAACAGAGGGGGCAAAAACCAGGAATTTAAAGTTCAAGGATCTGATGCACCACTCTTTCTTTTCTTTTCTTTTCTTTTCTTTTCTTTTCTTTTCTTTTCTTTTCTTTTCTTTTCTTTTCTTTTCTTTTCTTTTCTTTTCTTTTCTTTTCTTTTCTTTTCTTTTCTTTCTTTCTCTTTCTTTCTTTCTTTCTCTCTCTTTCTTTCTTTCTTTCTTTCTTTCTTTCTTTCTTTCTTTCTTTCTTTCTTTCTTTCTTTCTTTCTTTCTTTCTTTCTCCTTCCTTCCTTCCTTCCTTCCTTCCTTCCTTCCTTCCTTCCTTCCTTCCTTCCTTCCTTCCTTCCTTTCTTTTTTGACAGTGAGGGAGAGACAGAGAGAAAGGTCTTCCTTTCGTTGGTTCACCCCCTAAATGGCCACTGCGGCCAGTGCTGTGCTGATCTGAAGCCAGGAACCAGGTGCTTCTTCCTGGTCTCTCATGTGGGTGCAGAGGTCCAAGCACTTGGACCATCCTCCACTGCCTTCCCGGGCCACAGCAGAGAGCTGGACTGGAAGAGGAGCAACCAGGACTAGAATCCAGTGCCCATGATGCCGCAGGTGGAGGATTAGCCAAATGAGCCACGGCATCGGCCCCATCACTGTTTCTTTAAAAAGATTTATATGTTTATTTCTTTGAAAGTCAGAATGACAGAGAGAAAGGAGAGGTTGCGGGGAAAGAGAGATATCTTCCATCTGCTGGTTCACTCCATGAATGGCTGCAACAGCCAGGGCCGGGCCAGGCTGAAACCAGGAACCAGGAAGTCTATCCTGGTCTCCTACAAGGGTGTCAGTGGCCCAAGAACTAGGGCCATCATGTACTACCTTCCCAGGAACATTCTCAGGAAACTGTGTTGGAAGCACAACAGCTGGGACTCAAACCAGCACTCTCTTGCTGGACGCTGGTGTTGCAAGCATTGGCTTAGCTGCTGTGCCACAACACTGTCCCCTGATGCACCACTGTTGATTTGAAGAGGAAAAGGACCCCAGAACAAAGAAACAGGAACACAGGCTTCCTAACCTCAGCAGAGATCTTGCTGCTGCTCTGTCCTTTCCAGGAATGATGAGGAATGATAATAATACATAGTTTAAGGGTTTCAAGAACTAGTTCTGTCACCAAAACTGATATAAATATAAATACTTAGATACCTAGGTAATATGCCTACATGATTTTACAACTGGAAGAGTCTCAAAGAGAATGGGAAGGCCAAGATCCAATGACCTTGACAGTTTCATAATTTGTTGTAGGACTCACTTCTGCAAGCCCAGAGAAGGTATTTGGGTTAGAAATTTCTGCCCTCCCACCTGAAATCAGACTGTGAAGAGATAGAAAAGAGCAATGAGTCTGAGAGAAATTCCAGAGAAAGAGTCAGAAGGTCTTGATATCAGATAAGAACAGATGCGTGTAAGTAGAGTTGTGTGGACGGCTACAAACAGGCTGTTCAGAGACATGATGGGGAGGAAGGAGTGAATGAGTTCTTTTTGAGTTCTTTTTTTAGCTTTTGTGGCAGCAAGATTCCCAACTGACATGAAAAGAGTAAAAAATTAACAAAGGCAAACTGCCCATGTGTCATGAGAACAGGATGCCAAGATGGGCTTACTGGCAGCTGGAAACAACTGGCTGTGTGGATGTGTGGACCAAGGAGAAATGCAGGGCACGAGGGGGACTCAATTCTCAAACTCTTTGGCCCATGTTTTACCTAATTCAGGATCTGACTTATGTTTAGGCCAGGTGAGCAATGTTTCCACGGTGTGATTATTTATTTAATTATTTGAAAGAGAGAGAGAGAGAGAGAGAGAGAGAGAGAGAGAGATCTTCCATTTGCTGTTTGATTCTCCAAATGGCTGCAACAGCCAGGGCTGAGCCAAGCTGAAGCCAGGAGCCAGGAGCTTCACCCAGGTCTCTCACATAGGCAGCAGGAGTCCAAGGACATGGACTATTTTCCTTTGTTTTACTAGGTGCATTAGATTGGAAGTGGAACAGCTGAAACTTGAACCAGTACCCATATGGGATGCTGGTATCACAAGTGGTGGCTTATCTCAATGTGCTATAATGCTGGCCCTTTCATGGTATAAATTTTGAGGCTTTATAAAAAAGATTTATTTATTTACTTGAAAGGGTTACAGAGAGGCAGAGGCAGAGGCAGAGAGAGAGAGAGAGAGAGAGAGAGAGAGAGAGAGAGGTCTTCCATCTGCTGGTTCACTCCCCAGATGGCCCCAATGGCCAGAGCTGTGCTGATCCAAAGCCAGGAGCCAGGAGCTTCTTCCCAGTCTCCCGCAAGGGTGTAGGGGCCCAAGGACATGGGCCATCTTTTACAGCTTTCTCAGGCCATAGCAGAGAGCTGGATCTGAAGTGAAGCAGCCGGGACTCGAACCAGCGCCCAGATGGAACGCCGGCATTGCCGGTGACAGCTTTATCGGCTATACCACAGCACTGGCCCCAATTTTGAGGCTTTTAAAAATTCTTTCTCTGGCCTTACAAATGAAGTGTCTAAAATCCTCCAAAAAAGGGATGATTCTTTATCTGTAGCTTTGTGGAATCAAATCAAAATTATGTTGCAAAGTGACTAATTTCAACCTTCCTGCCCTCAGGACTTGATGAGCAGGAAGGAGTAGGGTGTGGACAAGGACAAGAGGAGCCCTAATGCAAAGAAGAACAAGCACGGCAGAAGGAGGTGGGAGTTTGTAAAGCTTTTTTTAAAAAAAGATTTATCTATTTATTTTTATTTATTTGAAAGACAGAGTTACAGAGAGAGGTAGAGCCAGAGAGAGAGAGGTCTTCCATTCCTCTGGTTCACTCTCCAAATGACCATAATGGCCAGAGCTGAGCTGATCTGAAGCCAGGAGCCAGGAGCTTCTTCTGGGTCTCCTAGCTGGGTGCTGAGGCACAAGGAGCTGGGCCATCCTCTACTGCTTTCCCAGGGCATAGCAGAGAGCTGGATAGGAAGTACAGCAGCCAGACCTTGAACCTGGGCTCATAGGGGATGCCAGCACTGCAGGCTGGAGCTTCAACCCACTGCTCCACAAGGCCAGCCCTAAGGCTTCTCTATGGAGTGCAGACACCCATGGTTCAGCAGTCTGAAGCTCTTATACCACCTGCCTCCTGGGCTGTAGAGTTTTCTGAGTTCTGCTAGAAAAAGTCAAATTTCTGATCAGGTCTGATTTATTCAGATAATCCCTAAGACCCCTTTGATTTTCACATTTGGATTCCATGGACCAGGAGGACTGAATGACAATTATTCGAAGCTTTTGCAGAAAGTTAGAGGACTCTTTACAAAGAAAACTTTCTACAATAAGATAACGGAGGACTTAAACTGAATGGGCATTAATGGTCATAGGCTAAAATCTCAGAATGCATTGTTTTTTAGTGAAGCCTGTTCTAAGTTTCAAAGGGATGCTCCCTGTATTAGCAATTCACTAGAATACATTTGGTACTTGGGAAGATGTCCTCTTATGTGTTTTAACTCATGGGGAAAAAATTCCTTCTTAGATCAAAAAAAAAAAAAAAAACCCAAACGCAGGAAATATAATAAGAAGGCAGTAGGTGGGAGGTGTAGAAGGAGCCAGGGCTGTTCTGAATTCCGAAGCCTACAGCCTGGACTTCACCTGTCACATGACCTCTGGAAACCTGAGGACTTGAGGAACCACTTTTCTGAGAAAAGTTACCCAACAAATACACCACCCACAGCTTCCTCTTGGCAGCTGGTCTGAAGTTCACTTTCAGCAAGGGAAGAGCATCTGTGTTGATCGTGGCTATCCCCACCCTCCAGTAAGGCTCAGAAAAGCCAGCCAGTTGCCTTTGCTCTTCAGAGAGCAGCTCCTTGAACTTGGTAAAAACTGTGGTACTCCTCAGGGCACCTAACATTGTTTTTATTTATTGCCACTTTTCTAATCTGGGTATCCCATGCGGGTGTAGGGTCCCAAGGACTTGGGCCATCTTCTACTGCTTTCCCAGGCTATAGCGGAGAGCTAGATCAGAAGAGGAGCAGCCAGATCTTGAACCGGTGCCCATATGGGATGCCAGCGCTTCAGGCCAGGGCGTTAACCCGCTGCGCCACAGCGCCAGCCCCAAACATTTATCAATTCTTTAGAGTGAAAACATCCAGAATCCTATATTCTAATTCTTTAATAGAGAAATATACAATATATTTACATTGCCTATAGTCACTCTACTGTGCAACAGAAGCCCAGAATTTCTTACTTCTATATAGCCACAACCTAGTACCCATCAATGGTAACTACCATTACTTTTTAAATTTTGATGAGATCATCTGCATTTTAGACTCCACATTTCAGTGGGATCATATAACATTTGTTTTTTGGTGCTTGGTTTATTTGATTTAACATAAAGACCTTCAGGTCCATGCATGTTTTTACAAGTGACAGGATTTCACCCATTTTATGGCTGAGTAATATTCCATTGCATGTGTGTACTATGTTTTCACTTTCCATTCATCAAGTTCTATAGTTTACAGCTATTAACATTTGGAGGTAGACTGAATGGCCTAATTCATTTATCTCCATTTTACATATGATCAATGATATGCAAAGATGATTAGGTGACTTGCCCAAAACCATTGGTCTAATTGTGCAGCACATATTTGTGGCATTGACGAAGATAGTACTCTTCATCTGTTAATAGATGGTTTTATCAAGTATTTATTATTTACATTTTGGTTTGCAACAATAACTGACATTTTTATAAGTCTTTACATTTTGCTCCTTCATCAATGGCTCATTAACTCAAGAATACTCATAACATGCTTATTACTATTTTCTTCATTTTATCAATGGCTGTTTGGTCTGGCATAACAAAATGCTATAAACTAAGTTGCTTGTAAACACCATGAATTTATTTCTCCTAGTTCTAGAGGCATGGAAGTCCACAACCAAAGTGCCAGCAGATTTGGTGTCTGGTGTGGGTTCAATTCTTGGCTTATACATGATGCCTTCTAGCTGTGTTGTCATATAATGAAACAGGGGAAAAGAAAAAGGATCCTGTATGTGAAGGTTCTACTCACATGACCTAATCCTTACAAAGGTTCCTACTTATTAAAATCTTCACTTTAGTAATTAGACATCAGCACGTGAATTTTGAGGTAACACGAACATTCAGATCATGACAGTCGGTGAATATGACTACTCAGACTCCGTGGGAGCTAAAGCATAGAGCTAAGATTGAGCCAGCTGATTTTATTACAGTTGATTTATTCCCATGTTGTTGAACTAGCCTTATTCAGGGCCAGTCTGGTGTTTTCTCTAAGGGCCAGACCTTTCCCTTTGCCACAGCTGCCTGGAGGCCAAAGCTGTGGAAATGGGGCAGGGGTATGACCTATACTTGCCCAGGCTTAACCTAAAACATATGTTGAGGAGAGTGTGTTTCAAATCATTCTGAACTTATATTACTTGTAATATAACTTATTGTACTTCTAATATAATGCTTCTTGTCACTTTATTTTGACCCATTATAGTAGCTCATAAAATACAGGAAGCCAGATCAATGTGAAGATTATCCACTGGTATTCATGGGCTGAAGTCTTTGTATCAATCATAGAATTATTCCCCCTATTATCTAGGTCTGTTTCCATTTGTCCCCAAAACACCCTCTTAAATAAGCTCAGGCTGCCATTACAGAGTAACGTAAGTTAGGCAGGTTAAAGAGCAAAAGTTATTTGCCACAATCTGGATGCTAAATGGAAGATCAAAGTGCCAGCATCGAAGGCTTCACAGGGCCCCTTTTTCTGGTTGTAGACCAGTGACTTCTCATCATATCTTTGCAGAATGGAAAGAGAGTGGGAGCGCTGTCTGAGGACTCTTTTTTAAGGGTGCTAATTCCATTCATGTTTTCTCCGCCTTCATGATCTTTTATCTTCCAAAGTTCCCACCTAGTATCATGCTGGAGATTAGTATTTCAAAGACATGAAGTTTGGTGGGGTGAAAATATTCAGACCACACCATATACTAATAAAACTAAAGTGCAGTAAAAGGGTCACTTCATTGGCTCATGAGGCCAGTTAAAGTACCCATTATGGTTCATTCATCCTTTCAGTTAACAAATACTGAGCACACACTAAGAGTCAAATTCTCATTCATGCTATATTTGGGAGGGGTACAACACTGAATAATGCTACACCTTCAAGAGCTTTATAATCTTGTGAAGGAGATATGTAGCCAGGTAGTCATCATCCCTGCTATGGCTGCTCACAAAGAGAAGGGCCAGAGGCTGTGCAGCTACAAAAGGTAAGATCACCCTTACCTGTATGGAGTTGGATGGAAAAGGTTTGTGGGAGGAAGTGGTACTAAGATTTGAAGAAAGAAGAGATTGGTGAGGGAATGCGACATAAAGGGAAATAGTCCTGGCTAAAGGAGACACGCATGTGTAGGTTAAAAATAAACAGAGTGTGACAAGACTGAAGGGGCACCAGGAGTTCAGTCCAACTGCAATACAGTTGTGCAGGAGGATTGGGCTGTGTTCTGTCTCTTGGAGGTCAAAGCAAGCGCTGCTCTCGAAGGTTGTATTACCTCTCAATCCACTCACTTAATGGCATGTCTTAATATGCAAAGGGAATTCCTCTGGTTGGAAAGCGCCAACTCAGTTAAAGATAATCTATGCTCTTTATCCTAGCATCCTGCTGCAGAAAGAAAATGGATGGAGAATAGTGTTCTGTTACTATACTATGTAAAAAAAAATACCCTAAATGTAGTAGCTTAAAATGACAAGCATTGTAATGTGTTCACAGATTGGATAGGTCAAGTGTTTGTAAAGGATTAAGGGCTTATTGCTAAAGGTTACCTCCTACAATGTCTAGATTTGTCTTGTGGTGGACCACTTGGACTATGTAGTGAGTGTGGATAAGCTGGGGGCACAGAAGAGTCTGACTAGAGACAGACTCTCTCTGTCAGTAACCTTGGTCCAGTCCATTGTCTGGCCTTCCAGATACTAGATTCCTGCATAGCTACAGAGATTGCTTGGCTGAAGCCCTAGCTCTCATTCTGCTCAAGAGTTTATAAATGGGGGCCAGTGCTGTGGTGCAGTGGGTTAATGCCCTGGCCTGAAGCACCATCATCCCATGTGGGCACCGGTTCAAGACCTGGCTGCTCCACTTCCCATCCAGCTCTCTGCTATGGCCTGGTAAAGCAGTGGAGGATAGCCTAAGCCCTTGGGCCCCTGGACCTTCGTGGGAGACCTGGAAGAAGCTCCTGGCTCCTGGCTTCTGATCGGCTCAGCTCCGGCCGTTGCAGCCAACTGGGGAGTGAACCAGAGGATGGAAGACTCTCTCTCTCTGTGCCTCTTTTATCTCTGTGTAGCTCTGATTTTCAAGCAAATAAATAAATATTTTAAAAAATAGTTTATAAATGGACTTCTGTGTGCTCTGATATTTGGATTTCTTAGTGGTGCCCTCCTGCCTTCCCTTATGTGTTGTTTGGCTTTATTTTTCCTTTCAGCTCAGAACTAAGCCTGAATTGAGATTCTCAGTTACTCTCACAGAGACCAGAGTCTATACCTCAATTATTTTTTTTTTTTTTGGACAGGCAGAGTGGACAGTGAGAGAGAGAGACAGAGAAAGGTCTTCCTTTTTCCGTTGGTTCACCCTCCAATGGTGGCTGCTGCCAGTGCACCATGCTGATCCAAAGCCAGGAGCCAGGTGTTTCCTCCTGGTCTCCCATGCGGGTGCAGGGCCCAAGCACTTGGCCCATCCTCCACTGTCCTCCCGAGGCACAGCAGAGAGCTGGACTGGAAGAGGAGCAGCAGGGACAGAATCTAGGGCCCAGTCTGGACTAGAACCTAGGGTGCCAGCACTGCAGGCGGAGGATTAGCCTAGTGAGCCGTGGCGCCAGCCATCCTCAATCATTTCTTAAGAGTTCTTGTCTAGTATGGGTTCTTAAAGCATTCATTGACTTTTAACAGTTGAGTTTCCAGCTAAGATCACATAACATAGGCATGGATTTACTGAGAAATTAACTAACTTTAAGCCTCAGGCCTCCATACTTGCATGGGTTTCTTCCAGGATCAAGATCATTTTGCTCACACGCCTTGGTGCATTTGCAATCATAATACATTTTACCCACATCAGTCAAATCTCTTTGATCTTTCCACTCCAGCTCCCCTCACCACATTCTTCTTTCTGTGAGGTGGCATTACAATAGCCACAGGAAGTTTAAGGTGTGGCTAAGGAGAAATTGAAAGGGGAGAACATTTTGTTTGGGTTTTGTGAGTTTATGAACTTTACAGTCTCTGCTGTCAATAGTTATCAAGAGTAGTTATGGGCCGGCGCCGTGGCTCAACATGCTAATCCTCCGCCTTGCGGCGCCGGCACACCAGGTTCTAGTCCTGGTTGGGGCACCGGATTCTGTCCCGGTTGCCCCTCTTCCAGGCCAGCTCTCTGCTGTGGCCCAGGAGTGCAGTGGAGGATGGCCCAAGTGCTTGGGCCCTGCACCCCATGGGAGACCAGGAAAAGCACATGGCACCTGGCTCCTGCCATCAGATGAGCGCGGTGCGCAGGCTGCAGCGCGCCGACCACGGTGGCCATTGGAGGGTGAACCAACGGTAAAGGAAGACCTTTCTCTCTTTCTCTACCTCTCTCACTGTCCACTCTACCTGTCAAAAAGAAAAAAAGAGTAGTTATGACTTTTGGTTATACTCCCACTTGTTCACTATGGTAAATCACCTAGTGTCATAGGGCCAAGGTTATTCTGCTAAGTAAAAGTGTTCTGTGGCATCTAAAATTGGAAGTATGTATGTAAAAGATATTATCAAAGGTGGGAGAGACACAATATTGAAAAATGCTGTTATTTATATAACACTCTTTTGTATATTCATAATTTGTTCCTTTTTTATCATTTTCCTTATTATCTTCTAGACATTCTCTTATATAGTTTTTGCTATTTGGCATTATTTGTCCTTAGCAAGGTGCCACAATTGTAAGAAATTTTGATCCCACAAAATATTTATCTGTCCTGTACTTTGAAACACAGCAGGTGTATCAGTACTTTCTCTGTGTGTGTTTGCCATCTGTCAGCTGTGAATGGCCCAACATTACCAGGACAGAGTATGCTTTTTTCTACATGATCTTGGCATTTTCAGCCTTTGACAAAGTCACAGACTGCAATCACCATCATTCAGCCATTTAAAGTCATCTTGCCTATGCCAGTGTGTGATTCAAAGTGTTGAGAGAAGAAAAGAACAGAAAAAAAAATTAAAGACAAAGTGAGACTGGAGCAGAACAATGCTTCTCCTTTGCCACTTTTACTCCAGAAGCTTTACTTGTTCTATGCCCAAATTTTCAGCAGTGTGTGCTCACCTTTCCCTGACCTTGAGAGAACACTATTAGATATGCACAAGGGAAGAACATGAAGGACTCCAGATAAACTGCATATGGACACAAAACACAGAGTCTGAGTCATTTGTCTTTCTTGACAGTGTTTTACGTGCTGGATTGAAGGAGAAAAGACCATCAGTAAAGCAAATGGCTCAAATGGAATTATAAATCAACTCTGTACTCTTCAGAGAATTTAGTCAACTGAAGACATCTCTAATACAGGCCCTCATGGCCTTATTTTTTCATTTATATGGAAAAATAACAGTTAATACAGTTAACTATCCTAAGGCTGGAGAGGATTATTAAAAAAGAGCACTTTACAGTGTTATTGATTTCTCAAGACACCATCAGATATTTTAAGATTCGAATTTAATAAAACATAATACAATTTCTTTTATGGGATTTTTATGTTTTCCCAAACTATATTACCCTGTGTATTTCATATTTCAAAATGAGAGTGGCCTAATAAGATCACTTAAATGGCTCCTGATCCAAGTGACAAAACCCTTTCATATCTACATTGTCACAGTCTCCAAGTAAATCTCTTTCAACTTGATTGAATCTACTTTTTATGTATTTATACACATTTTTCTAATTGTTATATGTATACAGTAAAATGCAATACATTCTATAGGAAAAAGGGTGGAACTTCCTAAATGAGTTTAGGAAAGGGGCATAGGGCAGAAGGTTAGGACATTCTTAGAAAGTCTTCTAAGCTGGGGGCAGGCATTGTGGGACAGCTGGTTAAGCCACTGCCTGTAATACTGGCATCTGATAACAGAGTGCTGGTTGAGTCCCAGATGCTCCACTTCTGCTGTAGCTCTCTGCTAAGGCATCTGGAAAATATGACACAAGACCTTGGGTTCCTGCTACCTGAAGGGGAGACCTGGATGGAGTTCTGGGTTCCTGGCTTTGGCCTGGCCTGTTCCCACTTGTTGCAGCCCTTTGAAGAGTGAACCAATTGATAAAAGATTTCTGTGTTTCCATCTCTGTCACTCTGCCTTTCAAATATATAAATAAATTTGAAATGAAGGAAGGAAAGACAAAGTAAGGAAGGAAGTCATCTAAGCTATACTTCAAAGCTTTTTAAAGCAAGGACTGTTATTGCTTTGTTCTCCATGGTCTACACAGCACATGAGAGTTCTTGACATTTGGACATTATCCCGACACAGGCAAGGGATGTGGAGGTAAAAAATATTTCATGTAGAGACAATAGGTATCTCACAGAAAGGAAAATGATTAACATTTATTACTTATTGAGGGCTCAAAATATGCTAACACACACTAGGATATGGTTAAAGGCAAAGGTGAGGAACAGCAGTTAGAAAATATATTCATACCTGACCTAACAGCATCATGGTTTTCATCAAAAAGAAGTCATTTGCTGGGAAAAGTCAGGTAGGTGTCAATGTAATTGGGCCATGGCTAAGATCCTCTAACTGCTAAAGAAAAATCTGTATGAGGAAAATCCCTTTGCCATTTAAATCTGTAGAAGGAAGGTTTCTCTTGTTTGCAATTAAAGCAGTTGAACTTTATATCTGATGAAATAAAGGTTAAAAGACAAAGAAAGTGACATGTTCTCACAGTGCCATTCTAAACGTGTTCTGTAGAACATGGTAATAGTAGCACCACTTTGGAACTTGTTACAGAATCAAATTCCCCATTCCAGACCCACTGAATCTGCAGGGCACAACCCAGGGATCTTCATTTTAACAAGCTGTGCAGGTGATTTTTATGCATGCTGAAGTCTAAGAAATGTGAGCCATCACTTGCATTTCCAGAAAGCCACTAGTTCTTCTGCTGAAAGGTGGACCACCCCTTGAGTGGCACTGTGTAAAACTTTCTATTATTTATTGAGTGGATCCTGAGGAAAAGGCTACACAGCTTTGAGAAATGCATGCTAAGTTTTCTCCCCATTAGAGGGAAGCCACAGCTAATTGTGAACTAATTCGAGCTAGTGTCTTTCCAAAGAAGGGATGAAATAGCTGAGAGGATATTTCTTCTCTGTGTCAGGAAATCAGTGATTTGAAAAAAATTGTATCCTATAGATTTTAACTACTAGCAAAAGTATCAGTTTCTAAGGATTTTAAACAACCAAGAGATGTTTAGTGGAAGGATTCTGAGTAGTTCATACTAGCTGAATCAGTGCAACTTGCATCAGAAGAAATGTGTGGATCTTTCCCTCAGAGTACCCATCCTTTAATGAGTAAAGTATAACCATTCATGTATGTCTCAACTCAGGTGTGTTGATTTCTGGTAGAAAAAGACAGATTAGCTTAGCATTGAGCCCCATGATCACCCATGTTGTTCAAGATCACAAGAAACTCATTACTGGTAGGCTCATAAGAAGCACATGGAGAAGGGAGATCTGTTCCCTCAAAGAGTTGATGAACATACAAAAACAGGCATGTTTGCAGTAATGCTTCTGAAACAAAAAAAAAAAATGAAGAAGGAAAGGGAACATATGGAATACAATGCTATATATGGAAGTCAAAAGCTGAGTATGAAGTTTCAAAAGTTATTATATTAGTGTGATGCACATATTTAAGAAGCAACACAAATAGAGAGCATGTGGTTATTATTGTGTATTCATGCCAGGTGTGAGATTAGTTTTATACAAAGCAAAATTTCTCAATCTTGGCACTATTTAATTATTGTCTTTTGGGAGGGGCTCATAAGATGTTTAGCAGCTTCTCTGGTCTCTTCCTACCAGTTGCTGGTAGCTCCCCCTTTGTCTATTTTTTTAAAGATTTATTTATTTATTTGAAAGAAAGAGTTACACAGAGAGAGGAGAGGCAGAGAGAGAGAGAGAGAGAGGGGTCTTCCATCTGCTGGTTTACTCCCCAGTTGGCCGCAATGGCTGGAGCTGCACTGATTTGAAGCCAGGAGCCAGGAGTTTCTTCCGGGTCTCCCACGTGGGTACAGGGGCCCAAGGACTTGGGCCACTTTCTACTGGTTTCCCAGGCCATAGCAGAGAGCTGAATCAGAAGTGGAGCAGCCAGGACTCGAACTGGTGGCCATATGGTATGCCGGCACTGCAGGCCAGAGCGTTAACCCACTGCACCACAGAGCTGGCCCCTGTCTATTCTTGACAATTATAAATGTCTCCAGGCATTGCCAAACTCCTTGGGTCAAACCACTGATTTAGAGGATTTACACCTTCTAGAACAGAACATGACTCAGTAACGATGAATTTCATTTACTATTGGGTAAAATAAATCATCCTATTAATAGTAGGAGGCAGAGATGAGTTGTCATGATTGTTGACAATTTTCTGATTATTCCTTTAGATGCAGATAAAGACAAGCATCTTTAGCCTTCAGAAGGTGTTCCTGTTTTTTCAAAGGAAAATTCTTAGCAAGATGGTTAACCACTTTTCATTTTTGCTGATTTATCAGGATTAATGAAATTTGAAAGAATATGGTTATCTTCTAAGAACTGTACCTGTAAAATATATGAAATCTATTCTCTTTACAGCAATAAAATTTTTTCAGAAAGAAAGAAAATAAAGTGGCTACAGATCCTTATTGGTATTTTCAACATTTGTTCCTATCAACAAGATTTTAGAAAAGAAAAACGGCTTTGGCTTTGAACATTTGGCTACACAGATGGCATTGGCAATCATTTGGATTTCTGGACTTTGGTCTAAGATATTGGAATGATACATATTGGATGACGTATTTTATCTCACATACAGGGAAACCTTTGCATGTCTGGAAGAGTACTTTACAAAATAAACCTGCATCAGAGTTGCCTTCCCAAATACCAATTCCTGGGCCCTACCCCCACTCTTCTGAGCCCAGTAGGAAACAAAGGGTTGCAAATGTTTTAATATGCATCTGAAAATTAACTTTAAATATGTTCCCTATGAACAGTGACCTTTGAGAATTTATGGACTGCTAGAGAGTTTAATCTATCAATTAAATTGCAACGAACTAAAGAAAATACAAGAAGATAAGTTAAGAAAGAAAATATATCATGTATTTGATAATTTTAAAGAAGAAATAATATAAAGAAGAAGGAAAAATGTATACCTCCATCTTAATTTGTGAAATTAAAATAATCACATGAGATAAAAATATTAATATTATGAGGATTACCGAGACTTTCTGAGTTGAAATGCAAGACTGAAAAATGGTGATTTAATGGCAAGCCCTATTCACAAAGAATAGATCTTTTTGGCTGAGGGTCAAGAAATTCTCTGGAAATATGCAAATTATATTTTAAGGTTCATTTTCATGAGGAAAGTAGAAGAAGAGGTGTCATGATGGTGGATGGAAATCATGAATAACAGGGACCAGTTAAAGAAGTGGACAAAATATTCTTAAAAAAAAAAAAAAAAGACACAGAGCCAAGTTCACAACTTCTGCAAAAACACTCCCTTGACCAAAAGCCATCTGACAAATTTTTAGCTGTCTTTGGGATAATCTTGTTCCTTATCCTTTTCTCTGAAGAGAGAATATCTAGGGGAACTGATATCTGAGGCTTAATCATAGTAAAATGGGCCTTTGGAAAGAAATCTCCTACATATGTTAGCTTGTAATAGAGAAGAAAAGGCCAACCATAGTCTGAAATTTGCCTCAGAAAGCACATTTCAAGAAGTTTAGACAAAAAACAGCCATGACACAGCATCATGAGGCATGTAGAAGGGAAGTTAACCAGAGAGATTGCGAAGATCTCAAAAAACCAAAAAAAAAAAAAAAAAAAAAAAAGAAATTTATATCTTAGAGTTTAGAGTAGCTGCAACAAAGAATACAAAAGATATAATTTTTAAAAATCAGAGGCACTTTACAGAGAGTTAGCTGACCGTAATTGTTACATCATATGGAAATTCCCCCCTTATCTGCAGGGGATGTGTTCTAAAAACCCCAGTAGATGCCTGAAACCATGTATAGTACCAAACACTATATATATTTTGACCCCCCATACATATGAATGATCTACAAAAGTGCATGAAAAGTATTATGAAAAAAAGTAAATGGATTTCAATTTTTTTGCAGCAAAATACAGTTTTCTTTTAATTCTATTTCTCACAAAATAGCTCCATATGATTAATTTTAATTTATAAATTAGGACCAACAACATAAGATTAACAATAACTAACAAGAAAATAGAACAATTATTACACTCTATATTTAAAAATTTCATCAAACTTCTCAGGGGCACAAAAATGTAAATAAATTGTTTCTTTCTTAAATTCTACACTTAATGTTTGTGAACCAGGATTGGCCATGGAAAGCAAACTTGAGGATAAGAATGGAAGTATATATGTGACAGAATCGTTTATCAAAATACTAAATTGATTTTTTCACGCTTTATTTTTCCAACTCTCATTTAAAGAAATGATCAAGCCAATCCATGTTGTCATATATTTTCAAGAGTGAAGGCAGAAGCTTTTCAGATGTATGTTCTTGCTCATTTTTCTGTAAATGGCCTGTCTTAGTTCATTTTCTGTTGCTAAAACACATTACCTGAGACTGGGTAATTTATAAAGGAAAGACATTTATTTAGTTCACAGGCCTAGACAGTGGAAGCATAAAATCAGGAGTCTGCATCTAACGAGAACCTTGAGCTGTGGATAGTGTGCTAGAAAAGGGAAAGGCAGGCACATGTGAAGGAGAGAAAATGTGAGAACTACATGGTTTACGACCACCCTTCCTAATGCTGACTAACCCTGTCCCATGAGAGCCCAAACTCGTCACTCCCATGAGAATTAACCTAGTCCCATGAGAGAGTTATTAATCCTTTCAGGTGTGGAGCCTTTGGGACACAAACACCTCTCAAAGATCACACAACCACTGAACACTTCTATTGGGAATTAAATTTTGAAATGCTTTTTGTAAGAAACAAACTGTTTTTGAAGCATATAAAGTCCTAAGCATATTATACTGTATTATGCTACTTGTGTCCCTACAACATAGTGATGAGAGGGGCATAAATACTTTCAAGAGACTTCCTTCACTTGGGAAAACGATAGAGGTTGGTGGTTCCTCAAAATAGCAAGTTTTCAGGTCCCGATACTGATTACCAGAGTTTTGCAGACCACAGAGAGAATGACACTGTGGTGCAGCTAAGGAGTTTGGAGAAATAGCGCAGCCGATACCCAACTTGAAAAAGAATTGGATCAGTGTCAGGTCATGGGCATCTAAAAAGTCATCAGTACAGAGTGAGAAACACAAGCATTTCTAATGCTCTGGGGCCTTACCTGGGGACTTCTGCACAGATTTTGGTGGAAGATAACTCCAGTAATAAGTATATTGAGTTTCCCAAAACTTGCTAGCTATGTGATGCTAGGAAACATAATTAACCTTTTTTGTTTTTGAAATAGGCATAATGCATCACATAAGATAGAGAAGATTAAAAGAAGAATGTAAATATAATGGAATTACACTGCTAGAGACATAATAGGTACTGGGTTGGTAATTTCATTCCTCTTTTTTCTTTTTCTAAGTAAAAAATAAAAATAATTCTTGAGATGGCCTGATGAAGGCCTATTTGTAAGTCTACACAGAGTCCTTAACCCACCAAGGTCCCTTCCTCCATTAAGGAGAAAACTGGAAGAGTGTATTTTTTTTTAAGATTTTATTTATTTATTTGAGAGAGAGAGAGAGAGAGAGAGAGAGAGGTCTACCATCTTCTAGTTCATTCCCCAAATGGCTGCAAGAGCTTGACCTAAGCCAATCCAAAGCCAGGAACCAGGAGCTTCTTAGTGTCTCCCACGCGGGTGTAGGGGCCCAAGCCCTTGGATCATCTTCTACTGCTTTTCCAGGCTATCGGCAGAGAGCTAGATCAGAACAGGAGCAGCTGAGACAGGAACAGGTACCCATATGGGAGGAGGCTTAACCTACTGCACCACAGCGTTGGCCCCAAGATGTATTCTTGAGAAATTAAATGAGAGTGGTTTTGAACTTGGAGACACACAGCAAAGAGGTGAAACAAAAGGATCTCTGTTTTTAAGTGAAATACTGTATACAAGCTAAAATTTCCTATCCCTGCTACATTTGTCAATTGGTATTCAAAATGTTAGTAGCTAGGTTTATCTCTCCTTATAGAAGTCAGGAGGTTGTTTCCTTGGAGAGGAAATAAGTACAAATGATACAGAAGGGATTATGTATATTGAAATGTGAGTAACTATAGTAAAAAGCAAGGGAAACTTTCTGTTCAGTTTAGAGCGATGTATATCAGTCAAGAAGCCCAGAATATAAGCACAGGATTTCCAACTTGATCTTTAGAGCTTCACATACTTTCAAAATATTCTACTGATTGATTGATTGATTTGGCAGAGAGCATATCTATCCACTGCGATGGCTGAGACTGGGAGCCAGGAACTCAGTCTAGCTCTACCATGTTGTTATCAGGAGACCAACCATTTGAGTTATCAGTTGCTGCCCTCGTAGATGCCCACTAGCAGAAAGCTGGAATCTGGAGTTGAAATGGTATTCTGATATGGGACACAGGGGTCCCAAGTGGCTCCTTAAAACACGAAACCAGGAACTCAGCCCCAAAACTGCTTTGAATGCAGATGTTAGATACCATCAGGCTCCATTCTCCTAGCTACCCTCCCTTGACTTACCTCACTGAATTGAGGGAGTGGTACAGTTGGCCCTACAAGATTCCAATCACCAAACTGATGAGGTCATTTGCTTCTCCAATGGATACACACTAGTGACCAGTATCATCTCTAGGGGTTCTGCTAGGGGAAGTCCCAGGTTCCAGATCTGGGGTGGTCAGTAACAACCTTCATGTAGCCGCAGGCTGACTGAAGACCATTTGGCCATTATTTTAGCAGAGCATCTTGTTGATGCTTCAGGGCTGGAGGGCTAAACTCCTGCTCACCCACTGTCTAATGTGCACATGGCTTTGCTCCTTATCTCAGCCTCTTTGGCAGGCAACCAAAACACAGAAGAGAGAAGAAATGCACAAGACTCAATGCCTAACCTCAGGGGCTTGCAACTCCATGGTTTTAGCAGTCTAGTTCTCCTCTCTTGTAGTCCCTTTATTATCCCCAAGACACTCTCCTTCAACAGAGGGGTAGTTCTTGAGACCTAGAGGTCTGCTCTCCTCTCAGCTGCTGACAGATTAAAAGTTCCCTTTCCAATACCCCAAAACCTTGTCCCTTGAGGAAAGAAACAAAGCTTTCAGTAACAGAACAATCACATTTAGGTCTTCATTTTAATTTAAAGAAATATTTATTTATTTGAAAGGCAGTGCTAGTAAAGTGGCTCAGTCTTATCTGTGGCACTATCTCAGCTTCTGGCCTCTGTGGCTACCTTGCACAGTAGGCTTCCGTCCCAAGTCCCATGACCCAACCCCAGGTGTCAGCTCCACCCTCATCCTCGTGGGATTCGCTGCTCCTACTTCCCAGCCCCCGCCCAGCAAAGGTATAATAGGACCTTCTTCCAGCACAGGTGCTCTCTCTCTTTATTCCTCTCTCTCTCACTCTCTTGCCCTCTCCCCATGGCCCGTTGGGCTTCCCACACCCAACAATGAACCTTTCCCTTAACTCCAGTGTTTGGTGTGTTTTGTGGTGACCTTATAGGTAGATTTACAGAAAAAGAGAGAGAAAGATTTTCCATCTGCTGGTTCACTCCCAAATGGCCTCAGTGGCCAGAGCTGGGACTATCAGAAGCCAAGAGCCAGGAGCTTCATCTGGGTCTCCCATGTGGGTGCAGGAACCCAAACACTTGAGTCATGCTCCCCTGCTTTCCCAGTCACATCAATAGGAGCTAGATCGGTAGTGGAACACCTGGGACTCAAACTGGCACTCATGTGGGATGCTGGTGCCACAAGCAGCAGCTTTACTCACTACGCCACTGTGTAGGCTCCTTTTTAAATTTTTAAAAAATTTTATTTGTAAAAGTAAAGAGAGTAGTGGGAGGAGAGAGAAAGAGACACACACACACAGAGAGACAGAGAGAGAGAGAGAGAGAGAGAGAGAGAGAGAGAGAAATCTCTGATCCACTGGTTCACTTCCCAAATGCCCACAATAGCTCGGGTTGGGCAAACCGAAGCTAGGAGCTGAGAACTCAAAATGGTCTCATTGTCAATGGGAGTCAGAGTCCCAGCTACAGGAGGTATCACCTGCTGCCTCCGAGGGGTGCATTAGCAGGAACCTGGAATCAGGAGTGAGGCTGGGTCTTGAACTCAGGTACTCTGATATGGGATGCATATCTCCTAAGCAGTGTCTTAACTGCTGCATGCAGGTTTCATTTTTAAATGTGAAAGGGAAACAAAGACTCATGGATTATGTTACTGGAAATGACTGGAACAGAGGTTGTCTTTCTGCAAGAGAAGACAGAAGTCAACACTAAGCATGTTAGTGAGGTTTAATGAGGAGAAAACACATGGCAGGCCAGGCAGGCATCTCAGCAAAGAATCACGGAGTTTCTGTGGATGTGGGCCCCACCATTTCTCCCGTACCTCCGCCCTCTTTGGGATTTGCTGGGTAGAGGGCTTCCCTGGTATGAAACTCATGAAATTCCTTCACAGCTTCATCATCCACTGTGTTAAGGGACTGAATAGCCCAGGCACCTGGCTGAAAGATTCCTCTGACAAGTTCCCTGGGGAGAGATGGGACCCACCTGCAAAGTTATGGGACAAGGGTATGACTTTTGATTTGTAAATGTCATGCTGTTTTCAAGGTTTGCTTCTAAAGCTAAACTGCAAAAAATTCTTGTCTCCCTCCCCTTTGGCTCCTCTGCACACATAGGATAATTGTTGTGTCCAAATTTCCCAATCAATGCACAAGGCACAGTCGCAGATGCAGAAGCAGGGGTTTATTTGTTACCAGCCGGCTGAGATCCCCTACCCACACAGCCCTTTAGCTGTGCATAGGCAAAAGGCCCTCTCGTTTGCATAAGAGAACTTTTTATAGCCTCACACTTACAAGGGTGCATGTCATCTCCTGCGTAGGTTACCTTCTTATTCTCTATATGGCAAGGTATTAGGACCTAACATGTTCATTGGTTCATTTAAATGTAAAGACTATATATGTTATGTGGCGAGAAGGCCACACAAAGGAGATGGCACTGGGAGGAACTGGCGGGAAACATTGGGCCATAAATTCCAGGGGAGCTTACTTTCTTTGTTCTCAAGGACCCGGCCTGCCTCCTTCCTGGTCCAGGATGAGTGCTATCATGGCATTACAGCAGGCAAGCAAGCAAACCAGAGTACAGAAGTGAAACCGGCATTTAGCAAGCTAGGGACTCCAACTCCCACATAAGGTCTACCTTCCTATCTATCAAGCATATTGGAATTTATAAACACCAAAAATAAATGTTGATTTTAAGTTGACCTAGATATTAAAAACTACATATAAAGATTCTATGTTAAGAAAGAGTATTTAGAGATAACAGATCAGTGCTTTCTAACTTTTAACAATGATTTATTTATTTATTTATTTGAAGAGTAAAGTGACACACAGAGAGAGGGACAGGCAGAGAGATACAGAGAGAGACAGATCTTTCATCTGCTGGTTCACTCCCTAACTGTCTGAAACAGCCAGGCCAAAGCCAAAAGCCAAAAACTTAATTTGCGTCTCCCATGTTTGTGACTGGGCCCAAGTACTTGGGCCATTATCTGCTGCCTCCTTTGCAAGTGAGTGGGAAACTGGTTTGGAAGTAGAGGTGGAACATGGTCCCAGGCACCCAGACATGGGATGTGGGCTTCCCAAGCGGGAATGTAATCTAATGTGCTACAACACCCACCCCACTTTCTAACTGTTGAGAGGAAATTTTTTCAGTATGGAAGCATGTGCCCAGATCCATAATCAATCATCACAAGATAAACTAAAAATAATTTCAGCCATATGAAATCTCAATCTGCATGCATCACTTTTCAAGAAGCTGCTGAAAGAGTCACCCCCCCCCCAAAAAAAAAAAAAAGGAGTAAACCAAGCAGCAAAACAGGATTGAGGAAGTGGGCAATTCTGCACCGGAAGAAAGTGAGGTAAATGCCTAGAATGTTGACAGGATTTCCATGACATTAGTTGTCCCACAAGAATTAGTAGGCCAGCTTGCAGGGGGAAGTGAGAAGGGAAGCAGAATTGGGTATCCAGGCTTTCTGCTTGTAAACTGAGCTACTGAAAGTGTAGGGACAAAGCAGAGCTATATTGTCACTCTAAGCCAAGGATAAAAATAGCAAGTTTCAGTCTGAAGATAAGTAGAAATTTATATAAATGTAGTGCTAATAAACCATGCGATTCAGTAATGAGTAATATTTATAGAGATAATTCAATTTTCATGGAAAATGTCGTGAATGGGTAAGTTTATTTTGGTGCAAAAGTATCTTGAGATCCATATAAGTTTTCTGAAACCATGTACTTTCCATGAATGCTTTGAAGACAGCTCACATAAATGAACTTCAGAAATATTTGCACCAAAATGAATATCTTTTAATTCCATTTCCGTGAACTTTTTGAAGTACTCTCATACTACCATTGCAATAAAAACACTAAATTCAAATTTAACCTATAATAACCATCATATGATAACTACAATGGAAATAAAGGAAAAGGGAGAATGGAAAGAAACTAAACTCTTCATTTTCCACAATAGGAAATAGGTTGAAAATGTTTTAAAATGATGAAACAAAAGACAATAGTCAATATATGAGAGTACTTCAAAATATTCATGAAAAATCAATTGAAGAGATAAGCTTATTGGGGGCAGATTTTTTTTTTTTTTTGGTACAAACATTTGAAGTATACTTTGTTCATTGCCCCCAAGTGAAAAAGTTACAGGAATTTGCATTTTTGGTATAACTATTTTAACCCAAATGAAAATGCTCCCTGAGGTCACTTGAAGTCAGAAAAATAACACTATTCAAGTAGAATTGTCTTAGTCTCTTTAGTTCCATGATAAGTTTAGTTAATGAGAAAGGAGATTTTCTTTCATGGATCTTGGCCATTCAATCCCAATCTTTCCCCTCCGTTTAGTGTATTGAATAAAGTATGGCTTTATCCTCCAGAAACTCATTTCTGGGGTGAAGACAGTCAGATTAATGAATAATTACAGTGTATCATATGTGCTATTGCTCACTTGTCTACAACATCCTAAGGAACTATTAAGTTTTCAGATCATGTGGAAGGAGCTATTCTGTTTTTGAAACCTATGCCTAATCTTAAATATTGAAAAAGAATTTGTCAGGCAGAAGGAAAAAAAAAGTTTATTCCAGAGTGGAAAGAACATAGGCAATGCCATTTGAAAGAGAATGGAGGGGCTGGAGCTGTGGCATAGCGGGTTAAAGCCACCACCTGCATGGCTGGCATCCCATATGGGCCTTGGTTCGAGTCCTGGCTGCTCCACTTCTAATCCAGCTCTCTGCTATGGCCTGGGAAAGCAGTAGAAGATGGCCCAAATCCTTGGGCCCATGTACCTGAGTGGGAGACCTGGAAGAAGCTCCTGGCTCCTGGCTTCAGGTTGGTGCAGCTCCGGCTGTTGTGGCCAATTGGTGAGTGAACCACCAGATAGAAGACCTCTCTCTCTCTGCCTATCCTTCTCTCTCTGTATAACTCCGACTTTCAAATAAACTAATAAACCTTAAAAAAAAGAAAGAAATAGAATGGAATAGCTCTCAGGACCATGGCCTACTTCAGTACTGTGCGGTACAGCAGAGATGAATACAGGTAGCTGACACTGCGGCCAGAAAAGCATGCATGGTTCACTCCTTACTGACTCCTTTGCATTTTCACATTGTCCCACAATAGACACGCACAGCAGTTAGTTAAAGAACTCCAGCTTTACCTTCCTCCTGAAGCATGTTTGCTACCTATTCTTTGTACCAGTTCTGTTTGTTTGGCTTCAGAACTGTCTATGGGTCTTTTGTTCTTCATCCTTCAAAATGAATGTCTGGAATTTTTTTTCTATACTTTAATACTTGCCTCCTCTCAGGCTAGCTAGTGGGCACTTCCAGGAGACCATATCACAAAATGCATTTTGCAACATGTAAAGGGGTCTGAGTACTTTTTTCCTGAGGCCAACAATGAATAACTGATGATTTTTAAGCAAGGTGGAGACATGAACATATTTGTATTTTGGAAAACATTTCTCTGTCTTCCATGTGGAGAACAAATTGAAAAATGGTAAGAATGGACACAGGGAAATCTGTGGGGAAGTCTTATAGTGATTGAGACAATGAACGATGATGAGCGGCTGATATAATGGAAACAGGAAGGTGTATTCAAGAGTCAGCTAGTGGGGGGCAAGACTGTGACGCAGCAGGTTAAAGCCCTGGCCTGCAGTGCGGCATCCCATATGGGCATTGGTGAGAGTCCCACATGCTCCAGTTTCGATTCAGCTCTTTGCTAGTGTGCCTGGAAAATCATCAGAGGATGGTCCAAGTCCTTGGGCTTCTGCACTTATGTAGGAGACCCAGAAGAAGCTCCTGGCTCCTGGTTCCTGGCTTTGGATCAGCTCAGTTCCAGCCATAGTGGCCATTTGTCATTGCAGCCATTTGGGGAGCTCAGTGGTGAGTGAACCAGTGGATGGAAGACTCTTTCTCCCTCTCTCTCTACCTCTCTCTTAACTCTGTCTTTCAAATAAATAAAATAAAAATTTTTTTTTAAAGAGTCAGTGACATAGTGGGTAAAACCACCACCTGCAATGCCATCATCCCATATTGGCACTTATTCGAATCCCAGCTGCTCACTTGTGATCTAGCTCCCTGTTAATGGCCTGAGAAAAGCAGCAGAAGGTGATCCAAGTACTTGGGCCCATGCTACCCATGTGGGAGACCTAGAAGAAGCTCCTGGCTCCTGGTGTTGGCCTGGCTCAGTCCTGGGTGTTGAGGCAATCTGGGGAGTAAACTCTTTCAAATAAATAAATCTTAAAAAAGAGTTGGCTTGCCCCAGGTGGAGAGGAGAAAAGACACAGATAACAGCATCTTGGGGTCCCTTCCAGCCCATTAGTCAAGTCTCACCTGACAGACCTATAAATAGGTAAAAGGGGATAATGGGAATATAAACAAAAGCCAATTTCTGGCATAAAAAAATAAAAAAAGTTGGTTAGTAAGTAGAATGTCATGTTATCAACAGTTACCATCATCAATTTAAGCCACTTTCTAAATCTCTATAAATGTACTTCCATTTTATCTTTAAATTCAAACCTTCAACTAAAAGACACATTATTAATTCATAGGCATACTTGTTAGGAGCTAACTTTGATATCATCTCGGGCAAGTTCCTCATTGATGATGAGCTGGAGAACCAGAATTGTGAGAGGTCACACACACAGTTGTTCTACTTTCTAATCTAGTTTCTAAGCCATTACACAAGGACTTTTGTTTTTATTCCCACTACTTATTTTCACTTACATAAATTCTTGGTCAAATGGAAGTACACAGTGTTTTCATATTCTGCACTCTTTCTCCAGGGAGCAACCAGGGCTTAGAAAGTTGATGAGGGAGGAACACAAAATCCACCTGCAAGCAGCAAGGACACTACTTAGACACTGAGCCCCGTCCTGAGTCACTGGGCTGTAGAACTCCCTCCTGTGTTGTTGGGTTCTGCACTGTAATCCCGCCTGCTTCCAGCCTGATGGTTATACCTCCCTTTAGAAAGCTCACAATGTCTGTTTGGGGTGACTTTAAATGGAATGTCACCCCAGTGACACCTTTGTGGCTTTGCATCAGCATCTTCCATTAAGTACAGCCAAGTGAGTGTCTGATGGACTGTGTGAAAGAGGCAATTTTCCAATTATAAGAAACTTCAATCGTTTTAACAGCCTCAAACTCTGTTATACACTTCAGCTGCAGGAAGATATTGCTTTTCAGCTTGTCACAGAGTGTGATTCCCTCCTATAATAGCTTTCTGAACTTTAGTGTTTCCCTTTAAAAGCCCACCTGCTACTTCCATGTCACCAGCAGCTGGTGTTAAATTAAATTAAATTTCTAAGTAAAATAAACAGTTCATTTTAGGGGGATTTAGGACTGGAGAGTTTTGCAAATGTTAAATTAGTTTGTCTGGGTTCACTCCAGGAAGACATCCTTTCTTTTATCTATGCTCTCTCTTTAACTAATTCCAAAGTCCAAAGATGTCTTAAAGTTGTGGAATGACTCTATATATATTGTCTGCATTTTGTTTTCTTGAACACACTTTGGCATTTCTTTAATCTGTCCCATGGAAAGGAAATTCTCACTTGACCTACTTTTTTTTTTGTCTTTCAGTTGAATTCTCTTTTGTGCAAAATGAAATGCACCTTCAAAGATGACACAGTAAATACATTTTCTATTTCATAGCTGAATACAGATATAGTTTGAAAAAATCAGACATTGTCAACTGCATGCGTTAGTAGTCTTTATGACCTGGAGAGGACTTCTGCAGCTCCATTGTCAATATTTTGCAGACCAGTTCATATGTTGGTGGTCATCATCTACCAGGTGGAATGTGGGACAGAAAGAGGGGAAGTATCGTCCAGAGAGGGATGGAGGAAGGAATAATACCAAAAAAGTAAATAATTTGTCATTCAGTGAATGACAGATCTAAAGTACAGATGAGAAAAATGTACCCAGAGAGGGCAAAGGGATGCACAGTGTCTTCCAAGAAGTAATCGATTGTTTAGAGGTGCAGCTCAGATTCTCTTGGCTGTGGTTTTTTTCCCACATTACATTGAAGCTGCAATCTGGCCCATCGCTTACACCAAGTAAAACTTTAGTAATCAAGGATGACAGAAAACTACCTTTCTTTAAGATGACAGTTGCAGGAGTGTGACAGGAATGAGTTTGAATTTTTCTTTCTTACTTTGTAACATTTGTTTAATAAGATATCAGATTTTTAAACTTTGAGCACTTAATCTTTAATAGGGAAATACTCATATAAATATGTCCCATCACAAGTATATGTGAAGATTAAGTACACAGAAAATATACTTAAAAGAAGATTAAATATAAATACATGAAAACTTTTTGCTGAAGGTTGGTGCATTTGCAATAAAAGTTGGGCCATTTTTACTAAGATTTTAAAAACCTATGTAATTTTTTTCAAGGTCAGTGTGTAGCAAATAGTAAATATTAAATAACTGAGTCTACTCTCATTTTATCAGTCTTGTAAGGTAAAAGACTTCTATTGTTTCTACTTCATCCTTAGGATCCTCTTAAAAATTTCTGTGTATTTTTGCCTTGGAGTTATTAAGAAAACTCAACCACAAATTCTAAGAAATTTCCTTGAGGTGCTGAGGTTGTGGTGCAGTGAGTCAAGCCATTTCCCATATCAGAGTGCCGGTTAGAGTCCCAGCTGATCTGCTTCAGCTCCAGCTCCCTGCTAATGTGCCTGGGAAGGCAGCAGATGATGGTCAAGTACTTGGGCCCCTTCCATCCTTGTGGGGACCAGGACCCAGTTCCTGACAGCTGGCTTTGGTCTGATCTACACTTGGCTGTTGCAGCCATTCAGGGAATGAACCAGTGGGTGGAAAAGGTCTCTACGCCAACCTCTTCTTTTTCTGTCACTCTATGTTTCAAATAAATGAAGAAGCATATAAGTAAATTTAAAAAATACCCTTGAGGGGCCGACATTGTGGTGTAGCTGGTAAAGCCATTGCCTGCAGTGCTGGCATCTCATGTGGGTGCCCGTTCAAATCCCTGCTCCGCTTCTGATCCGGCTCCGTGCTAATGTGACTGGGAAAGCAGTGGAGAATGGGACCCTGCACCATGTGGGAGACCAAGAAAAAGGCCCTCGGCTTTGGATCAGCTGAGCTCCGCCTGTTGCAGCCATTTCGGGAGTGAAACAGTGTTTGGAAGGCCTCTTTTTTTCTCTCTCTCTGCCTCTTCCTTTGCCTCTCTGTAACTCTGCCTTTCAAATACAAAACAACAACAAAATACTCTTGAGACTTTTTAGTAACGAGTAGCCTTCATCATTTTGTACTTAAGAACCTCAATATTTTCTTAGAACATGTTCAAATGTCACCACTCTAACAAAACATTGCCAGATGCCTATGTTGTCTTCTAATAATCCAATCAATTATCCGTATAGTTACATTTCTGTCTTAGACATGAACATAATATTTCTTTTTTTTTTTCTTTTTGACAGGCAGAATGGACAGTGAGAGAGAGAGACAGGGAGAAAGGTCTTCCTTTGCCAGCAGAGAGCTGGCCTGGAAGAGGGACAGCCAGGACAGAATCTGGCACCCCGACCGGGACTAGAACCTGGTATGCCAGCGCCGCTAGGCAGAGGATTAGCTTATTGAGCTGCGACACCAGCCACTGCTCCACTTTTGATCCAGCTCCCTGCTAGTGTGCCTAGAAGGTCAGTGGGACATGGTCCAGGTGGTTGGTCCCTTGCATCCATGTGAGCCACCTGGGAAAGGCTCCTGGCTTCATTTTGGCTCATCTCTGACAGTTTTGACCATTTGGTGAATTGAACCTGTGGTGGGAGGATCTCTATTTCTGTCTCTCCCTCTCTCTGTTACTCTGCCTTTCAAATACAATAAATAAATCTTTTTTTAAAAGACAGTGACAGTACCATGTACCCTGGATAGTACACAATCACTCACAACTTTCCTACACTCTTGTAAAACAATTGTAATTGATCTCAGTAAACTCATGTTAAGTCTTACACTTTATGTGTGCCACCTCTTTCTGCTGAATTCCTATCATTTAAAATTATAGGACACATAATTTGGAAATACTATTATTAAAGATCGTGTTTTTCCAGATAACCGTGCAAATATTTTTCATCGTTCAAACTCTTCCTACGATGTGACATTTTCCCCAAATATTAGTGAGATTTATGTCTTCTCTTGAAATTCACTGGGCTTATGATAACCGTATCATGATATTTGACCAGTGAAGCTAGGTCAGAAAAGATGATACAGCTTCATCTATATTCTCTTGGGATGCTAACTCTTGTAACACAGTCACTGGGTATGAGAAAGCCTTATCAGTCATATCCAGTAATCCTTTCAGGGCGGTCTCAGCAAAATCCACAAGACATATAAATGACCAAACATTCAGATTCCAGATCTCAGCTACTGAGCCATCTCTAGTCATTTATTCTTCCTCTCTGAGGCCCTGGGGATCGTAAAATAGAAGTAACTTTTCCCTACACAACTTGTTCTGAATTACAGATCTACAGACTCCATGAGTATGATAAAATTGTGGTTGTTGATGTCATTAAGTATTGAGTAACTTCTTCTTCGACAAAGGGTAACTAGAAGATATTTGCATACCAGAAGTTGGGTGTTGTCATAAAAAACTAAAATAGTTATCATTGACTTCTGTACAGGTAAGTGAGTGGTAAAAACCAGATGAGCTTCAACAAGTGTTAGTAAAGACAATAGAATTTTCAGGTCCTCAGTGAAAGTAGGTAGACAATGTATTGGTAGCAGGAGGAAAGGGGATCCTTTCTCATTAACATTGCAGCCTTTGGAACTTCAAATTTGAGTATTCATCATGCAGGATGAGGAAACTTCTCAGTTATAAATACAAATGATCTATGTGGGAAAGGAGGATGACTCAGAGGTAGAAGCCAAGAGCCACAGAAAATCTCCACTGTAATACTAAAGCCTGAAAGGAGTGAGTGACATGGGATTTTAGAGTTTTTGTGGAGTAGTAACTTGCATGTTTCTCTTCTTTCCCCTTTTTGAATGGAAGTGTCTGAGCCAGTTATCCTGGGCCTATTATTCCATTTTATGTTAGGTGTAATGGTAGAAAATAGCATGGCTTTTTAGAACTCCAGTTTCCAAGTAAAAGAAACAGTACTTAAGGAACTGTAACTGAGGATTCCTATCCATATATGTATCTAATTAAGCTCCTGGGTTTTGAGCTAATTTTAGCAAGAGGGTGAGACTTCAGGGCCTTGGGATATAGGATGTGTGTATTTCGCTTGTAGGAGGCATGTAAATCATACAGAGAGAGGATTGTGGTCAACTGATTCTTCAAATGGTGATTCCATTAAATCACATGCAGTATTCTTACAATGTAATTCTGGTTAACGCCTCTCACTGGAAGGTGTTGCTCTTCCTCCGTTCTGAGTAGGCTTGTGATTGTGGCTGCAGTAATGCTATCAAGGCAAGGTTATAAAAAGCCACGTGGCTTCTACTTAATTCTTCTGTGAGATACCCACTTTGGAACTCAGCTACTATGCTTTGAGGAATCTCAAATAAACATGAAGAAATCATGTAAAAATTTCTGGCACAAAGGCAGGCCGAAAGGACCAGGTACTATGCTATTGTGTAGCTAGTGTAAACTCTCAGAAATGTGATTTCAAGTTACTCCTATACTTTGAGTCTTTACAGCCAAGTGTCCAACATTTTACAAAGGAAGGTCAAGCTATCCCCTTTGCCTTTTTTGCATTTCTGACCTACAGAATCCACAAGCATAATTACATGGCTTTCGTTGGTGTAAGGTGGTTTTGTACAAAAATTATAATGTAAGCAGGTAAAAACAACTTCAGTATCTAGAGTTTTCCATCAAAACCAGGGATATGGTTAACTCCAGGGCTAAGGAAACCAGTATAATCAGAAAATACATGAGAATTTGAGTTGCTGACATTTTTATTTATATTTATCGACTTGGAATGTGGTTATATGATGCTTGTTTTATAATTATTTGTTCTTTTATAAACTTAAGCACTTCCCTCAGTGTGTTTGTATTTTGCCACTTACAAAATTAGATGAAAAAAAGACTAATTTAAATTAAAACAAACACAATTCGGAATAGCAAAGCAAGATCATTAATTTGGGTTGCAATGATATATATATATATATGTATATATATATTATATATAAATACATATATATGTAGATATATATATATATCTACATATATAACTGTTTCATGTTGCTATAGCAAAATGCCTGAGACTGAGTAATGTATAAAGAGAAGAGATGTATCTGACTTTTAATTATGGTAGCTGAAAAGTCCAAACCGCATGGCACTGTTGTCTGGTGAGGGTCCCCTGGCTGTGTCACAGTATGATGGTTGTTATCACATGGCAGGACTGCATGCAAGGGCTGTGAGTGGTGCATGCGGAAGAGATCAGATGATGAGGGAGGAAAAAAATGACTGGGGTTGTTCTGATTTTCCTCTTATAACAATCCACTACTGCAAGACCTAACCCATTCCACGAGCCAGCATAAGCCCCGCATGATGGCAGTTATGATCTGATCACCTCTCCCTAGGATCCACCTCTCAAAGATCCCAATACCTTTCAATACCATTATACTGGGGACCAAGTTTCAAGCACATAAAATTTTGGGGACAAACCATATCTAAGTCATAACATACAAATATTCCAATAATTTTGTGAAAAATATAATTAACAAATTAGTTTGGTGCAGTTTTTTTTGAAGTTTATCTATGCAAGGGCTCTTCAGAGAGTTCTTGAAAAATGTGTAGTATGAAAAAACTACTCATGATTTCAAAGTTCTTTCGAATCAAAATAAAATAAGCCTATCTTTTAAATCCATTTTAGAAACTTTGCTGCACTCTCTCTGTGTTCTTTGTATCTGTGCATCTGTATTATATCCTGTATATATAATAATATATGATTCTTTATAAACATTTTATTGCTTTTTAGACATTCATATTATCTTCCAAACTTGCAATTTTAGCTGCTTTATTATGTTAAATTTATTTATGATCTTTTAAAGATATTTTCCTTAGAAATAACTATATGTGTTCCTTATTTGAACCATAAATTTTGAACAGAATATAAGTACCATTCTGATAGAAATATATCAATCCTATCCAATTATCTATGAAAGAACTTTTTAGTGTCATTTGCATTCAACCTTTATGTTACGAGCAATAATAAGTCATCCATTCACAGTTTCTAAAATATAGAAATGTGTTCTGTATAAGAGGATGATAGTGTTATGGAGGAAAACAAAGCAGGACTGTGGAGCACATTGAGGTTGATGTTCTGTATCACATTAGATAGTCAGGGATGGCTTCCATAAATATAACAAAAATTCTGTTACGATAATTTAAGAGCTGTATAGTTATAATTAGTGCCCTGTGGCTATGTATATTTTAAAAGTATTTTGTAACTCAATTATCATCAGCATTTCAACTGTTCAACAATGTCACTTAAATTTAGAGATTTCCTTCAAATGTGAAAAATCTATGATTTAGAACTGATTTTAATGTCTTATATTAATCCTGTGGACTGGCAGCAACATTGTACAAAATATTATATTTAATTTTATTACTTATGACTGAGAAAGAGTATCAAGAACTTTGAAAACTGTATTAAATTTTTTTGCAAATGGTACAGCATAATACTAAAAAGAAACTCGAGTTTCAGCCAAAATTTTGAAAACTTTGTTGCTTTCACTGGCTCTATCTCCAGAAAAAAATTTCTCTGGATGATGCAAATAATGTGTAAATCATTTTAATCATCTTTTCTCAGTAAATTTATATTTACTTCTAGCCAACATTTAATACCAAAGGGAATTAAACAGTATGCCTGGGAATCTAGAAATTGGAAATTGGAAGAAAATATATGTAAGCCAAATTGGCTGCTTCTGGTACTTTAGCTGCAGAAGTGGTTTAGGAATGGTATTAGACATTGGGTACTTATCTTAATGAAAGTTGTGAAAAGAAGTCATTAAAAAATGAGAAATAAATTTGGTACTAGATGTGGTTTTTACAAATGATATGTTAACAGAGATACCTGCTTTTTTTCCTTTCACCAGGTGAGACTTATCAGTCTTAAAACTGATAAATTAATCCAATAAACAGTTAAAGTAATTGAACGAATAAAACAAAACAATGAATCCATGAAAGGGAAGTGGAACTCTAAAATGAATAAACATAATACACTATTCAAAACAGAACAAAGTAACAATTTCAAAAAGCTGATATTGCCTAACATTTATATGAAAATGTACTTATGACAAACATGAGAGATACAATAAAAGTTTCGTACCTATTTCAACTTATTGAGTCCTGAGAGTCAGCTCCAGTGACTTCTGCTGAGTAATATGAATTAACTGTAAAAAGAAAAATTAACAAAATTGAGATAACCATTTAATTACATTCTAATAAACAATCTCCATCACTTAACATAATTTAATAAATTTTTTCCTCCACTTAGTCAAAGGTAGAAAAATTGAATATATTAAAATCTCAGCATTAAAGTAGTAGAAAAATATTTTGATTAAAATTGTGCTTCAGAGGAAATGAAGAGGGATGGGTGTTTGATATAGCAATTAAGACTCCAGGTGGGATGTTCTTATTCCACATAGGTGTGCCTGGGTCCAGTCCCAGCTCTACTTCCAATTCTAGCTTCTTGCTGAAGCACACCCTGAGAGTCAGTGGTGATGGATCAAGTAGTTGGGTCCCTGACATCCATACTGGAGACTTGGATTGAACTCTCAGAACCCAGCTTTGGCCTGGCTGAGCTCTGGTTGCTATCGCAGTCTGGTTGCTGTGGAATAACCAGTGGATGGGAGCTCGCTCTGTCCATCTGTCCATTTCTCTCTCTCTCTCTCTTTCTCTCTCTCTGTGTGTGTGTGTGTCTTGGTTCCATTCAAATAAAATGCATAAAATAAATACATAAATAATATTACATTTTTAATTTTAAAAAGAAGTGAAGATTCAACACCATTTATGTTTCTGTTAAGAGAATCCATGAACTTACTGAGGTTATATCTTTAATGGAAGTGTTTGTCAAGCATATTAATGTGGCTGTCAATATCTGTTAAGATGCGGTGGAGGCAAAGGCACTGATTTGTCTGACATTCAACAGTCAAGAGATATTACTACTGGGGGCCAGCACCATGGGGCAGTAGGTTAATCTTCCACCTGTGGCACCGGCATCCCAAAGGGTCACCAGTTCTAGTCTTGGCTGCCCCTTTTCCAATCCAGCTCTCTGCTGTGGCCTGGGAAAGCAGTGAACGATGGCCTAAGTCCTTGGGCTCCTGCACCCACATGGGAGACCTGGAAGAAGCACCTGGCTTCTGGCTTCAGATCGGCGTAGCTCTGGCCATTGCAGCCATCTGGGGAGTGAACCAATGGAAGGAAGACCTTTCTCTCTGTCTCTCCCTCTCATTGTCTGTAACTCTACCTCTCAAATAAATAAATAAAATCTTTAAAAAAAAAAGAGATATTACTACTGGTTTCTAAAATGAATAAGCTATTTTAAAGTTGTAAGAAGGATTTGATGAATAACTAGTGCTACAATGTATTGTTTGATATGCATTTGATTTAGATAATGAAGTTGACATTTTAGACTTAGAATTTTCCATATTTGCACTAGTCAATAAATATTTTCTATATCATAGTCTAAGACAAAATATGTTGTATTTATTTGTTATGATTGTTGTGTTTTCCATTAAATTAGGATGTGAGCTTCACAAAGTCAAGGATTTTTGTCTGGTTAGTTCACTGCTTTTTGTTAACTGCCTTATCTGTTATATTTACCTACAGTACTTGTAGTAGGCTCATTTTAGATGCTTACAGAGAGGGAGAAAATATATTTCTATATTTAACTAGCATAAGTAGTTATGTGCTTGGCTACAATACATACATGATTTTTCCAAATGTAGATTTTAAAAGTATTTTATGATAGAAAGCCAACATATTAGAAATAAATAATAAAGTGGATCAGTATTCTGAATCAGCAAACACAATTCTTGTCAAAAGACAAAATGGGAACCCTTCAAACCTGACCTATCAGAAATAGTTAGTACAATTAGCAGAAGAAAATACATGTTTTAATATTTTCATTATTGAAGAAAAAGAAGACTAAAATCAAGGAGTTTCACATATATATATATATATAAACTAATTTAGAAGAAAAAATTAATACAAAAGGAAAGACACATAAAATAATGACTTGAAATTGATGAAAATAAGAGCAATATAGTAAAAAAAATTAATGCTAAAGTTGTCGCTTGAAAAGGCCACTAAAAATACTATAAACCATAAGCAAAAGAATGAGAGAGTTAAAAATAGTTGAAATTAGAAATGGGAGAAAATATACATGGGAATATATTTCCTCATGAAATTGAAGAAAACACCTGTAAATATATTCTGTCACTGTGCAATTTTGGGGCAAAAAAATTCTTAAAAGGTAGAATAATGGAGTTAGAATTGTGCCAGGGGATTCCAATACAATCCCATCAAGGTGGCATGTACCAAGGCCACCTCATTAGCCCAAGTGATCAATTTCAGCTCACAATTGATTACACTGATAGGTCTAAGAGTCAAAGGGATCACACAAACAAGACTAGTGTCTGCTAATACTAACTGACAGAATGAAAAAGGGAGAGAATGATCCAACATGGGAAGCGAGATACACAGCAGACTCATAGAATGGCAGATGTCCTAAATAGCACTCTGGCCTCAGAATCAGCCCTTAAGGCATTCAGATCTTGCTCAAGAGCCCATGAGAATATTTTAGGCATGGAAAGCTAAGACACTCTGAAAAACAAAAAAAAAGAAGACCTAAATGAAAGATCTCTGTGAGTGAGATCCCAGTGGAAAGAACGGGGCCATCAAAGAAGGAGGTACCTTTCTCTGAAGGGAGGAGAGAACCTCCACTTTGACTATGACCCTGTGGGAATAAGATCGAAGTCGGCGAACCCTAAAGGCTTCCATAGCCTTGGCAACTCATGACTAGAGCCTAGGGAGATTACTGACGCCATAAACAAGAGTGTTAAATTGTTAAATCAACATCAGGAGTCACTGTGTACTTACGTCTCATGAGGGATCTGTCCTTAATGTGTTATCCAATGTGAAATAATGCTATTACTAGTACTGAAACAGTATTTTTGCACTTTGTGTTTCTGTGTGGGTGCAAACTGATGAAATCTTTACATAGTATATACTGAATCGATCTTCTGTATATAAAGATAATTGCAAATGATTAAAAAATCTTGGTGTTAAATTGGAAATTACATAGATAATTAATCAATTCTTTAAAAAAAATCATGTAGGATCTCTGTCCTTAATGTGCTGTACATTGTGAATTAATACTATAACTAGTACTCCAACAGTATTTTCACTTTGTGTCTCTATGTGAGGGCAAACTGTTGAAATCTTTACGTAATATATACTAAACTGATCTTCTGTGTATAAAGAGAATTGAAAATGAATCTTGATGTGAATGGAAGGGGAGAGGGAATGGGAAAGGGGAGGGTACCAGGAGGGAGGGAAGTTGTGTGGGGGGAGCCATTGTAATCCATAAACGGTACTTTGGAAATTTATATTCTTTAAATAAAAGCTTTATATAAAAAAAAAGGTAGAATAAATGTTGTAATGAATATCACAATGGCTAATTTTATGTGCTAACTTGACTGGGTTAAGGGATGCCCCAAGAGCTTGTAAAATACTGTTTCTGAGTATGTGTTTGAGAGTGTTGCCAGAAGAGATTAGCATCTGACTCTAGTCATTTGCTGAGTAAAGAAGATCTGCTTTCAGCTGGTGGACATCATTGGACCTGCAGAGGACCCAAATAGGACAAAGCAGAAGGCGGGATTTCTCTCTCTCTGCTTAAGATGCAACATCTATGTTCTCCTGCTCTTGGACATCTGACTTCTAGGAGTTAGGATGAGGCTTAACCTTTTTAGTTTTCCTGGTCCCCAGGCCTTCAGACTGGGACTGGAACCATACCATCAGCTATACTGGGCTTCCAGTTTGCAAAGGGCAGAATATGGGATTTCCCAGTTTCCAAACTCACATAAGCCATTTCCTTATATCCAATCTTTTCTTTCTATCTCTTGGGAGAACCTTGAGTAATACACATATTAAAGATGTGATTTTTTTTTTTTAGGTTTCCTTTTTTCTTTTTTTTTCTTTTCTTTTTTTTTTTTTTTTTGACAGGCAGAGTGGACAGTGAGAAAGAGAGACAGAGAGAAAGGTCTTCCTTTGCCGTTGGTTCACCCTCCAATGGCTGCCGCGGATGTCGCGCTGAGGCCAGCGCACTGCACTCATCCGATGGCAGGAGCCAGGTGCTAGGTGCTTTTTCCTGGTCTCCCATGGGGTGCAGGGCCCAAGCACCTGGGCCATCCTCCACTGCACTCCTGGGCCACAGCAGAGGGCTGGCCTGGAAGAGGGGCAACCGGGACAGAATCCGGCACCCCGACGGGGACTAGAACCCGGTGTGCCGGTGCTGTAAGGTGGAGGATTAGCCTGTTGAGCCACGGTGCCGGCCTAAAGATGTGATTTTGCAATAGTGCTGAGTCACTCATTTCAGACCAGAAAAATAATTCCCGGGGCCAGCGCTGTGGCAAAGTGGGTTAACGCCCTGGCCTGAAGCACTAGCATCCCATATGGGTGCCAATTCCAGTCCCAGCTGCTTCACTTCCCATCCAGCTCTCTGCTATGGCCTGGGAAAGTGTAGTTAGATGCCCAAGTCCTTGGGCTCCTGCACCTGCATGGGAAACCTGGAAGAAGCTCCTGGCTCCTGGCTTTGGATCAGCACAGCTCTGGCCATGTGGCCAATTGGGGAGTGAACAAATGGATGGAAGACCTCTCTCTCTCTCTGCCTCTCCTCTCTCTGTATAACTCTGACTTTCAAATAAAAATAAATAAATCTTTAAAAAAAAGAAAAAGAATTCCAGATGTGAGCTTTGAGCCATGAGTGCTAAATACTGTCCAAGGGAACAGGTACTTACACAAATACAAGTTATCCTCTATTATAAAATTCCATCTGCAGGTCAGTCAATAGCAACATACTGTTACATTTCTGATTCTATATCATTCCTCAGGCTTTAATTTCATATTTCAAAATATCATTATCAATATTAATATCTATAATCCTTGCCACAAGGGAGAAAATATAATAGAATTTCTATTTTACGTATTCAATTATCTGAGATCATGATATGATGTTACAAACGACAGCATCGGGATTTGGCTTCTCTACTGTTTTATTGACTTGTGTATGAGTCTGTCACTGAGAAATGGATCTGTCTTCCCTGAGATGAGCCTGCAAGTCTCTGATACATGGAAAGTTAAAACACACCAAAGCAATGGTGAAATTGTGCTGATATATCTTGGCTCTCTGGCTCACTCTTTTTGACACTGACACCAAACTTACCTCATCTCTACATGTATTAATAAAACTGACCAGCAGATCATGAATTATTTCTACCTGCAGTGTCTCATTTTTATCACAGTATCACAAAAGATATTTTAAATATACAAAAAATGAAAACAACAAATAATGACATTGAGATTCAGGGAAGCATAGTGATCTGACCAAAACCATTAAATTAATCAAAGCTTACAAACAAAACCCCTACTTTTTGAAATTGTAGCTAAGTACTTTTTCTATGATTTTCCTTGCATTCTCTCAGAATTTAGCAACTAATCTATAACCATGTCTTGTTAGAATTTTGTAGCCTTGGGGCTGGGCACTGTGGCGCAGTAGTTTGATCCTCCACCTGCGATGCCGGCATCCCGTATGGGCGCCAGTGCTAGTCCTGGATGCTCCTATTCCGATCCAGCTCTCTGCTGTGACCTGGGAAAGCAGTGGAAGATAGCTCAAGTTCTTGGACCCCTGCACATCCATGGGAGACCTGGAAGAAGCTCCTGGCTCCTGGCTTCAGATTGGTGCAGCTCTCGCCGTTGTGGCCACTGGGGAGTGAACCAATGGAAGGAAGACCTTTCTCTCTGTCTCTACCTTTCACTGTCTGTAACTCTACCTCTCAAATAAATAAATAAAATCTTTAAGAAAAAAAGAATTTTGCAGCCTTCAAATTCTGTTCTGGAAATTAAATTGTCACTGATTTGTCAAGTTCATTTTAATCATCAGAGAACAGTTTTATTTATTATTTCTCTGATGATTAAATGCAACAGAATTCTCTGATGTGTTTTTGTCTTAATTGTTTTGAAGATCATTAAGCAGTGCATTTGTCATTGTTTATTTAGCCCAATTGGAAAAAAAAATCATCATTTGGAAATTATTACACAGGCTGATTGGAGTGTCAGAAGCACAGCATTATCAGAGTTTTCCTGGAGATAATAAAAAGCAATTTTAAGTTGTGTGTAAAGTGGATTTTTGTTATCTGGACCAATGTTAAAATTATATCACTTCCATGCACATATTAGATACCTCTGATAGATATTTGGATGCATGTGCTATATCCCTTCAAGCCTAAAGTTTTCATATACTCACATCTCAATCATTTCTAATGGCATACCAAGCTCTTGACTCCAAAGTTTATATTTCTACTTGGGTTCCTCAGTCCATTTCATATTTCCAACATCCAGCTGAAATTTTTTTCATGAATTTCCTTTCTGCACCTCAAAATCCATCTAGTATGACTTTAACATTATTCATGGGCTCCCTGTGCAAATCTGCTTTGCCCTTGTCCTAGCCTAGCTCTCTTTCTAATACCTTCTTAGTAACCTGAGCTTGAAATGTTGCAGTTGTATTTACTTCCTTTATTTCATAGCATTAATCTTTCACCCTGAATGTCCCACTGACTCTAACTCTGAAATGTCTCTTGTGTTCACCACACCTTTAAAATACTTCTATCAAACATGCACATAAGCATGCATTTCATTAAGTAACTGCCCAAGACCACACAGCTATTAGAGCTTGGAGAAAGAATTCCAAACAGGCAGCCTGATCCTAAAGTATCCTAGTGACTGCACTATGCTCCTGCACTGAGCATAGGCACCATGCTCCCCCTTCTGCAGCCTCCTTATCCAGTGCTGTTAACAGGCTTTGGGTCTCTCCCCATCAAACTCTCTTGCAACAAATCACTCAAAAAGGAAGTAGGGAGTTGAGGGAGGGATGAGAGAAGTACTTTTGATATTATTTTATCTTCCTCCTACTTAAAACCTTCAAAAACTCTCATCACCTACTCCCACTACCATGACAATCCCCTCAAATTATACATGCCCTATTTTTAAGGAAAAAATATTTACTTGAAAGGCAGAACAGAAAGAAAAAGAGAAACTGAGAGAGGCAGAGACAGAGAGACATCTGTTGGATTATTCCCCAAATGGCTGCAACAACCAGTTTTGGACCAGACAGAAGGCAGGAGCCAGGAACACCATTCCGGTTGCCCACATGGATGGCAGGGATCATCTCTTGATGTCTTCCCAGACACATTAGCAGAAAGTTGCTTTGGAAGCGTAGCTGTGGGGTCTTGAACTGGTGCTGCAATATGAGGTATCTGCATTGCAAGTGGCAGCTTAACCCCACTGTACTGCAGTGCTGGCCTCATACATGTCTTTTAAAATGTGACTCCAACCTCCAATTGTCACTTTCTTTCAGGTAACTGACACATCAGTCTCAGCTGATTAAATGCTTTGTCTGCACCCAGTGCCCATATTGGTGTTATTCCCTGCTTTTGGAATGTCATACCACGTGTTCAGTCCAACCAGTTCTTCAAAGTCAATCTTATCTTTTAGAGTCCGTCTCCATAAAGCCTTTGATTTATAGATGCAGTAACCTCTCTCCCTCTGTCTCCCTCTTCCTTGTGTTTTCATGGAATAACTTCTATAGTATATAAATTATTCTGTGGTGATGAGAGAAGAAGGGCACACAGTAGTACTAGGAAGAACAGCGCAAAGAAGGATGCGGAATAGGTATGCAACATCAGTGTTAGGTAAGACAGGGACTTAAAAAACAAAGAGAGAAAGGCACTTGTTATGAATTGGCAGGATATTTAATCAGTACCATTAGTATATTCATCCATCTGTACAATGAAATGCTAAGCAGCCACAGGACATAGTAGAAAATTTGGAAAAATATTCATGGAAACATGCAGAGATTAATAAAATGGGGATGTATATGTGCATGTGTGGGTGTAGATGTTCAGGAGAGACACATAGAATGAGACAAAGAACTACATGCAGTACAGAATAATGTTCATTGAGGGGCCAATGTTGTGGTGTAGACAGTAATGCCACCATCTGTGATGCAGGCCTCCCATATGGGCACCAGTTTAAGTTCCGGCTGCTCCATTTCTGATTCACTCTCTGCTAACGCACATGTGAAAGCAGTGGAAGATGGCCCAAGTACTTGGACTACAGCATGGAAGACCGAGAAGCTCCTGGCTCCTGCCTTCACACCTGCCCACCTCTAGCCATTGTGGCCTTTTGGGGAGTGAACCAGCAAGGAAGACCTCACTCTACCTCTCTCTCTGTTAGTTGCAACTCTGCCTTTCAAATAAATAAATAAATATTTTTTAAAAAAATAATGTTCATTGAGGTGTTTTTTTTTAAGATTCATTTATTTATTTGAGAGGCAGAGTTACAGAGTTAGAGAGGAGAGACAAGAGACAGAGAGACAGAGCGGTCTTCCATCCACAGGCTCACTCCCCAAATGGCGGCAATGGCCAAAGCCAGACAGGTCTGAAGTCAGGACCTAGGAGTTTCTGGGCCTTCCAAGAAAGGGCCCAAGCACTTGGGCCATCTTCCGCTGCTTTCCCAAGCCATCGTCAGGGAGCTGGAGTGGAAGCTGAGAAGCTGGAACTCGAACCAGTGCCCATATGGGATATCACAGGTGGAGGCTTAGCTTACTGTGCCACAGCCTTGGTCCCATTTTCTGTAAAAGATTTATTTATTGAAGTGTTAACAATATTTATGTTTGGGTGATTATGTTTGCTTCTATATAAATTTTTATACCATTTAAAAATTTACCACAAAAATTAGTATTTATAGTTAGCAGAAACATAAACAGGCTAAAATAATATTAGGAAAAGGAAAGGACTTCCTCCAAATATTTGCTTGGAAGATACAACACAATTTATTAGAAGATCCCAATCATTTTATTTCTTTTTCAAAATTTTCATTTTGTTGATATTTTGGAGGAAGGACTTAGTTGCTATTGTTTTTCTATTCATTATTGAGAAAGTGGGATGTCACTCTGCAATAAAATGTCATTTTCCTCTGAGGTGTTCTATTCTATTATTAGCCAAGAGTGTTGAAAAATTCTATGTACTCCTTTCAAAAATTCACACTTTTTTTAATAAAGAATTAAAAAGTAAAGCCAAAAGGCACATTAGTGAACTGAAAGCTCACCATGAACAAAAGGTACATTTAAATGTTTTCCTGTACTTAGTCGGTCTTCCTGGGAACAGGCACACTGCAACTTTTTAAATATTTTTTTTTTATTTGAAAAATATAAACATTTTGTCCTTTTTTATTTGGTCTGCTATTGCAGACCAAAGCCAGGAGCCTGTAAGTCTACCCTGCCACATGAGTGGCAGGGACCAACATACACGAGTCATCATCTGCTGCCTCCCATGGTGTGCATTATCAGGGAGCTAGACTGGAAGTGGAGTAGCCAAGACTCAAACTAGGCACTCTGATATGGGATGGAGGTATCCCAGGCTGGAGACTGAACTGCTGTGCCAAATGCCCTACCCTCCCTGTAGCTTTGAATAGCATTCCCCATAGCCTCACTAAGCATATTTCACTAAATTTCTGACTGTTTCTCATTACAGAGAAATGAGATTCTATTTAAACAAAATGTCTCAACATTTCAAGAGCAACAGATACTTCTCATAGGCACATTCTTTGATTGTTTGTCCTGATTCCCCTCAGACTGTACACATACTTCTGCCTCTGTTCAGCATCTGTCCCACCCACTTCACTGCTCATGCCAATCTGCTTATCACAACTCCATGTAATTTTAATTTGAGCAGCATCTGTTATTTCACATTGCTAAGGCAGAAGCATGTGGTGCCAAGAACATCGGCCTTGGAGTCAGACAGACCTGTGCAGTGCCTCGGTCCTACTCATTGCCAGGTGACCTTAGATGATGTGCTTAACTTCTCAGAACCTCAAATTTGTCTTGTGAACCTCAACTTCCTCAATTCCAAATCTTAGTTCTTGTGAGGAATTAGGGAGTCAGTGCATGTATTTGTGAAATGCTTAGCAGTAAATTGCTATAGTGTGGGTTTCATGCCATGTGTAGCTAGTAAGAATCTAATTAAAATCTCTCTGCCTTCTCTCCTAAGTGATGTCATAGCGCTTTGCAGTTAATGGAGGTACTGAGGACAGATTAAAACTGGGGAGCTTCTGAAGCTGAAAATAGCACCTTGGAGGCTATTATTTCACTCCAACCATGGGGTTGAATTTGATCATGGATTTAATGTGAAATGAAAAACACAATCATTTCCCAAGCTGCTTTGACTTTATGGACCCCAAATCCCACTTGAGAAGAATCATCTGAAAATTTTGCATCAGCAGGATTGAATTTTCCATCTTGCAACCAGATTTATTGAATACCAGCCACAGCTCAGCTGTCATGGCTTTGCAGTCCTGTTTGTATTAAAATTATCCTGTTCAAAGGGTAAAACAAAACAATACAAAACAGAAAGTGAGCTTCAGGGGAAATCCTAATACTAAGTCTATTTGCTTTCCCCTCTGGAGTGATTTTTCTGGTCTGACCCTGTGTGAAGACACTCACCTTCTTCTGATGAAAACAAAAATTTCAAAACAGGGACTGGAGGAAACAAGGTATTGCTGTCTTCCACACTCTGGCCAGAGAAAGAGGCTTAAGAGGTGGAAAAGCTGCTTGTTTCCTGGAAAGGAAAGGTAGTGATTTTGCAGTGGGTAACATACTTTTTAAAAGTAATCCAGCTCAAATGAGCTTTTCTGCTATAATCTGGATGTGAATCTGTGGTGCTTTGTTCTCAGAGCACACCTTACTCTGTGGGTGAAGAAGAAACAAATAAATGGTTATTTCCCTTAGGTGGGGTGAAATGGGGCTGGCTCTCATCCTAGATTACTGGGCATCGTTCCCCGTTCCTCTCACCTGCTCAGCCAGGGCCATTAACTCAGTGTGGAAGCCTCTCTTGAAAGTAGCCCCAATTAGTAAAGCAATGTGCCGGTAAAAGAATCATGTATTGTAGGGGAAGCAGCCAGCTGTTACATGCCATGCAGGAGTGCTTTTCAATTTCAAGACAACCATCCTCTGCTTAACAATAGCTTCCAAGTACAGACTTGTCAATCCCTTGAGATGAAACCTGCAGTTAGACCAGTTTCTATGCATCGTTTCAAAATCAGGTGCCAGAAATGAGTTAGTCAAGAAAACATAAAAAAGGACAAGAAAACAAATGTCCTGTGTCATACATAAGTTGCAATTAGGATTTTAAGTGTTTGCTACTTATTGTCGTCAACACATCATATTTAGGAAGATGTCCAAGCACATTCCTCCCAACTTCCCTATGATATGAAGATCACTGACTTACCGTGTTCTTGTGTTTGTCTTTAGGATATCATTGCTGAGGTCTGAATATCTGTATCCTCCCAAAATTGATATGTTGAAACTTAGTTCCCCTACAATAGTGTTAAAAGCTAATTTAAGAGCCGCTACCGCGGCTCACTAGGCTAATCCTCCGCCTAGTGGTGTCAGCACACCAGGTTTTAGTTCCGGTCGGGGCGCCAGATTCTGTCCCGGTTGCCCCTCTTCCAGGCCAGCTCTCTGCTGTGGCCAGGGAGTGCAGTGGAGGATGGCCCAAGTGCTTGGGCCCTGCACCCCATGGGAGACCAAGAGAAGCACCTGGCTCCTGCCTTCGGATCAGCACGGTGCGCTGGCTGAGGCGGCCATTGGAGGGTGAACCAACGGCAAAAGGAAGACCTTTCTCTCTGTCTCTCTCACTGTCCACTCTGCCTGTCAAAAAAAAAAAAAGTTAATTTAAGAGTTGATTTGGCCACAATGGTGGCACACTCATGGATGATATTAGTTCTGTTATAAAAGGGGTTTAAATTAGCTTGTTTGCCTCTCCGCCATGGGAGGGTGCTGTAAGAAGGTTGCACTTCTGAAGCGGAGTGCAAGCCCTCACTAAACATGGATCTACTGGCACATTCTTCTTGGACTTCCCAGCCTCCAGAACTATGAGGAATACATTTCTGGGGTTTATCAGCTACCCTAGAGTCTAGGGTGTTTTATTATAGCAGCCTTTAGGGACTAAGACGATCATTCATGCCAGTCTTCTGTCTGCTCTGCTAACAAGTTGGATCCAGTTCTCTGTAATTCACACTAAGTCTGTGGCCATATTCTTCTGGCTGGCTTCTCTTCCTCCTGGTTACATATTCCAGATGAATTTATCTTCTTTAAATGTCAAATTTTTCGTGTCATTTCTTAATTTAAGCACATTTGACAGTGTTCTGTTTCTTGAAAGTCCATGAAGTTGCTTTCAAACCCCTCCATAATAGCTCCTCATCTTAAATTTTTAGCTTCTATTGTTCTCTAATGAAACATCCTCAAAAAGTTCACAGAAAATGCATATTATGAGAACATTATGTATAAATTTTAAAATTTTTGTCCTAAAGTAAACTTATCTTTTACTGCCACTTTCCATGAACTTTCTAAAGTTTCCTTGCACCTCTGTAACATTTGTCTAGATTGTGTGTCTATCCATTCCTTAAGAAATTATGGAGCACCACCCATGCATATCCAAGTACAAGATCTGCCACGAAAGAGAATTTCAGTTACAACTTGTTCTGTGAATGAGTCTATGGACTCTTTCCTATGTGGAATGGCCTTTCCTTAACCATATCCGAATGCAGAAATCCTCTCAGGCCCAGGTCATGACTCAGTTCCCCTGGAACCCCCTCCTAAGACAGTTGTCTGACTTCCTTTTTCTCTACGTTCTTATTGTGCTACTTGCCTTTACTGTACTGCGAGGTGTTTAATTTCTTCTTTAGTTTAAAGAGTCTGATATTTCAAAGAAGAGCTCAGGTTTTGTGAAGGGAAGTTGCCTGCCTGTGGGGATCCATGGATAGGCCTGCCATGGGACCACCCCCCATGGTGGGCGTGGCTTATAGCAGTAATACGGATGTAGCAGCTGATTGAACTTTCCATCTAGCTGAGGATCGTGGTAAACAACAAGATGGCGTTAATGCCCTGCTCACTGCCTGACTCCACAGCTGAGCATGATCAAGTGCCGGATTAGAGAACTCTGTGCATGGACTGTGATTGATTGACTGTGATTGGTTGAATTCTGTACAGAAGTGGACCACGGGAGAAGGAACACGCACGCCAGCTTTCCCCCTTAAGGAACGTGCGCTCCATCTCTCCCCCTTCTCCCAGTCCCCCACTCTTTTCCCCACTCTTTCTAAGTAAAAGTCTACTGAAGACCGATTAACTGTGAGCAGCGTCGTTCCTTTTGCGGCTGAAGGAGCGACACCTGCCCTATGCTGTTTTGTACCTCTTACATTCACAATTGGTCAGGGCTAGTGAAGGATATGAGATAGTTTGTTGTCTTACCATGCCACACCCCCTTCCCCTGTCATACTCTGCTGCCCATAGTTTTGACCGAGCAAACACTCTGGGCACCTTGAGTCTCCCTTCGAGAAACAGTCTAGTAGAAAAAGGTGAACATCTGAATTAAAGTTTAACCATCCAAACTGCTACAAAAAGATAAAGCTGTATTTTAAACTAGGTTCATATGTATGATAAACTTTTTTGGAACCAGAAAATTATAGGTGAACTTGTCGCACTTACAACCACTGAAACATTAACAGTGCAACTTCCTAATAAAGATCCTTGTCATTTTCTAAGATTCCCAGCCCAGCTCCTCCAATAGCCAGCTGTACTCCATGCCCTACATTGTATACTTTAAGACATACTAATAATACCTCCCTCCCATTTTGCTAAGTCAGTTTGGTAGCTCTCTTATAAATGAAAGAGCCTTGCTTAAAGACTCTTTCTAGTAAACATATTTCTTTGGGAAATGACCAAGATTCTCTTCCCCATGTTGGCTCTCTGCCTGGTCCTTTTGTTCTTTGATCCAAGTAGCTTCACCATTTTTTCTCACGCTTTCCTTTTCTTTTCTCACAGAACTTTGCACTGCAGCTAGTACTGAGTGAAATTGAGGTCCCAAAGCAGCAATAAATTACACACATTTCATGAATCATGAAATTGAATGAACCCAAACAAAGCATTAATTTCTGATGGAGATGTCAAAATATTTGTTACAAAAGCCAAACCAAATGTTTTCGAAAGGCACCCATGAAACAAATTGGAGCCAGAATTGAATACATTTTTTCTACAACTACTGATGACAAAACCAGAGTCTGAAAATCCAAATGCTTAATCACATTTCATTTGAATTAATTATCTGACTAACATTTTCTGGTGTTAAATGCAGTGGTTGGCTATAATCTCTTATGTTTGGATATAATTACTAAGTATTTTCACAGTCATATCAGGAATCGTTAAGAGTCCATGTTCTATGTCTATTTCTTACAGTTCTGTGAGTTTAGGGCAAGATGTTTTCTCTCTCTTTCTCAGTTTCTTTATTTGTGAATGGTAATAAATTAGCACCTATATGACAGGAGAAAAGACGGTTAACGTCAATATCATGCAAAGCAGTTAAGTAGATCTTATATATGGTAAGCATTTTATTTGTCTTAGCTATACTAGTATTAGTAGTGTTTGTCAGATTTGTCTCTCACAATCAATCTGTAAAGTCAGTGGGGCAAGGAGTATTAATACACATCTTTAGTTTTCAGTAAATAAAGATGCAAAGAGAATGCTTTGTTAATGGTAATTGTGTAAATCTAAATTCTGGCCTTTTTAAATAAAAGATTGTATGTATTTATTTGAGAGGCAGAGTTACAAAGAGGCAGAGAGAGAGAGAGAGAGAGAGAGAGAGAGAGAGAGGTTTTCCATCTGCTGGTTCACACTCCAAATAGCCACAACAACTGGAGCTGGGCTGATCTGAAGCCAGGAGCCAGGAGATTCTTCCAGGTCTCCCACATGGATGCAGGGGTCCAAGCACTTGGATCATCTCCCACTGCTTTCCTAGGCCATAAGCAGAGAGCTGGATCAGAAGAGGAGCAACTGGAACACAAACCGGCACCTGTATGGGATGCCAGCGCCTCAGGCAGAGACTTAGCCTACTATGCCACAGTGTTGGCCCCTAAATTCTGGCCTTTTAAATTTCAAGTCCAAAGATACTTCATGATAACAACAACAACAAAAAAACTTGAAGACCATCCATGCAATTTATAGTGAATAACTACCAGCTGCCTTTTATTTCAGAGACAGTTCCTCAAGAAGTGGAGGGGCACTTTGGTCACTAAATGACTGGGCCAACCTGGTGCTTGGAATCATAGCTTAAACAGAATTCCTATGCTAGATATTTAATGTTGGCTGGAGAGTAAGAGAATAAATAAATATAAAATTGAGTGAGAAAGAGTCACACCCCTGTGGCTAAGACTTAACCATGTAAATTCAGAACATACGTTGCTGTTTTCCTCCAGCATAGCCATATTCCATTAGGTAACTAATGAAACAGAAAGAACTCAAGGTAAAGCACCTCTTTTTTTCCAACCAATTTCTGCATTTTTTAAACCCCTTCCCAAAGAGTAGCTATATACTTGTTGGGAAGTTGATATGCTGTGGGACAAACCTTATAGTGAGGCAATGATGTCTACTGATTCAGAGCACTCTGGACTGGAATATGTGGATTAAAATCATACCTCTACCTCTTTCTAACAAGGTGGCTTTGGTAAACCTTCTGCTGTGTTTATTCATCTGAAAATAAAACCTACCTTATCAGCGTTATTATGAATATAAACGGGATAACCACTATAAAGTTTTGAGAATAGCACTTGGGAATGTACGTGCTCAAGTTGCATTAGCTATTACTCTGTTTAAAACAAATTTCTCTTTGAGGCTTACAGCAGGTGCAAATTACCAGCAGCTAAACTAGTTTAGGACCTGATCCTTTTCCAAGCAATCCAGCTTAAAAATCACAATCAGCTCGCTTCTTATTTTACAAATCTAATAAGTCATTAAATCCTTCCGATTCTTGTACTGTAATTGCCCCTGCCACTGTCTTGTTGTATATATCCCCGTTTTATCACAAGTTGTCCACTGGGTAGCCAACATGTCCATCTGTCTTTCAAACTGGTTTCAGAGCAGTTTTAGACTCAGAACAACATTGCAGAATGGGATATGGGATCGGCCTGTACTATCTGAATCCCAACTGTCCATTTTGGGAAAGAAATATGCTCTCTTGTCTCTCACAGTCTTGAATAATGTCTCATCTCATTAATCCAGCATTCAAAGGCCTTTGTGATCTAGCCCTTATCCACTCTCAGTTTTTATTTCCTAATTCATGCTTGGCATCACCCATATACTACCTTCACTGGGTTCATAGTTTACTTTTCTTAAGCCTACCTAATCCTCTTGTTTCTTGATAACTTTGTTTCCTCTGGAGTCTTTTGTATTACAATGCTACTCATTCCACAAGTATGAATCAAGGACTTTGTCACCCCAAAGTCTTGCAGACTGTCCAGATAAACTGAAGGAGGCAGGATACAGGAGGAAATAGATCCCTCGCACATCTCACTCTTTTGCTGTCTTGTTTGCTCACTGGTAGGCTGCAAAGCTTACAGACTTTGGAAAGGTTTCAGTGTTTCGCTCTCAGGTAATGTGAACTGACATGTTACTGAAAGGCTACAAGTGAGGAATTTGCTTTCTTTTTATCTAAACACAAATCACAAAAGAAAGCTGTGAAGAATCAAAACTTTGGCAGTTTAAACTATTTTATTTTCTACCGACTAAAAAGAGAAGACTGTGTATGTGTCATCGTCAGGTAGACAACTAGTTCTTTGGAAAGAAGCCAGAAATCAGCCTTATTGAACAAAACAGTGATTTAAAGTCAAAGTTTTCATGCAATGTATTAAGTGTGTCATAAGTGAATCATTATTCATGTTTCTCCCAAAGTTATAGGTCTATTTACATTATTTAAGGAAAACTGCATTTTGTGTACTCTGGGAATAAACTGCGCTATTTATATACAATTTATTTTGTGTCATGCCAACCTTCTTCCTATATTACTAATGCTCACCATAGTCCTATGAGAAAGATATCAGTAGTGTTTTCATTCTGTAGTTGAAAAACTCAAGTTTAAGGAGTGAAGTAAATTATCCAACATTCCAGTTAATATAAGCTTTCTAACTCATGGTACTACTAATAAATGGAAAAGCATATTTTTGAATTTAGGTTTGTCTGACTCCAAAATCTATGTCTGGTAGAGATGGAAACAAATATTACTTGTCTCTGACTTTTTTTTCTCAAGATTTATCTATTTTATTTGAAAGGCAGAGTTACAGAGAGGCAGAGACAGAGAAAGAGAGAGATAGAGGACTTCCATGTGCTGGTTCACTCCCCAATTGGCCACAACAGCAAGAGCTGCACCCATCTGAAGCCAGGAGTCAGGAGCTTCTTCTGGGTCTCCCACGTGAGTGCAGGAACCCAAGGTCTTCGGCCATTATCTACTGCTTTCCTAGGCCATAGCAAAGAGCTGGATAGGAAGTGGAACAGCTGGAAGTCAAACCTGTGCCTATGTGGGATGACGGCACTGCAGGTGGTGGCTTTACCCACTACAACACAGCGTCGGCCCCTCTGACTTTTATTATCTTCCTGTATGTAGTATTTAGGCATGCACAGGGACACCGCATAATTTAACAACCAAATTGTGATACTTTTGAAAGTGAAAATGAATGCTTAAAAGTCAAAACTGATGCTGGTTGTTTATCTCACTGATATTCACAGTAGTCAAGATGTGGAAACAACTTAAGTACTTATTGAGGAATGGATACAGAAACTGTTGCACACACACAGAGAAATATTATTCAGCCTTAAAAAGGGGATACTGCCATTTGTGACAAATGGATGGAACTGTGGGGCATTATGCTAAGACAGGTGCAGGAAGAAAATACTAAATGATCTCACTTGTGTATGGGATCTAAAACTAAACAAAAATTATTGAATAAATAGAACATATAGTAGAACAGTGATTACCAGGAACTTGGAAGGGGAGGAAACAGGGAGAAGTAGATCAAACGAAACAATTTTCAGTTAAGAAGGATGGATACGTCTAGAAATGTAATGTACATTAGGAGGATTGTAGTTAGTTATCATCTGACCACAAAGTTGCTGAAAGTTTAGAGCTCGTATCATACCCCCACCCACACACATAGTATAAGTATGGAAGGTTATGGACATGTTAATTTCTTTTATTTTTACTATATATAAATATACCAAAACATGATGCTTTATACATTGAATGTACACAAAAAGAAAATAATAAAAAATTCTAGGACAACTTTTATGGACAGGAAATCAGAAAATGCCATCATAACTATATATCTACTTGAGGTTTATACTAAAGCAGTCTTGTGTTCCAATTTATTTTATTTTTTAAAAAAAATTTTAAAAATACTTGAAAGGCAGAGTTACAGAGAGGTAGAGCCAGAGAGAGAGAGAGAAGTCTTCGATCCTCTGAGTCACTCCCCAAATGACCACAATGGCCAGAGCTGAGCTGATCCGAAGCCAGGATCCAGGAGCCAGGAGCTTCTTCTGGGTGTCCCACATAGGTTTGGAGACTTGAGGACTTGGGACATCTTCTACTGTTTTCCCAGGCCATAGCAGAGCGCTAGATTGGAAGTGGAGCAGCTGGGACTCGAACCAGCACCCATATGGGATTCTGGCACAGCCAGCTGGGCTTTACCAGCTATGCCACAGCACCAGCCCCCCAATTTATTTTGAAAAACTTAGTTTTCTCATCTCTAAGACTAGTGATTATAATCAAATGCTTAAATGAAAAAATGGAAGCTTTATCAAACTCAGTATGACTGATGGTTAAAGAATGCTAGGCCTTTTATGTTGTCCTTTTTCCCGCTCACATATTCTCAGTATTTTGTTTGCATAAGTATTCATTTCTCCCATTCCAACACCCCCCCCCCAAGAGTGTAAGGGAATTATAAAACCAGGTTTCTCAACTGAGAATAGGTAGGCCTTTGCATTGGCATTCAGTATTTGATGATTTGACTACAAGGCAAATAAATTGCATGCAGAATTTAATAAGTGTCTTCTATTCTGAAATATGAATTATATCTGGCCTTTATTGAGAACAAATAGATCCATTTCTGTTTTCGTATATGTTTTTAGGGTTTCCTATGGAAGTACTTATCTATTAAATAATCATGGCTGTCATGTTTTATATTATCAGTTTACTGATGGTGTCAAGGTGAAAAGAAGGGGAATAAATATGGAGTAATTCCTAACTTTCTCAAATGTTATTTTACAAAGATTTTCAATAGAATGTATCAGAATCATTACGTTTTTTAATGAATACAGATTCCTCAGGCTCTATCCCTAAAAATCTGGTTCAACAGTTGTGGAAGTCAGCCCAAACGGATTTGCTTTTTCAAGCGCACAATGTGATTCTTACAAGTAGATAAGATTATGTTATTTTTTAAGAGTTCCCTTTTAGCTCTTTCAAATCAGACATCCTAGCAGGTTCAATCAATACAGAAACATGCATTGGGCATTCATTATGTGGTAAACAGTAGGTGCAGAGGATATAGTGGTAAGACAAAACCCGATTTTAAGGTGACTAAGGGCGGTGAGTTCTTTAAAGTCTTAATTTCCAGGCAGCTGAATTGTGAGAGAATCATAGTCTGTAAGATAAACTCTTATGATGCATGAGGGATGAATTCAAAGATTTCACAAATTTCCAAAGCTGTATAGAGAGAACAACAAAGTGAAGGTGAAGAGGTCTCATTCCTTAGCTAAGTATTAGAGGCTTTCAGGCATGTCTGGAAACGCTTAAATCAAGACTGTGAAGTATGTGACTGTTGACTATGTATTAGTGAATAAGTTCTGGAAGTGTCAAGAGCCTATAGTTCTTTCTCTTAAATACTTATTTTTTAAAAGATTTAATTATTTGAAAAGAAAAATTACAAAAGAAAGGTGGTGGGTGGAGAGAAAGAAAGAGAAAGAGATATCTTCCATCTGCTGTTTCACTCCCCAAATGGCCGGAACAACAGCAGCTAGGCCAGTCTGAAGCCAGGAGTCAGAAGCTTTTTCCAGGTCTCCCACTTGAGTGCAGGGGCCCAAGCACTTGGGCCTTTCTATTCTGCTTTTCTAGGAACATTAGCAGAGAGTTGGGTCAGAAATGGAGTAACTGGGACACAAACCAGCGCCCATAAGGGATCCTGACATTCCGGATGGTAGCTTAACCTACCATAGTACAAACTCCAACCCCAAATAAATATTTTAAACAAAAGTAAATCTTTGTAGTTTTAGAATAGCTTTTGTTTCCAGAAAGAGTGAAAAGTCACTTGATAAATAGCAGTTATGCAAATATTTGCTCATTAATTTTGGTGTAAATTGTTAGGTAAACAATACTGTCAAAATGTTTTCTAGAGAAGCTATGTGTAGTTGTCTCCCTACCTTCAGTATAAAAGACAGTTGCTTAATTACCTGTTGCCTAGCATTGGGTGTTGCCATTTAAATATATTTGCTAGTTTGTTATAAATGATTGTCATGGTTGCATACAGTTCTTTTATTTCTCATAAAGTTGAACCTTTTCCTATTTGTCCTTTATACTTCTTCCTTCTTTAAATAATGAAATCTAGCTACTTTCCTTCCTTCATGATAGCTCTCTTGCTTCTGTGTTTAGAAAATCTTTTTTATCTTAAGATTAATCATTTCATTTTTGTGTTTTTAATGCTTCATTTCTAAAAATACTCAACACTTTAATTGTAGTTAAATTTGGGTATGGTGTTTTCAGATTTATCTAATTTCAGTGTTTATTTTTGGGTTGTCTGTATGTGTGTTTCTTCTATAGCTAACCTTTGTAACAGGGAGTTTGAGCTTTGGAGATTTCTCTCCTCTTTGTCATCTCTTCTGTTTAACCAAAGAGCTGGTTGCTTCTATTTTTTTAAGGTTTATTTTATTCATTTGAAAGACAGAGTTATAGAGAGAGGTAGAGACAAAAAGAGAGGTCTTCCACTGTGGTTCACTCCTCAGATGGCCACAAGGGCCGGAGCTGCACTGATCCAAAGCCAAGAGCTAGGAGCTTCCTCTGGGTCTCCCATGTGGGTGTAGGGGCCCAAGGACTTGGGCCATCTTCTACTGCTTTCCCAGGCCATAGCAGAGAGCTGGATCGGAAGTGAAGCAGCTAGGTCTCGAACCTGCACTCATATGAAGAGGCCAGGGCTTTAACCCATTGTGCCACAGTGCCGGCCCCTATTTATGTATTTATTTTTTAAATTCTCTTTCTAATAGGCACTATGATTTGAATTCCATTTCCACAGTATGTGAACTGCTTTGAAAGGGAAGCATAAGACTAGAATGAGTTTGGTGTTCTTTTGTCTGAATGTTTTTTATAAGTGTTTTGATAAAAGACAGAGATATCATTTTCATTGGTGGACCTGGCCTGATTTGATGAAGATTGCCTTCAACCCTCAGAAATATACAACGGTTCCCTGCTAAGTTGCAGAAAGAGGTTTTGGCTTTGGGTTTTGAAGAGGTGAAAGGAAAGATGATTTAGTTGTATTGCTTAGTTCTGAGATACAGGAAAACCTGAGTTTACAGAATAACTAAGATAATGAATGTGGCAATATCTAGCACAGTGACTGGCTCATGAGAGGTGTCAAGAGATACAACTTTGCCTCTTCTTTACCAGAAGTAAAGGTCGAACATCGGCCTGTGAATCCAAAGGCCAGGCCAAGAATTTCTATTCAATATTTGCTAGATGTGTGATTCAGTTACACAATATTTCTGTACCTTGTTTCCTCAGTAGAAAATGAAATCCAGTTCTGTAGGAGCTTGGATTGTGTTTGGCAACATAGGAAGAAAGCCCCAAATCATAGTGGTTTCTTTCTTTGTTATGTAAAACAACCACAGACACAGATCAGTCAGAGCAGGCATAGTGCCTCCTGGTATCACCAGGAATTGATCTATTTCATTTATTTTTAAAGATTTATTTGCCTATTCAAAAGACAGAGTGACAGAAAAAGAGAGGAGAGAGAGAGAGAGAGAGAGAGAGAGAGAGAGAGAGAGAGAGAGAGAGAGAATCTTCCATTGTCTGCTTCAAGCCCCAAATGTACTCAATAGCCAGGTTTAGACCAGGTGAAAGTCAGGAGCTGGGAACTCCATCCTGGGTGGCAGGGGCCCAGGTAACTGGGCCATCCTCCACTACCACCCCACATATCATTAATAGGAAGCTGTATTGAAAGAGAAGCTGCCATGGGGCCGGCGCTATGGCTCACTTGGTTAATCCTCCACCTGCGGCACTCACATCTCATATGAGTGCTGGGTTCTAGTCCCGGTTGCTCCTCTTAAAGTCCGGCTCTCTGCTGTGGCCCGGGAAAGCAGGAGGAGATGGCCCACATCCTTGGGCTCCTGCGCCCACATGGGAGACCAGAAAGAAGTACCTGGCTCCTGGCTTCGGATTGGCACAGCACCGGCTGTAGCGGCCATTTGGCAAGTGAACCAGTCTCTCTCTCTCACTGTCTGTAACTCTACCTGTCAAATTAAAAAAAAAAAAAGAGAGAGGAGCTGCCAGGACTTGAACCAGCATCAGATACAGGATGCCAACTTTGGAAGCAGCAGCTTAATCTGTTGGGCCACAACACTGGTCCTCAGGCTGTTTCTATCCTGCATGCTTAGCAGGTGGCTTTCATCCTTCAAATCTCTCTAGAGTTCAAGCCTGCTGCTAGAGCTTCAGTTTTGGATCCCTTCTATGTATTAAGAATGTTTCATTAAATTGGAGCTGTCTCTCTAAGAATGAAGGAGGAAATTGGCAAAGTGTAGAAATCTGGAAAGTCCTGCCACATATTGCCTCTCTTTTGCACAGCTGGTGGGATAATTAAACAGGATGATCTCCTGGGATGTCAACAGCAATATGGAGTTTATAAATGGAGCTTAGTATTTACCTATTTTTCACATCAATTCAGGCACAGAATCAAGACCTGCATGTAGGTCTCCAGAAATTGAACTTAAAAGTTTTTATTTATTATATATTTTTATTACAGAGAGAGAGAGAGAGAGAGAGAGAGAGAGAGAGAGAGAGAGAAACTCCAATCTACTGGCTTACATCTGAAATGCCTGCAACATTTGGGGCTGGGCCAGGCTGAAGCCAGGAGCTGGGAATTATGATGCTCGAAATTACTTGAGCCATCACCTACCATTTCCCAGTGCAAGTGCACATTAAGAGAAAGCTGGAATTGGCAACAGAGCCAGGACTTGAACCCTAGCACTCTGAGATTCGGGTGTCCCAAGCTGTGTCTTAAATCCTAGTTCAAATGCTTGTCCTCAGACTTTCTTATTTTCCATTTAGAGTGTATTAATTACAGATTAATGAATAAGCCATGTGTTTGGTTATAGGGGAAATCTCTGGTTGATATTTTTTTTTCAAGGCCTGGAGGTTTACTGTTTCAGAAACCTGATTTTGCTGACAAAATGGTAATTCGTGTGTCTCTAGGAGCAAACTCAAAGTAAACACACAAAGATTGGTGTGTCACTAGGATGTCAATTATTAACACATCTTCCAAGAGAAACAACGTCATGATCTTTTGCCTACAGATTTGTTTCCTGAGGGTGGCCTATTAGTGAATCTAATGGCAAAATAAAGAAAATAAAATGATCCTAAGTTGAAAAATTGTATTATCTAGTAAGGTCACCTTCAATTTTGTAGCATGCAATGTCATTCTTTCTGTATCTTCTTTTCTTTTACATTTATTTTCCCTTTATTATCTTAGCTCCTAACTTCTCTTTGAAATTATTTTTTAAAAAGATTTATTTTACTTGAAAGTCACAGTTACATAGAGAGAGGAGAGGCAGAGAGAGAGAGAGAGAGAGAGAATCTTCCATCCACTGGTTCACTTCCCAAATGGCTGCAAGAGCCAGAGCTGAACCAATCTGAAGCCAGGAGCCAGGAGCCAGGAGCCAGGAGCTTCTTCTGGGTCTCTCACATGGGTGCAAGGGTCCAAGGACTTAGGCCATCTTCTACTGCTTTCCCAGGACATAGCATGGAGCTGAATCAGAAATAGAGTAGCCAGAACTCGAACTGGCGCCCATATGGATTTCGGTACTGCAGGTGGAGGCTTTACCCGATATGCCACAGCACCAGCCTCCTCTTTGAAATTATTAAAATTAGTCCTAAGCCAGTTGTTGCTAACATCTGTGGATCATTTGAAGCTACATCTGACACTTAAGAGCAAACCCAGATCAATTTAATCAGAATTTCTAGAAATTCAGATTATTCTTCCCAGATGATTCTGCTGAAGGACTCTTCTTGACCTGCTTTGGGAAATCTCTGGCTTTAATCGATTACTTTCAGCAACTCAACACAGTCTACAGATTGAAGTGAGAGCTAACAGGAGAGAGTTGGGAGAGAGAAAGCTCAGATCTCTCTGAGATGACATTTTACCTTGTGGATAAGCGTTGTCCTCTGCCATCCCCTTTCAACCTCCACCCTAAAATTCTGATACTCTTATTTCTCACTTGTTTGGAGAATTAATGTTATAATGAGCTTCTGTTCTGTATCTTCAAGGAAGTGATACTCGGTCAGTATTTAGGAGACACATCCAGCTGATTCAGTTGTGGAAAATTATGCACAGGCTAAACTAGAGTAAGAATTATGGGGCGGTAGAGGAAGGTACAGCTGCTATTAGCAGGAAACTAGTAGCATCTAAGATAAGGCTTAAATGGAATATTAACAAGTGAGAAATAAGCAATGGCAGACCAAGCAAGGGCATGTTGTGCATGGACACTGAGGCCAAGTGTTTTAAAGTGGTTTCATTGTCCCATCCTTTGATTCCCTAACTCCACTGTAGGTGATTCCCCTGCGTTTATTCTATGTGGTCGCTGTAAGCAGGCTATGTTGAATAGTTGGCTACCAACTATTTACAACCTCTTATAAAGTTACAAGGAAATCATAGACAATGCAGAACTGATTTGGGATTAGGCTAAGCCCTAGGGAAGGTTAAATATGGAGGTGAATGTTTGTTTCTTAGGTAGTCTTCAGAGACCCAGAGTTGTGTTAACATTTAAGTTGTGCTCTGTTAGCAACACATCGAAAGATTTTAGAGGCAATTGTAAGTACTTTAGCTTTTAGGGTAAAGATTCTGGAAACTTCAGAGTGTCATGATCTAACTTGCCTTTTAAAGCAATCATTCTGGCTATTGTATTGAAAACAGTGGGGCAACAAAAGGGGAGGCAAGGGTACAGCAAAGCAACCCTTTAAACGGCTCTTGATGAAAACCATTCCAGAGTTGATGGTATCTTGAACCAAGTGGTAGTAGATTGATGTGGACTGTTCTGATCCTGACATAGACTATGTGTATTTTGAAGGAAGATCAAATGAGAATTGTGAAGGTGTGAAAAAGGGAAAAATGAAAGAGTGCAGTTAAGGGTTCAGTTTTTGACTAGCAACTACGATATGGGAGTTGATAGATTAAGCAGAAACATTTTAATATTTAGAGCCTGTGTAGCAATAAAAAGCTAATATATTTAGAGCTTTTTATAATTAAAAGAATTTATAAACATTATTATTTTATGCTCAAAACAACCCTGAAATAGGTTGGGTGCAATTGTCATTTTGTTTTTTTAGAAAATACATCTATGACTCAGGGAAATTAAATCACTTGACCTAAGAGCTCACAGCTAGCTGGAGATAGGACTTGAATTTTAACCCAGGTTTGTTGGACTCAAATCCAGGTCACAGTCTGTCTGTTTGCCTTTTAATTTGCTCTTGATCCAATATTTACTCAGACTACAAGTTCGTCTGCTGTCACATTATTTTCTCATCCTGCAGTCTATGCAACCAAAGCAGTTGTGATCCAATGCCATTCTGTGGGGAGAAGGAAGCAGGGCGGTTTAACTGCATGACTGGCCCACCTAGCCTAATTTAGTTGTGACCTCAAAGTGGCAACTTCTTTTATAAGAGCCTTGTTATAGAGAGTTCAATTAAAAGGAGGAGCACAAGAAGTTAGAAGACTCAGTTATAAGTTTTACCATTCTGGGATATTAGCTGTATGTACAACAACTTTCCTATCAGGAAGCTAATGCATTTCTCATTTAGAGTGGAACTTACTATTATTATGAATAATAATAGATATTAAGAACTCACATATGGCACTGATCACAAATTATTTTGCTTCAGACAGCCTTCATCCTACAAAGAGGGACTTCTTACTGATGAGGGTTCTGAGACTGATACCAAGTATCATATCTGGGGACACATTAATTCCTTTGCTCCTTGTAAGAAACTTCCCACAGTTCATCATCCAGACAACCTGAGCCAACTCTGTTTCTTTCATTTCCCAAGAATTTGGGCTCTAACTCACAAATCCTTGATCTAATGAATATCTTAGAAAAAAATGTTAGTTACAAGCTTGTTAAGACTTCTTTCCCACTCTACTTTTCAGTGCAACCTCTGTCCAGACACAATTTGGCACATCAGTCAAAGCTCAACACCTGGCAAGGAGAATGCATATCAAGTTGTTTGCCTGGTTCAGATAGTTTCACAGTTCTCTGCGTTCTGAATATCCATCTGTTTTGCATATCCCTCCTTCCTGAGAAGCAGAGGGATGAAGTGGTGAAATTAAGTTAAAATAAATGCATCATAGTGGCCCCTGGTAGAACAGACAAGGAAAAGGACCATTTTCCCTTTGATGTTTTCCCATGCAGTCTTGCCCATCTGTTGGAAGAATGGATTTCTAGAATGTTGTCCACACAGATGGATGATGTTAGCAGTAGCTACAATCCTTTGGCCAGAAGTGTGTCAGACTCATCTCCGGAGGATGCTGAGAGGAACCCTGCTATGTACCATGTCTCACTCCTTTGCTGCAAGTGTTTCCAAGTTGGTAATTGCATAAGCATATGATATTTTTATTTTTAAAAAGTGGGAAGTCATTTGGGACCATTCTGAATTACTCTCTCCAGGAAATAAGTTGGAAGGAGAAAGATTTCCAGTTCTGATTCCAATCTTCTAAAGTCATTTGAGTCTGGGTGTCATCCTGACCTTGGTTTACCAGCTGCTCTGTTCTCCCTTTCCAGAATCCCATCCATTTACGGTTTTCAAGCCACCTGCAAATAGAATAAGAAGGATAGAGGCTACAGCAAGAGTGGAAATTAGATGTGAATGCCACTACAGGGTTCTCTACAATTGGAGGCTAATGCAATTTTGTGTTGAACAATCAGAGGACCCCAACCAAAGAGAGGCAGCATGCTGGAGCCAAAAGTCCCTGGATTGCAGCTAGCTGGAAAATGGTTCCAGTATAATTTACATGGTCTTTTATATGGCAGAAAATGACAATTCAGGTTTTCTATGTTGTTTCAGGTGCACAGGAGGTGCTCAATCCTTCCTTTTTAAATCCTGACTCACTCATGAACTAATTATGCTCTAGGCAAGTCAGCAACACTCTCTGAAACCTCACCACTAATGAAAAAAAAAAAAACCCGAGAATGAAACTAATATATATTTTGGCACTATATTGCTAACTGCTATGCTACGAGTTTGCCTTGATTTATAACTGTGCTTATTCTCTGATTTCATATGTCCCATTCCCATTAGTAGTTCCTAAGTACATGCATATCTGGAGATGTGGCTAAGTTATGGAACACTATTGAGGGAGCAGGTTTGTGATGAGATCTGTCTGGATTGTCCCAAACTGAGATGGCCATAAAACACTGCATAGTCAACATGTTCACTGAGCAGTGAATAATGGCATTAGGGGTGGCATTCTAGACTTCCCCATTATCACTTCATCCATCCATCCTTCATTTTATCATTTCTCCTTCAGAACATTTTCTGAACTCACCACTTCTTTACCATCTGCATAGTTCTCATTTTCATTATTTCTCAAGTAGACTACCATCTGTCCTGGCCTGGCTTCTGATCCACTCTTTTACTGTTTTTACTTCTATCATTCTAGAAATAAAAATCTGTTTATGCCTGTCTATGTTATAAAACCCTTCAATGGCTCCTTATTTCCTTAATAAAACCTAAAGTCCATAGTAAAGTATGTATGCTCTTTTTCTTTCTTTTTAACTTAGCTATTTCCCTAATACTTCTTCATAAGAATTCTACATTTCCGTCCCATCAAACCCCTTCATGTTTGTCACAGATGGTTGAATTTCATAGGTGTCTGTATGGGCTTTTTCCTTTTCCGAGAATGTCCTATAAGTAATGGTCCCTCAAGTTCTACCTCCAGCATTATCTCTTCTAGGATAGTCTCCTAGATGGTCCCTAGAACTGACTGGGGTGCTTCTGAGGTGTTCCAGTGACTCCTATACCTCAGGTGATTCAATGTCCCAGACCAAGGCATTCTGTATTCTGTTGAATGAAGTCCCACCACTTTGCTCCACTCTGGCCAAGTGAATACTAAAAATGAGTACTGGAAGATATATGCTTGCTGTTCTCAGTACAGTGAAATCTCTTGTTTGAGTTTGGAATGAGACTTGGGTCTTAAATATGGGCTTCTGGAGGGAGGCATTTTTGTCAGATTTCATAAGATAAAGTGTGTTGGATTGATTGACATATCTTGGAGTCCAAGAAGGTTTGAATCCCAGGTAACTATTGATTAGCTGTATAGCTTTCAAAAGGAAAAGTTCAGAGTGCTGTAGCAATGAATCACTTTCTTAACTGTGATTTTGAGCCCTCAAGTTCAGAGGGTAGTGTGGGGAAAGAGTATTAGTGAGACTACCTCTGGATGTTACCTTTGAGCCAGAGCTGGGGCTGAGGTGTTCATTGCTGACTTATCTCATCTGCTACCAGAAGATCCCATTCTCTCTTGTGAAACATGATTACTTAGCTAAATATAATCAAAAATTTCCACCCCTAATATGAGGCTCAAAATTTTTAAGCTAAAATAAACTATAAGAATATATAGAAAAACGAGTACTTTTCCAGCTTTGATTAATGAGCAACTTATCATAGTGTTATATAATATATGAACACCTCCTTATGATTATGAAACCATAATTTTTAGGTGATAATGATTAAGTGTTATGCTAAAATTTCATTTTTACCACTACATATTATGTAATAATTACATGTTACATAATTTCTGGCTCTTACATTATCCTCAGTAATTGATTTATATGTGTGTATGTGTGTGTGCATGTGTGCGTATAGCTCTCTCTCTCTCTCTCTCTCTCTCTCTATATATATATATATATATATATATAGCTCCAGCATAGGCTTCTATTTAAGAGAGAACTTATCTTAAGTGTTCTTACCACAATACAAAGAGTTCAATTAAAATGGATCTTTATACTGATCTGAAATGAGGGCTTATTTTAGTGGAAGGAGCTCCAGAACAGAATGAATCTCTTAACCAAAGTCAGATGTGATGTAATTTGTATTCTTAAATCTCATTTTGTTTCTCTACTTAATTTTAATTCTCCTAACCTGTGTGTCAGAAGTTGTCATTTTTTTGTTATTGTATATTTTTATTATATTTAATTTCTTTAAAAAAGCTTATGTGCTTCTTAAATGTTTATTATTTTCCTCTATTTGAAAGAGGGGAGAGGGAGAGAGAGAGAGAGAAATCTTCTATCTATTTGTTAACTTCTGGGTCTCCCACACGGGTGGCTGAGGCCCAAACACCTGAACCATCATCTACTGCCTCTCAGGATGCATTAGCAAGGTTAGAAATGGAAGTGCTGCCGGCACCGTGGCTCACTAGGCTAATCCTCCGCCTTGCGGCGCTGACACACTGGGTTCTAGTCCCAGTCAGGGCGCCGGATTCTGTCCGGGTTGCCCCTCTTCCAGGCCAGCTCTCTGCTGTGGCCCAGGAGTGCAGTGGAGGATGGCCCAAGTGCTTAGGCCCTGCACCCCATGGGAGACCAGGAGAAGCACCTGGCTCCTGCCATTGGATCAGTGTGGTGCACCAGCTGCGGTGGCCATTGGAGGGTGAACCAATGGCAAAAGGAAGACCTTTCTCTCTCTCTTTCACTGTCCACTCTGCCTGTCAAAAAAAAAAAAAAAAAAAGAGAGAAGTGGAGGTACTAGGACTGGAACTGCTACTCACTCACTGGATATGGTGCCCTAAGCTGTAACTTAACCTACTAAGCCTCAAAACCCATCTCTATTTATTTTTATGAACTATGAATCAGAGGTAATTTGCTAATTTACTTTTTCATGTAATGTATTTCGGCTGTAAATGGCTATATCAACTTTCTTAGATTTAATGCTGGTATTTGCTGTAATAGGATGAGAGTTTAGGATCCTTCTGATTGAGTTCTGATTGGACCAGTTTATTTGTGTTTCCAATTATAAAAGATGCATAAACACTCAAGAATAAAGCTAGTGGTAACAAATTTCATATCAGCATTTTTATATTTGCTTTATGTTCTGTATTTTGTGTAGTAATTTTATGAGATCTAGATATTAATACTGCTATTACTACTATGACTAAAACAGCTAGCATTGAAGGAACATACACCATGGACCAGACTCTGTGCTAAGCAATCTTCCCAAGCAAATCTGGTCAAATTACGCTGTGGAATTTCTCTGAACATTCCAGGCACTTTCATTTTCAGTGGATGTCTTGTTCCTTAGGCCTGAATGTTTTCCTGTCTTATATCTATTTAGTAAACTCCCAGTCATCCTTTAAGATTTTGTTCTTTTGAAGTCTCTTTGGGAAGCATTCTAAAATACTGTCCTCATCTACACCATGTATCTTTTCTACCTTTTAATCAAGGGCATAGTTTATTTTTTATAATTAAAAAATTACTATATATATGTCTAAATTTCTCCACTAGTTTAACAGATTTTATAATGCTTTTGAGTAACCTATTATTGACAAGGCACTTACCAAAGTCACACAGCTCACAACTAATTATTTTCTCTTTTCATATCATTATATATAATCTTTTTGTTTCTAGATTTACAGATTTTACAGGTAGATGAATCCACTAGCAGATTTATTTTGTGAAGCATATTACGTACTTTATTTGTAAGAGTTTTATCTAGGAGGTCAAATACCACACTGAACAGTAGTGAGTTAAAGTGGGCTTACATTCTGGCTTACTCAGAATAATCCAGGTATAAACAGTTGTCCTAGGTAAAGCTATTGTCCCAATATCACTAATACCAACATGTTATTTAGCTCTCAGAAATGTCCTGTTTTAAATCAAAATTACATGATCACTTTCCAAATTATGTATATATAGAATGTTTCATTCTTGATTTAATATGGTTTCCAATATTTTGCTATTAGTGTCATGTTTCTATTAAGTTTCTGATAGCTTTCTTCTATATTAGAATTTCTTTCTACTTTTACTTGCTAATTTATTTTATTTTACTAGGAATTAGTATTGCTTTTTATCAAATGGTTTTATACTATCTGTTAAACTGAGCACATCTTTCTCCTTATTATGCTAATGGAGTGAAACATATTAATAGATTTTCTAGTATTTAAAATACTTACAGTCTTTGGATAACTATTTTTGTTCCTGAAGTACCACTGGTTTTGTTAAATTTCTCAATTTGATATGTAAACATTTTGTTTGATATTTTAAAACAATCCATGTTTATAATAATTAACCTATAATTGTATTTTTATCTTTCTTATTTATATAAAAATAATAAAGTTTCATTAATAAGTTATAGATATTTCCATATAATATATATCATGTATCATGATGAAATTTACCTGTAAAACATTTGAACTTGTGATTTTTAGAGTAAAATATTTTAAAATTCTATTCAGATTAAATTTCTTTTCATCAGTTAATGCAGCATGTGATACTTCTGCTTTCTGGAGTTTGTTAAGAAATAACCTAACCTAAGTTTAAGTGTACGAATAATTTAAGAATGGAAAGACTTATCTATTAACTGGAACAAGCTCTAAGTAGCTTTCTTTGATTATTATTACTCTTTGTATTACTACATTCTTCCAAATTTTATTTAACCTTTTCTTTTGACTCCTTGATGTATTTGTCAGTACAGTTATTTAAGAGCTCTATTGTAGTTGTCACTTTTTTTCTCTTATGTTTCTGTCAGTTTTTGTTTTGTAAGTTCTGAAGCCATATTATTCATAAAGGTTAATGACCTTTTTGTCTTCTTTGTAGTTTTATACATTTGGAACATCCTTTTTGACCTTTTTAATGACTTTTATTCTGAATTATTTCTTATTGGACATTAGCATTACTATACTTGATTATATGTAACATTTGCCTCTCTCAGTGCTTTGAATACTTCAAAACTGGGTTAGCTGATGGTTCCAATTTAGCAAATAATGTGACTCAATAACATAAATGCATTATTTTCCATTCTGACCTTCATAGCTTCCTTTATTTGGGCCTTTCACTGTGTTTATTGGTCCTATAATCATTGCTCACATTTTGTTTGTTTGTTTGTTTGTTTGGATTCCTCTTATATACTCAGTCAGTTGGAATGGTTATATCACAGCCCCCTCTTATTTCCTAGAAACTGAATTCAGTGTTCTTTTTATTTCCCTACACGAGCAAAAAAAGCATTCCCACTGGCTTCTTATACTGACTGGATAGAACTAGACAGAATGATCCCCTAAGTTCGTGGCTGATTTTTCCTGGGTTATTACAGTGATCGTCCCAGAATAAGACCTTTTCCCTCTGTATACATTTAGATTGTTTCATATCTCTTTGGAAGGTTAGGGAAATGTATTAGGGTTAAAGATGGAATTTAAATTCTCCAGAGAGATTAAATTCATGATAGAGGGTAAACCAATACATGAAGTAAAGGACTGAATTCATTATCTGCATTAGTATATGTTTTAGATACGTCCATGCAATTTTTCTGATCTAGATAAATTAGAATCTGAAAATAGTTTCTAAAAACATCTTCTGGTTTACACTCTAATAACCTTCTGCTGCTGTTGGAATACACTTCACTGGCTAGTCACATCTATCCCACCTATTGCTTCATCTGAAGCTGTTGTAGTTAAGAGAACAATACAAAATTCCTGACCAAAAAAATAAAATAAGTAGAGAAAACCTACAGCTTAATCTGTTGACATAAAGTAAATATGTTGATAGAAATCTCAGGAATCAGAAAATGGGAGGAAAATGAGTAACAAAATGGAGCAAGGCTACTTGTGGGTCAGTACAATGACTCTTGCAGGTGATGTTGGAATTGTTATCAACTCGATGTTTTCTGTCTTAAGTCTTAGGAAACTGTCATAGAAACACAATAAATTTTAAATTTTGATAGAAAAATGTGTACAAATTGTAAATTTCACATCATTGTATTTTTCAAATGTGTTCCTTGAAATTCTGAGAATGTTAGGTTTATTTTTTTAAAATTGATATTTAATATTAGCATATTAAAGATGAATATAGTTTGTGGTGAAGATAGCCATTTACCTGGAGTTATTACAATTTCCAAACTTTTAAAGCTATTACTTTTATGAATCATCTATTACTGTTCAACAGTTCAAAAAAGCCAATTCAAAAAAGTGTGATTTTCACTGTCATATCATTCATATAATTTATCATATGACATTCATTCCATTTTAGAAATAAGATAATATGCAACATTTTATTTTTAAGTCAAGGAGCAAGAATAGAAACTATACATGAATGATTCAAATGTGTCTGATATGTGTACCACATACCCCGCATATTTGTAGGTCATATATACCTCAAGAAGACATCCACAGTATCAAAAATAAATGCCTTTTGCCTGGGGTAAGTATTGATTCAAAATACTTATTCTTGTGAAGATTTCCTCCAATACTTTTGGTTTAGGACTTTAAAAATAATCAGGGAAGCTGTTTAAACATTTTATTCAGAGAAATTATACACTAATAATAAAAACTCATAAATGGGGTGAAATGTAGTAATACTTCTGATTTTCAAAATGCTTTGAGAAGAAATGTAAATCTTTTACTTTTGTGTAATGAGATAACTTCATTAATATAATTCTATCTATTCATCCATCTGCCTAGCTAGCTAGCTACTATGAAAAGTGTTTGAGAATTACTTAGTTTCTAAAACTAAGCTATCACGAACAATATAATAAAAATTAGCCAGCATTCAACAGAGATTATACTATAGGAAAAGCATTCCTTCTGAGGTAGTCTATATCAAATTTACTAAGTTGTTCTTGGTAAACACCTCCAAGGTTGTTAGGAGTTCAAACTAACAAACTATAAATTGTTATACCTCCACAAGTAATTTGGGATGTAACCTATTTAAGCTTCCTGCTGAATATCAACTATATAATAAATAGTACATTGCCACTAGTAGTAGCTAATCTTTATTGAGCACTTATACTCTACTAAGAATATTGGCAATGAAAGAACTTTACAGGTTATTATCACTCAACTCTGCATTTAAAGAAAGAGGAATTGACCTATGGAGAAATCAAGGTAATTTATTGAAGTTATAGAGTGATGGGGTAATAGAACTTGTTTTTTAGTTCAATGTCACTTCTATTGCATCAGTTGGTTTTGCATAAATGATTCTGTGAATTTTTACAAGACTCTTTCAATTTTTAGAAGATATTGTTCTCTATGTAATTCAGATAACATGCCCATTCATATGACTTCAGAATAGAAGACACTGAAGGATGGAATTTGACAAGGAGGAGCAATGTGTGTACATTTTACATATGAGTATAACTAATACAATGTCAGGAAGCACAGAAAAGGTGTATTTTAAAATCTATATTTTAAATCTTAAATCTAAATCTAAATTTAAATCTTAAAATCTAAATTTTAATCTTTCTCTTCCATACATCAAACATCTACTCTATAGTCTGCCTTTAGGTATTTACTACTTTATGTTCAAGGAAGACAAATTGGTTTAACAATAGAAGTTAAGAAGTGATCTGAAGGGCAGTTGTTGGACTGACTTGAGGTGTAGCTATTGAACATCCTGGAGATGCATGCATCCTAGATCAGAGTGCTTAGCTTTGCATTCCAGTTCCACTTTGGATTCCCTGCTTATTGCTAATGTGTACTTTGGGAGGCAGCAAGTATGGCCTACTATTTGGGTCCCTGCCAACCACGCAGGCAATCTAGGTGGGCTTTTGGGGACTGAACTAGTGGATGGAAGATCTCTGTCTCTCTGACTTTCAAATTAAAAAAAAAAAAGTTTTAAAACGTGGTTGGACAAGTGAATTTTTTCAGGAAAAATTACATACTTCTGCACATTTGTGAATATCTGAAACATATACACACAAAAACATATACATAGGTAGACTAAAGGTATAATATCTATGTAACTGTGTGTGTTGTTCATATAGAAACATAAACATATACACACATGCAAACAATGTGTTTTATCTGTTTGATGTTACCTCTATCAACACAAATAGCTATGGAATTATTTTATAATGTATATTTCTAGACACAAAAACAAAATACATTCCCTACAATCCTTTTTTTAAAAATGTATTTACTGATGTATGTTTTAAAAGGTGTTTTTGTTGTCTTTGGGGACAGCATCTCCGGTTTCATCTATTGTCTACTGCTTACTTTGTAAACCCTGGAATTCAAATGTGTACATCATTCAGCATTTAATAATAATTAATAGCATGGCTCTTTTCATGTTAGAAAACTATTAAGACAACATTCTAAGCATCTGAGGGGAATAATCTTAAAGTCATGTCATAGTTTGTTTTTTTAATATTTTTCAAAAAAATAACTGACTTCACAAACACCAACTAGAACATGATTTAGACAACTGAGAAACAGGCAAGTATATTTTAAAATGCTAAAATAAAACACATTTATATAAGTACAAAGTGAAACAAGGCTGATAAAAATGTTAAACTTTATGAAAAAAATCATTTGCAATTCACATCAAAATAATTTAACATTCTCTATTATTTTAATAGTACAAGCTGCAACAACAGAAAAAGAACAAATATGCGCACACAGTTTTAAAATCAAATAAGTTGTAAGTGCAGAAAAAGTAAGTACAAGCACTTATAGCCCACACAAATCTTTTAGGATTGGCACCATCTCTCTAAAACATCTATATTCTATATAGATTTCTAATTACAACACCACCAGCAGCTGCCATTGAATTCTAGAAACACACACAATATACATAGTATATTTGTTCACATTGGGAAGATCAGTGAAATCCAACCAACTATTTTATACATGCCTCATTCTTCAATAGACAGTAGAAAATCTCCCAGGCCTCAGACCTTCTATCATAGTGAATTCTGATTTATCTTTATGCTTTCACTGATCTGTATTTTTTCACAGTATAAAATTGTAAATGGTAACTATAGAGATTCTGACAGCTTGAGGGTTATTAATAAGCTGTTGCTAAATATGAATTCAGATAATACCTTTGACGACTCCAAAACATGTACATTTTGCTGGGAGACTAGTGTAGGAAATGTGTTTTTTTTTTTTTCTTTCTTTTTAAAAAAGAGTGTTTAATTCCTGGTTTGGAAGTCACAGAACTGTAGCAGAGACATTACACAATTCAGTTGCAGTCAAAAATAGCTCCTAGTTTTCCTGATCCCTTGCTGGTAACACAGTTTGGGAAAGACTGTTGCTTTCAAGGATTATCGCATTTGGGGGTGCACTTTTTTCCTTCCATCAGTCAAATCTTTTAGGATTTTTCCTTTCCATACTTCCTTTCAGCTCCCCACCCCTAGCCCAGAAAGATGATTCTTCCCAGTTCAGACTTGGTTGGTCTTCTCAGGCTGACCTCACTCTTCTCCCAAAATTGAAGGACGTGTGGACTGCTTGGAATGGTCAGGATAATGCAATCAAACCAGATCTTCTCTTTTTCATCCTGGAATCAAACTCTCCTTTTGGGTCACTTTGTTGAGACTTAGCATTTCTCTGTACTTTGCCCTTCCTTTTAGTCACTGCTGGTCCCAACTGAATTATCACTGGGCACCAGGAACAGACTCCTTTCAAGGAAATTAAATGAGAATAGGTACCCAAATGAATTGTGAAGTTCACATTCTAGCCCTAGAATGAATATTCAGTTCTTTACGGTAGAGTTACTATTTGGAACCTGGTATTAGAATTGGCAAAGAGACAGAATTAGCATCATTCCAAAATAAAAGATCTCAAGAATGCATTAGTAATAACATTATGTCCAATATACAGTATATTCAATGAAGTGGCAAAGTTTACAGAAATAGAAAGGAAAACACATCTTGTTCTCTAATTGGATAAGTCATTTGTATTATTACAGTTAGATTATGATGTCATATGGAATTATCAGTTGGCAATTTACTTGCATTACATTTTAATTTCTAATGATGTCTCACACAAGATAGTGTACATTTTAAGGAAATAACGTACTAGAAAATTAGATAATTTGATAATGGTGAAAGTTAAAAATGTTCTATTGATCAACAGAGTACAATTCACTGTATTTCAGAATAAAATGAAAATCAAACTTAAAGATTTTATGAAACAAAGTTTAAAATTTATAGAGTATATTTAGAAAAGTATCAGTACATATGAAATCAAGACAGTAATCCCCAGGTGAACAACACATTTTTTTGATGAGGATCCAGGAGTACTAAATACTTACATTTTGTTTTTTTGGTAGAGGCAGACATTTGTTTTCAGCAAACAATGAAGTGTAGTTAGATCTCACTTCTATTTCAAGAGACTCCTTGAGATCAAGGTGGCAAGATAATGTTATTTTCAAATCTGACATGGGAAGTTTGATTTCTTTTAAATTACTATTACTATTAGTAAATTAATGTTAGTTTTTAATGCTTTATTTTGAAAGATTTGTGTTAAATTTTCAAAAAAGAAACCAGAAAAAGAGTCTATCAACAAGCAATGTATTCTCTACAAGTGGAGAATGATTATTTTTGCCAATGGATAGATTTCCCTTTCTCAATTTCTTTTTGAATAAATGTGAAATAAAAAAAAATACTTACCAAAATAAGGTACTGAGCAAAAGAAAAAAAATTATTTTTCTCTCTGCCAAAAATATACTTGTGCCTCACAGCAAATCTTTTTCATAAGGCTATCTTTAGTATAAGGCTGGGTCAACTGAACTCTGTAGGACACCTCCTCCTTTTATTACTATACTTATTTAAGAATTGGACACATTTGGTACCTGAGGGTAGCTGCAATGGGACGGAGAGATGACAGTAGAGCTATGAAGTCTACCTATATGAATCCATCAAAGCACAGGTGTATCTATTGTAACTAAATCTCTTTTCTGCAGTATTTAAACAATGACAGTATGAAGTGCACAAATTCATATTAATTATTTTAAAAAGGAAAATATTAATACTTGCTTTGCCTCTTTTTTGGAATGGCTAAGAAAGACTGTATGGTTAATATTTATTAAGGTTCCTCTGTTTTAATATTCTGTATTGCTTTGAAAAATCTGTCATAGTTCATAGCTGCCCTATTGAAGCAGCCAAGGAAAGTTAAAACCACTGCTCACTGGCATAGCTGAATCTCTGCTAAGCCAACTTGATGCAGTTTAGAATTTCCAGTGTATTTAGATGGTGTTAATTTTTTTCAACAGTCCCTCTGATTGTGACAATGTCTTTCTTGGGTCTACGGATCACTCTTCAGGTGGTGGGACTCAAAAGGAACAGAGCAGCTCTTTGTGCATCAGCTTCTCAAAAGAAAGGAATGAAGAAGCCCAGACACATATTTTAATGTTTTAGCTGGCAATACTAACGGAACAGCATTCATTAGGAGTGGCTGTGTTTCACGAAAGAGATAGCAGGGCTTGAGCTCAAGACTTATTATAAAGAGAATTTCTAGCTACACATTGCACCCCAGTGAGGGAATTACAAAACAGTGTTCCAGAAAATATTTTTTTTTTTTTTTGCTACTCCAGTATTGATTGGCAACATGGTGAAATAGTCAAGAAATCTTCCATTGGTTTTCTTGGTTGATGGAGGTGAATCTGAAATAACTAGGTGGAATCCCAGATGCAGGTTTTTGGAAGAATATTTCACAACCAAATTGGAGAGGAAAGTCTGGTAGGAGCCCTGTGGCACATAAGCGCAGCACTCTCTATCCAGTCGTGTGTTATGAATGGGACTCACAACAACGCATACTGTGCCCAAGTCACTGCTTTTCAAGGTCATTACAGGAAAAGGGAAAAAAATGAAAAAATGAAAAGAAAGAAAAAAAAAAAAGAGAAAGGTTGATGTTTTGGTCCCAGACGTTTAGTTCGTTAGAAAATGTACATTCATGTTTGGTGAATCAAAGACTCTTCTGGGAAAAAGATCAAAGTAAACAAATAAAACTTTTTACAGTTGCTTATTAACTGCGCCTTTTCGCCCTCCACGATGCTGTTTCACTCACTGCCTTCCTAGAGCAAAGCACTTGGTACGTAGCTGTTTTCACAGACTCCTTGTCAGCCCTCAAGAGTCGAAGCAGTGTTTCTTAAAAGCCCATGTTTTCTAAGGCAACTAGCAGAAAATCTGCCCAAAGATTCGTGGTCGGTGACTCGGTCAGTAGTGGTGAAATAGCACTATGAATCTCGTGGTTCCACTGCGGGTGTACTTGGCGTCTTCCACCTCGGCCTTGATGGGCGCCTGTGCGCGCAGGAACCCCTGGAAGGAAGCCGCGTGGGTTCCAGGGACCTTCACAACGACGAGGAGCTCTGAGTGTAATCTCTAATGATCAGAGTGTCATATTTGGGCGACGATGGGATGCACAGCGCCGACTCGGAAACAGGCGAGTTGGGGCTTGCGCTCCCGGAGTCCACTGAGTCTCTGAAGGGGGACGGCGGCGTGAGGGCCACCAGCTCCTCCAGGTCCGGCTTGCCCGCCGCAGCCTCGGGCCCGGCCGCCGGGCTCTCCCGCGCAGCGCCACCCCCGGCCGGCGGGGCCCCCGCCGCGGGCTGCGGGCCGCCCGTGACCTCGATGGCCGGCAGCGGCTGGATTTCGGCGAACGTCGTCATGGTCGTGGGCAGCTGGATCTCTTTGGGGATCAGGTAGGAGGAGCAGAGCGGGGCGCCCACGCCGGGGCCCGGAGCGGCGGTGGACAGCATCATGGAGTTGAGCTCGCTGATGTTGGCCGTGAAGCGCGTCACCACGCTGCTGATCTGCTCCATGAGCGAGCCTTGCGACGAGCTGCTGCGCGCCGCGGGCTCCGAGCGCAGCGAGGGCACGTCGTCGTCCGTGCGGCTGGCCGAGCCCGCGCGCCGACTCAGCGTGCTGATGGGCGACGGCGAGCGCGGCCGCGCTGGCGCCGGCAGCTGCTCCTCGGCTTCCGCCACGTCGTACAGCGCCTTGGGGCCGGCGTCGGGAGGCTCCGGCCCGCCGGGACCCGCGCCGCCGGTGCAGCCCGTGCTGCCCGGGGCCCCCGCGGCCCCTGGGCCCGCGCTCCCCGCGCCTGCGGCCAGGGCGCCGCGGCTGTCGGTGCTCTTGGGGAAAGGCTTGATGACAGCCGTTTGGTTGGGGTTCTCTTTCTTGTTGATGTGGATAGACAGCCGCTGCCACAGGTGCTGCCCTCGGCTGCTCCTCTCGTTCTGGGCCCAGGTGACGGATTTCCCGTTGGAGCTGCGGAGAGAAGGGAGAAGAGAGATGACTCGGGGAGGTCCGAGGGGACTTCCTTGAGCTGTCATTGGTGGTGCTTAAGAGCTGGAAGGGCTTTTACGCATTTAGGAAACAATGCATCGAAAGGACACCTTGTAAAGGACTTGTTTTACACTTGACCATAGACAAAAGACCGAGAAGTGATGCAAGTGACTTGTTTTGAGTTAAAAAGCTGCTTTACTATAGCAGGCCTTCAGTTTATCGTGTGCTGAAGGGGATGTTCTGAGGATATAAGAGCGTTGATGAGGGTTCTGCAGTAGTTTTGGGCCCACTCGCGAGTGTCAACAGCTGCTTATACTGCAAACGTAGATGCAAGAGCTTGGGAGCAGTAATGCCGGAGACAAGGCAGGCGCCCCCTACAGCTGGCAGCCTTGGGGTGGAAAGTTGACAGCTAGGACCTCAGCTCACCAACAGTCGTCAGAGGGGAGGGAAGGGAAGAGGTGAGAAAGTCAAAGGTTACTAGGAAGTGGACAGTGGTTCCGTTCGGTTTCATACTCTGCAACTTGGCCTATGTAACTGGGATTTATTCCTGATTTCCTGAATTTGCCCTTGTTTTTACTTATTCTGGCTTACCTGCAGGAAATACAAATTCAGTGAACACATAGACACATTTCTAATGAATTAGAACTTTCCTACTTCATGAAACTTGACATCACACATTAATTTTTAGGTATAAAACCTAAATAACAGATCCACAAGGGAGAGTGAGGTATATGGGCGCTTAGAGTAGTGTTCTCAAATTAGGGTCTCGATGAGTGTTGCCTGATTGACCTTTTCCTCTTCTCTGGGCATCTGAAAGCGTCTCTGATGAAGATGAAGGTGATGCCTCAACCTCCTTACCACTGAAAAGCTACCCAGCCGCTGGAAGCAGACTCTCAGGAACCTGCGAGTTCATGTTCAGATGATACGGCCTGACCTTCAGGGAAGCTATGTGGAAAGATCCTGGTGTGTGATTCCTCATCACAAAGGAATCTGTTATGCTCAGTCCAGACAGCTGTCTTTTAGGGGCAGTGACCAAGATAGCCTTGGGCAGGCTAAGAACAAAAGATGTTCAAGAATCCAATCCCATCATCTCAGCCAGTGAGTATTAAACTTAATTGTGCGTAAGACACACCTAGGGCATTTGTAAAAAATGCCACGAATGATTCCAGGAGATTCTGATTATTCCAGAGATCTTTGCTCTTCACAAACACCCGACCCTCTTATCCCCAAAGTGATTCTAACCTGGTGTTTCACAAACCAAGAACCACTACCAGAAATCTGTTTTTTTTTTTTTTTCTGTGTTCCCATTGTTCTTCTGTCCTCCCTGTTGGAGGGTGGCCTGCATTTGCCAGGCAGGGGCATAAACCCTGTTTGCACCCCTCCTGACTGCAAATGCCAGATGTGTTCTGAGACACCTGCTCCCTTGGTACTAGACACCATTTCCATAAAACAGTGTTTCTTGCTTTTCTCCCATGCTGCTTTCCATTTCATTTATCCCTTTTCACTTTGTGGTCTTCCATTCTCTAATCCCTTCACATGAAATCACATTCCATTTAACCTACCCAGTGTATTGCAACCTAGTATCCCTCAGAATTCTGGAATGTGAGATCCCCCCCCACTTCATCTTCCAGAAAGAATGCATGGGTCATTGCCAGGTTTAGAGGTTCCTAGGCATCCATAGTAGCAGAATGGACACTGCCAGATGTCCGATTTTCCTTTCTGGTCAAGTTTCAGAATTTTTGTTTCCATTTTGCATTAACCTGACCTGCTACCTTTTAAGTTTGACCTGTATTGTGTTTTATTTCACCAGGAGTCCACTAAATTCTGGAATATGGGACAGAAGCAATCGGTCAGATTATTTATGAGATTTTATTGGGAGGGTGATTGCTAAATACTCCTTTTCTCTCCCACCAGCAAGATAAGAAACAGGCATTTGAGAAAAGGCAGTTTGTATTTCAGGACCCTAAGGTCCCTTTTAATGTTAACAAAGCAGAAGAATAATGGGATTTGTTTGACCTCAGTGATACTCATATTCTCTCTCTCTCTCCCTTCTTTCATGTAATGGAACATGACTTTGGATGTTAACAATGACAGTCTTTGGAATCATCCATTAACCATGCCCCAAACATGATAGCAGGTTGAAAAAACTTGAGGTCAATGTGTGAGAAGGAAATCCTCCGAACCAACCAGTACTGTTCAGAGAAATGGCGTTTTTCCCTGTAGTGCCTTTGCTCTCTGTTCCCATGGCTATGAGCAATAGGGATCACCAGACCGTTTGAATAACATTGGAAGTGGTCACAGGAGACACCAGAGAAATGTCAAAATCTAGGCACTTCATTTCATATTTTATGGACATGAAAGACTTTTCTTTCCAAAGACATTGGGAACTCTTAAGAAAAAAAAAAATGCACTCATGACATTAGTCTACTTATTAGTGGAATGCAGGTTCCACAAACACAGGAATCTCATCTATATGACACTGAGCAGGGATCTTACCTACACTGTTCATCTGTCCCTTTTCACTTCATGGTCTTCTTTCTCTGCTGCTTTCCTTGAATTTTCATTCTATTTAATCTACCCAATGTATTGCAGTATGACAGTCCTCAGAATTCTGGCATATGAAATTTCCTCTAACCTTTGTAGATTTATCTCTGGAAAACTAGGATCTTTCAGCTACAAGGACCACTCTGTGTTGTCATGGAAAGCATAATGGTCAGGAGGTCCTAAAACTTGGATTCAAATTCTGGATCTGCCATCCTGGATGCTTGGTAAGAATAACCTTTTCAAATCTCAGCAAGAAACAGGTAAGGTTTCATTTTCAGGTTATGTGAGACAAAGTAAATAAAAATATCTATTAACGAGAAAATGTTTAAATATGTGCAGTTTTTGCATTCCACATGTATAAATATTTCAGAAATAAAAACAGTATACTCAGTGCTATTTTGAGCCCTGGCTTAAAGAGCAAATAATTCAGTGCAAAATAAAATGTGTAGGAAAGCCATAAGGTCTTTCTGGTTGTTTCTGCTTTACCCGACAACTTTAACAAATACTGGAGTCCCATGACCCATCACCTTATTTTCTCCTAATATGTATCCTTTGGTGATCACATCTATTGCGCTAAATCTCTCCTTATTTATCTTCCTCAAATTCTTGCATTGTGCTCTTTCCCCACCCCCTTCGTTTACCTTTTCCCTTTTGCTTAAGTACATCTTTTTTAACCTTAATTATTGTCTTAAAGAAAGATTTCCTGACCCCACACCCAGCTAGACTATATTCCCATAACCCCTGAATTATGGCATTAATAACGCTGCTGTATGTCCACCTCATCTGCTGGTTAGGGGGCAGGGTTCATGCAGTCACAGACAGCACTTGCTATTTCCTGTTACGTCCACAGTACGCAGTACGTTGTCTAGGACGTGATAGGTACTATTAGTAGTATTTTGGGGCCAATAATTGGAAATGTGCATTTCATTTAAAAATCCATGCTGAATTGTTTTTGTTACAATTATATTTCAAAAAGAATGTTATTTACATTTTATTTCATTTATCTTAAGGCTCTGTCTACTTATCATAAGTCCCTTTAATCATTACTGATCAGTGCATACAAATGAAAGGTATTTCATTAAGTATAAAAATGCAGATTTGATATCAAGAAAATCACAAAGGACTTTTTTATAACTCATTATCTGAAATTTTTGTTTCAGTGCAGTTTCTCAGTTCTGAATATTTGTTGCAGCAGTATGGGTAGTGGAAATGAGATATGACTCAAGATTTGAGGTATGAAATCTGATCTTGAGTAATGCTGGACAAATCATTTGAACCTCTTTCCTGATAAAGAATGGAAAAAAAAAATAAATCTCCCTCCCCTACATCACATGATGTAGGGGAGGAACTGAAAAGATCCTACATATAATCATCATTTATAAAGCATAACACTTGTGCAAATGCAAGGCAGTATTCAGCACCAACGAGTCTGCCATTCACTTGTGGTGAGAAGTTGTGTTTATTATTTAGGCTGAGATTTATTTTTTTATTTTTTTACATTGGGTTTATATCTTTGTCCTAGGTGAGTGAGGGAGGACAAAGGAAGGGTGCTTTTCCTTACCTGTCTGTAGCACTCCCCTCACTGGATTTTTAATGTTAGGAAAGGAGGAGGAGGAGAGAGGAATGGAACAGAGGGTGACAGAACAAAAAGGTTTGCTCAACCTGGAAAGGGGACCAAAAGGAACTTCTTGCTCTTTACCAGAAACCCTTAACCCTTTTACAGAATATGATACTGTGTAATGCAGTGTCCTTTGCTTTAAGATGATTTGCCTTGTATTTCTGAAAATCAAAAAGCAGCATTCAAATAATGTCATTTGAGGCTTTGTGTGTTTGTTTTTGTTTTACATTTTGTGTCTGCCAAGAGGACACCTGCTATCGTTATTCTCAGTAGGGTATTCTTGTTCTTTCCTTCCATGTAGGCTGCTTCAATAATTTATTCATTTCAAGCAGGCTCTGAATATCAGCACAATGACCTTTCCCAATTTCCCTATTAATATGCTCAAACTTGCAGAAATGAGAACATTCTGCTACAGCACACCATTTTTAGAAAACAAACATTAACAGAGTTTGACCACCAAAAAGACTACAGAATTTATCATTTTGTGTTCATATTATATGACTGATGCACGATCTGTGTAAGTTTTTTCCTTAGAACTGGTTTAAGGATTTATCCACCCTATAAGAAATTAAAATTCCTTTTTACTTCACCAACTTTAAAAATAAGACAAACTAAACTCTTAGTCTTTTGCTACGTGCTTTATTAGGACATTCCTAACCTACAGGGTTTCAGGGCATCAGAATAATGAAATTTATCCTCTAAAAGTTAACATGTGCTTTTATTAAAGATTGTCTTCATACTGATCCTCTCTTGTTTGTGAATTCTGGGTTGGGGAGCAGCCAAGAGGAGATGTAGCTTGATTATGAGCTTCTTAATATAGATATTTTGAAAATTGAAAAAAAAAACTTGAAATGACATTAGCAAACTCTTGTGGAATGACACTAGAAAATATTAGGTCAATGAAAGAAATTCATACATTAGGAATATTTTAAGAAAATTTGCTATTGTAGTTTCAGTTTCTGTTCATTTCTTTAAACTTTTTATTAACATATTTTGTTCTTAATTTCCTTTGAATTACAATATACAGTAATATCTTTTTAAAAAGACACTGAGGAATTTGATATATTCAGACATTCTTAAGTAAATGGAATGATTTCTTTCTGAGCTTTGCCTAAAAACTGACATACTGATTTTTGAAAATTACGCTGAGAATCAAACTATAATATGTAAGAAGATGGCAGAATCATCTATATGAATTTCCTCAGTTACAGCATAAATGGGTGTAAATAGCTATCTTGCTGACAAAAAAACACTTAAAATAGCCTTGATGATGTATACATTAGAGAAGTATGCAGAGAGGAAAATACTTGAACTAATGGAAATGAAGCCAAGTACTAAATTCTCTAACACAGACATAATCATCAAAGCCATACCACTTTATATTTGCATAGTGCTTTTCAAAGCAGTTTTAGGAATACTCTGATTGTCAAAGGTAGGTAGGTAGGATAAACATATTTTCTCCCTTTCAAGGATGAGAAGTCTAAAGAAAGACAAGGTGATTTGGCCAAGGTCACACAGTTAGCAAATGGCAACCTGGAACTAATACCATCTCATGATTTCCAATTCCAGTTTCATGATTTTACATTGTTGATATTTTCTTTTCAAAGTTAGTTGTCTTTATCCCATGTAAGAAGAGAGACCCGGGGCTGGTGCTGTGGCTCACTTGGTTAATCCTTCGCCTGGGGTGCTGGCATCCCATATAGATGCCAGGTTCTGTCCTGGTTGCTCCTCTTCCAGTCCAGCTTTCTGCTGTGGCCTGGTAGGGCAGCGGAGGATGGGCACCTGCACCCGCATGGGAGACCAGGAGGAAGCATCTGGCTCCTGGTTTCGGATTGGTGCAGTGCCGGCCAATAGTGGCCATTTGGGAAGTAAACCAACGGAAGAAAGACCTTTTTCTCTGTCTCTTTCTCTCATTGTCTATAACTCTACCTGTCAAAAAAAAAAAAAAAAGAACTCCAAGTGGTATTTGGAGATGTGTGTTTTAAGCAAATTAGTCACGTGATTTATATTCTCTCTCACTAGATGTCCCTGTATTTCTTAATCACACACTTCACCATCTCAAGAAAGCAAGAAAGCATCCTATATCTCTTTTTGTTCGATAACTTTATAAGTTGTAAGCACAAGTTGATTAAACATTATCATTTGCCCGGGATGACAGAAAGGCTTGATGATGAAGGCACTTGAAGCCTACAATCATATAAAATTAATATTGTAAAGTAGTTCTCAACCTTTTTTCCCAAGCTGTGATGCAATTAAAAGAAAGCAGTCATCTTATAAGTAGTATTAATTCACTCATTTTGTCTCTGACTTGTTTTGGAAGACCAGTAAATGTGCATGATGTAACTGCAGGTAAAACCTTACATCTGCAGTATTTTCAAAATCTTTGTCTTTCAACTACTACTAGAAATAAATGATGTGGAATCATTTGATAAATGACATGGAATTTTTAAAGATTTACTTTGGGGCTTTTGTTGTGGTATAGCAGATAAAGCTGCTACCTGCCATGCCAGCATACCATACGGGCACTGGTTTGTGTTCCAGCTGCTCCACTTCCAGTCCAGCTTCCTACTAGTGACTTGGGAAGGCAGCAGAAAATATCTCAAGTGTTTGGGATCCTGCCACCCACATGGGAATATCTCTCTCTCTCTCTCTCTCTCACACACACACACACACACACACACACACACAGAGGAGGGGGGGGAGAGAGAGAAGGGAGAAAGAAAAAGAGGAAGGAAGGAAGGAAGGAAGGAAGGAAGGAAGGAAGGAAGGAAGGAAGGAAGGAAGGGAAAAGAAAGCAAGCTGTTCTATCTGCTGGTTCACTTCCCAAATGGCCACAACTGCCAGTGATGGGCCAGGCAGAAATCTGGAGTCTGGAAATCCATCAAGGTCTTCCACATGGATGGCAGGGACCCCAATATTTAAGCTATTTTTTGCTGCTTTCCCAGGCACACCAACAGAGGGCTGTACTGGAAGCAGAGCAGCTGGGACCGGAACCAGGACTCAAATAGGATGTCAGCGTTGCAGGTGGCAGTCCAAGCCACTGCACCACAGTGCTGGTCTCGAATCAAATGATTTTGATTCATCAAGGCTTTTTCATAGTATGACTGAGAGGCATTGATGTGTGAGACAACCCTCAAAGAGAGCAAAACTGAATTTAAGAGAGAAGATCTGTACAGAAGAAAGATAACAAAAGGATGTATTTTGATAGCAAAGTGTTGTTTTTTCCCTTCCTGGGACCTTGAAATTAGGAAGCAGATGGACAGGTGTCAGGGGGCTGATGGCAAGGGAAATGAGAATGGCAGTGGAGCATGGGAATGAGCAGCCACTCCACTGTGGTACTGTAGAGTGCATGACTGTAGGCTACAGATCACGAGGAATCACCACTTCATAAGAGGAAGAAAACATTTCCAGTAGCAGTCGTCAGGAATGCGACCCGCCTACAGGGGAGGGATTGAATCTAAGCCTTGAATACTTGGTAAGATTATGGCAAAATACATACTAGCCTCCGCAAAGGATAGCAGTGACAGAAGTATTAAATCCATAAGGAATGCTCAAGAGGTAGCCCACAGTCCATTTTGACATTGTGGGTATGGAGTAGAAGTACAGGCATCAGAAGTTGGAGTTTGGATTTCTTTGCTATTCAAGACTCTTCTGACTCACAGGGTTCTTCTTGCTTTTGCTGTCTGAGTAACTCAGTAGGAAGTAATCCTGGGCTTCTTGTCAGTGTCTGGAACAGCTATATGTTCCAATATATTTGGCCAGAGAAGTTGGCTAATTATTACAACCATATAGAATCTACATATTTAATCAGAAAAAGAATGAACAAAGAAGTACTCAACAGTGTTTTCTGTGTTATTCTTCAATTAGCTGGGTTGTTATTTAATATTATGTATTTGATCTTCTTTTCCTGCTTCAAAAACTAGTTTGCATGTAGGCAATGATCTATAATCTTTAAACCCTCAACCCAGCTTTGTCCATTAACATTTTTCCTAGTTTAGCTTTAGTTCTAGTCCTGTTTTAGGAAAATAATACCTAATTGATGTTTGTTGAGTTAATTAGTCCTTTAGCCATTGAGGAACCAAAAAGATTAACATAAACAAAATAGTGGTGTCCAGGGTAGATCTAAGAGGTTGTTCCAATAGTACAAGGATACAATGTAAGATACCAACAGGTGCAACAAAAGAGTATGGAAAGAGATGTATTGGTATGAAAACTATCCAGAAGGAAAAGACACTTGTCTTTGTCCTTTTGGGTTTTTCTTGTTGGTTTCAGAGGAATTCAGAGAAAATGCTCACCAGAGAAGTTACAAGGAAGGATTTGCAAATTCAGCGTGGCTTAGTGAGGCCTTAAAGCTTGGGTGTGTTAAAATTGGATTTAAAACCTAATTAGTACATGCATCATGTGTATGGCAAAGAAATGAATTCCACACAACTAATGAATGAACCCTTCCCACAGCCCTGACGGGGTAGATTTTCCCTTCTCAAGTGGCAGTGGCTGCATGCTTCAGTGATAATTCCCCACAGAATATCATTTTTCAATTCTGTAATCCCTAATAAAATCCTCGTGGGAGGAGAACCACTCCACCCTACTTTCCCTGGTCTTTGGTTTAACAGCAACAGGAGGTTTTCTCAAGTGTGTTCCCAGTAGGTTACTAAAGAGCCCAATCGTACCAGTGCAGCTTCTGCTTTCCCCACGAGTCTCCCTGAAGAGAAAGCATCCTAAAATAGGATGTGACTCAGGAGCATATGTCCAACATTGGCAAGGTGTTGAGCCACCATAGAGTTTTCTTGCTTGAATTAAGCTATTTCTTTTGATGTATAATTCAGTTACCTGGACTCAAGATTACTCCTTATCCTGACATTTAAGTTATAGGCTTTTGCTGAGGTAGAAGAAGCTTTAGTGTTTTGCATTTTTTTCAGAGCAGGAAATGATTTCTTTTCCAGCTGTCACTCTAACACTCAATTACAATTTAGTAAAGATAGAACAAAACAAGATACAGCTGTTTTACGTCTGTGGGTTGGGGCAGCCAGGAACAGTTTGTGGAGGAATTCAGCTTCATTTAAACTTTGAATAAAACATGGTTTTGGGATTGAAGGCAAAGAAGAGTTCTGGAATAATTAATAGTTCCCATTTGCATAGAATTTTGCTGTTTTCACCTGTATTATAATATATGACCTTCACAAAAGCTGTCTTATATAACAGTTTCCAAATAGCACTTTTAATAACTTATTATCTAGTTGGCTCCCACAGTAAACCCACAGCACTCCAAGGAAAGTGACTTCCTGTGCTTCCTGTGCTTAGTATGGCACCTGGTGCAGAGTATATAGTTGGGAGTACTAGAAAATAAAGCATGTCATAATATCTTGAATGCTCAGTATGAACAGGTATTATTAACATGTACTACACATATGAAATCTGATGTCTATGGAACTGAACTAAGCTGCCCAAATCAAATCAAAGTAAATGTGTAACAGTACCCCAGATCTGACCCTAAATCCGCACATTGCCACTATGCAGTATTGTCTCTGTGCTATGTGCCAAAATGCATATTTGAATGAGGGGGTTAACCAGATGGATCCCAGCCAAGCTTCCAGGGAAATGACAGTAAGGAAGATTTGTTCATAAAGTAACTCAGTAATGAATCCTAAATCTCTGAATCAGCCTTCACCTGGATCCTGCAGAGTCCTAGGGACTGTAGTATAAGAAAATGTCCCAGGAACCTTACAGTGGTTGCTAGGAAAATTTGTTTAGGCAAAATTCTCCTTTAATCTTAGTAAATGCTCTTCAGCTGAAGTTTGTAAGTTAAAACTAATGAAGGCTAGCCGGTGCAGTGGCTCACTAGGCTAATCCTCTGCCTGTGGCGCCGGTTCTCTGGGTTCTAGCCCCGGTTGGGGCACCGGTTCTGTCCCAGTTGCTCCTCTTCCAGTGCATCTCTCTGCTGTGGCCCAGGAGTGCAGTGGAGGATGGCCCAAGTGCTTGGGCCCTGCACCCACATGGGAGACCAGGAGAGGCACCTGGCTCCTGGCTTTGGATCGGCACGGTGCGCTGGCCACAGTGCGCCGGCCGTAGTGGCCATTGGAGGGTGAACCAACGGAAAAAAGGAAAAACTTTCTGTCTGTCTCTCTTTCTCTCTCACTAACTCTGCCTGTCAAAAAAAAAAAAAAAAACTAATGAAGGCTGTGTTAGTTTTTTGGCATGTGTGCTGGGTGGAGACTCATCATCAACATCTTTTTTATCTATTAAAGTCACTTGGTTTAAGAACATCTTTTGATTATTTTTCTTACCAGGGGAAAAAAGGCATCTGTCACAAATAGGCACCATTCTCCTTGGAATGCTTGGGATATTCAACACTGTATCCTTGTACTATGAAAACAACTTTTAAAATAACTGTGAGCATTATTTTGCTTATGTGAATCTCCTTGTTCCTCAGAGATGATGGGAATCTTTGGACTCTTAGAATTGGTAGGGGGCCAGTGCAGTGACATTGCAGGTAAAGCCACTGCCTGCAGTGCCGGTATCCCATATGGGTTCAATTCCACTTCCAATATAGCTCTCTGCTATGGCCTGGAAAAGCAGTAGAAGATGGCCCAAGTCCTTGGGACCCTGCACTAGTATGGCAGACCTGGAAGAAGCTTTTGGCTCCTGGCTTTGGTTTGGCACAGCTCTGGCTGTTGCGGCCAATTGGGGAGTATACTAGTGGATGGAAGACCTCTCTCTCTCTCTCTCTCTCTCTCTCTGCCTCTCCTTATCTCTCTGTGTAACTCTGACTTTCAAGTAAATAAATAGATCTTTTAGAAAGACAATTGGTAGACATACACATGAAAATAGTAGACGTTCTGATTAGTATTTTTTATTTTACTTGTAATATATGTGTATTCATATATAATCCCATTTATATTATTTAAGAAATATCTGCATGTATGTTTTCATATGCATGCTATTATTTCCTCAAAACAATCTGTGAGGTAGTTAATCAATATCATATCCATTGCGCAGACTATAAAACTGAAGTTGAGAGAGGTTCATGGAACTTTTGTGCACAAAAGAAGAAAATACTTAAGGTGTAAACTATTGCTATATTTTATATTAAAGCCCATGTCTTTCAGTAGGTTACTAATTCTAAGAGTGTAGAAGATAGTGATATACAAAACTACAGTCAGCTTTGAAGGTATGTGAAGTATAATAGCAAAAAAATAGGTGCAGAAAGCCTGTTTCATATCTTTTTGAATTTCCTGTATAAAACATAGTGTCTTATGTAAAAGTGATCAACAAATGTGATTCTTTTCTAATATAAGGAATTTTTTGAAGAATCTATTAAAAATGACACATGAAACAAGGAATTAAATGAAATGATTGATTTATATTTTCATAGTACCTAGCACTGTTGAATGACTTTTGCTTATATTTGGTATTATCCACCTACTGGGGAAATGACAGTAAGACTGAGTGGAAACTATTGAAAAATTTTATGCATATCTTGAGGTGAGACCAAAAGCAGAAAGTATCCCTCACAGTTCACTTTGTCCTCTACAGCACACGGATTTAGACTTGATGACCATGCGGCAGGCCGCTTCCTCTTTCCTTCTAAATTTCTGCAGGAAATAAAAACTGTCAATTCTCTTGTTTCAAAGAAATATATACATATTTCTATATAGCTACTGAATTATCAACAAAACTAAGAGTATATACATGTATGTATTTATATGTGTGTATATGTGTGTATGCACACACGTGTGTATTTCACAGGCAAGGGTAGCAGCCTCACACTGGCTTTGACTAGCTTCTCCTTTTTTTTCTTTAATCAAAAGAGTGTTAGACAAGAAGAGGACTGAGAAGAAAAAAGATAAATAGCCATGAAATTGAAGTACCTTATTTGCTATTTCATGTTATGCTTTTCAGTCTGGAGATTGTCCAATTTAATAGCACATAAACAGAGTATACATATATCATATTGATTAGTTATTCCTTTGAAAGAATAAGCAAAGGGAATTAGAAATTTGGTTTATATTTGTGATACTTAAAGTTAGTAATTTGTATTCAAATCACCAAACATTAGCTAGACTTTGGGATTTTGCTGGTCTTATAAAAGATTTCCCTAGGAAATGACTTTTAAGATTTCAAAGCTGCTTGGAAGACATAATTTTGATCTTCTGCTTTTTGATTAATATCTTTTCAATAAAATTAATAGGCAAACACTATAGGAAGTAAGAATAAGAATTCAAGAAAAATGGCTCCAAGATCAGATAAGGTAAACCAGATTAAATTAATGTCTGAACATTTGTTATGTAAACATTCACAGAGAATCTCCACAAAGGAAACAGAGCACATATGAGGGAGGTTCAAAAAGTTCACAGAATGTCTGTATTAGGAAAAATTATGCAGGGATTTCAAAATGTCTGCATCAAAATAAACATGTTTTAATCCCATCTTCCATGAGCTTTTAGTAGTACCATTGTAGTGCTGGCTACATTGTCACTTATGCCTCCATCCCTGATTTTATTCTCCTTTGCTCATCTTGAAGTATCTCTTGCATTTGCTCTACTTTTCCAAAGAATACAGTTTATGACATTTTCTTCTAGAAACTCTTGAAACTTGACTTTGTAACTGTATACTATGGTGCTTTCCTTCATTTGTTCCCCGCGCCCCAGTCCCTTCATCAATTTAAATCTAGACCTTATTACCTGGAACACAAATTTCATAGCTTAAGGTAGCCTATTACTGTTACATGTTCAATTTGAGCCAGTTTTATTTCTTTTTGCTTTTTTAACACCATCAATTCCTTTGGAGTAGAAATTATTTTCTCCTTTCCTGAACACCCTATGGTTCCTAAAACAGTGCTATTCATATACAGAAAGTTACCCTGTGCGTTTTTCTTGATTGGTTGATTGAATCAGTAGATCCAGAGTGCTGTTGGGAACTGAGAATGTGAAAGTGAAGAAACCCTTCAATTCCAGTGAGAAGATACAGGCAACCAGTTAATAGGCAATATAAGAGGTAAATATAAGGGGAGAATTATGAAATTGGAAGAGATAAGATGGGCTATATGATTTTCAGAAAGAACTCAAAGAGGCACGGCATTAAAATTGTGGCTTGAACCCTGAATTTGACAGATAGAAGAGGAATGGGTTTTAGAGAAGATGGGTAGAAGCAGAAAGGGAGGACAGCCCAGGTAGAAACAGAGCATATGGTAAGAGGTAATACTGTAGAAAGAAGTCAGGGTGTTTGGGAATGGTAAGACATATGGAGTGTCTTGGAGGAGAGAATATATGTGCTGAATAGAGGCAAGGTAGACACTGAAGAGCTTGTTAAGGTTATCTTATGATCTTATGATTCTTAGTAACTGGCCTTCATGGAGCACAACATATGCATCTCAACACAGAAGCCAGAAAGTACTCTGGCGTCACATGCCTGTTGAATGTGGAGATGGTAACAGTGATTCCTGAGGGTGGAATATCTAGACACCCTGGTTCCTAGAGCACTTCCCTGTTTAGGACTCTTTTTCACTTCTGCATCTGCAGGATTCTGCTCTGAAACACACTTAGACTGTCCACTGTGAAATTGGAAAAGAATATAAGTTATATTACATTCAGCCAGAAAGAAAAAAATAATATCTGTTTACCTGAAGGTAAAAAGACAATACAATAGTTCAGGAAGCTAGTGTGCACTGAGTATATAATGTTCTCATTCCTTTTCAAATGTTGGGGTGGCAAGAAGAGGGCAAACTTCAAGAAGTATCTATATAAGACCTTCCCACCTACAGATAGGATGATAGTGTTCTGCTGCAAGCAGGATAAAACTCCTTCTCTGCTCAACAGGTAACCTGGCTCTGGGATAATCACCCAGGCAGGAATTCATAGGCTACTGTCCACCCTGCAGTTCACCATAAAAGAAACACAGGCAAATGAAATGAAGAGAAACACTCTTGGTTTTCTGTGGTTGTTTTAACTTACATTAGCCCCTTTCTGGGACTGGTTATTCAGTCATGGTCACAGTATCAACTCAGATGTTTGTAGAGTGAAGCTTGACTATGACTCAAGGAAACAATTTGGGAAAGGAATGGAGGTAGATAGGAAAGAAGGCATTATCAGTTAATACTAAATTTACCGATAAATTTTCAGATACAGGCAGCTATAGTTTTACTAGCCTTTCCAACAAGTTTAAGAGTAAGAAAATTGGGATAAACACTGCAACTCCTAAATTACAAACTGTTTACATTGCAATTGTTTCCTCTGACATCTTTTCCCTTAACGTCCATTTTGGAGTTGTATTTCCTGGATAAATGCCACTACGTGTGTGTGTGTGTGTGTGCGCGCACACACATGTATGTGTGTATTTATAAAAACAAATACGTTTGAGAATAAAAAGATAAAAAAGCTTTGTGAATTTTAGCCTCTCTGTATACCTTCAGTTCTTTACACTGCTAAGGGAGAGATTTCTTAGCTTACTGAAGGACTTCTTTATCTCTCTGTCTCTTTTTCTGTCAGTTTTTATTGAATTCTAAAGAAATTAAGAGAGAAATTAGAAAAGGGAGGCCATTTATTCTCAGTTAACTGTTTATCTGGAGGACTAAGATGGTTACTCCAAAAGGATGTCTTTTCTATAGCATGCACTATTCCTCTCTCTTCCACCAGGACATGCTAATATAATAAGCCTTGTCATTACCTTAGCTATATCCAAACAAGTGAGGAAACACAAGTTCAATGGTCTCTTGCTATTGCAGAGAAACCTGGACTATTCCTGGAGTAGACATGTTGAGTGGCTACCTCTGTAGATCAAGACCTAACCCAAATTTGTTTGGTCTGTTGAACTTGGGGTACCCTTATTGTGTGTTCCCCCAAAAACTGCCCCTCTATTCTCAGTCAAGACAGCCTGAAGAAAAATCTGATCTCTAGGGTCATCAGACTTGAAAGCTGTAAGCAATGACAAAATAGCTTTAAGAGCTTTGTATGGCATAGTTGAGACCAAATGCCTGCCATGAACAACTCCATTCCATCTCCTAGGTGAATGAATTATTCTAAAATATCAGTTTATGGTGCAGATAAATTGAATAACCTAAAAATTTGTTATATCCTGATTCCTAGGTTATATTGTTTGTTTATTATCAATGATTTTTGCCTAGTATGTTTGAAAACTCCAGTTCTGGACCTCAACTCTGAAGTTATTATGGAAAGAGTGCTTAGTGTCTCATTTGACATAGTCACTTTCACTCTGTGAAGCCTACTCTTCTTCTGCTTACCTAATTTTTTGTATGTGAATTATGCTATTTTCTCATATCTAAGTGGAATGAAATCAGGAACTCTGAACTCTAATAACATTCTATTGTGTTAGCCCCATAAAATAATCCACTGAAGCTCATCTTTCAGACACTGATGTCCAAGGATAGTTGTATAAGGAAAGTGCATATGAGGCTATCAGATACAAAAATGTTCCTACATATACCCACACCCTTTCATTGCTGAGTCCTTAGTCTTGGCCAGGGCTACTATACGTGTTTCACAATACCGGACACATTTTTACAGATAGCAATCCGAACAGTAGTGCATGTGGTGGTCCTCGAAAAAAGTTATTCATTGCTTTGAATACAGAAATGAGTTCATTCCACTGAGGAAGCAAAATGTTTTGGGGGTGAAATTTCAACAGAATTATCTTCTTTTTAGGCAGCTGAACCTCAAGCTTTACTTTCAGTAAAGACACACACACACATGTACATACTCATCTTCCTGGACTTTCCCTTTTCTATAATCCAGGGTGATTTGAAAGAATTCCCCTCCCACACTTCTGTACCAAAGACAGATTGTGAAATGCCACAACAAATTACAAGTTAGCTCATGATGAGTGACTCTTCAACTCATGGCTCTTCCAGAACTCTGAAGCTATTTAATGATAATAACTATCCTTGCCATTAGAGCCTTTTTGTTGAAACTCGGTCTCATGCAATAAAGCACGTTCATTACATGCAACACAGCTTAGTTGATGTTTATAGTTCCAAATACTCCAGTTCACTGGGTACAACTCAGTTGAGAGTGCATAGTATGGAGGAACATGCACAGCGCAGCGACAGGTAGTATTCATCAACAACACAAAGAAGTCAAGGAGCTGCAAAGCTATGGTAGCTAGAGGAGGATTAGCTTTCCTGATTTCAGGTTGAGAAAAGCCTCTCACCTCTGTAGTCCAGTGGGTTCACATAGTCTTTGCCCTTGGCTGTGAGATGATGTCACATTTAAAGTAGATCACATTGATGCTCAGGTTTGTTCAGGATCAGCTGCTGGAGTGTTCCCTCAATTGCAATCCTTCCCTTAGAATAAGTCCTAAGTGTTTGCATTTATTTTAGTAGGTGATTGGATAGTCCTGGAATGAATTTCCTCCAATCTCTTCCACTTTGCAAACTCCAGAATCATATGACCAATAAGTTAAGGCCGAGGGGAAAATGACTGTGAGCTGAGGCTTCAGACATGCAAAGCGCACAACCCTAGGAAACAGCAGCAGCTGGGACAGGAGGCTCCCTTTACTTTTATGAGGATGGTATGGGCTTTGCAAATCAAACACACACAGAAAACCAGTTGTGGCCCAGGTAGAACAAATTATATGGAATGCACAGTTGAGTGAGGACTCAGACCAGGGAGCCACCTGTTCCTCTAGCTTGCATACATTTATTTCACACCACCTCAGGCCACTCACAATTTGCTTACCTGCTCATTGTTGCTCTCCCACCATTCCCCATACTCCCTTTGGGGGTGAAACATTCTATTTCCGACTTGTGCTGGGCCAGTCTCCTGTCTTTGTACCTGGTGAGCATGAACAAGGACAGGAGCAAACAGAAAGACGTGATTGTGTGCTTAACTGGCAGGCTGAGGAAGTGCCGTGACTGCAGAGAGGGTAACCCCATGTCAAAACAGGGGTTCCTGCTTTGCGATGCAAATGGCCAACCTGTGATACTCATCAGATGTTTGTGGTAGTAAGCAGATAGCATTGAGGACTTGTCATTTCTTGGTTAAATTATATGTAAACCACCCTTTTACACTGCCTATTAATCTGCAAAGTCATCACGTTTTAGTTAACGATTACAAGAACACAATTCCTACCGTACAAGAAAAAGATGAATATCAATCAATAAGTTAAAATTTATTTAGTGCTTACCATGAGTCAGACACTGTTAGAATCTTACCCAAGTTTAATTTTGGCAGAAGCCCTGTGACAAAAGCTGTTATTATTTCCATTTTGCTGATGAAGAAGTCGAAGATAGGTTTTGAACACAGAGACTCAAAATTCAGAACCCACCCTTTAGTCATTATAATGCTTTGCCCTCTATTATAAAAAAAATAATTATTAACATAACAAATCATCATTGAGTGTCATTATGGTTGAATATTAGGCACTGGTGATGTCAAAAGAGGTAATAAATGTTCTTTGGATGTGAGAGGTTTCTATAACCATTCAGCTGAAACTTCATGGTCAGTATTGTATTGCCTGTATTTTAGCAAGGATCTAGGTGTTTCATATAAAACAAGTTATGAGGTTCCCAGCTGCTGTACCCTACAAATCTGAGAGGCGAGTTTCTTATACTTTAGTGGTGGTTTTCTGAGCCAACAAGGTTTCACAGAAACGATCCATTTCACACAGTTTAAATATGTGGCTTAAGTTAAGAAGTACTGTGATTCCCATTTGCCAAATGAAGAAACTGAGACTTACTTAACTGACCTCCCCAATGTCATATATCTAGTAATTTGACAATAACTGTCAGTGGACCTTTCAGGTCTCCAAGACTCTTAAGGAGTTATTACATCTTTGTTTATAGAACTGGACCCTTAGATGGTGCCACTGCACCCACTTCCTAAGTATTTAACAGGAAAATGATAAATAGAGTTATAATTGTAAGACTGGTTTACCCCCATTATAATCACACTATTGGTAGTTGGTTTTCCCTGCTGTGTCACAAATAATATCGCATAGAAAAAAAATCAAGATTAATATTGGTCCTGGGGTACAAGCCTTCTTCTTCGATTTTTCCTTTTCTAAAATGTTAAAAGTCTTTAGTATTTGGATGAAAATGACTCACTACATCAAGTCAAATGGGTATAATTTGTTCATTTATTCAGTGGATATGGTTGAGCATCTATTGAAGTCTAGGAGAGGGAATTTGTAGCATATATGGAGAAAAATAAATTGCAGAATCTGATTCATACAGCTCACAGAATCATGGAAGAAAGAAAAGAAGCATGCACATAAGTAACTTTAGATGTGGCCTATAAAGAAGACAGAGCAAGAATTTAAAGACTATGTTAAAGGAAGTAAAGCATCGAGCCAAACCTGATGAAGTATCCTCTAGTTTACCAGAGAGAATCTCTTAGAAGGAAACCCTTTGTGAAGTACCAGTCAAGAATGGCATACCTCATTGCAACAAAAGGACTTTGTGCTTCTGTGTGAATTAGATTACAAAACAAAATATTGTTCTACCGCTTACATTAAAAGAATATTAATAGAATAACAAATTACTTATGGTTGTTCAGTTCCTTACAAAGGGATTCTCAATGTGTTTTTGAATATACTCTGTTAAGCTAATTGCCAATTAATAAAAATTTTCATAAATGAGTCAAGATACTCACACTCTTCATAATCATAAGTATTTCTCTCCCTCTCTGTGTCTTATGCCCACACATATTCTGTGAGGTGACTTTGTTTATGAAATATAAACATCTTGTCCTAGCAAACTTTAAGTATTTTTTGTATTAGTTTTCATGAAAACACATACACACACACACACACACACACACACAAACAAAAAGAAAAAAATGGTAATAAAACTATTCCAGTAAATCAAATAATGACTTAGAAATTTTGGAACGTCTAAATAGCTTTCTTATTCAAAACAAAGTGAGGGCACGGGTGTTTGGTGCAGCATTTAAGACACTGCTTAGGACACCTGCATACCATATTCGCATTGCCTGGTTTTGAGTTCTAACCCTACCTCTGATTCCAGTTTTGTGCAAATGTGCACTTTTGGAAGGCAGCAGGGGATGGCTTATGTAGTTGGATTCCTGCCATCCACCTGGGAAGTCTGCATTGAATTCTAAGCTCCTGGTTTTGACCTTGCCCAGCCCTGGATGTTGTGGGCATTTGGTGAATGAACCAGTCGATGAAAGATCTCTGTCTCTATTTTTGCCTCTCATATAAAAGCAAACAAAAAAAAACAATAAACAATAACAATTTTAAAACCCCAAAAGATGACAATGGCAGTAATACAGATTGGGAACTTAATCTTTACTTTCAGAAGGAACTCTTTTTGACTGTCCATAATTATAACAGCTTTATTCTGTTTACCAGATATTTAGATACACCTCATATTCATTGATTCATTCATTCATTCCTTATTCCACTCACCAATGATGTGTTATTCAAAGGTTTAATAGGCTCCATTGCAGACATGCACTCCTTTCTGGTAGAATTTATTTCAGGAATGTGCAACTTTCAATTAAAATTTGTTTAAGTTTTTCGGAATTTATCTCAGAGTTTGTCTCTTCCTGAGCTCTTTTTGCCAGTGAAAGCAGAATTCACAAGTACAGGAAGTGGATGATTTCTACATTTTGTATCTGCTTTGGGTCCTTCTAGATGTACCACAGAGATTTAGTTCATATTATTCAAAATCATTTGCCAAATACTCCATGTGCTGGACGCTGAAACATGGAGCACATGGATGACTCTAGGCCACTGATAGAGGGGAAGGATGAAATAAGAATGTGAGAAGTTTTATTGCAGAAAAAAGACACGAAGGGCTACCTACACCCTTCCAGACTGGTATCAGTGAGATGATATCTAAGATAGATTTTAAGATACTGTGAAAAGACAGGCAGAAAAACAAAAGGGCAAACACTTAGAGAAACTTAACATCAAGGGGAGAAACACTGTTTAATATTTTATATTGTAACACCAAGTATAAAAGGAGAGAAGTTGAAAAGTGGTATGCAAATGGAGGTTTACAAAAGATGATAAGGGCTTTATCTGCAGGTTCTGGAAGCTGGGATAAAACATGGTCAAGGTTGGCATTTACATAAAATGCTATAGATCTGAAGGATCAAACTAGAGATAGAAATAATACACATATGTGTATATGAGGCTTGATGAGATACAGATGAAGAGTGCCATTTACAAATTATTTAGTAGAAGATGGCCCAAGTGCTGGGGCCCCTGCACCCACAAAGGAGACCTCAAAGAAGCTCCAGGCTCCTGGCTTTGTATTGGCGCATCTCTGGCCATTGGGGTCATCTGGGGAGTGAACCAGCAGATAGAAGACCTTTCTCTCTATCTTTGCCTCTGCTTCTCTGTGACTCTGCCCTTCAAATAAATAAATAAATCTTAAAAAAAAAACTATTTAGGGTGTGGATGTTAGGCATAGTGGTTAAGTCACTACTTGGAATACCTGCATCCCACACAGAAGTGCCTAGTTCGAGCTTTGACTTCTGTTTCTGATTCAGCTTTCTGATAACACACACCCTGGTAGGAACAGATGATAGCTCAAGTAATTGAGTCTGTTACTTACATGGTGCCCTGGATGAATTTCTTGGCTCCTGGATTTGGCCTGGACTAGTCCTGACTACTGTGGGCATTACAGGAGTGAGACAGAGGATGGAAAACATCTCTTTGTTTCTGTCTACCTGCCTTTCAAATAAAATAAAAAATAAATAATATTTTTTAGAAATTGAAAAGCTACTTAGGGAGCAAAATTAACAGGATTACTGGATAATGAATACAAGAAAGACTGCTATCCCAGTTATTTTTTTAGGCTGTACAATTAATGGGGCTCAGCAAATAAGAGAAGGAATATATTTTGAGTTAGAAGTAAAAAGCTTCAACTTGGAATATCATGTTTGAGGTGCTGGTGGGTCTTCCAACTGAAGATATTCAATAGTACATAGCAATAAGAAAATGGAGTCTTGACAACTGTGATTTATTGTATCATTATACAAGTGGTTGCAAAAACAGTGAGAAAAGTTGAAAGTGTTCAGAGAGAACAGGTAGAGTATAAGGTCAATGGCAAGAAGGGGCTATAGGCGTGTTTCTATATGTTAAAAACTTTTATAACACTGTCAATGCAAGTATTTCCTCAAAAGATTTACTGAGCACATAGTACATGTCACACATTGAGTTCAAGGTTCCTGAATCTGTAAATATTCTTCTGAACTCTAAGTTCTGTAACACTGATCTATAGACCAGGACTTAGGCAAGAAAAACCCTTGGAGTAATTTTAATGGATTTCAGCTTGGCTAGTTTTTTATAAGATTTAGTTGTTTTCTCTGAAGATTCTCTTATTCTTTTCCACTTCCTTTTCCCCAAAAGCAGTAAATCCTTTTTTCCTGCTTCAATACAAGCCCACACTCATCTAAAAGATGTAGAGTAAGAATCATTCATGATTGGATGGTTACTTTATGTTCTCTGTAATGATTTGGAATGAAAATGTCCTTTCTTCACTTCAATTCCTCTTCCTTAGCAAGGTCTAACTAAAATCGGATTCCTGAAATTTCTCTATTGGTTAGCTATCTGGAATAGGTAAATGAGCCCACAATGAGAAGACAGACTAGAATAAAATGTAGACATTTGAAGAAGTATCGTATATGTTAGATGAAATAGCATGTATTAGGGGAATAATGGCTGGAAGCAAGGGAGGAAAAGATAGCATTTGAGACTGGAAATAAAGATTCATTATGTGAGACAGATTGAGGTTAAGATTGAATAAATGGGGGCCAGCATTGTGGCATGGCAGGTAAGGCCACTGTCTGCAATGCTAGCATTCTATAATGGTGCCAATTCAAGTCCCAGCTTCTCCACTTCTGATCCAGCTCCCTGCTAATGTTACTGGGAAAGCAGCAGAGGATGGGCCAAGTCTTTGGGTCCCCACACCCATGTAGGAGACCAGGAAGAAGCTCCTGGCTCCTGACATCAGCATGGCTTATCTCTGAACATTGTGGCCATTTAGGGAGTGAGGCAGTGCATGGAAGACCTCTCTCTCTCTCTCTCTCTCTCTTTTTCTCTCTGTGTGTGTACCTCTGCCTTTCAAATAAACTAATAAATCTTTAGAAAAAAATTGAAGAGCAGTAGAATGGTCAAAATTTATGAGAATTTCATCATTAGAAGGCAGAAAACAAAAAAGAAGCTATAGTAATCACTTGTCCTTGACGTGAACACTAATGACACATATAATGATAACAGAGCTTGTGATGGACAGAAATTTCTACCTGGAAGTTGTCAGTAAACAGTAGTTATAAAAAAAAGTTAAAACAGAGAAGGGTAACCAGATGGCATGAATCTTAATGGATTCCCATGTGTGAAGATACAGAATATGTCTGGAAGCAGCATTGAGAGACCTGTGAAACATCTGAAGGAATAAGTAACCTTACTTGAAAGGCCTACAGGGATTTCCTTAAGAGGGGGTCAGAATTAAGTTTAAAAATATCCAGTAAATGGAGTGTTTAATGAACTTGAAGGAAAAATGTGGCTTTATCATCCAATACAGACTATGCAGAGGCCCTGTAAGTGGTTTGGATATGAAAAGTTCAACGGATAAAATAAATAACAGGACAGGGGGCCAGTGCTGTGGCGTAGTGGGTAAAGCCGCCACTTGCAGTGCCGGCATCCTGTATGGGTGTAGGTTCTAATCCCAGCTGCTTCACTTCCTATCCAGCTCTCTGCTATGGCCTGGGAAATCAGTAGAAGATGGCTCAAGCCCTTGGGCCCCTGCACCTGTGTGGTAGACCAGGAAGAAGCTCCTGGCTCCTGGCTTCGGATTGGCATAGCTGCAGCCACTGTGGCCAATTGAGGAGTAAACCAGTGGATGGAAGACCTCTCTCTCTCTCTGCCCCTCCTTATCTCTCTGTGTAACTCTTTCAAGTAAAATAAATAAATCTTTAAAAAATAAAAACAGGACGTGTAAGTAGATTTCCCAGCATGATAGTATATCTGAGATGTTGGGAAGATTCTTCCCACCTCACCTGATGCAAAGAAGCAAAGGTTTTGCAACCTGTGTGGGTAAGGAGGCACTGTGCTATTGTGTGCAGCACAGACACATATTTAGAGGGATGTCTTCTTATAGCTACTGTAGACTGTGAGAACATACTTGGCTAAAGATGAATGGCAGTGGTGAAATAAAGTAGAAGGATCCTAGGACTCTCAATGGTGGAGGGAAAAAAGGGACAGCAAATGAAAAAAGCTAGATACCAGAGGCACATCGCCCTTACTTCACAACTTAGTCAAGGGCTTATGCTGATCGGGTTTTGTTCTTTCCATTTAATAAAATTGTCCTGGGAATATGTTTCTCCCATCAACTTCTCTCTCACTTTGACTCTTACCATGTGAAATGATTTAGACCACTTGACAAAGGCTGATAAAGACAGTAGAGGGAGTGAAATTTCAGTTTTCTGAAAGTAAAAGTAGATATATGAGATGACCAATTTTACCATGATGAGGGTCTGAATAAGTCTGTGTTCTCCCCAAACACCTATGCTGAGATCCTCACCTTCAGGATGATGGTGCTGGGAGGTGAGGCCATGAGGGTAGATCTCTCAGGAATGGGGTTTTTCAAAAAGAGACCTCAGAGAAAACTCTCACTCATTCACCAGGTGAGCATGAGATGACACCTATGAAACAGAATGTGGGCCCTTACCAGGCACAGATACACCGGCCTCCAAAACTGTGAGAACTAAGTGTTTGGTGTTTATAAGTCATTTAGGTTCTATTATTATTGCTAAAGCAGCCTGAGCAGATTGGGACAGGAAGCAAGTGTATAGAGTAGGACGGAAATGATCGGCAAGCAATGAGATGCTAAAGCCCAGGTCACATAGAAAATATTCATTTCCTGTAGAATCATCCTAATTTTGGGTCTTGGCAGTCATAAAGTACAAAGAAAAATGATGGTACAATATATAATTGAATAGCATTTATAACATCAGAGAAGGGCTTCTCCTATACCATTTAATTCTCCCCAAAAACTCAGAAATATAATTGTTATCTGCATCCTTTAGATAAGAAACTTGTGGTTCCCAAAACTTCACAATCTGGCCAAGATTCCATAGTGAGCATGTCACAGAAGTGGGACTGGATCCAGGTGTTCTACCTCCAAATCTCATGTTCTTTGTTAACATTTTACTGTTTTCTTCATTTTACAATGAAAAAATTCCCCATACTTGAAAAGTCTGATAACACATTTGAGAGGTTAAAATATTATTCATGAAGGCTGTAGTATATACTTACGGAGCTAGACATCGAGCACAATAGAAACATTTTTTTAAAGGTAAAATTTTACTACAAATGACCAATTGGAATAAATCACCCTCTGGGCCCTGTTCTAACATGCGAACAAATTGCCACTATTTTTGCTGGAGTTTACTTATAGAGGAATATAGCAAAAATCTGAAGGCTTTAAAAAGGCATCGTTGAGAAGAGGTGACAATGTGTAAACGTGTGTGACGTACAGTGTGTTATGAAAAGACACACAGGGATGGGGTAGTGGAAAATTTAAGCAACTCCAAAGTGTTGCCAAAACAGCTGAAGGAAATCCCAAACCAACCTTTCAAGTCAAAGCAATTGGAGGGAAATTCTAGATGATTGCAGAGAAAAGTCATTATGGATCTTCCAAACTTAAGTATTTTACTATTAGAAAGTGATGCTGCAAAGTAATTTCCTTCTTCAATCTCATCTCTCAATCTATTATGTTTCTATCAATAAATAAATACATTGGAATAGTTTACCAAGTATTCTGGCAGATCTTGTGCTCTTCAAACAGAGAAGATACTTTTGCCCAGACTTGTAATGTTAATTTAATTTATTCAAAGAGTTCAGATTAAAAGTTAAGCATGATAAATCATCCCATAAAATAATGTCATAAATGAGCATAAGTTGCGAAAGTATTTAAGAAACTGCCAGAGAACATATTACACTGTGCTCTATAAAAGGGGGGGGGGGTAGAATTTGGCTGGTGGGAAACAATGCAAATATGCACTTAAGATGTAAAGAATCAGCTCTATTAACCCAGTAATTCTCTTCATAGGAATTTATTCTAAGGCTTTAATTCAACAGAAGTGCAAAAGTTTTCTTTTTTCCCCCACAAAGATATTTTCCTTCAAGTGTTACAGAAAACAGCAAAAAACAAACAAAACAAGAACAAACAAACCACTAGAGAATAGTTTAGTAAATTACAGCATAGCAATATTATGGAAATGTGTGAAATGTTGTATTGAGTAAAGCCTTTCATTTAGCTTTCAGAGAATTCCCAAAGGATGCATTTTAATCTCACTTATGATAAAAACTTGTTTTCAGAGATGAATCATTTTAAGTCATTGCCTTTTCATTGTGTACTTTCCTTCAGAATTGCTATTTGTCTCACAATCAATAAAAACCCAGGAAGACAGAGTTTTAAAAACCCATCCTAAGGTGCTTTACAAACTTACACAACATCCTCAACAGGGAAGACTTTTCATGGGAGGAGCAAGAGTTGACTAGAGGGAGATTTTTCATAGGAGAACAGGATCAGCCTGAAGGATCATTTCAGCAAAGTATCAATTAAATGTTGTTGGATTCTAGCTTAGGACTGTGGAATTTTCAGACAAATAGTTTATTTTTCTAAAGGCAGATGAGTAGTTTTCCAACAGTGATTTTTTTCCTTATATTTTTGTATATGAACAATTAGAAAAGCTTTGGAGGGAGATGAAGCTGGGTAATAACCACCGCAAGAGTAAGAAAGTATCAGATCCCATTCTAGGCACACGAATCGACAATTTAATCATTGAATAACCTTATTAAGTAGGTACTATCCCTGTTTTTACAAATGAGAGAGAAGTACGACACAGGGAAGGAGAGTCAGTAATTTGCCCAAGGTCACCTGACCGATCAACTATGCTGCATATCGTTTCTCACTCAAATACTGGCTACAGATGTTACCTGTGATATTTATTGGGTATAGTTCTGTCTTTAAATGGCCCAAGGGACATAAGCAACTGTGCTGTATTTATAACCTTTTCATTTTTCTTGTGACATCTTAGACTTGAACCTGGACTCAGCTCTTGAATGAACACTTTTTATCCTATTGCATATGAAACCCAATCCCTCACTGGTACTAACCTTACTTATAATATGCACTAACAACTAGATTTTCTGTCTGGGGACTGAGCTCAAACTTCAGAAATTCTCTATGGATGCAGACTTGCTCTGAAGTTGATGGTGAATGAGCTCTTTACCCATAGCTGCTCCTTGGAAGGTCCTGCTCCTATAGGTATATACATATTTGTGATCTTTTAAAAATAGGGCACCTGGAATTTTATGAACTTTACATCTCATAAAAGCTGATATATAATGGAATATTATTCAGCCATAAAGGAGGTTAGAATTCTGTCATTTGTGCCTACATGGATGAACATGAAGGATATGTTAAGTGAAATAAACCAGCACAGAAAGACAAATACTACAAGATCTCATTCATATGCAGAATATAAAAAGTTGATGTCATAGAAGTAGAGAGTACAATATCGGTCACCAGGAACTGGGGTAGAAAAGGATGGAGGAAGGAATGGAGAGAAGATGGTTAACAGGTATAGCTGGACAGGAGTAACCTCTAACATATTGTAGGACAGGAGGAAAACTATGGTTGACAACAATTAACTGCATATTTCAAAATAACTAATAGAGATGATTTTGAATGCTCCCAAAGAGATGATAAACATGTGAGGCGATGGATATGTCAGTTACCCTGATAATTGCAAGTTGTATATAAATATTGAAATATCACAATGCATCCCATAAATTCATACAATTTAAGCAAATCTGCATTTCTCACTTCTCAGAGTTAGCCTCTCACCCCATCAGAGAATCATAAACTAGTTGTGTGATATTACTAGAGTTGTTCATACCTTCTGAGTGACAGTTTCCCAGTTGCAAAATGGAAATGTTGGGGATCAGGTGATATAATTCATTCAAAATGTGTCATTTTAATAAGTGCCTAACAATGTTACTTCCAGACCTCTCATCTATTTTCTTCACTTAGAACTTCTGTAACAGCAGGATTTCCACGGCATTTCTGAAACAAAATATTTTGTCTTGTTTTCTCCACACGTCCCCTAATACTTAAGAAACCATGAATCTTCATATGGTGTGATATGACTGTTATAATCTCCATTTAATCTTGTAGGTTAGTGAATGAGTGATTTTAACCTCCATTTAGACATAACTCACATAACCTGTTTGCTTGCATGTATTCTAATTTAGGCTGCTGTTATTCACACTGGACTTGAAAAAGAAACGAGGACAGATGATGCTCTTTTGTTTAATTTATCTCAGTCCATCTTTCCTATTAAGCTCCAGTGGAGACAAATTATCTCTTTTTCATAACATTTATACAAGTTATGATTAGATGTCAGTTTGTTTACTTGTTTATTAATCTGTTTTTCCCAATAAACTGTAAACTTCACAGGGACAAGGGCATACATGATTTTCTAACGAGTACCCACTTAGGGCTTGGTATATAGCAGAAGGTCAACAAATGCTTTTATTGTGCAGACACAGCTGTGAAAATGATATAAGCAAGATGAATTATCAACTGTGAAAATGGAGCAAACAGGACAGCCAATCAGAGGTGAGGTGATGCTACTTATCCAAACCAACTCCACCTAAGTTGGTCTTCCCTTTCTTGTACACACAGTTCATGCCCCAGAAGTTCTCATTCATCTCATCAAAGCTATTCAGTTGGCCACCTCCTTTCTTCTTCTGGCTCTCCTCCTTTACTTAGTTGCCTCTTAAATCCCTCCTGACCTATTTACACAGGTAAAAGCTGTCCTTGTGTTTCACTCCCCTTGGTCCCCATCTCTCTCTGGTTTTAATATTACTTGATTTTGACAGGAACAAGGTGAAAGAGGGGGCAGGAAGGAGAGATTGTCATGTTCTTGGGATCTATATGTATATGAGGCATGAGCAGTGAGGGAGGTGAGGCATGCTTAGAGGGAAATTAGAGTTAAAAAGCATGGAAATATCTCCACAATGGGGGAAGCAGTCCTGAATCCTGCAAACTGTGCTCTTACATGAGCTTCAGAAGAATCATCTGTCTCCACTCCCAGTGCTGGGAGGAGGGGACTTAAAGCACACATCTATGACTTGGAGCTGCCTTCCTATTGCCATCTATTCTTCAGCACAACGTTTTAAGAATATCATTTCAGTAAAAGGAACTATATTTCCACTGGTTTCAGGATACTTTATGATTCATTCTAATCTCACATAATCATAGCAGTTGGATTTACTAATTTTTCCATTTCTAAGCAACTTTATACATTTCTTTTTTATTTTTAAAGATTTTTTTTTTATTTGAGAGGTAGAGTTACAGAGAGAGAGAGGGAGAGACAGAGAGAGAGGTCTTCGATCTGCTGGTTCACTCCCCAGATGACTGCGATTGCCAGAGCTCGGTTGATCTGAAGCCAGGAGCCAGGAATTTCTTCTGGGTCTCCCAATAAGTGCAGGGGCCCAAACACTTCAGTGCTTTTCCAGGTCATATCAGAAAGCTGCATCAGAAGAGGAGCAGCCAGGACATGAACCAGTGCCCATGTGGGATGTTGGTACTGCAGGCGGAGTACCATGCCACAGCGCTGGCCACATCATTCTGCATTTCTAAACATCCATTGCCATAAGTGAAAGTGAGTTTGTTTTATTTTCATATTGGGAAATACTCTGAGAAAAAGTTACTGCTGTTTCTGAAGAACTTAGTATGTACCAAGTAGAGGCAACAAAGATTTGTTTGGTGATCTAGAAATACAAGTGTTTACTGTGGCAGAGTGCTATAAGCTAATTTGCAGTTATATAGAATCACACACATATACATATATATGCACACACATTTTTATAAACACAATCATATACAAATCCCTAATTGTCATATATAAGTGTATACATACAAATACATAATAGTTCTTCAAAAGTCTTAAACACATTGGGCTTTATGTAGCTTGAGATGGGCAACCTATTGTGATAAATGACTGTACTGGCTTTGAAGTTAATTAATATGGGTTTGGTTCACAGCAATACCACTTACTAGCTGCATGATTTTGAGTAACTTATATAATGTTTCTTAAATTTTCCTTTTGATCATTGGAGCAATACTTAACTCAAAGGATTGATGTTTTACATAGATTTTAGCATTTAATTTCACAAAGACACTATGATGTAGGCACATTAATATCCCTATTTTGCAGACAAAGAAACTGAAGCAAAGAGTGGTTAAGTAACTTGCTCAAAGCCACAAAGATGCGGCAAAACCAGAACACATGTTGTGTATGTTGAACTCTAAAGTACGTACACTTTAGAAAACCAGATCAAAGAAAATAACCAAAATTACCAAAGAGATGAGTATCAAGGAAAGAAAATTCGATTTAAAAATCAAGGGAAAGCCAAAGAAGGATGGGAAGGAGGAAGAGCAAGTGCCCAGGCAGACTCTCTGCTAGTTTTTTATATATAAATTGGATATCTCCTGAATCCTGCATGGAGGTATTGATATTATTTAATAGAACAGTAGTTCACATAGCTGATAAGTTTGATTGTAGAATTCAAACTGAGGTCCATTTGATGGTCAATAATACACACGGTGCATCTTTTAGATGGCTGGCTTAATGGTTGGTTGTATGGTTGACATCGAGATACTTTATTTCGTAGCCTCTGAACTCAAGGAACTTCAGATCTAATTGAGATGATACACACATCAGCCGCTGACCAACAATTCTGGAACACTGAGTTTGTGGTAAAGATAACAACACCTACATGAGGCTAGGATGTAAAGATCAAACTCCTAGAGCTATGATGGAAAATGTCATGGAGAAACCTGAACACACTCTGGCCTGAGAAGCAGAAGCTTGGCGCATGGTGCACAGCTACTACTTGTGAAATGCACAAGAGATAAGAAGAGTTACTTAAGTGAGAAGATAGGATGACCTTTTCACTTTGTTACCTTTCTTCCTCATACAGGGCCTAGCAGAAATGAAGGTCTTAGCTTCCTCCTTCATACCTAGAAAGAAAGTGAGATAGTGTAAACACAAACTGCAGTGAGCTCACTGCCTGAATTGTGACACATTCACCACAAATAAGATACTGTGACCGGGCTGGTGCTGTGGTGTGGTAGGTAAAGCTGCCGCCTGCAGTGCCGGCATCCCACATGGGTGCCAGTTGGAGTCCTGGCTGCTCCACTTCCAATCCAGCTCTTTGCTATGGGCTGGTAAAGCAGTAGAAGATGGCCTAAGTCCTTGGGCCCCTGCACCCACATGGGATACCCAGAAGAAGCTCCTGACTCCTGACTTCAGGTTGGCATGGTTGGCCATTGCGGTATGGGGGAGTGAACCAGCGGAAGGAAGACCTCTCTCCCTCTCTCTCTACCTCTCCTTATCTCTCTGTGTAACTCTTTCAAATAAATAAATGAATCTTTTAAAAAAATACTGTGAACTTCTCCAGTCAGGGATCACATATGTACTCAATGTCCTTGATAGTGACTAGATTCTGATAGGCCTCCATATATAGGCGCTGAATTAAATATTAGAAGAATGAGAAAAAGAAGGGTGGATTATGTCAGGGCAGAGCCTGAGAAATCAAAGAGGAGGAAAAAAGCACCAGGACAGATCATAGCATCATGTTACACGTTCTTTGAAGCCTCTCCTCAATTACTTTTTTTTGTTTGTTTGTTTCCTTGGTGTACCTGCAGTGTCCCTTATAAAAATGTTAAGTACTCACAACTCTTTACTGACATTTGTTTATATCTGTGGCTCTACTACAAGAAGAGGAGTAATTTGAAGAAAGGGTGATGTTTTAATCATTTTATGTCTCTAGTCCCTCCAAAATATCATGTAGTCCATAGCAGATAACATGATAGCTAGTAGGTTCTCAGTAAATTATATCTATTTCTTATTACTTCTTGGGTAATAACATTCACTGAAGAGAGAACCTGACTTCTACACAACTCTTCTCTTTTTTAGTCCACTTGTTTTAATGTCTAGAATATAACTTATGTCTTTCTACCATTGTGTTACTAACCTTCAATTCCCTAAGTTTATCTTCTATGTCAGTTTCCAGAAATGTGTGTGTTGCCCCCATGTGTCTCCTTTAGAGAAACGCTCCTTTATCCTCTGCTTTGGTATTTGAACCCCATCCTGTGAGGCTCTGCTGCCCTCTAGGGGGGGCTTGATCATCACACACTTCTCAGGACCCAGGCGGGTCTGCATTTGGCAGACCACTTCTGGTGAAGTCTCAGCTCAAGGCTCAATGGCAGTGTTGCTGAGACCCAGTGCTCCTCCTTTGTCTGCTCCTACAGTGCCCAGTTTAGCACTTGTGGCTATACAGCATAGTTGGTTTAGGAACAAAAAACTTGGACATGAGCAAGCAAGTAGGCAGTCAAGAATTGAAGCCCATCACAGTTAGAGACTTGGAGGAAGCCACTATGGGCTTGCAGTGCTCTTGGTATAGAGGATCGTTTGGTGAAAGGGGAACCACCTGCATGTTGGCAGTTTTCACATCACATTAACAGTCATGCAATGGAACCCAGTAACCAACTAAAGAGAATGTTCTACCTGAATAATGAACACTAGTTTCCATCTTTGCTGAGGCATTTAGGAGATAGGCATCTGGTTGCCTATCCAATGATGACTTTAAATTCTAACTTGATTTCTCTATTAAAGGAACTATTGGTCACTCTTTCATATTATTTTAAATACTTCTTTCAACAAAATTTTAACTGACACAAGTTGTACATACTTTTAGGATACCATGTGATGTATTGATACATAATGTGATTTTAAATCAGGGTAAATGTATCTATCTCCTTAAACATTTATCATATTTTTTATGGTAAAACATTCAAAATCTTTTTTAAAGAAAAATGTGAAGCACATTATAATCCTCTATAGCTATCCTACTGTGCACTGTTTCATTTCTTAAAAATTCTTTATCTCTTTCATGGTACCACTGATGTCTGGGTCTCAGGAGACTCACGTGATAATAATACTCAACAATTCCCTTAGCTCAGACTTTCCTTTGTTGATCTACTCTCTGTTATGTTCTTGATTCTCCCCAACCTGCACTTCAAATCCCAAACTATTCTAGCGTTGAGGACAGCTTTCCTAGCTGGTTCTTGGATTTGTCCACTTAGATGTATTTTAAAACTCTTAAATTTAACAATACCAAAAAAGCATATTTTTTCCAACATGTACTGTTTTACCTTACTACCTTGAATCCAATTGATTTCTCAGTCTCATCATCGTCAAATGTACATGGCTCCCTCTACTACACTCTTTACATGGGCACCTCAAAAAGTCATGGAAAAATGTAACTAAAAAATAAATTCATGTTGGAGCAAAGCAGTTTTGACACCCACCTCTAGTTTTTTCAAGATGCATATTTTCTATGAACTTTGTAAAGACATCTCATGATGAAGTTTTGTGATGGGTAAGATTTTGCTTTGTTAATCACTTTGTCCTCAAAGTTTAGGACAATCTCTGTCAAACAGTAAATTCTCAATGACTAATCACTTGGTGTACTGGTGAACAAAGTCATGGTAATAAAATATAGTACAAGTTCTCCAGAATTGTTCTCTGTTACAATTATTTTTGCTTTATATTCAATTGGAAAACACACACACACTCACACACACACACACACACACACATGGTCTATCTCTATATACAGTGCTTTGGATAATTTGGGTCAACAGAGCTTTCTTCTTTCAGGCAGATGTTCCTGTAAAAGTTTTGTGGCATACAGAACTGAGAGAATGCTTTTATATGTACTACAGAGAATTCAGAGAAGGAATTTCAAATGCATAAAGAAATGCTTAGTGTTTGCAAAAATATACATGTTTATCTGATTGGATACTATGCAGTGTATTTATGTTTAGAAACAATACAAGGTACCCCACAAATATGTACAATTTTTATGTGTCAGTTAAAAATAAAGTTAAAAAAGTAAAGACATAGTAAGGACATCATCTGCACAATCATTTGAAGACTGTTATATGTGTGTATATGTATTTATTATATGTATTAAAAGGATGGGCAAATGACTGAGAGAAGGATAGAATGCAGTTTAGCAAAAAAAAAAAAAACTAGAGCAAAAGCTATTCTTATCTTCCCCTTTTTCGGTCCATTTTTGCTAAAGGAATGGGAATGAAAGAAGAGAAAGGGAATTCACAGAACTATGACTGAGACATGTTTTTTTGCTCACATGAAATGCTATTTTCTGAAAGAGTTATGAATTACAGGCCCAATAAGTGAAACAGGTAGGCCACTTCCAAGCAGGACTCATGCTAATAGGAAGAATATTTCTTGAAATGGAATATTTAAAAATCTACTTAGTATACCTCACCACCCAGATAATTTATATCAATTAATAAAAACACCTTAATCAAATTCAAGTAGTTACAAACGAGAGTACTAAAATCACATGCAAATTAAAATTCACTGTAATCACAGCATTCAAGTATATCAATTCATTAAACAAAGAAAATGTTTTAGATGCAATTCATCAAAATCATCAGACATAATCTTACAGCTCCACAAATGTGCTTCAATTATTGTAGAGTCAAACCATTTGATTAATTATTTCAAAACATTTCTCTACCCAAAATAAAATACCTTAATTACATTATTCATAAAACAATAAACCACCATATATAAATCTTATTAGTATTTTACTTTCCATTTGTCCAGTGATTTACATAAATATATTTAAATGCTAGATTACCAGGAAGTGGTAAATAAGACTTGAAAAGTTGACTTATTCTCTTGGAAGTGAACTACTATTCAGTGCTGATCCCCATTAAGAGAGGTGCTATGTCTTCACCAGAGACTAGATAAGTGAATCTTTGCTGGTCCCTCAACCTATATTTATCAGAAAACTTGCTAAAAACAAGTACTGTTTTAGTTGCTGTTGACAGAGAGATAAAAGAAAATGTCCTAAAGCAGCTACAGCCTTACAGGGAGACAAAATACACAAAATAACATAATAATTCAACATGAGATCCAGGAAATCTATGGAAATACAGTTTATAAAAGAATGATAGTGGGATTGAATTAAGATGACAAAATAGGGAGGGAGCTTACTGCTCTAGTCTAGAAGATAGTTTTAAAAAAAGTGGAGAGAGTACAGTCTCAGGGAAGAGTTAGAGAAAAAACAGCAGAGGAAATTCCACACAAATTAGAGGGACACTCTGGACCTACATGGAAAGTGTGGATAGGTATAATTCTGACCCCAGCAGCTGAGTATCTAGCACCAGCTCTGGAGTGAGGTGAGACCAGTCTGCAGCAGCCCAAGCCATTGGAGATTAAGCAGCAGGAAGAGCCTGGAGTAGGCCTGGCTTGGGGTCATTTGGAGGAGAGTGTACCTTCCAAATTGGAGGAGAAAAATAAGGGAGGGGGCTCATTTCTCTATCCTCGATCACCCTGCAACTAGCATCCTATAACAAGCTAACAGAGGGCGGAACCATTTTGAACATACATAGCAGCTTGTGTCTCCATACCCAGCAACCAGCCGTGTGGAGATGCTTGAGTTTGGCAGAGAGAACTGATAGGGGGCTGGGTACTCTTGACTGTGGGAGGCTTGTGCTGGACTGTGAAAACACTGTGGCTTTGTGGGAGGACTCAGGATGTGGCTGGAACTTTGGGCAGTTACTGAAGTTACTTTGGGCATTACTGAAGGCTCCACGTGTTCTGGGCTCCCAGATTCCCTGGTGAGGGTCATTGCTACAGAATCTGTGCTTACACTGAGTCCTGCATAGGTCTTTTGTGTGGTTCTTATGTCAATAAAGATGAGTGTTATATCTACTGGGGCTAGCTCCAAGGCGCTGGTCTCCTTTGAGGAGAAGAAGTGAGCTGAGCCTATGCCAACAGAGCTGAACAAAACTCCCCTGTGATTAAAAAAAAAAAGAAGAAGAAGAGATTTTCCACGCTCAAACTGGGTGTCTACCTGGACATTCCTTTCACACTGGAGCACTGAACAGAGCTCCCTGGCTACACCCACCGCATACCTCTAGGTATTCATTGCAAAAGCAGACACTCCACCAATCCACAGAAGCATAGTCCAAAGATTAAAGTCACCACAGGGAAAAAAACAAAAAGGAAACTAATGAGTATCTAAACAAATGCTGAAAAATAAACATAGCAATTCAAGAAACAAAAATAAGGAAGCCAACATGACACCCACAAAAGAACACAACACTGAAATACTAGAATGTAAAGATGAAGAGACTGAAAAATGCCAGAAACGCAATTCAAAAAATTGATTACTGTAGGACTACTTAGAAGTAATCAGAAACAAATGCATGAACTAACAAAATCCACACATGACATGAAAGAAAATTTCTCCCACGAAATTGAGATCTTAAAGAGAAATCAAAATGAAATCTTGAAAATAAAGAATTCAAAGAACAAATAAAAATGCAGTGGAAAGCCTTAGCAACAGAATCAGTGAAGCAGAAGAAAGAATACCTGACTTTGAAGACAAATCACAAGAAATTTCAAACTCAGATCAAAAACAAGAAGAAATTAGAAAACTAAAAAACACTGTTGGAAATCTACAGCATACTATTAAATGATACAATATATGGGTCTTAGGAGTTCCTGAAGGCGTGGGAAGAGAGAAAAGATTATAAGGCCTTTTTCGGCCAGATTACGCAAAACTTCCCTAATTTCGAGAAAGAAAGGGACATCCAAGTACAGGAAGCACATAGAGCTCCTAATAGACATGACCAGAAAAGATCTTCACCACAACACATGGTAGCCAAACTCTCCACAGTAAAACATAAAGAAAAGATTTTAAAATGTGCATGAGAGAAATGCCAGATTACTTTTGGAGCAATTATATTAACAGCAGATTTCTAATCAGAAACCCCACAAACCAGTAGAGAATTGTGAGATATATTCCAAGTCCTAAGAGAAAAAAAAAAACTGTCAATACAGAATACTATATCCTGCAAAGCTCTCATTTTTGAATGAGGGAGAAATAATGACTTTCCATAACAAACAGAAATGGAAAGAATTTGTCACCACCTTTCCAGCTTTATAAAAGATGCTTAAGGATGTGCTACACACAGAAAGACAGAAATGTGATAATCACTACCAAAGAAGGTGAAGGCAGAAAATCTCCCAGTGAAAGCACAAAGGAAATCCAAAGTAAAAAATAGGAACACTTATGGGAAAATGGCAGGGCAAAGTCAGGACTTAATAAAAAGTCACCTTGAATATAAATGACCTCAAGCCTCCAGTTAAAAGACAAAGACTGGCTGAATGGATTAAAAAAATAAAACCCATCTATTTGCTGCCCACAAGAAACACATCTCACCAATAAAGATACATGCAGACTGAAAGTGAAAGGATTGAAAAAGATATTCCATGCTAACAGAAACCAAAAAAGAGTTCGTGTAGCCTTCCTAATATCAAACAAAATAGACTTTAACACAAGAACTATTAAAAGAGACAAAAAGGGACACTGTATAATGATTAAAGGATCAATTCAACAGGAAGATGTATTATAAACATGTATGTGCCTATTACAGGGCACATGGCTATTTAAAAGAAGTGTCAATGAATCTAAGGGGAGACATAGACTCAAATACAATAGTAAAGGGAGTCTTCAATATGCCACTTTCAGCAATGGACTGATCAACTAGACAGAAAATCAGGAAGGGAACAACAGAGTTGACACTATAGACCAAATGAACCCAACAAATATCTACAGAACTTTCCCTCCTACAGCCACAGAATACACATTCTGTATGGAACTTTCTCTAGGATTGACCACATGCTAAGCCATAAAGCAAGTCTCAGCAAATTCAAAAAAATCGAAATCATACCATGCATCTTCTCAGACCACAGTGGAATGAAGCTGGAAATCAACAGCTCTAGAATCTCTAGAACATAAGCAAACACATGGAGACTGAAAAACATACTTCTGAATGAACACTGGGTCACTGACTAAATCAAAAGAGAAATAAAAAAATTTCTGGAAACAAATGAAGACAACAATAAAACATATCAAAACTTATGGGATGCAGCAAAAACAGTGTTAAGAGGAAAGTTTATAGCAATTGGTGCCTACATCAAGAATTTTGAGGGCCGGTGCCGCAGCTCACTAGGCTAATCCTCCGCCTTGCTGCGCTGGCACACCGGGTTCTAATCCTGGTCAGGGCACCAGATTCTGTCCCAGTTGCCCCTCTTCCAGGCCAACTCTCTGCTGTGGCCAGGGAGTGCAGTGGAGGATGGCCCAAGTGCTTGGGCCCTGCACCCCATGGGAGACCAGGAGAAGCACCTGGCTCCTGGCTTTGGATCCATGCCATGTGCTGGCCACAGCACGCCAGCCATGGCGGCCATTGGAGGGTGAACCAACGGCAAAAGGTAGACCTTTCTCTCTGTCTCTCTCTCTCACTGTCCACTCTGCCTGTCAAAAAAAAAAAAAAAAAAAGAAAGAAAGAAATGTGAAAGGCACCAAATAAATGAGCTATCAATGCATCTCAAGGATCTAGAAAAACAACAGCAAACCAAACCTAAGACTAATAGGAGAAAAGAAATAATTAAAATTAGAGAAGAAATGAACAATGAAACCAAAAAAACAATACAAATGGTCAACAAAATGAAGAGCTGGTTTTTTGAAAAATAAAACTAATTGACACGCCATTGGACCAACTAACCAAAAAAGGAGGGAGAAGACCCAAATTAGATGAAAAAGAAACGCAACAACAGACATCATAGAAGTAAAAAGAATCATCAGAAATTACTATAAAGAGCTACATGCCAACAAAATGGGAAACCTAGAAGAAATGGATAGATTCCTGGACATATACAAGCTGTCTAAATTGAGCCAGGAAAACATAGAAAACCTAAACAGACCCAAAACCAAGACAGAAATTGAATCAATAATAAAGACCCTCCCAACAAAGAAAAGCCCAGGACCAGATAGCTTCACTGCTGAATTCTATCAGACATTTAAAGAACTAACTCAAATTCTTCTCAAGTTATTCAAAACAATTGAAAGAGAGGGGATCCTCCCAAATTCTTTCTATGAAGCCAGTATCACCTTAATTGCTAAACCTGAAAAAGATGCAACAGAGAAAGAGAATTACAGACCAATTTCTCTGATGAACATAGACACCAAAATCCTCAACAAAATTTTAGCCAATAGAATCCAATAACACATCAAAAAGATCATAAACCCAGACAAAGTGGGGTTTATCTCTGATATTCAGATATGGTTCAATATTTGCAAATCAATCCATGTGATACATCACATTAACAAACTGAAGAACAAAAACTATATGATTATCTCAATAGATGCAGAGAAAGCATTTGATTAAATAAAACACCCTTTCATGATGAAAACTCTAAGCAAATTGGTTTTAGAAGGAACATTCCTCACCAAAATCAAGGCAATTTATTTCAAACCCATAGCCAGCATCCCATTGAATGGGAAAAAGTTGTAAACATTCCCACTGAGATCCAGAACCAGACGATGATACCCACTCTTACCACTGCTTTTCAATATAGTCCTGAGTTTTAGCCAGAGATGTTAGGCAAGAAAAAGAAATCAAAGGGATACAAATTGGAAAGGAGGGAGGCAAACTATCCCTTTTTGCAGATGTCATTAGTCTATATATTGGGGATCCAAAAGACCACACTAAGAGGCTATTGAAACTCATAGAAGAGTTTTGTAAAGTGGTAGAATATAAAATTAACATACAAAAATCAATAGCCTTTCTATACACAGACAATGCCACAGCTGAGAAAAAACTTCTAAAATCAATCCTATTCACAATAGCTACAAAAAATTAAAAACCTTGGAATAAATTTAACCAAGAATGTCAAAGATCTCTATGATGAAAATTATAAAACATTAAAGAAAGTCTTAGAAGACACAAAAAATGGAAAAAATCTTCCATTCTCATTGATTGGCAGAATCAATATCATCAAAATGTCCATAGTACTGAAAGCAATTTACAGATTCAATGTTATACCAATCAAAATACCAAGGGCATTCTTTTCAGATATAGAAAAATTATGCCTAAATTCATATGGAGACACAGCAGACCCCAAATAGCTAAAGTAATCTTATACAACAAAACAAAGCCAGAGGCATCACAATACCAGATTTCAAGACATACTTCAGGGCTTTTATAATCAAAACAGCATAGTGCTGGTACAAAAATAGATGGATAGATCAATGGAACAGAATAGAAATGCCAGAAATCAACCCAACATTTACAACGTATCTTTGACAAGGAGCTCAAACCAATCCCTGGAGTAAGGACAGTCTCTTCAACAAATGGTACTGTGAAAACTGGATCTCCACATGCAGAAGTATAAAGTAGGACCTCTACCTTACACCTTACACAAAATCCATTTAAAATGGTTAAAGACCTAAATCTATGACCCGATACCATCAAATTATTAGAGAACATTGAAGAAACCCTGCAACACATTGGCACAGGCAAAGAGTTCTTGGAAAAGATCACAGAAGCACAGGCAATCACAGCCAAAATTGACAAATGGGATTACATCAAATTGAGACGCTTCTGTATTGAAAAAAAAAACACTCAGGAAAGTGAAGAGGCAACTGACAGAATGGGAAACAAATTATTTGCAAAGTATACAATTGATAAAGGGTTAACAAATCAGAATATATAAGGAGATCAAGAAACTCAACAATGACAAAACAACCCAGTGAAGAAATGGGCAAAGGATTTAAACAGGTATTTTTCAAAAGAGGAAATCCAAATGACCAACAGAGAGATGAAAAAATGCTCAGGATCACTAGCCATCAAGGAAATGCAAATGAAAACCACAATGAGGTTTCACCTTACCCCCATTAGAATGGCTATCATACAGAAATCAAAAACAACAAATACTGGTGATGATGTGGGGGAAAAGGTATCCTTATCCACTGTTGGTGGGAATCTAAACTGGTAAAGCTACTATGTATAATAGTATGGAAACATCTCAGAAATCTGAATATAGACCTGCCATATGACCCAGCTATCCCACTCCTGGGAAACCCCCCAAAATGTAATTAGCATATGAAAGAGTTATCTGTACCCCCCTGTTTATGGCAGCTCAATTTGCAACAGCTAAGACATGAAATCAACCCAAATGCCCATATACTGACGACTAGATAAAGAAATTATCAAGTATGTACACCATGGAATTCTACACAGCAGTAAAAAATGAAATCCGGTCATTGCAACAAAATAGACGAAACTAGAAAATATCATACTTAGTGAAATAAGCCAGTCCCAAAGTGACAAATACCATATATTCTCCCTGACCTGTGATAATTAATAGCACGCCTAAAAGGTAATCTGCAGAAGTGAAATTGATAGTTTGAGAAGCAATGACTTTGATCAACCCTTGCTTTGGTTGTTGAGGAACAGTTTTTTTTTTTTTTAATACTATTTGTTGAACTATTTACTTAACGTAGACTTAATAATATGTGTATAGAGTTAGTTTAAAATACTTCCCATTAAAAAATAAGAGTTGTAATAAGAGAGAGAGGAGGAAGGATGGTGGGAATGTGTGGCGAAGGGTGGGCATGGTGGGAAGAATCACCATGTTCCTAAAGTTGTAATTATGAAATAAACAAAACTTGTCATTGTAAAGCAGTATAGTTCTGTATACACTTTTATGGACTTCTTTTTTTTAAAGCTCTTTTAAAAAAGATTTATTTATTTATTTGAAAGTCAGAGTTACACAGAGAGAGAAGGAGAGGCAGAGAGAGAGAGAGAGAAAGAGAGAGAGAGAGAGAGAGAGAGAGAATGGTTTTCCATCTGCTGTTTCACTCCCAAGATGGCCACAATGGCCGGAGCTGAGCTGATCAGAAGCTAGGAGCCAGAAGCTTCTTTTGGGTCTTCCAGGTGAGTGCAGGGGCCCAAAGGCAGGGCCATCCTCTACTGCTCTTCCAGACCATAACAGAGAGCTGGATCAAAAGCAGAGCAGCCGGGATACGAACTGGCATCCATATTGGTTGCCGGCACTGCAGGCAGCGTCTTTACCCTTACCATAGTGCCAGCCCCCAGACTCACTTCTAAAGAAACAGTTTTAAAACTTACCATGGGGTCCCAAATCGCTTTAAACTGGTTGGTAAAAGTAGTGTTTTAAGTGCTAACGTGATCATATGGATAGGATTAAGTGGTAATATTAATAGAATTAAAAAGGAGTGAAATCTCGAACATAGGAAGCAATCCATATAGTAGACTCAGAATGACAATTGCTTTAAGTAGCACTCTGACCTCAGAATCAGCTCTTAAAGCATTCTGGTATGGCTTAAAAGTCCATGAGAGCATTTCAGACCTAGAAAGCCAAGATATTATGACAAAAAATGTTCTACATGAATGACCTCTGTGGGTGAGCCCTCAGTGGAGAGAAATGGCCACCAAAGAAGGATGTACTTTCCTCTGAAGGGAGGAGAGAGCTTTCACTTGCCTATGGCCTTGTCAAAATACTGAAGGAATTTGTGGATTCAAAAGGCTTCCATAACATAGGCAGCTCATGTCAGGAGCCTCAGGTGATCACTGATATCATACGCAACAGCATTAATTGTTAAATTAACAACAGAGTCCTGTGCAGTAACTTCCCATGCAGGACCTCTGCCCTCAAAGAGTTGTATTATGAGAGTTAATAGTAAACTTGTACTAAAAGATTTACTTTATCTTGTGTAGTAAGTGGAGGTTATTCTTTGTCTCACAAGTTAGAGTTATGTCCAAGTGCTCACAAAATATGTATCATTCTTAGGTTCTTTAAAATTAATTAAGTTTCTTAAAAAAAAAAGAATGCTTAAAAAAAGAAGTGAAATCAACTTTGAGATGCAATGACTATGAGCAACCCTTGTCTCAACTGTTGAGGAGCAGTTTTTTTCATACAGTTTGTTGAACTCTTTACTTAATATAGAGTTAATCTTCTCTGTATAAAGTTAATTGATGGGGCCAGCACTGTGGCATAGCAGGTAAAGCCACTGTCTGCAGTGCCGGTATCCCACATGGGTGCTGGTTCAAATCCTGGCTGCTCCACTTTCGATCCAGCTCTCTGCTATGGCCTAGGAAAGCAGTGGAAGATGGCTCAGGTCTTTGGGCCCCTACACCCACGAGGGAGACCCAGAATAAGCTCCTGTCTTATGGCTTCAGATCGGCACAGCTCTAGCCATTGCAGCCAGCTGGGGAGTCAATCAGCTGATGGAAGACTCTCTCTCTCTCTCTCTCTCTCTCTCTCTCTCTTTCTCTCTCTCTCCCTCTCTCTGCCTCTCCTTCTCTCTCCCTGTAACTCTTTAAAATAAATAATAAATAAATAAATCTTTAAAAAATAAAGTTAATTGAAAATAGATCTTAATAAAAATAAAACTGGGACTAGGAGACGGAGGAGAAAGATGAATGTAAGTGTGGTTGTTGGGAGTGGGTACGGTGGGAAGAATTACTACATACCTAAAGTTGTATTTAGGAAATGCGTGAGTTTATATTCCTTAAATAAAAGGTTTCTTTGGGAAAAATAAATAGAATAAAAAAAAATAAAAAAGTATAGTTTTTGAGTTAGGAACTGGAGGATAAGAAAGTATTTCCTAGTATAAGAAAGAAAGATTAATATATATACATATTAGTATAGGCAGGAGAATACACACAGGCAGGAATATACCAAACAGATAATCAAGGCTCAGAGTATTTGATTCTGAAATATACTATGTGGAGGGGTTTGGAGTAGCACTGGTGATGGAGACGGTAGGGGCTGAAGTGACAAATTGGTATCTGGATCCAAGATTGGGGAGCTCAAGTCATCAAGGGATCAAGGTCCAGGTCAGTAAGGCTTTGCATGTCATGTGAAAGATTTTCAGATATTTATATTGTAAGGCATGTATATCCATTGACATTGATTTGAAGGTTGAATAATGAAATCAGATTTGCACTGTGGGAAAGATTATTCTGGCAGCTCTTGGGACAGGATGATGCATCAATAATAGAGATTTAGGACATTATGTCAGTAGTTCAGACAATAGGACTTGACTCATGGTGATATCAGTGAGAATATACAAAATAAGGTTAAATAAGTAGAGAGAATGGCTGATTGGATGTGAAGGGTCAGGGGCAAATAAAAATGTCAAGGATGACATGGGTTTGAGCAATTAAGTTAAAATAGCAGTTTTTATCTGGAGGAGAAATATAAAAAGAATCTACAATGATAGGATATGGAGAAGTGGTAATGAAATCATTATTTAATTTCTTGGCCAAAATAGTATGTTCCCCTGATGACTTGACATTCACATTAAAATTAATTAGTTTGCTGAGTATATTTAATTCTAAAAATTGAGATAAATATTTGCATGAAGTAAGTGCTTAAGAAATATCTTGTGAATTTCAACTGTATCTGATGACTTCTAAGATGTACTTTCCACAGTGTCACAAATTTCTTAGTTAACAGGTTTTGAGATATCCTTGATTTGAAGAAAGGAAATAAAAGTAAATAACAGCTGATCACAATGAATCCATGTATTTAACTTGTAACTGTGTGTGTTTAAAAAACACTCTCCATTCCTTTTACCAGTTTTGTTTAAGACATTGCTATCTGCCTTATGCAGATATTTCAGCCAAGATACTGAACCATCCTTCTCACATTTACTTGCTTTCATGACTCAAATTGGTTTAGAATCTTTGCTAGATTATGATAAGAGTATTCCAGACAGTGGCTTCTAGTCTTACAGAAAAGGAAAGTAGTAATGGAGGTGTTAACAAAAGTAAAAAGGGAAAATGGATAATCATTTAGTTTGTCAAAGGGATCACATATGAGGATGTCCAATAGAAATCAAATTGCAGCAATGACAGTTTCTCAAATGTCATTCTTAATCCTACTTATCATTGCATCTGACACCATTTACTGCTCCTTTGAGATTTCTGGTAGCTAAAGTTACGAGCCACACCACTTGGAGTTGTACTCAAGGTTCATTCTTTTCCAGATATCTGTCCGTGGGCAATTTGTTTAACATCATGATGTCTTACTTTCTTCATTTGAAAATGAGGATCCTAATGTTACATATGTTAGCCTTCATCATCAACATCATTCCAATCACTCCCTTTCTATACTTTACCGTACTCCACCTTCTCTTCTATAGACTCTGTTTGTTAAACCTTTTGGCTGATCCAGTAAGAGCTGCAGGACTGTTTGACTTCATTCTCACTCTCCTTTCTCCTTTGCCAGCATTGTCAGACCCAATTTATTCTTACTCACGTTGAGTATGTATTTATAAAATGCTGCAGACTCTGCCTGTCCCATTTCACAGATATCAGAAGGCTACCTGCCCCTTCCCTGTACTTTTCTCCCCTCCAGAAATGGGGTGATTAAGCAGGAGCAGGGAAGATCGATTTTTTCATTTAGAAGGTCAAGTTTTAGATAGAGCCATGAACTTGAGTGGATTTTAGAGTTTAAAACTTTAAAGTTTTAACTTCCACCAGCTGAGTTCAAATCCTAGTTTCACCACCTTGGGCAAGTTTTATCATGCCTCTAACCTTTTGTGCCCCTTATCAGTATACGAGGTGAAACAAACCTCCCATACTGGGTCTCATAGCACACATAGACACATGGTGCATCTCCAATAAATGGAAGATCTTCAGAGCAGTTTGATTCTGAAAAATAAGTACTGGAAGCATCATTCACTGGAACTGAAAGGCATTTCCAGTAACAAAAGTGAAAGGCAGGAGAAAAATTAGGCAAGAACTCTGGTGGGTGAGAAGAAAGCCTAGCATCAACATTAGAAAACAAGGCTGATTTTGACCAACTTTCATAAGTCACACTAGTTTTATAGGTATGGAAGGTAATGATGATGCCGAGAAAACCAACAAATACAATTTGAAGCTTGTGTTAGGAACCTTCTTCAGTTTGTATATCTGGGAATCAGCACATGTGTTAATAGCATTGCTCCTGAAAAAGTTTGCCTCCAGCTGCTTACATGAAGCTCCGTGTACAATCCTACATGGCACTGCTCCATCACTGCAGCACAAGCTGAGAGCATCCTGAGTGGAAATACTCTCCCACTGGGGCTGCTTAGAGAACCCGCCTGCCACCTAGTGGCTAGGAAAGGGGACCCGGTCTTCTGACTACTGGGGGCAGTGGGGGAAAGGAAAGGAGAGAGGGAGAGTCTGTAAAGAGTTGACACATAAGACCTGGCTCTTCACTAGCATGGCAAAGGATGGTTGTAAATGCCCTGGAGTTTAAAGGCTGTCTGCTCCTTTCAGCCCACAACTCACTGTCTGTCTGGCACTATTCTCCCTGGAGATGCAGTCACAAAGCTGTGTCTGCACAGTGAATACAATTAAACGAAAGCCTCTGGAAATGTCCAAGAGGAAATTAGATAACATGTGCTTTGATGCAGGGATTTGGAGTTTGAAGGTGAAAAAGACAGGCAAGACATCAGAAGTCTGCATCCACTTAGCTCCAGTTCAGCACATTAGCATTCTGGTAATGTGTCTTTTTACGTTCTCCACTAAAGTCAATTCGCTCCATTTTTCTCAAGTGCCTTCACACATTTCAAACATCCTTTAGGTTAAAACAAGTCCTAACGTTGGACTTTTGTTGTGTGTGAATGTTTAAATCAATTTTGTCTATTTTTGTTAGTTAGTCAGTGAGAGGAAAAGTGCTTGTTAATCCACTTGGGTTAGAACATTTCATTCTCATTTTGTTGTCCTGGCAGGCATAGCATGGGGAAGAAAAGCCCATTTTTTGCTTTGGACCATTCTCCAGTCATGGGCTGCATCCATGTTTGTACCCAGTGGCTGGATAATTCTGAGAGAACTGTCCAAAGTTCACTCAGAGCTCATGTTCCTTCTGATTTTCCACCAGGACTCCAGTGCCTTTGCCTGCAACATCACAATTTGCCTGGCTCTGTCAGACTAGTGTGTTTGGGTCATGTATGGTCCTGTTTTCTTCTTTCTGACCAAGACCCTCATGGGTTCCAAAGTGAAGTGGACAGGACACAACACAGTACAGCTTCAATATCTCCCTGTGACTCTGACACCTCTGCCTCCCTCTTACCAGGAGGCTCAGGATTATACTAGGCTCACCTGGATAATCTAGGCTCATCTTCCCATTTCAGATCCTAGCAAGATCCCTTTGGCCATAAGGTACATAGTCACAGGTCTAGGGAATAGGATCTGACCACTTATGAGGCCATTATTTTGGCTAACAGAGCATACTCATGTTGATGTTATTCTCTTCTACTACCTCTCTTGTTCTACTCATGTCATCTAAGTGTGAATAAGGTTTCTTTGTTTGGTTTTGTTTTATTATGGCAGTATTATATTACGAACACAAACTAAAATTCTGAGATTCTAACTGACTTACACCCCAAAGCCTTTTTGCATTTCCTATCAGTTAATCACTCTTCCATCTGGCACTGGTGCAGCTGTTTATTTGGACCTGAATATATGCAGATAACAATCGGTCTTCCAATTACACGTCAGCTCCAGCAAGGCAAATACTATGTTCCTCAAGCAGAAGAGGAGTTGCTTAATGAGCATTTGAGAATCATCTTTGAGACTGCCGTGGAATTTACCTGATGAACAGAGTGGAATGTGTGTTTAGTAACCAAATCATCCAGGAACATAATAGCAGGGTTAGTATCTTACCTTCCAGTGAGCAAGCAATGACTTAGAGTTTAATGGATCTGCAAAACAAAAGTCCTACTGTGGAGTAAACAGAAAAGAAGGAACAATTACCCACTTTCTATATCCTCTTGCAATCCTATCAGTTCTGCTATTGTGTATAATCCAAACATGGTGTTTGGATTCAAGCAACCTTGGGTTTGAATTTGATTTTTGTCCTTTATCAGGTGTGTGCTCTTGAACAGATCACTTACTCTCTCTGAGTTTCAATTTTCTCATTTTTAAAACAAATTTACAATTCTAATATCTCATATAGCCCCACAGTTCTAAAGGTGAGATATGATAGGGATTCCTACCGTAGCAGTATCAGCATTGCTTGTAAATGTGACAGAGATGCTAACTCTCTAGCCCCACCCCATCCTTACTGAATCAGAATCTCTGGGTTGAGGAGTTTTTCCTCTGAAATAACAATAATAATATGCAAAACTCATGCATCACATGATTGAGACTTGCTTAACAAAAGCTGATTGTTTCTTTTAATTGGGAGGTTTATTATATTCACCATGCTTTGATTTTCAGTTCCATTCATTTTGGTAGAGTAAGGTCAGTGATAGATCGATGTTTCTTTACTAAGTCATGATCTTTTTTTCCCAAACTAGAAAATCACATGAATAAATAAGAGAAAATAGCCTTATTGGTCTGCATTTTTGGCTGTGCCATTTTGAAGTAGGCAGACATACAGGCCAATATTGATCAGATTTGTGAGCTGGAAGACCACGCCTTTGCCACACCCCTGTGTGACTTCACGCCCAACCTGATCCCGTCGCCACGCCTCTGTGTGACCTGACACCCTACCTGATACCCCCACCACGCCCCATGTGACATCAGGCTCTATCTGACCATACCTGAGTGCCCACCTGGCCACAAGCCACTCCCCTGTGGAAAATATATAAAAAGGCAGGGAGTGTCGCAAAAGGCACTCTACCTCGGCGTTGCTGTCCCTGATAAGCGGTGGAAGCAGCTCCAGGTGCTGGCTGCTCTCTGAGTGGTGTGGACGCTACTCCAGCTCCCAGACTTTCCCCTCTCTCCTACCTGAACAAAAGCCTTCACTTTTCTAGATACCTCTCTCACTAAATAAAAGCTTAAAATGTACCATGCTGCCTTGTTTATCTGTGCCAGTATTTAGAATTCTTCTCTAAATATTAGGCAAGAACCCCCTTGGGCTTATTAATATTGGGTGATTTAGTAATTAGCCCGTGGTGAAATCATATGGCACCCCAAATTCCGGTAGCACATGTGGCACCCCAGATAACATTTCTAGGGAACTTTAGGGGGCCACATTTCAGTGTAAATTTTAGGGGGTCTTCTCCGATTTCAATTTGAACACCACAAAGGGGGAGTCATGCTCTCTGACAGCCTGTACCATCTGGATCATGCTGTTGTGATGCCAGAGGGCAAGGCCAGGCTGCAAGCTTGTGCACAGGAGCGATGCCGTGACTGTTTCCTTCACTTGTTTTATTGTTTTTTGGCTAAACAGAAATGAAAAAAAATGTAAGCACACATTTGCCTTGTCAAAAAATGCTTCTTATTATGTGATGTATAAAATCAACCACAGTGATTCATCATCTAGTTTTTGCATAATTAAGTAAAGATGGATCCACTTGTTCTGGCCCAAGTTAAAAATCATAATTTTTTTATGAAGAAATATAAATATATTGCCAAAACCACAATGAGAATGAGAGAAATGGCTAAAACCTACAAACCACCAATAAACTTGGAGGAAACCTTGACTTTTGAAAGGCATTTACACTGGACCTTCTTAACCTACCACCTAAGAATATAATGGAAATGTGCAAAGTCATAGTGCCCTGGGATACTGTAATGATTTACTAGTAATGTAAGTAAGATTCTCAAAGTCAAATATTTCCACTTCGGTACCTTTCCTGAAGTATATAGTCATGTATGCCCTCTTGTGTCACAGGAGCTATATGTTAGGATCAACTGAAGTGACCCTGGGATTAGGAAAAAGAAAATCAGATCTCATGGATGTTGGTTGTGAGACACACAGTGTACTATGTTTCCAGTGACCCTGTGAGAGTAATATAGAGCGAGATGAATAGGACAGCTGTCATTTTCCAGAGGCTCCGAAAGGTTAAGTGCTTTGTCTAGGGTTCTAGTTTTTAGGTGACAGAGCCAGGATTATAATCCATGTCTTCGCTGGCAAGGCTATCACTCCTCTACATCATATTACATCTGCCAAGTTATAACATGAGAGACATTGATAGGCTATCTTGTCCATGAAGTCCCCTTAATTGCCAAGAACATGTCACCTTTAGGGTCATTTCTCTGTGACTAAAAATCAGTATCAAAATATGAGATTTTATGTGGCAGAAATGCATTCATCATGGCCTTATTTATAAATAATAACTAAATGGGGTACATGGCAGAGAAAATGTGCCCATTAAGAAAGGTATCACTGGGGCCAGTGCTGTGGCATAGTGGTTGAAGCTGCTGCCCGTAGTGCCGGGGTCCCATATGGGCTCTGGCTGGAGTCCCGGCTGCTCCACTTCTGATCCAGCTCTCTGCTATGCCCTGGGAAAACAGTAGAAGATGGACCAAGTCCTTGGGCCCCTGAACTCGTGTGGGAGACCCAGAGGAAGCTCCTGCCTCCTGAGTTCGGACTGGCACAGCTCCAGCCATTTTTAGGGAGTAAACCAGCAGATGGAAGACTTTTCTCTCTGCCTCTGCTTCTCTGTAACTCTTACAAATAAATAAATATTTTTTTTAAAAAAGGTATTATTGGAGTGAAAAATCTTTGAAGACACATGGATCTGGGTTTAAATTCCAATGTTTGGTTCAGTACTGATTAGCTTACTAACTAAAACCTGCTTAGCTTCCACAAGCCTAAGTTATTTTTGCTTATCTGTGCATGAGGGATAATACTTCACAATACTGTGTGAAGATCTAATGAGTTAATAAATAAAAGCACTTAGCACTGTGCTTGTCCTAAAGCAGTTGCTCAATAAGCGTCTGCAGCATAGAGGATGAAGCAAGTCATCAACAATCATGATCACAAAAGCACTATTTAGCCATTTTCTAGTGAGGAGAAGAGGAAATGACACATAATTTTGGTTGGGGTTGCTGGGGGAGGCATCAAGTTGGATGAGGGAACTGAATCTCTAAACTGAGTGGCCAACAGGAAAACAGGACTCTGACACAAAATGAGGGAGCAGCAAAGTGGCTGTCTGATGGTTCCTTCAGGCCAAGCTTTCCAGAACACAATAGACAGCCTTCTCTTGCTTTTTCCCTGTGAGCTTTCTATGTGATTGCCCACAGACATACATTTTCATGCTTGTAGATTCCTGTGCATACTTTATTTCATATCCATGGATTGATGTTCATGTCACTCCCAACAACAGTGAAACATAATTTTCACCTGGGTTGCTTCACCATCTTTTGAGATTGAATTTAGGAGTTGCCTTCTCAGGAGCCTCCAAATTGGTCTTAGTTCCTGCCTACTGACTCCCACTTTCCTGGGCACTTCTCTCTCCCATCATTTCATACACAACGAAATTTACTGATTTTGTGTGTGAGGTGGTCTCCCACGCTACTCCAGCTTCTCCAAAGTATAGACTCTGTCTTATTTGTTTTTATGGTCCCAGAGCCCAACAATCTATCCAGTATATTGTGATTACCCTGAGGACATTTGTTGAGTTAAATTGGACTGATCGAAATTGGTGGTGGAAAGCATAGGATTTCTTGTATATTTCTTGAGATCTTACTTAATATTGGAAATCCCTCAAAATATTTACACAATAAATGTGCAAACCACCATAAATCTTGTAAATAAATATCACTAGGAGTAAAAATAAGGCAGTCAGATTTTATCCTCACTGACAAAACTTATATAGATATTTGAAAAATCACGATAAAATTTCTATATTTTAGGCAGTCCTTAGCATTGAAACTTCATCTCAAAGCCTTATGTGTACTTTCATGAGCAGTTTCCAAGGAAACTACTTGGGGAGAATTTTACTTCTCACACATTTAATCTCTTCTTTCCTGCTTTTCTCAGTTCAGGCTTCCACATGTGAAGGAGTGGAACGGGGATCATAGTTTAATGGTTATCTGCATGTACTCTGAAGTCAATCTCCATTATTCTAATCTTACCTCTTGTATTTACTCTCTGATAGGGCTTGACTAAGTAAATTATCCATTGTTTCATTTTCCTCATTTGCAAAATGGAGAAAATAATAATTTCCACCCCATAGATTGTCTTGGGGATAAACAGACTTATATATTTCAGGAGATCATTTGATTGCATTTTAAGAGATTTATAGTAGTTCCTGGCCCAAAGATATTTCTGACAAATGCCAATGAAGCTCAAACATCATTCATTCATCCATCCATTAGCCTATTTGACAAGTAATTTGAGTGTTGACTATGTTGTCAGCACTGCACCAATGACACACAGTGAATATGACATAATCCTTGCCCTTAATAAGTTCATGGTATCATTTGTGAGGGGTTATGATGTGTTTATGTGTGTGTGATGCATGCATGTGTGTGTGTGCACACAGATGTAAAATAGTCTGAAAACTGAATAGATAATTACAGCAAAGGATGATATAAATGCTGTAAGTCAAGAAGCATGTGACTTATTTGGTTATAAGCAGGAGAACTTAATTCAGTCTCAGCAGGACAGGAGAGGTTTTCAGTAGAGTGATGTCTAAAATGAACCTGAGTTGGCCAAGGGAGAGGCAGTGGTGAGATGAGGTGGGTGTATTTCATATCAAGGTAGCTGCCTTGCTAGAGCCCTATAGCAGGAAATTGTGAGAGGGTCATGGAAAGCCAGACAGGATGAGGCCAGAAGCAAGTCTGACCAGGGGAGGAGCCAAATCACCAAGGGCCTCTCTTGCCAGATGAAGAAAGTTTGGTGCTATTCTATCCTAGTCAGTGGTTAGAAGCCCTGAAGCCTTAAAAATAGGGACTGAAATTCTTATATAGTTTCTCTTGTTTGAATTGGTTCCTTCAAAAGATTACCTGTAATTCTAGGGAGAATTTACTACTTCTACATTTGAGCTCTTCATAGACTAATGTGTCTCCACCAATAAGATCATGGTGCTACACAGATGCATTGAACTTATCTATTTCTAATTCTGACTCTTTTGGAATACTTGGAGTGCCTCAAAGATTGCTATTAATTTCTCTTTGTATCCCCAGGATCTGGAATAATGATTGATGCTATGTAGGAACTCAATCAATGGAAGCGTGGTTGAAAAATTAAGTTTGGCTTTAGGCAAAAAAAGAATTTCTTGTTATATTTTTAGGGCCAAGCATTACAGGATGAAACATGAACAATAAAATCAGCAAGAGTGATTTTGTATACTATGATCACTGTGTGAGCCCAAGAGCTTCTGCCCAACAGATCTCTGATCACTGCAATCCTCTGCATGTGCAGTTACTGAACACTGATATGTCTCCAGCATGCTGCTTGGCCCTGAGGGAGCTATAAATACTTTTAAGCCAGCATTAGATAGCTGTGAAAATATTGCATTATATTGCATATGTACACAGAAACAACCTCTATATCCCTAGGGCCTGGCAATGCTCAGTCCTCCCTAAATGCAGCTGAATCACTATGAGGGTCAAGGAATGTGTGCTACGTGTATGCTCTACACAATAAAAGCTCTGACTTCAGAAGAGAAAAAGTTTGCGAGATGTTTAAATCTGGTAGGATTTCACTGAGGAATCTGAGCTTTGGAAGAGAAGTAAGTTCTGTAGAGACACAAGGAAGAGGCAGAGCACTTGAAAGGGAGAGAGAGCGAGCATGAACATCACTGCATACAGACTAATTACCTCTTAATGAAATCTAAGCAATTGGAAATCACTGAAGCTCTGAAGATAGGGATGTATTGGAATCACACAAGAGAACCAATTTTCCTAGCACATTATAATCTGGGCAATGGATGTGGATAGGCTGGTACTTGGTTTAACAGACAGAGTGTGTCCTCATAACAATGTTAATTAAAGCAAAGTTAATTAGTTAATTTTTAAAAAAGTCAAATGATAGTTTTTAAAATTAAGCTAAGTTGGAGGCCACACTAATTATTTTGCCATCTGACTAGAATCCTGAGGGAAGTTTTTATTTTCTAAGAACATTTATGATTTAGAGTTAGAGGCCCCTGTTATTAATTTGGTTCCGCATTCTAGAACCCCAGGCCCTGGAGATTCTGAGGCTTGTAGTTAGAACTTTAGCCTCATCAGATTCATGCTTTATTTAGGTCAGAACCAGCTTTGTGTGCACTTGTCAATTTGCAACTGAAGTGAAGGCCTTAAACAGAAGCCTGGCATTATCTCCTTGACAATGATTTGATGCTGTACCATGTTGTTCTGGAAATTAGTGCCTAGAACCAAAATGTTAATCACAGGGACCTCTATACATTGATGGCATAAATAGCATGTTTCTGTATAAAAAAATCTATAGTGACTCATTCCCATTTAAATAAAAATCTCCCTTTGCTATTTCAGTGAATTGAATGACTGACTCTGGGCACTTTTCCTCTTTGTGGTCAAGAATGAGCTGATTTAACCTCCCAGAAAACTGTTGGATCTGTTAGAATTAGCTCTATCCTTTCCTTAGTGCCCAGAGAGTTCAAAGCAATTCTTTCTCCACGACCAGAAGAAATTAGCTCCTTCAGTTCCCTTCTCACTAAAGATATGAACTACATTTCAGGCACCATAAACATGTCTTCTCTATGGATTGTGATGTTTTCCAAAGTGGACCTCTTGGAGGATCAGCTCTTTATAACATTAATAGTGCTGCTTGAGGAGAAAAAAAATGGTCCCATGTACAATAAGCATAGAAAATGATTAGAAAGAGTTAATACATTGATGATTCATTTCTCTACTGCAAGAATTCTTTTTATATCCAACAAAAAGAATAGTTTTTTCAGATATTTTTTGGACAAAAAAACCTTCCTTTTCATGGGAGGATTAATGAGATATTAGACAAAGCATACATACTCCTGTAGGTACTCAGCCCTAGTGACCCTAACCTAAGACATTATTTAAATACTGCCCTATCACTTATTAGTCATGAGGTTGTAGCCAAGTCTTTCAACGATGCAGACCTCAAATTCTAAAAAATAGTAAGGACAATTGCTTCTATGTGCAATATTTTGTGGGAATTATAAATATTAGAATAGCAATACGTATGAATAGTTCTATAAGGAAGCAGAACATGGCAGTCTTTAGCCTTGTGATTCTTTTTGGTTTCTCTCTGTTCTTCTCTCTCTCCCTCTTCCTTTGATGACTACTTCCAGTGTTACTACTAAGCTTTACCACTTTCATGATAGACACTGTTCATTGGCATATCCAGTGAATAAGCTTATTCACCACACACGCCAATGAAGAGTGTCCCCCACTCTTCCCATGTGATTTCCATTATAAAGGCTGACACACATTTTCTTATCATCTATTACAGCTCTAAGAAGCAGTTTTGGAGAATGAGACACAGGAGGATTCTGAGGAGACTTTTGTTTTCCTTAATAAAGGGTTGCAGTGTGTGAAGTCATGACAGCTATCCTGCAAACATTAGTAAGAGGCCTAGAGAATGCTGAAATGCTGGTACTGCTGTTACCATGAGTAGTCTCTCTCCATACATCTTGCAATAGGAAGGAAATGCAACTCAGAGAAACATGATAAGCCTCTGAAAATACACTTTCTGTTATTTTCAGGTAGACAGTTCTGAAAGGTGTAGCTGCCACTTGTTGATTGCTTTCTGTGTGTTGGTACCAACTACTTACATACAAATGCACATATATATATATATATATATATATATATATAGTGAGAAAATGGGAGTAAAAGATAAGTTTATTTTGGTGCAAACAGTTGAAACTCATATAGCTTTATCCATAATATTATTTTCCATGTACCTTTTAAAGATGTCTTTTATTATCTCATTTACTGCTCAAAACATGATTTATTACTTACCACTTTACAATTGAAGAAATGGACTAAAGTACCATTCACATAGCTGGACTTAAATCTAGCTGTGGCTCTAACTAGCATGCTGTAATTGCATCTATTGTCTGCCTGTGTGCATGCATTTCAGAGTGTATACTAAGCTTTGGAAATAGTCACTATAACATTAGGAATCATTATTGCATCCTTTACTGTAAAGTATGCTAATTAGGGTCTTCTTTAACCTGAGGAGTACTTGCTGTTTGCCATTACATATGGAAAGGGCATGTGTAGGATTACCGAGAAAAGAGGTCTGAACAAATCTGAGCTTAATGTTGCCTGCTTCTCCATACAGACAGAAGAAGGAGGAAGAGACCTGAACAGAGCTGGGCCCAGCATGGTAGCTGCTTCTCCCCTAGGACCTACATCCAGAGATTTAGGGTACCTATTTAAGACCATCCAATATCCCAGCTGATGAACTCATTAGCACATTTTAGTGTTCAAGCCTGAGAAGCACAATTAAATGTAGTGATTGAGAATAAAATGTGAAAATATTAGAAATACTCATGTTCATTTGTTTCCCATTATTGAAGATAGGAAGATTACAGATCGTGTGATCTCCTGCCTTCATAAAATGACAAATTGGAAGGGTAGGTAAATTTTTGCATAACTAGTTATATTTTATAATGCGATAAATGACTGTATTAGTGCATCTTGATTTTGAATCTCAGAAAAGACATATTTAGTGTATGAGCTCATGGAAGTCATAGGGAAAAGAAATAGTTTGCATCTCTCTTGCTTTCAAAATTATGGCTTAAAAAAGGAAAGCCGGGAATGGGACGTATGTGATGTAACAGAACTGTGGCTTCCTCTGCCCTTCTTTCTTCACCACATCGACAGCAAGTTCCAGCTTGCATATCCTGCTTGATAGCAAAAAAAAGAAGTCTGTATAATCAGCCTGTGGCCTCTTTCAGATGTAATGTTGCAGACAGATTAGAATTTTGTCATAATTACATTTTAAAAAACCCCAGTAATGCCAAAGGTCCATGTTTACCCTCTTGCAGATTATAATACCTTAATGTACTGACTGAAAAAATTCAATAATCAAAACCTACATGACCCTGAAAGATAAAGTAAAAAAATGGCACAAAATCCTGAGAATTTCTGTTTTCTATCAGCACTATCCATAGTATTTGTTGTTTTTGTTTATCCCTTTCTTTACTATAAAATATAAAGGAGAAAGTAGAAAATACTAATTGAATGTCACTAAAAGTACATTATATTTGTAGTAAAGTACGAGATCAATATAACAATTCTTGAGCTTAGACTGATGACACTAATAGGAGGAGGAATATTTGAAATACACAACACAGGAGGTTTAATATTATGAAAGTTAATAGAACCAATGAAGAATAGCAGTGGGTATACTTGAAGACACACAAGTATGATATGTAACACATTACTACTTTCCCCAAGTCATTTATTCAGCAAGTATACCAATTCATTGCTGAACATTTTTTGTGTGCAGAGCTACCTTTCAGGTAAAGTTAAGACACTGGGGACACAGTGGTAAACACAGTGGTAAACCACATAGAGACACATAGAGACACCCTGACTACTTCTTTTGATATGTACTCCTTAAAGACAGGAAATCTTTACTCCCAATCTATGGGTCTATGAAACAAGGATCTCCTTAATCCCAATTATCACAATCTATGTAACCTATGTAATCTATGATGTAATCTATGAGCATTTATGCCAAAGCTACTGATAACAGGACCTCATTGTGTTTGGAAGTGTTTTTGGAATCAGTTATGATGTAAGAAAGTCCTTTACATGGGGAAGCCATCAGCTGTTGACTCCAGATCATTTTTATATAGAAACTATACAATTACTATTTATGATATTGAGCACAGGCATGAGGTAGGACATAGATAACAGAGAATTGGGTAACTCCTGGGTTGTTCAGGACTATATCCAAAGCTATTTTGTTGGTTTGACCTTTAAGTTATTTAGATATCTCCCAAAGAGAGTTCAACTCTCCCATTAGGAACTAAAATATAAATTATACATTTTTGTGCTTCTATGGGATGGAAATCCAAGGGCTTTTCTGGACTTGAATGAGGTTCAGGCACATGAGAGTACAGCTAAAAGTATAAGATTCTCGGGATGCTCTCAATCTTTATTAATAATAATCCTTTCTGCTCTGCTCTGCTCTGGTGAACTGAAATTTAGCCTACAATGTATCTCCACTCACACAAGACCTGGGAATCACTGCCTTGACTCATTGACTTAATTTTGCTGTCCCTGGCCTCCTGCTTTCATCTACCTATTACTATAGCTTTACTTTCCCAGTGATCTCAATGTTCAGGGTTCTATCCTTGACCCAAGAAAGATGACCTGCATCCAATGACCGCACCCATTCCCCAAACCACCCTCTTCAGTGAGAAGGTCCCAAGACATAAGACATTCTATAGTTTCATGCACTTAGATATCTCTTATTTAAAAGATCCAGAAATCAAAAGCCAGTGCTTCAGCAATAGGGATCAGTGCCCCACTATGCCCCCATAATTTTTACCTTAGGGTTTCCCCAGAGGAGCCCCTCCTCTTCCACAGGTTGACTAGGCTGCTGGATCTGCTGGCTGCGGAGGAAGACTTGCCATCCCCTACATGCATGCGTACCACAGTAGATGTGGTGAATGCGCTGCGCACATTTCTCTCTGGTTTGGCCAGGATGATATACACCTTTGGCACAAACATGCAGCCTAAGGCTACTGTGGCACTCAGGCTGACTGAGAAACACATGGTGATGATTTTGTAGTTGCTGCCAAAGTAGATTGGCACAAAAGCCAGCCATATAATGCAGGTGGTGTACATTGTGAAGGCGATATACTTGGCCTCATTGAAATTAGCTGGAACATTTCTGGTCTTGAACGCATAGAAAGTGCAGCTCAATATCAACAATCCATTGTATCCGAGTGGAGTGACAACTCCTAGGTTGGTAGTATTACAAATCAGATAGACTTCTCGAATGCTTGGGTAGTCGTGCATTATATCAGGAGGCTCCATGATAAAGAGGGCGACAATGATGCCCAACTGGATGCATATGAGAATGAAAGCAATCACTAGCTGGGCACAGGCACTCATGAATCTGGGCTTTTTGGTGCAGATCTTCTTCTTGCTTCCTGCCAGGATCCTTGCAATACGGTTGGTCTTGGTTACAAGGGCTGAATAGCTCATGGCTGGAGAGAGACCAATGCCGATTCTCTGAAGGTAGCAATAAATCTGTTTGGGCTTTGCAATGAGGCAGAAGGTACATAAGTAGCCCAGGCAGATGCCAGCAAGAATGATGTAGCAGAGTTCCCTGCTGGAGGATTTAACTACTGGTGTATCACGGTAAATGATGAAGATTGCAGTAACAAACAGGGTGGCCAGCAGGCCGAGGCAGGCAAACACCACAGCTGCAATGGGCTCAGGGTCACCCCAGCGAAGATACTGTACTGGGATCAAATCACAACCTGCAGAGACATAGATAAATATTGAAAAAGTGGACAAGATGTTTACTTTTGTCACAAGTCCTTAAGTTACAAGCAGCTGCTTATGATCATTTCAGGTTGTCCCCCATCAACCTAGTATCTTATATTACTCATTCCTTGTCATATTCATTCAAACACATAGCCTGTGATAGGTGCTATCCTAGGTTCTGAAACAAAATAGTGAAGAACATATTCCCTGCCCTCCTTAAATGATTATGTATGATTTTGACTAGGACCACAAAGAAGTGTAGCATGTGTTCTGACCCAGTCTGTGTGAGCAAGCACAGGCCTACTACAATTGCAATTGGCAAATGAAGGTGTTTGATTGAGTTTGGCGGTTCGATAGATTTGCCAAAGAGAAGTTAACTGTTAGAAAATGAAGAATGAAAGAAAGCCGTAGTACAATAATGGGTTGTGGCCTAAGATGAGGCTAGCATATGCAGGAAGGGATGTTGTGTGTCAGAGAGCCCTAGATCAATAGGGAATTGTTGTAGAAATTGATGTAGAATAATGATATGATAAGGTGTGTGTTTGTGTGTGTGTGCGTGTGTATGTGTATTTCAAACATTCTTTTTTGTTGCTATATGTGTTTTGGGTGAGTAAAGGTGCAGAAAAATTTGAAAATATTTTGGAGTCATATAGAGTATTTGAATGGATGAGAGAGTGTATGAAAAGAACAGGTATCAAAGATGACCTAATTCAGTAAAGAAAAGTCAGGATTTTGAGAGAATCTGTGGGTGAGATGTTATAGAAGAAAAGATGCCATTGAAAAAAAGGGGCAGTTTTTATAAGAAAAATGACTCCAAAGGCAAAGGGGTGGTGAATCTGAGTAGTGCCACAATTCCCAAAATAATTCTCCATTCCTGGCATCACTTGATTATGGAACAGAAAAAAAGTAACAGAATATAGCATCATTCTTTTTACATTTCTTTAGGACAATGGTTCTCCAATGTGACTGAGGCCTGTAACTCACTGGTAGAATTTCTGATGAGCTAGCCTAGGCATGCACAGGCATCAGAATTTTTAAAATATACTCCCAGTATGCAGCCAAAGTGTAGAACCACTGCTCCAGGAAGGTCATCTCTACAGATAAAGAAAATGAGACAGAGAATTGAGAGCTGTGCTGGGTGAATAGGAGAGGGTGTAAGGAATCTCTAGCACCAAACAACTGAGGAACACAGCAGAGATTATTGATTCCCTACTACTATCTTTTTTCCCTTTCATCTTCAGCAACAGATCTCCACTTGCATTTGGAATGGTTAACTGCGAAGCTAAAACAGTATGTCTTCCAGTCACTATTATAACCAAATGTATTGTATGACTAAGGTTTTAATGAATAAGGAACAGAGAATTCCTTAGGAAAATGACTTATCTTGAAGAGTATCCTTCTTGCTCTTCCCTGTTTTCTGTTTACTGCTTGGACTAGAAATATGATGGCTAGAGCTATAGAAGTCATTTTTGGACTTTGAAATAAATTTTTAAGAATGTAAAACATTCTAGGTCTGGAAGAGAATAGTAGGAAGCTGATTCCCTAATAACCATGGAACCGTCTGGATATATGTATCCATATTTCCCTTGTTATAAGCTACTTTCCACTCCACTCCCACCCTGATATATGCAGTCAAACCAAATCCCAATGGAGATGACAGTAAGGTTTTTCTATTATCTTACCATATCCCACATAGGTTTTGAGTATTGATGGTCACTGGGAGTTTGGGAGATAACAATAAGTTATGATAGCTAAGAACGATTTGTACTTTCCAAAGTCCTTCTAAGGGAAAGCTTTATTGTAGAAGGGAAAAGGAACGAAACATGCTTCTTCCACCTATTTCTGCCCAGCCGGTCTGTTGCTTCAAGATCTCAGTATCATCAGTATTATAGTTAAACCCGTTATGGGTTTCATAGTAGATCCTCAGCACACCTTATAAAAGTTTTTCTATGGAAAATGTATTTTTGTTAAAACAAGTGCTTTCAAAATAAAACATATGTGTATAGCTTAAATAAAAATTATTAATGTAATAACCTATAAACAAATAAACATCTCACAGCTCATGAATATATCTGCACTTGTATCATCCAAGTGCAGCGATACTGCTTAATATGCTGGAGTTCAACTTCTGATACTTTAGTATACCATAGGGTTTAGGTTTATATTTACACATTTGCTCCTTGAAACTATTTTACAAAATGAGAATTTATCATTCTTATCTATATTCTCCCAGAACAATTTATTTACGCACTGACTTCATAATGAAATCTATTAGCTACTTGAGTTTAGTTATAGAGGCCTTTTCCACTGCTAGGTCATGAGTTACAAACATCCTTATGAATTTACAGATATAGGAAACATACTCTTTGCTATATAAGGCAGGAATCCTTTCTTTAGCTAATCAACAAGAGCCTTCAAGAGCCTTAATTTTACCTCTTTTGTTGTGCTATTCTGCTAGGTTTTAATAATGTGTATTTAAATATATTTAGAATTCAAATTTCTGCATACTTAATATATGATAACACTCACTAGTTTTGTATTAGATATATTCTTGAATTCTTCACGTGTAATCCCTTAATATCAGGTATGACACTAAATAAAGCTCATTACATATATGTGTTGGAAAATATGCATGAAACATACATTTAATGTAAAGTGATTGTTTTCACAGTCTTCAAACTTTATACATTAAAATGCTTTCTCCTTAAATGTGAACCACCCAGAAAGCTTTGTGTTTAGTTTAATGATAGTACCATTACACAAATTAATTTTATATTTATTTTCTTCAAATAGAAAATTGCACTCTGATCGGAGCTTTATAATTATTGAAACTTATAGCTGAACACGATCTTAGAGCTTCGAAATACAGTTGTATATCACAATCACTTGAGAACCCTATGAAAATATAATTAAAGTATCAAAACTCGGGAAGATTTTGAATCAGGATATTAGGGTGCAACAAAGGAAAATGTTCCTTTTTTAAAAAATTTTATTTATTTGAGAGGTAGAGTTACAGACAGAGAGAAGGACAGACAGAGAGAAACGTCTTTCATCTCCTGGTTCACTCCCTATGGCTGCAAAGGCTGGAGCTGGGCCAATCCGAAGCAAAGGGCCAGGAGCTTCTTCTGAATCTCCCATGTGGATACAGGGGCTCAAGGACTTGGGCCAAGTTCTACTGCTTTCCCAGGTCAAAGCAGAGAGCTGGATTGGAAGAGGAGCAGCCAGGACATGAACCAGCACCCATATGGGTTGCCTGTGCTGCAGGTAGAGACTTAGCTCACTACACCACAGCAGCAGCCCTAAGGAGTCTTCTTTAGAATTTGCATCCTCAGTGATTCCGTATGTGTGCTTGGTCCTGGAATGCCAACTCAACCTGAGATTATGAACCCAACTTCTCCTCCAATATGTGAAAGTCTTATATGATAATCCTAACTGAGTTGCCACAAAGCTAGACATGGTGGTAGTGGTAGTGAGATAGATTTGCAAGGCAGGAGGCTGTGATAGCAGGTGGAGATTGGAGCATGCAGTCATAAGGGCACAGTTAAGGATCATAAGGGGAAAAAGTTAAACCACTGCACTGGAGAAAATAATCAACTGGTAAAGACATTTCAGAATTAGGATTGGAATAAATTACAGAGTAGACAGAAGAGTCAGAGGGAGAGTATTCTGAGTTAATCACAATATTAGTAAGCAAGATAAAGCCTGTAGAAATAAAGGGTCACATTTTTGGGGAATGATACATAGTTATAGTTTGGATGTGTTGTGTTTTCAAGTATCTAGGACTTTGTGAGCAGATGAATACATAAGGCTAGAGAGAGATCAGGGTGGAAGACATAGTTTTAGGAATTATCTGTTAACACATAGGAAAAAAACAATGTGGAAATAAAGGCAATCAGTGGAAATTCATCAGTGTAGATCATCTAGAAGGGAGGAATAGATGGGAAGCCAAAGGAAATCATTGATTTGAAGGTCCACGCTAGTCTCTTCTAACAATACCACTGCAATTTTTCTTTTAAATAAATCCTTACCCAAACAGCTTGCACAAAGCTATAAGCTCCAGGTTCACAGGTATCTCTCCTGTTAGAATATCATGATGTGAGTATGCCTGTTTTCCCTCTACCACTATTGGATTGATGCCTTTGGAATAAGGAATTGTATCCTTCCTATATTCTATATTCTAACAAATTTAAAGATTTTATGGACTATATTCTAACAAATTTAAAGATTTTATGAGAATGTTAATCTTATTGTGATACAAATTAAAATTCATATTGATTACCAATCTTCTATGATCTGCAAATATTTTTAAAATATATTTTATATTTTCTTGTAATTATTGGACATTTTTTTTGACAGGCAGAATGGACAGTGAGAGAGAGAGACAGAGAGAAAGGTCTTCCTTTGCTGTTGGTTCACCCTCCAATGGCTGCCGCGGTCGGCGCGCTGTGGCCGGTGCACCGCGCTCATCCAATGGCAGGAGCCAGGTGCTAGGTGCTTTTTCCTGGTCTCCCATGGGGTGCAGGGCCCAAGCACCTGGGCCATCCTCCACTGCACTCCCTGGCCACAGCAGAGAGCTGGCCTGGAAGAGGGGCAACAGGGACAGAATCTGGTGCCCTGACCGGGACTAGAACCCACTGTGCCGGCACCACAAAACGGAGGATTAGCCTGTTGAGCCACGGCACCGGCCTTATTGGACATTTTTAAATTAATTTTTAAAATTTCTATTTCATTCTCAGGGTAATGACAAGTTACTGAAAATATATGTTGAGGTTAACTAAGAATCTATTTGCTTATGCTTTCTATTATATAGGTTTAAGCAATTAAATGTGTGTTATATTTTAGATTAAGTGATCTCAATTATTTCAGTGGTATTCCCTCTTCAATGCATACTAGAGTTTCTCCGTTCCTTTGAAATGTATGTACAACATATATTTCTCTCTACAAATTCAGTGAGCCTTAAATTAGAAAGTCATGGCCCATTTTCTGATAACATCTGTTTAGGTAACTTCATTTATCTTTCCTCCCCTTTCATGCTTAATCCACAATTATGATTTCTTAGTATTATCCATAATTTCATAGCATGTAATGCTGTATGCTGAAAATATAACTATTTATTTATTTATTTATTTGAGAAGCAGGAGAGAGAGAGAGATCATCTACTAGTTGACTCTCCAAATGCTTGCTGTCAGGATAGAAATTGGGAGCCAGGAACTCAGCACAGGTCTTGCACATGATAGCAAGAACCCAGTTACATGGAATGGGAGAGGAAGTGGGAAATTAGAGGGGTGTGAGTGGGAGGGACATTATGGGGGGGGGAGCCATTGTAATCCATAAACTGTATTTTGGAAATTTATATTTACTAAATAAAAGTTAAAAAAAAAAGAACCCAGTTACATGAGCCATCACCACTTCCTCTCAGGGACTGCATTAGCAGGAAGCTAGTATCAAAATCTAGAGATGGGATTTGAACCCAGGTACTCTGATGCAAACCACGAACATCTTAACAATTATCTTAACCACTGGCCTAAGTGACCACTTCTAACTATTTTTCTTTAAAGGGAAGGTAAAAGTTTTGTATACATCCATCCTGTGATTCTACCAATGTGTTTCCCACACATCTAGTAACAGAAAGGATAATTCATTGATTTTTTAACCCCTAAAATATCAGTCATAGCTGGCACTCATGCTTGGTGTTTGGGTTTTAATCTTTCAAAGTTCAAATCCTTATAGTTAGTTGATAGTTTCTATACTGTTGCCTTTTCAGACCATGTAGCAAGAATCTGTTCAGACAGAGGGAATGAGAAACAGATGTCTGATGTTCTGTAGTTCAGCCAACCGTGAACTTCTTAAGAAGTTCCGTAATTTTTGTGTATTTTTTTGGGAAAAGGAGGTTGCTGCTGAGAGTCTTGGAGAATAAGATATATATCTCCTCAGGTGCTGACCAGGCCATTTCAGGTGTACAGAATTGATAACAGGTTGTTGTGGGGCTACCTTTAGTACATAAGCAACAGATTTGCTTTCAGACTATTCCACCAATATGCCATTTGTTTGTCTTTTTTCTTTACATTTGCATCTCGAGCATGTTGGCCTGAGATCTCAGGCATATGCAGACTCAGAGTTTTTTTCTGTAATATTCATGTCCTTGATCCTTTAATAATTTTTATTCTTGTGAACCTAAGTTGAAATTTTTCATCACTTTCATAGTTAAGAAGAATTGGAATTGGGGTTTGTGTTTGTGTGTGTGTGTTTTAAGGCAGCTCGGTTTCTATTTTAGCACTTACTGTAATTATAATTTCTTATAATTATAATTTGTTTTATTAATTTGCTATGTTCTGTCTTCACTTGAACATAAGCACCATGATGCTAGTGGGTTCGTCTGCTTTGTTCACAAATGAATCCTCAGCACTGTGCAGAGTCCTCACTCACATGATCTACACAGAAATTCACAGTTAATACATTTACTATTTGCCATGCTTTTTGTGTTTGGCAAAGTTCATGTATTGGAAATTTAATCCCTAATACAACTGTGTTGCGAAGTGGGACCTTTAAGAGATGATAAAGCCACGAGGGCTCTATCTCTACCTCTGTCTCTATTTCAATCTCTATATCACTATGCCCTCTATCTCCATTTATTTTATTTTTAGAAAAAGATTGATTTATTTATTTCAAAGTCAGGGTTACAAAGAGAAGGGGGTGGGGGGAGGTCGTCCAACCTCTGGTTCACTTCAAAATGGTCGCAACAGCCAGAGCTGGGCTGATCCAAAGCTAGGAGCCAGGAGCTTCTCCTGGGCCTCCCACATGAGTGCAGATGTCCAAGCACTTGGGGCATCTTCTGCTGTTTTCCCAGGCACATCAGCAGGGAGCTGGATTGGAAGCAGAGTAACCAGGACTCAAACCGATACCCTGATGGGATAACGGCACTGAAGGTAGTGGCTTTACCTGCTTTGCCACAGCATTGGCCCCCATCTACTTCTGTCTCTATATCTCTTTTCCTTCCTCATGGATGCTCTCCCATTGCCCTTCTCCTTCTGCCACAGTGTGACACAGCAGAAGGCCCTTGTCCCTTGATTTGGAATTTCCTAGACTTCAAAATGGAGAGAAATAACATTTTTTCTCTATAAATTGCCCAAACTGTGCTATTCAATCTGTTGTATCTGGCAGTACAAAACAGCCTAAGACAGTATAAGAAGAAACTTCAAACAGTTCATGGAAATTGGAACTCAAAGACATTTGTTTTAGTGCAAAAGTTTTTCTGCAGACTTTTTCAAGTGTCCTTATGTAATCCAAGTGTATAATTCTCATTCTCATGTATGGGTCTATTCATTCTCAACAAACTGATGATACATTTATGAAGTCCTAAGTTACAGAAATATGTTCCGCTCTCGGCAGAAGTCTAAATTCAGTTCACTTACATTTGACTTTGAGAGGCAAGATATGCAGTGGGGGCAAGTTGTATAACTAGCTTAGTGGCTTACATCTGTCAAACAGTGGGCATATTCTTGTTATGGGCTAGACATTGGATACACGTCTTACGTTTGCTAATCTTGCTTTGAGTAATCCACTGGAAGTACTTGTAAAACAAAGAGTAACACAGTAAATAGCCATCATTGTGAAACAAGTGCCATGTAACTGTTAAGTTCAGATTCAGGGTTCCCAAGAAGGCTATTAATTGCAACTTTTTTTTTTTACTCTAGGGTAGAAAAACACCAAACCAATGAAAGTCCCCAAGTCATTTTTTTCTAGGATTGATTAATTTTTACCATTGCCTTAGCATGCAATAAAACATACTATGATCACTTCCTCAAATAAAAATGTAGTCTGTGTCCAAATTGTTAGACAAGTTTCCTTTCTACATAATCATGAGAAAAAAAAAAGAAGCTCATTTTAATGACTGCCTACTATATGTCAGGTGCTAGCCAAAAAATTGTGAATAATCTTTGTAGTAAGTGAGATAAATGTCATTGTCTCAGTTTTGCAGATGGGGCAAAAGGGGACTTAATAAGAGAGGTTAACATATTGGGACTGAGATTGTTTACATATTTATTTACTTATTCTTACTCTATCTGGAGAGGTTACCTGGTCAATTGCTCCCTGGGAAGAAGTACTGGGGCTACTTAGTAAGAAAGAATCATAGCTAAATACCAATGTCTGCCATGGGCAAGCCAGGGCTGTAGTGGCGTAAGTATTTGATATCTGTTATCCTTACTTTATAAGACCCATTTTTGGTTCAGACTCTTTGGAAAGATTCCCATCCTGGTCTGTGTCCTGAGTGTTGCTGGCAAGAAATACTGAGTGGTAAGTTATTGCCCTTGTGTTTCTAGCACAGAATATCTTCTGAATAGACACTGAAAATCCAAAGCAAGGAAGGGCATGGATTGATCATGGGACATGCCCAGCTTTGCTGCAGAGTAAATTCATGGCTGCTCAGTTGTCACTGGACCCAGCCTACTTCTTGCCCTTCAAGGTTTATTATAGTTTCTCTTAATAGAATTCCTTAAAAGAGCTGAACATTCAGAACTACAGCTTTTATTTTTGTCTTTTTTTTGTACTTAATAGGGGAATTTGAAATTGTACATAAAGATGTATTTTCATAAGGAAAACACAAAGAATGATTTAATAGTAGTGCAGAGTGCTAAAGGAGGATTATCACAGACGCACATTTTTAGCAAATAGCTTTGAAAAATATGACTTCCGGTCATACTGCAGATGAATCAGAACGGGGAAAACACAGCATGTGAGTTTAAATAAGAAAATCTGTTGACTGAGAAACTTTCCCCTCTCTATGGTTTCCCTCTCTTTCTTTACTTATTCCTATTTGCTCTTCTATTTTCCAGATCCTCTTTGAGCATGATTTTTTCTGATTCTTTAAGCCTGAATGACAGGTTCATCCTATGTAGTCTAAGGACTTCCTGGCCTGTGCCTGTCTTTGCTCCTCTGCTTCATGAGGTAGCTGAGGAATTTGAGAGCAGGAGGCTGTTTGTTTATTGCCAAGATTCTCATGGCAAACGCAGTATTTCTCACACATAAGCGGTTAACTAGGTTGGATGAATGAAGTATTACATAAACAGAGAAGAGGACAAGTGGGACTCTGGAGACATACACTTCATTTTCAGCTTGTATACCTGTGTTCCCTGTGAATATACACCTTTTACTGCATTTCCTGTTTTTCTGTACATGAAGAAAAAATAATTCAGAATTCCTTTATTTTTAATGAGAGCTTTAATCTGAGAAAACCCTTGTAGAAGAATTCATGGATGGAAAATTAAAATCCAATGACCAATCAGTGAGGCAATTTCTTAGAATTGAGTCAACATGCTTAAAATTATTCTTGTACTGTACTGACATAAAATATACAAGTCATCACTTTAAAATCAACGGACTATCAGTGGAATTTTATGTGTATAATATGAACTATCATTGATGTTTTACAATTAATTCCTTTTTGCATTTCCTAACTTAGCAGATTCACTGTAAGAACCTTTTTATTAAGTGTTTATATGACACTTATAAAATTGTGGATTTTTTGGAAATAAGCTGCGTACTAAGAAAATATTTTTTCTACTGTCGCTGGTTTTCTGATTTTGTGACTCAGGATTTTTGAATCCACCTTTTAGGCCCTGCTGTGTTCTCACAAACCCTTGATTTTTCTTCTCCTGTGAGACATACCAGGACTGTTCTAAGGCCTGGTTTTATTTTACCTTTTCAACTGCTGGTTGCAAAATCATGTTTTCCACAGAAATGACCTCTTTCTCATCCCAGTCTGTTGATTTCTAAATTTCAAGCATCATTATATTGTAAGTGTCCCCTAATTACAGCTATATATTTAATAAAATGTAATGTTCATGCTAATTGCAGAAAGAAAATTTGGAGCAAATTCTACACATATTAAATGATACATTGGAAAAAGATTAATGGTTTGTTCTACTCATTAAAGAAACTGGAAATTCTTGAGATAGCATAGCTAGAACATTTCATTCAATTTCTCATTCAGTGTATATTACTGAGCAGCCACTCAACTGTGACACTGAATCTAGACTGTGCCAATAGAAAACCAACTGTTTGTTTCTTTAAAATAATGTATGGGTTGGGCGAGTATATGGTGTGGTAGGTATTCGGTGTGGTCGTTGTGATGTCATTTTGGGACACCTGCATCCCATATCAGAGTGCCTGAGTTTGAGCCTCAGCTCTATTCTTCATTCCGGCTTCCTGCTAATACACATCCCGGAGGGAGGGGGTGAAGGGTCAACTAGTTCGATTGAGTTCTTGGCTCCTGGCTTAATCCTGGCCCAGCTCTGGCTGTGGTGGGCAGTTAGGGAATGAATCAGCAAATGGGAGATCTGTCTCTGTCTCAAATAAATAAAAATAAAATTTAAAAAGAAATATATGGGATAAATGTTCAGGTTCTGTTATTATCTTGGTAAGCCTTGCACTGAGCAACATATATTTATGCTTCTTTAATGCCTACAACATTTTTATTGTAGCGTTGGTATCATTAGTTTACCTATTTTCAGTTAAGGAAACTAAGGTATAGTTGAAAATGAAGAGCATTTGAAAGGGATCATAGAAGGAAAAATCCATATATGGAAAACAATAGAAGATATGCAGAGGAATCAGCCACATCCAGAAACCAGATACACAGAAAAATTCTACAGCTTGGTACTATAATGCCTTAAGAAAATTATGACATCCCAGGCAATTGCTGCTGAGAGTTCAGATGGAAAACCAGTAAAAGCTTTTGGAAAGATGATAATACCTAATTGCCTACATCCTAAGGATTAGTGTGAGGACCATATAGGATATTATGCGACTTGAACTACGGCATAACAATTATGAAGTGATAAACAGGGGGGAAGCAGAGAATATGCATAAAACTGTAGTGACTCACATCTACTAAATTGTCTATGTGTTTTATCAGATTGTTTATGTTCTTCTGGGGAAAAGCCAGGCTATTTTATATTTCTAGCCTTTTTATAAATACACAGCCTCAAGTAAATGGTATTATATTGTCTTAAATTGTTTGTAAGTACAAGACAGCACATAACACTCTATGAATTTTTCATTCCACTTAATGTGATTTTTAAGAGGTGACAAGACTGGAAACAATTATCTGCTTCATATTATTCATATAAGACGCAATGCTTTAAGAACCACTTTCCAAGTAGGTTAGATAATGTAGTGGCAAGCACTGTGTTATGTTTTATGTTCTTAGGGGGAAATGTGACAATTTAGTTTGGGTAGACTCTATTTATAAAAAATGGAAATCAATGAAACCATATTATTTTCGTTAGTCTGGCCATATCAGAGTGGGTTTTGACCATGATGACAGGGTTTTGGGCTTGGCCACAAATGTATCATTGTGAAGAAGAATATGGTGTACATTTTTCATTCCATGGTTTCTGGCAAGATGAAAACCAGATTGTTCTCTTCTGGGACCTGTTTAGAGAAGTTCCATTGAGAGGGGCTTTCGGCCCATTCCTTTCCCCTGGAGTGGTGATGTTTACATATAAACATACCATCATTTTACTCATATGGTGGGAAAAACAAATTTATACACTGTTGGAAATTAAGAAATTTAAGAGTAGAAAGGAATTTTACAATTTATCAATGTATGAATCTTAGCATCTTATTAAAATGAAAATGCTTTTTTAGCATTAACTGAAACATCAGGTTCATTATTTGAAATGACCAGTGCACAAAATATCTGATTACATGTCAAGATCCTTTCAAGCCGGCGCCGTGGCTCAACAGGCTAATCCTCCGCCTTGCAGCGCCGGCACACCGGTTCTAGTCCCGGTCAGGGCGCCGGATTCTGTCCCGGTTGCCCCTCTTCCAGGCCAACCCTCTGCTGTGGCCCAGGAGTGCAGTGGAGGATGGCCCAAGTGCTTGGGCCCTGCACCCCATGGGAGACCAGGAAAAAGCACCTAGCACCTGGCTCCTGCCATCGGATGAGCGCGGTGCGCCAGCCGCAGCGCGCCGACCACGGTAGCCATTGGAGGGTGAACCAACGGCAAAGGAAGACCTTTCTCTCTGTCTCTCTCTCTCACTGTCCACTCTGCCTGTCAAAAAAAAAAAAAAAGATCCTTTCAGAGAATCCAGTAACTCATGGTTACTTTTGTGTTGCTTATGGCATTGTCTCAAGGAAGTAGCAAGATTTTACAGAAAGATTTTACAGAAATAGAGAAGAGGGCATGAGCTTTACTTTGCTACTAACTACGTGACTGTGAATACAAATATTTTTGATTTTTGGACTTAGTTTTCTGTAAAATGATTGTCATGATCCCAACTTTGGTGGTTGTCTGAAGAATTAGCTGGCTGAACACAAAATTTTTATCATGATAGGCAAGAAGTACTCAGTATATGAGGATTTGTTCCCTCCATTCTGCATTGGTTTATTTAGCAAATATTTATTGAGTAACTATTATGTTCTAGGAGCCTCGTATTCCCAAGTTTTGTATAAAATATACAAAACAGTTACTTGTCCAAAAATATTATCAACAAAACAAACACATAAATAATGAAAAATATTAAAAAGTAAGACATGAAATGGTGAGAAGATGAGGTAGAGCTAGGTAAGAGGGGGATAGTTTGTGGTATTAAACAGGTGGTTGCTCAGGGTAAATATTAGAGCTTGAAGAAGGGAGAGATAATAGTCATGAGAGTACCTGGGGCAGAATTTTTCAGGCAAGACCTTGTAGGATAAGGGCCTTCCTGATATTATATTGGAAGAACAAAGGACCCATGTTTGTGTGTGTGTGAGTGTGTGCATGTGCACATGTGTGTGTGCAGAGAGGAGGGGGGAGCCTGACAAAGTGCAGGGGAAACTAGGTCAGCTACTAAGCAAAGGCCAGACTTATAAAACATGCATCTGTAAGACTTTTGCTTTGGAATGAGATGGGAAACCTTTGTAGGTTCTTATACAATGGAGAAACTGACCTAATTTACTTTTTAAAAAGCAGTATCAGCTGGGGATATTGGGCAGCTGCTGTAAGTAGAGGCAAAGGAATAATCATGGAGATTCCTTAGGAGGTCATTTCAGGAGTAAAGGTGATGAATGATAATTGCTAAAACCATGGACATTATAGTGGAAGTAATGAGAAGCGGTGCAATCATGGATATGAAGGCGGGATTTCCTGACTCACTAAAGGATATGAGGGAAATCAAAAGATAATGTTATAGTTATTGACCAGAGATATTGAAAGAATGTCTAAGCCATCAGGAGAAATGTAGAAAACCAAAGATAGAGCAGCTGAAGAAGTCAAAGATGGGAATTTCAGCAATTGGAATGTAGAATTTGGGATTTTTACTAGATGTTCAGATAAATATGTCAAGTGGGCAACTGAATATTCAAGCCTGGAGATTTGGTGAGAGGCCTGGGCCAGAAATTTCAAGCAGCAAATCTCCTTGTATAAATGGTATTTAATAACATGAGGCCGGGTATGACCACCAATGAGGGGACTGTAGATAGGAAAGATGATCAAGATTGAGCCCTGTAACTTCCTTATTTCAAATACTTAGTTGTATATTAATGTAAAAATGCAGTAAGTTTGTATTGATAACAGGCACTAGATGCTAGAGGTAGAAAGCAGTAAATGCTACATTTCTTTGGGAAAGGTTAAAATTAATTATTTTCTTGTCAGGGAGGAAGATATCAAAATATACCACATTTTCTTATCCATTCATTTGGTGATGGACACCTTGATGGATTCCTAGTCTTGAATGTTCTGAATTGTGTCACATCATAGTTTTCCTTTTTTCCCTTCTACCTGAAAATATCTCTTTCTATAACCTGGTTAACTTCTGATTTTCACATGCATTGATTCCTTTTGCTTTAAAAAGGTACCTCTGAAATTTTAAGACTTGGTTAATTTTTTCTCATTAGTGTTCCTACAGTAATTGATGCTTACTCTTTTCCTAGCATTTCCTTTAATTTCTTTTCTTCCTCAGTTTTTCATTTCCTCATCTGCCTTGTATCATTTCATTAGACAAGTACTAAGACAGTTCCTACTCTATGCCAGAAAATTTCATATTTGAAAAGAGCTTATTTATTTGTAAGTATCTCCACATAGGTGCTGAGATACTCAGGGCAGGAACTATGACTTCATCACCGCTGTGTACTGAGTCCATAGTGCTATTTTCCACATTTAGTTGGAACTCAATATTAGCTTACGAATATTTTTTCATTTGTGCTAGCACTACATCTGGAATACAGTTCAAATTTTTTTATACATCATATTTACACAATCTTAACTCAGTCCTCTTCTGGATTGGACATGTGATCCCACATAAATGGAAATTCTGGCATCTTCCATTTATATCTGTATTAATAGAATTTAATGTTGAAAATAGTAAAAAATGATAAAAATAATTCATACTAAATGAATAAGTGAACAAATGCATGAAGAAATTATAGGAAAATCAGGGGTTAGGATGTATTTCTATTCAGATTATTGTTCAAACTAGAAGCCAGATAGCAGCATTCTGGAAATGTGTCTCATTTTTAATATCATAAGGAACTGTTTATTTCAATTATAATAATACAAATAAACATTTCCTATCTAAACTTGCAAAAAATTACTCCTAAAGAATCAGGAACACATACAATTAATAAATATCAAAGATTTTTCTCCCCACTTTCTTCATCAAAACTTAATTGCAATAATTAAAATAACTGCCACAGTTTAAACACATTTGAAATGAAAGATATCTGAGCAGCTGAATGATAGTCAATATATGACCATCTATGAGCAAAATATATTCTTTTTCCAAAATTTCCTGAAAATATGAATATGTGAATGATGTGGAAAAGGTATTATAAAAACCCTGGACTTGATTTTTCAATAATTTTGTGATCTTTAACAATTCAGAGTATTGTCCTGAGTTTTTGGTAATTCAGCTGCAAAAAATATTATCTACCTAATAGGATTCCAAAGGATAATGCCTAAGATAGTTATAATTATTAGTAATGAAAAGCAATTTTCTTCCCCATGGTTTAATTTCATATGCTTTAATGCATTAATATGCATTAATTTAATGAAGAAAAACATTCCAAGGAGAAGTAGGACAAGCTGAAGAACACAAACAAAACAAACATTTGAAAGAACAGAGTTACACAAATGCTTGGAGTTATAAAATCTGTCAATGGTTATACCCTCTTGGAGCTCATCCTCTACTCCCGCCCAGATTCTCACCGACTCCCTTTTGTTTAATACTGTTCTCTTTTTTCTGCTCTTAGTGAAGACACAAAGGTTTCAACCTCCAAAGCAATTAGGTAACTCAGGGAACCAAAGGAACTTCCTGGAGAATGCTCCTATTGACATTAAAATATTGATATGCACTGCCTTCCTTCCACTTTACAGCTTCCCACTTAAGTAAGTTAGATTCCTTCATGAGTGAAAAGCAGGAAATCATTCTAATTTCCTGTCATAAAGCTTCCCACTGAGTTACTTCTTAAAAGCTACATTGTGTTTGCTTTTTTCTTTTATTTGAGTGATGGGAAGGTTGCCAGAGCCTGGCAAACCCACCTGGAAGTGCTTCCGCAGTTCTGGACTGGGGAACTAAAGATCTGTGGGGATCTTATACTTTCATTCCATCCCAAATTCTCTGACAGAATGCAAAGGTTCTTTTTAGGACTTTTTTTTTGCAGATATATGGCAGGGAATGTCATATAATCAAAAGTGTCTTGGCAGAGGCCTTTAGAGAATTTTCTGAATGCCAAAATGTTGACTTTCCCTACTTCTTTGATAATCAGCCACCTAATTTTATTAATTTATATTCTAATCAAATCTATTCAATGCTTTTTATGACTACTACAATATCCTAAACCAAACCACCAATAGATTCACATTGATTTGTGCAAAATTTCCTCACAATTGTTTTCTCCTACACTTATTTTACAATTCCCAACTTAGTCTTTAAGTTTAAACCTTATCTTCTCCTGTTAAACATTTAAATATCTTAAAATATAAAATTTTACACATGTATGCAAATCTAGAACAAATGCAAAAATTCCAGATTTAACAAATGGTAATATTTTGTTATATTTGTTTCAAATCACACAGATACACACACATTACAGATGTAACTGAAAACTCTTTTGTAACTCTCATCTGGAAGTTTCTATTTTCTCTCTTTCCAGATGATGATACTATTGTAAAATTAGTATCTCTCCATTTCTTGTTTTAAAATAATGTTCAGTCTTTACATGATGACTATGAAAATCATATTTACAAAGTTGCCCACTGGGGCTGCATTTCCTTTCTTAATCAAGTTTTAGATATTCTTAGAGAAAATTAACTTCTTTAGTACTATTTTCTCCATTAAAGTATAAACATCACAAGAGCAGGGGATTTTTATCTGTTTTGTCCATAGAAAGAGTTTCAGTAGTTAGAACATTGCTTGTGATGAGGTTCATTATACTACACCCCAAAATATGGTAGCTTGGCATACTGAATATGTCAGAGTGAAGGCATTTTAGAAACAGTAATTGTAGGAAAGATTTTCTGACCCATCGTGAGACCCTCAGGTGACAGGTGCCCTCCCTACGCCTGAAGAAAAAGAGTATCCTCATCTCTCCAGATGAGTGGACACTCAGGAATGGGGAAGTGTGCCCAACTCTACAGTGTTCCCTTAGTAATCAAATCCAGCATTAAAACACCAGGCTTGACTGCTTCTTTGTGCCTTAATTTCTTTATAAAGGTCCCTGTGTCACATACAACTTACATGAAATCTGCCTTTTGTTAGAGTCACTAGCCAATGACCTAAGATAGGTGGAAGGAAAGTGCTAGATATCTATTCATTGAATGAATGACTACATAACTGAGTGGAAGATAAAGGGCTTTTAATTTCCCTTAGGGTCAACTTTAACATATTTATAGTGGCTTACAAAAGCCCCCTGAGAGTTGACCTGTGCTTAGCTTTCCTCACTCATCTCTCCCTCCCACTCTCAATTCCTCTTCTGTTCTGTCCAAAACAACACTCATGTCTTTTATTTTAGTTTGGCAAATTCCTTTCTTAACTTTAGTTTGTGCTTGTACCTGATTCATGAAGAGAGCATTTTAAGCCTCACCAATGGGCATTTCTGCCTATATAGATTCCCACACCATCATGATCTCTATTAATTCTACAGGTTTATTACAGGTGAACATTCAGAATACTGATCTTGAGAGAAGCCTTGTGTGTGCTACTGGCTGCCAGCACAGATACCTGACACTTTCTAGACAGAGGCAGTTCTTGCTGTTCTCAGTGAACAAAAGCTGAATTGGCAACATTGTTTATGTTCCACCCTGCCCCATCCTCCCTCTATGATCTTACTTTTTTCTTGTTTTCCTGTTTTTCATTCCAGATCCTCTTTTTCCACCCCTAATTCCTGGTTTCTGAGAATTTATGACTTCTGTTATGAATATGGTTAGCTTATTGATGAAAACACATTCTATACTATTAGACAAGTTACATTTCAGGTATCTTAAACTTTTCAGGTATTCTTAAACTTTTAAAAATAGCTTTGTTGAGGTGTAACTACATGTTATACAATACACCCATTTATAGTATAAAAGTGCTATTTTAGTCCTGTCATGTGAAATAATCATTTGTTTATGTGAGAACATTTTTGTCACCTAAAAAAGATACCTTATACCTTTTAGCTATTACTAGTCATTTTCTATCCCTTCTCAGTCCCAAACACACACACATACAAAGTGTATGGATAAACATACAGATATAGACAGTGTCAGTCGGTTGCTACTCTTATTTGCTTGCTGAATAATTATTCAGTTTCAGGTGGCTCAGATATGTTAATCACGCTAATCTTACAGACTGTGCTGGGATGAAATGAAATGACACTTGTAAGATGCTTCACAGTTTGTGCACAGAGGAAGTGTTAGATATGTATTAGTTGCTGTTATTACAATGTAGGCACTGACCTGAGCTGTCTTGTTACAGGCGGAAGTGGGGTGACTATAAACCAAGGGTCTAGAAGAAAGGCTTGCAAAAATTCCTAAGGCTAGCCCCAAGTGGGCTGTGGAATAGCTGACCTCATCAGAACACTCATCCTGCTAGCAGTTCCAGGCGGTATGTTACTTTGAATCAGTCAGCGAGTTAGGCTTGAAAGTAGATTTAGGCTCTTTGGAAAAGAACTTTGGATTCCAGAGAAAGGTTAAACTTCATACACTATCAATTTGCAGACCTTTCCAAATTTGGCATTTACGTCCTCCAGTCCAATACACAGACATATTCACATATATGCATGCAGTCTTAAGTCAATGTATCCTACTTGAAAAACTCCACTGGTCTCACACCGTCTGGGTGAAGTCCAAATTCCTTAGTTAAAGGCTCTCTTCACAGGGTAGCCTTAGTACCTACTTTAATCTTCATTTGTTACACTTATCATTTTCCTAAGGCTGACACATATTTACTGAAGCAAGGGGCATAAATCTAGAGGCAGGAAAATAAACTGATAACTTATAAGTTACTATAATAGGGACTGTAATAGTCAAATGTGGGAAATATAATTTAGTCAAGTAAAGATTTGAACAGATAGAGAGAAGGAGGGAGTTAAGAATACCTAGGAATTAAAACAATCAGGATTGGGGCCGGTGCTGTGGTGCAGCGGGTTAATGCCCTGGCCTGAAGTGCTGGCATTCCCATATGGGTGCCAGTTTGAGACCCAGCTGCTACGCTTCTGATCCAGCTTTCTGCTATGGCCTGGGAAGGCAGGAGAAGATGGCCCAAGTCCTTGGGCCCCTGCACCCGTGACAGAGACCGGAAGAAGCACCTGGCTTCGGATGCGGCCAACTGGGGAGTGAACCAGCGGATGAAAGACCTCTCTCTATGTAACTCTGACTTTCAAATAAATAAATAAATAAATCCTTTTTAAAAAAATTAGGCTTGATAAGTGGATGGAAATGTGTGGCTAGGTTTAGAGAGGAGTCTAAAATGATGCACAAAGGTGCCATTAAGTGAAAGAAGAGGTACAAGTGGAAACTGGTTTCATGATTGGTAAAAGGGCACAATGGTGAAATTGCTAAATTTGGACATGCTGGGTTTAAATACCCATGGCTTGACCAAGTGGAGATTTTCAGCAAGTAGAGTTATGAGTTTGAAACCGAGGCAGAGCTGAAATTCTGGAAGTTGATAGCATTTAGGTAATAACTAAAACCATCAAAGTAGATGAAATGATTTGGAGAGACTGTGTAGGTGGAGAAGTACAATGCGCTAATGATGGAAACCTGGGAAACATCAGGCTGAAATAGAAAGGACAAAACAACAACACAACCCCCAGAAGTGCTACTTAAGTAGGTCAGAGAAACCTGTAATATGAGGAGGCTAGCAGAGGAGGAAACTTCAAGAGAATGCGCAACATCAGAACAATTGAACAGAGCTATTTGTAAAATAAAGAATGGCAAAGGACCCTTAGATTTTGCAACATGATTGGTGCCAGTATGGTTTGGCAAAATATTTCTTATAGAATAAGGGCAGGAGACATTCTTTTGATGAGTCAAGTGTGAGGAAGACAAAAATAATTATTACTCAGTTGATTAAAAAGAGGGATGAGATAGAACTAATAATTAAAGGGGTTGTCTTTACAATATAGAAAAGGCAACTTTAAGATAATAGTCAAAAATAAAGATGTGCATACCTTTAATACCAGGCAAAATTATAACCCTTTAGCCATTCCTCAATCTTTTCTAGTTTGTGGTCTTAATTATTCAATAATTCTGAAAGAGCTACTTCTTTCTAAGACAGCCATCTTCACTTTTGAAAAAGTGAACTTCATTCAACTCATGCCTCAGTAGTAAGCCTTCCCAAATTACCCAGGGTAGTTGTCCTCTCCCCATTTTTCCCTAATATCTTTTCCTTACTTAGTATTTAAGGTTTTAGTACAATTGTTGCCTGTTTAAATGTTTTTCTCCCGCTTATTAGGACTATGTCTTTCTATTTCCAGTTCCTATTACATTTTCTGGCACAAACTAAGGCCTTAATGTATTAAATTAATTCTCACCTGTAAAGCTCAAAGATATCTCAAACTAATTTTGTTTGTAAGTAAATTAGTTGGGTCAGTGTTTTAGCATAAACAGTTGGGCTGTCATCTGTGATGCTGGCATCCCATGTAGGTGCTGACTCAAGACCTGGATGCTCTACTTCTGGTCTAGCTCCTGGCTGGTGCCCTGGGAGAGCCATGGAAGATGGCCTGAGTCCTTGGGCTCCTGCACCCACATGAAAGGCACTGATGAGACTCCTGGCTTCTGGTTTTGACTTGACCCAGACCTGGCCTTTGCAGCTATTTGGGGAGTGAATCAATGGATGGAGGATATTTCTTTTTCTGTCTCAACTTCTCTCTCTGTAGTTCTGCCTTTCAAAAAAAATAGATCTTTTTTTAAAAAGTAAATTAGTGATCTTTATGAAAAAATAAATTCACCTGTTTACAGGGCATAACATTAGTCAATATGCCTTAACACCTTCTCCAATGAATTCACCTGTATGTCTTATTAATTCTACACCAAATTATGTCCAATCTTCCAATTCTCTGTTAAGTTCAGTCACCAAGAAGTGTTTTCTGCAACGTAATAACTATCCAACTTATCTATCTGCTTCCACAATTAATCCTTCCACAGCTATTCTTCCTTACAGGAGCCAGGATGACATTTTAAATATGTATTTATCATTGTGATTTCCTGCTGCTGCTGCAATCCCTGAAATGGTTTCTCACTGTACTTCATAGCAAAACACTCAAATCCTGAACAGCTTTTAGGCTTCATATGATCCAATCCCTGCTGCCTTCCTTGTCTCTTCTGACACCACTCTCCTGTCTGCTTACCCATGTATAGAACTGTACATGTGCTATTTCATCAGCCATAAACATCCTGCCACTATTACCTACTTGTTATTTCTATCTATCAGGGTTAGTTAATTTTCACTTTTTAAGAATGTCTTTAGCCGGCGCCATGGCTCAACAGGCTAATCCTCCGCCTTGCGGCGCCAGCACACCGGTTCTAGTCCCGGTCCGGGTGCCGTATTCTGTCCCGGTTGCCCCTCTTCCAGGCCAGCTCTCTGCTGTGGCCAGGGAGTGCAGTGGAGGATGGCCCAAGTGCTTGGGCTCTGCACCCCATGGGAGACCAGGAAAAGCACCTGGCTCCTGCCATTGGATGAGCGCGGTGCGCCGGCCGCAGCGTGGCGGCCGCGGCGGCCATTGGAGGGTGAACCAACAGCAAAGGAAGACCTTTCTCTCTGTCTCTCTCTCTCTCTGTGTCCACTCTGCTTGTCAAAAATTAAAAAAAAAAAAAGAATGTCTTTGATTACAACAAATATAATTTTTAATATTTTCATGGTTTTATACTGTTTGTTTTACTTTATATTACTTAACCAGTGTGTGTGTGTGACATCTTTCTCCACTGAAGATTGTTAAGATGCATAAGAACTATGAAATGGGGATGAACTGACATAGGAACCTAGTCTATTTTTTACTTCAACTTCTTCTGCATCCATTATAATACTGAAAATAGCACTAAAATACTTACCTAATTTAAATGAATTCAGGCAAAGACTATGATCATTTCCAGCAGCACAGTCTTACTAATGTAGAACAAAAAGTTATATATTCACTCACAAGGAACTTAGCCATGCAAGATAGCTGAATAAGCAAGATATTTTGTTCAATTTAACAATAATCCAGGTGAAATTAGAAAAGAAATGTAAAGAAGTATCATGGAGAAAAGATCACCAATACTGCTTCTCACATCCCTGCAAAGTAAACTATTCATAGTGTTTTTTTTTTCTTTCTGGCATTTTTACAGTGTGTGTGCACACACATAAATACACCATATGCACCTAGTAGTTCATATGTTCAAAAAATTTTATTGAAGGCTCTGTGTTTAGCACCAAGTTGGCTCTGAAGATAGCAGGATGCATAAGAGTACAAGAAAGCTCACTGTCAAATAGTAAAAGCTGGCTTTAAATGCTATCACAAGGCACTTAGACATTTTATTAAATTATTTTTCCTATAAAGTTTTATAGATAAATACTAACCGCTAAAAAGGACTCAATGCGGTCTGATCTCCAAAGTGCCAGGATGACAGGATTTTCATAGCCAGGCTTTTGAAATAAGCTTCATACATCTACTATAAATAAGCACTTGCCCTGTGAGGCACGGAGTGTATCACTGACGACCTTATAATCTTCTAATGTCAAGGAGTTTTATGCTAAATTTATCTAAGCTTAAAATTACTAGACAACCTGACACACTGCATGACATGCGCTCTGCCTGGAATGCTCTTTTCTCTAGAAACTCAGCTTTGTGGGTTTCCTACACATGTTCCCATGTGTACTAATCCATGTCCTGTTATAATCACATGTTCATTATTTGCCTTTCATTAAACTGTGGACTTCGTGAAGATAAGGTAGTATCTTCGTTTCTTTATCTGTATCTCATTGGTAGGGAAATGGGCACATCTTGTGCATTTAACACTTGTTTATTGAGGAAGAACTGGAAGAAAGGATGATAGGAATCATTGCAGTTTTGCACTGTAAAATCTAGAAACGGCTATGAGAGAAGCACTGGAGTACCAAAAACATATAGGGACATTTTTTTTGGTGTCAAAAGTCAAAAACCAAAACATAAAAAAAAAAAAAAACAGCAACTGCAAAAGCCAAAAGCTATGCAGAAATAAGTCTTGCCCTGTGTCAATATTAATTTAAACATATTAGTCAGAGACTCCTGGTTTCAATTAAGAACAAGTACTAACAGAAATAAAGTTATTTCAGAGAAACTTCTACTTTTTGCTCTTGGGTATGTTATGGTATACTTTGGTCTCTTAGCTGATACTTCTGTCCCTCTTCACCTCAGGTGACACACTGCTTAGCCCTTTTTAGGAACGTCTGGGAGTGCTCTAAGAATGGACTGAGAATGCCTAGTATACAACTAAGGAACTAAGCTCTCATTTGGAAGTCAGGACCTGAGTACAGGCAAATATGTGGCTGAAGATTTTTATGATTCAGTCAAATTTCAGGGAGGTTTGAGTTCTTAAGGGAATTCATAAATTTGTTGTTTCAAGACCACCCAAGATGACAAATACTTGCTCAGAAATAACACCCTCATCCCTGGAGGCATGTGCATGGCTAACATTGTGATACATATACCTGTCAGGTCATCAGTGGGCCAGGATCCCAGCTGGCATGCCTTGCAGGTGTACTCATCAAAGACATACTCATTCTCTTTACAAGGTGTACAAGTCCAGCAACAGCTGACTTCTCCCTTCCGGATCACCTACAGCAAGTATTTAAAAATCTTGATCAACTTTTTTTGGTATAGATTTTTAAAAATCCATTAATCCCTTACCTGAATCCGCTGCTTTCCAATGCAGGATGGCCTTTAGTATACATTCACATCATTTCAAATTATACCAGATAAGCTATATATGCTTTAGTATTATGCTTTAATTATTCTATAATTGAATAAACAGACTGAGTTTAAGCAATGAATTCAGCATCATCAGGTTGGTTGGTATCAGGATCAATAATTAGATTAAATTCAAATTTTGGGTGATTAGTTTTGGAAATCTGTGTTTGTGCTCATGTATACATATACATACATTTACCTGTGTGTTTATGGAATTGAATTTTCCCCAATATCTGTGCTTTTCCTTTCCTTACATTAAAAAATCAATATAAATAGAACAGATTACATGTGCTCGATAGAAGCAATTCTAAGAAGATAATCATAATACATTCCCTTCTCCCTCCTTCAATGCCCGCCCCCTGCATTTCTTTCCTTAAATTAAGAATTTTTTTATTTAAAGATCTGTTTATTTATTTGACAAGAAGAGTTACAGACAGAGGGAGGAAGAGACAGACAGAGAGGTCTTCCATCTGCTGGTCAATCCCCAGATGGCCACAACGGCCAGAGTTGGGCTGATCTGAAGCCAGGATCCAAGAGCTCTTTTCAGGTCTTTCATGTGATGCAGGAGCCCAAGAACTTGGGCCATCTACCCCTGCTTTCCCAGGCCAAGCAGGAAGCTGGATTGGAAGTGGAGCAGCCAGGCCTCAAACAGATACTCATATGGGATGTTGGCATCATAGGCAGAGGTTTAACCTACTGTTCCACAGCCCTGACCCCTTGCTCCCTGGATTTACCTTGGCTTGCCTACAATAATTATATAATTGTAAGTAGAAACCACTCTTTATCCCCTAATGTTCAAATATTTTCCCTATTTATAAAAATAATTGAGAGTTTGTATTAAGTAGAAAGATTATGGCAGAAGATAAAGGTTTTTCTGGAGATAATCTGCCTCTTTCCACTAAAAATCTGGTTTAACAGTTCAGGTTATTCCTTCCTATATTAGTAGCTTTGCTTTACTTATGATGAAGGTAGAGAAGGTCATTATAACTATTATATACCTCTTCATCTAATTGATTTTTAAGACAGTAGTACATAATTGAAATAATTTAACAGTTGAACGAATCCCAGATGTTATTCTTTATATTTCCATGTGCTGTTTTTCCCTATCACTGGTGCATGGATTGCCCTGTGGAATAGAAAACATTCATCAAATGTTCTCACAAATAATTAAAATTGTGATTAATAGCCAGTCACAACAGTGATTACATTTTACAGTCCATGTCTTAGATACTGCTTCTATTCATGTCATTTGAAAACAAAATCATCCAGGTATCCATAACCAAATATAACTGTAATACGGTACATTTTCCTTTACGTTTTTTACTGTTCCTGCTATTGACTCTTAAAATTGAAACAATGCAAGTAGGAAACCATGACAAAAAAACACAAAACATCCTTTTCCTAAAATAATCTTATAAGTGAGGCAAAGTTATTAATAAGACATGACTAATCTAGCTAGATTATTCTTCCTAATAGCATTGACTATTTATAGGATACTCAGTGTATGCCATATGCTGTTATGCCATTACAGCATTAGAACAGCTTTACATGAGGCATATAGTTTTATTTCATTCATATTTTAGGGGAGAAAACTGAGGTGGAGTTAGCTCATACAATTTATTAGTGTAAATGAGGGGTCATATGATATATGCTGGACTTCAAGACTCATGTTTGTAAATATTAAGCCTCACTAGAATATAGACTTCATGATATTTTGAAAAATTCAGGGACATGAATATTGGTGTGGGAATTAAAAGGTGCCAGAGTTGTAGTCTTATTTATAGCCATTAAGTAGTTGAGCAGCCTTGAACAGTCTTCCAGCCAGTGCCTAGTTTCTTCAAGCCAAGCTTATTGCATTATTAATACTTTGTAGGATTTTTCTGAGAATTAAAAAAAAAAATCACACAGTGATTTGAGAAGTGTAGAACACTCTAAAAACATTACATATCTTTGTCATTTATATGCATATCAATTCCCATTACATTTCAGGTTCATGGTCAAAAAGTTTTTTTTCAAGTTGTTAATTAAAGTATCGTTGAGTAACTATTAGATTTTGTAATGCAAGTATGTGCATTTCAAACACTGAAAATTCCTTTTCTGGGTCTTAGGAGGGAATGGCAAATAAATGCAGCTGCATTTTTCCCTTTAGAAATAGGCTGACTATCCATGGTTCAGTTTTCATTTGCTTGTAAATTTCAGTTTCTTAACAACATAGGTTCATAGCCTTTTCCAAGAATAATTCCAATATTATAATCTCCTTTAAAATCCAAAATGATAACATATCTTATTCTGATCATTCAGAAATGATTTTTAAAATTTTTTACATGTTAAGTTCTATTTAATATTCATTTTAAATACAAGAAGTAGTGACAACTTACTTTCACAACAATTTCCATTTTACCTGAACATTATGGAGTAGTGATGTTTTCTTTATGAATAAAAATGTTTAACATATGTGAACCTTTGCTATATTAAACCCTTTCATGGAAACCCAGTTTATGATTTTCAGAACAATGTGATGAGATATTGATATTAATAAAGTTGCTCTGTTGCAACATAAAACTATATTAAGAAAATATTGTATATTGCATATTTAATAGAGTGAAAATGAAATCTAGTTAGGAAAACAGAATTTTAAATTTTTAACGAAGACTAAACAAACATTTTTACAAAATAACTGACATTAAAACTATGATAACTGGAAATCAAATTCTTCCAATGAATAAGTTATTCCAAGTATAATTGTGTAGAAATGTATATATAAAGCAATATTTCAATCAGCCATTAAGCATAAGTTACATGTTCAAACTGTTTTATTATGAAGGGCCAAAAACAAAGAATATCCATATGGTAATTTATATTGTGTGATCTTTCTACAGGAAGCCTTGGAAATTACAAACAATCAATGTTCTAGGTGAGTCTAAAAAGGACTTTACATGAAAAATTCAATTGCAGGATAATTATCTAGGACACCTAACTCTTTTGTCACTATTTATCAAGGGCAAACTTTTTGCAAAGGCTCAAGTTACAAATACTTTGGTGGGGCTATATAATCTCTAGTGCAACTGAACTATGCAACTCTGCCACTTTATCATGAAAATAATCATAAATAATATATAGAAATAAGTTTGGTTCTATTTCAGTAATACTTTACAAAAACAGGCAGCAGGGCAGGTTTAGCTTATAGGCCATAATTTATCAAATACTGTTGTATACAATAAGGAGACATATAGAAATTTTCAGATATTCCATAGCTATCAAGCCATTTAGCAGGTATTGAGAATTTTAAAAAATATTAATTAGTCTTTCTCTTCCTTCCTTCTGCTCATAATGCTTTCTATACTTTGAGAACTACCCTTGGAAGATCCTACTGTTGATTATGATATATTTAATTTTCAATATTAGTCACTGATCAACAAACATGTCAAATGTTTTCTAAATGGAGGGAAGTTGAAGTTCATTGAAAAGACCAACTGCTCCAGGTTTAGTTGCTGATGGAATGTAGTACTATAGTGCCTTAAAAATTTTGGTGAAGAAATAAATTATTTTGATATTATTTTTCCCTAGAGCATTGCACTCACATAGCTAACTACTTCTCCCTTTTATAAAATTATATTATCAACTTTTTTTTTTAAATTGGTTTTTATTTTCTATAATCATGGTCAGATATGGCTCAACCTAAAAGGAACTTTTTAATATCCTCCAGACTTACCTATCACCTTTGTTGAAAATCAACCACAACTCCGGATTCTTGATAAATATATCTTTTAACTACTAACACATGAAGTTGCAGTTGATTTTCTTGAACTTCTTTATTTTCTCTAACACACATATAATTAGTAGATAGGACTGACTGAATCTACTTCTATAATGTTTCTCCCAAATATATCTTTTGCCCCTCTTTCATTTTTCTTGTTTCTTCTCTCATTCAGGTCCCTTGTCATTACCTTCACAGTGTCTTTTCATTCTTAATTCTTTCTTTTTTTAAAATAACTCTACTCATGAATTTTCACCCACCACAGCCCAACTTACGTCAACATTTGGTTGAAATCATTCTCTGGCTCTTGTGTACCAAAATTAAGTCAAATCTATTTAGAATGACAAAACCCTGCACAAATCTGGCTTCAACCTGTTATTTCAGTCTTTTCTTTTACAATAACCATTTAGAGCAATGTGCCCTAGATTATTCACTGTTGTTTCAGAGCAGTTTTCAATGGACTACTTCTGTACTTTTCTGGTTATTGTTCTGTGTACATAAATGATCACTCTGAAAAATACCCATTTTATGAATCAGCAATATTTGGCATTTTGTTCAAAATAACCCTCCCTCTTGCCCTCTCTTCCTCCCTCCCTACTCATACTTATGAAACCACAGCTCTCATTTTCATTTTTTAAATAAAGTTCTCATATTTTATGTGATGCTATTTATCTGTTCCCATGATATATTTCTTCACCTAGACTGTAATTATCTAACAATAAACAACTCACTTACTTTTACATTCTCAGTATTAACAATCACATTAACAGACATTTGTTAAACTAATTAATGTTAATGTTAAACTATTTGTTCACTGAAAACAATGTCTTTGAGACTTGCACAACAGAAAGGGTATAGGCAAATATAGCTCATCAATTGGTTCATTTGGTCAAATCAGACCAACTACTAAGCTTATTGTAGGTGGCACGCTAGATCTCATAATAAATTAAAAACATAAAAGTAGAAAAAGGAAACCCCACATTACTTCTAACATTAAAGGTTTACAATAGAAAAGGTAGAACAAGTGTCTCAAAATTTTCAAAATAGCTAATGATAATTATGAAATTTACAACAAAAATTAAACATAGACTCCATTTTACCTTTATCTGGCCTTTCTCACATGGTTCACTGCACACTGATCTGATGATGCTATTTTTCTTGGACCACACTTCATCATCATCCATTTTTAATTCTCCATTGTCCCAACTTCCAACATTGATGTAATCAAAATAATCTTTTCCCATTTCCTTGAAATTCATTATTTCATACCTTAAAAATAGGGATATAATAATTATTTGAGTAAAGATATATTTAGCTAGGAAAAGTTAATAAATTTCATTCTCCAAAATGTACATATTATCATATAACTAACACTGGAATCTTCCATGACAGTACACTTAGAATAACAAGAACAACAACAACAACAAAAAAAGTGAAAGTGTTTCACTTTCTCTTGAGAGAACTTTTTTTTTATTTCCAAGTTTACACCTGAAATAGAAAATAATCCCATGTGAGAAGGTGACTTGACCCCAGTAGGATGAAAGACAGTTTTGAAACAACTTCAGGTTGAAGTTTAAACAAGGACTACTGTCGGGCTTCTAAAAAAATGTATAAAGGCTTTTGTCTCCACTCAAATAAAAATAATAAAATTTTCCTTTGTTTACCAAGTAAGAAAATTAGTAAATCTCATTTTTAGCATTAGAGAATATGGGGTAATTTAGATTGGACCTAATTTTATCTTTCTTATTTTGCGCATTATTGAAGGTCTAATTCATTGCATTAAAGAAATTTCCCAAATGATGTTAAAGACAAATCAGAAAATAGTCTGTAAAGCACCTCATACAGTATAAAAATTCTGGAAGAGAGAAAAGTAACATGTGTATTCCAACTTTTATTAGCTATTATTCTTAATTTGAATTTAAAGCTAAACATGCAAAGAGGGAAACTCAATGTGCTTAATTATAAGCCTTTTGCCACTTGGAAGAGCATTTCTAGAGAAGCATTTTCTGAAACACTTTTCCCACCTGAGGACACTCGAGAGCATCACTACCCTGTGTCTGCTATTTTAGATACGACTTAGGTACCACACAGTACCCTGTGATTCTACCCCGTGTCTCACAGGAGTGGCAGACAGGCTGTTATAAATGCCTCCTCCAACCTTCCATGCTTAGCACAGCTAGCTATCTGTAAATTCACGTAGATGGAAAATTTTCTATCTTTTGAGTTCCAGTAACCAATTTACCAATGCTTGATACAAAAAAGCTAAGAACAAACCTGATATCAATGTTGAAACCCATATTATAAAATGATGTCATTCAATTTTCATCTCTACCACAGTTGGTTTTGTTTGTTTTTGTTTTTGTTTTCTCACTGTAGGATGTTTTTCAGAGTCCCATCTCTATGTTTTATGGCTGTTTGGGAACTTAGAGATTATCCTGCAGTGTCTTATTTGCAGACTGTAGCACTTTTGGGTAACAGTTTAACCTGCACTTCTAAATCAAAAGTATCAGTTGATGGGTTCCTTTCCTTTCCACTCTGTCATTTATCTCATGGTGGGTGAACCTGCAATGAGTTGAGATATTACTGCAAGGCACTGAAGTGCAAAGAAGTCATGCATTATATCTTTGGTGACTTCAAATACTTAGGCTTTTAAGTCTTCAAAAGGTGACCTTCGGTGAGCAAACAACTTTTGAACATTACAAACTGGGAAAAAGAAGGAAATGTTGATGTCAGGAGGCTTCTTTCTTTGCTACTACTGATTTGAAGAGATACAAAGATTTCACTTCTCACTCAAAAATGAACTGTCAATCTCATTTCTACCAGCTTTTCACTTTGACAAAATCTAGTCCAAACTCTTAATTTTGTGGATAGCAGAGGCTCTTTGAGGTTAATTAGTAAGACATAAATCACAGTCTCTGTGAGCCTCAGATCAGAGAACTGAGTGAAGCCTTTGGATCTCAAATTTGCTATGTATTTTTCTCAACCAAATTGTTCCAACTCTACTCAATATAGCTAAGAGAGATAAATTTTCCACTGCCAAAATATAATAACAATTTGAACCACTTAGATTTTAAGGCTCTTATATCTATGTCTCTTTCATTTATTGTGCGAGAAATGGTAGAAAGTGAAGGGGATCCGGTTTGAAAAATAAATGAGAAAACTTTAAAGAGAAGAATATATTATATTTGAGAGGTAAATGACTTCAAGAAAAGTTAAGTTTTAATTTTGGTTCTACTAAATTAACCTATGACAACTATATTGCAATTGATTCTTGCCTAGAAGACACACCCAAAGATATATTATGATTAATGGTTATAGCTGTCAATATTCAAGTTTGACTTAATCTTCAGTAGAAGTATCTCAAAAACAGAAATAGATAATAATATTTTTTGAAGATTCAGTTATTTATTCCAAAGGCAGAGTTAGAGAGAGAGAGAGAGAAAGAGAGAGAGAGAGAGAGATGGAGAAAGAGACAGAGTAGTCTTCCATCTACTGTTCACTCCCCAAATCACTGCAATGGCCACAGCTGGGCCAGGCCAAAGCAAGGAGCCAGGAACTTATTCTGGATCTCCCACATGGGTGGAAGGACTTGGGCCATTTTCCTTTGTTGCCACAGATACATTAGCAGGGATTATAAGTGGAGCAGCCTGGGGCCAGCGCTGTGGCTCACTTGGTTAATCTTCTGCCTGAGGCACCAGCATCCCATATGGGCACCGGGTTCTAGTCCTGGTTGCTTCTCTTCCAGTCCAGCTTTCTGCTGTGGCCCCGGAGGGCAGTGGAGGATGCCCCAAGTGCTTGGGTCCTGCACCTGCATGGGAAACCAGGAGGAAGCATCTGGCTCCTGGCTTTGGATCAGTGCAACACCAGCCATGGTGGCCATTTGGGGAGTAAACCAATGGAAGGAAGATCTTTCTCTCTCTCTCTCTCTCTATCACTGTCTAAAACTCTACCTGTCAAATAAAAAAAAAACAAAAATATATGAAAAAAAGAAGTGGAGCAGCCTGGACTTGAACCAGTGCCCACATGGGATATAGGTAAGCAGGTGATGGCTTAACCTGCTGTGCCACACCAATGGCCCAAAAATAATTCTGTACATAATAGAGTCTTCTCACAATTTGGGACATGCTCAATCGGACTTGACCCAAATGGTGGAGTTAGAAATGTGCCAGGGGATTCCAACACAATCGCATCAAGGTGGCATGTACCAAGGCCATCTCACTAGTCCAAGTGATCAATTTCAGTTCACAATTGATCACACTGATAGGTCTAAGAGTTAAAGGGATCACACAAACAAGACTAGTGTCTGATAATACTAACTGATAGAATCAAAAAGGGAGAGAACGATCCAACATGGGAAGCGGGTTACACAGCAGACTCATAGAATGGCGGATGTCCTAAATAGCACTCTGGCCTCAGAATCAGCCCTTAAGGCATTTGGACATGGCTGAAGAGCCCATGAGAGTATTTTAGGCATGGAAAGCCAAGACACTCTGGCAAAAAACAAACAAACAAACAAACAAACAAAAAAAACCCTAAATGAAATATCTCTGTGAGTGAGATCCCAGTGGAAAGAACGGGGCCATCAAAGAAGGAGGTACCTTTCTCTGAAGGGAGGAGAGAACTTCCACTTTGACTATGACCCTGTCAGAATAAGATCGAAGTCGGCAAACCCTAAAGGCTTCCATAGCCTCGACAACTCATGACTAGAACCTAGGGAGATTACTGATGCCATAAGCAAGAGTGTCAAATTGTTAAGTCAACAAAAGGAGTCACTGTGTACTTATGTCTCATGAGGGATCTGTTCTTAATGTGTTGTCCAATGTGAAGTAATGGTATAACTAGTACTGAAACAGTATTTTACACTTTGTGTTTCTGTGTGGGTGCAAACTGATGAAATCTTTACTTAATATATACTAAATTGATCTTCTGTATATAAAGATAATTGAAAATGAATCTTGATGTGAATGGAATGGGAGAGGGAGCGGGAGATGGGAGGGGTGTGAGTGGGAGGGAAGTTACTGGGTGGGAAAGCCATTGTAATCCATAAACTGTACCTTGGAAATTTATATTTACTAAATAAAAATTAAACAAAAATTCATTTATCCTCCTCAAAAGTCAAAGAAACAAAATGTATTCCAACAAGAACAAGAAAATATTCTATTAAATCACTTAAAACAAACTAGAGGAAAGCAAGGTTAAGTTGAGCAGAAATAATGAAACTTCCAAATGGTTAAAACATGGTCTGGTGCGTTTAATCCTTCACCCGCAGTGCCGGCATTCCATATGGGCGCCGGGTTCTAGTCCAGGTCGCTCCTCTTCCAGTCCAGCTCTCTGCTGTGGCCCAGGAGGGCACTGGAGAATGGCTCGAGTGCTTGGGCCCCTGCACCTGCATGGGAGACCGGGAGGAAGCACCTGGCTCCTGGCTTCGGATTGGCTCAGTGCCGGCCATAGCGGCCATTTGGGGGGTGAACTAACAGAATGAAGACCTTTTTCTCTATCTCTCTCACTGTCTATAACTCTATCTGTGAATTAAAGAAAAAGAAAAAAAGCCAAATGGTTAAAACTCTAAAAATCAGAGTAGGTTTCCTAAGAAGAGCCTTTCTTTAGCCAATGGGCTGAAGTAAGGTTATTGCCAGGGGAATAATTTGATAGGGCATTAAGAGAATATTGGATTAATGTAGCTTTTAAGATTCTCTCAATCTATAATTCTGATGATAAGGTACTTTTTTTTTAAAAGATTTTATTTATTTGAAAAGTAGAGTTACAAGAGAAAGGTCTTCCATTTGCTGGTTCATTCCCCAAAGATGAGCTGATCCAAAGCCAGGAGCCACGAGCTTCCTGAGGGTCTCCCACACAGGTGCAGGGACCTCCTCCACTGCTTTTACAGGCCACAAGCAGAGAGCTGAATAGGAAGAGAAGCAGCTGGGACAGGACCCGGTACCCATATGGGATGTCGGCGTTTCAGGTAGAGGAAGGCTCAGCCTACTACGCTATAGCATCAGTCCTGATGTTAAGGTACTTTTAGAAACTGTAATCTGTAAATTTGCACTAACTTGGCTAAGTTTTTCATAATAGACACTCTAAACCCTGGTCCAAACAATAAAGCAAATGTATTGATCTGTGCCTTTTCTACCATAGGCAGTGAACCACTAAAAATGTAATATAAGAAAAAAGAACAAAAATCTAAGGTAAGTTCTCATTTGAAGTGTGTATCTGAGAACTGATTATTGTCCTTTCATTATTACTAATGGACTATGTAATCATGGCCATTTCTCTCTCTCTCTCTGGCTCTCTCTTTCTCTCCTCTCTTTTCTTGAGACTCAGTTTTCTTTCCAGGAAATGGTGGGATAGTCTATGATCCTTGTATAAGCAAAACCATGTATTAACAATCCATGAGGAAACAAGACCTGCGTTTGCAATTTCTATTGTTCTGGCCTCATTTTCTACTTGCCCATATGTTTTGGTTTCTTTCTTCATCTTTTCCTGCGTTATTCTTAATCTTTTTAAAAATACTTATTTATTTATTTGAAAGTCAGAGTTACACAGAGAGAGAAGGAGAGGCAGAGAGAGAGAGAGAGAGAGAGAGAGAGAGAGAGAGAGAGAGAGGTCTTCCATCCACTGGTTCACTCCTCAATTGGCCACAATGGACGGAGCTGCACTGGTCTGAAGCCGGGAACTGGGAGCTTCTTCTGGGTCTCCCACATGAGTGCAGGGGCCCAAGGACTTGGGCTATCTTCTGCAGATTTCCCAGGCCATAGCAGAGAGCTGGATTGGAAGTAGAGCATTCAGGACTTGAACTGGCACCCATCTAGGATGCTGGCACTGCAGGTGGTGGCTTTACCCACTTACACCACAGAGCTGGCCCCTTGGCTAATCATTTTTAAAATGTTTTTATTTTTATCCCTCTGTTGGGTTCTTAACTATTCATCTTTGTTACAAAATCTAGTCATTTATGGTGGTTATTTGGTCTAGTGATTAAAACTCTGTTACATTTAATACTTGAATTTGGCTCCAAATTCCAGCTTCCTGCTATTGAAGACCCTGGAAAGTGGTGGTGATAGCTCAAGTAACTGAGTCCCTGACAGCCATGCTGAACACCTGGATTAAATTCGTGGCTCCCAGCTTTGTCCTCAAGTCCAATTCAGACCATTGCAGGTGCTTTGGGAGTGAACCAGTACTTGAGAGCTTTTTCTCTCTTTCCCCCATAAATAAAACAAATAAATAAATATTTTTGCAAAATTTAGTGGTTTTTTAAGGGATGACAATATGAATTCTTATCTTATTCCATGTGGAGTCATTTAATGTAAGCTATTAAGAGAGTTACTCCTATAAAATTCCATACCCTTTTCCTTTATGGAATTTTTTCCCAAATAGTTTAGATTCATAAATCTATACAACTCACAATATACTTTTTTAAATTTTGCATTAAATAGTTACTGGTACTCAGTCTGGTGTTCACTCTCCATGTTTCTCTTGTCCAGTTATGATCAATCCCAGGTAGCAACTAGACATCTTAAACCTTAGTTCTCAATGTAGTCTATAACCCAGAGGTCAACAAACTTTTGGTATGAAAGAATATGAATGTGAACATGTTCCAAAAGACTTTACTTGTAAAACAGGTCAAAGAATTGATTTGGCCACACAACAGAGTTCACTGATCAGTGATCTAGACCACTGGATAGTAAATAATAAAGCTCTGTATTTCTGAATTTCTGTAATTCTGTATTTCTGTAATTCTGAAATACATAGAACTCTGAAAACTGAAGTTTTTCTTAACTCACTTGGTAACAAAACAAGATCTTTTCTGAACTAAATAGTGTTGAAACTTAAACTGAACTCTCATGAGGCTATTTATAGCCAATCACACCTAGTGTGAACATTAAAATATTTTTTCTGCAGAAATAATACTGTTTTGATTAAGGAATTCTGAGCCATAGTATATCAGGAGGCATTATAAGACTATAAAAATTTTTGTAAATTCAAAAATTCTAGATTCTCTAACACATTTGGCACCACAGTTTTCATTTAAGAATTGTGGGCAGATAGCAATCTCATCAGATATAAGGCTTAAAAACAATGATTACAATGTAATCTCCAACAATCTGTAAGTGCAAAGGCCAGAGTGAGCTGCTAACTCCCTCAGCTCCTGTGACTGGTGTTTCAGGTCCCGTGTTCCTTGCTTGGCTGGGGACATCTTTGATCCAGCAGAGCAGTGACTTTTATTCTACAAAAATAAGAACATAATGCCTAAAAATACATTTCTCAGAGAACGGTGGGCTTCTTATTTTGATCCCAGTTAATGATATGGCAGAGTGTTGTATCAGGTTAGGATTTGATGCCCAGGAGACCAATCTAGAATCTTGATCCTATATTTATGATACTGTCTTTGGTAAAACCATTTAATCTTTGTGAGTCTCTCTTTATTTATCTAGAAAAGACAGTCATAATATTATTGACCCCATAGGATGGAAAATTAGAATACTGAGTTAGTGTTTGGCTCAGATAATTTACTCAATAAATGCTAGTTTTCATTTTAGGTAAATGCAACTGGATTTGCAAAAACTTGAAAACGTTTTCCTGAGACTACTCCATGCCCTCAGAGGCCAACTTGGACAATTAATGAGTTACTGTAATACCCAAAATTAGTAAAGTATGGATAGACTCTCAACAACCATGCATTCCAAGAAGTTGTTTGCACAATTTTATGTATGTTACTCTTAAAGAGTACCTATTAATTTCATCTGAGTCTTGAAGGGATTAATACTCAAGAAAAGGTTAAGAACCAATGTCCTGGAAGAACCTCATGACAGCATGTTTAGAGGACTGAGCATGAGGCAATGATGTTCTGTCTCATCCATTAAGGTTTTTGATTGAAATAGAGCTGAGCCATTAGACATTTCCTCACTATTTGGCTTAGGTACCTGTCATGAAAACTTTTGAGCTGGTGAAGAGACAGTCATCAAAGTCTATCAGCAAGTCCTGAGCTGATTCCAGTGCTCCTGAGATGCAAACAGTAATCATAAATCCATTGCATATATCAGAGCTGAGGTCTTGACCTGAGCCAAAGACTGAGCTCATTGGTTAACCTTCCCCAAGAAGATTTACAACAAATACAGTTTCTTTTGGCCCTAACAAAATGCTTGCATTCCCTCACTTGACCCCCCATGGACACAATGAAAAATTAACAAATAAAGAATAATGTGTGAAAAGTCAGTTTATCTTGGCAAACAGTCTGCCTGTAGCAATACTCTTCAATTTTCTAGAAAAGATAAAATATCTGGGTTTAAGCTTGACTATATGACTTGGAATTAGCTGTCACTTAGCATTCCAATGTGTGAGATGGTAACACCTGTTCTGGGACAAGCTCCAGCTCACCTCAGAAAATGGAAATGTGTTGAACTAACAATACTGGTAGAATATGTGCGCACATGGCATGTGAGTTGTGGAAGGCCTCACGAGATCTTTTCTTGGCAGAGTCAACTGCAAACCAAATGTATAGACATTTTCCCAAGCACAGCTGTTAAACATAAGCTATTGCTGGAAGAGTACTTGGGGTTTTGCAATGGGAGAGAAAAGGACCCTAATTGTTCAATGCAAAGCAAAAAGAAGACCCAGCACTATCACAGCTCAGAATATAATTTCAATGACATTATCCTATATGGATTAAAAGTCTCCTGGAAAGAGTCACTTATGAATTTGCAGTATGAGACAGATCCAAATTCTGGTAATTTATGGATGCCTAATCACTTCTCTGGAAGCTAACCTGTAATTATGAGTAAATACATATTTCTTCGCCTCATCTCTATAGATAATAAAGGGCCAGACTTAAGAGAAAAGGAAAATCTAGTCCTCAATAAGGAAGAAAGTGCTTCAGCTAAAAGATAATAAAGTAAAATGTGAGTTTTCACTCACTGTACATAGAACACACCAAATCATATCCCATCAGCCCTATCTCTGGATTGCCAGAAACCGAATTGTTCTGGTTCAGAATAGTTCTATCACCAAAGATGATGAACAGCATACAGGAAATAATCTGACAAAAATGTACAGAGAAAACACAGAGGTTGCTTTTGTTTATCTCTGTCAATGTGGGGCTCCTGCCTCTAACAGTCTTTGAAATGTGCTGATGACACCAAAACACATTTTAAGCATTAGCAGCTATTATTTTCCCTGACCTCAGGAAATGTGCCTTGCCTCTATGTCTTTGTTCACTTTGGGAGGACAAGATTGGACAAAAAAAATGGCCAGGAAGCCTAGAAAACTAACAAGGAGAGAAACCACCATCTTAAGGTCTAGAGGTAGCTATTTAGGCTCCATTGTCTAGAAAAGAACTATAATAATACCTTCCTGGAGAGTCTCCATTTTCATCAAATAGGATCATATCTCCAGAAACCCCAGTAAAGTTGGTTTTCATCAGGGAATCCAAAAGTTTCCGTCCATCAATTGGCTTCATTGCATCACAGAGTCCTGCATAGCCTGGACAGAGGGACATCTGCATGTTGTGGAGCCCATAGGCCATGGAATAGATTGCATTGATCACAAATCCCATCTTGGAGTCTTGAACATGATGTGTTCTCAGAGTCAGAGAACCTGTTGGGAAACAAACAACGGGTTAACTTTCAAAATTAAGTCTACTGCACCTATAGCTGTAGACTAAATCAATACAGAATGCACTAGAGCAATTTTGTGCTAGTTTGAACCAGAGGCAATACTAACGAACAGATGCCAACATGGTATGGTCAATTATTGTCTTGTATTTTCAGGTTTTTCTTTCAAAACCCTCAAGATCTAAATTACCTACAATAGCAAAATTCATTTTCTGCAGGAATCAAATTCTGGGGATGAATGCAAGATAGCACTGTATTTCTGTACCACAAAACTTATCTTGAGAGTGGAATAATTTTCCTAGTGTCTGTTGTGATAGTATATCCTTTTGGTTCAGAAATTGTGAACAAATCTCCAGTTTCTAAGCTATTAAATCTTCTTAGCTGAGCAAATTAGATCCTCTACCATCTGGCCTCAACTTACGTATTTAGATTTATTGCCCACTACTTCTCCAATCTCAAAACATATGGTCTCCATTAACCAACCTATTTGGAACTTATGAAACATTATATAGCATTTAAGCCTCATTAATTAATTAATCAATTAAATAACATTATTGAAGTCAGAGTGTTTATAAAGTTGTGTAATTGGTGATCTTGTAGGAAAATAGAAATGGTTGGTCATGGATTCTGCACTTAAGAAATTTGTCTAGTAATAGTTCTAAATATCTTATTTATGTCCTCACATTCAAATTATAAAGTTCTGGGAGAAAAGGTTGCCAGACAAAGCATTAACTAGTACAGATATTCCTACTATGTTCTTTGAGACAAAATAAGAAGGCTAAAATTTATTGAGTATGTGGAAGAGAGGTAGGGTATGAGGAAAGACATAGGGCTTCAAATTCTTTTTATTAGATAAATCTTATTTTTATTTTCTTTTTTTAATTTTCTGAATGGAAAATGGAATGAAAATGTGATAATTGAGAAAATTTAGCAAATATTGTATTAGAATACTGACAGATGATGGTGACTTAGTCCAGGGCTGGATTCTGATTATATTTTGAAAGCAGAGTGAATAGGATGTGCCAACAGATTGGGTATTAAGTATTAAGGAAAAAGAAGAACCAAGGAAGGACCCAGGAATTCAGTTTAAGCAACTAGATGAATTCAAGAACTCATGAGAAGTGGAAAAATAGGATGGTGGGATTAGGAACCCAAGTGCTGTTGAACAAGGAGATAGTTTATTGGGAAAATACAATAGATCAGGCAAAGGATATTAGTAACCGTGTTTTGGGTGAAACAGTAAATGTGGTGTGAACTATTCAGACTCATACCCATTTTGAAAGTAGAGCTGGCATGACCAGCTGTTTGGTCAGATCTGTCATAGATATTAGTTCTGGATTGAGTTATTTGTTTTCTCCTTAAAATATTTTTCTCTAAGGTTCTGCGTGCAGTCATTTTAAATTCTATATTCTTTCCAATGATTCAAATATCATATATGTGAGGATTCCCTAACACTATAACAGTAAAAGTATAAGGTATTACTTTCTTTTTCTTTTTTATTTAAAATATTTATTTGGGGGCTGGTGTTGTGGCTTAGCGATGCTTATATCCCATATGGGTGCTGGTTATAGGCTCAGCTGTTCCACTTCCAATCTAGCTCTCTGTTAATGAGCCTGGGAAGCAGTGCTCAAGTCACTGGGCCCCTGCACCCATGTGGGAGACCTGGAAGAAGCTCCTGATTCCTGGCTTCAGTCTGGTCCAGCCACAGCTGTTGCAGCCATTTGGGGAGTGAACCAGCAGATGGAAAATCTCTGTGTGTATGTCTCTTCCACTTTCTGTGTAACTCTGACTTTCAAATAAATAAATAATTTTTTTTGTTAAAAAAAAAAGATGTGTTTGGAAGGCAGAGTGACAGAGAGAGGGGAAATAGACAGAAAGATCTTCCATCTACCAGTTCACTCACCAAATGATTGTAAGATCCAGGCCTGTGCCAGTCTAAAACCAGTCAGGAATTCCACCCCAGGCCCCACATAGGTGTCAGAGGCCCAAGTACTTGAGTCATCTTCTGCTGCCTTCCTAGGAGCATTAGAAAGAACCTGGATCAGAAGTGCAATAGCTGAGACTCAAACCAGCATTTCAATCTGGGAGGCTGTTGTTGTGTGTGGCAGTTTAAGCTCCTGTACCACAACACTGGCTCCAGTATCATTTTCAATGTGATATAGATATTGTTGCAATTGATACTTATGACATCCAAATGAGATATGTGCTAGTTTTATGAGGGAATACAGTAGAAAGAGATAGACTAATTTCCTAGTGTCACACAGCTAATAACTTGCATAATGGAATTTAAGATCAAACAGTCTGGCTCTAGAATCCATGTCTGTCAACAGGATGTTTCGCAGCTTCTGAAATCTAAATCCGTAATTTCCTGAGGAACATTGACACTTAACATCTTTTTACTGAATTCATTCTATAGCTCATCTAATTTTAAATGCCCTCTTGTATCTCCCCTACCCATTGCTTTTCTGCCAGCCCCACTCTTACAATCTTAATTTTGGTTCTTGGAAATTTTTATATAATTTAGATGTTTGTATTTTATATTTATGAATACAGCACCAAAATAAAACAAGTCAAAAATTATAAAATGAAAGCTCTTCTCCTTCTTGCTTCCAGACATGTAATGTTTCTCTTTGGAGGCAACCATTCTCAAGATGGGATATGAAATATGCTAACTCTACTATTCCCTCAAGACCTAACAGATTAGTTGATAAATATTTACATAGTCATCTCATGACTGAAGGTATACACACACACTAGTCTACATCCTGGTTTTAACACCATATTGTGGATCTTGAAGTTCTTTTGATATTGGTACACATATAGATATTACATTATTTTTCTGGATGTATAGTATTCTTTTGTATAGCGATAGCATTATATGTTTAACTAGTACCAGAGTACTTTATAATTTTTTATATTAATGTTTTACTTACTAGAGAAGTAGAAACACACACTCAAATGCTCAAGGGGAGAAAAAAAAAGTGAGAGTGAGAGAGAGTTCCCATCACTGATTTACTCCCTAGATGCCCACAATGGCTGGGACTTAGCCAGGGCCAGAGCCAGGTGTTGGGGATGCAATCTGGGTCTCCCAGATGTTGGCAGAAACTCAGTTCCCTGAGCCATTACTAATGCCTTCCAGGGTCTGCATTAGTAGGAAGATGGAGTAAGGCTCCAGAGCCTGGATGTAATCCATTGTGGGGTGTGGGTGTATTTACTTCTAGGTTAAATACCTGCTTCCCTAATTTCTTATGAGTTACTAAAATGGTCTTTTAACATATTTTACCACCCTTAATCTTGTCCTGTTCTAATCTATGTATTCCCATTATATGCATATAGAAAGTGTTCTTTCTAAATTATAAAACTGATTTTGTTAGGCAATTAAAACCATTTAGTTGCTTCTGTCCTGTTTATAGCCAAATTATACTGCAATACCTTGTTCTGATCTTTAAGACCTTTTTTATTCTGGCCTCAATCAACTTCTTCATTTGTAGCCATTATAAACCAGTTATTCAGCATTTTGCAGCCATATAGCAAATTTTTTTCATGTATATGTATTTGGCCCTCTGTACATTTTACTGTTTGTACCTGGACCATACATTCTTTCGGATTTGCTACTTACCAATTTCTGTGCACAACAGAACTTACCTACACTCAGAAATTGCTCCTGATCCTCCTCTAATACAGAGTTAGGTTTCTTCTTCTTTTTTTTTTTTTTTTGTGGTGCCAGATAACTAAGTATCTATATGTCCAGCATTAGCCTATATTTAAGGCTCTGCTTTGTTCTCTTGTAGCACTGTGATGAGTTGTCACTGGTTTCCAGTACCCTGGGGACTCTGGGGACTCACTGAGCATGAGGATTCTGTGTTGTTCACAGATATAGCCCTTCAGACTTGCCCCAAATGATGGAGTTAGAATCGTGCCAGGGGATTCCATACAATCCCATCAAGATGCCATGTACCAAGGCCATCTCATTAGTCCAAGTGATCAATTTCTGTTCATAATTGATCACACTGATAGGTCTAAGAGTTAAAGGGATCACACAAACAAGACTAGTGTCTGATAATACTAACTGATAGAATCAAAAAGGGAGAGAACGATCCAACATGGGAAGCGGGTTACACAGCAGACTCATAGAATGGCGGATGTCCTAAATAGCACTCTGGCCTCAGAATCAGCCCTTAAGGCATTTGGATCTGGCTGAAGAGCCCATGAGAGTATTTTAGGCATGGAAAGCCAAGACACTCTGGAAAAAACAGAAGACCTAAATGAAATATCTCTGTGAGTGAGATCCCAGTGGAAAGAACGGGGCCATCAAAGAAGGAGGTACCTTTCTCTGAAGGGAGGAGAGAACTTCCACTTTGACTATGAGCCTGTTGGAATAAGATCGAAGTCGGTGAACCCTAAAGGCTTCCATAGCCTCGGCAACTCATGACAAGAGCCTAGGGAGATTACTGATGCCATAAACAAGAGTGTCAAATTGTTAAGTCAACAACAGGAGTCACTGTGTACTTATGTCTCATGAGGGATCTGTCCTTAATGTGTTGTCCAATGTGAAGTAATGGTATAACTAGTACTGAAACAGTATTTTTACACTTTGTGTTTCTGTGTGGGTGCAAACTGATGAAATCTTTACTTAGTATATACTGAATCGATTTTCTGTGTATAAAGATAATTGAAAATGATTAAAAAAAACTTGGTGTTAAATTGGAAATTGCATGGATATTTAATCAATTTTTTAAAAAAATAGCATGTAGGATCTCTGTCCTTAATGTGCTGTACATTGTGAATTAATACTATAACTAGTACTCCAAGAGTATTTTTCACTGTGTCCCTATGTGAGGGCAAACTGTTGAAATCTTTACGTAATATATACTAAACTGATCTTCTGTATATAAAGAGAATTGAAAATGAATCTTGATGTCAATGGAAGGGGAGAGGGCGAGGGAAAGGGGAGGGTTGTGGGTGGGAGGGAAGTTATGGAGGGGGGGAAGCCATTGTAATCTATAAGCTGTACTTTGGAAATTTATATTCTTTAAATAAAAGCTTTAGAGAAAAAAAAAAAACAGATATAGCCCTGTACCAAGAACAGCACCTGACATAACTGGCACTCTTAAGATATGTTGAGGATATGAAGGAGGCCATATGGATGACAGGATGACTGCAAGACTGTCACTAAATACCAAGTCTGGTCCTCAAATTGTCAAATCAGTTTACTAGGAAAATCATTCCTTTGTAGAATAGCAGATGCTTAAACAAAAGTAAATAACTACACCAATTTACAACAGGATCTGTCAGATGGACCAGACAACCCCATTAAGAAATCTCATGTTTCATCTAATGAAACTACATGGGGGAAAATTCTGGTCCAGTCACGATGGAGTAAGAATGCTCCATTCCGTTTCTCCTACTAAACACAGCTAAAGGCCCTGGACTGAATACCTAGAGCTGCTAGTTGAGGACTTTGGAAAGTAAATGGTAGCAAGTAGATTAGGGAAGAAAGCCTGAGGCACCACTGAACCATGTATGAGTTCATTAGATATTTTTCCTGTAAAATCTTTAGAGTTTGGATTTATAAGTAGCCTAAAACATGGAATAGTGGACAAGGAGCAGGCAGAAAGAGCTCCCAGAGAAGCCCTATATTTCTAGTTTGAGGAGTAGAAAGAAGGTACCCTACAAATCAGAGAAGGTGAAAGAAATTCAGTTCTTGTATTTTTTTTCTCTCACCCAACTCCCAAGGGTTCCCTGCCAGGGTGATGGCAGGAGGTGACAGTAACAAAGGCAATACTAGCTGAGCAGTTGACTATAACTTGAAGGGCAGTGGCCTTTCTCTGTGACCAAAAGAACTGTGTCCCAAGAGTGTATGTGTGTGTGTTTGGGCGTGGGGGTTGTGGATTTCCTAATGCTGTTCACCTTTTTCTAGCCTCTCTTCACTTGGCTCCATTGCAGGCTGGTCATAGGAACAAAAAGGGTAAGGCAAAGTATCTCAGGTTTCTTGCCAGTGAACCAGCAGGTAAGTGAGAGAGGGTTGGAACTGTGCAGAGTCACGGAAATACCAGAAAGATGGAGCTCAAGGAAGTGATCACATAATATTAAATACGAACTCCTAGGGTCCACCTTAGGTATGCAGGGATGATTTTAACCTGCTTAGCATAGCAAATATTTCAGAACTGAACTATTGGATTTAACATTGTCTAGGTAAGCTGATTAAGCACATGTGTGATAAACTCTGGAACACTGCCCAAACTTTGAAAACTGGTGATGGAACCACAGCTCACAGAAGGAGGCACAAACTTGCAGACTAATGCTAAGGAGGTTGGTTCACTGTTTATTATAAAAACAGTATTATTGGTAATATTTAAACAGTGCCACATTTTTTGGTATGACATATTTGAAATATACTGATCATGAGATGATAAAGACAGGGGACTACATATAATCATTTCAGAGTTATATAAGGGTTCAAGCAACTTTTGCTGATCTGTCTACATTTCTGAACTCCCTATCTTCCTTTTGTTTACAGTCTTTCTTTAAATGTCTTAATTGAATGCCAAGAGTTGTAACCAAATCCTTTGTTCTTAATGTTTTGGCTCTAGAGAGAAATTCCGGTTCATGAATTAAATTATTCATAGAGTCATTCAGAGATTAATTAAGTTATTGATTCCAAAGACATTTATTGAGTTCTTAACTGAATGTCAAACACTGAGGTGGATAGTGGTGATGTAAACATAAATAATATCTGTCTTCTCAAAAAAAAAAAAACAACTTAGCAGGTAAGGCATGAGCTCAGTGGTAGAAGTTTGTAGGGGCCCATGCAGTTTCATCCTATTAGATAAACTTTAAAGCACTAAGCACACATAATAAAATGGTTCCTTAGACTTAGACTTGTTTTCTTATCCACTAGGTGGTAGGAAAGAGAGGGCATGCCATTTAGTTGGCATGTTAGTGTATCCAAAACAGGACTTCTTTCAGTAGTATATATTTTGTTCAAGGATTCTGTTTAGGGTCTATTTTGAGCCAGGCCTAGCCAAGGTATGAAATTCTAAGCATCCTAATTTGCCACTTGCTCTCAGCCTGGATTCTCCTCACAACAGCCTGGAGAGAGGACATAAAAACAGAGAAGGGATACTCCTCGTTCTTGTATATTTTACTAAAATCTGGATCCTTTTTTTCAGAGCACTTAACATTCAATCCTAATTTCAGTACTGTTTGATCAAATAGGAAGCCTCCAAAAATGATTAGCAGAAACTGAAACTGTCCAATCTGTGATTACAACTTAATTTTACAACACTCAAAATATGTTCTTTCATTCACCTAGGGAACTAGAACAGTATAGAAGCTGTTAAACAAAGAGAAATCAGACTGTCTTCATGTAGAATTAGAGAATGTCTGAGATACAAGGGGCGTCAGAGGGTATCTGGTCTAGAAGCTGCAAAAGATGCCCTTGGGTTGAATGTGGCCTTCAGATACGTTTTGTGTGGCATCAATTCTGTCTTAAAGAAATTGCACATAAAGATCAAGCTTTTTAGACTCTTGAAAAATCAGAGGATTTGTCTCCACTTTCCCATATGGCAAATGTTGACCTTTTACTACATTTGCACCCCCTCTCTGATTCCTGTAATTATTTGAGATTAGTGCAATAAGCTTATTTTGTAGATGAGGAAAATAAGATCAAGAGAGGAGAATGAACTTCCCTAAAGACCTACCTTTAGTTAGTAGCAGCTAGCCAAGACTTCTTGTCTCCTAATTCCTTGAATAGTGGTAATTTCATTGAGAGCAAATTATAAATTAAAAATGTTTTCAGCAAATTAGCTCATGACCATTGAGTAAATGGAACAGGTAACTGTTTTAAAGAAAATATACCAATATATCTTGTGTTAGTGCTTATTCTAAGAATTAAAATACTATCATATAGTCTCTGTTATAGTAGTCCCTGTTATTTCTCCCTACTTATCAATAAGGGAAGGAAAGTAAAAGAAAGGAGGATGTAAGGGAAGAGATTCTTGCATTTTCTTATGAAGGTGATTTTAAATTAGAATAATGCAATTGGACAAGATATTATAGCTTTGCAGTGAAAAATAACTGTAATGAAACAAATTCTCCTTACTCTCATTTATTTTCAAAATCTACTCATTTCTTATGCATATGAACAATGGATTCCACTTATATGCAGTGGATGACACAATAATTTGTTTTCTGCTGTGACAAGAGGGCAGAACATACTCTCAAGCCAGAATTAATCTTTTATCATTACACGCTCTCACAGAAACATGTTTATACCTCTATTACTATATGTGATACTTTTGTCAAGCATTAAAGTTATCTATATGCTTGTCTGTGCCCACCAGCGAGTTTGAGTTGTCTGAAGGCTAAAATTTTCTTATTCATCTTGTATCCTCCACAGTTCCTAACACTGTGGCTTAGCGTGAACCATATATTTCTTCATTTAACATTCACTAAACACCTATTTCATTAGTAATCCTCTGACTAAATCATGGGATTCAGAGATTAGTTCAGAATATACAATGTGTTTTATGTGGATGGTATACATATTAATCTTGTTTATCATTGTATTTCCAGCTTCCAGAACAGAGTTCAACATAATCAATAATATGTAAGTGGATCGTAAGAATGATGGATGAACATGGAATAGACTTACTGTACAGAACCTAATATATAGTGGGCCACACAAAAAGTGAACTTATAATTAATTACAAGAATTACATTATATAAATTATAAGAAACTGGTAGCTTCTTGGGAATGTAGATTCAGAGTAATGAAATAAAGAACTGGTTATGTGAACTAGAGCTTAGAGACTAGTTACGTAAAGCAGGAAAGAATAGTCTATGTAAGAGTGCTAGTAACTGATGACATCACACAGATATTCAGCTTCCTGTCAAATACTTTGTGTGCCTATTCTGTGTCAGGTAGCAGAGCAACCCTGGGAAGCAGGAACTGATCCATGTGCCTGTGAAGACATCAATTCCTAATATCTGCAGTGTCTCCAATTTATAATGGTGCCAGAAATACAGGCAGTTGACCTCTAACTGTTCATATTGAAATTCAAATGAACACAACAGCTGCAGAAAGAAGAGTCTCCTTCAGGGGGCTTCAGAAACTCAACAGGGATTGTACACTTGCATGTGCAGAACATCAAATTTTAAATTTAAATGGCTCACCATGAACAGCCAGTTGGCAGCACTCTGAAGGATATGCTATTTCAGATAGCATATCTCTTTCATTCACATTACAGCATTTTGAGGACTTCCATATGGTGTGTAAATGAAATAAGAATTCCAGAGGCACATGAAGGCTAGTAGTTGTGATGTTATTTCACAGAGTGTGTGGCAAAACCCATGTCATCACTCTTCTTACTATAGTAAGGCCAAACTCCTAGACCCGCTCTTTCCTGTTTAGCCTTGTCTGTCCTTTTTCATTGCCAGTACCTTTTTTTTTTGTCTCAGTTTCATGTATTTTATGTATACAGATTTAAGTTCCATTTAAACTGCCTTACAATGTTTTCTGAAGCTATGTGTTTCCCAGCTCTTTCTGGTTAACTTCCTATCCTTCAAAACATAGTCTAATTTCTTCTTCTTTTATTTTTAAAAGATTTTATTTATTTATTTGAGAGCTAGAGTTACAGACAATGAGAGGGAGAGACGGAGAGAAAGGTCTTCCGTCCATTGGTTCACTCCCCAAACAGCCACAATGGCCAGAGGTGGGCTGCTCTAAAGCCAGGTGCCAGGAGCGTCTTCCCAGTCTCCCATGCAGGTACAGGGGTCCAAGTGCCTGGGCCACCTTCTACTGCTTTCCCAGGCCATAGTAGAGAGCTGGATCAGAAGAGGAGCAGCTAAGACTAGCCACAGGTGGTGGCTTAACCTACTGTGCCACAGTGCCAGCCCCTCTAATGTCTTCTTACTGTGAAGTTTTGATATAGCATCCCAAACAGAAGTGAATGATTTTTTTCAGGGCTTCTTCATTTTTAAAACAAGGAAAATAATGCCTTCTGTGGACTTGTGAGAATTAGACACAATACATATAGAAGTCAAGATCTCACAAGAGATAATAAACAATGAAAACGTGCAGTGGTTATTTTATATCGAGTACAATTTACATATAAGAAATCACTAGGTTAATTTGAGACATTTGTAAAATTAGCATTCTCCACATTTGAAAATTTGAGAATTATCATACTTGTTTATTCACAAAATGTTCTAAATTTTAAAAAAATTTTTTTTTGACAGGCAGAGTGGACAGTGTGAGAGAGAGACAGAGATTAAGTTCCATTAAGACTTTTACCTCTAATTAAAAACTAATGAGCATGACAAATGAGAATCCCATTTCATAATAAGCACTGTAATTGAAGTAGAAAATTGCAAAAATGAATTACTTTGCATTATACAAACCTGCAAAGAATTCAGTCACAAAATGCAAAGTTCACACATTATACACATGGGAGATTAACTATCATCTTCATATATGAAATTTGATTGAGAACATAGAAGTAGGTAGTACAGTATACACTTGATAATTTTTTTTATCAAAAACTACTTATGAAGTTATATACTCAGAATGTGGTAGCTTACATCGTCTGAGTGTGGTAGCTACTGTGCCAAAAGTTACAAACTTTTTCATTACAGATATACTTCAAAATGATAATAATGTCACTTTCAACCATAACAATGATTATTTTCTACAAACCATTAAAGGAGAAGAAAAGAGCAGCATATTGGAGATGCAAGATGCTAAGTGCTTTTTATTCATTACCCCACTTAATCATCACAGCAAACATTTAACTAAGCCTTACTTCCTGTCCTTGTTTAATGGAACAATTTGCACGTAGAGAATTAAAGTGATCAACTGCACAAAGTTAAAATGTTGTAATACAGTTTCAAACTCAGTTCAGTCTGAGTTAGACCTGAGATACTATACCAGTATCTCCTCTCACTTCACAAGGTCACCCTTGCGACTACTTGAAAATCAGAGTAATTGTCACTACTAACTTCTGAGAATAGCACTACAGGAGCAAAAAAGAGAGTTTGTGTAAAATATTTCATTTAATAATGGGTGGTATGTACTGAGAAATGACTATTATTCTAATTTGACAGTGAAAAAACTCCGTGATGTACTACCATTATCCCAATTTTTATATAAGGAAACTGAAATTTATTTATGTTGAACCTCCTTTCTATGGGTAAAATGATAAAAAACACATGAAATTGTAAAGCATTGCTAATATCCGCAATGAAAACCTTTTTAGGCACTCTAGCAATACATTGATGCAGAGAATCATGGAGGGATAAATTATAAGAAATCATTTTCTAAAATACTTTCTTGTCTCCTAGACTCAGTTTTAGCTTAACACCAACGTATATGCCCTCAGTGCACTAGACAGATACAATGTACCCCATGTCTCTTCCAATGGGTTAACCTCTTTTATTGTGTGTTGAAAACAAAATCCAGTGACCTAGAAACCACTTTTCCATAAAGTACTTAGTGAGAGACTGATTTTTACTACTTCACATGATTCTGAAAAGTTCTAAACTGGGTTTAGTTTAGCCCAAAATAATATTACAGCAGGTAGGCACAATATAATAATATAAAAACTCCATGCTTGTGAGACTTGGATTCAAATTATAGTTCTTTATTTTTCAGGTATACGTCCTTTCCTGGGCAGGGCAGTAAAGTTATGTGAAATGTAGTTTTCTCATCTAAAAAATAACATCAAAAACAACAATAATATCTGAGAGCAAGAAGAGCAAGTGAGTGCAAGAGCCTGAGGGAACCATTACCTATGTTTCAACTACAGCACATTAATGCTATTATTTTACAGTATATAGATCTGAGAATAGATAATACTGGTTCTCAAGCTGGTTATTCTGGCCTAACCTCTGCCTAAAGTGAGGCAATTCAAAACTGAGACATCATTGTCCTTTGCAAACAATTCCCTGCATGTTAGACCTAGTTATTTTTACAGTTTTAAAAATATTTATTTATTTATTTAAAATATGTATTTATTTATTTGAGTTACAGAGAAATAGAGAGGGTGAGATAGAAACCGTCCACTGGTTTATCCCCCAAAATGGTCACAATGATCATGGCCACGCTACATTGAAGCCAGGAGCCAGGCACTTCTTCCAGTTCTCCCACATGGATGCAGCGTCCCACGCACTTGGGCCATCCTTCCCTGCTTTCCCCAGGCACATTTTGCAGGGAGCTGGATTGGAAGTGCAGCATCCAGGACATAAACTGGTGCTCATTTGTGATACTGGCATCATAGGCAGTGGCTTTATGTGCTATGCAATAAAACCTCTCTCAGAACCAATTATTTTTAGGGGTCAAAGTGGACCTGCCCTTGAGAATATTAAATGAGTCTGATCTCTAGATGTTTCTGCTTTGAATCTGAAATACTTCACTTTCCTGATTTGTCTCAGGATTAATCCATTTTTAGAAATAGTAGAGTAGAAAACCATGAAATTTAAAGCAAGTGATTCACAAGACACTTAATGTGTATATAATCTCCTGGAACATTTTCTAAAATATTATCATCTTTAGAGGCAAGGGAAAAAGGTAAGAAGCTGCATAAATGCCCTATCTACCCTGCCATTATGAATATGCATTGATTTCACTGTAACATGGACGTTTGTACTTTTGATTCATGGACTCTGCAGCTCAGTACAAGGCTCAGTGCAACATCTTGGAGGGAATTACAAAAGGGAGAGAGGTACCAGTTTCCTGACACCTAGTATTCTTTATTTTTTTGTCAAAATGGGATATACATTCATTTATTCATTTCAGAACTATTTACTGAGTGGCAGCTATATGTCAGAGCTGTCCTAGTCAGTAGAGTTTTCATCAAATGTTTGTGAAACATCTAATGCTCCAAAATCTATAAAATTGTCTGATGGCAGCAGAAAAATCTCATCTATGTGCCCATGGTTTCATGTGTTTAGAGTCATAGAGCCTGAGGTTTGAGGCTGCTTTGTCATTCATCAGCTGTGCAACCTCGGGCAAGTCTTTTACCCTTTCCAAGGATTTTTGTTTTGTCATTTGTAGTGAAAGGATACCAACAGTAACTATGTCATCAGAATAATGGGAGCATAAAATGAGGTAGTGTAGGAAAAATATGGGTGAGAATATAACCTAACAAACAAGTGACTGCTTATTCAAAGTTTCTTATGAAAATAATGATGGTAATAAGAAAACTTACACTCTCCCAATTGTGAAATTAAGCAATTGCAATCTTCAAAATTTGGCTGCATAAAATACAATTCCCTTCATAATTTTGATGCATTCCTCATTTTACCCAGATTATGGAAGGCCTTGCGGTTCTTTAATTAGAGAAGATGAAATAGACAAGTTTCCTCCATTCCCTCACTGCCAGAAACTGATTTAGTCCTCCATTACTACCAGTGCATCATGGGTAGTCCTACTATTCGTCCAAATGATTATATTTGTGTATATCTATTGTTTTAACTTAACAGAGTCAAGATAAAATTGGTTTCTGTTTATTGCCAGAAAAATCCTGCAAGAGTAAAATTGTTGTTTGGAAAAGCAACCTGTTATCATCTGGATGACCAGTTACTAATTATGTAATTATTAATTCAACTATTAATTTTTACAATAATTAGTGGGTTGGCACTATTTAGTGTTCCATGGGTTTGTATGGGGGCCTATGTTCCAACAGAGGCAAATTACTTAATTGTATATTAAAGTAGAACCATGCATCAGAAGGTTTCCTGAGCCAAATTATTTGAGAAAGAAAATGCAGACATCAAATTCATTTCACAACTCCTGCTTTCTCTCATCTGGGATAGCAGATGCCTTGCACCCTGGAAGCTAATTTCACAAGGGAAAACACCCGCCAATTACCTGCAACTATTTCAATCTAGTAATTTGGTTTAGAGGAAAAATCACCAGATAAAATGTCTTCTCTCTCTTGTCTGCTGAATGAGCTTAATTTAATATTGCCTGAGAGCACAGAAAGGAAATCCTGGCCCATGCCTACTTCTGAACCTCCTCCAAAGAAGCTGAGAAACATGATGGGAAGAATGACACCAGGGAAACTAGAATAAGAAATTGGAAATTTCAGGCATCAAGGGAACCTTTACTGCAGTAAATTTGCCATCTGCTTCTGAGACAATTAAAACATCAATTTTGATTTCTAAATCTTCCCACATGACATTCAATGATAGCTAGTTTTTCAGGATTTTAAAAATATCTCCCATTTGAAATGATTTACTATCTGATAGACTTTTCAGTTTCACTGTATGGTAGAAAATTAAGTGATATTCTGATGGTACTAAGAAAGTATATTTGATAGAGGATCTAGGAATTAAGAATCCCATAAAACTAGCATGAAGTTCACTAATAATGTAGAGTCGTATCAAACAATGACTATATTTTAAATACTAAATTAAAATGTCTTTGTTATTTGAACCATGGCCATTTAGAATTAAGTCAGCCTACATTCAAAATTAAAGGGATCTATCCCCCCAACCTCAGATTCAAATCTTACACTGGTAAGAGAGTGCCAAAAATCCAGAGAACCAGGCTTTCATAAATACAGGTAAGTCAGCTTATTATCCTAGCCTCATCAAGGGAAGGGGAAACAAAATGGTCAGATCTGCTCTCAGATGAGAATGTGCCCACTTCAGTTTATTTCTACACCAACAATTCATGAGGGAAAAGATAAAACTCTGGTGTCCCTGATGTTTGGAACCCAGAATGACTTCACGCAATCAAATGTGGCCCAGTCAGTGTTTTGGAATCTAGCCAAACTATTTTTATTTTCCCTTAGCAAAGGAGCATTGAGTAAATACTTATATCTAGGTGTCACAGTTTGATATAATGTTAAAAATTATTAAGCACTAGCACTATCCTCTAGAATCATGGGCATTAAGTAGCTAAGTGCTTTACTCCTAAACTGCTTTAACCTAGAGGTGATCATTAATTGATTTTATGAAAAATAATAAGAATCAATCAAACAAAACTCCAAGATACCAAGCTCCTTCCAGAAAAGAAAATGTGATTTTTAGCTTAGAGCAAAGAAGCAGGCTATCGTGACTCTAGTGCCACAGCCCAGGCAAAACAAAAGTGCCAAGTACAACCCAGAGGCAATAAATAGTGAGCACCAAGTATGTCACCAAAACAGAGTCGGTATTAAGTAGCTGGCTTATTTTCAACCAGGTGGACTCACGCTAAACTTTTGCAGACATATTTCTTGATCAATACTTTCAATGTCTCTGTAAGTTGAGAGCAGCTTTTACAAGTTAGACCAGATGTACAGGTATTTGACAATTTGTCCAAGATTACAGAAAAAGAAAATGTAGAAAAATAACACTCCTACTCATGGGTTTTGAAATATGCCATGAGTTATGGAGCTGTAACATAGATAAGGTATTCTAGACCTTTAAGTATTTGCAAATATTGCTTTTATATTGTGGCAGAATTTTTCCAATGTAACATATGCCAATTAAAACAATATGCAAAACAGTGTAACCTGGAACCTTCTTGGCCATGAGTTTGCATATAATTAAACATGCACAAAACTTTTGTTTTCTCTCTAGTGTAACTGAGAGAGATAAGGGGGTGGGTGTTGTGGTGTAGCAGGTTAAGCCTCTACTTGCTGCACCACAATCTCTTATCAGAGCACCGGCTCATTCTTGGCTGTTCTGCTTCTGACCAGATCTCTGCTAATGCTCCCAGGAGGCAGCTGAAGATGGTCCAAGTTTTTGGGTCCCTGCCACTTCTGCTTTTCAAGTAGATGAAAATAAATTTAAGATGAAATAAATACGCATTTCTTTAAAAAATAAAGATATGGGATTTGTATATATTTGAGTTTCACTTCTTCATAGAATGACATTTTTGGCTGAATTATTTTTAATGTTACATTCCTTTACTTATTTTGAAGAGTCGGGATTCTAAGCTCTGTGAAATAGCTAGAAAAAAAAAGTGTGTAGAAGAACTATTCCTTCACATATTTTGTTAGGACTATGTGTTATAGACTGATTTGTGTCCCTCCAAAATCTGTATATTGAAGCACTAATCTCCACATGATTGTATTTATAGATGAGTCTTTTGGAAGACAATCGTATTTGGGTGGGCCATGAAGATGGCTCCACTTATGATGGTATTAGCGACCTTAGAAGAAAAGACTCAGTGCATACAACCCCATCAAGATGGCATATACCAATGCCATCTCAACGGCCCAAGTAAACAATTTTAGTTCACAACTGATCACACTGAAAGGGCTAAGAGTCAAAGGGAATACACAAACAAGACTAGTTTCTACCAATATAAACAGATAGGACCAGAAAGGGAGGGAATGATCCAACATGGGAAGCAGAGTCACAGAAGACTCATAGAATGACAGATGTCCTAAATAACACTCTGGCCTCAGAATCAGCCCTTAAGGCACTCAGATCTGGCTCAAGAGCCCATAAGAGTATTTTAGGCATGGAAAGCCAAGACACTCTGAAAAAGGAAAAAAAGAAGACCTAAAGGGAAGACCTCAGCGAGTGAGATCCCAGTGGAAGGAACGGGGCTACCAAAGAAGAAGGTACCTTTCTCCGAAGGGAGGAAGGGACCTCCACTTTGACTGTGACCCTGTCGGAATAGAATCAAAATCGGCGAACCCTAAAGGCTTCCATAGCCTCAGCAACTCATGACTAGAGCCTAGGGAGATTCCTGACGCCATAAATAATAGTGTCAAATTGTTAAATCAACACCAGGAGTCACTGTGTACCTATATCCCATGTGGGATCTGTCCTTAATATGTTATCTAATGTGAAGTAACGCTGTAACTAGTGCCAAAACAGTATTTTTACGCTTTGTGTTTCTGTGTAGATGCAAACTGATGAACATTTTTACTTAATACATACTGAACCAATCTTCTCTATATAAAGATAATCGAAAAGGAAAAAAAAAAAAGAAAAACTCAGTGTTACATTGGAAACTGCATCAAAAAATTAATCAGTTTCAAATATATATATATATATATATATATATATATATATATTTCATGTAGGATCTCTGTCCTTAATGTGCTGTACAATGTGACTCAATGCTAAAACGAGAACTCAAAGAGTATATTTCACTTTGTGTTACTATATGAGGGCAAGGGGACGAATTCATTACTTAACACATGCTAAATTGATCACATGTATACAAAGAGAATTGAAAATGAATCTGGATGTGAACAAAAGGGTGGAGGGAGCGGACAAGGGGGGAGGGTTGCGGGGGGAGAGGGAAAATATGGGGGGAAAGCCATTGTAATCCATAAGTCGTACCTTGGAAATTTATATTCTAAATAAAAGTTAAAAAAAAAAAGACTCAGTGCATTTTCTCCACAATCCCTACCCCAACCATTCTCTCTCTGACAAGTTAGGACATAAGAAGAAGCAGCCTTTCTACCGGCCATGAGAATAGCCAATAACCTCAGAATGCCCACTTCCAGAAGTGTGAGAAAATAAACTCTGTTGTTCAGTCATTCCATCTATGATATTTTGTTATGGCAACCAGAGTTGACTATGACACTCTGTAAAGCGCTTTACAGGTACTATTCCATGTTCTTCTCATAAGATCTTCATTAGATAGTTCTTTAATATCCCCAATTTATAGCTAAAGAAAGTGAGGAAAGAGTGTTTAAGTCATTTATCCAAAGACATAGAGCTATTAAGTGGCAGTGCCAAGATATAAATTTAGCCTATCAAATGCCAAAGCTTTTGCAAAATCACTTTACTATAATACCTTTAAGGTATATACATTTTCATATTATAAACATACTACTCATGCATCATGATCACATTTGTGACATTTACTTATACGCGAGTTTACCTTATATTACTTTGCAGAAACTTTTAGTTGTAGTGGACTTTGTTCTTCTGTAGTTGCTATCTAACAGATATACACTAGGAAGAGTTTTCATTAGCTACTAGCTTCGAGTTCTTCATGCTTCTATCTAGACACCTCCTCTTTTACTTACTATTAATTATGTGCCAAAGATTCCACAATACCACTGTGTTGCTAAGCTTCCAGCCAAACTCCTCCTATTTATCTACATACACCTGAGCAACTGCAAGCTTGCAATACTTTAAGCAGAACTCATCTACCCCAATCCAGCCCCTTTCTGTATTAAAATTTTCTCAAATACCTAAATTTGAAACTGAATTTATCTCTGTCTCCTCAACCACACAGTAGGTCACACAGGTTTGCTCCATTCTTCTGTTATTAAAAAGTAACTGTTGTGGCCAGCACCTTGGCTTACTAGGCTAATCCTCTGCCTGCAGCACCAGCACTCCAGGTTCTGGTTGGGGCACCAGATTCTGTCCTGATTGCTCCTCTTCCATTCCAGCTCTCTGCTGTGGCCCGGGAGTGCAGTGGAGGATGGCCCAAGTGCTTGGGCCCTGCACCCGTGTGGGAGACTAGGAGGAAGCACCTGGTTCCTGGCTTCAGATAGGTGCAGCGCAACGGCCACAGTGGCCATTTGGGGGATGAACCAACGAAAAGAGGGCTGTGGCAAGAACTATTACACACATTTGCCATGGTTATACAGTATAAATTCATATATAGCATCTGACACTCAGCCATAAAATTGAAATTACAATGCACTCTTTCTATTGGCTCAAGGAATGGCACCATTTATCTCCTCAGGCAATGGTGGATCAGCTTTCTGGTGCTATAGATTACTTTGCAATTTCTAGTGTTACAGAGAAATTGAGTCACACAATAAACACTCTTGATTTTTCTAGCTTCTTTGACTTGCCTAAACACATCAATTTTTCACTGTGTTGTCATCTGTAGTAAAAGATTGTTCTACTTCATAGATGATTAATATTCTACAGTTTGTGTATTCTTTTACCTGTTGAAAGCTACTTAGGTTGTTTGAGTTTTTGGTTTTTATAAATAAGATCACTATGAACATCCTTACCCAAATTCCTAGGATTGTAATGGCTGCTCCATATGCTAAGTGTATGCTAAGTGTATGCTTGTGATGATGGCATCCACATTGGAGAACTGATTTGAGTCCCGCCCAGCTCCTCCACATCCAATCTAGCTTCCTGCTAACACACCTGGGAAGGCAGTGAGGAAGTGCTTGGGCCAGTGCCCCAAATGTGGGACGCCAGGATGGAATTCCTGGCTCCTGGCTTTGTCCTGCATCTATTTGGGGAGTGAATTGGAAGGTGGAAGATCTTTGTCTCTCCTTCTATGCTGGTCTGGTTTCAAATAAATAAACAAATCTTAAAAAGAAGAAACTACCAAACTACTTTTTGGAATGATTAGGTCATTCTTCACTTTATATTCTTAGTGCATGAGATTATTTGTTCTTCCGTAGTCTTGCCAATGCTTGACCAGGCTTTATAAATTTAGCCATGGAAGTGAATGTATAGTGGCATCTTATTGTGCTACTAATTTTCATTTGCCTAATATTAAGGATGTTGAGCAACTCTCAAATACTTATCATTCATCCATCCTTATTGTCTTTTAAGAGAAATGATTATTCTAATAGTTTGTTCATTTCTTCGAACTACATTATTTTCTTTTTTGTGATCAGTTCATATATTCTTTTTTTTAAAAAAGATTCATTTATTTTATTTGAAAGGCAGAGTTACAGAGAGGGAGGGAGGGAGAGAGGGAGGGAGGGAGGGAGTGAGGGAGGCATGAAGCTCTTGACTCCTTGCTTCAGTTTGGCCCAGCCCTGGCAGATTCAGCCTTTGGGGCATAAACCAGAGGGTGGAAAACTTCTCTCTCTCTCTGCCTCTGCTTCTCCCTTTCTGTAATTCTGCCTTTCAAATAAACACATATTTTTTAAAAAAATGTAAATATTTAAGATATACAAAATGATTATTTTAAAAGATTAAGTTATTTATTTATCTGAGAGAATTACAGGCAGAGAGAGGGAGAGGTAAAGAGAAAGGTCTGGCCATGGCTCAATAGCCTAATCCTCCGCCTAGTGGCGCTGGCACACTGGGTTCTAGTCCTGGTTGGGGTGCCGGATTCTGTCCCGGTTGCCCCTCTTCCAGGCCAGCTCTCTGCTATGGCCAGGGAGTGCAGTGGAGGATGAGCCAAGTGCTTGGGCCATACACCTGCGTGGGAGACCAGGATAAGCACCTGGCTCCTGCCATCAGATCAGCATGGTTCACCGGCTGCAGCGCGCTAGCAGCGGTGGCCATTGGAGGGTGAACCAAAGGCAAAAGGAAGACCTTTCTCTCTCTCTCTCTCTCTCTCTCTCTCTCTCTCTCTCGCTATCCACTCTGCCTGTCAAAAAAAAAAAAAAAGAGAAAGGTCTGGGGCCAATGCCATGGCTCACTTGGTTAATCCGCCGCCTACAGTGCTGGAATCCCATATGGGCACCGGTTCTATTCCTGGTTGCTCCTTTTCCAGTCCAGCTCTCTGCTGTGGCCCAGAAAGGCAGTGGAGGATGGCCCAAGTGCTTGGGCCCTCCACCCGCATGGGAGACCAGGAGGAAGCACCTGGCTCCTGGCTTCAGATTGGCACAGGCTGTAGCAGCCATTTGGGGGGTGAACCAAGGGAAGGAAGACCTTTCTCTCTCTCTCTCACTGTCTGTATCTCTACCTGTTAAATTAAAAAAGAAAAAAGAGAGAGAGAGAGAGAGAAAGGTCTTCCATCCCTTGATTCATTCCCCTGATGATTGCAATGTTTGGAGCTGGGCTGATCTGAAAGCAGGAACCAGGAGCTTCTTCCCAGTCTCCCACTCTCGTGCAGGGGCCCAAGTACTTGGGTCGTAGCAGAGAGCTGGTTCAGAAGAGTAGCAGCAGGGACTTGAACTGGCACTTATATGGGATGCTGGCACTGCAGGCAGTGGCTTTATCTGCTAGCCCCCAGGGCCAGCCCTGTGGTGATGTCTTAATACACAGATGGATTATGTTATGATAATAATGATGAAGCTAATTAAAATATCCATCACTTCACATGGTATGATTTTGTTTGTGTCCAATGAGAACACTTAAGATCAACTCTGATTAAACAGCATTGTTAGCTGTGGTTACCATGCTGTACATCATACTTTCAGAACTTCTTCATCCTACATGGTTGAATGTGTGCTCTTTGTTCAGCATCTCCCAGTTTTTCACCATCTTGCAGTCCCCATCTCGTACCAATCCGCTTCCTTTTTTGGCTTTAAATTTTTATTTAGACTCCATATATAACTCATATCATGTAGTATTTGTCTTTCTGTGTCTTGTTTATTTCCCTTAGCTTATCTTTCAGCTTTCATCCATAATGTCAAAAATGGCAGGATTTCCTTCTTTTTAAAGACTGAATAATATCCATTGTGTGCTTGTATCTGCTCTGTGTGTCTCATTTTCTTTGCTCATTTGTTGACAGACCCTGTAATTTATTCTACATATTAGCTATTGTGAATTACATTGTAATGAGCATGGGATGCAGATCTCTTTTTAAGACACTGATGTTATTTCATTTGGATATACACCCAGAAATGGGATTGGTGGATCATAAAGGAGTTCGTTTATTAATTTCTTCAGGAATCTTCATTCTGTTTTCCATAATGACTAAACCAACTTACATAATGACTAAACCCAATTTTAAGCGGTTCCCTTTTCTCTACATTTTTGCCAACACTTGTATTTTCTCTTGAAGAGAACCATTTTAGTAGGTGTGAGTTGATGTTTCACCATAATTTGGAGTTTTACTTTGATGATGATTAATGATGTTGAGTGTCTTTTTATATATCTCTTATAGATTTGTGTGTTTTCTTTTGTGAAACTTATATTAAGGTGATTAATTAATTTGTAATCTGGTTATTTATTAGATTTATTTTTGCTATTAAGTTGTTCAAGTTATTTATATATTTGGTGTACTAATGTTTTATCAGATATATGGTTGCAAATCTTTTTCCCATTTCTACCTTTTTATTCTCTATATTATATTTTTGGCTGTGTAGGAGATTTTTAGTTTGAGGTAATCCCACTTGTCTCTTGCTTTAGTTTCTTATGTTTTTGGATACAACTCCAAAAAAAAAAAAATCATTGTCTAGGCCAATGTTAATCCACTTTGAGTTAGTTTTCATATATGGTGTGAGATAAGGATCTAATTTCATTCTGCTGCCTGTGGGCATCCAGTAAATAATACTATTTAAGAAATAATTTAGGCCGGTGCCGTGGCTCAATAGACTAATCCTCTGCCTGCAGCGCCGGTACCCCGGGTTCTAGTTCCGGTTGGGGCACCAGATTCTGTCCCAGTAGCTCCTCTTTCAGGCCAGCTCTCTGCTGTGGCCCAGGAGTGCAGTGGAGGATGGCCCAGGTTGTTGGACCCTGCACCTGCATGGGAGACCAGGAAGAAGCACCTGGCTCCTGGCTTCGGATCAGCGCAGCATGCAGGCCGCAACACACAGGCCGCAACGCGCTGGCCATAGTGGCCACTTGGGGGGTGAACCAACGGCAAAAGGAAGACCTTTCTCTCTGTATCTTTCTCTCTCTCACTGTCTAACTCTGCCTGTCAAAAAAAAAAAAAAAAAAAAAAAAAAAAGAAAAAAGAAAGAATTTCTGCTTGTTTAATGCTGTTACATGAAATATAATTAATTTTTGTTTATTGATCCTGTATCCTGAAAACCTAATAAATAAATTCACTGCAACATTTTTTTTCTTTTTGTTACAGATACTATTGGATCTTCTAGATAAGCAGTTATGTTATCTGTAAATATAATTTTACTTCATTGTTTAAAATTTGGATGTCATTTAATTATTTTCCTTTTAAAAAGATTTATTTATTTATTAAATCCATGAGTTGTATAAAACCAATACTGTCACATAAAATTCTAATTAGCTTAATTCGTTGGCAGATACAAAGACACAGATGAGTATCTGTTCACCATATACACTAGAATAATGTGATGAAATTTCTTCTTCAGTCTATGTGATTAATATTTTTCTGCAAAAGCTACCCTGGAGTATGGTTCTAATCATGTTACATAAGAATGTTAGTTCAGAGTAAAACAATCTAGAGTAATTGCTGGGCTAAAGAAAGTTATTTAAAGTCCTTTACTGCAGAATTTGTCATTTTAACACAATGTACAGTGACTCTCCAAAATACTGATAGGAAATAATGCCCAGTAAATTTCACTATGTTATACTTTTTTCACACTTGACTAATGTTCTTTACAAATAAAATCTTGAAAATGTTAATGTGATGCAGAATGGAGAATATCTAACCTGAGTGTTAGCTATGGCATTTAGTTTACTTTATTTGACACTATATTCTTGTGGTCCAGCTGTTTTCACCCAGGTAATCATTTCTCAATGGACTCTTGGTTTTTGCAGTCATGGCATCAGTCTCAGAGAGGTTCTAGTGTTCTGAGTAATTGCTATCTACTAATGAACATTTTAAAGGGCCAAAAAATGGCAGACAATAAAATGCTGATAAATAAGGTAGTATTCTCTAACTCACCTGAAATCCTAGTGAGACATATTCACAGAAACTCACTGTCACAGAAAGGGAAACATACCCAAGCTAGGGGAAACAACATTTTAGAGGACAGAAAACCATTTGAATGTCAATAATCCTACCTACTCCATAAATGTTATTTATACTTTTTGAATCTTTGATTTAGAATGCACAGAATGTTAATAAATCAGTCATTGTTAATATTAATTTTAATTTTATAACCACACAGCTTGTACATACACACGAGGATATGCAAGGCATATTTCAGTCTATGACAACGCTTAGTCATGTGAGCATTCTATAACCAGGCAATAAAACTACAGTGACACAGGAGGCCTTCAGTCCACAGATGGGAGCTGCTGTCCTAGGTTTCTTAACCAATATAACACTAACTAGTTCTGAGAGAAATAAAGTCACATTTCTGTAACAATATTTTTCAAAGGCTTGAAATAGATACAAGGCATTGTGCTGAGAACTGGGAAAACAAGAGATGAGTAAGACAGCTCCTTTCTTCAAAAACTATAGAATTTAATGGAGAAAGATGAATATAAAATGTTTACATGCTGGTTTAACAACATGAAAAATTCAATTTATATGTTGATGGACTACAGTGAGAAAAATTCTATTGACTAGCTGCTTGAGGCTTTGTAGGGATGGTGTCATTTCTTTTCCTGTGGTAAATGACTTTCTGTGTGTCAAAGTAATTTTATCAGCAGCTTTGGGTTCAAAAGGTGAGCAGCCCCTCTGCAAGAATAGAAAGTTGGAAGAAGCAGTCAACAGTTCGAAATGGAGAAATATTTATTCTGGTGGAAATGCCGAGGCCAGAGGAGGTAATAGTTACTACAGGTAAGGCAGAGGAATTAAGCAACAGAGGGCAAAAGCCAGTGGGAGAGTGGGAGTACCTGCCCAGGACCACTTAGCATGGGCAAAAGGACAAGGCTTAAATGGGATGACTTTTTCTAAATAGAAGCTCACAATCTGTGAAGAGGCTGCAGTCCAAACTTCATGGGCTTAAGGAATAGAAGATAAAATACAAATTGCTAATTTGAAGTTGTGACAAGGACAAAGGAGTTTGTGTTCTCATTTTAGACATCAGATAATTGAAAAAGATCTTTAAAAATGAGAGTAACATGATGAGATTTTTGTCCTTAGGTGAACACTTGTAGGGCTAATTTTCAGCATAAAATAAAGGAGGGAGAAGTTGGTATCAAATAGATAAGATAGTGAGATTATCACACTTGAAGTGAGAGATATGAATAATTAGCTACCATAGTAGTACAAAACTATGAATTCAGGCAGTAATGCAAGTGATGGAATAGATGTGGAAAATGTTCAGATAATAGAATAAGCAGCATTGGTCACAATTTGGCTGTGAGAGGACAATAGGTGAGGATTACTTATTTCTGTGTTTTGGGAAACAGGGTAGATGAGTTTATCATTTACTCAAACTGGAAAGACAAAAAGGAGGAAGCTGAAGTTTGAGGTGATGGGTGTAGAAGTTATAATGAGGTTAACTTTAGATATAGAAGTTTGAAGTGCCCCTGGGATATCTAGGTGAAAATACCTGTGTGTTAATGTCATAAATGACACTTCTGGAAACTAGTGGAGGTGACAGAGAGAAATCAAAGAAAGGAGATGGTAAATGAATGTCAGTGGGTGACAGAGTATGACTGTAAAAGAAATGTTCCTTAAATTGACACAGAAATAGAATAGTCTACAGTTTTGAGGACAGTTTTAATTATTTGTAGCATTTATTTCTTGATTAAATGAACAATTACAGAAGACAATAATATTCAGAATTATTGTAATGTATTATTAGTATTTACTAAGTTTATAATTTAAGTCTTCCACAGCTGTGCAAATTAAATAAGACAGTGAAATCAGACTCATTCTTAATAGTATAAACCTGGCTTCAAATAATATCATATAGCTCAAATATTTAAAGGTTATAGTAATATTTTGATTTAAGTTTTAGATGCTTAGAAGGAAAACAAAATTTTAAAAATTTTTTTTTTGACAGGCAGAGTGGACAGTGAGAGAGAGAGAGAGACAGAGAGAAAGGTCTTCCTTTGCTATTGGTTCACCCTCCAATGGCCGCCAAGGCCAGCACACTGCACTGATGCGAAGCCAGGAGCCAGGTGCTTCTCCTGGTCTCCCATGGGGTGCAGGGCTCAAGCACTTGGGCCATCCTCCACTGCACTCCCTGGCCATAGCAGAGAGCTGGCCTGGAAGAGGTGCAACTGGGACAGAATCTGGTGCCCTGATCGGGACTAGAACCTGGTGTGCCGGCGCCACAAGGCAGAGGATTAGCCTATTGAGCCACGGCGCCGGCCTTGGAAAACAGATTTTAACAAAACAGTATTTTGAAACTATAAAAAAAATATTTATTTATATATCAAAATTGGGTTTGCAGAAATAGAGACAATGAAGAAGAAAGAGTGGAAGGGGAACTTCCGGTGTTAGGAAAGATTCAGAAGAAAGCAGCTGAAAATTCCTGCACTGCCTACCTAAAAGAAATGCAAAAATCTGAATTTTGAAAGACAGTGAAAACGTATGGAAGCAAGGAAAGTAAACTGAACCAACACAAAGAAGATACCTACAACTGTGAGCAGAACGGCACCACCTGCTCTATTGCCTGAGGGACTTCACACATTCTAGTTACAGGATCCCAGTTGAGGATTTATCATGGTCTGAATGCAGGGGTATTAATTTTCTAAGACTGCCATGGCAAAGTTCCAGACTAGGTGATTCTACACAACAGAAATGCATTGTTCTGAAGTCTTGGAGTCTGGAAGACTGAACCAGGTGTTGGCAGCACCATGCCGCCTCCCTCTGTCAGTGTGGTATCCTCCGTTGCATTTTCCCAGCTTCTGGCAGTAGCCATCAATACCTTCTGTTCCTTGCCTTGCTGTTGCATCATCTCTGCCTGTGTTATCTCATGGGGTTTTCTCTTAGAAAGATACCAGTGAGACTGCAGCAAGTGCCCATTTTACTCCAGGTTGATCTCATCTTAACTAATCACATCAACAATGACCCTGTTTCTAAATAAGGTCACATTATGAGGCCCTGGGAAAGGCCACAGATTGGGAACCAGAATAATTCAACCCAATCAAAAACTTCTGGAAAAAAGGGGAACCAACAAAATTTTCAGTTTCTGAAATGATCCAATATAATAAATTGTAAGTGCCAGGAGCCCTTAATATATGGTAACCATTTCTTCCATGATTCATTGTTGATTCTGAAAACAATGTGCTTGACTAAGAATTTTGAAGAGGAAACTTTTAAACCTGCTATTATTTGTTTATAATATTTGGAAGAAATGCCCCACTTTATGAATGGAGACTGCTTAACTTCAATTAGCTTCTTCTTCAAAATATCTCCTGTGATATATCTTGAAAAGAAAAGATAACTCAGAGAATAAGTCACATGTACAACACATGACCAAACACAGGTATAACTGAGTAGCAAATGCAGTGGAGAGAGAAATGTGGCAGAAAATTGCTTAATAATAAACTGGGTGGGCATTTTTCAGAATAGATACAAGTCCTCTCCAGGCTTGTCATAACCATCTAAAACTTTAAAATGTAATATGAAAACTCTAGAACAAAACAAATGCTTCTAGATGGACATTAAAGAAAACACATTTCTCAAGGAAATGAGAAAAAAAGGGAAGGTCATTTAAAAAGCATTATTTACCAGAGAGAGAGAGAGACAGAGACAGAGAGAGTGAGCTAGAGAGAGAACATTTCCATTTGTTGGTTCACTCCCCAAATGCCCACAACAGCTGAGGCTGATCCAGGAGCAGGGATCCCAAGTAGGTGACAGGGATCAAACTACATGAGTCACCTCCTGTTGCCTCCTCGGTCGCACATTAGGAGGAAGCTAAATTGAGAGTGGAACTGAGATTTCAACCCAGGATTCTCGTGAAGGATGAGGACATCTGGTGTTTTAGCCACTAAACCAAACATATACCTTTGGAATGCCATTAAAAATGTAAAAAAACAACCTTCCAACATATAATATTATGCTTAGTGAAAATATTGTTTGAAAATAAAGGCAAAAGAAATATGTTTTGAAAACACTATAGGAGGGTATATCTTACTGACAGAAGGCATATATGGCAAGAATCATGGAAGAGATTTCTTTGGGATGCAATAGTCACAAGAGCTGTCTAGTGCTGAGCTGTAGCTGGTTAAGTCGCAGCTTAACCAACTGCTCCATTTCTGACCCAGCTGCCTGCTAGTGGCTTGGAAAAAGCAGCAGAAGATGGTCCAAATGTTTGTACCCCTGCTGCTCATGTGGGAGACCCAGAAAAAGCTCCTGGCTCCTGGCTTTGAATATGCCCAGCTCCAGCCATTGTGGTCATTTGAGGAGTGAATCAGCAGATAGATCTCACTGTCTCTCTGCCTCTCTCTCTATATATATAACTCTGCCTTTTTTTTTTTTAAAAAAAAAGAGATTTATTTATTTATTTGAAAGTGTTGCACAGAGAGAAAAGGAGAGGCAGAGAGAGAGAGAGAGAGAGAGAGAGAGAGAGAGAGAGAGAGAGAAAGAGAGAGAAAGAGGTCTTCCATCTGCTGGTTCACTCCCCAGTTGGCCGCAACGGCCAGAGCTGCACCGACCTGAAGTCAGAAGCCAAGAACTTCTTCTGGGTCACTCACGTGGGTGCAGGGGCCCAAGGACTTGAGCCATCTTCTATTGCTTTCTCAGGCCATAGCAGAAAGCTGGATAGGAAGTGGAGCAGCTGGGACTCAAACCGGCATTCATAAGGGATGCTGGCGATGCACGAGGCAACCTTAGCCACTAAGCCAAAGTGCCAGTCCCAACTCTGCCTTTCAAATAAATAAAAAATATATTTTTTTTAAAGAGTCACAGGAGAAAGTATGGAAGTAAAAAACAGATATGAAGAAGAAAGAATGAGTAAATAGAGGTTGCTGGGCATTTATGACAATGATCACAATGAAGCTTTGTAGTATATATGAAAGTAAACAATATGACAATTACAAAAATGTGCAGGGGTAAATACATATGGTGTTTGAGAAATTCTTTGATACATTGTGTTCATGTCTTTCAGATACATATACAATAGTGGATTGCTGGATTTCTAGTTCTAGTTTTTAAATAAATCTCCCTATTCTTTTCCACTAACTTAACATTCGCACCAACAGTGTATAAGTGTTCCCCTTTCTTGCCAGCATTTGTTACTCTCAGTCTTTTGGATTTCAGCCATTCTGACAGGAGTGAGGGAATATCTCATTGTGGTTCTGATATGCATTTCAATGTTGGCTAGTGATGTTGAGCATTTTTTCATATATTTGTTGGCCGTTTGTATTTCTTCTTTTGAGACCTGTCTGTTGAGGTCTTTTGCCTATTTCTTAACTGGATTGGTTGTTTCTGTTGTTGTTTTTTTTTAAGTTGCTGATATATTTTGGATATTGATACTTTGTCAGATAGGTAGCTTGCAATTATTTGTTTCCCATTATAGTGGATGTGTCTTCACTTTATTGATTATTTTCTTTGCTGTGGAGAAGTTTCTGAGTTGATATAATGCCATGTGTTTAGTTTTGCTTATGTTGCCTGTGCTTTGGTGGTCTTGTACTAGAAGTTGTCTCCTACATCAATGTCTTGGTGTGTTTCCCCTAAAATTTTTTCCAGCAACTTCAGAGTCTCAGGTCTGAAATTCAGGTTTTTGGTCTGTCGAGTTGATTTTTATATATGGTGAAAGGTATGGATTTAATCTCATTCTTCTACATCGGTTTTGCAAGCATCATTTGTTGAAGAGATTATCTTTAGTCCTCTGTAAATTCTGAGCTCTGTATATTCTGTATATTCAGATTAACTTCTGATTCTCTGTTCTGTTCCATTTATCCATGTAATAGTTTTTATACCAGTTCCATGCTGTTTTAATTACTATAGCTTTATGGTATGCTTTGAAGTCACGTATTGTGATGCCTTCAGCTCAATTTTTCTTGCTCAGGATCACTCTGGCTCTACAGGGTCTTTGTGATTCCATATAAATTTTAGGATTGATTTTTCTAATTCTGCATAGAATGTTAATGGTATTTTGGTAGGGATTGCATTGAATCTGATTTAGATAGTATACACATTTTAATGATATTGATTCTTATAATCCATGCGCATGGAATATCTTTCTACTTCATAGTGTCTCTGATGATTTCTTTCATCACTGTTTAATAACTTTCACTGCATAGATCTTCCACTTCAATGGTTAAATTCAGTCTTAAATGCTTGAATTTTTTGTGGCTTTTGTGAATTTTTTTCTTGATTTCTCTTTCAGTGAGTTCATCATTAGTATATAAAAAGCTATATATATATATTTGTACATTTATTTTGTAATCTCTAACATCACTGAATTGTTTTATCAATTATAATAGCTTTTTGATGGAGTACTTAGGTTTTCCCACGTACAACATCATGTTTTCCACAAATACGGATAATTTGACTTCCTCCTTTCCACTTTTGATACCCTTTGTTTCCCTTCTCTAATTGTTCATGCTAAAACTCCCAATACTATATTGAATAGGAGTGGTGAAAGTGGACATCCTTATATTGCTCCAGATCTGAGGGGAAATGCTTTCTTCTCCTCCCCATTCAATATGATATTGGCAGTTGGTTTGTCATATACAGCCTTTATAGTTTTGAGGTATTTTCCTTCTATACATTCTGTATCTTCCATTTAGAAGATTTTTGTCAGAAGTGGTGTTGAATGGTATCAAATGCTTTCTCTGCAACTATTGAGATGACCATATGGGTTTTGTTCTTCATTGTATTGATGTGATTTATGATGTTTATTAACTTGTGAATGTTGAATCACTCTTGCATTCCTGGGATAAGTCCTACTTGATAGTGATGTATAATCTTTTGGATATGACTTTGGATTTGATTTGCTAGTATTTTGTTGAGAATCTTTGTATCTATGTTCATTAAGGATATAGGTCTATAGTTTTCTTTTTGTGTCATGTCTTTGATTGGTTTTGGTATTCAAAGAGTTGCTATTTCACAAAAACAGTTTAGCAGAATTCTATCTTATTCAATATTTTTTAAATAGTTTGAAAAAATACTGTAGTTACTTCCTCATTGTGTGTTTTGTAAAATTCAGTAGTGAAACCTTCAAGTCCTGGACTTTTCTTGATGGAAGACTTTTGATTAGTGCATCCCAATATATCTAAATATTTCTATTAGATATATATCTTCTTTATTTAATCTTGGTAGGTTATATGTATCTGGAAATTTATCCATTTCTTTGAAGTTTTCAAGTTTGTGAGCATGTTGTTCTTCATAGTAGTTTCTTTAATCTTTTGTATTTCAGTGGTTTCAATTGTAATGTCTCCTTTTTCATCACTAACTTCATTTGTTTATTTATCTGATCCATTTTATTTCTTGCCTCCTGCTGATTTTGGATTTGGTTTGTTCTTGTTTTTCTAAGTCTTTGAGATGCAACATCACATATTTAAGTTGAGCATTTCTCTTTAACATTGCTTTTGCTGTATACTACAGGATTTGATGTGTTGTGTTTTCATATTCATCTCAAGGAAGCTTTTGATTTCCTTTTTAGTTTCTTTGGTGACCCATTTATCACTCAGTAGCATGAGAAGATACATGGTATGATTTCAATCTTTTTAAATTTACTGAGGGTCCAGGATTGTGATGTTACATGTTAAGCTGCTACCTGTGATGTCAACAGCCCATATGGACATTGGTTAAGGAATCAGCTGCTTCACTTCTGATCCAGCTCCCTTCTAATGTACCTGAGAAAGCAGCAGAAGATGGCCCAATTCCTTGGGCCCAGGACCTACTTGGAAGACCTGGATGACGTTCCAAGCTCCTGCTTCAGCATTGCCCAGCCCTGGCCATTGCAGCCAATTAGGAGTGAACCAATGGATGGAAGTTCTGTCTCTCCCTCTCTTTTTGTATTGCTTTCAAATAAATAAATCTTAAAAAATTAAATTTATTGAGGCATGATTTGTGGCCTAATATATGGTCTGATATATGCCCCATGTACTGATGAGAAGGATGTGTACTCTGTAAGTGTTTGGTGAAATGTCCTGTAAATGTCTGTTAGGACAATTTGCTTGATAATATATTTCTACTCTGATGTATTTTTATTGACTTTCTGTCTGGATTATCTGTCCATGGATGAGAATAGGGTATTGAAATCACCCACTATTATTGTATTGGAGTATATCTCTCCCTTTAGGTCTAATAGAATTTTCTCTATGTACCTGGATGGTCTTGTTTTCAGTGTATATAAATTTATTATTATGTCTTCTTGCTGAATTGATCAAATATAATGTCCTTTTTATTTATTTTTATAGTTTTTAATTTAAATTCTGTTTTATTTGATATCAGGATAGCTACTCTTGCTCATTTTTGGTTTCCAACTGCCTGATATATCTTTTTTCATTACTTCACTGTCAGTATGCATATATCTTTGTTTGTGAAGTGAGTGTCTTACAGGCAGCATCTAGTGGGTTCTTGGATTTTATCTATTCAGCCAACATAAGTCATTTGGCTAGAGAATTTAATCCATTTACATTCAAGGTTAGTATTGATAGATAAGAACTAGCACCTGTCATTTTGTTGATTAGATATTTATTATACCTGCTCTGTTAATGAATTTGGTGGTGTCATGTATTTTCATGATTTTTACTTCTAATGTAGGACCCCCATCAGGATTTCCTATGAGGCTGGTCTGATACTGGTGAATTTTCCTGTTTTTGCTTATCTGGAAAACATTTCATTTCCCCTTCAATTTTAAAGGATACCTTCACTGATTATAATATTTTGGAAGATTTTTTTTTTTTTACTTTTAAGAACTTGAAGTTTTACTTTTTTTTTTTATCTTTAAGACCTTTAATATATCATCCTACTCTCTTCTGGCCTGTAGGGTTTCAACAGAAAAGTAACTTGACATGTTTCTCTTACTATCTTTTAGAGAGGCAGAGACAGAGAGAGATAGAGAGGTCTTCCATCTGCTGGTTCACTCCCCAAGTTAGGTTGGAGTTGGGCAGATCTGAAGCCAGAAGCTAGGAGCTTCTTCCAGGTCTCTCACATGAGGGTGTAGGGGCCCAGGAACATGGGCCTTCTTCTACTGTTTTCCCAGGTCCTAGCAGAAAGCTGGATCAGAAGAAGATCAGCCAGGACTCGATCCAACACCCATATGGGATGCTGGCATTGCAGGCAGTGGTTTTACCTACTATGCTACAGCTCCAGTCCCAGTCCTTAACTTTTTACAATTTGACCACAATATGCCCTGGAGAAGATATTTTTTGGTTGAGTCTGTTTTGGATCCTTTGAGCTTCTTATATCTGAATGTCCATGTCTCTTTCAAGACCCAGGGAACTTTTCAACTATTTTTTTTTTTTATTTAGCAAGTTCTCAATGCTTTTTTCCATTTTTTTCTCTTTCAGGAATATCAAAATTATGAATATTTGGTCATTTAATGATATTCCATATTTCATGTCAACTTTCTTCACTTTTTTGATTTTTCTTTATTTTTATTTGATTGGATTCTTTCAAAAGTCTTGTCTTTGAAGTCAGAAATTCTTTTGTCCATTTGGTCTCTTCTGCTGTTAAAGCTCTCAATCATATATTTTATTTCACTGATTGAAGATTTCATCTCTAAAATTTCTATTTTGTTCTTGTTAATGAATTTATTTACTTAGTAGTATTTCACTAGTGTCACTCATTGATTTCCCCATTTCCTTGATCTTTCTGTATTCTCTTGTATCTTTTTGAGTTTCATTACAATAATTATTTTGAATTCTATATCTATCATTTCATGGATTTCCTTCAGTTCAGGATCTAATTCTTGAGGATTATTTTATTCTTTTGGAGGCATCATGTTACCTTGTCTCTTTTTGACTCCTGTGTCCCTATGTTGATATTTGTGCACCTGGTTTAATTGTTCCTTCTTTTTTTTTTTTTTTTTGACAGGCAGAGTTAGAGAGAGAGACGGAGAGAAAGGTCTTCCTTCCTTCCATTGGTTCACCTCCCAAAATGTCCACGTCGGCCAGTGCGCTGTACCCATCCGAAGCCAGGAGCCAGGTACTTCCCCCTGGTCTCCCATGCGGGTGCAGGGCCCAAGCACTTGGGCCATCCTCCACTGCTCTCTCGGGCCACAGCAGAGAGCTGGACTGGAAAAGGAGCAACTGGGACAGAACTGGCGCCCCAACTGGGACTAGAACCCGGGGTGCCGGTGCCACAGGCAGAGGATTCCTCTAGTGAGCTGCGGCGCCAGCCTTAATTGTTTCTTCTTTAAGAATAGGTTTTTTGGAAAGAATTTACTGTTTTAGCTGTAATTCAGAGTATCATTTGGCTTGTTGCTTTGTCTTTGGTTCTAGGTGAGCTCAGAATTGTAGTCTCAGTATGATTTCTTTTGTCTTAATCAATGTCAGCTGTGTCTCTAAGTGATACAGTGGTCTAGTTTACTGTGGGGATAGAAGTATGGCTTTGAGATGAATATGGGTTACCTAGGGTGTGAATCTTTGGTTCACTGGGAGTTTGCTATCAGTCTCCTAAGGATTGTGATAGCCAAGGCCTTGCTCTTGGTGCTGAAGAAGAAAAAAGATGGCTGTCTCCTTGTCCCACTGGCAAGCATGAGTGAGACTGGGGCTTTTGGCACCAACTGATGGGCTCTAGGACTGTGTGATGCAGAGGGGCCTTTTCTCATATCCTTCTGGGATATTACAACTGATGCTGTGGATTATAACACCTGCAACCCAAGTCCTGGGTCTAGGGGATGAGAACTGAACCTTACTCCAGTCCTACAGTGTGCCTACAAGGCATATAGGAGATTTTGTTCTGGGTGAGTCCAGACAGATGGAACGTATCTAGGTTCTTCCCTAGATTCACTGGTTAGACTTTAGTGGAGTTGAAAAATTTAGAAACGTTAACACTCCTAGTGTTGCAGGGTATAGTGGGGTCATTACCCAGATCTCCCAGGGAGGGTTGAATTTATTATGGGCTGCTGTTGGTGATGGCCTCTGGAATCTGAGGAATCCTCCTGGCTCACACAGAGTGTACAAGCATAGCTATGGGGCTAATGTTCAAAAACTTCCACAGTTGCAGGATGCAGGAGAGCTGTGCTTTGCTCAACAAATTGCCCCAACTCAGACTGGCTGTGTGACTCTTCATTGCAGTCTGGCACTCTGTGGGAGTGAGGGAAGGGAGGGAAGCAATGCAACTCTTTCTTCAAGCCCAGCAGTTGCTCAGACCCCAGTCAGTGACTCAGGCTGAAGCAAAAGTCAGTGGGTGACTGTGGAATTCTCTCAGCTAAACTGTGAGTGGTGGAAAGTTCAACAATTTCTTCGTACCTTGACTTGGTATGGTGGCTCATAGCCAACAGCTTGTGACCTTACGAAGCTGGCTGCAGCAGTGTCTCTCTCTTCTCCCCTCTTGTACCATGGAATTTTCATTCAACTTTGGTTTCTCTGCCAAAAATTTCCATCAGAACCCTGGAAATGTGGTTCTCCCTTTGGTCATTTTGTACCTGGAGGCAGCTGAAGGTAACGTGGCTATACGCTATTCAGCCATCCTAGCTCTCCCAACCCTGAAAAATTCTTAAGGCAGATTTTAAAAATAATGAACTCAAAGAAACATGCAAAAGACTGGAAGAGACCTTTTACAAAAGAGGAAACAACTTTGCAGTAAATCTGTGAAAATGGGCTTAATTTCTTGTAATATACCATGGAAAAGTGATCAAAAAAATCACAATATCATATACTCATGGAATGCCTAAAATAAAAGAGACAAAATCTGGTAATGACAAGGGTCTGGAACGTTTTCAACTGCCATTCATGACGGGATGAGATGCTAAAAGAAATTTGTGTAAATATGGAAATAATTGGTAGTAATTAGTAATTGGTAGTAAATATTTGGGTATTTTATGGCATTCTATGTTTATATATGAATGATTTTATTCTATGTTCATATATGAATGATTTTAAGAATGATTTTTCTTCTCATCTTTGACTTATGTGTTGCTATACCATAATGAAGATTTTGTGATTTTTAAACCTATTTTGTTCTATTTCTTTAGTATAGTATATTGGTTAAACTTTAGACAAATCTGAGTTCAATCTTAGTTTCAGTGCTTAATAGGTATATGACCTTGAGGAAGTTATGTTGACTCTCTAAATCTTGGTTTCTTTCTCTTTAACATGAGAACAATAATTCCCTCACGGAGACATTACATATAAAATGTCCATGTTTATGTACCAAATGACATCTGTTGTTTATGAGATTCCCAGGGAAGACTCGAGTGCTTTCCATTTCTACCATAAGGAGTAGATTCTGAGCACAGCCATCACATCACAGTGTTCACATGAGACAGAGCTACAATTGCAGCATCAGAGGGAGAATTTAACTGAACAGTTTCCATAGAAATACTATTTCCATGGAAATTAATTAGAGTTTTTCAAGATTATATCTAAGCAAGACCTCCAACACAGGAATAGAAACAAAGAACTATTTGTGAGAGGAGGCATTTCAGAGAAGAAGGACTGGGAAAAGAAGAACAGTTAGTACAAACGATGGCAAGGACAGGAAAGATTTCTTACTTACATTGATTAGTGGTTGCTATCATTTTCTTAGTAAGGATGAACTGAGATGATATAAGGGCTGATGCTTACTCTTTATAATCCCTCCACAGTAGCTACACAGAGATATCTGGACACATACATAGCATAGTAACACAAAGACGTGAATGCTCCCCCAATTTTGAGAGGAAAGAAGTGGGTCATCCTGAAACTGGATTAAACTGTAGAAAATATTAAATTAGATACAAAGATTAAAGCTGTGAAACCTAAGTGACAATGCCATCTATCAGCACATTTTTTTCATGAAAATAGAAACAAAGGAAATGAATAAATTCTTGAAGATTTTGGACAAGAGGTAGCAGCAGAATCTGAAGAGGGAGAGAAGCAGACATATCCTCAGACTCTGCTTCTACAGTTTCTAGTTTTCTTTTTTCAGTACAACATCCCACAACTTAGCATCTTTCCTCTCCCCACTACCCTGATAGGAAGTTCATCAAGTCCTTATTTTATCAAGTTATGATTTTTAAAAGACAATCACAAATACTATTTCTATAATTTTGTAAAAAAAGGAACGTTCTTTCCAACAACAGAAGCCAACAGAAGATGGATATGACCTTGGAGGTAGAATGCTCTATGAATTCACTACATTGATCCCAATTTACTCATTTTGAAGCTGTTATGTGACAACTTCATTGTATGCTGGATTGGTTTTTGGACCTGGATTCTGAACCCACTGTCTCAATACATTCTTGTTTTCCAGCCTCACAGATTAAGGCACCTACACCACCAACTAAAACATTTCAATTCTATGCAAATACCTATGGAGTTCTTATCACACAATGTAGGATAAGTCAGTCTCAACAAATCACTTACCAATTTTAACAAACTGAATCATTTGCACAACTGATATATATATATATATATATATATATATATATATATATATAGGACTTACCTTGTTATTAGTGTTATTAGTGTCAAGGTTCTTTTTGGAGTTGCTACAAATAATACAAGTCAAACCCTTCATTTAAATATTATTACATCATTCATTATGTTGAATTGTAATTTTTGTTGGCTTGATTAGCTTCCTTTCCAGGTATCAAATCTTTGAGTTAGGAATTGGTTTTCCCCATATTGTACCATTACAATTATAGCAACTTTGGTACATACTTGTTGAGTGATTGAATGAATAACTCTGCTCAGATACGCTTCCAGAAACATCTTAATTATATATACATATATACATATACATATATATATATATGTGTGTGTGTGTGTGTACCCCTGCTACTTTTCATGGTTTATTAACAGAAGCAGAGGAAATCATCCTTCAACATTCATTGATTGATATTTAGCCATATATGAAACTCTCACTCTATGTCTCCACTGTGTTAACTGTTCTAGATAATAGAAATGAGCAAAATGTAGTTCCTGCCCTCAAGGATGTTAACAATAGTTCCATTCTGAAGCTTGTTTTCTCCTTTTAGCACACTGCCTTACAGAAAAATATCTGATTTCTCAAATGATATAAATAGAAATAATCTAATCATTGGAATCTCAATAGAGTGAACACTTGCTCTGATATATTTTTCTTAGTGAGAATAAAACCTGTTTATCACCATAAGTAGCAATACCCACTCTATTTTATGTAAGAGTCCTCTCTAACAAATTACAGCCACTATCCCCATGACACAGTTTACTTAAATTGGAGTCTTAGCCTTATCCACTTTAAATGAAACAATAAATCTGCTTACTATTGCAAGTCTTGTTGTATTTGCTGTTCTCCTGTGCAAACCCTTCCAGACGGCACTGAAACCGATGCTGCCAAAATTCTTGAAACCAAGGGTTTCGGAGGTTTGTTTCTGGTCGCAGCTTCAGGTAATAATCATCAAACCACTTGACATCAGGAGATTGGAGCTTGATTGTGATTCCACCAACAGCTTCTCGCTGATACCCATCTGTCACGTCATACCTGTCAGCCCAACCATCACTATAGGAAATAAAAAAAAAAAACACCTTCAATTTAGACCACATATCTTCTGAGCATGAGTCCTTTTGCTTTCCTTTTGAAAATATTAGTCATTAAATTGCTACTTCCAGCCACAATGATCCCTCATTACATGTAGGTGATTACTGAGAAACTAACTGGTTAGTTAAAACACCTTTGAAACTTCCCATCTAAGAGCACTGAAGGGCACTAATCTTACTTACCTTGAACTGTGGAGAACAGCCTAGTGGTTTTAGCAGGATTTTACTTCTTCTTCTTCTTTTTTTTTTTTTTTTTTTTGGACAGACAGAGTTAGAGAGAGAGAGAGAGAGGTCTTCTTTCCGTTGGTTCACCCCCCAAATGGCCGCTACAGCTGGCATGCTGTGGCCAGCACACCGCGCTGATCTGAAGCCAGGAGCCAGGTGCTTCCCCCTGGTCTCCCATGCAGGTGGAGGGCCCAAGCTCTTGGGCCTTCCTCCACTGCACTCCCGGGCCACAGCAGAGAGCTGGACTGGAAGAGGGGCAACCGGGACAGAATCCGGCACCCCAACCGGGACTAGAACTCAGGATGCCGGTGCCGCATGCAGAGGATTAGCCTAGTGAGTCACGGCGCCGGCCAAGATTTTACTTCTTGCAAAATAAAATACACGCATATAAGCTGCAAAATATCACCATTCACATTACCTATTGGGCATTTAATAACTAAGCCAAGTTAATATATTATTTTCTTTTTCTTTGTAACAATCATTAAAATGTTACTAACACTTTTAAAAATCCAAAGCATGTCCAACATTAATTTTATCATCCTATGACATACAACTTTTAGTTGTTCACATTTTACAAGGTAATTATACAGAGGATTAAAGAAAAGCCTGCTATAAGATGATTCTATTAAATGTTGATTTGTGAAAGCCTCAGTCTGAAATCTTTGTAGTTCATAGTTCATGTACTCTTTTCTATGCCATGGAGCCTCTGAAATATATTAAAATGTGCATTTAAAATTATATTTACATTATAGTGATTGAGGGTTTTGTTTTGTTTTTTAAAGATTTATTTACTAGCTATTTGAAAGGCAAAGTTATAGAGAGAGAGGTAGAGGGAAAAAGAGAGGGAGAGAGAAGGCGAGAGAGCAAGCGATATCCTCCATCTGCTGGTTTACTTCCCACATGGCCACAATGGCCGTGCCATGCTGAACTAGGAGCCCTCAGCTTCCTCTGGGTCTCCCACATGGGTACAGGGGCCCAAGCATTTGGACCATTCTCTGCTGCTTTCCCAGGCACGTTAGCAGGGAGTTGGATCAATCAGAGGTAGTTCAGCCAGGATTCAAACAAGCACCCATATAGGATGCCTGCTTCATAGGCCGAGGCTTAACACTATGCCACAATGCTGGTCTGGAGAGATCTTTTTTTTAAATTTTATTTGACAGATAGAGTTATAGACAGTGAGAGAGAGAGACAGAGAGAAAGGTCTTCCTTCCATTGGTTCACTGCCTAACTGGCTGCCAGTGCCGGCACTGCACAGATCCGAAGCCAAGAGCCAGGTGCTTGTTCCTGGTCTCCCATGCAGGTGCAGGGGCCCAAGTACTTGGGCAGTCCTCCACTGCTATCCCATGGCATAGCAGAGAGCTGGACTGGAAGAGGAGCAACCAGGACTAGAACCCAGCGCCCATATGGGATACCGGCACCACAGGCGGAGGATTAACCAAGTGAGCTAGGGCGCTGGCCTCCTGGAGAGATCTTCTTAATAATGGGCCATCCAGGATGTTAGCAAGTATCATACCCTCAACATTACTAATATTCTATGCGCTGATCACAGAGTTATGTGGGAATTTTAAAATAAAGGAGCATGAAATCAGAGTTCATATTATAATGGAATAAGAGTGTGAAAGAACAGGAAAGTATTCTAAGCCTATCTGGAAACCACGTGAGACACAATATTGAACATAAAAGACATATCAGGATGTTTGTATCACATTTGGGTACAGACTAGGGCATGCAGGAGAATATATTCTCAGATTTCTCTCCTTTTTGCTCTTCTTGGAAAATGCACAGCTTGTGTTGTGTTTTCTGGGACCCAGCTGGTCTATACTTCTCCTAAAGAGGTGTAAGTACTCTTTAAGCAAATATGAAGTGAAGGGGAAAATTGACAATCTAAAAAATGTAACACCAAAGAGGGAAGAGAGAGGATGTGGAATCAGTTGAGGGGAAAAGTACACTGGTCCCTTCTGGATGGAGTCAGGTTGGGGTAGGAGGGTGAGAGAAGAGATTTACATTACTAGTGACTGTTTACCTCATTTGCATTATCTTACTTTGAATGCATTTCTTTCCTTCACATTTGTTTCTCTGCAAAGAGCATGATCAAATATTCTGCATATAAAACCAATGCCAGAGACAGTATTATGTAAGTCACTAAGTAAAATAACACAAAAGAATGCACTTTTCAGTACACTCATTAAACCAACTCTCACTTAAAAATTGATAATTGGGAGTTGTTCCAAAGGTTACAGATTACTCATTAAGATAAACAAGGAACTTGAAATGGCTTCAGATAATTTTAAGGCATCAGAGGGTGGAAGAGGAGAAAAAAATAAATGATCATAACGGACCATCTATTCCTCTGAGTCCTCCTCTTGAAAAGACAATATCTCATTAGAAACTACCTATGGTGAAATTTCACAAATTTCTGTGGCAGATCAGGGGAAAAAAATCATGCAATATGTTTTGTCCCAATGTTGAATTTGGTTCCTTCACACATTATCATCCCTCAAGTTTCTCATTTTCAGCTCCGGAAGATTTTATTTAAAGCTGACAAGTTGAAATGAAGTGGGCTTGTTTGCCTCATTTTCTCCTTCTGTTTTGGAGGGTTTATTATATCACTGATATGAGAGTGTGGGTCTCATTGGCACACCAGGAGATGCATGGGCGGGCAAACGGGACAGGAAGCTCTGTTTGTCAAGCAGAGCCCCATTCTCCAAGGAAGTGGGAATGTAAATTGCTCCTTTTGTTAACGTTAGCTTGCTCTTATATAACACTATGATTTCAAATATTACATAAGAAATGTAAGATTATAATGGGTGCAATTTACCCTTCACAATTCATTCACTGAATTTAATGGGGGTTGTGAAAACCTGTCTTAATAAAGTTTTTTGCAGGTAGTATTTCCACAAAAGAAAAGTGTCAGGACTAGAGAGTTTAAACTTACTCATCTCTCATCATATTATTTCTCTGTTTCTCAGGTATAAAGCTCTAAGTTGAAGGATTCAGAAAAAGATGATGTGTTATTGGTAGCCTTATAGGTCCAAGTTGTAAGTTTAAAGTTGATTCCAGATATTTCCAATCAACAGTCAAAAAAAAAATCATAAAGGAGTTAGTGTGGAAAGAGAAAATCCTACTATCTATATATGTGACAAAACAGTCATTCTATTTAAACTTTTGGAGACTATCTGCTATGTAGTGAATTGGGTTAAGTGGGATTTAAATTTTATTCCAAATCCTCGCTTTCTACTTAGAGAGGCATTCTAAGTACAGGTATATATACAGTGCACAAAGTGATAAAGCTTATTTAAAAGGTGAGAAAGCACACACACACACACACACACACACACACACATGCAGGAGCACAGGTAGAGAGTGGGCCAGAGGGGAAAAGGGGTAGGGGAGGGAAAGTAGAGAGAAAGCATCTTCAGCATCTCCTATGATCTCGGTCTACAGAGAGAGAAGGGACAGCCCTTCAAATCACTGGCCTCTTTATGATCCTAGAAGGGGAGTGGCTATTCAAATGGCACTTCCTCCTCCAGATCCCAGGTGAAGGAGGTAGCAAGAGGACAATTCTGATTAACAAGTAGGCAGATATTATACATGGGTATAGGTCAGGACACTTGTTTTGCAGGCACCTCCAGATCTGTGATCCTAAGGTAGCTATTCCATATCAGTAAGTCCCAAGAAAAGTCACTGGATGCTAAGTTAGAGGATGTTGTATTGACTTTTGGTAATTAAACATTGACATTGTCATAAATATGCACTTTCAAGATTTGTGTTAAGATGATAGAGCATCTCTGAATAATGAGTAATAAATTCAAAAGTCAAATGAAATGCCACAAAAACTTGAACTTTCCTTTCTACTATCTTATGTTTTTCATTATTTTGATAGAGAAGACCTTCAAGATTTTGGCACCACATATATTTTATCAAAATCAGGGGGAAAAGGAGAAGGAAGATAAGGACAGAATAGCATGTATTGAAAACATCACATTTAAGTCAGTTTTTAAAGATTTATTATCTATCTATGCATTTATCACCGTTCCATCCATCCACCCATCATCTACCCAATTTGTTTTTCTTCTTATTGGTGGGCATTTTGCCCATCTTCTGATAATGTATCTCATTCTTTTCAGTTTTTTTTTAAACACGGTTGGCCATCATTATTTGCAAATTCAACTACTTGCTAGAACTTATGCAACACCAAAATAAACACTAGTCACATTTCCATGGACATTCACAGATATTGTCAGAGTGACAAAACACTGAATCCCCTGATATCCATAGTCCCATCTGACACTGAGCAAGGGAACCCTCTACTGTCTTTCCTCAGTTCTCAAACAATAAGCAACTGTCCGTTTTATTGTCTATTTAGTGCCAGGTTGTTTGTGTTTTTTGTTTTTTGCTGGTGATTTTGCTGTTTAACATGGCCCCAAGAGAAGTGCTAATGTGTTGTCTAGTGTTCCAAAACACAAGATGGCTGTCATATACATAGAAAATCCACATGTCAGATAAGCTTCATCCAGAAATGAGCAAAATGCTATTTGCTGCCAGTTCAATGTTCATGAATTAATGATGTACATTAAACCAGACATATTTAAACAGGAGCACACATAAGACCAGGTTATATATTACCTTGTTGATGAACATGGGACTTCAGGCTTACAGCAACCTAACTTGTCTTTTCTCTAGGAGCATCATCAGTATTCAGTAACTTAGTGTTTGCCAAATGTTTATAGAACATTACTGTAAATGAGACTGGACTATACATGCAGTCTTAATCTGGATATCGTTTGAGTCAGGCTTTTCATCTTTCTTTGGGTATAGAAACAGAATAACTTGGGGAAACATTCAAAATTGTAAAAAAAAAAAAAAGATCCTTAGCTTGGAGTAATTAAAGGAGTCATACAAACATATATGCTCATCCTCAAAATGCCTCCCCAGTTGATGCTTCGATTCCTTTAAATCTTCCCTGCAGACTTGTTAAGGACTTCCTCATCTAGCAAGAATTTACTCTCATTTTCTTCTCAAGAATGGATTAATAAAAATATATTCTCCTTCTCTACAATCTCCCCTCCTCCCTTTGTCCTTTCAACCTCAATTTCCGTTATTTCTCATAATTAGCAACTCATGAAAGTTTAATTTTGTTTTCAACAGAAGATTCTTGTTTAAAATACATCTGACTATTAAATTCTCAAAGATTCTCTTGTGTATCTTTAAAAGTGTCCTTCTTTTCTTTAACATTTATTAATTGGAAACTATTATAATAGTGAAATATTCCAGTCCCAAAAAGACAGATACTGTATGCTTTCCCCACTTGTAATGTATTGGAGTGACATGGAAATTTTGAGACTCGATTGTTTACAGCCCTGTCTCTTCTGTTGAGGAACAGTGTTTTCTCTTCTTCATACTATTTGTTGAACTCTTTTCCTTAATGTAGGGTTAACTTTACAATCATCAAGTAAACTGAAAGTAGATCATTATAAAAATTAAGAGTGGGAATGGGAGAGGGAAGAGGGAAAAGTGTTGGAGCATGGGCTAGAGGGAGGGTAGGGTGCGAAGTATCACTATGTTCCTAAATCTCTCTCTCTCTCTCTCTCTCTCTCTCTCTCTCTCTCTATATATATATATATATATATATATATATATATATGAAATACATGAAATTTGTATAACTTAAATACAATTTTAAAAATTTTATCAATCTTAAGATAAAATATTTTATGGCAATACTCAGTCCCCAGATCCCAATGACATAGAACAACTCTTATGTTCACTGAAGATGGCCTATGAAGATGGCCTATGCTTCTTTTGCTTCATGAACAACAGGCTAAATGAGTTGCCTTTTTCTGAAACAAACTGCTCTTAAAGGAAGGAAAAACAGAGTGGAGAGGGGAGCTGTGAAATTGTTTGCAGGTTCTTAAAGATTCTGTTTAGAAGTGGCATGTAATGTCAGTTATGCTCACCTGTCATTGACCAAAACAAGTTACATGGCTGCATTGACACTCAATGGATTAGACATCTATAATTTTTTTCACAGAGAGGAAATTTCAGGAAAATGTAATCTGTCACATTCATGGAGTGTTGCAATTGTATTGAGAACAAGAAAGGCCCAAGTTAAACAGGCTTTAGATACCACTTCAGGGGCTGGCGCTGTGGCGCAGCAGGTTAACTCCCTGGCCTGAAGCTCTGGCATCCCATATGGGCGACAGTTCTAGTTCTGGTTGCTCCTCTTCTGATCCAGCTCTCTGCTATGGCTTGTGATAGCGGTAGAAGATGGCCCAAGTTCTTGGGCCCCTGTATCCGCACAGGAGACGTGGAAGAAGCTCCTGGCTCCTGGCTTCAGATCAGCGCAGCTCCAGCCATTGCAGCCATCTGGGGAGTGAACCAGAAGATGGAAGACCTCTCTTTCTGTCTCTACCACTCTCTGTAACTATGTCTTTCAAATAAACAAAATAAATCTTTTTTAAAAAAAATACCATATCAAAGGTCATGGTCTTGTGGAGAGATGAGAGAGGATAGACATAAAAAATGAACATATACACTTGAGTATTATTATATGTATGAACCAAATGCAGAAGAACAACCAATATATGACTAACTCTCTGTAGGATAAGATTTAAACTGAGTTTGAATTAGAATAGTAATAAGTATTTTAATATGTTATTGTCTATATCACAAAAAGATACTTATGTTTGTGACTCAAGGAGCAGTGAATATTAAGCATTGCAGCTATGTAGGGGTCACAAAACTGTGAGGTAAAATGAGGATAAGTTGAGGAAGTCCAGTTGTGAATTGACTATTGTGTTGTTCCGAAGCTTTGGACTTCTTCATGTATGTAGGTAGTGGGGAGGTGATGGTGGCTTTTAAGGTATGAAATGATGGGAACCAAGTGAACTCTGTCTGGTAGCTGTATAGGTGGCAGATCAGAGAAGTTAGAGATGAGTGTTAGAGAATCAAGTTAGAAAATTTATTGTTGTAGTTAAGGAAAACAATGGAAAATTGAATTAAAGGGTACAAAGGAAAAAAAGTCTTTTTTTTTTTTTAAGGAATCCATAGGACTAGATGTAGAGGAAAAAGGCTAACGGAGGGTTTCTGTGATTTGTGGGAGAACAGCAATATTGTAACTCCATGTCCTAGACTAGAAAATATAGAAGAGAATGAGTTTGTGTGAAAATTGAAGAAAATGAAAACAATTTGGGATCTGTGATGAACATATTTATATATATATATATATATATTTATATATCCTTTAATATTTCTTTTCTCCTGGATTTGTATATGTACTCTGCATAACAATGGGTTTGAAAGCTATCAAACCATCCCATTCTATAATATATATGTTTCCTTTTAAAAATATTTATTTATTTATTTAGATATACTTGAAATGTAGATCTACAGATAGAGACAGAAAGAAAGGAGAGAGAGTATCTCATTCACACCACAAGTGTCTGCAACAGCCAAAATTGGGCCAGGCCAAATCCAGAAACCCATAACTCCTTTTAGGTTCCCCCATGTGGGTAGCAGGTACCAAAGCATTTGAGCCATAACCTGCTATCTCCTAGGATGCAATAATAGGAAGCTGGATTGGAAGTGGTGTAGCAGGAACTTGAACTGGCATTCCAATATGGGAAGTGGGCATTTCAAGTGGGAGCTTAAACCCCTCCTGCACTACAACACCTGCCCCACGTTTTCATATGCTGAACTGTAGTTATTGACTAAAAAATGAAATAATGACAATTACAAGACTACAAAGATTGGTACTCTATACCATTATATTCTTATAATATCAAAACTTTTAGATTAGAATTACTCATCAGGCCGGCGCCGTGGCTCAACAGGCTAATCCTCCGCCTTGCGGCGCCGGCACACCGGGTTCTAGTCCCGGTCGGGGCGCCGGATTCTGTCCCGGTTGCCCCTCTTCCAGGCCAGCCCTCTGCTGTGGCCCAGGAGTGCAGTGGAGGATGGCCCAGGTGCTTGGGCCCTGCACCCCATGGGGAGACCAGGAAAAGCACCTGGCTCCTGGCTCCTGCCATCGGACGAGCGCGGTGCGCCGGCGGCCATTGGAGGGTGAACCAACGGCAAAAGGAAGACCTTTCTGTCTGTCTCTCTCTCTCTCACTGTCCACTCTGCCTGTCAAAAATAAAAAAAAAAAAAAAAAAAGAATTACTCATCATTCATGGTGTTAAATAAAGGATATATAGAGCAGACTCACAGCTATAACTATAATCACTAAATGGTGTACAACCAATAGTTAAATATAAAAATATTTTTTTGGCTAGAATTTTTTTTTATTTGAAAGGTAAAGTTACAGAGAGAGAAACAAAGTTAGAGAAAGAGAGATTATCCGTCCGCTGGTTCAAGCCCCAAATGGCTACAACAGCTGGCGCTGGGCTAGGCTGAAGCCAGGAGCTTCATCAAGGTCTCCCACATGGATACAGGGGCTCGTGGACATGGACCCTCTTCTGCTGCTTTCCCAGGCACTTCAGCAGGAAGCTGGATCAGAATTGAAGCAGCAGGGACTTGAACCAGTGCCCATATGAGATGCTAGCGCAGCAAATGGCAGCTTAATCTGCTACACCACAATGCTGGCCCCATGGCTAGAATATTAAAGCCCCTAAGAGCTATATGTTAACCAGAATAAATAGAAATAAATATCACAAAAAACAAGATCAATAATTATCACATGTTAGATGCAAAATAATTTAAAATTTGTCACATTTATCCAAATGTGCATCAGTAAAATGCAGACATTATAATTTTTCCTTCATTTCCTCATGTCCTGTCACTATGTGTTTTAAGATACTCCTATGTAAAACAGAAATATATCTGTAGCACTAAAAAGTGCACTGGGTAATGCTTTATTAACCAACTCAATATTGTATTCATTTCAGTACATTAATTCAGTAGGTATTTAGAATGCCTCTTCTGTGCCAGACACTGTGGTAGATTCCAGTCCATGCCTGCAAGGCGTGAACAATCCATTAGATATAACCTGGCTGAACAGGCATTGCTAACTTCCAGCCCATTGGGTTTTCCTCATTTATTCTTTAGACTGAGCATCTCCTTTCCTTTTCACTCAATCTTTCTGTAAATAGCACAAATCATTAGGTTCTAGTCACTGCATTATCATTTACTGACAAGCACATCCTGTCTTGCTGCTTAAGATTGTCTCCTGATCACCTCAACTAGTATTCTACGTGTTTTCAAATTCTTAGTTCTTATATTTACAATCTCTTGATTATTTAACTGGAAGGCTAATCACATGTATTGCATATGGATTTCACTACCTGAACTCTCACATGGCAATGTGGTTATTTACTATAACTACACAGAGAGGCATCTTGCTGTGCTACTGCCCTGATCAAACAACCTAAATCATTCCTTTCAAAATATCCCCCCAAAAAGAACAATACAAGATTTAAAAGGTAGCTATGTGAACGACTTTTCCTAGAAAGTCAACAGTTGTGAGTGTGGGGAGAGAAAGGGTGGGGGGTTCAGGCACACAGTTATTCTTGTTCACTGATATCTTTTGTTCTGGCTATCATGATATTGGTACTGCTGAGATTAATCACACACATGCTGCATTTCAGACAGGGCACATTGATTCGTATTGCTCAAATATGCTACACTTTCACACCTCCAACCTCTAAGTATGCTATTCCCTTTGCACAGAGTACCATCTTCTCAACTCCTCACTTGTTTCCTGATTTGACAAAATAAAATTCATTCATAAAGCAGACAGAGCTTGAATGCAGCTTATCAAAAATCTTTCTCAAGCTCTGCTGGGCTTAATACTTGCCTCCTCTCCACTGGTAAAATACTGTGACATTTATTTCTTTATTCACCAAACAAGTATCACCTGTCAAATAACTAAATGTGGGGAGAGAGTGAACAGGAAAGGAAAAATATCTACTTTCATAGAGGTAACATTATGATGCCTTTTGTTTTGCAATGGCCATTACTTAAATTTAGCTGACATCATCATATAAGTAACACAATAAAATTTATTTTTGTGTTCACCAAGTAGACTATGTGAATTTTATATTTGAAATATCTTTATGTACTACTGCTTATTATAAAATTGAGCACATAATAAACACTTGAGAAATGGTTAGTATAATCTATTTAAAAATTATACTTTGGAAGGCAAACTTCAAATTGCACAGAATTATTTTCAGGTACTACTTCTACTCATTTTTAATTGAGCAAACAACTCTGTCAAATGTGCCCTATCATTCTGAAAGGCTGAGTTGATTTCCCTCTCCAGAATGGTCTTTCTATTCTCTACCTGGTGCTATCAAGGTTATGAGTGCATTTGTTAGACCACATCCCAGCTTTTTTTTCAAACTTGCTCACAACCCACATAATTATTATGGAAACTCTGTTCCACCCACATGTAATCATCACCTTGCCAAATCTGTTACCAATAGCATTTTAACAGATATTTTCAGGTTTTTAAAATTCTAATAGTAGGTGTCTACTGATTACTTCAATGTCTTCATATAATATATTTTTTTTCTCTATTTAAATGAAGTAGAGTATGTAAGACTCTCTAAAAAATAGTGAAAAGCAGAAAATGATGTTGTAATTTTAAACAAAAATTCTTGTGAATATATATCAGGTAAAACTAATGAATTTTGGGAGCCAGCACCGTGGTGTAGTGGGTTAAGCCACTGCCTGTTTCACTGGCATCCCATATGGGTTCCAGTTTGAGTCCTGGCTGCTCCACCTCCAATCTAGCTTCCTGCTAATGTGCCTGAGAAAGCAGCAGAGAATGGTCTAAGTGCCTGATTCCTTTAACCCTTGTGGGAGAGGTGCCTAGATACTGGCTTCAGTTTGGCCTGGCCCTGGCTGTTATGGCCATTTGGGGAATGAACCAGAGGATGGAAGACTTCTCTCTGTCTCTGCCTCTGCTTCTCCCTCTCTGTAACTCCACGTTTCAAGTAAATAAATCTTAAAAAGAGATACCTGATGAAATTTTATACATTGCTTACTTCTTTAAAAGAAGCAGCATACAGAATTTTTGAAGAAATGATTAAGTTATTTACTGAAAAATCGACTTATATCCAGAATTTTTAAAACCCAGTTTTTCCTATTTCCAAGAATTCACAAAGGATAAGTAGAAGTGAATTGAAGCAACAACATCAGAAATTCAAAAAATGGAAGAAAAGTCAGGAACTTGAAGTTTGCTATGTGTCTAGTGAAAGGTGTTTCTGTTATGATTTTGTCTAGTGTTTTAGAGGCTTTAGATATAATTATTATTCATCCTAGATTTTATAGCTAAATAGATTTAGGCACTGACAGAGTAGGAATTTACTTACATCTCACAGCCAATATAAAGAGGCGGCTTATAACCCAGACTTCATCAATTCCCAAACTCTATTCTCTCTATACTTCATAAGTAATGACATACAGTGATGATAACACCGAGAAATGTTTCTTAAGGGACCATCATTAAGATACATGCATTGGAGGACAGGTAATGGCTGAAGGTTTGGGGGATATGTAGGCACAATTCCAAGATGGCACCAAAGAGTCCTAATCTGGTTTACTCACACTTCTCTTGGTTATTATATCCATCACTAACTTATATAGATGCTAACTTGAAGGGATATCCTGATGTATTAAAGTCTCAAAGAAGTAGACTAAAAACAAGGAGATATCCTCTGTGGACTTGATGTAGTCATGTGAGTCCTGAAAAGGAATTGGTTTTCCTGCCTAGACATATTCAAATTTGAGAAATTTGATGTGGGGGAGTTGGAGGAGAATCTCCCGTGTTGGCTTTGAAGATGGAGGGAGTAACAATGAAAGGAATACAGTGGGCATCCATGAGCTGACAGTGGTCGCTGTGTAACTATCAGTGCCAGCAAGGGAAGGGGCCCTAAGGTTTCATCCAAAAGAAACTGAATTCAACACTTGATGGTGTCTGGAATCACATTCTTCTACAAAGTCTTCAGAAAGGAATGAAATGTTGCAATTCCTTGTCTTCAGGCTTTTTGCGCCTGAACAACCAACTCATTTGCTATACCTGGACTCCTGGTCTCTGGAAAGTATGAGCTGAAAAACGCATATAGCTTTACAATTTGCTCATGAAGTAGATGATTTTATATCTTCATATTTCATGTTCAATTATATAAATTTGTTAGTATAAATATAAATTAATATACTTATAAATTGCCAATGGTTGTATAATTTTTTTTTTTTTTTTTGGACAGGCAGAGTGGACAGTGAGAGAGAGAAAGACAGAGAGAAAGGTCTTCCTTTTGTTTGCCGTTGGTTCACCCTCCAATGGCTGCCATGGCTGGCGCACCACACTGCTTCGAAGCCAGGTGAGCCAGGAGCTTCTCCTGGTCTCCCATGCAGGTGCAGGGCCCAAGGACTTGGGCCATCCTCCACTGCACTCCCGGGCCATAGCAGAGAGCTGGCCTGGAAGAGGGGCAACCGGGACAGAATCCGGTGCCCCAATCAGGACTAGAACCTGGTGTGCCGGCGCCACTAGGTGGAGGATTAGCCTATTGAGCCGCAGCGCCGGCGGGTTGTATAATATTTAAACCCAGTCTACAGGGGCTGGCTCTGTAGTGTAGTGGGTAAAGCCACCACCTGCAGTGCTGGCATTCCATATAGGTGCTGATTCTGGTCCTGGCTGTTCCACTTCTGATCCAGCTCTCTGTTATGGCCTGGGAAAGCAATAGAAAATGGCCCAAGTCCTTGGGCCCCTGCACCTGCTTGGGAGACCCGGAAGAAGTGCCTGGTTCCTGGCTTCAGATCGGCGCAGCTCTTACTGTTGCAGCCAATTGGTGGGTGAACCAGTGGATCGAAGACCTCTCTTTCTGCCTCTCCTTCTCTTCTGTGTAACTCTAACTTTCAAATAAATATAAAATAAATTTTTTTTAAAAATCTACTGATATCAGAAATGAAAATTGAACTAAATAAGCACCATTTATTAAATATAGTATTTGATACAAATCTGTTATATATATATATATATATATTTTCCAACAGGCAGAGTTAGACAGTGAGAGAGAGAGACAGAGAAAGGTCTTCCTTTTTCCGTTGGTTCACCCTCCATCCAAATGGCCACCACAGCCAGTGCGCTGCACCAATCTGAAGCCAGGAACCAGGTGCTTCCCCCTGGTCTCCCATGCGGGTGCAGGGCCCAAGCACCTGGGTCATCCTCCACTGCCTTCCTGGGCCACAGAAGAGAGCTGGACTGGAAGAGGAGCAACTGAGACAGAATCCGGTGCCCTAACTGGGTCTAGAACCTGGGGTGCCGGTGCTGCAGGCAGAGGATTAGCCAAGTAAGCTGCGGCACCGGCCTATGTATGTTAAAATATATAGAGAAAAATCAAATCCTGTTATATACACACACTTAACACATGCACACATCCCTTAAAATCATTTTTGGATTTCCCTCTCTTAGATAATAAACAAATTTCTTTTAAACTGTTGCATGCATTTTCTGATAAAATATCCTTCTCTGTAGGATACACTGGCAAATTATTAAGAATCTTTCTAACAAAAAGAAAAGAATAATTAGAAGGTTCTCGAGAGACTCTCATTTCTATGCATAAACACAGAATTCAGTTCAAATTTCACTCTGAAACAACCTGTTTTTCCTCACAACTTATTCCCACAATACCCACTGAACCCAGTCTATTGTTAACTTCTCTTACATATTTGGTATGGTTTATAAATGAACTACCAAGGCTACTAAATAATAAAACATTCTACTGGAGGGAGCAGGTGCTTACCCTAGCTGGTCAGACCCCTGCGTCACACAGTGGAGTACCTTGGTTCTATTTCCAGCTCTGGCTCCTGACTCCAGTTCCTGCCAAAGTAGACCTTGGGAAGCAGCAGTAATGAAGAGACTGGGTTCCTGCTATCCATATGGAAGACATGAATTGCATTTCTTACTCCCAGTTTTTCCTTGCCCAGCCCTGGTTGTTGAAAGCATTTGGAAAGTGAACCAGTGGATTAGAGCTACTCACCCTGTTCCACTCAAATAAAGATAGATAAATAAATACATAAATACATAAATAATTTTAAAAATTGCCCTGTGTTTAAGAAATAGTCATACAAGAAACTGGACAAGAAGATTTCATGACAGTGGAATAGGGAAGGACATATTGCTCTAGGCTAGGGGTAAATAGTTAAAAAAAAAAAAAAGTAGAGAAAATACATTCTCAGGGGAGAGTTGGAGACAAAACCACAGTGGAAATTCTATGGAAGGAAGAGCAATGTGGTGGATTGGTGTGGAAGGTGTGGACATGCAGCAGGCGCATGCACACAACACATGACCCCAGCAGCTGAGAACCAGAGAAAGTGGCAGCTTTGGAGAATGACGTGAGATCGGACTGCAGCAGACCAAGCCACTGGTGATAGAGCTGGAAGGAGAGCTTTGTATGAGTCCAGCTTGGAGCCCTAAGGGGGATAGGGTACCTGCTAACCTAGTGAATAAAAAAAGGAGGATATATTTCTTACTCTCCATGTCTCCCAACATGGCACGTGGCAATTGGATGAGAGAAGGTAGGTACCATTTTGGGCACAAGTAGCAGCTACAGAAGCTCTTGGGCACACACTCAGCCATTGGCTGGCACAAGATGCCATCTTGTCGGTAGTAGCGGTGGCAGCAGCTCTGGTGTGTGCACCTGGCAACTGGCAGGGAGAAGGCGACAGTGTGAAATGAGTAGGGGCTGCATCTGGCAGCTCTTGTGTACATGTGTGAAACAGGGATCCTACCAGAGGGAAAAATCGGTGTTTGATTTTTTTTTTTGAAATCTGGCAAAAAAAAAAAAAAATAAAAACACTTTGAATCTGGATGGGAGGATTGACAGAGTATGGGCACCAGTGTAGGACTGTAAGGTGTCCCCAGCATTTCAACATATCACAGGCTCCAGGTCTCAAACTGCCTAGGCACAGAATCCACAGGCAGCTGGCTCTAGGAATGTCTCTGACTCTCTGTGGATGGGACAGGCTAGTGAGGTGAATGGATCCTCTGCACCTTGCAATTATGGGAGCCTTGTGTGCTGAGAACCCTGTAACTGCACGAGAGGGTGTACAGTAGCTTGGTTTCTGGGAAATCAATGTGGATGGCTCCACATACTTAGAGCACCTTAACTGCCTGGTTGAGTCACTGTAATGGATTCCATGCTCATATTGAGGACTGCATAAATCCTTCATTTGTGGATGAGTAATGCACTCACTGTGGGCTAACACCCAAGCATTGACCACCTGGAAGAGAGGAGGTGATGGCATGATTATACCAACAGAGGTAATAATACCCCCCTTTCCACTAAAAAGAGATCTACTACACCTGAATTGGATGTCACCCTATATACTCACTCCCCACTGGAGCACTGACCAGAGCTCCCTGGCCACATCAAGCACAGACCTCTGGGTATTCATTGAAAAAGCAAACACTTCTCTAAACCACAGAGGCATCGTTCAAAGTTAAAAGCCATCAGTGGAGAAAACCAAATATTTCCACAACTACTTAAAATAAATGCAGAAATTCAAGAAGCAAGAATAAGACAACACGAAACTTGAATATTAGAATGTGAAGATGAAGAGATTGATAAAATGCCTGGAACAGAATTCAAAAGATTAATCATAGCATTACTCAGAAGTAAAGAGAAATAAATCCATGAATTAAAGAAATCCATACATGACATGAATGAAAAATCTTCCCATGACATTGAAATTTTGAAGAGAAATCAAAATGAAATATTAAAAATGAAGAATTCAATAGATCAAATAAAAATACAATGGGGTTCTGCACTGTGGCTAGTGGGCTAAGCAGCTTCCTGTGATGCCAGCATCCCATTTGGGTGCCAATTCAAATCCCAGCTACTTCATTTCTAATCCAGATCCCTTCTGATGGCCTGGGAAAGCAGTAGAAGATGGCCCCTGCACCCATGTGGGAGACCTGGAAGAAGCTCCCGGCTCCTGGCTTCAGACCTATCCAGCTCCAGAATTTGTGACCATTTGGGGAATGAATTAGTGGATGGAAGACCTTTCTCTCTGTCTTTCCCTCTTTCTGTCTGTAACTCTGCTGCTCAAGAAAATAAATAATTAAAAAAAATACAGTGGGAAGCCTTAACGATAGATTGGTGAGGCAGAAGAAAGAATATGCAAGCTAGAAGACAAATCTTTGGAAATTTTTCAGTCAGACCAAAAAAAGAGGAAGAAATTAGAAAAATTTAAAACAGTATTGCAGATTTCTGGGATTCTACTAAGCGACCAGACATAAGGATCTTAGAAGTTCCTGAGAGTGTGGAAAGAGAGAATGGATTAGAAGGCTTATTCAGTGAAATAATTACAATAAACATTCCCAATTTGGAGAAAGAAAGGGAAGTCCAAGTACATGAGGCGCATAGAACTCCTTATAAACACAACCAGAAAAGATTTCACCATGACATATTGTAGTCAAAATTTAAACAGTGAAAAACAAAGAAAATATTTTAAAATGTACATGAGAGAAACACCAGATTACTTTCAGAGGATCTCCAATTAGACTCACAACTGACTTCTCAATAGAAACCATACAGGCTAGGAGAGCATGGCAAGGCATAGTCCAAATCTTAAGAGAAAAAGAACTGTCAACCTAGAATACTGCATCTGCAAAGCTCTCATTTATGAATGAAGGTGAACTAAAGATGTTCCATAACAAATAAATTGAAAGAATTTGTCACCAATCATCCAGCCTTAAAAAAGATACTTAAGGACATGTTACACCCAGAAATACAGAAAGAATAGGCATCATTATGAAAGACTTTGAAGGCTGAAAATCTCCCAATAAGAGTACAAAGGAAATCCAAAGTAAATAATAGGAATATTTATGGAAAAAAGGCATGGCAAACTTGTTGTTTATTAATAGTATCTGTGAACTTAAATAGCCTAAACTCTCCAATTGAAATACATAGGCAGGCTGAATGGATTAAAAAATAAGAACCATCTATTTCCTGTGTACAAGAAACACATCTCACCAACAAAGATACACGCAGACTGAAAGTGAAAGAGCAGAAAAAGATATTCTATGCTACTGGAAAGTAGAAAGGAACGGGTGTAGCTATCCTAATATAAGCCAAAATATACTTTAATACAAAAACTGTAAAAAGAGACAAAGAAAGGCACTATGTAATGATTAAGGGATCAATTCAACAGGAAAATATGACTATAATAAATATATATGTATCCAGTGCCAGGGCTTATGACTATTTAAACAAATATTAATGGATCAAAAGGTAAACATAGACTACAATATAAGAGCAATGGGGTACTTCAACAACCCACTTTCATCAATGGACAGATCAACTAGGACGAAAATCAACAAAGCAACAACAGAGCTAATTGATACTATGGACCATAAGTAACTAACTGCTATCTATAGAACTTTTCATCCCACAGTTGCAGAATACATATTCTTTTCATAAGTTCATGAAACTTTCTTTAGGATAGACCATATGCTATACCATAAAGCAAGTCTCACCAAATTAAAAAAAATAAATTCATACAATGCTTCTTTTCTGACTACCATGGAATGAAACTGGAAATTATCAACTCAAGAATCTTGAGAACATATGCAAAGACGTGGAAACTGAACAACATGTTCCTGAATGAACAGTGGGTGACAGAAGAAACCAAAAGAGAAATCAAAAAGTTTCTGGAAATGAACAAATATGACAATACAATATATCAAAACTTATGTGATACAGCAAAGGCAATGTTAAAAGGAAAGTTTATAGCAATTGGTGCCTACACTAAGAAATTGGAAAGGCACCAAATAAATGGCCTACCAATGCATCTCATGGACCTAGAGAAACAGCAACAAACCAAATCCAAAATTAGTAGGGGGGAATAAATAATTAAAATCAGAGAGGACATAAACAAAATTGAACAAAATTCAAAAGATCAGTGAAATAAAGAGTTGATTTTAAGAAAAAAAAAAGTTTGGTTTATTGTCCCAACAAACCAAAAAAAAAAAAAAAAGTGGGAGAAGAGTCAAATCAACAAAACCATGGATGAAAATGGAAATGTAAAACAGATACCACAGAAATAAAAAGAATTGTTAGAATTACTACAAAGAGCAATATGTCAACTAATGGGAAAATCTTGAAGAAATGGATAGATTGTGGAACACATGCAACATACAAAAACTGAGTCATGAAGACACAGAAAACTTAAACAGACCAATAACTACGATGGAGATTGGTTCAACAAAAAGACCCTTCTAACAGAGAAAAGCCCAGGACTAGATGGTTTCACTGCTGACCCTTACCAGGCATTTACGAAGAACTAATTTCAATTCTTTTGAAGCTATTCAAAACAACTGAAAGGGAGAGAATCCTCCCAAATTTCTTCCATGAATCCTGTATCATTTTAATTCCTAAACAAGAAAAAAGTAACAACAGATAAAAAGAACTATAGACCAATATCCTTGATGAATATAGATGCAGAAATTGTCAGCAAAATACTAGCTAATAGAATCCAACAACACATCAGAAAGATCACCCAAACCAAGTGGGATTTATTCCTGGTATGCAGAGATGGTTTAGCATTCACAAATCAATAAATATGATACATCACATTAACAAGCTGAAGAACAAAAACCATGTGATTGTCTCAATAGATGCAGAGAAAACATTTGGTAAAATACAACATTCTTTCATGATGAAAACCTTAAGCAAATTGGGTAGAGAAGGAACATTCCTCAACACAATCAAGGCAATTTATGACAAACCCATGGGCAGCATCGTATTGACTGGGGAAAAGTTGGAAGCATTCCCACTAAGATCTGGAACCATATAAGGATGCCTACTCTCACCACTGCTATTCAATAAAGTCCTGGAAATTTTAGCCAGAGCCAATAGGCAAAAAAAAGAAATCAAAGGGATACAAATTTGAAAGGAGGAAGTCATATTATCCTTATTTTCATATGATATAATCCTGTATATAGGGAATCCAAAAGACTTTACTAAGAGACTATTGGGATTCATAAAAGGCATGGTATAAAATTAACACATAAAAATCATAGCCTTTGTATAAACAGACAATGCCATGATTGAGAAAGAACTTTTATGATCAATCCCATTCACAATAGCTACAAAATGAAATTAAATATCTTGGAATAAATTTAAACAAAGAAGTCAGTGATCTCTATGATAAAAATTACAAAACAGAAATAAATAAAAAAAGAAATAGAATAAGGCACAAAAGTGGAAAAATCTTCCATGTTTGAAGATTGGAAGAATTAATATCAAAATATCCACACTACAAAAGCAATTATAGATTCAGTGTGATCCCAATCAAAATATCAATGACATTGTTTTCAGAGCTAGAAAAAACAATGCTAAAATTTATATGGGAACACAAGATACTCCAAATAGCTAAAGCAATCTTATACAACAAAAAAAAAACTGGAGGCATCACAAACCAGATTTCAAGAAGTACTATAGGGCAGTTATAATAAAAAAAACAGCATGGTAATTTACAAAAAAAAAAAAATAGATTGCAGACCAATGGAACAGAATAAAACTGTAGAAATCAATCCACACATCCTCAACCAACTTATCTTTGTCAAAGGAGTTAAAATCATTCCTTAGAACAAGGACAGTCTCCTTAACAAATGGCACTGGAAAAACTGTATCTCCACATGCAGAAGTATGAAGCAAGCCCCCAACTTACATCTCACACAACAATCCACTCAAAATGGACCAAAGACCTAAATCTATGACCTGATATCAAAAAATTATACAGAACGTTGGGGAAACTCTGCAAGACATTGACATAGGCAAAGACTTCTTGGAAAAGACAGACTCCAGAAGTACAGGCAATCAAAACCAAAACTAACAAATGGGATTACATCAAGCTGAGAAGCTTCTGCACTGCAAAAGAAACACTCAGAAAAGCAAACAGGCAACTGAAAGAATGGGAGAAAATATTTGCAAACTGCAATTGCTAAAGGATTTATTTTGAGAGTCTATAAATAGCTTAAGAAACTCAACAACAACATCATCAACAACAACACATAATCCAGTTAAGAAATGGGCAAAGGACTTGAACAGCCATTTTTCAAGAGGTCAACAATTCAAATAGCCAACAGAAACTTGAGAAAATGTTCAGGATCACTAGCCATCAAGAAAATGCAAATTAAAACAACAATGAGGCTTCACCTCACCACAGTTAAAAAGGCTGTTTTACAGAAATCAACAAATTATAAATGCTTGTGAGGATGTGGAGGGAAAGGTACCTTAATTCACTGTTGGTGGGAATGTAAACTGGTACAGCCATAGTGGAAGACAGTATAGAGAAATCTCAGAAATTGAAAATAGATCTCCCATATGACCCAGCCATCCTACTCTAGGGAATTTACCCAAACAAATGAAATCAGCAGTTGAAAGAGATATCTGTACCCCCATGTTCACTGCAGTTCGATTCACAAAAGCTAAGATATGGAATCAAGCCAGATGTCTATCAAATGTTGACTGGGTAAGAAATTATGGCATATATACACTATTGTATACACACCAAAAAGCATATAGGAGAATATTCATAACAGTGCTATTTACAATAGCTTCACATTGAAAGCTACTAAAATGTTCATTGTCAATAGAAAGGAAAATAAATTGTGGCTTATTTATATAAGACAGCACTAGATAATAACGAAAATGAATCAACTATTACTCCATGAAATAAAATGAATAATGCTATAAATATAACGTTAAATTTAAAGAGATATATGAAAAAACATACTCAGTATCCCATTTATGTAAAATTTACAAAAAAAGATAATTAAACTACAGTATTAGAAGTAAAGATATGGGTTCCTTTTGAGGAGTGTTTTGGACTGGTACTGAGAAAAAAGGGACATTGCTCGCTGCTGTATTGGAATATTATTTTTCTGGATCTCAACATGTCTTTTAGCTTTGTAACAATTCAGTGAGTTATATCTTCATGGTCTTATGTGTGGATGTTACATTTCAATGAAAGATCATTAAAAGGAAACTGAAAACTTCTGATTGCTTAAAAAATGGATATTGCAAACTCATAAATATTTAGCAGCCAATTCTGCAGAAAGAAAGTTCATCAGCAGCCCAAGTTTCATCCTTAGGAGTCTGAAAATGCTGAGGTTTCCTGAACAATGTCCTCAGAGTCCTTGACTGCCAGTTCTTTAAAATTCAATGATTTTCTGATAAAACTGATAGTAGGTGGCACATATTTAGCAAAACTATCCATATTTACATTAAGACAGGTGAAGTTCATAATTATTTCTCAGGAAAGGCTGTTGAAATCTGAAAACAGTAGCGCAAATTCAGTCTAGTTCCAATGTACAAGCATTTATTAAGCATCACTATATACCAGGATTAAGTCAGACTGGGTGATGAAAGTGTTATTCCTTTCCTTTTTATTTATTATTTGTGTTTTTTTTAAAGATTGATTGTACTTTCTTGAAAAACAGAGTTATAGAGACAGAAAGTGAGATATATGGAAAGCGAGAGAGATTCCATCTGCTGGTTCACTCCCCAAATGGGCCAGGTCTAAGCCAGGAGCCAGAAGCTTCATGTGGGCGTCCCACATGGGTGAAGGGGTCCAAGGACTTGGGCCATCCTCCACAGCCTTACCAGGTGCATTAGCCGGGAGCTAGGTCAAAAGCGGAGCAGTCAAAACTAGAACCAGCACTCATATGAAATGCCAGCATTGCAGGCAGTGGCTTAATCCACTATGTCACAACACTGGCCCCTCCTTTCATAAATAAAGCTTACAGTCTGAGAAAGAACTGGGAGAGTAAATGAAAAGTTTTTTTTTTTTTTAATGGGAATCTGGGTGTTGTTCATGAATTGTGAGAAAGATATTAACATGAGATGTCAATAGGGAAAATGAGGAAAGGCCATATGAGAACTCCTGTATTAGTACCTCACAATTTTTGGTTTGTAAATTTAAAACTTCTGGAATAAAGTGTCAAAAAGATAATTTAAATAAATGAAATAAGCATTCTATATTGTAGACCTGTCCAAAATGAGACATGGAAAATAGATACATATTTTCAGAAAACATCAATTTTTTATAAGTTGATATCTGGAATTAAATCTAAAATGAAAAAGAGCTGATAATTTGTAAAGCATATAAAAGCTAGGAAAAATTTGAGAAAACACTTTGATGAATGGAGCAGAAATACTCTTAAATCTGATAGGAGCAACCACTTTGGTCCAAAGAAGAAACAGTCAAAGTGATATTTAAAAAATTTAGCTTCTATTTGTATAATATATGATTGTTATATTAGTAGTTTCATAGAAATACAAAATTGTTCATACCCTGAAAAACTAAAAGGCACAAAAAGTAAAGTAAGGATGATTTAGATAGAATAGTTTTTTTAATGATTTACTTATTTGAAAGGCAAAGTGATAGAGCAAGAGCAAGGGCGGCGAGAGAGAGAGAGAGAGAGATTGTCCATCTGTTGCTTCAATCCTCAAATGGCCACAGCAGCCAGGAACGGGCCAGGCCGAAGCCAGGAACCTGGAACTTCATCAGGATCTCCCATGGGGTTGGCAGGGGTCCACACACTTGAGCTTTCTCATACTTATTAACAGGGAGCTGGATTGGAAAGGAGCAGCCAACCAGGACTCAAACCTGAGCTTTGCTATGGGATGCCAGGATTACAATTGGTAGCTTAAATTGCTGTGCCACAATGCTGGCCCCTAGTGAGAATAAATTAATCAAGAAACTGACACATGTGAAGCACTGAACTAGATACTGAGGATTCAGTGGTAGATGAAAGACAAGTTACTGTCTTGAGTCTTGAACGTTTTGCAGAATCTGCCAAATGAAAAAATGGAGATGGCGTTTGAAGCACTGCAAATTCCACGGACAAAGGCCCAGAGATGTGAACCCATGTTTTTATGCAGGAAAGAGTCAGCAATTTAGTTTTCAAAGATATTTAAAACATGAATGTGACAAAGTACAATATATGCTTTTGATAAGCATTTCCTTCTTTAAAAACAAGAGGCCGGGTGAGGAATAATGAAAGTCTGAAACAAGGAAGAGAACATGGAAAGGACATTATGGGACTAACGTAAGACATCCTGTGAATTTATGAGGTCAAAAATACAAGGTTTGGTTATTAATATTGTGGAAGATGAGGAAAGAAATAAGGGTGGAATTATTGAGGCCATCCAGTGGGGTAGTGGGGCTGTGGGCCCCTCAAACATAGGTAGAATGTCCTTCACAAGCAAGCCGTCAGCTGTGGCTGGAAAGCCTGTCTCCAGACCAACCGGCATCTCCACTAATAGCTTCTTGTGCTGCATGCGTGACCTTGCAGCTTTAAATCACACCTTAGGGTGGGGGCAGTCTCACTCAGAGCTGGCAGGGGAAGGGGCTGGGGCCCTGGAGAGAGTCAGACTGATTCTAGGCTATCTTGTATTCCAGGCTATCTTGTATGACCTTATAGCTTTAAATCACATCTCCAGGGTGGCTGCAATCTTTCACCCAGAGCTAGCAGAGGAGGGCAGTCTGAGCCCCTAAGGACACGGACAGTCTCTAGAAGATCGCCTACTATCTCCATGAGCCCCATGCCAATCAACAGATGTATGTGAAACCCCGTGTCCAATGGGCACCTCCAATAGGATAACCCAATGAACAGATAGCCAGGCCTTAAAAACCCGGCGCACTTCCTCAAAGCAACTGTCCCGCTCAGGCACTCCACCTGGTCCACTCTCGGACCAGACGCTTTCTCTGTCACTTGCCAATCAAATAAAAATTTCTGCCATTTTGCAAATTGTTTTTTTTAAATCAATTAATTAATTTATTTGACAGATAGAGTTAGACAGTGAGAGAGAGACAGAGAGAAAGGTCTTCCTTCTGTTGGTTCACTCCCCAAACGGCTGCGCCGATCTGAAGCCAGGAGCCAGGTGCTTCTCCTAGTCTCCCATGTGGGTGCAAGGCCTAAGCACTTGGGCCATCCTCCACTGCCCTCCCGGACCACAGCAGAGAGCTGGACTGCAAGAGGAGCAATGGGGACTAGAACCTGGCGCCCAAATGGGATGCCGGTGCCGCAGGCAGAGGATTAACCAAGTGAGCCAGCCCCAGCCACTTTGCAAATTGTTTCCAGGATTTTATTTCTATATTTAGCTGAGGAAAAAAACCCATGAGACTCTCTCCAGCAACCGCCCTCCCCACTATGACCAGTAACAAATATTTTTAATTTGAGTGATCAGTAGCATTTACTAAAAAATATATTGGAGAGTTTAGTTCTAAATATGTTGATTTTGACATTCAAGTGAATGCATAAGCATATAGATACAAATGTGACCCCAAAATTAGAAAACTATACTGAAATATTTAATTTAGATGGTTTCAATAAATCAGTTTGTTAGAATTGTTGGAGGGAATGAGAATATCTTGCATGTTATAAACAATGGAGAAAGGTAGGATGTTGGATAATGCCAAGATTTAAGGAATATGTGGAGAAGAAGATATTCGGAGGTTGAAAAAGAGAAGGTTAAGAGGGAAGACTGAGGTAATAAGGTGGTGATGGTGGGTGGGGTACTGCAAAGCAAAGAAAGACAAGCACTATTAAAGGAAAAATATAATCCTTGATGTCAGATCTAACAGAGAGAATAGAGATTGAAACTGCTTGGGGTATGGCAAACTGCTTGAGGTGTTTTGATGGAGTGGTGAGACAGAAGCCAAATTTTGGTGGATTTAGGATTGAAGGAGAAGGGAGGAAGCAAATAGAAGTGTGTGGATCATGATGCCACCAAGTGGAATGGTATTCTTTAATAGTTTTGAACAGCATAGGAAGCAGACTGTAGAAAGAACTGTACTCAGTGGGGGAAGTGTAAAATCAGGCTTGCAACAGATTTCAGGGTTTGGCTGAGAAGCAGTTAGGGTTATCAACTATGACATGGTACAACTATATATGGTACAACTATGATGTGGTACAATTTTTATGTGAGGTGAAAGATTAATAAAATGGTTTTCTTTTTTCTTTTTTTTTTATTTTTGACAGGCAGAGTGGACAGTGAGAGAGAGAGAGACAGAGAGAAAGGTCTTCCTTTGCTGTTGGTTCACCCTCCAATGGCCGCCGCGGTCGGCGCGCTGCGGCCGGCGCACCGCGCTGATCCGATGGCAGGAGCCAGGTGCCAGGTGCTTTTCCTGGTCTCCCATGCGGGTGCAGGGCCCAAGCACTTGGGCCATCCTCCACTGCCTTTCTGGGCCACAGCGGAGAGCTGGCCTGGAAGAGGGGCAACCGGGACAGAATCCGGCGCCCCTGGTTTTATTTTTTCAAATACAAGTTTTAAGGAATGCTGAAGGAAGGCAGAGAGGATGGCAGGAATGAAGAAAAAGTCAGGCTGCTCTCAAGTTGCTGAGCTACTGTGGATAAACAGAGCAATCAAAAAATAAGGGCAGAGTTTGAGAGCAAGAGCAGAACATGTGAAGGCGCAGTGAAAGAAATGGCAGCAGTAAAAAGGAGGTGATAAATGCAGAAATGAGAGATGACAAGGGAGTGGGGTACTGGATTTGAGACCTCTAGATGATGGAAGAACTGAGGACATGGCATTAGATATGTGCTATCAGACACCAGCCATTTGTTTCCCTTACTAATCACACAACACTTTTCTTTTGGATTTCACTTCAACAAATTGTTTTTAATCATTTGTGTATTATTATTTTAGATTCTAATCAAGACATTTCATTACTACAGGCACCTGAACCTGCATCAGTAAACAGTTTAATAACAAAGAGATTGTTTTGCCTGTTATTATTGTTATTTTTGGTTCATTTGTTGGGTGGTTTTAACCCACTGGGATGTTCATCTGATGCACAGAATGCTTTTATGTAGCTGAGTACTTGACCCTCTTATCTTTTCTGCTAACCAGAAAAGCTTCTGTCCTCTAGGCAAATCAATCTGCACATAGCAAACAGAACCTGCTATTTTCAGGTTACATATCACCTTATCTGAGACACTGTTCTTCATAGGATATTTTGAACTCATTTTTTTATGGGACACTCAACGCAATTATGTGATTTACATTATACAAGTTATTTTTCTACTCAGTTTCCTTTCTTTTGGAAAATTTTAATTTCAGATATTTAGTTGATAAATAAAGGTTATGTCTACTTTATTCAAGGAGTATGTGATGATGATTTGATATACCTACTCATGGTGTAGTGATCACAATCAATTTATTTAACACATTTATCACCACCCACACTGTACTTCAGGTTCTCATAACTTGTTACTATCATAATTTAATATTTTGTATCTTTGTCCTATATCTCCCCTTTTCTTCTACCCCTGACCTCTGGTAGTCATCATTCTATTCCTTACAAGTCTGACCTTTGTAGATTCCACCTGTAAATGTTATCGGTGGTATTTCTTTTCTTTCTGTGTCTGTTTTATTTCACTTAGCATTATAAAAGGAACAAAGAGAATTTATTTATTTCAAAGAGTTGGGACAATATGAAGAGCTACAATTGTAAAACTATTGAAAATGAGAAATGCAGGATTTTAGTCACAACTAAATATAGAGAAGCCAACAAATAGAATAATAAACACTATGAATATGAATTGTTGAGCTCAGCCATTCTTTTCTGGAACCATGTCTCAACATTAAATCCACTCCAGAGGAAACTATTAAGAATAATAATTTATTTCTAAAAAGTAGACTCATTTGTTCCTCACCATACCACATCCATTTATTGGAGACAGTCTTTAGTCTGACAAAATCCATTTTTATGGTTTGTCATTGCCCATAAATTATTTAAATGTACTGGCTGTTCACGTCTGAACATTCTCTTAGAGAAAAAGTCATGTCGCAGAGGTAGAAAGGGGGAAAAAAGATGGTTACAGAGATTATTTTTTAATCCTTAGAAAATATGAATGTGGACCATTAAGGAAGAATAGAGAGAAAAGGAAGAATAAATTGGTTCAGAGTTTATTTTAACCTGTGACTCCAACCAGGGGATTTGTGGAGCATTTAAGTGCTGTGGGTTTCAGGTGTATTTGAAACAAGCAAATGTTAGGGCAAAGCACAGACCCTGAGAAGGAAGTGTTAAAAGAATTTGAAGAGGTGCGTGGGAATCTGCGACATGTCAGAATAAAGTGGAGAATCACTCTCAGTTATATCTGGGTGTGGGAAGGGTGTTGAGTCACTGACCTCTGTGCTTTTAAGATGATTGAGCATTTTCTACTTAAAAAATTTCTCATCCCCTTGGTTCTGGGGTGCGAGGCTCTCACAATACTCCTCTCATGTCCTGGCCTCAACTTCAATTACCTTTGTTATCTAATTACTTCTAAATCTCTCTCTCCAAGCTTGTTAGTCTTCTTGAGGACTAAATCAGAGTATTCAACATCTAATAGAGAGCTTGATTCAGGGAGAACTGCAAAACAATAGTACTTAGCATTTCCTCAAGGAAAATTAGTGCCCTTTCTGCAGTACTGTTCTACATGGATGCTGTAATTAATCCTCCAATTGTTCAAAACAGATTTTCAGAGTTAGTCATTGTTAATCTCTCTTACTAGGAATCTACGCCTTCAAAGGACAAAATCGTGGTAGTTTCATTGTCTTTTCATATGAGAACCTATTTGTTCTCTCATAACCACCACATTGTTGGTTTTATTTAGCATCTCTTCTCTCTTGGACTAGGTGTTACTGGTTTCCCTTTGCTATTATCAGTAAGATTTCAAAGCATAGGCTGGAGCTGCAGCTCACTTGGCTAATGCTCTGCCTGTGGCGCCGGCACCCGGGTTCTGTCCCAGTTGCTCCTCTTCCAGTCCAGCTCTCTGCTGTGGTCCAGAAAGGCAGTGGAGGATGGCCCAAGTGCATGGGCCCTGCACCCACATGGGAGACCACGAGGAAGTACCTGGCTCCTGGCTTCGGATCGGTGCAGCGCACCAGCCACAGCAGCCATTTGGGTGATGAACCAACGGAAAAGGAAGACCTTTCTCTCTGTCTCTCTTTCCTCTCACTGTCTAACTCTGCCTGTCAAAAAAAAAAAAAAAATTCAAAGCACAAATCTGATACTATTGCATATCTTTTTTTTTTTTTTTTAAGATGTATTTATTTGAAAGGCAATGTTACACAGAGAGAGAGGTAGAAACAGAGAGAGAGACTGATATCTTCCATCTGCTGGTTCACTCCCCAAATGGCCACAACAGCCAGGGCTGGACGAGACTACAGCCAGAACCGGGAGCTACATCTGGGTCTCTCCCCAATGCATACAGGGACCTTAGGACTTGGGCCATGTTCTGCTGCTTTCCCAGACCATTAGCAGGGAGTTGGATGGGAAATGGAACAGCTGGACACGAACCAGCGCCTGAATGGGATTTGGCTGTAGGTGGCGGCTTAACCCATTATGCTACAATAGTGGATCTACATATTAAACACTTTTCCTGGCTTTCTTGGCCTTCACATGGAGTCCAAACACCTTGAAAAAACACACAAGCTCCTTCACGATATTGCACTTACTCAACCTTTCTTTTGTTGTTCTATCATTGCTATCTATCTGATTACTTTAGGTTCCTAGAAGACATACTTTTTAAAATTAATACTTTTTACTATCATTTTTATAATCCCTTAAGACTTCATTTTACTGTCTTCTACCTGGCCTTCTATTCTCGTTTAGTTTAGAATGTCTTTTCTCCAAGCCTTCTGCGATCCCCCTAGTCTGAAAGAGGCATACATTTTTGTACCATGTGTTTACCTAGTATGTATTACATTGCATTTCAATTCTTTTATATATTTCTTTTAGTGAAACTATTAAATATCCATAGCTCTAACAATTAACTGCTTGATAATAAACAGGTACTCCTTGACAATGAATAAATGAGAGTAGCTTTTCAATTGTTAAGGAAAAAAGACTTTGTTATGAGAAGGAAAAGGGATTGGCAATTTAAATAAATAAGAATCTTTGGGGAACCTGCTGAGCTTTTAGGCTTCAGGAGGATTTGAGAGGGGAATCTAATATTTTCTATGTTCAAGAAGATTAAAGTATCTTCAGTTGATAAACTAATACACACAATGATTTAGAACAACCTGAATAATGAACAAATGGTATTTATAATACACCTGAGGAGAAGTTGAGTGATGAGGTATTTATAGGAATAAAGGTAATCAGAACATTTAATGTACCCAGTGGTTTTGCATGGGGCAGGAAAAATGGGATTTTCTAGATAAAGGGAACTTCAAGCACAGGAGAGATATTCTTGTGGCATGTCCAGTAATTTTAATAGAAACTAATGCTTCCATGAAGATCTAACTCTCAAAAGAGTCTGTCCCATAATTGAAACTGTTTGCTAGGACTTTGTAACTGTATACCCTAGTCTCATCATCAGTACTATTCTTAAACTTACCTTGTTTTCTCCCTAGGTAGTTATCCTGTCTGGATTGCTTTCAAGTCACTTACTCATCAAAGATTGGATTCAGTGCCCCACATCCCTCATATGCAGAGTTCAGCAAATATATAACACACACATATGTGCAGTAATATATAATTTATATATAATAGATACTATATGATTGTTGAATCACTGCAAAGGAAGAGTTGGAAGACCAATATGACTATGCAGGGATGGATGGGTTGGACATGGAAATGTATGAACAATAGACAGATATAACTGAGGTTATACCACATCACATGTAAGAAAATCACACATCTGTTTAGAGAGTGAGACAAATCTGGTGCTGGGAATTGCAGCTCTGGTCTCATGAACTATCAATAAAATTGCTGAGGATAATTAAAACAAAGAACGCAGCAAGAGGAATCATTAAGAGACTCAAAGTATTTTATCCTTTAGGGAAGTTACCAGCATTGCATAACGCGTAACTTAATGTCTGAGATTTTATTGTAGCACTCATAAAATTCAGTCTGCCTAATTCAATGTTTTATTCTCCTAATTGATTGATTATAACCATGATTGACTGGCACTCCACTCCTAGTTGTTCCAGAGGAATTGAGAGAGCTGTAAAAGTTTCCAAAAGACATTATTCTTTTGGTGTTTAATGCAATTTTTTTTGGTAAACATAACAAATGCTTATTAGGCACCTCCTATATGCTTAGGCTGTTATTCGAGCCATAGTGACAAATGAAATATTCTTTATCTATCCCTACATGTAATGGAAGATCTCTAGGGGAGAAGATAATATCTCAGTATGTTTATATCCTAGCACTTGATCAATAGTAAAATTGAATTGATGAATGATAACCTAAAAGTTATGTTTCATGATATGTATATATATATATATATATATACACATATAGGATGTGTATATATATATATATATATATACACACACACACACACACACACACATATGTGTGTGTATATATACATATATAGGATACTGTATGAAGTGCAAAAAGGATCATAATTACTTATTACCTAGCACAGCATACTTCAGAGAATATATTTTTCAACTGTGTTGATAAATTTAGAAAAGAATTAGTGACTGAGACACAATGAATTCCTCCATTCCAGTACTTCATTGTTTTCAAGCTCCTAGATAATGAAAGTGATTTTTAAATGAAAATTATAGTCTTGGTAAGTTAATGTATCTTCAAAACTCGACATTAATTAATTCATTTAATCAATAATTATTTACTTAGTACCTACTGGGAGCCAGACAGTGTACTTAATATTTATGGTCAAATGGCCTTCAAGACATGGTTCTTGCAAGAACTCTGTAATTATTCATCTGAAATTGTAGAAAAGCTATTTGTATTTGAGAATGAAAATAATCTCTTCTGATTACCTAACTCCTTGAAAAAGTACTTGAAAGATGTAAAAAGTAGCTGGAGTCATGGAATAAGTTGTTCTATAAATTAAATAATAACTTTAAGTCCTTTCATTGTTAAGTAACCTATAATTTAAAATTTTTGATTATCTTAATTTCCACTGAAGTACATATACACTTATGTATTAACCTTTACTCAATTGTGCATTTGCAGCATAATTCAGACTCCCTGAACTGCAATATACTAGGTTGTTTTCTTCCCAACATGCTTTACCTCTACAGGACCCTGAGTGTTCTCTGACAATCAGGGTAATTTCTCCCTTTGCCACAATTAGTGATTAGGTAAATTTAGCTAATATATTTTAACCATATGCAAATTTATTTTTAAGGTATCCAAAATTCATGCATTTCATAAATACAAATTTAGGGACATAGTGATTCTTCCCACCCTATCCTCCCTCCTGCCAGCACTCCCACCTTTGTTACTCCTCCCTCTCCTACTCCCATTCTTATTTTTTACTAAGATTTATCTTCAAATAACTGTATACATATAAGATTAACACTATACTATGTACAGAGTTCAACAAATAGTATGAAAGAAAGAAAAACTGTTCTTCAACAGTTGAGACAAGGGCTGTTCAAAGACATTGCATCTCAAAGCATCAAGTTCACGTCTATCGGTTACCTTTTAGGTACTTTATTAGTTACCACAGATCAGGAAGAACACATGGTACTTGTCTTTTGTTTGGGTCTGGTTTATTTCCCTAAATATAATGTTTTCCAATATATTTAACACTTACATTTCTCCTAGCCTATATGAAACATCTGCTGGGAATTCTGGGACAAAGATATTTTCTTTCCCTCCCTGGATTTTATCTTGCCAGGCTGTAAAGCTGTACATTGTTACAGTAATTATTCTATAGCAAGAGAAAAACCAACCTGAGAATGAACCTGAAATATCAAGTGATATAAGATTATGGTAAATTGAGATGTGACTATGAATTCATCATGGATCATAAGGCTATATACTTTTGTTTGATTTGCTATTTTACTGTAAGAAAAATTTATTTTAATGAATACTAGAAGGTCACAAGTTTTTAGCTTAATAAGGGATACTGTCTCAACACACAGGATGCTGTTATCAAAAATTGTGCTGTATATATTTCAAAATGTTGAAATTCATGGTATTGATAATATGAACTTCAGCTCTTTCACAAAGTACAAAAAAAAGTGGACTTAATTAAAAACGTGATCAATTTTTAATTGGTGTAGCCCATCTTGAACCTCTCCTTTCCTTGCCTGTCTTCTGAACCATACCATGGAAAGCATAAAAAAGAGACTTAATTTGTTTTCATCCTCTCCTGAGTTAATGTTATATTTTTTCCATCACTATTTACATTCAAAGTTTTATTAATGGAGCATATTACACTCCTTTTCTTCATCAATTCCTTTCCTTAGGACAATCATCTTCTCTTTCAACCTCTCTGTATAAATTACTTTACCAAAATAGAGGGGTCGATAATTCTACTCTTTTGCAAATTTTGTTCTTTTTCTTTTTAAATTATTTGTAGCCCTTCCTTGTTTTGAAACTCCTTCCTTTCTTTGCATTTGGTTGATAAATTATTTTCTGAATTCATAGTTTTCATTCTCATTTCTGAATTATACTTTTCCTGTTGTTCCCAGACTCAAAAGGTTGAGTTTTTCTCTTTATATTATTTGTATTTGTATCTTTTTTGAGAAACGTCAATTTCTGATCTCCAAGAATTAAGTACAGATTTCTCCTCTTTCCTTCCTTCCTCCTCTTCCTTTCTTCTTCCCCTTGTTCATTCATTCATTCTTCTTCTTCTTTTTTTTTGTATTCTCATTTGTATGTTCTTTGTATAATTTGCATATGTGTCATGAAATGATACAAATTTTGAGTTTGTAGCATCTGAATTGAGATCTGAAAAATTAAACAAAGCAGTCACATGAAGGTCTGGTTCATTACAGTTGCTCAATAGCATACGGATGTTTAAACTGAATAGTTATTTAATCTACTGATACTTTATGCAACAATTTCATGTTGAACATTTTCCATTTTGTCAATTTTGTTACTATATTAATTCCTTAACATATAAACAAAAAATAAGATGTTTCCTTCCCAACTGATATCAGTCCTATATTATTATTTTTTTATTTGTTTTATTTTTGACAGGCAGAGTGGACAGTGAGAGAAAGACAGAGAGAAAGGTCTTCCTTTTGCCATTGGTTCACCTTCCAATGGCCGCCGTGGCCAGCACGCTGCGGCTGGCACACCACGCTGATTCGATGGCAGGAGCCAGGTGCCAGGTGCTTTTCCTGGTCTCCTATGCGGTGCAGGGCCCAAGCATTTGGGCCATCCTCCACTGCACTCCCGGGCCACAGCAGAGAGCTGGCCTGGAAGAGGGGCAACAGGGACTTAATCCGGTGCCCCAACCGGGACTAGAACCCAGTGTGCTGGAGCCGCAAGGCGGAGGATTAGCCTATTGAGCTCGGCGCCGGCCAGCCCTATATTATTAATAAAGTTTTTAACTCTACTTTCAAGGGACTTTTCTTTCCAACAACCACTGACAATGAGTCACAACTAAACTGCCACATTAAGGGGCATCTCAGGGGATCATTGTCCCCACAAGGCAATGCATTAATTTCACACTGTGGTTCATTAATGATGTTGTCATTGCCCCTGTGAGGTATGGGCATTTGTGAATCCTTGATGTTTCCTGATAACTTGGCTTGCACTCAATTCCTTCACCAAGAAGTTATTCCCACTATGCTGTCACCAGGGAAAATTGTCTAATGGCTCATCATGTAAACTATGTACACATTTACCTTCTATTGCTTCTATTCATATTGCACCTGATAACTTTTATTTATTGGTTTTGCTTCCACTAGGCTGAAGTATGTTATTGATTTCCTGAGTATAATGTAATAAGCCACACACAGAATTATTAGGTAAGTCTGTTCACATTGTGCTCAAATTCAGTGATACTCAGGTTATTTGTTTCTTACATGAACTAATTTAGTGTTTTCATGGTGGCTGTTTGCTGAAGCAGTTGGGATGCCACTTGGAAAGGCTGCATCCCATATTGGAAAGCCTAAATTCAAGTCCTCACTTCTACCCTCCATTCCAGCTCCTTGATAAGGCATACCCTGGCAGGCAGCAAGTGATGGCTCAAGAACTCGAATTCTTACCACACACGTAGGAGAACTGGATTGAATTCCAAGCTTCTAGTTTGAGCTGGCCCAGGCCTAGGTGCTGCTGGAATTTGTAGAGTGGACCAGTGGATGAATGATCTCTGATGGTAGGTCAGTGTCTCTACCATTCAAATAATTGCAAAACAACTGTAGAGAGTGGTTTAAAATGACCTTTCAGTTCCAGTGTATAATTTAACATCTATTTTGAAAAAATTGAAATTAGTTATATAGGATGAGTAATATCTAATGAGCATCACTATATGCCAAACATTCCTCTAGGTCCTGGCAATATAAGAATGACAGGGAAGAAAGAGTATTGACTTTTATAGAGTGTTTTCCAGAGGAACTGATAGAAAAACAATCACATGCACGTATCTATAATAAACCTAGGAAGCAATATATGCTGAATAAAGCTGAGTAAAATGTAATAATTAGATGGGAATTATGGAGGGCATTGTGGCTTTGCAACTGGAGAATAAAGAAAGAGCATCCTGAGGAGGCAGCATTGTGGAACAGTGGGTAAAGCTCCATCTCCTATTTGGGTGCCAGTTTTCATCTGGCTGCTCCAATTCTGATCCAGCTACCTGCTAATGGCCTGGGAAAAGCAGCAGCAGATGACCCAAGTACGTGGGCCCCTGCCACCCATGTGGGATCTCTGTCCTTAATGTGTTGTCCAATGTGAATTAATGCTATAACTAGTACTCAAACAGTATTTTACACTTTATGTTCTGTGTGGGTGCAAACTGATGACATCTTTACTTAATGTATACTAACTTGATCTTCTGTATATAAAGATAATTGAAAATGAATCTTGGCATGAATAGAATGGGAGAGGGAGTGGAAGATGGGAGGGGTGCGGGTGGGAGGGAAGTTATGGGGGGGGGGAGCCATTGTAATCCATAAACTGTACTTTGGAAATTATATTTACTAAATAAAAGTTAAAAAAAAAAAGAGTGTCAATTGTTAAATCAACAACAGGAGTCACTGTGCACCAACTCCCCATACAGGATCTCTGTCCTTAATGTATTTTACTATGCGAATTAACAGTAAAACTACTACTCAAACAGTACTCCATACTTTGTGTGTCTGGGTGGGTGCAGTCTGTTGAAATCTTTACATAGTATACACTAAGTTGATCTTCTGTATATAAAGATAATTGAATCTTGATGAAGAATGGGATGGGAGAGGTAGTGGGAGATGGGATGGTTGCGGGTGGGAGGGTGTTTATGGAGGGGAAATCCACTATAATCCAAAAGTTTTACTTTGGAAATTTATATTTATAAAATAAAAGTTGAAAAAAAATGCATGGTAGAGACAAAATTGAGTGGATGTGCCTGTTGATGAAGAAACATTTAGAAGTCCAGGACATAGATTTTAAATTCCTATCAGATTTCCACGTTGAGATGCTGAGAGAGTAGCTGAATAGATGGGTCTGAAGCTTAAGGGAGAAGTCTGGCCTGAAGATCTGAAGATAATACAAGTCAGAATCAGCATAGTCAATAGAGATGACCTACAAATGTGTAGGAAAACTGAGACTATTCAGCAAAGATGAGGCAGTACTGTGATTTTCTAAAAGCCCCCTTCTTTACTTCTCTCTTGCTCCTCTGACCCCTGTGCCATCCCCCACTTATTGCTACACTGTCCATGCAGCTACCTCAGCTGGAAGTGATCTTTGTCCAGTCCTACCTCAAATTGTACTTTTCTATCTCTTGGCACTCATGTAGAACTGAGTAGATCTTGCTTCCCCTCCCCAGGTTGTATGTAAAGCTTTATCTCCCCTAGTAGACCCTCAGACATGAGTCAAAATTTCTGCACTTCCCATTCAACACACCTAGAAATGCCATTTCCTTTTCACAGTTCCTGCCCTACACTAAGCATTTCATCAGGGCTACATTCATTCATTCGGTATGGTGTTTTCTCCCCCAAACCCTCCTTATTCAACCACTCTCTCCCCACCCCACACAAAATGGTCTAAATTAGGTTCTGATCCAGCTCTAGATTTCAATTATTTCATGGTAGAAAAGCCATTCAGATGCCTCATGAAGAACATCTGAGGCTGGCATTGTGAGATGGGCATTGTATGATGCTAACATCCCATATAAGTGCTAGTTCAAATCCTGGCTGCTACACTTGAGATCCAGCTCTCTAGTAGTGAATGTGGGAAAGCAGCAGAAGAGAACTTAGCTCCTGAGGTTCCTGACTCCCACATGGGAAACGGGGATGAAGATCCTGGCTCCTGGCTTTGGCCTGGCCTAAACTGGGCTGTGTAGTCATTTGTGGGGACACATGTGGGGAGTGAACCAGCAGATGGAAGACCTCTCTCTCTGTCTGTCTCATTCTCTTTCTTTCTGTAACTCTGCATTTCAAATGAATAAATCAATCAGTCTTTTTTTTTTTAATGAAACATACATCTAAATATATTTATATGATTTCCCAAGGGAAAATGGGAATTTTTCAATTTGATATATAGTATGTTTTGTACTTAGAAAAAATTCCTTTACCAACATTATTTACCAGACTCTCCTACTAGTTAACCAGTAACACTGTTCTATTCTATATAAGAAAAGTAAGGATCAGGAACATTAACAATTATATCTAAATGTCTAAGACAATGCTTGTGAGTCAAATCCTGGATTCTTTCCACAATCTCAGACATCCCTCTTCTCTAACACAGTTTTTAGACCTGTCTAGTACTTAATTTTAGCCTTTATTTAATTTTTCCCCCTTCATTACATGTACTTACATACACATACGTGTACTTACGCAGATGTATACATATGTATTTGCATATATATTCATGTTCATTAAAATGTCAAATAGGCTGGACAATTTGTAAAGGTTTTAGGGGAAGTGAGAAGGGCAGCATGACATGGGTTTTTACAGCATTAGAAAGTAAAGTTCTGTACAGGTCTGCCTTTGAAACGGGGCCTAAATACCAGCAACATAAGCTCTTAGAATCAGACCATTGTGTGTTTAAATGTCCTGAAGGTAATATACAGTGGATAAAATGAAGTTTACATTTTAACACCCAGTTATTAAACAAAATCTACCTGTTTTCTTCAATTGTATTTACCGTTAAACCATTTTATTTCTATTCTTGGGTTACCGGAGGATATTTTATCTATGATTAAGGTGTGAATGGCAATGAATAAATTGTTTGCTAACGCTTTAGCCCTAGGAGAACCAAGGAAGACTTCCGAAAAACATTCTGAAGTTTTCAGTGCAAAACTCAACAGCATTCATAAAGTAATGACCAAAAGTAAGACTTCTTATATTTTAAAAAAGTCTATTTGATTTTATAATTAAATCTAGCCAGGTAAAAATAAATTATTAAGGCACACAGAGAATTCCAGGTAGAAAACATGTCACTTATCTTGAGAATGTTTCTCCAGTTACATGCCAAAGGAAACAAAATTATACAAATATATTATTCACTAGTGTCAGAGATATCAAAGAGGTACATGATCTCTATAGTAATTACTTGTTCACCAAGTGAGAAATTATTAATTCTTAATTTAACTTAATATTTATAGATGCAAAGAAGGAAAGAATTTTCTTTGAATCAGACAGACCTGGATTTGATTCTAGCCCCTCATTTAATTAGACTAGACTTTGAGTAGTTAGTGAACCTCCATTAGACAAACCTTGATTATCTATAAAATTTGAGACACAGTACTAACTCTATGGACTTGTATTGCTATAGTGTGAGGAATTTACACAGTGCAAAAATGCTGGTTAATTTTCTTCAATCTGTCACTCAGCAAATACATAGGTGCTTGCGAGTCCTACACAGTCCCTCAGGCATTCATAGTTTCACTTTCATTTGGATGCAAATCCAGTTCATCACTTCCTGATCCCCAGCACTGCTTTTCTTCTACCCATCAATTTTGAGGTTGTGTTCATACCTCCTAGTGTTTGACATTAGTTCATGACCTCTATTTTCCTTCCCTCACACTGCTCCTGGAGCAAAGACAAGCATTCCTGTTACAATGGTGACACAAATAACCAACAAACACTAGTGAGGCTGAGTAGAGGAGGTTTAACAGTCCCCATGCCTTTATGCTAAAGAAACCTTTTGTTTTTGTATTGTCTCTTGCTGGGAGATCTCTTTAATGTTCCACATCATCACACACATTGGGAATCAAAATAAGCAGTCCCTCAGGTGCTCCTTAACCAGCTCGGTAGACAACATGGAAGCAAATGCATAATTCAGCAAAGAAGGTGCTGAGAAATCTGCAAAAAGGTCTAGTAACATAGAGATTCTCCACATGTGGTATTCAATGAAAATATAACTGAAGGCATGTAGCACACATATACATGTATATAGAAACACCCATACAGCGCCATCACAATGTTATTAATTTCTGCTTTATTTACGGCTAAGTCAATTCTTCTGTATTGTAGAAGTGGTTTCACAACGTAAGAAGCTTTCTAGACCCTAAATTTCAGATAAAATTGAGGATATTTGTTTTCTTTTTCTTTTTTGACAGGCAGAGTGGACAGTGAGAGAGAGAAAGACAGAGAGAAAGGTCTTCCTTTGCCGTTGGTTCACCCTCCAATGGCCGCTGTGGCCAGCGCGCGCGCTGCGCTCATCCGATGGCAGGAGCCAGGTGCCAGGTGCTTTTCCTGGTCTCCCATGGGGTGCAGGCCCCAAGCACTTGGGCCATACTCCACTGCACTCCCTGGCCACAGCAGAGAGCTGGCCTGGAAGAGGGGCAACCGGGACAGAATCCGGCGCCCCGACCGGGACTAGAACCCGGTGTGCCGGTGCCGCAAGGCAGAGAGAATACTTGTTTAAAACTTAATTGCTTACATTTTATTTTGAACAGAACTCAATTTGTTTTTGGGGTAAGAAAATCTCAATTATTATTCGAAGGCATATGATAAACCTTGAAAAAAGAAAGTGATGTAATGAAATAGATTCCTCCATTAAAATAGGATGATATACTCTACCCTCCATTGGCATTTTTATTCATGATATATTATCTTTTTAAAAAGATGAATTTTTCTATCAAATATAATTGATTTAAAAGACACAATTCCTACCTATTTAATAACATTCAAGGTTTCAGTTTGATAGATAAATAACTAAGTTCAGAAAACTTTTGAGAGTGTCTATTTTGGATTTCATGCTACAGTAATTATTCAGGCAATTAAAGTGAATGACATGGTCGTTTTCCTCATAGAATCCTTATTTTAAGCACAAGCAGAGAAAATAGTTGCTCTGATATGGTATGGTAAAAAGCTTCTTTACATTAGCCTGGGTTGGAGGTAACCAGGGACCACAGCAGGTTTCTGGGCCAAAGGTACAACCTGAAATGAGACTTGATGGTAAATTCTACAATCACTACATTCATGCTCAAGTTTGACCTCACATCTTTGTTCATGTTTCTGCTCAGTGATATAGCTTGGATTTATAGATGGGGCATAAACATGTGGAGTATGAAGGAGACCAATTTAAACAGCCTATCCAACAGTTTCCTTAACTTGACATTTAAAGGTCACAGAGCATCCATGATAACTCACTTCCCCACCTCCGTGGTTTTTAGTTCTTTTAAGAAGTTGCCAGGGGCTGACACTGTGGCGTGGCTGGTAAAACTGCTGCCTGCAGTGCTGGCATCCCATATGGGCACTGGTTTGAGTCCTGGCTGTTCCATTTCTGATCCAGCTCTCTGCTATGGCCTGGGAAATCTGTGGAAGATGGCCCAAGACCTTGGGCCCCTGCACCCACATGGGAGACCCAGAAGAAGCTCCTGGCTCCTGGCTTTGGATCGGCACAGCTCCGGCCTTTGCAGCCAAATGGGGAGTGAACCAGCGAATGAAAGACCTCTCTCTCTCTGCATTTCCTTCTCTTTCTTGTGTAACTCTGACTTTCAAATAAGTAAATAAATCTTAAAAAAAAAAAAAAGAAGGTGCCACTGGCACTGGACCAGAGAGTGAGAAATCTGTTGTATAATTCTTCAAATGCAGAAAATGATAGGGTAGGAATGAAAGAAGATTATGGGAACAAAAAAGGTAGTGAAGGAGAAGATAATGTATTTCCAATAAAGTTACATAAGGACTTGACTCTAATACCTCTTCTATAACCAAATTTTTTTTTTCCACATCAGGAGAGTCACAATTTTTTCTTTTTCAAGGAGAAACATCTTTTATGTGGCTTCAGCTCTTCTTTAGCAGAATTTCTGCGTTTCTAGAGAGACGAATGCTAAATTCCTGGGTTTCCAGAACCTCCTTTTAAATTGTTTCAAATTAAGTCCAGTGGAAGTCCTTGCATAGTTTTGGTTAACACACACAAATAACAAGTAGACCCCTACATATATTCTGCAGAGCATAACTTGCCCAAAATACTCATGTCTAATTTTGCATTTATAACCATGACTTTTAAAAAAGCTAAAGTTATTCAGTAGGCATAATTGATTCTGTGTTAAAATTAGCCTGCGAACTGGGATCCATGCAGAATGTTTTGTGCATGGGACGGTTCTCATTGTAGAAATTGGCAAATACGGGTTTTCCAGTGACAGTACCAAATTTGCAAGACCTCTCTCGGGCCAGGAGCATTGGTGTTTTGGTTAGGTTTGTGATGGAAACTTACCTTGAAAATGATATCCTATTGGGAAAAACTATGGCCAAAATAATAAACAATGAGTAATAAGAAAATATCCTTCAAAAATTGTCATGTGGGTTCCTGTGAAGTAATTAAAACAAATAGCCAGCCAGTTCTTCCAGGAAACATGAGAATGGGAGACCACAATTTTGCTTTAAAAAAAAAAAAACACCAAAGGACCCCAAAACTTCAAGCTGACACAAAAATGGATGCCTCTACCATAAAAAACAAGTGGTTACACAAACCAACCAACCACAACTCACAAACCTAACCAAAACACCAACGTTCCTGGACCGAGAGAGAGGAGAGTCACATTTTAATATGGTCTAATTATTGTACTTGCCCATGTAATATTTTTTCCTTTGTCTTGAGAGTAATATGTAGATGTATTATAATTCTGGTGTTAAGTATTTCAAAAAACAATGGTTATGTTGGTCAACCATGTAGAAAGACATTGGGAGGATCTTCTTGTTAGAGCTAAAAAAAATCTATGTGGACTAAGTAATTAAAATATTGTTGAATGTAAACAAATTCCATCTGCATCCATAGTTTAACCATTGTTTGTATACTGATGACTATTCCACGCTTTTTGACCATATTCCACACCTACTCTCTATTGTGTCCACAAACTATGAGCTGAATATTGCACACACACTTCAATTTCAATATATGAACTTATCATTCATATTCCCAAATGTGCTAGTCATCTTATATTTCCTAACATTGTTAATAGATACTACCACTCACCTGGATATGTGAGTTGGAGTTTTGGGATTTATCCCAAGTTACCACTTATTTTTATACTCTCTTTCCTATGACCTTGCCCACTACCAATCAGGATGATGTACTGGGTTTATTCCCCAAATGGCCACTACGGCCAGCGCGCTGCACCCATCTGAAGCCAGGAGCCAGGTGCTTCCTCCTGGTCTCCCATGCAGGTGCAGGGCCCAAGCACTTGGGTCATCCTCCACTGCCTTCCCGGGCCACAGCAGAGAGCTGTACTGGAAGAGGAGCAACTGGGATAGAATTGGCACCCCAAGCGGGACTAGAACCCAGGGTGCTGGCACCGCAGGCAGAGGATTAGCCAAATGAGCCATGGTGCCAGACTATCATAAACATTCTTAAGTCAGGTCTCTCCTTTCTCATTGACTGTATTAGACCAGGGATACTACAGCAGCCCATACATTTTGTGCCCTAGATTTCACAAGGAATTTTTATGATGTATATTTGGTGATATCACCCTCGGGCTTGAGGCAGCTAGCTGTCTCTGAGCATCAGGATGAAGTCCAAGTGACTTACTCTGCATGGCCTGTGGATCTCTTCAAAAACTGGTCCCATTGATTATTCGGCTCTCCTTATCTGCTATAGCTCATCACAGAACAGTATTATGCTCCAGAAATAAGTGAAAGCCCTGTGCCAGTTTCTTTTGTTTCTAAATAACTCCTGCTAAAATCTCAATGTTCAGTTTAAACCTGATCTCTTCTAAGATCTTTTCCTAGACCCCCTTTTGTTTTCCCTTACCACACAGTCTTTTTCACTAGGCATTCTAATGATTCATTTTCTGACCTGTTACTACCTATGGTATCCTTAAAGCCATGCATGATGGTTTGTGGATCCCTGTCTCTATCTCTAGTAGCTCCTGTTGGGTTTTACATAGCATAAGTGATCAGTATGCACTTTTTCAACGTATAAAGGTATGGATACATGAATGGATAGGTGAATAAGTGAATATATAAATAAACTGAACTATGATGAGCTATAGAATGAGCTGAGATAAAAAAATTCTGAATGAATGGATTCCAACCTTCACACAGGCCCTTGTGACATCCAGAGGCCTGTTACTAATGTTTTCTGTCATAGCTCTAATGAGTTACTTAGTCTCTCATCTAATGAGCTTACTTAGTGGTTCAGAAATACGTGCAAACTCTTAAAAGGCTAGGTGTTAAGTTTGTTGTTTCAGAACACTGTCATTTTCACACTCATTTGGAATAAAAGTGTATGATATACATCTGATATGCTATGCTATGCTATGAATGCATACTTCATTTTTAATTTAAAATGCTTGGTTCCCTATTACCTGAAAGACTTAATGGGCTGGCGCCGTGGCTCAGTAGGCTAATTCTCCACCTTACGGTGCTGGCACACTTGGTTCTAGTCTGGTCGGGGCGCCGGATTCTGTCCCGGTTGCCCCTCTTCCAGGCCAGCTCTCTGCTGTGGCTAGGGAGTGCAGTGGAGGATGGCCCAAGTGCTTGGGCCCTGCACCCCATGGGAGACCAGGAGAAGCACCTGGCTCCTGCCTTTGGGTCAGCAGGTGCGCCGGCCGCAGTGCGCCGGCCGCGGCGGCCATTGGAGGGTGAACCAACGGCAAAGGAAGACCTTTCTGTCTCTCTCTCTCACTGTCCACTTTGCCTGTAGAAAAAAAAAAAAAAAAAGAATGGCACCTAACTTTTGGCTGCTCCTGAAGATGCCCAACTTCAAACATGGGAATATTATCACTTCTGAGACTCAAAATTCCTTCTCTAATACCATTATAGCACTCCATGATGCCTCATTCCTGGGGACAATATATCTTGGACAATGAGAGTGAATGGAAGAAAGAAGAGAAAGAAGAGATAGAAACAGGTAATTATCCTAATTGGAACAGTTAACTGGATCACTATCAGTCAGAAGGCCGTTAATTCTAGTTTCTCTTCTGTGTCTGAATCACTACACCGAATGGTGGAGTGCAGAGAAATGAAAACAGTTTGCATATTCAACAGCTTTTAACCAATTGCAGAATGAAAGAAAGTAAAGTGAGAAAAAAATTAAAATCACACACAAATGTTGTATAGCAGAAAAACAATTTTCTTCACTTCAACAAACATGTTTTTGAGGTCCAATTATATACAAAATACATTACTACATTAGGTTTTGTTTTACCAGACCCACTGGTAAATAGGTGATAAATAGTTATGAGCTTCTGTAATTTCACATAGGTAATAGAATTTGCCACTACCATAAATGAAACTGTTATAAAGATTAGTATAGAAAGGCAAGGTGCTGAAGGGCTAGGAAAGAGAATGGGGAATTTTGATTTGATGTTGGGAATTGATTTTCAGAGGAATTAGAATCTGACTGTTGGGTGGGCTCCTATAGAGCAAACTTCATCCATGCCCCATTCTGAAAATGTTGATGAACAAAGGTGAGGGCAAAATGTCACCATCGATACTGTCGACACTAGGCTGAGAGGCTAGTCTTTGTCAAGTGGGCCTGAAGTAGGCAGACTTAGCCCCTCTACACATCATGGTAGCTCAGGATTGCACATATCTCTCCAAATGGACAGGCTTCCCAAGTAAGGCCGCAGAACCCAGGAAAGCACTTGCTGAAAAGGAATTTAAGATAGCCACTGCTCTAAAAGAAGGACTACTCCCCAAAGAATAAAGTGAAGATGAGCTAAGTCTCAGTACTCTTCCAAAACTCACCAATCACAACCTATTCTAACACTTCAGAAAAAAGACCAAGCCACACTAGCTGAGCTCCCTCTCAGGAAGGAGATGTTAGGAGTGGTGGGGGACCATTCTAAGCATAGGACAGCATCTGGGTGGTGAAAGTGGAGAATGACATCTTAGGCAAGGCAACAGCTGAATGTGTGTTTAAGGCAAGCTCTGAGGAGCTGGAAAAGTGTAGTGTCTCCTTTGGTGTTGCACAGACATGTGCTTAGTCCTAAGTCTGTCTTGACCTGAACAAGTCACCTAAATTTTCGGATGTTTCATATCCTCATCTGTAAGTTGGGAAATAATAATAGCCATTTTGCATAACTCAATTAATAGCTATGATGGTATCTATTTCCAGAGTGATTGGACAAGCAACTATTTTGTATAATCCTCCTTCACAAAGTGATAGTGGAGTTTTGAGTGTTTTTAAGTTTTATTTACTAATGGTCATTTTATTTGAAAGTGGAGGGACAAAGAGAGAGAGAGATGGATAAACGCAGATCTTCCATCAGCTGGTTCACTCCCAAAATGCTTGTAACAGTTGGGGCTGGCTCAGGCAAAAAAGCCAGAAGCCTGGACTCAAGGATCTAAGTACTTGAGTTATCACATGCTACCTTGAAGTGTTCACATTAGCATGACGTTGAATCAGAAGCAGAATAGCAGTTGCCTAAACCAGGCACTTAGATATGGGATGTGGCTGCTAAACATGCTCCCCTTACATTTTATTAGATGATTATATTTTCTTCTAATTTATTAGCATAGTGAGATCAAATGCTTATGCATTGGATTTTCTGAAAGACAAGTGTACCTGTTATACATGGTTCAGTCCGCCATATTTATGTAATGCATCAACAGGAAGAAGGTGATATGAACTGTGGAATAGGAGAGAATAGCACACAGGTAATATGAATAATAAAAGAGATATGAGTGAAAGGATATGACACAGTATAAATGACATGGTATGAATACAAATGAAGTCTGCCAAAGGCAATAAGGATGAAAAAACAGTGGATGTAATTACATTTCCAGTTCTATTCTTCTCAAAAAGTATCCAACTTTTTTCATGGAACTAAGCTAATGAGCCTGAACACATTTTAAATTGAACCAGCAAAGGTATCTTCAGTGCTTTAGGCTACAAATGCTTTTAAATGCGTGAATGAACAACCACAAGAGCATTATGACCACACAGCTAAAGATCATCCAGGAATGCACTTGGCCATTTGGAAAGCAGTATCATGGATGTTTTTTATTTTATTATAGCAGTATTAGTGGTATAATACTGTGGTATAATCATGGCTGTGGTATAATCTTAAGGTTTTGCATACACATACCTGATGAATTATTTTCTTCCTGCATACATGTGCTAGGATGCTCTAAAGCATTTATCACAGATTTTTTTCTTTTTGAAAGAACATGATTAAATGGCAAACTGAAATCTTCAAATGGAAGTGCTTTTAAGCTTCCTGATGAAGACCCTACTCTTCTTTCCCTTAGCACATAAAAGTGGGACTTGGCCAGTTTAATGGCTGAGTTGAGAGTAAGTAATATCTAGGTCAAAGGCTATGGAATAATTAGGAGTGTTTATTTGCTGCCCTTTAGATGTGATGTCTGACAAGAAGAGATAAAGAAGATAGGAAAGGGTATACATGTCTGATCATTTTCATCAAAAATATTTTCTTTTTTTTTTTTTTTACAGGCAGAGTGGACAGTGAGAGAGAGAGAGACAGAGAGAATGGTCTTCCTTTTTGCCATTGGTTCACCCTCCAATGGCTGCTGTGGCCAGTGCACGCACTGTGGCCGGCACACCACACTGATCTGAAGCCAGGAGCCAGGTGCTTCTCCTGGTCTCCCATGGGTTGCAGGGCCCAAGTACTTGGGCCATCCTCCACTGCACTCCCGAGCCACAGCAGAGAGCTGGCCTGGAAGAGAGGCAACTGGGACAGAATCTGGTGCCCCGACCGGGACTAGAATCCAGTGTGCTGGCGCCGCAAGGCGGAGAATTAGCCTATTGAGCCGTGGTGCTGGCCTGTTTTCATCAAAAATATTTTCAGTGGGCTGGTGCTGTGGTGTAGCTTGTAAAGTTGCTGCCTGCAGTGCCAGCATAATGTATGCATGCTGATTCAAGACCTGGCTGCTCCTCTTCTGATCCAGTTCTCTGCAATGGCCTGGGCAAGCAGCAGAAGATGGCCCAAGTGCTTGGCCCCCTCACCAGTGTGGGAACTCTAGAAGATGCACCTCCTCCTGGCTTCAGACTGGTCCAGTTCTGGCTGTTGTGGCCATTTGGGAAGTGAGCCAATGGATGGATGGAAGACCTTTCTCTCTGTCTCTCCCTCTCTCTGTAACTGTATCTCTTAAATAAATAAATAAATCTTTAAAAAATATTTTCAGAAGGGGAAAAAAAGGACTTGTCAGATTATAGTTTCACAATCTCTAAAAATGATTAATATGTAGGAGTTTGTTTAAAATGTTCAGTTCTTAGATGTTGAAAAAAATATTTCTTATCCAAGTCATTTCTAAGTATGCACTTCCAGCAGTGCCACACTGCAGCTGTATTGCTTGCCTTCTAAGGCAATATACTGAGATTCACTAAGAAGACACTTCCTGTGGCTTGCTCTGTGGTGTAGTGGGTTAAGCCTTCAGCTGTGTCATTGGCATCTCATGAGTGCCAGTTCATGTCCAGCTGCTCCTCTTCTGATCCAGCTCTCTGCTGTGGCCTGGGAAGGCAGTGGAGGATGGCCCGAGTGCTTGGGCCTCTGCACCTACTTGGGAGACCTCGAAGATGATCCTGGCTGCTAGCTTTGGTTTGGCCCAGCTCTGGCCATTGTGGCCATTTGGGGAGTGAACTAGCAGATGAAAGACCGCTCTCCATCTCTCTCTTTCCCTCTCTCTATGACTGTGCCTCTCAAATAAACAAATAAGTCTTTTAAAAAAAGAAGAAATTCCCCACAACAGGGCAAATTCTACCTGATGTGATATTATTATCTTGAATGGCTAAAGGTCAATATCTAGGGGAAATAACTATGATATGTTTTAGAGGAATTCCTTGAGATCTCAAGTAATTTTAGTGTTTTCTATTACCAAGGAATTGCATGGTGACATAGATAAAACTTGTCTTTATATTTATTTCCTGAGTTTTTCTGTGCCCTCTAAATGCAATGGTCATGAAAGAACATTTGTAATTTAGTGTTCAAGGGATCAATACATATCTTTTGTAGTTGTGTTACTCTAACAGTTAAAAATGAAAAGCATACTTGAATGTTAAATATACATAATAATTTCCATTTTGGTGGAATGTATGGCTTAGAAGAAATAGTCTTAAATAAGACAAAGTGGGCCTTTTAAATAAGACACAATTGGATTTGAGTATGACATTTGATATTTGATAATGGAGTCTCACAAGGAAAATTATGTAACATTTCTGAACTTCAGTTACTTCTCCAGAAAAATGGTTTCAAAATAGACCTACCTCATGATGATGAAAGTTACATGAGATAATTTATGTAAAATGCTAGCATAGTATTTGACATACAGCAGCCTTAAATATGTATTTGGTGTTATTACCTTTGAAGGAGAGAAGGGAAGTGATCTTTGAACTTAATCAAACTTATCATTAAACTTCAAAAGGATAATAGTTCCATTTCATGTCAGATGATTGTGCAATTTTAGTAGAATCTTTGGAAAAAGTGACATTGTATCTCCCTGTTTGTGATTTTCCCTGAAAATATTTTTCCTTCTAAGCATCCAAGTTGCAATTCAACACTATCCTCTTTTCATCATTTCTGGATTGGCACAGGAGCTGATTTAGCATTTAATTTGTCTCATGTGTGTACAATATGTAGTGTAGATGATTGCTATATATAGTATTTGTATAAATTGTTCATTGCAGAGCCAGATACTAAGTCAGCAATTCTCACTCAAATGCAGCTGCATCCAAATGACACTGGGGACTGAAGTATTTTATTTTCCCCTGTGGATACCAAAAGCTGCAAGTGTGAAGGGCAGCTTCAGAAGGCAGTTTTCTCTGCGGAAGAGATGCTTTTTCCTGACAGTAGTGCAGTAGTGAACCTTGTGTTTGATTCTGTAATTCAGGATAGGTGTGCTTTATATGGCTTCACAGAGGAGCACTGACGTTTTGTGATTCACTTCAAGGTTTGGGATAACACTTAGCAAATACCCATTCAATACAGTTTTGTTAACCAACAGTAAAATACAATACACAGATACTTGGATTAACCATGAGAAGTAGTGTTCTCTGTCATCTAACCTTGTGAGCACAAATCAGATTAGAGGGTACACATAGAATGAAGATCTGATGTATGAAGAATGAAGAATTCATTGGTCTCAGGACCACAAAAATGCCACATGATATGAAATTTACCGGAGTCAGCATTGTGGCATAGCAGGTTAAGCCACCACCTGCAATCCTGGCATACCATATCTGACACCTCACTGTTCTACCTCCAATCCAACTTTAAGCTAATGCACTTGTGAAAGCAGTGGGAGACTGTCCAAGAACTTGGTCTCCTGACACCCATGTGGGAGATTTGGATGTAGTTCCAGAACCCTGGGTTCAGCCCAGTCCAGCCGCAGCCGTTGCTGCCATCTGGGGAGTGAACCAGTGCATGGAAGATCTCTTTCTCTGTGTCTTTTCCTTTCTCTCTGTTACTCTGCCTTTCAAATAAACAAAATAAATATTTTTTAAAAAGAAACTTAACAGGTTGAAGGAGCTCCATATAATACATGCAAAATTATGAGTTGGTGAGAAAGATATTTTCCTGGTCAGAAGATTTATAACTTTCCATAATTTTTAAAAAAATCTAGAACTCATAAATTAAAGATCATATTGAACAAAATTCTAAATTCAGGTAACAGTCTTTCAACACAATAAACTTATTAAATATTTAATTACATTTTGCCTGGAAATGTTTTTAAGTATATATTTTAAAACTTCTTCCATTAAGTCATGGTAACCAAAAACCTAAGAAGTTGAGTTAAACACCCCTCTCTTATGATATCTGGCATCAGGAGTCATCAATTATACTGACTACACATGGTTCAAACCCATCCACTTTCCTCCAGCTCTACTAGCCTAGTCTAATTCATGCTCTCATCTTTTATCAGAACAACTGCAATACACTCATAATTCTCTATTGTCATCCAGTCTTGTCCTCTGCCAATTCACTCTCCACAGGGCAGCTAGGGGACCTTTTGAAAATGCAAATCTGATTTTATTCTTCCCTCAGTGAAACAATTCAGCCATTTCCCATTTTTTTCCCCCTTGGAGTAAAACAAAGTACTGAATGTGACCCTGTGTGGTCTGGCCCTTGGGTGCCCCTACAGCTCCTTAATGCTCCATTCTCTTTTGCTCTCTTTACTACAGCCAGAAAAATCTTTTTTTTAAGTGCTCCTGCTAAAGGGTCTCAGCATATATTATTACCTCTGTCTGTCTTGAATATCAATTTTTATTTTTATCAGGTTACCTCTATTGATGCTTCATACACAGTATATTACATTAATAAAACCTTTCACGACCTTTAGGATTAGGTCAATTCTACTATTATTATGACCTGATAATAGAATTACTATTATTGACCTAACATAATTATTGTTATTAGGTCAATTATCTACTACTATTGCAGTCCTGGACGCAAATTTTTCTATTTCAGTGCACTTATTACTAGTGCTTTTATTTACTTTGTGGTTATCTGATGAAAGCAGATACCCTTTGGGGTTTTTGGAGAGAGAAAGGGGGGTGGAGAGAGCAAGAGCCCCCAGGTTCATGAACCAAATGTTCACAACGTCCATGGGTTTGGGTCAGGATGAAGTCAGGGGCCAGGAACTCCATCCTGGTCTCCACATGGGTAGCAGGGCCTCAAGCACTTGGGTCATCCTCCATTGTTTTGCAAGGTGCATTAGCAGGGAGATGGACTAGAAGTGGAACAGCTGAGAGTTGAACCAGCACTCTGATAATGGATGCTGGTGATGTAGGTGGCAGCTTAGCTTACTTGCCACAGGTATTCTTTTTGTCAATTTCCAGGCTTAGCATTATATCTGGTACAGAGTAGACATCAACAAGTTTCTGCTGAGTAGATTAACAAATGGTTTCCTTTTTGAACAGTTAAAATTTTAGAAGTAGAAATTATTGGCTCCTCTTCCAGGCCAGCTATCTGCTGTGGCCAAGGAGTGCAGTGGAGGATGGCCCAAGTGCTTGGGCCCTGCACCCCATGGGAGATCAGGATAAGCACCTGGCTCCTGCCATCGGATCAGCACGGTGTGCTGGCCACAGTGTGCTGGCCGCGGTGGCCATTGGAGGGTGAACCAACGACAAAAGGAAGACCTTTCTCTCTGTCTCTCTCACTGTCTTCTCTGCCTGTCAAAAAAAAAAAAAAAGAAGTAGAAATTATTGAGGTATGGTAGATGGAGCCATCTTGCTATGTATGAAAGTAAGTTTTTGCCAAAATTAAAGAAAAAAAAAAAGAAGGAAGGAAGGAAAAGAGGGGCATTGATGAAGGGAGATGGAGAGGGAGCAAAGTATGGTTATCTTCTTAGATCTATGCCTCTGAAAAACACAAAATCTAAATCTGTTCTCTTTATATTAATGAAAAGCTAATAAAAAAATAAATGTGAATTCTTGGCGGATGTTTTTAACCAGTAAAAAAGGTTGTAACTCCTCTGACCAATAGAATAATCAAAATCTGTACAGCAGATTCCTACAGCAAATATATATAGAGAGAGTGAGACAGAGAAGGAGAGGGATAGGGATAAAGTTATAATTCCAGAGAGTTATAAAGACTGAAAACTACAATATTTTGTAACCTTGTGATAGGATTGGACATAGGAAGGATGGGGTACCTGGTCAGATATGGATATAGATATATATCTGGTATTACCTTAAAATGCCTTATCCCCAGTCTGTGATCACAAAGGGACCATGCCAAACCATTCCCAGAGAGTAGTTTATAGTTTGAAATAAAAGGCTGGGCAAAGGACACATAATATCAGATCTACTCTTATTGACTCCTTGTAATTCTCTTGTTTTTCACATTTTGGTTTATTACTCTCACCAATGAAAAATGGAATGGACTAAACTGTAAGTTCAGACAGTAACATAATAACAAACGTATGTCATAAATCCAAGATTTATGAACACTGACCATATGCTGGCTTAGCTCCTAGAAACTTCATGTGCATTACCTCATCAAACCTTCCAGCAAACAAAATATATCTGTTTTAGTCAATCTTGGATGCTATAACAAAATACCATAAATTTGGTGTCTTGAATAACAAGCATTTATTTTTCACAGATCTGGAGCCTAGAAAAGCTCAGAATCAAGGGTCTGATGGATTTGGTAACTGCTTCTGGCCCATTACCTGTGTGCAGACAGGTGTCTTTTTGTGTCCTCATGTCATCTTTCTTTGGTTTGTGCACATGGAGAGAAGAGAGAGAGAGATACCTTGTCTTATATTAAGCACACAATTTCCATCACCAGATCCCTTCCTCATGATATAATCTAACTCTAATATCACCCAAATATTGTCATTTTGGAGGTGAGGAAGTCAACATATGAATTCAGGGGAGAAAGAAACATTCATCCCCAGAACAAGACACATTTTAAGGAAAGCGATGTTAAAAACAGTGAAGCACCTGGCCCCAGTCAGATGATAAGCAACAGGGCCTTATGTTAAGCCAGGAGAATTTACTGTCTATTGAGCCCGTCATCTTATGGGCTGTCACTACAGGTCCTCTCAACATGGAACTGCAAGCCCAAGACAAGCACCATTGCAAATTTTTCTGCCAAAGAAAATCAAAACTGCTTCTGTCAGAAAAAGAAGCCCAGTATATAAGGGAAACCAGACATTTTGAAAACTATTTTTTCATCTCAGATATTTTTCCGAAATATTTCATGGACCTATGAGTAGGGGCTGGCACTGTGGCATAGAGGGTAAAGACTGCCGCCTGCAAGTGCAGGCATCCCATATGGGTGCCGGTTCAAGTCCCAGCTGCTCCTCTTCTGATCCAACTCTATGCTATGGCCTGAGAAAGCAGTGTAAGATGGCTTAAGTGCTTGCACCCTTGTACCCATGTGGGAGACCCAGAAGAGGCTCCTGGCTCCTGGCTTCTGATTAGCATAGCTCTGGCTGCGGTGGTCATTTGAGGAGTGAACCAGTGGATGAGAGACCTCTCTCTCTCTCTCTCTGCCTCTCCTTCTCTCTCTGTGTAACTCTTTCAAATAAATAAGTAAATCTTTTTAAAAGGGTGAATGAGTGATCCTGCTTGACCTTTTCAGCCTCCTTCTATGCTTTCCTTTCTTCCATTTGTTTCCTACTTAAATAAAACATGGTCCTAGTCTATTTGCAAAATGCTCTTCTCAATGCCAGAGATGCAAAAGTGAACCAAAGAGACATAGCTTCTCATTGTCATGGAGCATTGGTTTTCCTTTTTGTCTCAATGTTATTTTTTTAATGCTTTCTCCTATCTATCCTTCCCCAATGTACTTGCTAAAGGATATCCATTCTTCTCCTTTTTAAAAGATTTATTCCTTTAATTGAAAGGCAGAATTACAGAGAGGCAGAGGTACACACACACACACACACACTCACACAGATAGAGAGAGATAGAGAGAGAGAGAGAGAGAGAGAGAGAGAGAGAGAGCGGTTTTCTATCCACTTGTTCATTCCCCAGTTGGCCACAACAGCTGGAGCTGTGCTGATCCCAAGCCAGGAGCCAGAAGCCAGGAGCCAGGAGCCAGAAGCTTATTCTGGGTCTCCCATATGTATGCAGGGGTCCAATGACTTGGGCCATCCTACACTGATTTTCCAGGCCATAGCAGAAAGCTGGATCAGAGGTTGAGCAGCCGGGACTCAAACAGGAGTCCATATGGGATGCTGGCACCGCAGGCGGTGGCTTAACCAATATGCCACAGTGCAGGCCCCAGGAAATCCATTTCCCATACCTTAGTAAGGCTTGTCTACCCTGGCTCTATGTAAGGCATACATAATCACACTTTGCTTGGATAAACTTCCTTCTGTTTTTTTTTTTTATTATTATTTTGTGATTTTCTTTTCAACATTTGTTTTATTATTCCCCATTTCTAGCATAAACAAATTCAATATAAAATATGATTTCACATCAAATGTACAAAAAACTCTAATCTCACTATATACATTTATATACTTTAGGTGAGAAAAATAACACAATCAGTACCAGCACCCCAAGCAAGTACAATATATGGGGCCCACCTTCCACCTCTGCCTGCATGGGTGTTGGATGAGGCCATCCAAGTGTTGAAAAGAAAATCACACCTCAAATGCCCATAATAGCCTGCACTGGGCCAGGGCTAAGTCATAAGCCCAGACTTCAATTTAAGTCTCTCACAAGGGTGGAAGTGAACTAAGTAATTTAGCTTTTAACTGTGGTCTTTCAGATTGTGCATTAACAGGAAGTGGGAATTGGAAGGGACTTTGGGATGCAAATCCAGCTATCTCATATGGGATGTGCGCGTTCCAAGCTGTGTCTTAACCACTGCAAATGCCTGCCTGGGGTGAATTAATAGATATGGGATAATAGGAATAACCTGGATGTATGGTCACCTTATTTTTAAAATTGCTTCCTAAGGTGATTTTCTCCACATTTGAATAACTAAATTCTCAGAAAGGATACAGAATCTGATCTGTCTTTAAGAAAATTCTTTTATTTTGCAAGTCAGAGTATACAAGTTTTTGAATCAATGATGCCTGCTTACAATTTCACAACATCTATACTTTTGTCTGTAGCTCAGTATAAATGTAGAATTGATATTTGTGAATGGAATTGTGTCTCATTAAAGGAAATAGTATTTACTTAATGGTGACAAATTGGTGTTGTTTGGAAGAAGTGCATAAGTCAGTGATCTTGTACCAAGGTTTATTGCTGACTAACATGGTTTACAGATTGTAGCGCTTAAAGATCAATGAAGCAGAACCTTCTCTCTCTCTTATTACGACTGGAGGTGGCTCAATGAAGGATTTTTCTTCTCTCTACATATTGCCTTTCTCAAGCCTCCATGGCAACTTGAGTTGATAATCAGATTGATGCTGGTTTAATGATTAGGAATGTGGTCTCTGAGGTTTGAATACATGGGATTCACCATTAGCTGTGTGAACACGGACACGTTATTTGATCATGTCTTGGTTTCCACTTTTATAAAATATTAATAGTACCTATCTCATATTGTTATTTTGTGGATTCAGTTAATATCTAGAAATGGGCCTGTGACTGAGGTTTGGTAGTTTCTATGTAAGTGTTTGATAGTTAGGTAAATGGACAGTGTCACTGCGAAAGTAAAGGCATTTTTTTCTTCCTTTCACATGAGGGCAGATAGAGACCGTCTCTCCATCCATGACTATGCTAATTCATAAAAGGTATTTGCCCATTTTTCTCTGCATCTGGCAGAGCATGGTGGTCATTATCTCAACTTTCTGTGTCCTGGGGCCTCCAGTGGATGGTGCAGTCTTAAGGTTTTAAATAAGACTAGGGACAATGGCCGAGTTTCAGGTCTCAGGCTTTCCAGGCAAATGTTCCTAAAGATACTTTGGAAAAGGAAGACATTTGGCAGTACTGGGTTTGAGTACTGCTTGTGCCTATAATCAACCTCACATCATTAAATCTGCACTTCTTTATTGAGAAAAGATAGAAGATATAACCTCCAGACTTAGAATAATCCTGTTATTTTTACTATAATGCATTAATGACTTTTCGAAGTTTAGTCTTTCATCACCTTCATGGCTTTTGCCTTATTTGAGGACCACTTGCACTACTATTTACTTCAAAGTATTCCTCATACTTATTCTATATTTTAGAACTCAGCAGGTTTGCATAGAAAGAAAATTGTCTGTGATGATTACAAATGTAAGAGCATAATTGTCTTCCAGCTTACCATAAGCAGAATACAGCTTAAAAATGGGTATAATGACAAGAAAATAATTGTTAAACCTTGGTAGATAGTTTTGCCTGCCAACATTCTGAGCCCCAAGCTTGATCACCGTTTTGTTGCAAAAGCAGCTTAGCAGGTGTTTGTAAGAAGAAGACATTGACACCCCAGGCATACTGTCTTCTTGATTTGATCTAAAAGATTGAATAAGAAAAGGCTTAACTTTGTTATCATGAGATTTGGTGGTATTTAGTTCTTTTTGTTTTCTCCAGTGTCTTGTAGACTTCTCACATTTTGAGAAAAGTATGGAGGAGTGAGAAGGCAAAGAAACATAGTAGAAAGACAAAAGCCTTTGAGATGTGAGTATAGTGCTTGAATTGTGTCTCTGCCACTTAACATGATCTGTGATTCTACACATTATTTTACTTTCCCAGGCTTGTTTTCTTCTGTAAATGTTTAAAACCATCACCATTCACAATGTCATACATTGAAAATGTCCAAGGGCCAGCGCTGTGGCAATAGCGGGTGGGGCCATCACCTGCATTGCTGGCGTCCCATGTGAGCACCAGTTCCCAACTGCTCCACTTCCAATCTAGCTCTCTGCTGTGGCCTGGGAAAGCAGTGGAAGATGGCCCAGGTCCTTGGGCCCCTGCAGTGGAAGACCTGGAGAAAGCTCCAGGCTCCTGGCTTCAGATCAGCTCAGCTCTGGCCATTGCGGTCATTTGGGGAGTGGACCAGTGGATGGAAGACCTCTCTCTCTCTCTGCCTCTCTGCTACTCTGCCTTTCAAATAATAAACAAATGCTTAAAAAAAGAAAAAAAAGAGAAAATGTCCAGGATATAGTGAATAATTTACATTATCTAAAGTTATGTTAAAATGTTATGGAAAAATTGGTCTCTTCTATTTCCAGTTCCCAAATTTTAGGAGTAATAAAGACCGGCTTTTCTGGTTCTAATATGGATCACTTGTGGATACTCTAGACACATCATGTGATTCACCAGCCTTAAACTCTCTTTTGCTTCAAAACTCTTTTGAACAAAAATATTTGCTAAGATCCTAAAGTGAGCCAGACACAATGATAGGAGCTGAGTTACAGAAAATAATGATAGACTGTCTACAAAAGGTCTAATGAGGAAAGCAAATAGAAACTCTGCTGCAATCAAGTCCAGTTGGCAGAATTTTTTTCTTGTTTTCACATTTCCATGAAATATTCCCTACAGTTGATGGCTCTTGTACGTGATTAAAACGATAGGAACTATGTTCAGAAAGAAGTCCAGTGTGCTGAGATCAGCAGAGAACAGACTTCAGAGAAGGGTTCCCAGGATGCTTTCTGATCTGAAAGCAGCAGTGAGTGGACACGGAAAGAGGAAAGTGGTATGGGAGGGAAGAGCAAGAGCAAAGATACAGTTCTATAAACAGCGCATCCAGAAATCATGGAACATTCTGTGCAGCAATAGCACAGAGAAAGGAGAAGCTGGGGATGGACTCTGAGGCTAAAAGTTTAGTTAGAAGTAAGTTCATGTAGAGCCAGGCTAAGTGGTCAAAACTTTATCCAGAGAATAAGAAATCCTTAAAGCAAGGATCTGACATGACTGGGTTTGCAACGTTGAGAGATTACACTGGGTCGCTAGCAAGAAAAACAGTAGACCATGACAAAGAAGAACAGGATCTTGGAAACAGGATCCACACTTGCCTGTGTGCAGTGAAGTAACCAAGGTGACACTCTGGAGAGATGGCCACCCCAGTGTCGTCCTGAGCAGTCACAACAGGAACCAGCGTGCTCTGAATCTGCGGCAATGGGCGGCTGGGCTATTTGCCTGAATTCACCCTGAGTCAACAGAGGCTGGATTTCCATCACCATTTCCGGGCAAGCGTGCTCCTGGCATCATCCCCACATGCCCTGGGGGGAAATTTTGTTGGGTTTTGAATGTGTGAATGCCCCATTCTATCTGAATGTCTGAAAATCTCTCTTCACAAACATGCACTGAACAAGCAGAATCTGTTCTCAATAGGAAACAACTGTGCCATTGGAGTTGGCACGACAACGCTGGAAAGAAAGCAAGTAACAGCTCTGCTGCCTACCAAGCTGCCTCTTCCAGCTTCCTGTTAAAGGATCCTTTGGTTCTCTCTCTATAAACCAGAGGGAAAATGCTGGGTATTTGCATTCACAGCTCCCATTCTTTCAAATTAAACTGCCCCAGGAGCTGAATTACCTTAGCTAATGTTTCTCAGTATTGTGCCACTCTGCAGTCTAAGAAGTTTCAAACATTCCCTAAAGACAGGCTTTGTTCCTTCATCTGTTCAGAAATAAGGCGCTTGCAAAGTTGCAAGTGTGTTCACCACAGAAAGTGTTGCTTTGTTTGGTTTCATAAAAGTAGTGGGTGGGAAGAACATACTGGCAAGAAAGCAAAAAAGGAAGGTCTAGAAAAGTTTTCAGTACATCCCTAGGAAAGTTTTACTGAGGCTTTGTATATCTAGGGCCTGACAGGAAACCTTTGCTGAGCAGCACACCCACTAGGAGACCATGCTGCCCAGCCCTGACTCGCTAGAGAGCCCCGCAGGCAGTAATAATAGGACATGGATCTCAACAGACTGGAGATTCAGATGTGGTTTTATCACTGCTTGTGGAATGTTAAAAAATCACTTAAGTTCCCTAGAACTCAGTTTCTCCACCCTCACAGAATAAATGTGGAAGGAAACAGAAATGATGCTATAAATTGTTTCATATCATAACTGAGAGAAATATGGAGGAATTGGTTTTTCCTGGTTCTTAGTTCAATTAGTTCATTTAAAAATACCACTGAAATCCATTTAGAATAGGTGATAGGAAGGTTTGTGGAGTGTGTGTGTGTGTGTGTGTGTGTGAGCGTGCGCATGTCTGTCTAGGGATTGATTCTACCTGATAATATTCTAGGTAGAAGGAACAGGATATGTAAAGTCTCCGTAAAAAGGAGGCTCACAAAAAAATTGGGGATTTGGAATGGTCTCAGTGGCAGGAACACTGAAAAAATGAGGTAGAAAAATGAGGGCAGTAAGGGTGAATTGGAACCAGGAATGCTGATCATTTAGTGCTTTATAAACCCAGGGTATTTGTCTTGCTCTCTGGAGGGAACAGATGGGGCATGCAGATTAGGATAATTAGGGAAATGCAGGGAAGATGGATAAAGGGACTGTTCATAAAAGTGAAGGCAGGGTGCAGAAGAATCATTCAAGACAGTGCAGTACCGAGATTATTAGGAAGAGCGGGGCCTAGTTACCAACCCTAAGGTAAGGAATGAAGGGTGGAACAGTGAGCTTACAGAACCCAGGGGTAGCTGTGATTGAAGAGGATTGCTGACAGGAGACCTTGGGAAGGGATACAGACCATTCCCTATAACTTCACAGAAAAAGAGCCTAACAAAGCAATCCCTAACAAACCAGATCCCATTCTTGCTGATGTCCCCCGTGACTGATTTCTACTGTAGCCAGAGGCAGCAGAGCCCATTGCTGCAGTGTCTTTGTGTGTCAGCTTCCAGAGCACTGGACAGAGCAGAGAGGAGACAGAGTGGGTTTGGGTGGTGGGTGCAAGGAATGTGTCTCTGCTAAGAAGGCAGTGGGAGGCTTCCGGCTCCAGCAGGCTTCACCTCTCAGTGCCGAGGCTGTCATGCAGACATGCACACCTTCTGTTCATTGGCTTTTATCTCTGATCCTTTGGGTTCCCAACATGTTAACTAACTGACTGTGGGCAAGTAATTTAAACTCTGTTCCTTAGTTTCCTCATCTATAAAATGGCAATAACAACTGCAACTTTCAATTAGGACTATTGGAAGGATTAAATGCAATAGTATATTGGAAGCATTTAAAACTATGTCTGGGAAATGATAGCACCAAAAAATACACTTATTCTCCTGAATCATATTATTAACTTCTCAAAGAATAAAGAATAGAACTTTAGCAATTTCCTAAAATCACATAACCTAGTCAAAGTCAGAATTCAGGTTTGGGGCAGAGAGAGACAGAGACAGAGAGAGAGAAAGATTGATTCTACCATAGTGTAGTAATTCTAATAATGGTAATCTACAATTTTCCTTTTTTATATTTGCTGATGTAATTTTATTTTTCCCCAGAGGCCTTTCATTTAAGGTATACAAACTTCATGCATTTCATAAATACAACTTTAGGAACATAGTGACTCTTCTCACCCTACCCACCCTTCTAACCACACACTCACCCTTCTTCCTCCTCCCTCTCCTACTGCTCACCTAGATTGTGAATTCTTTAAGGCAAAGCGTATTTCTTATTCATTATGCATCTTGAGAACCCATCATGGCACACAATTTTTGCTCAATAAGTGTTTGATGAATGAGTTTATAAAGCACAGTGACAGAAGTAATTACTGGAGGACAGAGGAGCACTTCCCTTGCAAGCCTAACATCCTTCTCTCTGGTTGTGAATACATAATTCTGTGAATAACAAGAGGGGACTCGGCTTCCTCAACAAGATCCTGAGATTCAGTAATAAATTGTAAATATTGACATATTGTATGGCTGCCCTGAAGTTTGTTACTTTGATCTCAATATTTAGGTCATTATTTCTAAAGCCCCTCCTCCAATCCCCTGTATATATTGGGAGTAGGGAAGCTCTATCGATCGTACAAAATCACTGCAGCCAGCATTCTCTGCAGTCTAAGATTTTGTTGTTGTTTGGCAGAGGAATGACGTGTTATTCAATCACTTTTAATGGTCCCATTGGAGTTTTATTTCTTCTATCTAGCATCCAAAGCATTTAGAACAGCCTGGGGCTTCTTGGGGGAAATTGAGGCTGTAATTATATAACAGGAGTTATACTCTTAATGTTTTACTTGCATAGAAGTAAGTAAGATAGGAGTCTTAGGAGGTAATAGAAGTAAGTTAGTTGCATTAGGGGTAGAACAGTCCTGGAATGAATATTGTTGACGGTTGGATGCCAAAGATCCCTAAAGAAAAAATAGATCAGAATCAGAAGATGTGAGATATATCACTGCTACTTGTGAAATGAGAATAACAACTTGTCTTGTCACTATTTCAGGAATGTTATTAGAATTCGATGTAATTTTATCTATGAATGTGCTGTGAATAATGTAAGACGAATGTAAAACAACATTATTATATTTGACAATTGTATGTTGATATATGTGATATATTTGACAATTATACACTATTTTATTTAGTGACCTTTTCATTGAGATTCAATTCAATTTGGTTGGTCATAGTGGCTATGTCTGAGTGTAAAGAAATCAATGCATTCCAACCATTCTCTACTAATTTTGGGCAATTCATAGTAGAGGATAGCAAAATTCGGAGATGCCTACAGTTTGCATTCTAGAAACCACAGTTCTATACTGTGCCTTTTATCCACTTTAAACCTCTATTCAAATTAGCAAAACACTTTATAAGTATCTATTAAGAGCCAGGTGCTATGTTAGCCAAAGGGTCTCTTCATAAGTATTAATAAACATATCCTCTTTCCCAGGGTAGATTCTGGAATATCACAGTATTGTGCAGTGACTAACCACTTTTGGAAGTTGCCTAATAGACTCTCTCCAAGCCTCAATTTTTGTCAAGTGTAAAGCAAGGATAATAATTATATCTCCCACTTAAGATTGCTATGAAGATGAAACAGGCTGATAATTATAAAGCTTTCAGCACAGTGCCTCTAAAAATATTAAGTGCTCAATTAATGATGGCTATTTTTATTGTTAGGAAAGGCAAACACAGAAACAGATCTTACCATGATACATGCTACACAGTAACAAACACATGGAGAGATTATCTGAAGACTCTTAACTCATCTTTTCTCACACTCTTGAGCTATTGACACTTTCTGCTGAACACCCAGAGATTACATTATGGAGGCATAAATGTAACACTGTAGAAATTCCATGGAAGGAAAAAGTCATGTTTCATTCCAGCTGGACGTATGTGTGTTTCTGTTGGTCCCAGCAGCCATAAATAAGTTGGCTCAAGCACTTTCTAATGAAGAGAGTTTAGAAGACTTAGATATGTTTAGATTAAAATGTTAAAGGAGAAAGGAAAGTTCTAATTATCTCTAGAAATCTTCCCAAATTCTGACAATTCTCCATGAAACTAAAAAAAACCCACTTTTTTTCTTTCTGTTGGAAGTAGAATATTTTAAAGGCAATGCAGTAACAAGATTGACATTCTTAATTTTAAGATTTATGAATCTTATGGGCTATAATTAACACATCAAAGTTTTTTTTGGGATTTCAACTTGGTAGTTTTTTGTGAAAAGAACATGGATTTTAGTTCTCACCTCTTTCAATCATAGTTCCCAACTTGATATACACTTGAGGGTTTTGGCTTGTAGTTTTAGTTAACATGTGATAGAGTGGCATAGAGAATAAATTTTAGAAAAAACTTAGTGGGTGGCAGAAAGATGTGAAAGTGTTTGCAAAAGATGTAAGCTATGAAATAGGTTTTGAGAGCCCATTCAAACAGTGGTGGGAGAACGGGCATTGCAGCAGAGTAGGTTAAGCTGCTTCTTTGGAGACTGGCATCCCACATCAGAGTGTCTGAGAATGAGTCCTGCCTTCCTTTATCTTTTTTTTTGTTGTTGTTTTTGACAGGAAGAGTTAGAGAGAGAGAGAGAGAGAGAGAGAGAGAGAGAGAGAGAAAGGTCATCCTTCCTTCCTTCGGTTCACTCCCCAAATGGCTGCTATGGCTGGTGCACTGCGCTAATCTGAAACCAGGAGCCAGGTGCTCCCTCCTGGTCTCCCATATGGGTGCAGGGGCCCAAGCACTCGGACCATCCTCCACTGCATTCCCGGGCCACAGCAGAGAGCTGGAATGGAAGAGGAGCAACTGCGACAGAATTTGGTGTCCCAACTGGGACTAGAACCCCGGGGTGCCGGCGCTGCAGGCAGAGGACTAGCCAAGTGAGCCGTGGCGCTGGCCCTGCCTTCCTTTCTGATCCAGGATTCTCCTGAGAGGCAGAAGATGACAGCCAAGTACTTACATTTCCTCTACTCACAAGGGAGACACAGGTGGAGTTTCTGGTTCCTGACTTCAGCCTGACTCAGCCATAGTTTTCCAGGGCATTTTGGGAGTAAAGTAGCAGATGGAAGACATTCTCTCTCTCCCCCCTCCCCCTATCCACCCCGTTCTCCCCTCCCTCCTGTTGTTCTGCTTTTCAAATTAAAGAAAAAACAGTGGTAGGTTAGACCCTATATATAAAATTAGGGATCATGATTGAAAGCGATTAGAACTAAAATTCATGTTCTCTTAGGTATGAAAGACCTGAGCAGATCTGTAAGTCACTGTGATCATTTCCTTGGAATTGAGCTGCAGTTTGATCATTTGGACATGTAAGTGCATCGAGCTCCTTTATATTGGAGCTACCAGCTCATGAGGATGAGTCTGGACTCATGTTTCTTGTGATGCACATGAAGTTCTTCTATTGTCAGCTGCATGAAGAGGGTGCATACTGCCTGTTGCTCCCCAAGACCTGTGAAATGAGACTTTAAACGTCACTGGTTATACATGGGAAAAAGGGTGGGGGGACGTAAACACACGCTAAGGAATTATTTTGTTATTTTTTTCAAAGTTAGAAGTTTTGTTCTGTATGTTTATTGTGTTGTTTTTAAAATAGATGTTTGGGATAATTCTTTTCTCAAAAGTGGTATATTTTGTGGCATTATTTGAAAAGTATGGGAGGAGAAGAAGAATAACATCTATTGAAAGTCTACAAATGCACAAAGCCTTTATGTATTTTTTTTAATTTCATTTTTTTATTTTTTGACAGGCAGAGTGGACAGTGAGAGAGAGAGAGACAGAGAGAAAGGTCTTCCTTTGCCGTTGGTTCACCCTCCAATGGCCGCCGCGGCCAGCGCGCTGCCGCCAGCGCACCGCGCTGACCCGATGGCAGGAGCTAGGTGCTTCTCCTGGTCTCCCATGGGGTGCAGGGCCCAAGCACTTGGGCCAACCTCCACTGCACTCCCGGGCCACAGCAGAGAGCTGGCCTGGAAGAGGGGCAACTGGGACAGAATCTGGCGCTCCAACCGGACTAGAACCCAGTGTGCCGGCACCATAAGGCGGAGGATTAGCCTACTGAGCTATGGCACCGGCCTGCCTTTATATATGCTTTACCTTCATCATAATCTTCTGAAATAAGCAGGTATATGCCTTATAGAATAGAAGCATAATGAAGGGAATGCATGAGTTGTCTTGTTCCTCAAGTGCTTAAAATGGTGCCTGTCACATATTACATGTGAGATAAGCAAATGTGAAAGAAAATTAATTGAATTGCATCTTATAGTTAAAGTAATAACAGTAATAACAATTTAGGTATATTACCCAGGGATTTCAAAGCTACTGTGAAGTGGGCATGGTGCATATAGCAAATGAGAGACTCAGATTTGAATGAAAGAGTACGATATGATTTTTCAGTGATATCATAGCACCTCTTCACAATGGCAATTTTCATGAAAGAAAGAAGCCTCTACAATTCTTTGTACTGTGGATGTTTCTGACTTAGAATTAGAATTGATCTAAGAAGCAGACAGAGCTGCTGATCCCTCATGGATTATTCTACCATTGAATTCTCCCCTAGGCAGTAGAATAGAGATATTTTACAGGAATTTTTGTAAACTGTCTTAAATCCTTTTTTGGAACAATGATGACTAGACATAAATACACAAATGATGCTGAGGATGTACTGTGAACTTACTTGTATTTCAACAGGTATTTTATTGAATGCCAATTTTTTTTTTTCCTTGACTGTATAGTATTAAGGACTGGGGATATTATGGAGGAAAGGAACTACCCCTGCCTGAATTAGTACACAATTAAAAAATCAAATAAGTGACTTCTAAACCTTGCTGTATAAAAGAATAACCCATGATGCGATTGCTAAAAATACAGAATACACTATCTTGGATTGGGTCTGGAATTTTCTATATTTATCAAGAATCCCTGATCGCACGGTCACATTACGAAAGCACTGAATCTGATGCATGCTAGAACCTCTTCTACTTTTTTCATTCTACGATTTTCTATCACTCTGAAACTTTTTCACAAAACTAGTGAGAAATAAAGAGGTATATATATTTGCAAGAAAAACATTACTCCTAGAGGCAAAAAGAATGACAGCTGGTAAGGAGGAGAGTTCAGCCTGGAAGCTCATGGGCAGTGTAGACCAAGGGCAGTGTAGGCCAACACCCGCCAAAATCCTGAGTGGCTTAGTTCAAATAAAAATTTCCTAGGTTGGTAAGAAACATGTTAGAGGGCTGGTGAAGCGCATTTCAGAGTGGGTCAGGGTGTCTTTTACATGGAGAACTAATTGTCTTTGAGTGTTTGCTTAGAAACTGATTATACAGGGAGAGGGTGAGTAGTTAGGCTTAGGGCTGAGATAGGAAAGAGCCACTTTTTATCAGCAGTAAGCAAAGAGATTGAAATGACCTTGATGAGGACTTGCCAAAAGAGATTTCAAACAAGACAAATTTTCTAGGGAAAATTTCAAGAAAAATTTCTGTTGCACTTCTGTGCAATAAGTGGGCGTTCACTGCATTCAAAATATTTGCCAACTACTTGTAGATACAAAGATAAAGAAACTCAGAAGCTAATAATTCTGGGGTATTTGCACTATACTAAGCACTGTAATGTGGTTTGTATGCTAAACCAATTAATTTTCAGATTTATAAACTAAGGCTGCTGACATTAGCCCCGTTTTACAGCTAGGTTATATGAGTCATGGTCTAAACTTTGGGCTGAGATGTTAATTACTTAATACTTTCTTTTAACTGTGAAGCTGGGAAAAATCACCATGATGGTTTTATTCAGGCTATGCTTTAGTGATCAAAGGATCACCTTTGATTCACGCTGCCTCATTTCTTTTCTTGGTTTGCTTGGCCTTTTGATTATAGTTTGGCTAACTTGGAGTGACTTAGACTAATTATGAAAAATAAACCAGCCAAATTGCTTACATTTGCAGTGTCTTTCTGATTTAGAAAAAAAAAATAAATCACCATGTATGTCATTACATTACTTCTGCATTAGCAAAGCTATAGAATGCAACTGTTTTCTTTCTTTAGAGGAAAGGAACTCAACACAAAATGCCCTTCTGTATGCTAAGCCTGTGAAATAGAAAGGAATTCTTTTCAATGTAGTGCCTACTAAGGGGTCAATATTGAAAAAAGGGCTACCTCTTCATCCTTTTGCGTGTTATGATTGCTCTATAAACCCCAAAACACTGGGCAAACAGTTGCTAGTATCTTCATTATACATGAGGGTACTGCAACAATTCCATGGACAATGATTAAAATATAGGTTTGTCATGATGCAAAGCTTTTTGAAGTTCATGCACACAAGGGGTCTTCAAGAAATTCATGACATAAGCATATTATGGATAAAACTATACACAGATTTCAATTTTTTTTGCACCAAAATAACAACTTTTAATTCATTTTCCATGAACTTGTTGAAGTACACTCATTTAACACAGTTGTTAATATTGTTAATGATTATGGTGGATAACATTTATTTCTTGAATGATTAACATCTCCAGATACTATGCCTCTAAAGGTTTCTCACACTTTATTCAATCTTCATCACGTATAAGCTAGATTCTTTCTCTGATCTCTATCTCACTGATGAGGAAACTGACATTTGTAGAGACTGAGTTCATTGAGACATACAGCCAGTAAGTTTTGCTTCACGACTGAAACCTAGCTCTTTTTGATACTTCAGCCCATCCTTTCCCCAAACAGCTCCCATTTTATTTGAAAGGCAGAGAAAAGAGAGAAAGAAAAAGAGAAAAATCAGACAGAAAGATCTTCCATCTGCTGGTTCATTCTCCAAACTCCCACAATAGTCAGGGTGGGGCCAGGCTAAAACCAAGAGCCCAGAATTCCATCTAGGTCTCCCATAAAAGTGTCTGGGACACAAGTACTTGAACCTTCTCTAGCTACCTCCTAGTATGCACATTAGCAGGAAACTGGATTAAAATTGGAGGAACTGGGACACAAACCAGACACTCCCATTTGGAAGCAGGCATCCCAAGCAGCAAATTAATTACTGTGCCAAACACTCACACCCAAGTCCATCCTTTTAGAAAAATTAAATTAGCTAAATAAAAAATGATATTTCCCATATAAAATAATATTATTCTTTAATCAATAAGGTATGTCTTTGAAGAATATTTAAAGGCATGGGGAATATCCATGGTATAGCAATAAATCTATATGACATACACAAAAAATGTGTTTACATATTCTTAAATGTATATACAGACTTGAAGGAAATACAAAAAATGCTCACATTTTGCTCTGGGTGGTTGAATTGCATATGTATGTTTGTGTCTGCCTGATACTTACCTGTGCTTTCCAATTTTTCTATAATAAGTAAGTATAGCTAGAAAGATAATTACATGTTATTCATTAAGATGGAATTTATTAATGTATTAGATTATGAGGAAATATATCAAAATATTAGGAAGGCTTTTGTTTAGCTGACAAAGCTATGAACATGCAATAATATTCTTTTGCATGTAATTTTCAATTCTCCTCATAAAAAACATTTTAAACATCAAAATGGCTTACCTGGGAGCAATATCCTTTATCATTTATCCCTGATCACCTTTTCCAGACATAATTCTTAAAACTTTCCATGAGATTTATTCTACTCTCTGGTTTTATCGGAGTACTTGAAAGTGCCACATATTTCTTCATGAGTCAATAGCTATAAATGCATGGCTCCTTTTTGCCTGAAATTGTTGGGGTGTACATTTTTTGAAGGTAAGGTTCATATTGTTTTCACACTGATAATATATTTGCCCAACACAGTGCTTGCTACTTCATAAGCTTTAACACATATTTATGGAATAAATAAATGATCTTTAATGTATATTTCTGTTTTCAGTATACAAAGTGATTAAATTCAAGCTGTAGATTCAGTAGAATTGAAAGATTGGTACAGTACTTTCATATTTACTCTGTTTTCTCTGAGAATTCTCTACTAGAAATGTACTAATTTACTTGTTATCTAATTTGAATATAAAGAGAAGACATATTTTATTAAATTTTTCCTGACAGAAAGGAAAAGGGTACTATCCTTGTTAGCTATTATCATCTTTTAATCCTCTGTTCAAATATCATCCTCTTTTTAAAGCCTTTCTGTATTTCTCCTAGGTGCAATTCACTTCTCTATCTTCCTAGTTTCTTTTGTGCTTTGTATGTCTCTATATCTACATATATCACTGCATTGCAATTATTTTTTATGAATGTCTTCTCTACTACATTGTAAGAAAATGCACAAAATCTAATTCACTTACATATTCCAAGGCTTACCTCAAGTATACATTGTATAAGAATTGAACATGCATGTGGACTCTATAAAAGACACCCCTACTCTAGTCCAAAGAAGGTGACATTTATTGAAATGTTTCATCTGCTCCTAGTTGTTTTTCCACCTATGCCACCTTTAGTGAAGCATGCTTGATTGCCCTAACTAAAATTGCCTCATTCCATCCCTTCTCCAACTCGCTTCCTCTTTCTTATTATATTTTTGCCTAGAATGGCTATCATCTAACATAGCACATATTTATTTATCTCTTCATTGTTCATCTCTCCAAGAGATACACATTTACTTTGTTCACTGATATATCCCTAAAGCCATAATCAGCACCTAGTATAAAGGAAGTATCCTTGCAGAATAAGTGAACACCATACACAGACTTACAGAAATATGCACAGAAGTGTGGTACTATGGAGTGACTCTACTTGACACCATTTATAACTTTTCTTGAATGTTGCTAAGACAACTCTGTGGAAGAACAAGCCAAACAATAGTCTGGAAAGGGTTTTGAGTGACCCCTTTCTTAAATTATATATTTATTAATTATAATTGTACAAAATGGAGGAATCTGGAAAACATCATGCTGAGTGAATTAAGCCTGTCCCAAAGGGACAAATATCATATGTTCTCCCTAATTGGTGACAACTAACTGAGCACCTAAAAGCAAACCTGTTGAAATGAAATGGACACTGAGAAACAATGACTTGATCAGCCCCTGTCCTGACTGTCGAGGAACAACATACTACCTTATTCCTTTTAGTATTTTTTTGTCCTACTTAATACCATTGGTTGAACTATTTAATTAACACACAATTATTCTTAGGTGTTTAAATTTGACTGAAAAGTGATCCCTGTTAAATATAAGAGTGGGAATAAGAGAGGGAAGAGATGTACAGTTTGGCACATGCTCACTTGGACTTACCCCTAATGGTAGAGTTAGAAATGTGCCAAGGGATACCAATTCAATCCCATCAAGGTGGCATGTACCAATGCCATCTCACTAGTCCAAGTGATCAGTTTCAGTTCATAATTGATCATAAAGAGAGGATTAAGTGTCAAAGGGATTACATAAACAAGACTAGTGTCTGATAATACTAACTGATAGAATTAAAAAGGAAAGAATGATCCAACATGGAAATCAGGATACACAGCAGACTCATAGAATTTCAGATATCTTGAACAGCACTCTGGCCTCAGAATCAGCCCTTACGGCATTTGGACCTGGCTAAAAATCCCATGGGAGTATTTCAGGCATGGAAAGCCAAGACACTCTGACAAAATAAAAAAATAAAAAAATAAATAAATAAAATGACCTAAATGAAAGATCTCTGTGAGTGAGATCCCAGTGGAAAGAACAGATTCTCAAAGTAGGAGGTACCTTTCTTTGAAGGGAGGAGAGAACTTCCACTTTGACTATGGCATTGTCTAAATAAGATCGGAGTTGGTGAACTCAAGAGGCTTCCATAGCCTTGGCAGCTCATGACAAGAGCCTCGAGTGATTACTGACATCATAAATAAAAGTGTTGATTGTTAAATCAATAACAGGAGTCACTGTGCACTTACTCCCCATGTAGGATCTCTGTCCTTAATGTGTTGTACTATGTGAATTAATGGTATAACTAGTACTCAAACAGTACTTTACACTTTGTGTTTCTGTGTAGGTGCAAACTGTTGAAATCTTTATTTAGTATATACTAAATTGATCTTCTGTATATAAAGATAATTGAAAATAAATATTGATATGAATGGGATGGGAGAGAGAGTGGGAGATAGGATGGTTGTGGGTGGGAGGGAGGTTTTGAAGTGAAAAAGCTACTATAGTGCAAAAGTTGTACTTTCAAAATTTTTATTTATTAAATAAAAGTTAAAAAAAGAAATGATAGCTGCATATATTTATGGGGTATATATAAACTTATGGGGTAAAATTTTTAATACAGTACAGAGTGATTAAATGAATCTAATTACTGTCTTCATCATCTCAAATGTTTAATATTTTTCTAATGAGAACATTTGAAACTTACTCAATGATTTCAAAATGCACAGTACTCAATTTTAGTTATGTTCACCACATCGCACAAAAGACCTAAAGAAAAAAATCAGAATTTTTCCTCCTATGTAACCAAGGCTTTGCACCTATTGACTATCATCTCCCCATTCCTCCCACTCACAGCCTATGGAAATTCATTCTACATTATGTTTCTTTGAATTCAAATGTTTTATATTCCATATATTAGTAAGAATATGATCTATTTGTCTTTCTGTATTTGGTTTATTGCACTTAGCCTAGTGTTCCTCAATGCCATCTATATTGTCACAAAGGACAAAATTTATTCATTTTTAAAAGACTGAATAGTATTCTATTGTTAGTACATAGCATATTTGCTTTATCTAATCATCTATTGATGAGATTTTAAATCGTTTCTATAATCTGACATCTTTTGTAATACTGATTTCAAATCTTTTAGGTAAATACCCAGAACTGGGGCTGCAGGATCATATGATAATTTGATTTTTTGACTTTTTTCTTGGAATGTGTGTGCATCTTACACACTGATTTTCCATAATGGATATACTAATTTATATTCTCAAAAACAAGGGTGTACAGGGTTTCCCTTTTCTCCAAATGTTCACCAACACTTGTTATGTTTTTTCTCATTTTGAAAAAAAAAAATTTAAATAGGTGTGAGTGAATATTTCATTGTGGTGTTAATTTTCTTATCAACATTGGTCAGTGATTTTGAACAATATTTTTTTAATGTGTGTGTGTATGTGTGTGTGTGTGTGTGAGAGAGAGAGAGATTGAGAGAGAAATTGCCAAAGCTGAATCAGGCTTAAGTCAGGCGCAGGGAACTCAGTCTCCATGTAGGACTCCTATGTGGGTGAATGGAACCCAGCCACTTTTGTCACCACCTATGGATGTGCCCAGGGTACACACTATAAGGGAGTTATAACTGAGCACAGAGCACAAGCACTCTGACACAGAATGTGGTCATCCCAACCAGCAGCATAATCACATAAATGCTGGCCCAGGGTGATTATTTTTCTTTAATATAATGTATTCTTTTGTATCTGTTGGCCTATGGCTTCTCTTCAGTATTGTGTGTTAAGGTCCTTTATACATTTTAAAAAATTTATTTGAAAGTATTAAGGTAAGGTGATCTTTTAAAAACATTCGAATATTTTCCACACTATTAAATTTTTGGAAAAGTTTGTACAGAATTGATCATTATTCTTCTTTAAATGTTTGGCAGACTTCATAATTGAAGACATGAGATCTTGGGATTTTCTTTGATAGATTTTACCTCTGATCCAGTGTTTTAATTATTATTTTGTCCAGATTTTCTAGTTCTTTATCATTCAGTTTTGGTAGGTCATATTTGTCTAAGTATTTTAACAATTTTTTGTGATATAGTTGTTAGTAATAGTCTTATAAGCCTTTATATTCTATGAAATCAGTTGTAATGTCTCCTCCTCCTCTTTTTTTCCTTGATTACTCTAGATGAAAATTTATGGATTTTGTTTATCTTTCAAAAAAACCAACTCTTCATTTCATATATCTTTTAAATTTTTCTTCTTCTCCATTTCCTTAATTTCTGCTTTTATTTGTTATTTATTTATTTATTTATTTATTTTTGACAGGCAGAGTTAGACAGTGAGAGAGAGACAGAGAAAAAGGTCTTCCTTCTGTTGGTTCACTCCCTAAATGGCCGCTACGGCCGGCGCACTGTGCAGATCTGAAGCCAGGACCAGGTGCTTCCTCCTGGTCTCCCATGTGGGGGCAGGGGCCCAAGCACTTGGGCCATCCTCCACTACTTTCCCAGGCCACAGCAGAGAGCTGAACTGGAGGAGGAGCAACTGGGACAGAATCTGGTGCCCCGACCGGGACTAGAACCTGGGGTGACGGTGCCGCAGGTGGAGGATTAGCCAAGTGAACCATGGCACCGGACTCTGCTTTTATTTTTTATCATTTCTTTCCTTCTGATAACATTCAACTTTATTCTTTGTTTTATTGAAGTAAATTTGAAGTTGTTTCATCTGTAATCTTAACTTTTTTACTATCGGTATTCATCATCAAAAACTTTCTTCCGAAAACTTTTTGCAGCCTGGTTTTGGATTACTGTGTTCTGAATTTCTACGTTCTTGGTTGACTTCTGAGGGCAGATCTCTTTTCCCTAGCCAATGATTAAGTGAATGTGAGGGTTAGTTTCCTTCCAATAAAAGTACTTGGTCTCAGGTCTGGTGCTGTGGCGTAGTGGGTAAGCTGCCACCTTCAATGCTAACATCCCACATGGGCACTGGTTAGTGTTCAGGCTGATCCACTTACGATCCAGCTCCCTACTAATGGCCAGTGAAAAGCGGCCGAAAATGGTCCAAATGTTTGTGCCCCTGAAATCCATGTGGGAGACTTGGATGAAGCTCCTGGCTCCTGGCTTCAGCCTGGCCCTGGCTATTGTAGCCATCTGAAGAGTCAACAAGTGGATGGAAGATCTCTGTTTCTCTCCTTCTCTCTTGGTAGTCCTGACTTCCAAATAAATAAATAAATCTTTAAGAAAAAAAAAATCTACCAAAAGGACACACTCAGGCTCTAGTACTAAGTCACTTGAAGGAGTTTCTGCCAAGTAAGTCATTTACCCTGAAAACTATTTAGGATCATAAACCTCAAATGTGTTTTTTTCACGAAGTAGAAAATATACACAGTGGTTAAAGTGGGAAACCATAACATAAGCGTTTTTGATAAGCGTGTTCAACTCCTGACCTCACCACTTTACTACCTGTGTGAATTTAAGCACACACTTAGTGTTTCTGAAAGTTATCATCCTCAGCTCTAAATGAATCGGTTGTAACATTACCTTATTATAGGATTGTTGAGAAGATAAGGTACTGTTAAAGAATACATGTAAAGCAGTTAGTATCCTGACTGTAGCACAATAAACACACTCAACAATAGCGATCCCAATATTTTCATCATGGAAAGAGATTAATCTTTTTTTCTAGGAATTGAATCTTTTTTGGTGGCAGTACAGAATTGAGAAAAGTCCATGGAAGAGGTAGCATCTGGTCGTTGCAGCTTCCTTGGTAAAACTCTGGGAAATTCGACCATCAGGCTACATTGTTTCACAATTTCTTGATTGTATTAACTGAAAGCTATATATCCAGGGATCACTGAAAAGGGAGTTCTCTTTTCCTAAATTCAGATAAATATATTTAGTAAATATTTAGCAACTTTAAAATTACCAAGGATAGCATTGGGCACGCATGTATATTATTAATATAAATAATCAGCACTTATTCTCAACAAGAATAAACCTTCACAGACTGATAGTTACAAATGCAATTCTATAACTTGGTCTTGTGCCAGCTAAGTAACTCTCAATCTAGTTACTGAGAGTTTGCTGGAAATGCGTGGGAAGCATTCTATCTGTGAACTCTTCCATAATTAAGGTTTCATTCTTCCGAGATGAATATAGATGAAAATGTCATGCCAAGATCATCAAATATGTGAAAAGAAATTGACAAAGGACAAGACAGCTTTTGTTCTCCACAATGCTGGATGCAGATATGAAAGACTGTTCATTTTTATGAAGACACACCTCATTACTTCTTAATTTCTTCCCAGAAAAACAGACTGGGGATGTAAGGTGTGACTGAATGACTAGTGATACATAATTATCACTAACTGAACACATGGATATTTTGTCAATTCAAATTTATAAATTAATTAGCAAAACAGTGAGAAGGAAACATCAAATAACTGGATATTCTCCTGGTCCACACTTAGCCAAGATTCCATTGCTTGGCTGAGAATCACTAACAACTAACAACTGCACATTTACCCTGCAGCCATGTTTGGCATTATGCTTGAACCATTATTCCATTGGCCTTTTTTAGGCTGTGGAAAAGCAGAATGGCTTTAATAACCAGCTTCTGTAATATTGTGGAAATATGAGTAGCTATCACTGTAAAGATGCCTTGTTGAACTGATGTAGCATCTGCCTCCAAACATCTGTAGCTTCTTGGGAAATCTGTTGAGCTTATGGACACCACTCCAGTCTTCCCCAGGGCCCTTGCCGTGACCATATTTTGGGCACGTCTCTAAGTGCTGAACAGAGAGATAACCCAGAAGTGAGAAGAATTACTTCATGTTAGCTTTCATATGTTTCGGAGGTGTAATATATAGAAGTCTCAGTGTAGCTGATTTTACTTCCTAAATTTCTCAGATTTGTCTTGGAGCAACAGGCACAATAAATCCCTCTGCACTAAGACAAGGGAGATCCCTGGGCAAAAAGCCACAAATATCCTGTTGTTTACTGCATAACAAAATAGTCTGTTTAGTATGGGGTTTCTAGATATTCATAGCTATGCTTTAATTTGCTTTTAAAGTAATAGACTTTATAAGGTTTAGGTTTATGGAGAAATCGATCAGAAAGTACAGAGTTCTTATATGCCACCTCCTCCATTATTAGCATCTTGTATGAATATGGTACATTTGTTACCATTGATGAGCCAATGTTGATAGAGTATTACTTGTGAAAGTCCACAGCTTACACCAGGTTTTACTTTGTGATTTATATCCCATATTCACTGGCTTTTGGAAATTGTTGACAGACACATATCCACCATTACAATGGCATACACAAGAGTTTTACTGACCTAAATACACTCTGCTATATATCCATTCATCCACTTTCCCTTCCTTTGATACTTCTGGCAACCAATAAGACCTTTACCATCTTCACATTTTTGCCTTTTTCAGAATACCATACAGTTGCAATCATATGGTAGATAGCCTTTTCAGATTTTTTTCCTCATTGCAACCTGATTTCCAGGTTCCTCCAAGTATTTTTCCAAGCCTGCCAGCTCACTTATTTTATCATTGAATAATATTCTATGGTATGAATTGCTATCCAGATTATAGATTGAATGACATCCTAGTTCCTTCCAAGTTTTGACACTTGAAAAAAGCTGCCATAAACATTTGTGTACAGGGTTTTATATGGATATAAGTTTGCCACTTATCTGGATAAATACAAAGGGGTACGATTGCTAGATTGTATGGTTATGGTATATTTATATAATACATTGTCAAACTCTTCGAGAGGGGCTATACCATTTCTAATTCCCACCAGCAATGAGTGAGAGTTTCTATTGCTTTTTGCTTTTTTCTTGCTTTTCTCTCCAAATAAATGGTGATTGCCATCAAAAAGGTCATTAAGCAACATGAGTTCTAAAAAGATGTGGAAAACATCTGAACAACCAAACAATGAGATATCAATCAACCTTTCATTGTACACTGTCCACTAAACAATTTCTAGTACTGTGAGTAGACCTGTGTCTCAGCCAGCAGCTGGGTGCTCTACCACATGCCTGTTCTTCCAGTCTCTGTTCAAACTGTTAGTTCACATGGAATGAAAATCCCAACCATAACACTCTTAGAAAACAATTCAAGTAAAACCTTACATATTCTGGGAACCACAGGTCTTTCCAAATCTGCCGCTGGTCATTTTCTTGCCAGCTTAGATAAACTCATTCTTACTGACTGCCTTTCAGTTCATTTGAGTGTCCAGACACTCACCCACCACAGAACCTAAACACATATCATTAACTCCAGTGGAAAGGTGTTTTGTCTCTCATCCTATCTTCACCTACTGAAATCACATTTATTCTGCAGCTCTCTGAACTGACCATCCACAACACTCTGCTCTCACCGACCCCTCCCCAAGTTACTAGCTTCCCAAACCTCACACTCACTCTTCACAGTACCCTATATAACTGTTATTGCACAGCTATCTGCTTGATATTTATCTTGTCTAACAGTGTGCTTTGAGAGAGTGAGGCTGCATCTACTGTTGCTGGCCACATAATAGTGCTTGGGCATTGAAGCATATGCAGAAATATCTGCTGAGTGAGTGGTTAACGCTCAACATGTAAATATTACAATCTCATATATTAATTACTGTGTAGTAAGGACGTTTTTATCAATGTATTACTGAAAACAGAAGTGACAATTTCCAGACAAAATTTATTTTTTCTAATGACTCCAGATAACTGACAAAGTCCTTTTATTATACACACTCTGTCACATGTACCAGGTTCTTGGTGACTTCACTCCTGCCTGCTTCTCCAGGCCTATCATTTGCCACTTATCTTCTTATATGTGATACTCTAGTTATATTGGACTTCTTGCTATTCCTCACAGGAACTATGCTACTTTGGAAACATATAGCATTGCTCAGTATGTTTCTATTCCTTGAAAGATACTTTATTATAGCCTGAAAAATTAACTGATTCCTCTGTCACCTCCTTTAAGAATCCTTCCTTGAATTGCATCCCGGCTAAGTGTACTCTTCATTGCACATTTTTGGGTGCTCCTATACATGGCACAAAAGTTCAATAAAAATTTAATGAAAAAATTGAATATTGCTTACCAAGTTATACGAACATTATGGGGAATACTTCATTAATATTCATAGTCACTGTTGAGACTGGGAATGACATTAATAGAGGGATTGACTTGTCAATTGTGATATCTCCAATGCCTAACCATCTGACATGGAGTAGTCACCTGATCTGTGTTTACTGAAATTAACTGGATAGTAAACACAAAACAAGATTAAGTGAGGTCATATTTGCTCAAAAATACTTTGCTGAAATAATCACAGCATCATTTTACTTAGTCCTGGTTAAAATTATACTTTCTAAAAGAATTATGAATTTTCCAAGTTTCCCAATAGCTGTCAAAATTTATTTCTTCTAGACCATGGAAAGAGAGACTGTGCCCCAGCTTCAGTGTAAGCATGTATAGGATTACCAAGTCACTGTTCTTATCACTAGAGATACCTTGCAAACATCAGCACAAAAGTAACGTTTTCTCAGGGTGTCTTGTATCACACTACAGTTCCTCCTTCACTGATTAAGGCCACAATAATTCATCAAGTTCTTCTTTGAAACTTCCCTGCCTACTTCTTGACTGGACCTCTCCCTCCTCTCAGACTTAAAATACACTATGCATGTCACCATCAATCATACCATTTAAAAACTGTATTAAAACCAGTGTTGAAATGTATGTATTTCTGTTTTACTGCAACCTCCCATAAGGCAGGACTCTCTTCTATTTATTTCTACATCCCAAGAATCAAATTCAGTTGCTAGCCTATAAGATATATAAACTAACATTTCTGAGATGAATCAGCCACAGAACCACAGAAATAAGTAGAGTGTAACATTAACAATAGATATTTTATTTATATATATGTAAATATATATAAACAAGAAACCCACAGTATTTTCAAAATAAAATATAATCTTTAATATGGACTCTGGGGAGGGAACTGGCAATTACTGAGTGTATACAATGTGCCAAACACTGTGCTAAGTGCTGGACACTTTGTTAATGTTAACTTATTCATGGTTACAACAGCTTGTCAAAATAATTACAATTGATTTAGGTTTTGGATGAGAATACTTGAATTCAGGGAATGTGGTTATATATTTAAGAAATGGCTGGCAACAAAGTTCTTACTCCTGTTATTCAAGCACTGTTCTTTACAGAGAAAACTACTCACAATGAGAATGGGTATGTGAAAAATAGTATGAAGGGACCTTGGCTTAGGGAACATTGGAGTGAAAATTAATCCTTCTCAATCAAAACTTCATTGACTCAGAACACAATAAGTTCATGAAAAAATGGAATTAAAAGAAAGATTTATTTGGGTGTAAAAATCTTGGAATTACATATATAAGAGGTAACCACCAAGGTCATGGAAAATTTTATTATGAAGTAACTATGTATAATTTCACAAATTTTGTACCCAAATAAACTCTCATTTCTTTTCTTTTTAAAAGATTTATTTGCTTATCTGAAAGTCAGAGTTACACAGAGAGAGGAGAGGCAGAGAGAGAGAGAGAGAGAGAGAGAGGTCTTCCATCCACTGGTTCTCTCCTCAGATGGCTTCAATGGCTGGAGCTGCACTGATCTGAAGCCAGGAGGCAGGAGCTTCTTCCAGATCTCCCACACGATTGAGGGGCGCAAGGACTTGATCCATCTTCTACTGCTTTCCCAGGCCATAGCAGAGAACTGGATCAGAAGTGGAGCAACTGGATTTGAACCAGTGCCCACATGGGATGCTGGCACTGCTGGCAGCAGCTTTACCCACTATGCCACAGTGCCAGTCCTAAACTTTCCTTTCTTTTAAAAAAGTTTTATGTATTTATTTTAAGGCAGAGTGATAGGGGCAGATGGAGAAATAGAGAGGAAGGGACACAGTCAGAGACAGAGACCCAGAGATACAGAAAGAAACCAAGAGACGGAGAGACCTTCCTTCCCTGGGTTCTCTCCCAAATGCTGGCAATAGCTGGGTCTGGGCCACGCTGAATTCAGGATCCAGGTACTCCAGCCAGGTCTCTTGTGTGGGTGGCAGGACCCCAAGGAATTGGGCCATTATCTGCTGTCTTCCAGCACTAGCAGGAGGCTGGATTGGAAGCAGAGTTAGGACCTGATTCTAGGCACTCTGTTATGGGATGCAGGTGACTCAAATAGCAACTTAACTTGCTGCAGCACAATTTCTACCTTAAACTTATTTTTAATTCAATTTTCACAAAAATCATGAAATATCCTTGTATCATTCTCTCATCTGTTTGTAAAGGTTCTGGAAAGTCTGGAAAAATAAACTTTGAGAAGAGGAGTAATTTTTTCCCATATTACTGAATCTCTGTGTAATCAAATACTCTCCTCAGATCCTGCTTGCCTTGCAAGGGATAGGAATTCCGATTTCCTGATCATCTCCTTTTGCAATTTAAGCTTCTTGGAGGCAAGAGGTTGTCATGCTATCAGAGCCCAGAAAATGTCTATGATGTTTTCTGTTTTCAGAAATTGCAAGCTGTTACTTATGTTACGGTAGGTTTAGACACATTAACGTGAAACTTGAGAAGCTTGCAACAACAGTGTTTTGTGGTGTGGACTAAGATTCCTAAGATGTAGAGGAGTACAGGTATTTTCTCTGCTAATCTGTGTTACATAATAATAGAGACATTTCTCAGGCATCTGAGTAGAGTTTATTCTTGTAACTGTTAATGGTTGTGAGGAAGTTCAAGTGAATTAGTAAGCTTCAGTGAAGGCAATTGGCTTCTATTAGAACAAAATGCAGAAATGAAATAAGAGAGAGGAAGAGAGTGCCTGTGACCAATCTCATCCCTACCTGAGAGGATTACAGTACATTCTAAATGTACAGAGGCTCCTGCTGACTGTTTGCTCTGTATTTCTGAGAAAATGAGCAAGATTTGCCAGAAAGTGGCATGAGGACCATAGGGAAAACATGATGATTTAACATACTTACTGATAAATATTTTTATTTCCATAGTTGTGTATTTTATATTTACTAATCTATTAAGTTTTTCTGTTTTTCCACAAAGAGAGAAATATGTACAACTAAAAGGCAAAAAAACAAATATTGCAAAAATAAAAAATGCACAAATCTCTCTCCAAAGAAGGCATATAAATATGTAACAGATATACTAAAAGGCTTAACATCATAAATTATTAAAGAAATGCAAATCAATACTATAAGAAGATATCACCTCATACCTAATAGTCTATTATTAAAAAATATGATTGATGGGCCGGCGCCGTGGCTCAACAGGCTAATCCTCCGCATTGCGGCGCCGGCACACCGGGGTTCTAGTCCCGGTCGGGGCGCCGGATTCTGTCCTGGTTGCCCCTTTTCCAGGCCAGCCCTCTGCTGTGGCCCGGGAGTGCAGTGGAGGATGGCCCAGGTGCTTGGGCCCTGCACCCCATGGGAGACCAGGAAAAGCACCTGGCACCTGGCTCCTGCCATCGGATGAGCGCCGGCCGCAGTGCTCCGTCCGCGGCAGCCATTGGAGGGTGAACCAACGGTGAAGGAAGACCTTTCTCTCTGTCTCTCTCTCTCACTGTCCACTCTGCCTGTCACAAAAAAAAAATATGATTGATGGTGTGGAGAAATTGGAATCCTTTTGTTAGTAGGGATGTAGCTTGGTACAATAGCTATAGACAGGAATACAGAAGTTCCTCAAAAATTAAAAGCGGAGGAAATACACAATCTAGCAATCTCTTGCCTCATAAAATGTCCAAAGACATGGAAGTCAGGTTCTTGAAGTGATATTTACACCCCCTCGTTCAATGCAGCATTATTCACAATAGCCAATATAAGTAACAATCTAAGTGATTTTAATGAAAGTTGGATAAACACAATTTGATGCACACACACACACACACACCGCACAATGGAATACTAGTCAACTTAAAAAAAACAGGATGTCTGTCATTTGCAACAACATGGATGGAAATTACACTGTGGGAATAAGCCAGACACAGAAGGACAACTACTACATGATTCTACTCATATGGAAACAAATGAAACTCGTCAGAGCAGAGAATATGATAGTGGTTGTCAGGTCCAGGGAGTTGGAAGAAGTGGGGAATTATTTAGGGGCTATGAGTTTCAGTTATGCTAGATGAATAAGCTCACAAGGTCTGCTATATATCACAGCACCTATCATTAATAATCTGATATTGTGCACTTTAAAATGTATTGAGTGGAGATTTATTTTTAAATGTTTTTATCATTAAAAAAGGGCATGGAAAATTTGGGAGGTATTAAAGTCATGTATTAACCTTGATTATGGCGATGGTATCATGAGTGTTTGCTTTCATTCCGACTCATCAAATTATACATACTAAAGATGCAAAATTCTTTGCTCATCAATTACACCTCATTAAAGCTATTTTTAAAAGTAAGGCAAATTTCCTACTAAAATAAATTTATTTCCATATAGAAGTGATTTTATTCAGGAACAACAGGGAAACTAATAGTATAGATGGTACATGGTATTAAAATTATTTCTGATGTATGAAAGATACTCAAGAACATTACAGCATAAGTTTATCAAATAATAATCTAGTTTTAAATTTATTTTGCAAAATAAAAAGGCTTGCTTTCATTACACTTCCCTTTGTTATACTTTCTTAACATGTGAACTTATGTTTATTCAGAATATTTTGATCAATTTTTATATAAAACAGATGTCAGAAACTGAAAAGATGTGTATTTTTTTCTATAAAGCATAATAACTGGTGAACTAGGTGCTAAATGAAGGTAACTAGTTATGCATTGATTAAGACCCTATTACTGCCAATGACTAAAGAAAATGGGAAATGAGTCCAGAGGTGGAATCAACATTTGCAATTGGATGGCTGTGCAGAGTGACCGAGGAAAAACATCACTGCTAAATTAATACTTAATTAAATAGCCATATATTCAAATAAATCAATTCTCTAATCTACTCATTAGCCTGTCTCATCTGATGGATATTCCACAATTGCATACTTTACAAATAAACCTATTTTGAGCTAGCATGGTTTCTGTAATTCTTGAGTTATTTGCTCTTAATGAAATCATTTTATCCTGTAACTATTAAGAAATACATCAGGGTCCAGCACTGTAGTATAGTGCTGGCATCCCATATTTGTGCCAGTTCGAGTCTCAGCTGCTCCACTTCCATTCCAGCTCTCTGCTATGGACTGGGAAAGCAGTGGAAGATAGCCCAAGTGCTTGGGCCCCTGTATCTTCGTGGGAAACCTGAACAAAGCTCCTCACTCCTGGCTCCTGGCTTCAGATCAGCCCAGCTCCGGCCTTTGCAGCCATTTAGGGAATGAACCAGCTGATGGAAGACTTCTCTCTCCCTCTGCCTCTGCCTCTGCCTCTTTGTAACACTGCCTTTGAAATTAATAAACACATCTTTAAAAAAAGTACACCAAATATAGTTTTATTTTTTAAAAAATTGCTGTTCACCACATTCTCACTCTTAAGGGATTTCCCCAAAGATAACTGTTATTTTAAGAGTGAAATGAAATCTCTCAGCTTTGCCGGCACTTTGTGGTCAGAAAGTTTTACCTAAAAATATAGCCTTGACAGCATTCATTTTTCTGTAAAAATGAAATAAAAAAATTCCTTAGGCTACACATTTGCTGTACCCATTATCTTGTTGTTTGGATTCACCCTGAAAAATATTTTAATTTTTCAACTTGCAGTTTGCTGCTTTCTCTGCTAGCTTCCTCCCCACAATAATAAACTGCCCAGAGGTAAGTTTATTCTTGAAAGACCATGAACCAAGGAGAATCTGGTAATAGGTTGGAGGTCTACTTGCTTCTGACCCATACATAGGGTCTGAAATGGGTCCACTCCCTCCTCACCTGATATCTTGGGCCTGTAGTTAGCCCATGGAAGTACCTGAGAATAATGGATTATGGCTGCACCCTTGCATGGACATTTGTATGTATGTTCTGTCTTTCCATTGGTTTCTAACTGGAAAGATTAATTACCCTTTCATCCTAGTCTCAAATCTGCAAGACAAAATGTCAAAATGACAGACTGTCCAGGAGACATTAACCATGGTAATTCTGGTGTCCATATTACTGATATACACTCAGTCAGACACACTTTTGCATGGACAGGAGGTGAGGTACATTCTTGCGAAATTATTTGATAACCAATTCAAAGCACTCAATTATTATTTTTTTCATGTCTAGAATAGGTATATGCTCCATTTTCCTGTGCTACTTCCCTTTATGTTTGATCTCCCAGAGTGATAACACTTCTGAGCACTTTCAAAGTTGTTCTGATGTAGACAATCACTTGTGATCATCTTATCCATCCTTAGAAAGTCTTTCACGTTCTAGCTTCAATTAAGGAATTGAACAGTGTGATTTCTGAAGATCTTTCCACTTCTTTCTATTTAACATAAGGCCTACTTCAATTTCAAAAAAAAAAAAAAGGAAATGAAAAAAAATTCTCCAAATCAAGCCATTTCTGTTGTAAATATGAAATTTATTTTATTTTTGACTTATAGGCTACATTTTTCATGATCTTTGAGTCCTTTTTTTAAAAAGATTTATTTATTAATTTGAAAGTCAGAGTTACACAGAAAGAAGGAGAGACAGAGAGAGAGAGAGGTCTTCCATCTACTGGTTCATTCCCTAATTGGCTGCAACGGCCAGAGCTACACTGATTTGAAGCCAGGAGCCAGGAGCTTCTTCCAGGTCTCCCATGTGGGTGCAAGGGGTCCAAGGACTTGGACCACCTTCTACTGCTTTCCCAGGCCATAGCAGAGAGCTGGATCAGAAGTGGAGCAGCCAAGTCTTGAACAGGCATCCATATAGGATGCTAGCAACACAGGCGGTGGATTTACCTGATATGCCACAGTGGTGGCTCCGATCTTTGATTCTTAATGTGCAGATGGATTGTATGCTTCTCTAAACTATGGAGAAAAAAGCATAGGCAAGGTAGGATGGTTTCTCATTGCTCTGGAGACTTATTTTCTCCTTAATTTCTGTACGTTTTTGCAAGTAGCTAGATGAGCAGTTCAAAAAGAGAACAAGTTGATAACAGCAGCTAAACTCTGGAGAATCCTTTTCCAAAAGGTCTGTTTTTTCAACTAAGATATTTTGGTATTATATAGTAAAGCTGATGTGCCCCATATTCCCTTCCTGTTTTGCTATGAGTAGGTCAGGGTCCAGCCATGCTAACATCTTCCATGGTGCCTACAGCTGACTCTCTCAGGCACATTTCTCTGCAGGATGGGAATGGATGGAGAGATTATACACTGTGTTGATTAAATGCTTAAATCCATTTGTGGGGTGATGCTGTGCAGTAGCGGGTAAAGCTACCACCTGCAGTGCCAGCATCACATATGGGCAGTGGTTCCTATCCCTGATGCTCCACTTCTGATCCAGCTCTCTGCTATGCCCTGGGAAAGAAATAGAAGATGACCCAAGTGCTTGGCCCCTGCACCCATGTGGGAGACCCAGAGGAAGCTCCTGGCTCCTGGCTTCAGAGTGGCACAGTTCTAGCCATTGTGGCCATCTGGGGAGTGAACCAGAGGATGGAAGACCTATTTCTGTCTGTAACTCTTTCTGTCTGTAACTCTGTCTTTCAAATAAATAAATAAATCTTTAAAAAATCTTAAAAAATAAATCCCTTTGCATGATAACAGTATAATAAACCATGACAAGATTAACACAGCCCTTTCATGTGATCATTGTGATTTATCACCAATACACTGAGAATGAGGCAGTTCAGTTTGACTAGGATAGTACTGGGCAATATCTAGCCCCTGTCATGATGCTCCCATGCCATGCCCATGGAGCTTTGCCACATAGTTTCCATGTTGGCCCCCTCATCTAGAACAATGCATTCGATAGATCAAATTAAATTCTAGATCAATACACTAATTCCATTGTAATTATGGAGTCTAGTATTATAAAAAGTAAGGTCACTAAGTGAAGAAAGAGCATTTAAATCATAGATATTGTGCTTATAGATTGCACAAATCAAAGAAAAAAAGACAGGAAGGTGGGGAATGGCAGAAGAAGGGGGTGAGGGAGGGAAGTATGTTTGCCTTCTTGGTACTGTACCTATGAAATAGATGAAATCTGTTCTCTTTATATTAATAAAAAATTCTAAAAGTTCGCATTGAAAAGATGTTATGTTAAATGAAGGTGGCAGATTCTCCTAAGGAGCTGTTTCTTATGTCAGACACAGATTTCATGCGTCTGATGGCTCCTTCAGACAGTGCAATGCCTATTATGGCACACAAGCAGCCCCAACCTTCTCACTGGCAGAGCTGAGTGTAAAAGAGATCTGCAGGTCTATGGCCCACAGCTAAGTTAAATTCAGGAACAGTGTCTTTCTCTAGGAGGCTCGGTGCCTAACATTCAGTAGTTATTCAAAGCATTTAAATGTTGATAAAAATTAATGAAATTTAGTGCCATATAACATGTGTTAAATACTTCTTTTGTGCTAAGTTCCTTCACATATTTTCTTCCTTCAGAGATAAGAAAACTGAACCTCAGAGTTCATTACGCTTCTAAGTGCTGAAACAAGAATTACTATTTTTAAACTCTAATTATAGTGATCTGTCCTCCATATTGATAGGCCAGAACCAAAGGTATCAGCAACAGGATAGCTACATGATAGTCTTGTACAGATGTACTGCGGTATTTTTCCAAATCTTTGGAAAGTAAGAGGTGGGAGGAGGAGCTTGTCATGATTTTAGTGAAGCTGATCCTTGTCATGTGTTGTTGCTAACGGTTTTTCACATCTAATTATATTACCCAATACATGATCTTCTTAAACAGATTCAAGAAGACTAAATGAAATTCAGTTTTAAAATGTCATCAAGTTATATTTGGGAACTTTATACATGAGAGTAGCAGTTATATTATCCCTTAGCTAATTGCCACATTCCTGAAACTTTCAAATAAATGTTTAAAGGAGCTCTTCTCAAGTTACCCAAAGGTGGTGATTTATGGGAAATTCTATTATTGCTTTTAATTAAAAAGTATTTCTGGCTGGCGCCATGGCTCAATGGGCTAATCCTCCGCCTGCAGTGCCAGCACCCTGGGTTCTCCTGTAGGGTGCAGTCTTCTGGAGGAAAAAGACTAGGATCTACTCATCTAAGTACCCAGAAGACCACAATGGTGATTTTACCTCATGGTAGACACTCAACAAATGTTTTGAAAGAAAGAATATACTAAATCAGAGTTCTAGCTTAATTTCCTGACTTTTATATGACTTTAATGTGTTTTGGATAATTTACTTTTAATCCCTCTATTTTAGAATGAATGAATTAATTTACTACTTTCAATCTAAATGAATGATGTTAATGGCCAATAATGACAATTCAATGGGCAAAAATGTCATTTTTCTGTCTGTTTAACTGACTTTGCATTTAGAAATTAGGGGGTTGGTGCTGTGGCAGAATTGGTAAACGCACCACCTGCAGTGCTGGCATCTCATGTGGGTGCTGGTCCAAATACTGGCTGCTCCACTTCTGATCCATCTCTCTGGTATGGCCTGGGAAAGCAGTAGAAGATGGCCCAAATCCTTGGGTCCTACACCCATTTGTGAGACCTGGAGGAAACTCCTGGCCCCTAGCTTCAGATCAGTCCAGCTCTGGCCATTGTGGCCATTTGGGGAGTGAACCAGGGATGCAAGAGTTCTTTCTATCTCTGCCTCTTTGTAACTCTACCTTTCAAATAAATAAAAAAATCTTTTTAAAAAAGAAATTCAAATACACATTATTGTAGGAGTAAATGTTTCAAAATACTTAATTTAAAAGTAACTTATTCAAATTATGCAATGCACAAAAGTATTTGTTGTGTAATTTTATATAATAATTAGTAAAATTATCTAAATATGCAATGATTGTACAATGATTATGATAAATTTGTTTAGCCTCACTATGTGATTTTATGATGTTACTGAAGGCAATAACCAGTCAGACTACATACCACAAAGATAAATGTTAAAGTGATAAAAAGTGGGGTATAAAACTCATGATTACAATAATTTTGAAGGAGGAATGTAAAAATGAATAAACTAGAATGAAGAAATTTGGGAAATGTTAGCCAGTAAAAAAGAGATTTTTAAAAATTTAGTTATTCAGAAGCATTTTGAATCAACACATTTAGAGTTTTGATAACTCATTTGAAATCATACACAATGTTGAAATGTTTAAATTCATGTTTTTGTATTTTTATATCATTATTTTATCATTTGTACTTTGGCGCAATTATAAAATCTCTTCTAAATATAAAACATGGAAAAACAGAATGTAAAAATATTTATGATGGAGCCAGCATTGGGGCATATTGAGTTAAGCTGCCACCTGTGACACCAGCATTCCATAGGGGCAACAGTTGAGTGCTGGCTGCTCCACTTCTCATCCAGCTCCCTGTTAATGTGCCTGGAAAAGCAGTGGAAGATGGTTCAAGTCCTTGGTGCCCTGCCCCCACATAGGAGACTCTGATGAAGCTTCTGGTCTCTGGCTTTGTCCAACAGCCTCAGTTGTTGTGGCCATTTGGGTAGTGAACCAGTGGAAAGAAGACCTCTCTCTCACTCTATCCATCCCTCTCCCTCTCTCTCTCTGTAACTCTGTCTTTCAAATAAAAATAAATCTTAAAAAAAGATTTTATATAATGGAACACTGGTGATCTAAGAATTATGTTTAAACATTTGTGTAATAAATAGGTATTTAAGAAATTTTACCAAGAAATCAATGTTCAAAAGCTCAGTAAATGGTGCCTACAGGTTCCTGGATTGCACTTGGCCTGACACCTTCCCCAGTTTACATTAAAACACAATATCTATCCACATCCAAGCTTTTATTTAAAATACCCCATGGACTGTTTGGAATAACTGAATAGCAAACACATTAATGAAATTCTTTTTAGTTTCACCGTCTACCACTGAACATGTGAAGATTACTTAGTTCACAATTCTTCCTTGGTCCATTTAAACATGAACAACTATTCTGCAGCCAAGAAAACAATGCCCATACCTTCAAAACATTTTTTCATTCTATTAATGATTAATATTTAAGCAACATAATCAGTAGTTTATGCTCTAATCCTTACTTTTTCCTTCATACGATACAGTTACCCTTATATTTCTCTGCTTACTTATCTTGACACTGCCTTTTCCAGAAACTTTTAAGGTACCTTGTTGATTACTGTACGAAATCATTACATTTTGGCATTGCACGTAAGACCCTGCTTAATCAAATCTCAATACCCATCTTCAGCTAACTTGCTGCAAATTCCCTATGCTCCAGACTGAAGCTCTTTCTGAAATTAACTTCCCCTGACTCTTTGATGATGTTTTTCTGATACACAGACGTTCCTTTTCCTCCCTTCTTTACCCGTTCCAATTATAGATGCCATTCAATGTGTAGATAAAACACTGCCTTGTTCATGAAGTAGAAACATATTGTAGACTTCCAGGTATAAAGGATTTCTTGAGTTTTAAAATGTCCATAAAATATGCACTTTATATATTGTTATTTTATATTACTTACTAGAGTGTAAGCTCCTAGAAATTAAGTACTTTATTTTCTGAAGGCTTCTTGAAAACAGAACTAGTACACTTTTAATTTCAGACTTACAAATTAGTAGAAATTAGACATACAAAAGTATCACTAATAATATGAAGAATTTCATGTGTCCCCAAATGTTAACATATTATATAAACAAGTATACTTTTCCAAAAAAGAAAATTGACCTCAAGTCTAAATGATTAACTAACCTACTGACGTTTTTCAAAATTTGGCAATTGTCACATAAAAGCTCTCCAGGCAAGATCTCAATCCAATACTGGGTGCTGCATTTAGTTGTCATGTAGCCTCAAGTTTTCTTTAATTTTGGAAAGATCTTTAGTCTTTTTTGTTTGATGATTTTGTCACTTTTGAAGAATATTTGTCTATTATCTTAGAGAATAACATAACTTGGGTTTGTCAATGATTTTCCATGGCATAGTTGTTAATTTTTCCATTGTAATAGCTAAGTACAGTTTAGAAAACAGATTCATTCAGAATATGAACATGTTCTATTTCTTGTTACCATCACATACTAACTTTAGTGCCCACTGATGACTTTTGTCTGAAACTGTTATCACTGTAGTGTTTACCAAAGTGATTCTTTTCTGTTTTCATTATTGTTTCTCCACTCATTATTTTGAACTCTTCTACGAGGAATAGCTTTCTATCCTCTTCTTCATTTATTTATATTCATTATTTACTTCTATCATTAGCGGTTCATAGGTACTTTTTCAAGCAATACTTTTAAAATAGCATTAAATGTATCATGGAACAGTGCCTATATTTTTTAGAGGATATGTGGTTAATCAAAATGCTCCATCTTTCTACTCAATCTTCAACATAACTCTGAGTAGGTAGTATTACTATACTCACTTAAAGTTGAGAAAATTGAGGTACAGGAACCCATGTTATCTGCCCATGTCATCACAACAGTAAATGAGAGTTGGAAGTAGAATCTCAATTATTTGATTCCAGGGTCTATACTCTTTTCTTGTGAAAAATTTATTTATTTACTTGAAATATAGAGCTACAGAAAGTAAGAAGGAAAAATGAGAGAGGTTCTTCCATTTGTTGGTTCACTCCCCAAATGGCCACAATGACTGGGTTGGGCCAAGCTGAAGCCAGGAATCAGGAGTTTTTTCCAGGTCTCCCATGTGGGTATCTGGGGCCCAAGGACTTGGACCATCCTCCTGATGCTTTCCCAGGCTCATCAGAGAGAGTTGAATTGGAAGTGGAGTAGCTGGAACTCAAACCAGTGCTGCATGTCATGGCTTTAACTCATTGTGCCTCAATGCCTGCCCCCAGGGTCTATATTGGTAATTAAAATAATACATTTTAATAATATAAATAATGCACTAATACTAATAAAATAATACATTATGTAATCTGGCTTTGTGAGAATCAGCAGTTTTGCTCTCAGTCTTGTAATTGCATTTTATAACCAGTATAGAAAAGTATACAACTCAGATGTCATCATCAAAGGACCAACAGGTGGCAAACGAAGCTGGAATCAGGCAGAATCTGCTTACAAAAGTAAATGACTTAGAAGGCTGAAGACAGATACATTAGCTGTATAGCCAGGTCCTAGCAAGAATGGTAGAACAATAAGATATACCAGAGGATAGTTTTATCACATCCCAAAATTACCTATTAAGTAGTATCTTCCTACTGTGCTGTCATATGCATGCTCATTACTGTAAATAGTTAGGAGTTATAACATTGTGCCTGATAGGAGAGTGACTTCCCATGTGGTAGTTAATTACTCTTATAGAAGGCAAAGAAAAAGTTTGAGAAACTTGACAGAGAAGGAATTTATTGGTAGGAAATTAAATGCTATTTGTGTTGAAAATGATCATTATCAGAAGGCAGGTCAGGACTAGGTGAAGTCGCTGCTCTGGAATAATCAGGAAGAATGCAGTGTAGAGAATTAAAGGAAATATTCAATTTTGCAATTGGAACAGCATAGTATGGGAGAGAGTGTGCTGCAAGTTGGCACCTGCTTATTGTAGGCATAGTAGCACAGTAAATTCACTGCCAGTTTTAGTCCCAGAGTGACTGGACTTCACACTAATTTTCGGTGGCTGTCATTCTTTTTGCCTTTTCCAGTAGTCTTAAGAACTGAAAACAAGGGGGCCTATAGATAGCACTCATTCATTTAGTCATGCATTCATGTATTCACTCATTATTAAGTGCCTGCTGTATGTCATGCATATGACCAGGGCATAGATCATTATCCAGGCATGTTCTACACGCTCAATAATGTATGTTCTAGTGAGGTAATTCTTCAATAATGAGCACAGAGTGCACATAGAAAGGAATAGCAATGCATTGTAGTGTGTGTAGGTGGAAAGAATACAGAAGGATTTGAAGAGGAAATAGATCCAGCTGTGAGGTAAAAGGAGCCAGAGAAATTGAGAAAAGTGCCAACATGAATACATATCTGACAGAAAAACAAACACATTTAAAACAACATGAAGTGTCCCAGTAAGCAAGACAACTGTTCCAGAAAAAGAACATCATGAAAACCACCCCCACTGCTGTCTCTGATTTGCATGTCAGTTATCACAAAGTGGGAGAAAATTAGGCTGTACCACAGATATTTATAGATTCTTAAACAGTTGTAAAAGCATAGCATTGGATGACATTTGTATAACCTCTTCCCTAATAACAAGGATTAGAGCTGGGGAAGATCTAGGTGATCATGGAGTTCAATCTCTGATCAGTTCCCATTCTAGAAAGGTATAATAATAATTATTTATATTTGCATAATACTTGTGGAGTACTTTCATAACCATTATCTTACTTAATTCTCCTGATTATTTTCTGAAATATATAGGAATGAAATTATTAAAATCCTGTTCTGTATTTCCCATAAGAGAAAACTTATGGAGCTACAGAATTTCAGCAAATGGTAAGAAAAACAAATCCAGCAGGTTGAGCCAAATCTAGCATTCAGGTTTCTAATTTTTCACCCAGTGTTTTCTCCATAATACCATTTCCTCCAATTTGCTAGGTAACCAAAGGACAGCTCCTACTGTGAAATAAGGAGGGTCTGATATCCTCACTTTGTGAATCCCCAAATATCTATCATTCCTTGCTAAAAGGAGAAGGAAAAATAAAGTTATAATACAAAAGATATTCAAAGTATAAGCCCCACGGAACATCCATCCAAGCTTCTCCTGGGAAGTCTGCAGAAAAGGCACATTCCTGTCCCCACTTTAGGCTTCCTTTTGAGAATCCGTGGGTGCAAGGAGCACATTTTAACAAGCACATCTAGTGTTCTGATGCACACAGAAGTTTTGGAACTGCATCTACAGAGTTTTGGTAGGCTCTGTCCTCAAAGCCTCTCCCACTTGCAAAATAGATGAAGAAGAAAAAAAGGTGCAGAGGAAGCTTCAGTCAGCTCTCTTCACTCAGAAGCAGTAACAAAGACTACAATTGCAGAAGCTCTTGCTCCACCCAATTCGGTCAATGTTCAAACAGACACATGCAAAACCAAGGGACATGCTATGAAATTATAGCTCCAAGGAAAATCTGCTTCCAAGAAGACTTGCCAGTTAGCTCTACTTTATAAAAATTTTGTATGTATCCCTTCAGGGATTATGCCACCAGGACTTGAGGTCTTAAAAGAAAGGGATGAGATGCTGCCTCACCCTCCAACAGGATACCTGATAGGTAAGTTATGTATAAAGCTTTGTATAAATGTACAAATGCCAACAAAAATATCCCATAACGCTGGCTCTATTTTGTATGGATCAGGGTACACAGCAGAACTCATGGAGTGTGTAGGGTTGGTGGCACAAGGTTCAAGGCAGAAACAGGGAGTGAGGTGTAGATGATATTTTGAAAAACGAATATACTGGAGCTTTATCTGCACCCTAGTTTCCAAACCTCAGGGGCATCTGCACTTTACCTCCCTGAAAAATCATTTGCTTTTCCACTGCTTGGTATATAAAGCATGACTGAAAATAACAGAGCCTGGTCCTTTCCCTAAACGACCCTTAATAGTGACCCATGAGCCTGTGCCGCGGCTCAATACGCTAATCTTCCGCCTTGCAGCGCTGGCACACCTGGTTCTAGTCCCAGTCAGGGCACCAGATTCTGTCCCAGTTGCCCCTCTTCCAGGCCACCTCTCTGCTGTGGCCAGGGAGTGCAGTGGAGGATGGCCCAAGTGCTTGGCCCTGCACCCCATGGGAGACCAGGAGAAGCACCTGGCTCCTGCCATCCGATCAGCACAGTGCTTCGGCTGCAGCATGTGGGCCGCTGCGGCCATTGGAGGGTGAACCAATGGCAAAAAGGAAAACCTTTCTCTCTGTCTCTCTCTCTCTCACTGTCCACTCTGCCTGTCAAAAGAAAAAAAAAATAGTGACTCATGAGATGGAATTGTCTTTTCTAATTTGAGGGCTTCCACAGGTTGAGTGGGTTACAAATTTGGTGTCAGTGAAAAGGATATGATTACAAAGGCTTCAGATAGGCCTTGGGCCATTTTAACCAGGATCCAAATTATCAGTGAACCAAACAGCCTTTCTGGATGAAATTTGAGGCAAACATAATAACATCATATCATATCAGAAACTTAACAATTTCCCACAACTAATCACTACACAAAAATGGCAGATTGTAGCCCCAGAAGCAGCAGATACTGCTAATTAGTCCTAGATGATTGACCACACACACAGATTTGGCTATACATGCTAGAAGGAATTGCAGTTAATTGCCAATGGTAATGAACCTTATATTGACTAGTTAGGATCACATCAAAAGCAAAATCCAAAGCTGTTTCAAGAAATATTGAAACCATACTGAGGGTCAGTTAACAAGCTGCTGTTCACAGGTTTCTCAAATGAATATTAAAATAACAAACATGCTCTTAACATTACCGTCTATATTAAATTTTTAGAAGATAAATTTTTTAGAATTTATAAATATAGGAACATAGTTAAACTTTTTGCACCCCATCTTGGTAGAAAGTCAAAGGCAAGCAATTTGATTCACATTAAATATTTCCCAGCAAATAGCATTAATGAAAGACCAAAGGGGAAACACAGGACAAGAAAAAATGAAACTGTGGCTTAATAGCAATGCATTAAAAACAGACAGGGAGACATTAACTGGCAGACATTGTGTGCAGCAAACCATTATTTATGACAAGGTCACCTTTGCTATAAGTAGATATTCAGCAACCATGAGTTTTAGAGGGGACTTTGGCTATCACAGAATTCATCCACTTCATTTTACAGTTTTTACAAATGAAGCTCAGGAGAGGAGAATGGAAGAGAAGGGTGATCAAGTTATTGTTTCTCATAGTGACCATTTCACTTCAACAGGTTTCCCCTTTGGTGCTCAGTTAGTCGTCACCAATCAAGGGAAACAAATGATATTGTGCTGACAGTTGTTGTACAATGTAATACTTTATCCATCGTAGTATTTTTTTTTTTTTATCCTAGTACTAGTGGTTGAACTCTGTAATTAACACACAATTATTCTTAGGCATTTAAATTTAACTGAAAAGTTATCCCTGTTAAATATAAGAGTGGGAATAAGAGAGGGAGGAGATGTACAATTTGGAACATGCTCAATCGGAACTGCCCCAAATGATGGAGTTAGAATTGTGCCAGGGGATTCCAATACAATCCCATCAAGGTGGCATGTACCAAGGCCATCTCACTAGTCCAAGTGATCAATTTCAGCTCACAATTGATCACACTGATAGGTCTAAGAGTCAAAGGGATCACACAAACAAGACTAGTGTCTGCTAATACTAACTGATAGAATCAAAAAGCGAGAGAATGATCCAACATGGGAAGTGGGATACACAGCAGACTCATAGAATGGCAGATGTCCTAAATAGCACTCTGGCCTCAGAATCAGCCCTTAAGGCAGTCGGATCTGGCTCAAGAGCCCATGAGAATATTTTAGGCATGGAAAGCCAAGACACTCTGAAAAACAAAAAAAAGAAGACCTAAATGAAAGATCTCTGTGAGTGAGATCCCAGTGGAAAGAACGGGGCCATCAAAGAAGGAGGTACCTTTCTCTGAAGGGAGGAGAGATCTTCCACTTTGTCTATGACCCTGTCGGAATAAGATTGAAGTCGGCGAACCCTAAAGATTTCCATAGCCTCGGCAACTCATGACTAGAGCCTAGGGAGATTACTGATGACTACAGAACAATTATATGACTGGTTATATACTACATAATAAATATTTATTAACATATCTGATACAGGGTTTGCACTGTGGTGCACTGAGATAAGCTGCAACTTCCTATGCACGCATCCCATACTGGAGTGCCAATTTATACCCAGATGCTCCACTTCTAGTCCACCTTCCTGCTCATGTGCCTGGGAAGGCCATGGAAGTTGGCTTGTGTACTTGGGCCTCTGACACCCACATGGGAGACCAGGATGGAGTTCCTGGCTCCTTGCTTCAGCCTGGCCCAGAGCTGGCAGTTAGGGGAGTGACCCAGTAGATGGAAGATTCTTATGCACACTCTCTCTGTCTCTCTCCATCTCTCTCTCTCTCTTTCTCTCTCTCTGTCTGATAATTTGCCTTTCAAATAAGTAACTCTTAAAATATATACACCTGATCATGTAATTGTTATATCAGGATATGCTTAAAAAGTTGTGAAAAATGGGATTAAAAGATAAACTTACGTTGGTGGAAGAAATTGAAATACATATGAATTCACATATTACAGGTAAGAAATAATGCTGAATGGTTAAGTGATTTCCACAAGATTACATAGTCGAGCGGTGGCAAGGCAATATTTTAAAATCCAGGTTTATAATTCTTCAAAGCGACTGCCCATATATTTCTACCATCCAGCTCTTCTGATATTCCCTAACTATTGAATTTTCATAGCATTTTTGGAAAGATTTATTATTTATTTTATTTGAAAGGCAGTTACAGAGAAGCAGAGGCAGAGAGAGAGAGAGAGAGAGAGGTCCTCCATCCAATAGTTCACTCCCCAATGGCTACAATGGCCAGAGCTGGGATGTTCCGAAGCTAGGATCCAGGAGCTTCCTCCAGGTCGCCCACGCAGGATAAGGGGCCCAAACACTTGGGGCATCATCTACTGCTTTCCCAGGCCACAACAGAGAGCTGGATTGGAAGTGGAGCAGCTGGAATGCAAAAGGGTGTTCATATATGGGATGCCAGAACTGTAGGCAGCAGCCTTATGCACTAAGCCACAGTGCTGGCCCCCTAGCATTCTTAGTCTAAACAGTTCATTTGAACTTGATCTTCTTGCATATTTCATATTTGTACCTTTACAGTTCTCTGCTGGTTTGTGGTCTTACATTATGGAAGTCTTAGGCAACTCTTTTTGTCTTCTCAAAATAATATGTACCTTACACACTTTGGGCACAGTAAATGCCTATGCCCATTATAACATCCGTGACAAAGAGCTACCACGGCAAGCTATAAGGGTCCCCAGCTGCCCTTCCCCACCTCAGCTTTCTTATTGAGTCAATTTCTGCCATTTCTGAAAAATTTTTAGAAAGGCTACATTTATTATCTGAGTACAGTTCATCACATTATTTAGCCTCTCTGTGTCTTAATTCTATTAACTCAAAGATGAATGTAAGACCACCTAGTTCAAAGAGTACTGTGAAAATTACAAGAAATGATTATATGCTGAGTGTCAGCCATAGAGAAGGCTTGAATAAATGTTGACCATTATGGGCCCCCTTGCTTACAGCCTTTGTTAATAATCCTCGGGTTGTCAAATCTCTGATTCAACTTCTCCTTGATCCCTTTAACATGCTTTACAAAACAGCTTAATTCTTGTGCCACCTTTTTGAGAGTAGCTTCCTATTATGTCCATTCCCACTGCCTAGACTGGGTTGATCAGATCTCTTTTGTACCTTATCTGAAATGTGATATGAATATGGATGGACTCCTGTAACTATTTCTACATTTTAAGGTATACATATTTTTTTCTTCAGATTGCCTTTTTCTGCTAGTGTTCACAACAGGGCTAATAGCTCTTTTTTGCAGTGAGCTTACAGCATAGTTTCAAATTTTTCACATTAATATCCAGCTGTCATCAACAAAAACCACTTTCTTGGTTAATTTCAATACTTTTTTTAAAGATTTATTTATTTTACTTGAAAGTCAGAGTTACATATAGAGAGAAGGAGAGGCAAAATGAGAAAGAGAGAGAGAAAGAGAAAGAGAAAGAGAGAGGTCTTCCGCCCGCTGGTTCACTCCCCAAGTGTCCCCAATGGCCAGAGCTGTGCCAATCCAAAGCCAGGATCCAGGAGCTTCCTCCAGTTCTCCCACACTGGTACAGGAGCCCAAGAACTTGGGCCAATTTTTACTGCTTTTCCAGACCATAGCAGAGAGCTGGATTGGAAGTGGAGCAGCCAGGTCTCGAACCGGGGCCCAGATGAGATGCTGGCACAGCAGGTGGCAACTTTACCCCCTATGCCACAGTGCTGGCCCCTCGATACTATATTTTATCTTATCTCAAAGACCCAGAGTTCCCAAAATGCCACAACCCTTCCTCAGTAACTCAAATATTTTTTTTTTTTGGTTCTTTATTATATTAATACTAAACTCTATCTGGACTTAAACTTCTGAATATCTCACTCAACTATACTGGTCCAAATTTACCTTCCACTGCTTACCCATTAAGAGACCTCAATTTGGAGCCAGAATTATTTCCATATTACTGATAATAATTCAATGTTTATTTCCATCACTCAACAATGCTTTCACAACAGAACTTCCCTCATTAAAGTGCGCAATAGAGAAGTCATGACGATTTTTGTTACATTCCTTACACTGAAAAAAAATAACTTATTTTAATTTCATGGTATTTTGCTGCCTCTGGTTCTTAATCTAATGCTTTATTGAGTTTGATAAATCAAATGACCCATGGCCCAGATTCCAAACTTGGCTTCATCACTTCCTAGCTGCATGAGGTTGGGCAAATTCTCAACAGTACAAAGTCTCAATTAACTTATCCATGAAGGGTCAACAGCATTAATACCCATCTCACTGGAGTATTATGAGGATAAAATGAGGTAGTGGCACACTGGGAGTGCTCAATAAAAGCTAGCTGTGATAATGGCGGTGATCATTGTAGAGAATTTCATTTCCTTGAAGCATAAATAAGATTCATTGCATTTGGTGACAACAAAACTACTTAAGCCTACATCTTTTCCCCATATATAGCTGATTGATTTTCACTTTCATTTTCATCCTACACTAATTTTTGATTTTAGATCAAAATAAATTTTTCAGTATTATATATGTTTATTCCCAGTATCAGGTGAAGCCAAAAAACAATGTTATGTTTTCAACCCAAATGGTAACGGACCAATGTTCAGAGGCAGGCACATATGTTAACATATGTTTATATCCTGGATTCTCAAACTGGGTCCTTCTATTCCTAGACATAGTCAGCAGTTCCTAAATTATCTGTATGTTTAAGTATATCTGCATCAAACCTATTTACTATTATCATACATATGTATACCTCTTTGTTATAGGTTTGTATCTGGGTCATATATAGTAACAATCATCATTTTCTTTAGTCACTTTTAACTTCAGAGATAGGGTGACTAAAATATATATAACAACTTGTCAGAGTCTGACATCAAATGCTGCATCTATAATACACTCTGGACTGGTCTACTCCTCAAGTCAGTGCTTTCTGTTTAACTTAGATGCTCCCAAAGATCCTTGTTTATTGTTGGGCCTTCATTAATTGTCTGATCAGATGTGAAGAATTTTAAAACTCATAGGTGGGCCTTACTTTCCTTATTTGCAAAACTGAGATAAATAATCTCCACTTTCTCTACAGGATTACTGAGATTCAAATGAAGGACTATGTTGAAAAACTCTCTGCAATCCTGCTAAAGAGTAGATAAATACAGTGATTTACCAATCCATAGAACACATTCACTTAGATGTAGATGTAGGCATTTGGAAATGGAATTTAGCTATTTGAAAAAAGACAAGAGGTTAGTGACACTAAGACTTGGAATGGTAACACTGTTCTCCCAAAAATTTCATTAAACCAACTAAGAGAAGCTGTTAGCAAATGCTAGAAATTAATTCATCTTGGGAAAAGTGATGTACTGTAATGCAAATTTAGGTACTCTGATGATCAATATTTTTATCTTATATAAAGGCAAACAAGGTTAGCAGGCCTTTAGTACACTTTCTTCTAACTCTATCACTACTAGGAAAAATAGAATTAAAATAATTTATCTGATTCCAATATACCTAAAGCCAATGTGTTTTAATCTCAAAGATGTTCTCTATTGCCTTTAGCTATGTCTGACATTTCCCAGGACCCATTTGCATCCAAGGGTCTTCCAATATACTGCATCTGTCCTCTTCACTGTTGAGGTAAGAATCAAGTGGCCTATGCAATGTATAGATTTTCACAAAGTCACACAGCAAATGACCAAGATAATATTGAAGGTTTTCTTACTGCAGACCCCATGATGTGTTCTTTAAATGTCTTTCTAAAGTAAGAACCATAAAAATGTATGAATTCTAAGCAACAGGAGCTAGAATTTATTGACTTCACCAAAGGTAAAGTCATATTCACTTCATTCCATCTGTTCCTGCCAGCCCTCCCCCATTCCTGCATTCTGCCTCTCAGGAGAATGATGATTTAGGAAGACAATTGGATTCAGAAATGCTTGCCTCCCATAGAAATGAAGTCATGATGTCTTTGTCTAGTGTTATCCTAGACACTTCTATAATAAAGCTTCCATTTACAATAAATAAATGCTAGTTATAAATTGTCATAAGTGGAAGGGATATTATAATTAATTTACTCTAACCCTCAAATTTATAGATAACAAACTAGAATGCAGAGAAACACTTTCATCCAAACAGGGGAAATCAGTAGAAGAACCTAAAAATACTTCAAGTTTTCTGTGTCCCAAAGATACTCATTTTTTATATATGTATGTGATGCCATATTCAGTCAGTAAGAGTTTATTAGGTGGTTTCTGATACAATATTTGTGGGAAAGAGAATGAAGTGAAAGATAGCATTGTAGCATGACAGTATCTTACAAAAGATATTAAGCAGAATTAATTTATTTTATATTATCTTGTATCTTGAGGTTTCTATACAAAGTGATAATATTTAAAAATAGTTATATGTAATCATGCATTTTTAAATCTTATAACATATATAATATACATACATTGGGTCTGCATTTTGGTACAGCAGGTATAGCTACCACCTGCGACACCATCATCCCATATGGGCTCCAGTTTGAGAAATGGTGACTCCATTTCTGATCTAGTTCCCTGCTGATTTGCCTCGGAAAGCAGCAGAAGACAGCAAGTGCTTGGGTCCCTGCACCCACGTGGGAGACGTGGAAGAAGCTCTTCGCTCCTGGCTTTGGCTTGACCCAGCCCTGGCCATGGAGGCCATTTGGGGTGTGAAACAGCAGATGGAAGATCTCTGTTGCTTTCTTTCTCTGTGTAACTCTGACTTTCAAATAAATTAATCTTTAAAAATATATACATGCATTACATATTACAAAAGCATATATTATATATTGTGTACTATAAAACAAGCAAACTTGATGATAGAACAATGTAAGTCATTGAGTCTGAGGAACAGAAAGAAAAAAAAGATTGAGAACATCATTCTCCTGAGAGGCAGAATGCAGGAATTGGGGGGGGGGGGCTGGCAGGAGCAGATGGAATGAAGCACATGGGACAGCATCAACAGAGAAACATATATGTTGTTGCAATTCCAGGAGAAGAATAGACAAGGAGAAGAAGCAATACTTTAAGAAATATTGTCTGAAAACTTTCCAAAACACTGAAAGATGTGAATATAAAAATGCAGGAACATCAGTGAACTCTACTGAAAGTAACTCAAGAGATCCCTATCAAGGAATATTATAATCAAATTTTTGAAAGACAAGGACAGAACATTGAATGACGAAAGGAAGAAATGGTTTATCACATACCAGTGATACTAAGTAAGAACATAAGGATGTTTTTTCACTTAAATTTTGGAAGCCAGAAGGCAATGGACCTATATATTGAAAATGCTAAAAGAAAAAATCCTAAAACCAGCAAAACTGTCCTTCAAAAGTAAGCAAAAGTAAAAGCTGAAAGAGTTTGTTGCCACTAGAGTTGCTCCACAGAAATGCTCAAGGAAATCCTGTAAGGTTAATTAAAAGGACACCAAACAATACTATGAAGCCATAAGGAGAAATAAAGATCTCAGTAAAGATAAATATCCATACATTTATAAAGCTAGTAATATTACTTTTTTGTTTTCTACATGATCTATATTGAAAAGGAAACTGTTTGTTTAAAACTAATATTATAACTTTTGTTAGTAATAACTCATTGTTTTCTTCACATTCTATGAGGCTAATGCATTTAAAAGAATTTATTACTTTATGTGTTTGGTCACACAATGCATAAAATTTTTTGAAATCAGCAACTGAAAGGTGAGAGTGTAGAGATGATAAAGGAGGAGAGTTTTGCATGCTATTGAAGTGAAGCTGACATGAATTCATGTAAAGTTGTCTTACCTATGGGATATTAAATATAATCCTCATCATAAACACAATGCAAATAGCTGCATAGCATCTACAAAAGAAAATAAGAGGGCTGGCACTGTGGTGCAGTGGGTTAACGTCCTGGCCTGAAGTGCCATATGGGTGCTGGTTTGAGACCCGGCTGCTCCACTTCCTATCCAGCTCTCTGCTATGGTCTGGGAAAACAGTAGAAGATAGCCCAAGTCCTTGGGCTCCCGCACCTGCGTAGGAGACCTGGAGGAAGCTCCTAGATCCTGGCTTCAGATCAGCACAGCTCCAGCCGTTGAGGCCAACTGAGGAGTGAACCATCGAATAGAAGACCTCTCTCTCTCTCTTTCTCTCATTCTGCCTCTCCTTTTCTCTGTGTGTAACTCTTTCTAATAAATAAATAAATCTTTAAAAAAAGAAATTAAGAATGGAATTTAAAATTTTGTTACCAAAAAAATATAATCAACTGAACACAAAAGAAGAAAGTAGAAAATGAGGGACAAAAATAGTTAATCTCTCTAATCAAAATTCAGGGCTTGGAAGAAAGGATAAAGACACATGATCCTCCTGTATATTCTATAGGAGAAACTCACTTGAGATCCAAAGATACAAATAGATTGAAAGTGAAAAGATGGAAGAAGCCATTCCATTACAATTTTCATCAAAAGAGAGGAGGGCTGGCCATGAAAATATAAAAAAATATATATAAACTTTTAATATAACAAGCTTAGAATTGTTTACAGCCTTTGTCTCTACTGTTGAGGAATTGATTTTTGTTGTTTTTTTGTGAGTGGTATTAGTTATCATCTTTTTTTTTTCTCCAGAAACCTTATATTTAAGGTATACAAACTTCATGCATTTCCTAAATACAAATTTGGGAACACAGGGATAGTTATTCTTCCCACTCTATCCATTCTCTCACCCCCACTCCCACTCTTCTTACTCCCACCTTTCTTATTCCCATTGTTATTTTTTACTATGATCTGTTTTCAATTAACTTTACACACAGTAGATTAACTCTATACGGAGAGTTCAACACATAATATGGAAAAAAAAAACTATTCTTCAACAGTTTTTTGATTTTTCCTATGACCCACTGTTCATTTAGGAGCATGTTGTTCAATTTCCATGTGTTTGCATATGTTCCTGAGATTCTTAACTTGTTAATTTCCAGCTTCATTTCATCGTGGTCAGAGAAGATGCATGATAGGATTTAATTTTTTTTTTTAAATTTGCTAATTCTTGCTTTACGGCTGGCCTGTGGTCTATCCTAGAGAATATTCCATGCACTGGTGAGAAGAATGCTTATTCTGCAAAAATAGGATGAAAAGTTCTACAGATATCCATTAGGTCCATTTGGTCTATAGTGTTGATTAAGTGTTGTCTTTTTGATTTTTAAATGGTTAATCCTTATTTTGCTGAAGGTGGGATACTGAAGTCTCCCATTTCTATCATATTGGAGTCTATGTCTCCCTTTAGATTCATTAACATTTCCTTTAAATAGCCAGGTGGTCTGTAATTAGGTGTTTATATATTTATTATAGTCACCTCTTCCTGTTGAATTGATCCCTTAATCATTGCATAGGGCCCTTCTTAGTGTCTAAAAAGTTTTTGTGTAAAATCTATTTTGTTTGATATTAGGATGGCTACACCAGCACTTTTCCCCATCTTTTCATTTTTAATATGTAATGCATCTTTTTTGGAAACTTGTGTTTCTTCCAATCAGCCAGCTTGTATCTTTTGGTTGGAGAGTTGAGGCCATGTACATTCAAGGTGACTATTCATAAGCAATGATTTGGCCCTGCCATTTTCCCATAAATATTCCTATACTTATTTCCTTTGTACCTTTACTGGGGGATTTTTTACTTTCACCTTCTTTCATAGTGATGACCATGTTTCTGTCTGTGTGTAGCACATCCTTAAAAATCTTTTGTAATGCTGGATGTGTGATAACAAACTCGTTCAATTTTTGTTTGTAATAGAAGGTCTTTATTTTACTTGCAGTCATAAATGAGAGCTTTGCAGGGTGCAGCATTATTGGTTGACAGTTTTTTCTTTTAAGAATTGAAATGTGTCTCGTCATTCTCTCCTAGCCTGTAGGGTTTCTGATGAGTAGTCATCTGTGAGTCTAACTGGAAATCCTCTGAAAGTAATCTGACATTTCTCTCATGCACATTTTAGAATCTTTTCTTTATGTTTTACCACGGAGAGCTTGACTACAAATGTGTCATTGTGAAGACCTTTTTTCGTCATGTCTATTAAGAGTTCTGTGAGATTCCTGTACTTGGACGTCCTTTTCTTTTTCCAAATTAGGGAAATTTTCTGTAATTATTTCACTAAAATGGCCTTCTAATCCATCCTCTCTTTTTAGAGCTTCAGAAACCCCTAGTATCTGTATTTTGGCTCATTTGATAGTATTCCATAGATCTCCAAATTTTTTAGTTTTCTAATTTTCTTCTCCTCCTCCTCCCCTTCCCCTTCCTCCTCTTCCTCTTCCTCTTCGTCTTCCTCTTTTCCTCCTCTTCCTCCTTTCCTCCTCCTCCTCCTCCTCCTTCTCCTTCTTGTCTGACTCTAAAATTTCCAGAGATTTGTTTTCTAACTTAGATATTCTTTTTTTCTGCCTCATCGGTTCTATTGTTAAGGCTTTCCACTGCATATTTTATTTGTTCTACTGAATTCTTCATTTCCAAAATTTCATTTTGATCTCTATTTAAAAATCTCAATTTCATGAGAAAAAAAATTTCTTTCATGTCGTAGACAGATTTCTTTAGTTCATGGATTTACTTCTGATTACTTCTAAGTAATCCTATGATCAATTTTTTGAATTTCATTTCTGGCATTTATTCTATCTCTTCATTTTGACACTATAGTATTGCAGTGTTTTTGTGTTCTCTTGGGGGAATCATGTTGCCATCCTTATTCTTGTTTCTTGAATTTCTGCAATTATTTTTAGGCATTAGGTATTTGTGGAGCTACTTGCCTTTTTTTTCCTGTGATAGTTTTTATCACTGGACTATGCCTCTGTGGATTAGTGGAGTGTCTACTCTTTCAGTGAATACCCTGAGGCTTGTGCTGAGTGTGGCCAGGGAGCTCTGTTCAGTGCTCCAGAGTGAGGGGAGTATCCAAGATGATACCCTAATTTGGGATTGGTAAATCTCCTTTTTTATCAGAGGGAAAATTTGTTCCAGTCTGTTGGCATAATCTCACACAACATATCTGTGCTTTCCTCAGTGTGTGCATGGCTCCTGCAGCAATGACCCTCACCAGGGAATCAGGAAGCCTAGAGAATGTGGAGCCACCCACAGTGACTTCCCAAAGACCCAGACACACCCTGCTACCTCACTCACAACCACAGTGTTTTCACAGTCCCAGCACACAAGACTCCCACACTCAGCCCTCTGTCAAGTATCCCACCAGACTCAGGCATCTCCCCTTAACTGGAGTGTGGACATGAACTGGAGCTTGGTGTGTGGACATGAGCTGGTGCAGCTGTTACATATATCTAAAATGTCACCCACTCATTCTCAGCTACTTATACAACACAGGTGCCAAGTGGTCAGGGAGAGACAAACTTGCTTCTCCCCCTTTATTTCCCTCTAGTTTGGCAGGTGCATTTTCCCCTACAGGGATCCAAGCCAGACTCAGGCCAGGCTCTTCCTGCAGCTTTATCACCAATGGGTTGGGTTGCTGCCATCTGGTGTCATCTCACTCTCCAAAGCTGGTGCTGAGGCTCTCAGCTGCTGGGGTCCTGAGTTGTGCTCATCCACACCCTCCACATAGATCCACAGTGTTCCTCTATTTTGCTTGGCGTTTCCTCTGCCTTTTTCTCCTTAACTCTTCCCTGAGATTGCACTATTTCTATGTTTTTAAAGTACCTTCCCCTAGACATATAATTGAAAATATCAATGCAATCAAAGTTTATTCTTTACAAAGATCAACAAAATTGATAAACCTTTGGTTAGATTGATTAAGGAAAACAGAGAAATTTTGTTCACTAAAACAAGAAATAAATAGAAATGGGTGCATGACTAATGAAATTAAAAGGGTTATATGAAGAAATGCATCCCATGGAAGTGGGATAATGAGTAAATTTCTAGAAACACAAAACCTTTCCAGACTAAATATTAAGAAATTGAAAATATGGATAGACATATAACAACAAAAAAAAACTGATTGAATCAATAACCAAAATCTCCCAACAACAACAAAAAAAGCTGATGATTTCATAGATGTACTCTACTGAATATGTGAAGAAAAACTGAAGCTAATCCTTCTCAAACTTTTTAAAAAAGGAAAGCAGAGGGGACATTTTCCAACTCATTCTATGACACTAGCATTACTGTCATACCCAAGCCAGGCAATGACTCTACAGTTCAATATCCTCTGTGAATGTTGACGTAAAAATCCTCAACAATACACAGATGAATGAAATTCAACATTCTATTGAGAAGTTTGCTATGACAAAGTGAGATTTATTGCTGAAATGCAAAAATGTTTCAACACATGAAAAATGATCAATATACCATGTTAACCGAATGAAGGAAAAAAACACAGGATAATTTCAATTCATGCAGAAAAAGCATTTGACAAAAACTCAATACCTATTCATGATAAAAAAACAGTCAACAAATTATGACTAATAGGAAATTACTTCAATATAATAAAAGACATATATGAAAAACTGAAAGCAAACATGAGTGAATGACTGAAAGCTTCTCTTCTAAGGTAAGAAACAAAACAAGGCTGCCAACTTGCACCACTTCTATTCAAAACTGCACTAGAAATTCTAGACAAAGCAATTATGAAAAAAAGAAATAAAATATATGTAAATTGGAACGGGAGAAATAAAAGTATCTTTGGTCATAAATGATACATATGATTTTATATGTAGGAAATTCTAAAGATTCCCAAAAAAAAAGAACTCAGCAAAGGAGCAGGATACAAAGTCAACTGAGAAAGCCAATTACTTTTTTACTCTATATATTAACAATATACAATCTTAAAAGAGAATTAGAAAGCAATTTCATTTATTGTAGCACAAGGAACAACATACTTGGGAATAACCTTAATCAAGGAAGTGAAATACTTGTACAATGAAAACTTCAAACATTCCTGAAGGAAATCAAATAAGATGAAATAAATGGAAAAACATTTAATGGTCATAGACTAGAAGACTTATTATTGTTGAGACGTAAATACCACCTAAAGAAAGAAATTGAAGTAATGTAAGCAGAGGCCGTGAGCCAATGAATACAGACAGACTCTAGATGCTGATAAAATCAAGGCAACAGATTTTCTTCTGAAAGCTCTAGAGGAACACAGCCCAGTTGTCACCTTGATTTTATACTTTGGACCTCCAGAAGAATGACAGAATAAACTTGTGCTATTTTATACTCCTCTTGTCTTCGATGTCTGAAACAATCTCACTGAAGCTGACACTGGCCTAAGTAACTTCAGAAATGAATGGACTTCATAAGTCTACACACACACACACACACATATACATACACAATTGTAAATAAGAACTTTGTTCTAGTCAATAGTTACCTTTGGGGATATAAGCTAACAATTCTGATGCTGAGATACAGATATTCCTTAACCAAATAATTAAGAAAGTTCATAGCAGATGATGGTAGCCAGTTTTCCCATCTTTTGAGCTGGAATTTACAGACCAAGAGGGTGAGGAGGCTGGAATGATTTGTATTGTAACTGATAAGAATTGGAGACATCAGTAAAAATGCATGATCAACTTAATATAGGTATGAATTATTATATAGAGAAATGTTTATGGATATGTGTACATGTTTGTTTACCTTCTGAACTGAAATAACCTAAAAGAAATGGCACCTGAGTAGTAAAATATACCAAGCATCCAGATGAGAATGATGATTTCTATTAACATTCTCCAATAAAAGGAATCAAGGATGCTTGGAGATTTGATTGATTCTAGGTGAGGCAAATACACAAGATGAGCCTGGAGCATCTTGTAGTATTATTAAATCAGGAAGCCTTCACAAAACAACAGCAAAACACATTGATGAGAGGTAGGGTATGTCAAAAGGGCACAAAAGCTTAATGAAAGATCTCCCAGTGAATAAAGAACAATTTGAGCAACAAAGTCAAGCATTATTGGATTATAATACAAAGTATTGAAAATCCAGAAATTCACACTGATATGTATACATTAATTGCATAAATCAATAAATGGGCAATCGTAGATAAATCAGTCATGGAGAAGAATTCCAGATAAATTATGCAGATACTCCACCCAAAAGGAGGACAAACAAAATCCTGCACTCTTAAAGAACAGGCTGTGTAGGGCGACTTCCTTCCAAAGAGGAATGTTCAGGATGGAGAGGACAGAGTAACTTTACAATAGAGAATCCTGATAGGAGCCACTTCAGCCATATGAGCCAGGTCAACACCAGCAGTCATGTAACATCTGAGGGCAAGTGCTATGGGTATGAGATGATGAAAATGGCCCTTTACCTTGGTTATTTACATCTCCAGAACCCATAATTATAATTTAACTATGAGAAAAACCTCAGATAAATCTCTCGATTTGTGGACATTCTGAAAAATGTGTATCATACTATTCAAAACTCTTTTAAAAATATTTTTATTTATAATAGAGACCAAGAAACAAAGAAAAAGAGAGAGGGAAAGAGAGAGGGATGAGGAAGTGGGTTGAGGGATGAGGAAGAGGGAGAGGGAGAAGCAACTCTGTCATTTGCATGTTCCATTCCCAAAGGCCCTCAACAGCCAGGGCTGGGTGAGGCCAAACAAGAGTCCAGAATTGAATCTGGGTCTCCCATGTAGGGGACAGGGACCCAAGTACTTGAGCCATTATCTGCTGCTTTCCCAGGGAAACTGGATTGGAAGTGCAAGAGCTGGGGCTAGAATGAGGCATTCTGATAAGGGACACAGATGTTCCAAGTGGTATTCCAAATACTCACCCTCAATACTCCTGAAGTAATCAAAAACAAGTGAACTATGAGAAACTGTCACAGCCAAGAGAATCTATGGAAACATGATGAATAAATATAAAGTGGTACCCTGGAATCCCAAGACAGAAAAGAGACATTGGGTAAAAACAAACAACAAGTCTTAAACTAAAAACTACTTACAAATTAATATCCAAAATGTTTCATTCATTTAACAACTAGAGCATACTAACATATGCTCTATTGTGTGCCGAGGGAATTCTTTGCATCTTATGCTCAACAGTTTTTCAGTAAATCAAACTGTTTTAAGAATAAAGTAATTCATAAAAATTTCAATCAATGAAAATGTTGCTCTTAATTATTTATTAACATCACCAAATAACTTTTGTTTTAATTTGATCTGGGATGCAGGAATTGTGTTGGCTTGATTATATATTTGTTTTATTATTTTGTGATTAATGGTATGTGTCATGAAAAGTGAACAGAATTTTATCACATGAAAGGAGTAACAGGAATATCCTTCTAGCAAAGAATGTATTCTTGACAGAAATTGATATGCGTTACAGTTGAGGGCATCTAATGATTTAAATCTTTTAAGACACATGTATTAGTAGAATTTGTCAGAATGTTAATTTAAATATAATCATGTCATAATGTATTCTGTTCTGCAAAGAATAACTGAGGGGACACTTGTCACTTAGCTTCAGAATGAATTCCCAGACAGACATAACCATGTTGCTACTCAGTAGTAGGCAAGCAATTTAAATGCCTTTTCCTAATTTTTAACACAGTCAAACTAGAAACCCCTCCCCCACTACCTAGTGACTCATGTGCTCAAGAAGAATAACATTTAATAACATCAGAGAAACAATGGCTTAATTTGTAATTAATATTACTGAATATTAGACATGGGAAATTTTAGAGTTGATCTAGTCTCTGTCTTTTCAATATGATAGTCAGTTACCATTTGACATACAGCAAGTGAAAATTAAGTTGTGCTGTAATTTACATTCATGGTTTTGAAGATTTAGTACCAAAACAGTGAAACTAGCTCAATATTTTAACTGGTTACATGTTTCAATGGCACTATTTTATATATAATAGGTAAAATAAAATATTAAAAATTCTACCTGCTTCTTTTCAGTTTTATGTTTTATTAGAAAACCTAAAATTATAGCTGTGGCCCACATTCTGTATCTCTCAGAATATATATCTATTGGACAATGCTGGTCTAGTGTAAGTCGCTTTAAAAAAAGGAAAACGCTACATTCCAGAGAGCTTATTTGGGCAATGCAAGGTCGCATTCTGAATTGATCAGAATATTTTAAAATAAAATATTTTCCCATTCAATTAGGAAAATTAGTTTCAAGTTGTATCACTAAGCATATTTCTACTGTTTCATGAAGTTCAAATAGAATTTACATAACACTTTCTCTGCTTTCTACTAAAGCAACAATTTGGCCTGCAAGGATGGCATAGTGGCATACAGGTTCAGCTGCCTCCTAAAAAGCCAGAATCCCATATGGGCACCAGTTTGAGTACCAGCTGCACCACTTCTGATCCAGCTCTCTGCTAATGCACCTGGGAAAGTAGCAAAAGATGGTCCAAGTCCTTGTGCTCTTGTATCCTTGTGGGAGACAAGGATACAAGATAAAGCTCCTGGTTTCTGGCTTCAGCCTGGACTGGCTCTGACAGTTGCAGCCATTTGGGGAGTAAATCAGGGGATGGGAGACCTCTTTCTAGCTCTCCCTCTCTCATCTCTGTAACTCTGATTTTCAAATAAATGGAATAAATCTTAAAAAAAATTGGCCTGCTACACTTCTGGGTTAAAAGAAAAAAAGCTACTCTTTATTGAGCTCTTACTCTATCTAGGACAGGGTTGCACTCTGTATAATAAATAGTTTGCATAATCCATTGAATTTAATTCTCATAAAAATCTTTTATGGACAAAGAATCTGAGGCTCAGAGACCAATTTGATTAAGTACCCATATTAGTCAGAAAGTGGTAGACATAGGGTTGTAATGGGGTGCTGGATCTAAAGCCTGGTTGTATCCTCAGTTCTCAATCGCTTACTGAATTTATGAAGAAGTGTTTATCAAAGTTGTTGGAAATGTAAAGAGGAATGCTGTATTATTTAGCCTATCACAGCAATGTGGGCATAGGTGGCTTGAAGTAGCTATCTGGGTAAGTGATCAGATTTCCTTTATTTAGCAAACCCCCAAATATCTCAAGATTTTGATAGTAGGGTTTTATTCTATGCTGTTTCAGAAAGAAGAGGAAATGACATCAAATTTTTCTAATTTCAGACTTAAAGAAATTAATATCCTCACCTACCCACTCTCTTGCCCACCCACTTACAGAGCTGTGGAAGAGATTCATTTTCCTTGCAACTGTTCTACCTTATTGCAGCTAATTTTTTTCCTTATATGGGTTCTTAGTCACCAAGAAACAAATACTGTGAATCTCCTGATTCAAGAGACTCTTTTCCATCTTGCACTTCAACATTGTTGCTAATGTCCATTAATTCCAACCCCATGATGTCCCTTGCATCCTTTCCTTATTCTTTATCAAGGCAGCTGCTCTGGGCATGACCCCCATACCATCTTGTGGAGTAGGGGTACAAATCTCTCTTGCACTCCATGTTGCAGCCATTCTGGTTTTCTTCCACTCTCACAGAAATTAGATGTTTCTCCCTATGCCTGAAATATTCTTCTCATGTCTCCTTTCCCTAACTGAGTCTAATTCCGTCTTTGGCAGAACTACTTTGGACCTCCCCAGATGAGGGGAAGTCATTTTTTAATGGGCTCTTCTTAGGTAATCTGTTTTCCTTGCAGCATGTAGAATGATAATAACTAATTGTGCAATTGTATTCTCAATATTGGCCTGCCCTCTTGGAATGCTCTTAAATATTATGACAGGCTGCTTTCCACTACACTATGCTGTTTTTTTGTTTGTTTTTTTGGTTGGTTTTTTGTAGACAGAGATTTCCTCTAATACTTCTTCTGGGTCATCTCTGAACATTTCCAAAATGCTAAAGGCAACAAGTGTTTTATTTATTTTTAACTCCCATTACAGAGAGTGGAGAGCATGAGTTCTATAGTGATGGTTTTATACTCCATTTCTTAGCCACTTTATATTAGATTGACCTACTTTCCAGTTTTATGATATTAGAAAAGTACCTTAACTTCTCAGGGAGAAAGTTATCTTGTCTAAAAAATGAGGATATTATTATCACTGAACTTCACAGAGCTTTTAGAAGAAGGTTAATTCAGGTAATGCATTAAAGATACCTATATAATGTTCATGAATGTTGGAAAATGATTGCTTTTATTTTAGGAATATCTGCATATTTAGTATACACAGAAAATAGCAAATGCAATTTAGCAGAAACTAACTCCTATTACCAAGCTTTCAAGAGTTAGAAAATTTTGCATCCCACTTATAACTATTCACGCATTTTATTTTTATACTCATAAGAAAACATGATTTGGAGGGAGGACAGCTGTTTGAGTTAAGACACTGCTTGTGATGCCCAAAATGCATATCAGAGAGCCTGATTCAAGTCCTGTTCCTCCTCTCCTGATCCAGTTTCCTACTAATGCGCACTCTGGGAGGAAGCAGGTGATGTCAGGTACTTGAGTCCCTGTCAACTACATGGGCATCCTGGGTGGAATTCTGTCTTCTGACTGGGTTTGGCCCAGCCCTGGCTGTAGTGGACATTTGGAAAGTGAGCCAGTAGGTGTTCTACTGTTTCTCTGACTCTCTCTCTCCCTCTCTTTTAAATAAAATGAAAATGAAAAAGAATTTTTTTAAAAGGGTGTAGTTTCACTAGGAAATCTTATAACTTTATTTAAAATAACTTTGTGTTGTACCAAACTTTCTAAGTAACTTGACAAAGTACATTCAGAATTGGGAAGACAAACAAATGGGACACTGACATCCCCAAGCCTCTGTAACATATATTCTCTTTTGGTGTTTCATTTTGGTGCTGAGACTTTATTTTTAAGAACAAGTTGGGGTGGAGTGCTTATGAAAGGAAGGATAAAGGGGAAGAGAAATTCAACATCTTAAAAATATATCTCTCCATCAACACTGGCCGATCATATCTGTCTCTAAAAAGCATCAGAACATGCTGTGGGCATCAGCAGCAGAGAAACAGAAGCAATTTGTACATGAAGATTAACTTAACAAGATACATGGAAGAAACTTTGTTATAAAGGCGCATAGCTTTCATTTATTCATGCATATATGCAGAAACCAATCTATTCCTTCCCAGCTTTTCTGCCCACATTATGTCTGGATGTACAGTTAAGTGATGCAGAGGCGTGGTGCTGCCCTTTGCTCACAGGCTGGATTTTCCTGGCTGTGATTCCAGCCATCCTAAAGACATTTGATTTCCACAGATGGCTCCGTGGTTGCTTCCAGCTAGGCCCATTTATCAGGCAAGTAGGGAGCTTGTTCTGCTGCTATGTGACTTTTAGAAGGGTTCCTGGGTCCTTGCTAAGGACAAAGAGGGGAACCTTTGAAGTGCTGACCACACAAGTACTCAGGCATTGATCTCTAGCTGATAAAGGAGTACTAGGTCCTGTATTGAATCTCCTCTTAGTTAAATGCCACCTATTGAAACAGACAAGACTACAAGGATGAGATGTCACACTGTTCAGAGGAATTATGGACACTAGAGGTTGCCAACAAAGGTCCTGCATGGTGACAGGATACTGAAGAGCACATTAACTCAGCATTGGGTTTATACATGTGATTTCAAAGCCTTCCTCACATGCTATCCTTCTTGAATAAACATTTTCCTTTTATGAATTGAAAAATTATGATTTATATAATTTTAAATTTTATAAATTCAGATTTTTATCACCTTTTCTCTTTTTCAAAAATTCTTCAAGAAAAATTAAATTTCCAATAGAAAATGATAATTTTTCTAGCATTAAGCTTGGTAATACTGTTATAATATTAATAATAGTAATGACAAGCTTTTACTAATTATATATATATATATAAATATATATATTTGCCAAGTACTTACATATAACTTTGCATGTACTGAACCACGTAAGATTGTCCTCATTATAAATGCAGTTAGACCTATTTATAATCTGAATATTGGAAAGCTTTAGATTTTACCAGGGTATAGGTAAAATACTGCCTCCATTAACATAATGCCCACATAACAAAAACGCCCACATAATTAAAATGACCATTCACATGGTGTAGGACTTATTAGCTGTGGTTGTAGCAGTTTTCAGAGTAAACATCAATAGTGGATAATGTCAGAACTCATTCTGGGGCAGCTCATCCTGTTTGTCAAGTAAAGTGCTAAGATCGTTACGGACATTATTGGTCTTCACCTTTGCAAAAAAATCATTAGGCAAAAATTAATAGGGTTTCTGATTAAAGGGAACAGCTGAGGCTTGTAGGTTAAGCCCCTAGTCCAGGACCACATGTGGTATTGTAAAAAACCTATACTATGTTAATGTGATCCAATGAGGGCTGGAGCTAAAGTTTGCCTGACTCCAAAGACTGAACTCTACATTACTATGCTAACTTGTGGTATCCAATTTATTTTCTAAATATTGTATTTATGTCCACACTTTCAAAATGAAGTGAAAATATACTTACATAACTAGAGATGTGTTCACTGTATGCCAGATTTAGTGAGGTAGGACTATCCACTCCTGTAGGAATTGGGTCAATCTTCAAATGGAACTCAATGTGGTAGATCTATGTTCAAATTAGTTTTTCTTTATTATCAGCCTCTAGTCCTTAGAATCCTATGAACATTATCATTAATGTTGGTGTCTTTCTTATTGTCTAAATATATTATGACTGAATTTCTATGAAATAATATATAGTCAATCCAAATATTGTCTATTCGTCACATACAAGTGAACTACTTAAATTTTTACAGGCACTAGAATAAGGCTTCAATAAATAAAAAAAAACATTGTGTGTAGGAAGGTGGGTCAGATCAGAACCTGAAAAAAATCCAAAGACAAGCAAGAAACAGAAGTAGTAGTTTCAGCAGCATATTTGTCACACAGTGAGAGCCACTAAACAACAATCACTATTTTCTGGATGTCTGACTCCTAATACTAATGTTTTTCTCTCTTTCTGTTTAATAAAATAAATTCTGTACATACTTGTAGAGATTATAGGATATCCATGTAATTGAGGCAGCAGGTGATTTCCGATAGAATCAAGGGGGAACCTTAATTTCTTTTTTGTTTTTCTGTGCTTACAAAACATCTTAGCATTAGTTCTTTCATCACAAAAAAACAGATAAAAATATCCACCTTTCAGAGTTTAAGGAAGACTATATCGGTGAGTTCCTATAGAGCATTTTACACAATGGAGCATAGGAACTACCAGTGATTATTTTTACATTTCATCTTTTGATTCCATAGACTTGCTAGCAGAAGAAATACACAAAAGAAAAAAAAAAACTCCATTATCAGTGGAGTGCAGGTGAGAGTCTCATACTAGCTTACAGGGGCCAACTATGCATCCCCAAGTCTCCCAAACTGCTCATAATGCTACAAATCAAACTTCTCTCCCCAACCCCACTATTCCCATTTTCTCCTAGAGTATAAATTGCTATATATTTACCAGTACATAATGGACATAATTTCCCTTCTACATTCTTTCCTCTAGGAAATGTTAACAGCAGCAGGCAGAGTGGAGAGCAACTATTAGAAAGAGACGAGTATCTATTTTGTCTGTATTAACAGCAACTTCCTGCTCTGCTGAGGTGTCAATGGATGTCACTTAATCACATACCTATCCATTGGATGAGACTCTTGGTTTCTTGGTGGAAATATCTGCTGGTTCAGAACCACCAGCAGGAAGCATATTTTTGCTATTTATCCACTCTCAATCCCACCACAGGACAAAAGGATCAATGTCCCCTTCCCACTGATACCACATTCTTTTGTGCCAGATATTCTATTACATGCTTTGAATACAAATCACATTTAACCATGGAAGTTATCTAGTATGGGAGATATTACGTGCCACATAATAAAAAGGAGGAGTATGAGGTTCAGAGAGACTAACTGAATAGTTTAGTGTCACAGAGCTGAATTAGAGCTTAACTGGCTGGAAAACAGCCAGACTGCAATGTTTGTGCATTTGTTCACTGCATTATTTCCTCATCATTTTGTTGAATAAAAAATTGTGTTGCCATGGGTAGAAGTTATTCATTTTACAAGTGAAGATAATTGAGGCACTAGGAAATAAAAGCTTTTTTATAAATGCAGAATTTTATCTCTCTGCAGAATTATTCAAAATGCAAGGCAAGTCTATAAATCAGATTAGCAGATAAAAGACTGTCCATCTTTGGAAATATTAATCTCTGGTCACATTTGGCAAATATTTAACCCTTATTTCTTTTACATAATCTCTTCTGGCAAATTTATCTTGAGATGTATTTACAATTCCCTCTATGACATATACCCTACAGAAGACCGAATTTAAGCCAACATTTCAAAAACATCTCTGAGATATTAAGATCTAATATCCAATATCCTATATTCAGTTTAGCAAGTTGTAGTAACTAACACACTAAAAAGACAGGACATTTCCATTGGCAGAATTAAACAGAGCTCTTAAAGACTGTTAACGTACTGTGCCATTCTGCAGAGGATTGTTTTCGAGGTGGAATATACAGGATTATCTTTTCTCAACTGATGATTTCATTGTAAACATTTGGTTACTTAGTAACATTAAAATGCAATTAACTCCCCTTATAATTAATGACCTTCAAATAAATAGTTCTCTGAGCAAATTACATGCTTTAGAAGATTTTCATTCTTTCTATCTTGGTAGTTATTTCAATCCATTTCTAAATGTAGAGAGCATATTCTTCCTCAACATTTTTCTACACTCAAAAAGAGAAAGGTTGAGACTTATGGAAATAAGCACAACAAAAGAAAATTTATTTGTTTGTGAAAAATATTTGGAAGGATGAAATAAAGATATTTTGTCATATTCCTTGTGCTCTCCAAATATCTATAATTGAAGGAAGATAATAAGGTAGCTTCCTCCAGGTCTCCCACGCAGGTGCAGAGGCCCAAGGACTTGGGCCATCTTCTACTACCTTCCCAAGCCACAGCAGAGAGCTGGATGGGAAGTGGCACAGCCAGAACTCGAACTGGTACCCACATGGGATGCTGGCTCTGCAAGCAGCGGCTTTACCTGCTATGCCACAGCGCTAGCCCCCAACCAGTTACTTTTACCATAGGTAAGTAATTTACTATAGGCAAATAGCAAGTGTTTAGGATGTAAGTACTATGAATAGCAAAGTGAACTCTCAAATTTTTATTGATAATTCTAGTACTAAATAAATCAATCTGATAAAGAATATCATATTTTGTCATTCTTGATATGGTAGCAACAATGAGATTGCCCATGAACTACTAAGCTTCAGCGAGGGTGAAAAGCATCTCCTGGGAAATAAACTACCTGGAATCTTAACTTGTGTTAACAGAACACTTACAATTTTCTCAGGCACCAAAGATAATGAAATGTCACCCTACCACAGAGTGACACATTAGATGGAATGCCCAACTTCTTAAAGTGAAAATCTACTAGTGCCAAACTACCAATGCAGAGGAAGCATACTCTTACTATGTTCTACTTTTATGCATATTTTATCCAAGATGCAACAAATGTTTGCCATATATTAGACCAGATACATGAGTATGACATGATTTCCAGCACCAAGAAGACTGTGGTCTAAGACACAGCTGATAAAATCACAAAGTATAAAGAAACCGAAGAGGATGCAGTAATCGTATAATAGAGGTGACAAAGTAATATGTAGGAATTTCATAGGTCAACAAGAGTTATCTCTCCTCAGCTGTCATTTCCTTCAAGAAGTCTTTGCTGACATGGGCCAAAAAGAATGAAATAGAAGTGGTACATGAGAGCCCAAGGAATACTTATTGTGTTGATTCACTATGATTTGATATAATTAGATAACATCACAAAATTTTCTAAAGGCTTCAAGTCCTACTGAAAATAGAAACCAAAGTGCTCACAAACTGCTACATCACTCAATCCATTTTTCTTTGGCATTTGGATTCATCTCCTTCAGCTCCACTTCCCATCCAGGTCATGGCAGCTACACTAAGTCCTTTGCACTCTGGAAATGTCTGCAGCATCTTCTACTTCCAGGCCTTTTTTTCTTGCTAGTTCTTCTCAGGGACACCAACATGACTGCCTCTCTCCCATCCTTTCAATCTTTCTTAATGTCAGTTTCTCAAGAAGGTCATTCCTTATTATCTTATTTAAAAAGATAATCTTTCCATACACTCTTCTAATGGCCTTTCCTTACACTACATATCATTCTTTTTCTGTTTATGTCTAGCTCCCCATCCTTCCATTAAAATGTAAGCTCATTGCTGTATCCTCTATGTCAAAAATAGTTCCTAGTACACAGGAGACACTCAACAAATGTTTTTAGAATGAGTCCAAATTGAAATGATGTCTTATTTCATTCAACCAAAATATATAATAAGTTCTAATGTTTCAGATGTCCTTTGGTGGATTAGGTGGAAGAGACTGACACTGCATACATACGTACATACATACAATACTAACTTCAGATTGTAATTACGAGAGTAAAGGAAATAAATAGAATTCTTTGCTTACAAATATGTTGTGTTCTCATATATTAAACCAAGGAAGCCATGAAATGCCCCTAGAATAAGACAGTTGAACTGAGAGCTGATTTTGGAGAAACACAATTTGCAGAGCTGGTGGACATGGGTCAGTTGTGTCCTAAAAGGTAATAAAGTGAGTATAAAAATTTTCAGCACAGTGAACAGCTGGGAAATATTTTAAATGCCGGGAAAACTGAAGAGTGCAGAATACAATGGAATGAGAAGGACTGCTGGTGGAAGCCACCTCAGTGTTTTAGGAGACATGAAAATGCACTTGGATTTATGTGAAGAGTTTTTGGAAGGTGCCAAATGGGTCTATTAAGGGGAATTTCATCACCTCCTAGAGATTTTAAGGATGCATCTAGACCTCGTGTGGTGAAGGAATGAGACAGTGTCAAGGATGGAACTGGAATAGTAGTTAGGAGGATCCTATAGCAGTCCAGATAGAATTCAGCAGTTTGAGTCAGAATAACAGTAATGATGTTGAGAAGTGAATATATTTAAGACCTGCTTTAGGGACAGATCAGCAAGTGTTGCTGATGGATTGAATTGTAAGGTGAAGAAAAGGGAGAGGTCAATGATGACTGTTTTCTGGCTTTGGTAATAAATGATATCATTTACTGAAAATGAGAATCCAGGGACATGACCTGATTGGGAGAAGACGGATGGAAACCTAGTTTCTTCCTGGATATTGTAAGTTGGAGAGGCCTGTATGATATACAGGTGGAGATGTCAAGTAGGCAATATTTGTTGGATCTATTCCTATCTGTTCCATTACTCCATTTTTTAAAGGAAAGTGTTTTCCTCTGTCTTTGGGTTTGTAGTTTGCAAAGTGGATGTTTTAGGGATGCTACTGCAAAAGACTGTTTTCTTTATATCCTTTCAACTTACCAGCTAGTCTTGCTAACTGTTCTTAAGTTTGGAAGAACCACCCCTTTACTTCTTAGATAAGAATAGGCCATATATACATGGTTAACTCCAGAATCTTTTTTTGTTTGTTTGTTTTGAAAGGCAGGAGAAAGAGAGAAGAGGGAGAGAGGAAGCCGGAGAGAGAGATAGAGACAGAGAAATCTCCTATATTCTCATTCACTCCCTAAATGACTGCAACATCTGGAACTTGGCCAGGCTAAAACTGAGAAGCTGGGAACTCAATCAAGGTCTCTCACATGGGAAGTAGGAACCCTATCCTTTGAGCCATCAGCTCTTACTTCCATGGTCTGTATTAATAGGAAGCTGGAATCAGGAGTCTGTGCCAGGAATCAAACCCAGGTACTCTGATGTGGAATAAGGATATCTTAACTGCTAGGCTAAATAGTCACTCCAAAAATAGCTTATTAAAAATATTTTTCTTTAGTTTTACAAAATTAATCTGACATGGCCCTTTGGTTATGACATAATAAACTCAATTGCATGTTTTTAGAAGAAATGGAATAGATCAATATAACAGTAACATTGTTTGCAGTAAGAAATATGAAGAATCTTAGATTGGGGGATTCTGAGACTGATAAAGAGGAACATCAGAAAGGGTGGGGGATGCCATGCAAGGTAAAGCATGTGAAAATACAGTGGGAGAAGGGTGGAAAGGACGCTTATGAACAAACAAATTCTATTGCTTACCAAGCATTCCATTTACCAAAAGCATTGAAATTATGGCTTTATATCATGTGCTACAAGATCTATATTTCATATTACCATCTCTTATAATTGAGAACCAAGAGAGATATGGTCAGATTTGGCTGTAAAGATAGTGAAGTTAAGTTGCTGGCTGGCGTCGCGGCTCAATAGGCTAATCCTCTGCCTTGCAGTGCCGGCACACCGGGTTCTAGTCCTGGTCGGGGCGCTGGTTCTGTCCCAGTTGCCCCTCTTCCAGGTCAGCTCTCTGCTGTGGCCCAGGAGTGCAGTGGAGGATGGCCCAAGTGCTTGGGCCCTGCACCCCATGGGAGACCAGGAGAAGCACCTGGCTCCTGCCTTCGGATCAGCACAGTGCACTGGCCGCAGCGTGCTGGCCGCTGCGGCCATTGGAGGGTGAACCAACGGCAAAGGAGGACCTTTCTCTCTGTCTCTGTCTCTCTCACTGTCCACTCAGCCGGTAAAAAAAATTGCTAAGACTATGTTAAGACTATTTGAGATCTTCAGAAATGTGACCACAGTGGGAGCAGATTTTGGAAAAAAAAATAACCTCAATCTCCAGTTCTGTTTGAAACTATGCTATTTCAAAATTTTACCAGTTGCTAGGTAAATTGAAAAGAGGCTATTAAATCAAATATGAAAAGTTGTATTGCAAAAATACATCAAGATGTAGCAGTTAGATATTACTTTCATAGGGAAGAAAATGTGTGAAATCCCAAAGGAAGGATGAAAGCCTCTACCCAGTTGGTGTTTTAATGGAGACTCTGTGCTACCTTTACTCTGAACCAGATATTTGTGTGGACATTCATCTTTTTTAAAGAAAGCTTTTATTTAAGGAATGCAAATTTCATAAGTACAACTTCAGGAATACTGTGGTTTTTAACTCTATACTTGCTCTCCCACCCCCCCACTCCATCCCATTCTTCATTAATATTAATTTTTAATTAATTTTATATATAGAAGATCAACACTACATTCATCTTATTGGTCTCTTGGGGAATATAATGATAAAGAGGTTGAGAAAACGTGAAAGGAATGTCAATATCTTGGACTATACCATAATTAAATTAAAGATCAGTAGGCTAAAAATCAAGAGAAAAATTGTTCTATACCAGACCCACATGTGAACTTAAAGAAGTTTATTTGCTCTCTGGTCTTTAGTTGTAACCTCTGAATAATGAGGGATAAGGGATACAATAATTGTTAAAGTTCCCACTAGCTATATTAGTCTAATCTATAAATGACAGATGGACGGCAGCTCAAACTTAGAGGATAGTACTCTAAATAGGAAATGGTGGGCAGTGAGATAAACTGTCAGGGTTTGCAGACTAAGTTCAATTTAATTAGCACAGAAACAAATATATGTATATGTATATATGTGTTATATAGTATGTATGTGAAATTTATGAATGAATGAATTATATATGTAAATCTGCTAGTAAAAGCATCTATCAATATACAATATTTCTGTTTTGTAACAAATGGAAATAATTTCTCTTCAAGGTCACTAAATGAAACAATTGTGTTCTTATATTACACAAGGAAATTTGTGTTTTTTTTAACTTTTATTTAATAAATATAAATTTTTAAAGTACAGCTTTTGGATTACAGTGGCTTTTTCCCCTCATAACTTCCCTCCCACCCGCAACCCTCCTAAACATTTCTAGGGGTTGGCATCCTGGTATCGTGTGTAAAGCTGCTGCCTTCAGTGCTGGCATCCCATATGGGTGCTGGTTCTTATCTTTGCTGCTCCACTTCCAATTCAGCTCCTTGCTAATGACTTGGGAAAGCAATGGAAGATGGCCCTTAGTGCATGGGACACCAGCACCCTCGGTGGAGACCTGGGAGAAGCTCCTGTCCCCTCTTCTCAGCCCCACCCAGTGCTGGCCATTGCAGCTATCTGTGGAATAAACCAGCAGACAGGAGACCAATTCTCTCTCTCTCTCTCTCTGTGTAACTCTTTCAAATAAATAAATAAATCTTAAACTTTTTTTTTTCTAAAATCTTCTCATCAACCTTACCATGTAAAATGAAAGAAACCTCTTGAATACCCCTTTGTTGTACCGTATCAGAAATGCAAGAGGAATTTCTAACTTCAAACCACATATTAATGACTTTTCATAGACTACATATGAACTACTGAACTATAAAAGTAACAGATGCCAGTTGCTCTTTCACTTATTCCTATGGAAAATTCTATGCTGCTGCATTATCAAAGCACTCCTTGCTTGGCCATCATACAATTTTTTTTTTTTTTTTGCAGCCTCATTTCTTGAAAACATACCATTGGCCTGAACTATAGGATACTTCCCTTGTGTTCTATTTCTACTCAAATTTCACACATCCTTCAAGATTTTACTAGTGCCAAATACTAAATGAAATTTTCTTTGAAACTATTAAAATCAGTGACTAATGTCTAGAATGGATTTCTTCAACAAATATTTATTGATCATATACTAAGTGACAATCTCTAAGTATTCTTTTCAATATTCTACACTGTTTTTGAATTATAACTATGTTCCTATCTACCTACCCATTAATTTATTTACAATGTGATTAATATTATTCATATATAGAAAACTATAGTGTGCTTGTTAATTTTTGTGACTGCTTCTTCCATCAAACTCTGAATTATTTGTGTGCATAAGTTCTGTCTTACTCATCTTTATTAAATAGGAAATAAACACATTTTAAGGTCTGTTCATGAATTAACTATATGAAAGAGAGAGGGAGGGAGGGAGAGAGAGAGAGTCAAAAACTCTATCTATATTGTATACCATCCATGGTGACGAGAAGTATTTACTGTATAAAAAACATCTTACCATATGAGATTTACAACCTCCACATGAGGCATAGAAATTTTTCCAAATACAAAAATATCATCTTAAGATAAGATATAGGTCACTTAAAAATATATGGAGCTATATATGTATGTGGCATATAGATGAACTCTTGGTATATTATGATGGCTAGAATAACAGATGTCTAGGATGGAAGAGAGAAAAAAAGCATGAAGTAAATAACAAAGATGAGCAGTGGCACCTCTAAGCAACAGAGGTAATGATTTGGAGGTTGATATAACATGATGCATTCTGGTAAGGCAAAGCTGGGACATTTAGGACAAGAATGAACACAATAAAAGATAGTTTTAGTGAGGACAGCAAGAGCTAGCAAATGAAGGACTTTAAACACAATGATAAATAATTTGAACTTTATATCGTGGGCAACAGGGAGCCTCTGGAAATTAGAGCAGTAGAATTAAATTTTAGAAAGATCATGCTGGCAGCAATGTGGATGACAAATTACAAGGGTGGGAAAGGCACAGTTAAAATAGCAAGAGATGAAAGACAGTGGGAATGCAGGAGAATGAACATATATAAAAGTAGTTAAACATCAGAACAACAGGATTTAACCATCAGGCTTTGTATTTAAGGTTTTCAGGTGAGATTCTCATTTTTTCAAGACTGAAATCATAAAGAGTGCAGGAGGAGGCTTAGAAAATTTTAAATATTTTCTTCATACTGGCTCAATTTGAGGTGGCTACGAAAAACTCATGTAAGTACCCAAATTGTAGATAAACCATGTAGGAGACAATTGTGGGTTAAAAACATAGATTTTGATAAATATAATAAGGTGATTGAGAAGAGCAACTTTGTCTTATCTACTCCTTATTCCTAACTCTATACATAATGCTTGGAAGCTGAAATAGATGCTAAACTGTTCTCAGTAATGTTGAACTGATGCCAGCACCAACCTTCAAGGTCCCTTGATTAGAAAAATAATAGGTACAAATCTCTAGGCATGTAATAAGAGCTCAGTAATTGGAAATTTAATTGATAACTTGAGTAGTACTGTGTCTATTTGCTATTATAAATTTCATAATTATAAAATATCTATACATACATAGTAAATAGCAACATTACAACATACAAGGAAATGTGTGGGAGAGCTACTTATTAAATAAAGGATATTTAAATTATTTCAAGGCATTAAAGAAATACTTTCAAAGCTTTAGTTTTTGTGGTATAGTCAGAAGGGAAACACAATCAATGCAAATTCATCTTTAACATCTGGCTAGACGTTTGTATCCCTTCATTTAATTAGCATTTGTTTGGTGCTCTGTAAATCTGTTGTTTTTCTCTGATATTTTAAGTTACTTATTTCCTATAAAATTATTTCTAATACCCTACTTTAATTTAGGTAAAAGAAGAGTAAAACATCTTTTAAAGCATTAAACAGTGCACTATTGAGGTCAGTGTGATAAATAGGCAGTAGAACATCACTGGGAAAAATGAAAATTTGGAGAACAAGTTGCATACACTGTAGAATTCCAGGAATAATATTTTCAACAAAATGATAAAGTATCAGTAATATGAGATGGGCCTTTGTGATTTGTATCATACTGGTCAACTTTCTCATTCTCTTCAATGTACAAAATAAAGCTTACATTTATGATCATCACTCATTTTGATAATCACATATTTGTTCACACTGCTTACTTCAAAATGGATGACACATGTCAAAGGATAGCTCAAGTCTGACAAAATAACTCAAATCAATCTTAAGAATAAATACAACAATAACACTTTAAACTGAGGATCACTCCAGATATACAATCTAAACCTAAGTTAGAAATTTCTATGGCAAGAAGAAAGCATATTTATGTAGTTTTTTTCCATTATCTTAATTAATTTTATCTTCCAATGTAACCTGTGAGATTTCCAGAACTATATAAATATAAAAATTACACATATAATGGGAGGGAATTAATAGTTTCCTAGCCATCATATCAGCACTGCTAGATAATTGTGGACCTCTAGTTAACACTCAAGAGGATAACCGGTTGATGGTATATCAACAGTGCCAAACTGACTCTTAAAATTCAGTATACTTTAGGATATACTGAGAAAGGATCTTGTATTGAGAGGATATCAAAACAGAAAAATAGTACTGGGAGAATTTAAATCAGATATAAAAATAATGCCCCTAATATGGAGATAAAAATTATGTTTCTCAATAAGTTTTAGAATATCCCCCTATTTTCATTATATAGGTAGTATCTAATTTTCTAGAACTGAGTCCAGAAAAAATTTCCAGGATGGCCACAAAATAGAGAAGGGACTCACTAGGAGGTGAAGAGGGAAGGAACTGAAGGCTGAGGGACAAGTTGGGGAAGACAAAGAAAGGCTAATTAATGTCATGAGTTAGAATCCTTAAAAGTGTTTGGAAAGTGCCCACTTTTATGCATTTCCATTTCTACTACCCTGCTTAAGGGTAACAGTATCTCTTACCTGGATTAATTCAACAACTTCTCAAATGGTATACCTATCTCTTGTCTTATTGCACATGCAAACTATTCTAAAACATTTCTAATGACACAGGTTATTCGGTTTCTCTGCGTAACCTTTCTGTGTGCATTTTTTTCTCTTATTAAGTCTAAATTATTTACTGTGAATCAAAATTCCCTGAAAGATCTGAAAAGTGTACTGAGTATGGGGAGTTGGGTAAGGTCACATCATAGGTTATAAATGAGTGGGTTTTTAAATTTATTTATGAGAGAGAAGTGAGAGTGATATCTCCCATCCATTGGTTCACTCCCTTGAATGCTCACAAAAACTGGGCTGCTAAACTAGGTCAAAATCAGGAGTCAGGAACACAATGCAGGTTTTCCATGTGGGTGGGATTCTCCTACTTGAGCCATCAGTTGTTACCTCTCATGGCCCACATTAGCAGGAAAATGGTATTGGGAGCCATAGCCAGGACATAAACCCAAGCACTTTAATATGGGATCTCTCAAATGCTGTGCCAACATCGGAGCTTAAACTAATCATTTAATAGGAATATATTGTTATATCTTTATAGAGTAAATCAAGGAAGAGGCATTAATACCAAAGTGATCAGTTAATAATCTATTGTAATTGAGATATTAAGAACATCAAGTATGGGCACAGCTGTGGTGCAGCAGGTTAAATTGCTGCATGCAAACCAGCATCCCATGTGGGCACTGGTTTGATTCCAAGATGCTCCATTTCCAATCCAGCTCTTTGCTAATGCCCCTGACAAAGCAGCAGAAGATGCCCAAGTGCTTGGGCCCCTGCATCCACTTGGGAGACCAGGAAGAAATATCTGGTTCCTGGCTTCTGTCTGGCTCAGCCTTGGTCAATGTGGAATTTTGGGGAGTAAACCGGTGAATGGAGTATCTTTCTCTCTTTCTCTTCCTCTTTTTTCCAAATAAAATAATTTTTAAACTATGCAATCATTAAGTAAACTGAAAATATATCTTTGTAAAAATTAGGACTGGGAATGTGAGAGGGAGGATTAGGAAGGGTTGGAGCATGGGCAGGAGGGAAGGTGTGTGTGGGGGGCATCACTATGTTCCTAAATCTGTATATATGGAATACATGAAACTTGCATATATTAAATAAAATTATAAAATTTAAAAGATTTTTAATTAATTTATTTGAGAGGTAGAGTTACAGAGAGAGAGGGAGAGAGAGAGAAAGGTCTTCTATTTGCTGGTTCACTCCCCAAATGCCCCCTGGCCAAAGCTGGGCTTATCCAAAGCCAGGAGCCAGGAGGTTCTTTTGGATCTCTCATGCAGGAGCAGGGGCACAAGCTCTTGGGTCAACTACTACTGCTTTCTCAGACTGTAGCAGAGAGATGGTTTGGAAGAGGAGCAGCTAGGACATGAAATGGAGCTTATATAAGATGCTGGTGCCACAGACAGAGGCTTAGTCTACTGCACCACAGTGCCGGCCCAATAAAGAAAATCTTTAAAAAATAAAAAAAGAACATAAAATAAGGTGAATCCATGGGAATGCATGTATGCAGTATCATGGAGATAAATTTAACAGAACTTGAAAACAAAATAAATGTATTGGATATTCAAGAGATTGATGTCTGAGTAATGAAGAGTGTGATGGTGATAGCACAATAAGGTAAAAGGTCAACTACTGTCTCTGTGCGGTCATTGTGTCTGCCTTGACTTTTTGAATGATGAATTATACCAAAAGTGCATTTATTTCTTAACAGATCTGCATCATAGATGGGTTGCATGTAGGTTCCACATTCTTCATGAGTCTGGAGGTCATTTGGTTTGAGAAGCAGCTAACAGGGGCCATGTAGATTCAATGACATGAAACTGCAGCAAGTGGAATTAAAAATGTTTTTCACATTGGAATAATCAATAGCATTTTAACCACCAGAGCTAGGATATATGGAAAGATGAAAAGATCACCATTAGAGAACCATGGGAATGTGAAGAGAGGGTTTGGAACATCCAAGTATATTATTTCACAGGAGAGATTATGGCAACTGGATTGGAAAGGGCCTTTGTTTCACCAAAAGAAAGCAGTAGAAAGCTCCCAGAGAGGAATCAGGAGTCTGAACAAAGTTGCACATCTGGTTACAGATTATAATACAAATCAATATGCCTTTCATACTACATAGCAGTGGATACCCCAGTCCAAGCTTCACTTTGTGACTTCCTCGGAGACACCACACAGGGAAGGCCTGAACTGGGGCACGCAATGGAAGAGAAGGGAAAGTAAGTTGACCATGAACACAGATAGTCCATTGGGATTGACTAGAAAAAGGCAAATAAAAGATTGTTCATCCTTTGAAGTCAACTGTGAAGCCATTAAAATAATTAATTACTGTCAGTGATAATGCTAGTATTGAATAGTTATTTTGTTCAATGTTATGTAGTAGGAGTTCAACCTGGATATTATACTATTTTTATAATGATCATACCAGTTAGATATAATTATTACTGTCCATTTTACAAATCAGTGAGTGAAAGTTTACAGAGGTTGTGTAATTTATTCTAGATCATTCTTTAGCAAGTGTTTGAACTGAGTCCTGGAACACGGTTTGTGATTTTTTTGATTGTTCTTTCTCTCTCCCTTCGTTCTTTCATTCCTTCAATCCTCCCACTCTCCCTCTCTCCCTTCCTTCAGTACTTCCTTCCATCTTTTCTTCCTTTCTCTTTATTTCCATTTGCTACATTGAAATGTGGTTATTATAGTGAGGAAACAATTTAATAGTTATACATATCCCTATTGTTTTGAAGGGCCCTAGAGAGATAGTTCAGAAGCTATCCTGCTAAAACACTGAAAGAATTATCTAATCTTCTGGATTGTTACTTATTTAATGAAATGTATTAGTAATTCGAAATGGACTACAATGAATTAGTCAGAGAAAATGGGTTCAACTAATTGGTCCACAAAATCATCTCAAGGATATAATTAAATTGCCTAGCGTACTATTAATGCTAGCATAAACACTATTACTGATCTTCAGGATTGCTTGTATTTCCAACATAATTAAAACTAAGTAGTGGGAAAGACAAGAGCCATGAACACAGTGTGGTTAAAGGAATCAGTTATGTGGCTAGCTAATGAAAGCAAAGCAAGGACAGTATTTGAATTCTTTTCAGGTTTGAGTTTCTGCTTTGTTCTTAGGAATCATGTATTTAAAATAACCATTAAATACTTACTTTTTATTTATCAATAGCATACAAGGATTACATCTATTTATGGGGTACAATGTGATATTACAAAACATGTAAATAATATGTAATGCTCAAAAAAGGATAAACATAACTCTGTTTTCAAACATGTATCACTCATTTAACTATGCTAATGGTGTTTATGAATTAGGTGAGCAGTTTATTGGATTTCCTAAATACATGATCTATTTATTGGATTGTCTTCTCTGTCACAATAGAGGAGTTAATAGTGGTCTAAGACAATTTATGGACACTTATACTTTTATAATTTTGAGAATAATTTATTGTATGAACTTAAATAGTTTCATGAATGTATGTTAAAAACAAGCATTATGGATATTTCTCTGTTACTCTCTCATTCACTCATTCCCTGAAACTCCTTTCTCTCTCTTTGTCGTCCTCTCTCTCTCCATATCTACTTTAAAATAATTGTAAAGCCAAGAATAGAGACAAAATAATAACCCTTACTATGTGATGAATATGATAAAAATACCATATTTTCCCATCTCTGTATATATTTTTCTTTTATTTTCAATTGACATATAAAAATTGTACATTTTTATGGGGTACTACTCAATGTTTACATGCATGAATATACTGCATAATGTCCAATCACAGTAAACATACACAATTCTTCAAACATATAGAATTTTTTATAGTGAAAACACTCAAAATTCTTTTATTTTTTAATTTAAAAAATACAGTACATTATCATTATCTATAGTCTCCCTACTGTGCAATAGAACACTAGAATTTCTTATCCTTATGTAATTATAACTTAGTAACACTTAATCAATCTTTCCCAGTCGGCACTCCCCCTAATCTCCCAGCTTTAGTAACCACCATTCTACTCTTAATTACTGTTTAAAGATTTATTTATTCAACTATTTATTTGAAAGCAGAGTGACAGAGAGAGGGAAAGAAAGAGAGGGAGAAAGAGTGAGGTTGATCTTCCTTCTGCTGGTTTACTCTCCAAACGGCCACAATAGTCAGGGCTGGGTCGGGCTGAAACCAGGAGTGAGGAACATCCAGGTCTCCCACATGGGTGACAGAGGTTCAGGTACTTGCACCATTATCTGCTGCCTTCTCAGTCACATTAGCAGAAGGTGGATTGGAAGCTGTGTAGCCAGGACTCAAACTGGCACCCTGATATGGGATGTCAGTGTTGTAAGTGATGGCTTACCCTACTGAGTCACAACACTGGCCTCATTCTACTCTTGAAAGAGACCAATATTTTTAAATTCCACCCATCAATGAAATTGTGTGGTAATTGTTTTTCTGTTTTTGACTTATGTTGCTTAGCATAATAACCTCCAGTTCTATCCATGTTGTTGCAAGTAGGTTTTCATTTTTTTGACTCTATACTATTCCATATGTATAATATTTTTTTATTCATAAGTAGAAGAACACTTAACTTGTTTCCATTTCTCACCTACTGTGAATAGTGCTGCAGTATAAATGGAAGTGTACATATCTCTGAGTGAGATCATTTACCTTGGAAGTATACCCTGTAGTGGGATTACTGGGTAATATAGATCCATTTTTAGATTTTTCAGGGACTTCCAAACCATTCTCCATGATGGCTGGGTTAATTTACTTTCCCTCAAAAGTACACAGAGATTGCCTTTAATCCATATTCTCACCAGCACTTGTTATCTTTTGTCTTTTTGTAAGAGTGTAACTGGAGTGAGGTGATATTTCATTGTGATATTGATTTGCATTTTCCTGATGATTAATGATGTTGAACATCATTACATGAATTTATTTTCAATCTGTATAGCTTCCTTTGAGAAATGCCTGTTTAAATAGACTGCCTATTTTTAAACTGATTTTTTCTGCTATTGCATTGTTTGAGTTTATTATACAGTCTGATTAACTCCTTGTGAGATGGGTAACTTTCAAAAATATCTTCTCTCTTTCTCTCTCCACGTATGCATTTTCAAGTGTTTTCCCCATGCTGTGCTTCTCCCTCACTGAAACCCTATTTCTCTCTTGTCAGCTCTTTCTTCTTTCACTTTAGAAACAACAAACTCCTTTTGTCCATTAAGTCACAGGTCAAGTGCCAATTTATGATGGAAATTATTTTTTCAGAGACGCAATGTTTTCCTTCTAACTTTATCAGTGTTAGGCATCATCCAATTCTGATCTCAGCCAATCTTATAATTTAATGTGATGTTATTTAATTCATTTTTCTTCTCCTACCCTCTCCATTTGTCTAGAAAATCCCTTTAGGGTAGATACTATATCTTAATAATTTTGATCTACTTGGCTCAAAAAACTTTATTGAACATTTATTATATAAAAGACACTGTACTTGGTGCTAAGAATTCTTGACCTTAACTGCAGTATATTTCAGAGAAAATAGTACCATGAAGTGAGGGAATGTGAATATACATTAAGTATAGAAACAATTTTTAAAAATCTTATTTAAGTAATACAAACTTCATGCATTTCATATATATAAATTAGGAACATAGTGACTCTTCCCACTCTACATTCTCTCCCACCCCCACTCCCACCCTTTTTCTTCCTCCCTCTCCTATTCCCATTCTTATTTTTTACAAAGATCTATTATCAGTTAACTTTATACTCATAAGGTTAACTCTGCAAAGTATGGGGAATTTTATGAGGTAGATCACTTTAAAAAAAGACCTTAACTGAGAAAACAATGACTGCAGGGTTGTGATCATGACAGCACAGAAAACAGTTCTCGTTTCACATCATTAAATTCATACTTCTCTTTTTAAAATAAAAGTAATTTAAAATATTTAAATGCTATATTTTCTATATAACATTGCTATGCAAAATAAAGAGAAAATAAACATGGAAGTCTTCAAAAAGTGTACAATATTATAACTACTACAGTCATAATCATTGATTTACACATGGGGTATTTGGGAGAAAACTGGGATTGAGAATTCTGGTTTTGAGTAAAAATCATGAGTGTTTCTGTGTTCTTTATTTCTTTTGAAAGTATGAAAAACAATGTATGAAAAACAATGCAGCAGGAACTTATATGACAAGGGGTCAAATGTGAACACCTAGCATTTGTTCTGAGACTGCTCTAAGTGAGATTTGGAGATAAAGGACAAAACAAACAAACAAACAAACAAACAAAAAAACCTCTTGCTTTCCTTAAATTAATCTATGTTTAGTATCCCTTGCTGGCAATGATGTGAAAAATAGGCCCTTTCTGAGAGAAAATTGGTAATATTTATCAAGAGTCTTGAAAAGTGCATGGCCTTGAACTTAAAAGTTTGCTTTAGAAATTGCTAGTAAAGAGGACCAGCACTGTGGCTCACTTGGTTAATCCTCCACCTGCGGCGCTGGCATCCCATATGGGTGCCGGATTCTGTCCCGGTTGCTCCTCTTCCAGTCCAGCTCTCTGCTGTGGCCTGGGAGGGCAGTGGAGGATGGCCCAAGTGCTTGGACCCCTGCACCCGCATGGGAAACCAGGAGGAAGTGCCTGGCTCCTGGCTTCGGATTGGCGCAGCGCCGGCTGTAGTGACCATTTGGGGGGTAAACCAACGGAAGGAAGACCTTTCTCTCTCTCTCTCTCACTATCTATATCTCTACCTGTCAAATGAAAAAAAAAAAAAGAAATTGCTAGTAAAGAAATTGCACACATTTTTTCATATGCTAATCTTCATTTCCTTGCAGCTAATAATAGTAATAATTAGGTTCAATCTAAATTTTTGTTAATGTTTTTAAGTAATTTGTTTTATTCATCATATAAATTAAAAATGAAGATTTAAAGCTAACCATTTAACATGGAAGTTTATCATGAATAATTAAGCTATAATAGTCAGCAATAATTAAGACTACAAAATAGGTATTATAATCTCATTTTATAGAAGTCCATATATGGATGGTAATTTCAAGCGAACTATGAATATTATGCATACAGAATACTATGATATACATATGTATTCAAACTGAAAATTTTGAAGGTTCTACAGCAAGCTACTTTTTAGTTTGAGTGCAGCAAGGTTATGGATAATATGGATAGACAATGAAATAAATAGTGCGCATGGTACTTTATACATAGCATAGAGCTTTAGTATAATAGTAAAGCCATAAGTAAATACTATTTAATATATATAAATATGTAAAATAAAAGATATATTTAAATAAAATATAAAATGTTAAATTATATATGTAAATATAAAGCTACAAATTAGTAAAACAATTTCAAACTTAGAATACCACATTGAAGATATCTAAAAGCACACAGAAATATTCTCAGCCTCAGTGTACACAGGTACATACACAACACCCTATCTTAGATGTAATAATATCAGTTTTATTTTGAATTTATGGCTATAACAATTCTAAAATAAAAGAATTCAAAGATATTTCCATTTCCTTTCCCTTCATTATACAGAAACGAGAATGGCTCAAATAGTTTAGAAAGCACTCAGTTCAAACTAAATATTGTATAATACAGGAAGCACATACCAATAATCCCAATTGAAGCAGTCTGGGCTTTGGTCCCAGACTTCATGGCAAACAACAGAGTCTGTGGTCTGATAGACAATGGAAATTAGAACCAACCTCCTTGTGAAAAGAGAAACTGACATCATGAATGAATGCCTAACATGAAAGAAAATCTAAGAATCAGTTTCTATACGATCCTTACAGGAAGTTTATGCATATCTGTAAGAAGAGTAAAAAATAAACAAACAAGTCAAACCTCAAAGCTAGCAAAGAAATTGAAGCCCAATGGGAAACACATTGACAAAGTCACACTGAAAATCAGGTCTTTGAAAATCAAATAGTTTGCTGTGTACAGAAGTATGGAGATTTTTAATGTGTTGTACAATGTGAATTAATGCTATAACTAGTACTCAAACAGTACTTTACACTTTGTGTTTCTGTGTGGGTGCAAACTGTGGAAATCTTTACTTAATATATACTAAATTGATCTTCTGTATATAAAGATAATTGAAAATGAATCTTGATGTGAATGGAATGGGAGAGGGAGCGGGGGATGGGAGGGTTGTGGGTGGGAGGGAAGTTATGGGGTGAAAAAGCCACTGTAATCCAAAAGCTGTATTTTGAGAATTTATATTTATTAAATAAAAGTTAAAAAAAAAGAAAACTGTGTTGTCACAAGCCTCCCATAGTGATGTCATAATCAATGGTAAAGTCATAAAACATTGTGAGTTCATAAAAGTATCATTGTACATTAATCAATTCTGAAGTCATAAACCACCTTTATATTGTTATAATCAATTTTTATTCACTTTCATAATGTTATGACTAATTTTGATGACAGAAAAACCAATCTATTATGATGGCACAAATTCAGTCGTGATGTCATAAAGCTAGCATTGTCATGTCGTAATTAATTGTGGACTTATAAAAACCTGAAGTAGGCCGGCGCCGTGGCTCAACAGGCTAATCCTCCGCCTTGCGGCGCCGGCACACCGGGTTCTAGTCCCGGTCGGGGTGCCGGATTCTGTCCCGGTTGCCCCTCTTCCAGGCCAGCCCTCTGCTGTGGCCCGGGAGTGCAGTGGAGGATGGCCCAGGTGCTTGGGCCCTGCACCCCATGGGGAGACCAGGAAAAGCACCTGGCTCCTGGCTCCTGCCATCGGAGGAGCGCGGTGCGCCGGCTGCAGCGCGCCGACCGCGGCGGCCATTGGAGGGTGAACCAACGGCAAAGGAAGACCTTTCTCTCTGTCTCTCTCTCTCACTGTCCACTCTGCCTGTCAAAAAAAAAAAAATAAAAAAATAAAAAAAAAAATAAAAACCTGAAGTAAGAAACAAATATGAAGCCATAAGCCAAGCATTGTGATGGCATATCCAACAATTGTGATATCATAATGAACTGTGAAATCATAAAAATATTGACATTATGAGGTAAGAATCAAATCACTGTGATGTTATCAATATATGTCATATTATCATTATGAATTCAAATCCATTTTGATGACACAAAACCCATTATAATATCATAAACCTATCATTTCTATTTCATAATTCTGGTGATGTAAAAATCATTGTGATATTATAATTAATTGGAAAGTAATATATAAATGATTGTGATGTCTTGTTGAATTCAGATTAATAAAACACTATATTTTATTTTATCATAAATTGCTATTGTGGTGTTATAATCTGTTGTAAAATCATAAAAATTGTGACTTCGTAACTTTTTCATTATGACATCAAAAATGGCATTGTGAAATCAAAATAACTTTTAATGAGCTTAGACACCATTGTGATGTCATTTGCTACCATTGTCATAATTCCTGCTGATGTTGTAATCAATTTGGATGTGATAAACCATCATTTTGACATTGTAGCCCTAAAACTGTGATGTCATAATTGTGAAGTTATGGAAATAATGAAATCTTGTAATCTTTCCACTTTTATGTAATTATACATAAAAGCACCATTGGGATATCATAATCAAATATAATTTCCTAAAACAACTGAAGTCAAAATCATTGTGATAAAATTCACCTACCATTGTGATGTCATTGTCAACTGTGGAGCCATAAAAAGCACTTGTAACACTATAATCAGTCTAGTTAAAAAAACACATTGTGATATGTCGTAAACCACCACTGTGATATCATAAACCTACCACTCTGTCATAATCAACTGTGTACTCACAAAAACTATTGCAATTCAAAATCAATTGCTATGTCATACAAGCACAAGTGTTCTGTATAATAAATTATGAAGTCCTAAAATCCATGGTGATGGTAAAAATCAACTGTGAGACCACAAAAAACAATGTGATGTCAAATACCAATATTATGGTGACATAAACCAATATTGTGACGTCTTAAACCAACTACTGGGATGTAAACGTTTGTTGTGATTTTGTAAACATCCATCGTGATGTATCAAGATAATCAATTGCAATGTCATTAAAGAATCATGATGTTCATGGTGATGTTAAAATATATTTTGATGCACTACAAAAAAAAAGAAGTATGGAGATTTTTTAAGAACTAGAAATAAAAACGCCATATGATCTAGCAACCCCATCCCTGCTTACAAACCTAAAAGATGGATATGTGCTGTATCGAGGAGATCTGTGTACCACCATGTTAATAGCTGCACTGTTCACAAAAGCCAAAAGAGGGAATCAAAGCGCCCTTCTAAAGGTGAATGGATAGAGAAAATGCAGCTCATATACATAATGTAATAGTATTCAGTCATTTAAAAGAATGAAATTCTGCCATTCGCAGCAAAATGAATGCGACTGGAGGGCATGATCCTGGGGGAAAGAAGCTGGACACAGAAAAACAAATATCTCATGTTTTCCCTTAAACAAGGCAGCTAAAATTGAAAAACGAAGAAAAAAAAAAGCAAAAAGGCAGAAATGCCTGTGTGTTTCAGTTCGGCTGCAATTGTCGTCTTGACAAACTTTGTTTTATACTATTGTCAAACTCATGGCTAAGAATATTATGCTACTATAGTTTCAAAAAAAATTCAAATAGTCTGATTCTTAAACTAGCACAATTTTTATCCAGGACTTGTACATTCCTGTTTTAGTGAGCAGCATAATTTTCTAGACAAAAGGTAATGCCATATCAAATTCTTTTCTAATCTTTGCAGGAAGAGTTATATAATTTTTTAGTTCTACAACACTCTTTTTTTTTTTTTTAAAGATTTATTTATTTATTTGGGACAGAGAGTTGGAGACAAGGAGAGACAGAGACAAAGACAAAGACAAAGACAGAGAGACCTTCCATCTACTTGTTCACTCTCAAATGGCCACAATGACTAGGGTTGGGCCAAGCCAAAACCAGGACCCAAAAGCTTCATCTGGGTCTCCTACATGGGTGCAAGGGCCCAAGTCCTTGGGACAGTTCCACTGCTTTCCCAGGGGCATTAACAAGGAGTTGGATTGGAAGTGGAGCAGCTGGGACAAAACAGGGCCCATACAGAATGCCAGCATTGCAGGTAACAGCTTAACATGCTACATCACAATGCCGGCCCCTACACACTCTTTTTTTAAGCCTCTGTTAGGTACACCTGCAAAACAATTTTTTGTTGTTGATCTATCTCTCACAGCATGTTATGTTCCTGAAAGACAAGAATTACATTTCATCTAAGTTGAATCATCAATACCAATTATATCACCTAGAATATAGCAGGTACTCAGCAAATATTTTATAAATAAATGAATTTTTTTCTTTTCGTAACTAGTGATGAGAGGCAATCCTAATGGATTGGACAAGGAGCATAATGATGTGATGGAAAGAACAATGTCTGCCTGCTTTTCGCTACCACCTCTATCAGTTTTTTAATCACACAGGCAACATACTTAAGTGTCCTGAGCAACCTACTCCTTATCCATAAACCAGGAGAAATCATAACTGCTAGCTTACCTCCTCCTATAGCTGTGAGGATCACCAGTAATGCATATGAAAGTGAAAGTAATTTTATTTGTAGCAAATTGTGAAGTGAATGGAAGGAATTTGTGCACAGGGTTTGTAATAATAATCTAGATTTTCAGGGGGTTACACTGAAATGGAATGCCCACTATAGTAAAATAAAATGCATAGATTTATTTCTACTGATATATGACATACGTATCAGGCATATTTTGCTGGGAAATCCAAAGTCAATGATGGAATAGTACTAAGCGAATGATAGTACAGAGGCATGCTTGAAGACCTTTCTCACTTGAAAACAATGCATCTACAAATTTGGGGTTTTAATACACTGTGTGGACTTCAAATTCCAAGATTTCCTCCTAAATGTATAAATAGCTTTTATACAGTTATTGGACAATTTGCTAAAGGACTTGTCCCTATATGTCTCCAGATTGGAGATTCCTTTTTGTGTCTCAGTAAAACAGACTTAAAAATGGTCAGGGCACTGTATCCCTCTTTGCATGGGAGACACAGAAAATATAAAATACAAGAACATCAACTGTTGTGTAACTGAACAGAACAATACATTTTTTAAAAGACAAATCAATCTACTTTTGATCATCCATCCAAGTCCCAGAGGAATTAAATTTAGGAGCAACTGATTCTGTAAGCATACCAACAAACTATGTGGTGATAAGTAAAGCTTTGGTTCTTAAACACTAAGGAGTAAAACAAGAGGGCAGTGGGGTTCTGGAGGAGTGAGGCATTTGTAGGAAACCCACATGTAGGAGAAAATCATTTCTTTTACAACAGTGAATGCAGTGAAACAGAAGGAACATCTTCTTTGAGGGCAGACATTCCTTTATTTAAGTTTGGATGTACATTATGGTCCCAAAATTTACTAAACATACATTTCCAAATTTTATAACCTCAATGAGGAAAAAAAAAACTGTAGAGGCTATGGTGCCAGGGACCAGAGACCTGAGTGAGCTGAGCAAATGTTATCTCTTTCTTTGTAGCATTCTGATGGATGATGTGGTAAGGACTAGGAATAGTCCAGGTCACAGGAGCTCCTTAACTTGAACCAACAGGGACACGTGTGAGGGAAAGAGATGTGGTGGATACTTTGTAATACCTTTTTTAAGCCTGGAGGAGACAGATTATTCCTCTAATTTTTCCCATGTTTTACGCTTCCATTTAACTCTTTTTTTTTTTTTTTTTTGACAGGCAGAGTGGACAGTGAGACAGAGAGACAGAGAGAAAGGTCTTCCTTTTGCCATTGGTTCACACTCCAATGGCCGCTGTGGCTGGCGTGCTACGGCCAGCGCACCGTGATGATCCTATGGCAGGAGCCAGGTGCTTCTCCTGGTCTCCCATGCGGGTACAGGGCCCAAGCACTTGGGCCATCCTCCACTGCACTCCCGGACCACAGCAGAGAGCTGGCCTGGAAGAGGGGCAACCGGGACAGAATTCAGCGCCCCGACCAGGACTAGAACCCGGTGTGCCAGCGCCGCAAGGCTGAGGATTAGCCTATTGAGCCTATTGAGCTGCTGGTTTCCAGAAAATAAGCCAGGTTAACCATCTCCATAGTTTTACTAATGCAAAAGTGAGGAACTTCAAGGCAAATTGAACATTGTTGATCTGAAATGAATCTTCACTCTTCTAACCAAACATATTTACAAAGATTCTAAATCTCAGAGAGTAAAAATTCTAAATCTCAGACATTAAGGTGTACAGTTCTTTTATGTTCTCCTTTCACCTGTTCTCAGTAATTATCACATAAGAAATGCTCAAGGATATTATTTCAGTGAAGAAATCCATATCCATCACTTTAATTTAAAAATACCTCTCTGGCCTTTTTTCTGGTGTTGGAATATTTGATCTTTAAGGAGTTGTTGCTTCTTTGATCCTCCTTCATTGGCACCGCCATTTTTAATTTATGACCAGCAACTAGCTTTGACTTGTGACTCTGTTCCAGGTATCTAAAAGGTAGGCCCTCCAGAGGCAGCTATTAGGTACTTCCAGGTGGTTTGCAAAGAAAAATAATTCAAATCTCAACTCTGCAATTCACTGGCTGTATGACCTTCAGGGATGGACTTATTCCCTGTGGATTGCAATGCCCTCATCTGTACAATGTAAAGAAAGACTTTTAACTATGGTTCTTCCCAGGAATGCCCATCAAAGTTGCCTGTGGAACTTTATTAAGCATATACAAACCAAGACTCATCCATTGAGATTCTGATTCACTAGAGCTGAGGGGACAAGATAGCGTGTAAACGTGTGGTTCCTAAGATGATCCAAATGTGTCTTTCACAGCTTAAAGTTCTGAAACTTCTGGAATTCCCAATCATTAATTCAATAAGAATTTGTTAAGCCAGTATGATGTGCTCTTTATTATTCTAAATTTAGGAAATATGTTAGATGTTTCAACATTAATCTAACCATTTAATTATTCCATTAATCATCAGTTTTAATGGTCAATTATTAATAAATGTGTTCTAATTCATTTGGTTTCTGCCTATAGGCAGTCAAGATCTAGAGTCAAGGAGGTAATACAAAATGTGCTCCACATTTCAAATCATTTATTCCTACGGTAAACACTACTAACTACCCAAAATTGACAGATACTTGATAGTACACAATTGTGTTGTTGACACTTCTGAAGTCAATTTAGATGGTCGTAGGTTTATACCTAATTATGAATTAGGACAGGTCAACCTCAAGGAGCATGAGTGGATGGAAGACAGGAATTTTATAAGAGTTTTTGTACCCAATGTGGGGCATCAAGGGGAAACCCAGTAAAAAGGAAGTCTGATATTTGGAAGAACAATAAAAGTGTATTCTAAGCACAGAGAATATAGTTACAAAGTCAAGGAATTGAATAAAACATGTATGGGGCCCATAAATATTCCTCTTCACTGGGAGAAAACTTCAAAGGGTGTGTAGGATGTAGGCAGATCATATATAGCTTTTGAGTGTGCTGACTTTGAACTCTATGCTCTTTCATCAGTAGAATTTCTTGTTACAGGAAATGAATATTATCAGAAAGAGAAAGGTCTATTGCATAAGACAATTATAAATTTAAATATAATTTGTGCTGTTTACTAACTGAATCATCTAAGTTAGTTACTCTAGCACTAAGACCTGATGCATGCTTTGTTAGTTTCTTTAATGATTAACAGAAAGGATCACCTTAAAGTATTGAACACTGTTCCAAGCCCATAATAATGTACTGATAAAGTATTGTTACTATATCCCTTTTGAGAATGCCTATCTTCTCTGATATGAGGATACTATTTCAAAATGTGAAGAAATAAGAAAAAGGTAAACCTGTTATGGGATTTTTGCTAACATGTAAGTCATTTGAACCTAGGCTAGTTCTAGTGGAGAAACAAGAAGAGAATCCATATCTTATAGGTATTTAGCACAAGGGAAGACAATCACAATACTGTTCTATGTTTATGTGAAACATCTCCATGCTCACCAAGAGCCAATGTGGCATTTTCCATTGATCATATCTGCAACAATGCATACCAACTACTCCTGTAGGTACTCATGGCTGGACTCTGTGAGTGAGGAGTGATTGATGGTCTGTTGTATTTTGAGAAATCTATAAATTAAAAGTAATCATTGGTCATCAGGCTTCTGAGAAAGTCTGCCACCAAAGAAAATATCTCATATGCAAATTGCATTTAGTGTTTCACAAAACAATTAGAGTAGGTAGAATATACTCTTCATATACAATTTTCAAGCATATGAAAACAAAGAAATGAAAATCTCAAATAAGGCCTTTCATGTTATTAGAAAATACTGCACTAAAGAGAAATTGAGTTATACCTACTACTCAATTAACAAGCTCCTTCTCACTTGCCATAGAGTTTTTCTAACGCTTCAGAACATTTGTTTCTCAGTATTTGTTAACATTTATAAAATGCTAATGTTAATCTAAAAATAAGCACATTGGATATTTATAACATGTGTCTTGGTAGAATATTCAATGATAAATTTCTAGATTTTGGCTAATCTATAATATGATATAAAAATAATAATTATTATATTACTTAATATTTAATCATAGTGTATAAATACTACACATTGAAAATTATTCATAACAAAGACATATCTTACACAGTATATATGTGGAATGGACAGACATGTGTGTTCAAGCATTGGGAACTAATATCTCACGTTTGAATTTTCTCATGGAATATAAATTTGGAAATTACATCATTGCCTAAATTATAACTAATTTTACAAATCTAAAACAATGTCAAGCATTAAGAAAGTTTGGCTGTTTTTAGACACAAAAAATTTTGCAGGCAGGCAGACAAATAAACAGAAACAATATCACATGTACTGTATTTATATTACTTATTTTTCCACTATAAAAAGGAAAGAAAAGCAGAGAATGCATGGCTATTTATAATAAACCTGGTAGAATTGTGAAAAACTGCTTCTTTGAAGTGAAAAAGTATGTTTTCACAGACTTTATTAAGAAGTGACCAATTTCTCAAAATCATTGCAACAGTGACCATGGCATATGGCATTCTTAGAGTCTACATGCTATATTAGAATCCAAAACACTTCAAAATAATAGTAATAACATCATGATCTTCACCTTTGTGTTTCTGCATGCTTCCTAGATGAACTGCTGGCTTGGCAGAAGTCTCTGAATTCAGTTCATTTCATGTTCATGAATATTAATCATGTACCTTGAAATATGATCCCTGAACATGAATTCATTCTGCTTCCTAGGACATATTTTTATTTTTTCACATTTCAGAAGGATTTATGAGAGACAGTTCTTTGGCATTTGCTGGCATTTATGTTTTACTAATTAACATTTTATATATTCAAGGAGGAGACTGGATGGGCAGTCTGACAATCCACTCCCTTTATCCTTGAGTAGCATGTTGGTGATTGCTAATTAGTTTTAGCCAAGATGCTTTAGAAACATTTTCTTTTGCTTTAAAATTCGCTAGTCACTGGAAAACAACACAGAGCATCTGATTCACGTTAAAAATAAAACGTTACCTTATATATTTTTATAATCAAGGAATTAATTAAAAACTAGTTTCTCGTGGGTACAGGGGAATATCCAGTTGAAGGAAAGGACTTGGTCAAGAATGTATAAACTTAAGCATCATGTCATAGTTCTGTTCTCCCTTGTCATACTTCCTCCCTCTTTAAAGGGCATATGAGAAAATGTCTTTAAATGTAGCAAGTTGATTCAGTTTTTTTTTAAAGATTCTGTTTATTTATTTATTTGAGAGCAAAAGTACAGAGAGAGGGAGAGACAGAGAGAGGTTTTCTATCTGTTGGTTCACCCTCCAAATGGCTGAAATGGCCAAAGTTGAGCTAATCCAAAACCAACAGCCAGGAGCTTCTTCCAGGTCTCCTGTGCCAGTGCAGGTTCCAAAGCACTTGGGCCATCCTTTACTGCTTTCCCAAGCCATTCCAGAGAGCTGGATACGAAGAGTGGCAGCCAGGACATGAACCAAACCAACACACAAATGGGATGCCAGCACTACAGGCAGAGGCTTTGCCTACTACACCACAGCTCCAGTCTCTGACTCAGGGTTAAGCCTGAATCTTCCCCATGTATTGGCTCTATAATTTTCAGCAAGTCAATTAGGTTAGTGGTAGAACAGTGCAAGGTTATATGGGTTCATTCAGTAAAATATTTGCTTTGTCTGCCAGGGACTTTATTTTATGTAGTTAATTTCATTCAATATTTGAAAAGATTACCATCTACCATTCATCAAGGTGGGTATCACAAACTCTATATTATTTTCCAGAAAATGGAAACCAAGAAATATTAAACAACCAAGAAAATAATTGGTAATAGCTTCCAAAAAAGTGATTGTATACTTGGTCAATTATCAAGAAGAAATCAGATTATATATATATATATATATATATATATATATATATATATACACACACACCTAGGAAACAATACAGGATGACAGGCTTAAAAGGTATGGAATTATACAAAGATGCTGTGTCAAGACTGAGTCCAGATATCATGAAATTAGTATGTAAAAAATGGTTGGAGAGATTCTTCAGAGACAGAATTGACATATTCAACATATATAGAATCTTACTTAAATTTGAATTTCAGAAAGATAATGGATATTTTAACATAGTATTTTAATTCAATATTTGGGATAGTTTTACTAAACAAATTTTTAACATATCTTATTCAAACATAACACGGTGTCTCTAGTTTATCAGACCACCCTACCAGGAAATTTCCCTTACAAGAAATAAAGTCCAGAGAAGCCTCTATGATAGAGGATAGAAACTTGGAGAGATTGTATACTGGACTTCTATGCACTGTGTAGACATCTGATATGATGATCCTCATTATCGGGGATAAAGCCATAGTATGAGAAAGACCACAGAGAAAAACAGTTGGAAAAAATGAAGTCTAGGTACTATTGTAGGAATTGCAATGAAAACTAAGAAACTCCTTAATTATAAGGTTAGTATAGTTGAGTAAGATTTTGAAGTGAAGGACTTTAAAAAGCTCTTGAAATGAGTGATATTCAGAAATATGAAGAGGAATAAAAGAGGGGTGGTCTCTTTCTGGCAGTATTAAAAAAATAGAGACACAATAAGGAGAATTTATCAAGTAACAGTTCTATAGGAATATCTCTAGCTATATAAACATTATACAAAAAATGCTAAGACAAAAATAAATGCCCATAAAGCAAATGTGCAAAGTAGGCTGGGGTTCTGGAAGCTGAGATTAAATTAGGAAAGGAAAAGATACTAAAAATCAGCTTGGGAAACATAAAGTAAGCATGATATGGAAGGCACCAGCCGCTAGAATGAATCCTTCCATTGCTCCCACAAAGAATCAGAATAGGAAGAAGAGAAATAGCGTTTATGGAGGATTTATATTTGTGTCAATTGTTGATATATTATCATAGTAAACACATTTAAATTCATCATGAAGTCTAAATACTATTTCAATATAGAGATGATCAATGTCACCAGGATCATTGTATATGACTTTTCCTTAATCTATTTGTGGACATCTATATCAAAGGAGGAAATTGATACTAGGATAGGATCTTTTTCACCATGAAGAATTCACAAAATTATCTCAGTAATTCAGAGCAGATCTGGAGTCAGAAAACCTGGCTGTGCTATTAACAAGGTAACAGTGTATTCTCCTGTAAAATGGGAACTAAACAACCTCAGGGAAAATCAGGAAGCTTAAAGAGGATAAAGTTTGGATGAAAATTACCTCAGCTCCATGATTTAGAAAAGCCATTGATCTAGAAATACCTCTCCTTCCCTTTTCATGCTCAAGATCCTGTGACTGTCTAAGAGACTAGCAATGGATCCCTTTGGAAGGACAACAATTCTGTTATGCAAACTTGTCTCCAGGACAAGGACTAGGTATGTTTCCCTGAGAACAAATAACAGAAGACCTTCTTTGGAAAATATTCTGAATACATTTTAATAGACACATGACAGACCTGAGAAAGAGAATAGAGAGCATAAAAATTTTAACATTAAATATAAAATATAAAACTCAGTTTGAATATTTTATAACAAAAACTTTTTAAAAATATTATTTGTTTAGTTAGTTTGAAAGATACACATACACACACACACACATAACCCATACACAGAGTGAGAGCCAAAGCAAGTAAAAGAGAAACAGAGAGAAAGAGATCTCCAATCTGCTGGTTCATTCCTCAAGCATCCACAACAGCAGCTGAGGGATGAACCAAACTGATGCTGAGAGAGAGAGATCCCGTTGACTAGATCACTGTGCAAATGTCCACAGAGTATCAGCTGGACCAGATTAATTCTCCGAAGGGAGGAGAGAGCCTCCACTTTGACAATGACCCTGTCAGAACAAGATCCAAGTTGGCGAACACTAAAGGCTTCCATAGCCTCAGCAACTCATGACTACAGCCTAGGGAGATTGCTGACGCCATAAACAAGAGTGGCAAATTGTTAAATCAACAACAGTAGTCACTGTGTACTTACGGCCCATGTATGATCTGTCCTTAATGTGTTGTCCAAGGTGAAGTAATGCAATAACTAGGACTGAAACAGTATTTCTGCATTTTGTGTCTCTACGCGGATGCAAACTGACAAAATCTTTGCTTTTTTTTTTTTTAGCTTTTATTTAAAGAATATAAATTTCCAAAATACAGCTTATAGATTCCAATGGCTCCCCCCCCACAACTTCCCTCCCTCCCGCTACCCTCCCCTCTCCCGCTCCCTCTCCCCTTCTGTTCACATCAAGATTCATTTTCAATTCTCTTTATACACAGAAGATCTGTTTAGAACATATTATGTAAAGATTTCAACAGTTTGCCCTCACATAGAGACACAAACTGAAATTATTGTTGGAGTACTAGTTATAGTATTAATTTACAATGTACAGTACATTAAAGACAGAGATCCTACATGATTTTTTTTAAAGAATTGATTAATTATCTATGCAATTTCCAATTTAACACCAAGATTTTTTAATCATTTGCAATTATCTTTATACACAAAAGATCGATTTAATATTATAGTATGTAAAGATTTCATCAGTTTGCACCCACACAGAAACACAAAGTGAAAAAATACTGTTTCAGTACTAGTAATAGCATTATTTCACATTGGATAACACATTAAGGACAGATCCCTCATGAGACGTAAGTACACAGTGACTCCTGAAGTTGATTTAACAATTTGACACTCTTGTTTATGGCGTCAGTAATCTCCCCAGGCTCTAGTCATGAGTTGCCGAGGCTATGGAAGCGTTTAGGGTTCGCCGACTTCGATCTTAATCCGACAGGGTCATAGTCAAAGTGGAGGTTCTCTCCTCCCTTCAGAGAAAGGTACCTCCTTCTCTGATGGCCCCGTTCTTTCCACTGGGATCTCACTCACAGAGATCTTTCATTTAGGTCTTCATTTTTTTGTTTTTCACAGTGTCTTAGCTTTCCATGCCTAAAATATTCTCATGGGCTCTTGAGCCAGATCCGAATGCCTTAAGGACTGATTCTGAGGCCAGAGTGCTATTTAGGACATCTGCCGTTCTATGAGTCTGCTGTGTATCTTGCTTCCCATGTTGGATCATTCTCTCCCTTTTTCATTCTATCAGTTAGTATTAGCAGACACTAGTCTTGTTTGTGTGAACCATTTACTCTTAGACCTATCAGTGTGATCAATTGTGAGCTGAAATTGATCACCTGGACTAATGAGATGGCCTTGGTACATGCCACCTTGATGGGAATGTATTGGAATCCCCTGGCACACTTCTAACTCTATCATTTGGGGCAGTTCCGATTGAGCATGTCCCAAATTGTACATCTCCTCCATCTCTTATTCCCACTCTTATATTTCACAGGGATCACTTTTCATTTAAAATTTAAACACCTACGGCTAATTGTGTGTTAGTTGCCAGATATATACAGAATGTATATTTCAATATCCACTGGAAAAATTAAAGGTTTGCCAAAATGAGAATGATAAAATGTGTAACATTGTGCGCATTCAATGAGCTATCCTATATTCAGCATACCACTGGAACATAATAAATTATGATTTCCTTCTTTTCCTAGTAATATTCTGTATTTTCAGGCCCAATCCCTATTCCTTTTCCATGGTATAATACGCCAGCACCCAGAGTCGAACAGTAAAAATTTACAGAACATATCAGGGATAATGGCCAGGAATTATATGATAATCCCTCTAAAGAAAGTTTTTTCTTAAGGGTATAGAGGAGAAAATTATACTAGTTATATAATACTTCCATTAGATGAGTCCACTCTGGACTATTTTGATGATATTGTTAATGTTACTGCCTTTAAGTGCTAACAAGAGCAAGGTGTAGTTAATTTCCCTTGCTTAGAAAGTTATATTTGTTATATGTCTGAAGGGTGCAATGGTATAATATAATCTAAATGCAATATTAACCATTTTATAGCAAAGTAAATAGTGTGTTCAATCATAATTCCATAAATATCCAAGAGAAATTGTCACAATATCCATAAACATTGCAGTCAGCTCAGCAAGAAAAGCCATTTTAGTGATGAGCTCCTACAAACTTAAGATAATTATATGTGATCCATCACCCACCACAACCATGTTCATGAAACTGCTCTATTATGTATGAATAATAATCTCAGAATTATAGAATGCACCAGCTGGAGAGGAGTTTCTCCCTTCATTGCAGAGACAGGACAAACGACACCTACAGATGTTAAATTTTTTGCTTAGGGTTGCCCAGTAAGTAGATGAGATGGTTTTGTACCAGGTGTTTTGATTTAAACTTCTCAAACTCATATTGTTGATGCAAAATGTTTGACATTTTGTCTCTGCTTTGAAGATTTTTATGGGGAAAGGCAAAACACGTTTGGAAATCTTCCAGTGATGAAAGACAAAAAATTAGAATGTTTTTTCCGAATCCTAGATTTTAACACAGAAAGCTTTGAGCTTCAGGAAATAAAGCACTCCCTTTGAAGGTAGAATGAAATAATAAAAACCAGTTCTGCATACAGGGAAATTGAAATAATTATTTTGGATATTTTAACTTGGTTTTCACAGATAAAAATGTCTTTAATCCATGGACTTTGAATCTCCATTATTTTTTCACTCATCTTTTATATTATCCTTACCCAATTGCAGGTAAAGCTTGACCTTCCTCTTATTATTTCCATCCTCAACCCCATTTCTATGGATTTATATTTGATTTTTGCTATAGAATTAGTGTAAGATTTTGTATTTATCTCATTTTAACATGTATTTCCTGTTGTTTCAATATGTTGCATTCACATTTGTTTGTCCTCCCAAACTTGAATATAATGCACAAGAAATTAGTGTTTTTTACCGGCATTGCATCAAAAATGCATCTGTTAAACACTGTATTTGTGTCTTTGAACAAGTTGCTGACATTTTATTCAAGTTTGCATCCCTATGACTGGCATATAGTGCCAGAAATAAATACTGCCTGTCACATTCATGAATGGTTAATATGGCAGCACCATGGACAGCACCCCTGCTAGGCTTTTGTGTGTGTTCTCCCACCATGTTTTCCAAGTTGTTTTAATCAGTACACTTCAGGTATCACTTTACAACCTGATCAGGTTCAATTTACTTTGCCACTATTTACTTCACTTCAGTTTTCTACAACTCATTTTAACAAGAGAATGACAATAAAAAGTCTGTCAAATGCATGCAACATTTTAAGATTCACACTGGTGGAATGTTTTCTAGTTTCCTCATCTGCTTACAGTGCAAGTTTTCCAGATAAATCTTGAAAAACCCTAATTTTATATCATAACTGCTTTATGATAAAATGAAAAAAGATAAAATATTATTTGTATTAATCTGTAGTAGCCTTCAAAATTAAACAAGGCATTTATACAAATGTGTGCATGCATACACATTTACATATAAAATATACTTCATGTAAAATGTTTTATTATCTACAAGATTCCAGGCTTAGGCAGGAATTTAAAATGCTGAATAAAGCAGCTCATAAATGCTTTGGAAATAAGTATTGCCTATCCCATTTCAACTGAGTCTTCTTATGTCCTATAAATAATCTGTAGAATAACATTTACTTCCTTATTTTTTCATTAAGCCAAAAGATAAAAAAATACATTATTTAACTAAATTATAATTGCTTCTAGAATGTAATAGTACTTCCAACTAGTAAGTGATTCAGAAATCAGTGCTATTGGCTTCTGGCTCCTGACTACAATATTGTAACAGTTATCAGATATACCACCACATCTGAAACAACAGAAAAACTAATCAAAATATATGAAACAATAAAACTGTCTTGCTGAAACTTCTCTTACTTAGACCAGTCAAAACGTTAGTTCATTTTGGTGTGAAAAGTAGAAAGTTAATGAATATAAACCTACAAAACAATAAAATCTACCCCCATTATATAAAAGTTTAAAAGTTAAAAAAAAAAAAAAACAGAAAATGAACCAACCTAAGGATCTGTGACAGCCCCAAGTCCTGATGTCTTGTAGGACAGATGAAACTCCCCCATGTTTTAGTTGGAATATCACATTTGGTTTACCAGTCACCATTATCATTAGCCTGATTTAAAAACAAAATGTATCATAATTAGGACAGAAAAATACTCAGCCTTTAGATTCCCCCTAAGATCAGCAGGAGAAAAGGATAACTCTGTTCTCAATAGAAGTATATGACTGATCTACATTTTGAACTATACACATGATATTGTATTCATTGCCTTTAAGAAAACAAGAAAAACTATTTCATTGTACAGACTCAGAGGAGAATGCTGAATACATCTTTCAACTGTGAATAAGTGATGATCTTTCTGAAAGCAAGCTTAGACTTACACATAAATATAGAGTGGTTTTGATATTCTTAAGATTTTCTCATTGATCTTAAACATTAATTACATAGTAATTATTGTCCTACAAGTGGTAACAAATCAACATATTTACTTGTGTATAGGGTAGGCATTACTCAACCCTAAATCATTCTAATGAAGTTCTAAAATTATTCTCCTCTAAGTAGCTCTAATAAATCAGTTTGCAGAACAAAGTTTACTAATAGCCATATCATATGTATCTAAATCAAGGTTTCCTATGTAAATATTCCATGAAGTGAGTATAAGATATCAGAGGTAGATGTAGATTTCAATTCTATATAACAGGAAAGGAAATCAAAAGGCAGCATTTGCTATTTTGCAGACTCCAAAATGTCTTGTAATTGGACAGGACTGCCAAGTCATTGAATCCATTAATTGAACCAATTACTGGAGTTTATATTCATCACTACGGAATGTAAACTTTCTAGCTTATGTTTAACTTTTAAATCAGAAAACTCTTTTTGATTCTATAATTAATCACATTAGTTAAAATGTTCAGTTTTGTGTGAAGTATAAATTTGATAAGCAATGCTTTTTTTTTTTTTTTTTTGACAGGCAAAGTGGGCTGAGAGAGAGAGAGAGAGAGAGAGAGAGAGAAAGGTCTTCCTTGCCGGCGCTGTGGCTCAACAGGCTAATCCTCCGCCTTGTGGCGCCCGCACACCGGGTTCTAGTCCCGGTCGGGGCGCCGGATTCTGTCCCGGTTGCCCCTCTTCCAGGCCAGCCCTCTGCTGTGGCCCGGGAGTGCAGTGGAGGATGGCCCAAGTGCTTGGGCCCTGCACCCCATGGGAGACCAGGAAAAAGCACCTAGCACCTGGCTCCTGCCATCGGATGAGCGTGGTGCGCCGGCTGCAGCACGCCGTCCGCGGCAGCCATTGTGGGGTGAACCAACGGCAAAGGAAGAGCTTTCTCTCTGTCTCTCTCTCTCACTGTCCACTCTGCCTGTCACAAAAAAAAAAAAAAAAAAAAAAGAAAGGTCTTCCTTTGCTCTTGGTTCACCCTCCAATGGCCACTGCGGCCGGCGCATCACACTGATCTGAAGCTAGGAGCCAGGTGCTTCCTCCTGGTCTCCCATGTGGGTGCAGGGCCCAAGCACTTGGGCCATCCTCCACTGCACTCCTGGGCCACAACAGAGAGCTGGCCTGGAAGAATCCTGTGCCCTGACCAGGACTAGAACCCTATGTGCTGGCGCCACAGGCAAAGGATTAGCCTATTGAGTCACAGCGCCGGCCGATAAGCAATATTTTCATGACTTCATAGAAATCACTAATACAAATGTTTCCAAGGACAGAAAAGGCATTTTTAGAAGAGTACAAAGAGCAGATATTTTAGATTCAAAATATCTAGGTTTGAGCCTTGATGCCACCGTTTCTGAGCTTATGACATTGGGCCAATCACATATTACTGTGAGTCCTAACACAGATACTGTACCAAAAGAGGAAAATATTTTGTCAAGTGCAAATGCATAAAGATATGTCCAGAATGTACATTGGAAATGCCAATGAAGAAATCTTAAATTGATTTTAATGTATACACATTATTTCAGTAATGAATTAACCTAAATTCCATTTAGTTATCAAGTCTTCTGAATTCACATTTTAAAATCAGTGTAAATGACAGATAACTGCATTGAATTTTTTGCCAATTATCTTGCTAAATTCATTATCTTAAAATCTTTCTAAAAAAGAAAGCTATACATTAGCAGTTATACCATGATGTTCTATTCATTCCTATCAAAAAGGAAAGATTATGGCTGGTTAAAGCATTCTTTGTGAATAAATGTAGATCATTTGTTTAAGATCTAAAACCAATTTTTAAAAATTAGCCAAAAATATAATTAACAGAATGTATTTATTATTTCTGCCTTATTTTCTATAGCCCCATGCCTTTTTACAATAGGACATTTACTTATCAGTTGTTTTCTTGGGAGAGATACTAGGAAAATAACGTGGGGTTTGAAAAACAATAATTGCCGGCGCCGTGGCTCAACAGGCTAATCCTCCGCCTTGCGGCGCCGGCACACCGGGTTCTAGTCCCGGTCGGGGCACCGGATTCTGTCCCGGTTGCCCCTCTTCCAGGCCAGCCCTCTGCTGTGGCCCAGGAGTGCAGTGGAGGATGGCCCAAGTGCTTGGGCCCTGCACCCCATGGGGAGACCAGGATAAGCACCTAGCACCTGGCTCCTGCCATCGGATGAGCGCAGTGCGCCGGCCGCAGCGCGCCAACCGCGGCAGCCATTGGAGGGTGAACCAACGGCAAAGGAAGACCTTTCTCTCTGTCTCTCTCTCTCACTGTCCACTCTGCCTGTCAAAAAATAAAAAAAAATAAAAAAAAAAATTAAAAAAAAAAATAATTGCAATCTGCCTATTACATTATTCACCAAGCAATCTAAAGCCAACAGCCTGAATTCTCTAAGCATTGACTTGTTCACTCACAGAAATGCAGAAGATAATTTTGAATTTTCCAATGTAATATAAAAATTAAAGGTAAGAATATGTGCACAATATTTAATCGAAGTCTAACCCTAAATCTATGTCCACTCTATCATGTGTCCTCACCTTCTCACCTTTCTCTCTGAAACAGAATGGAATTTTTCCAGCTATCTATAATTTGTAAACAGATTCCTAAACATTAATTCAAATAGGAATACTGGTGAACACTAATAGAATGGCTTTTCTAGAATTTGCATAAATCAACAAAAACAACAAAATTAGTCTAGTAAATAAGTCCATTCCTCTGGGCAATAGAAAATTTAGCCTCATACAGAGAAGCCAAAGTTCTCTTTATTCAGCAGTGCAAGGTCTCATTTTAGAAATATATACAAATGGAGAATGCTGTTTGCAGATCCGCATCACTGAAGTCAGGGAGTTTGTCAGCAAAGGTAATGATCCAATGGCCTCAGCTGAGTTCCCAAAAGGTCTCTGCATCAGTGTTTAAATGGCCATAAATAACAAGATAATTAAACATCTGCCCTGAGAATTCATTTGAAAAGAGCTGTTATAAGTTTCTGAAAGCAAGCAATCAAAAAGAAAGTGAAAGTACAGGGTTTGGGTTTCTTTAATTCATTGGTATCCTGCTTCCTATTTAAAAAGATGTCTCTAACTCCATTTTGAGTTCTCCCCATCTTTGGAAATTCTCTTTAGGAACCAAAAAGAAAGGAGAAAATAATTCAGAGAGAGAGAGAGATGGGCAGAGGTATCAAATGTTGGTTGCCAGAATAAGTAGCCCTTAGTTCTAGGACCATCTGCGGTCACAAAGTAATTAGTTAATACAGAATTTGAAAAATATATAGGGATTAAACAGACATCTTGTGGTTTGACTGTTGTTTTTGGCCCTTGTTTATACACCTGTGGAACTGTAATCATTTTATTTTTAATTTGTTGAATATTATGGTTAGTGGTGCATTAAGCCTGTGATTATGAAGTGGATTTAAATCATGTTTTTGCAAAAACTGAAGAAAAACAAGAAAGGAAGGATAGGGTGGGGGGACTAAGGGAGGGAAAGAAGGAAGGAGTTAAGAATGGTTATCTTGGGGCCAGCACTGTGGTGTAGCAGGTAAAGGCACAGCCTGAAGTGCCAGCATCCCACATGGTCACTGGTTCGAGTCCCAGCTGTTCCACTTCCCATCCAGCTCTCTCCTATGGCCTGGGGAAGCAGTAGAGATGGCCCAAATCCTTGGGCCTCTGCACCCATGTGGGAGACCAGGAAGAAGCTCCTGGCTCCTGGCTTTGGATCTCTCTCTCTGCCTCTGCTTTCTGTGTAACTTTTCAAATAAATAATCTTTTTTTTTAAAAAAAGAATGATTATCTTTTTAGAATTACACCTATGAAATTAATGAATATACTATTCTCTTTATAATAATAAAACAAATAAAAAAGAAGTGGAACAGATGGTACTGCAGCTAGTGTCCATAAGGGATGCTGGCATTGCAGGCAGTGGCTTAACCCACTGAGCCACATCTCCAACATCTTAAACTATGGTTTTAATGATTTATTGCATTCATATTTTTTATTCTCTCAAGCTCTTCTTATTCAAACATTTGGGCATGCTGGATTGTTTCTCTAGTTTTCTTGTCTATCTCCCTGATAGATAATTCCTTTGCTCTATATTTTGAATTTTTAAGTATTTTCCCAAGTTGTTTCTTCATACTCTCCTCGTAAATGTTTTATTTATGGCTGGTGCTGCGGCTCACTTGGCTAATCCTCCGCCTGCAGCGCCGGCACACCGGGTTCTAGTCCCAGTTGGGGCGCTGGATTCTGTCCCGGTTGCTCCTCTTCCAGTCCAATTCTCTGCTGTGGCCTGGGAAGTTAGTGGAGGATGGCCCAAGTGCTTGGGCCCTGCACCTGCATGGGAGACCAGGGGGAAGCACCTGGCTCCTGGCTTTGGATCTGGGAGGGGAGGGGTGAACCAATGGAAGGAAGATCTTTCTCTCTCTCTAACTAAAAAACAAAAAACAAAAAATTTTATTTATGTTATTAACATCTGCTCATTCTCAGACTATTTCTTATTGTATTCTTTTACGCAGTAATTTTTTTTAAGAACGGTTTCTTTTGTTATGTTTTTGAAGATATCACCATTAGCTTTTCTTTTGAACTTTTAATCTCCCTGAAGAGTCTACATGTTGTCCAAACAGCCTTTTGTGTTCAATTGTATTGTGCCTTTTCTTCCATGTTAAAGGTTTTGCTCACATATCTAATGATATGCAATGATCTTTTCATTTATAATGGTTGGAGATTAAAAAATAAATAAAAGAAAAATAACTTGGGACTCTTCATCTATGAAAGAGACTTCTCTCTCCTGGATTTCACATCAAGAAGTCCTGACTAGAGTTGGCATTAGCTTAGCAGTTCAGATGCTTGCACACAGAGTACATGGATTCAATTCCCAGCTCCAGTTCCGGAATCCAACTTCCTGTTAATCCAGATCCTCAGCAGCAGCAGAGATGGCTTAAGCAACTGAGTCCCGTCTCTGGCATCCAGTTTCAGGCCCAGCCCAGGTCTAGCTCCCGAATGCATTTGAGGAGTGAACTAGCAAGCGGGATGTATGTATGTATTATGTATGTATGTAAGTGTCTTCATCAGTTTATCATCATCATTTGTCTCTCTGTCTCTGTCTCTCAAATTAAAACAAAAAGGCCTGACTGGGATGTTCACTGGATCAACACTAATTTTGAGCTAGTCTCATGTCTCAGGAAAGAAGATAATTCAGAAAGATCTGGTCGCCTATATTCTAGGATCCTAACTACAGAAGACAATTGGAATTATCAATATTAGCTGTGTAAACATTTACTTATTTGTCCACTTTAGCATTGTGTTCTGCCTCTCAACTAGCCCTTTACCCTTCAGTCCAGAGATCTTCTTTTTCCCTGTACCCTGAAAATTTTCAGGTTTATGGCCTGATAGGTGGGATTCTGGGGTATTTAATGCTTACACAAATTTTCAAATTATTCTTGGAATGTTTTTAGCCTTAGCATTTCAGTTTCCACAGGTAATCGATACCACGCATTACTAAGCTTTTGGAGGATTTTGTATTGCATATTATTAAGTTGTTTCTTGGTAGAAAGGTTGGCTTTCTTTCTAAATCAGTTGCCACTTGTGCATCTTAAAATCTCTGTTGTTATCATTTATTTTCCTATGTGTCCATCTTTTTATGATTTCAGGTGACAAACATCCCAGTATTCAATAGGAGGAAATAGAATAAAATGCCAGTGTTCAACCTGCCTTCAGTACTGAAAGTTTTGCTAACTGGCTTTTAAGGGCTTCCGAAATAGTTCTGGGTTGATAGAAGAGAAGCAGTGGGAATATTAGCAGTCTTTAAAGAACATATCATGAGCTTCATGGCTATGTTATATGGAAAGATACTTTCATCCATTTGATTCTCTGTATGAATCACTACTTCTCAACCCATGTTACAGAAGAGTGATTTATTTAGAAAGCTCTAAATATTTAACCAGCATCTACATATATATATATATATATATATATATATATATATATATATATGCATGAATGTATGTTTATGTGTATATTTGTAGACAGTCATGAAATTGCTGCCCTCTTTTAGGAGTCACATATTTACATTCATTTTCAGAGTTACATATACTGCACAAATAAATAGTCCTATGTGTAAATCTAAATGTGCTTTAATCATAGATAAATTCATGCTTAGAAATTCATATGAAAACTACCACTTTTGAATAACAATGCAGCCTGAAATTAAGTACCCTAAACAGCTTCACATGCCTCAATGTGATGCACTTCTTTTTCTGCAGTTCTCATGTGCAATTTTCTTTAAATCATGACCTCTCTTTTGGCTATTCAGTTTACTTTGAGGATCTTCAGTTATTTAAATTAACATAATAATTATTAACTATGCTGGATCTTGAATCATTTTCTATAGTTCAGTTTTGTCCTGCGTTGCTTCTGAGTTTCTTTTCTTTTATTTGTACCATTTCTGTCAGTTGATAACCAAATGAACACCACTGAAGTGAGGTTAAAAGGATTTTGCTATTTCACTTGTGTTGTCTGCTGCCTAGCTTTTCTCTTTAGAGGTGTTGCATTTGTACTGACCCAGTCTGTTGAGGACCACCAGAGGCAATTTTATTTGTATTATTTACCACACTTTCTCTTCATGATATTAATTTAGAAATGAATTATGTTTTAAATCAGCAAATCAATATTTTTCATGACTTTGATCAAGATGAGGGAATAAATATCATTTGACTTACAGCTGTGTGTCTCTCTAAAATACCTCACCAATGCTTGTAAATGAGATTAGCAACATAAATCACAAGTGGGGTGTAATGAATTCTAGACATTTGAAAAATTTGCTTTATGCTTTAAATATTAGTAAATCACTTGAAAATATGAGAGGAAAGACAAGCTGGACTGAGATGATTACAGCATTTGGAATTAGGAAAAATTAGTACAAATACAGGCTCTAGCCATAAAAGAGATTATTGGTGCTGGAGTACTTCTGAAGGAATACTGAAAGAAATTAAGATAGGTTAGATTTTGGTGGAAAAGACATCACATATTTTCTTTGATATTTTCAGTTACCCTAATTTTATTAGATTGGTTAACATGCTACATGTAAAACCCTACTATAGATATTAATCAAATTCTACATTCTGATTTAGAAACAGAATACACTGCATTTTTTATAGTAACTGTGTTAGAAAGTAATTATTTTTATATATAATAAAAAGATTAGTCATGCTTATTTGTGTTTTATTCATTTAAGTGTATTTTTATGTACCTAAAAAATGGGGAGACACAGAAACACACACATACACACACATGAGAGAGAGAGAGAGAAAGAGAGAAAGAGAGAGAGAGAGCAAGCTCCTGTCCACAGGTTCACATCTCAAAAGCCCAAATATACCGGGGCTGTGCTGGAGTCACGCATGAAGCATGACTGGAAACTCAACCCAGGTCTGTCATACATGTGCAGGGACCTAATCACTTAAACTTTTCAGAGTCTGCGTTAACAGGTAGCTGGAGTCAGTAGCCAGTGAGGAGTTGAACCCAGGTAGCCTGGGCAGGATGTGGCATTTTAACATGCATCTTAACTTCTCAACCAAGCTCGTTTTTAAAATCATTGATTCTCCCTCTGGGATCATATCTTTAAATTTATATGAACAGCTGTGGGAAGTGCTGAACAAAACAATTTAGGACCACTACAACTCTTAGAAATTCTATTTTGTTTTTTGTTATTTGTTTTTACCAAGCCTATATATATATATATATATATATGATATAAAATGGTATTTTACTTATCAAAATAGGGGTGAAAGGGTGATTTATTTGCTGTACTAATCAAACATTAAAATTAAATATTTGGTCTTTATTTATTATCTTACTTAGAATTTAAGCTCCATAAGGACAAAGTTACATTGATTCTTTTTGTTTCATAATATTCAGTATATGGTGCATGCAATGTTATAAATATCAAATTGATTCTTGTTGAAGAAGGAATGAGCAAAACAAATCCTTTATAAAATAAAGGCAGTCAACAACTACAAACACAAAGATGCACATGCATGTATATATAATAATACATATATACATATAAGTGTTTATTTTTTATCTCATTTCCATTTGAACCTTTGAAAACTTCATTTAAGCCTTGCATTGACAAGCATTTGGTAGCCACTAATCTAATGTGTATTTGGGTGACTGATATCTGTTTCCAGCCATCTGGACATATTGTCACTGGTGATTGTAATGCATTCACTGGACAAGGAAGATTAAATGTCATAATGCCCACAGAACCATTTGATAATCTTTAAAGCACTAATATAAGGTATTAGTATAGTTATGGCTATAATATTGCCTCCAAATGCACAGTAATAAATTCTAAATGCAAATAAAACATCCCTCTTGTCTACTTAGAAATCATTAGATTATGTAGATTTGTAGACATAAAATTTTCCCTTAGGAATATTAACCAATTTTTCACTTGTTTTGCTAAAAAACAAGTTTTCTGTTTTGCTAAAGCTTGTTGGAGAAACTGAAAAGAATTAAAAGTAGAAGTGTTGGTCTGTAACAATCTCTAAGATTATTGTATTAAATGCAGGCTTACATTATCATTATAGCAAAGATTCTATTGTAAAAGGTACAAGGTTTTTTGGTAATGGATTTTTAAAATAATACTATCTTTTTCATGCTAAGTTATTGGTAGAAATGACAAATGTCTTCTAAACTACTGAAATCACAGAAACTCATTTGTACAAACTTCAAATTCAATGTCTATGTAAATAATCAATAGGTGAATGGCATTTCCTTCCACCACTATTTTATTTTAGTCATGCTCACCTATGATCACTTCATGGACCTCATTGGGCATTGCTTCATCTCAGCATTGTTGCATTTTTGTACCCTAAACTTGTAGCACTTGTCATCATTCTGCGTCTCAAATGACTCATCTTTACATGCATGCTGTATTCAATGGACATCTCTAAAACATTTGGCTTTCAATCTTCTCCAAATATATTATGCTCTTTCTCCTGTGCTATTCTTCAGGAGGGGGACAAACAAAGACTTGATTGACCATGGTGAGAGGAGTACCAGCTCAATGTTCTGAGATCTTAACACTGCTTACTTAGAGGTGGTGTAAAACCTACTTCTTTTCCCAGACATTCTGTTTCTGATCTCAGGTAATTCAAGGGTCCTAGGTGGGAAACATTAAAAAATCCTGTCTCTCAAAGTATAGGCTAAGGGTTTCTTGGCTTGTTTCACAATTATTTTATTAGATGCTTATTTTATATCAGTTGCATTTCCATGGGTGAAAGGTAGAACAGTAAACAAAATAGAAATAAAAAATCCCTACCCTCAAAGAGCTTATTTTCTAGTACAGACTAGAGATACAAGAAACTGATTGAATAAGAATCTAATCCATAAAAAAGTTTGTAGTACATTAGAAGGTAATAAGTGTTGACAAAATAAAGCAGGTAGAGGCCCTAGACTCTGTCAATGAAAGTGCTTCAAGTTTAAATATGTTGCTAAGGAAAGTTCCACTGAGAGTGAAAATTTCAGATGAGGAATTCAGTGACAAGGATATCTGGAGGAAGAATATCTCAAGCAAAAGGAACACTAAGTACAAAGGCCCTAAGGCAGAAAGGGGACTAGGTTTTTTGAGCATGACCATTAGTTTTTTTGAGAAGACCAATGTGCTCAGATGTTGTAAAGGAGGAGATGAGTAATAGAACTTGGGTACAGATGGGGAAATGTTGTCTGAGTGAGCTTGTTAAAATATTGTAAGACTATAGTTGCTAATGTAAATTAAATGGTAAGTAATTTCCATGGAGATTTAGACAGGAAGTAGTATGTACTTGTGTGTTTCAACTGCCATCTTCAACTATAATCCAAATAAAATATTTTGAAATTTATTTGAATGGCAGAGTGACAGAGATAGACAGAAGGAGAGAGAGATAGACAGAAGGAGAGAGAGAGAGAGAGAGAGAGAGAGAGAGAGAGAGAGAGAGAGAGAGAGAGAAGGATCTTCCATTTTCTGATTCATTCCCCAGATGTCTGCAATAGTTGGGGCTGAGGCACAGAAAGTCAAAACCCAGACACTCAATACAAATCTTTCATGTGGGTGGTAACCTAGGGATCTGTTACTGGAGCCATCACCTGCTGCCTCCCAGGGTGTGCATTAGTGGGAAGCTGGCATTAAGAGTAGAGCTTTGGATTCAACCTTCACATTATGATATGGGACATAGGCATCCAAAACAATGTTTTAACCAATGCATCCCAAAATATATTTTTTAAGATGTTCCCAGAGGTAGAGAAAATTTTACAATTACTACCTAAGCTCCTAATTTCTTCTGTTATCTTTTTTGTTCTAAACTTTTTTGTTCTCTATATCGTGTATGTGGATCTGAGGATGGGATGATCTGGGATTATTAAAAAGACAATGTAAGGAGAAAATAAAATATGATTTAAAAACGTAAAATTTCTACTATAAATATTAACATAAACTAATTCCATCAAAGTCAAATGAGAATACCTGTTCTGTATGGATCCCTGCCACTTGGCAGCAGCCTGACTCAACCCTCATTGTTGAGGTCATTTTGGGGAGGGGACCAGGAGATAAAAGATCTCTGTGTGTATGTGCATCTCTCTCTCTCTCTCTCTCTCTCTCATTCTATAGCTCTGCCTTTCAAGTCACCAAGTAAATCCTTAAAAATGTAAGATAATTAATCAATTCTTTAAAAAAATCATGTAGGATCTCTGTCCTTAATGTGCTGTACATTGTGAATTAATACTATAACTAGTACTCCAACAGTATTTTCACTTTGTGTCTCTATGTGAGGGCAAACTGTTGAAATCTTTGCGTAATATGTACTAAACTGATCTTCTGTGTATAAAGAGAATTGAAAATGAATCTTGATGTGAATGGAAGAGGAGAGGGAGCGGGAAAGGGGAGGGTAGCGGGGGGAGGGAAGTTGTGTGGGGGGGAGCCATTGTAATCCATAAGCTGTACTTTGGAAATTTATATTCTTTAAATAAAAGCTTTATATATAAAAAAATGTAAAAAAATCTTATGAATCAATAATATTTAAGAAAACAATGTAAGAAAAATGAAAATTAGAACTGTATACCTTACCAGTTTTAAGTATAACTGAAAAACAGTGTAATCAAAATATTGTACTAACACAAAAGAAAAGACAAATAGAACAATGGCACCAAAGAGCAAGTCAGGTCATATGACAGTACACAGAAAATATATATATATATAAAACAATATATGAGTTACCATTATTATCTCAGTGGTAGATAAATATGTAATGAGTCATATAAGCACATCTGTGCATCTTCTTCATAGAAAATAATGCTGAACTTCTTTGTGAATGGTTTCTAATAAAAATAATTTTTCCTGCGTTAAATGAGTAAAGGTAAACAACACATAAAAGTCTCTTGGGTTTCAAAGAAATCTTTATGGTTCATGGAAGGGTATATAGAATCTACAAATAAAAATTTGTATTTTATTATGTACACAAAAAGAACAGAAAAATATAATCCAAATAAAAAACTCAAGGTATGTATTGGAAAAAAAACACATGAGTTAATAACTATAAGAGTAAGGAGAAATATAAAGAACAGAATATTCACTCATAATGGCTACCTAGGGGAAGAGAGAGAGTGGGGGTGGGGACAGAGAAGGAAAAAAAAGAAAAAAGAGACAATAGAACAATTTGGAAAATGTGCATTAGCATAATATTTACTTATATTGATACTACACATTAAAAAATGACAAATGGGAATAAGTATTTGGCACAGTGGTTAAGGGGCTACTTCAAATGCCCACGTTTCACATTAAAGTGCCAGCGTTCCAGTTACAGTCTACAACTTTCCATCTGGTTTCTTGCTAATGCATACCCTGGGAGGCAGCAAGTGATGGCTCAAATAGTTGGGTTCCTGCCAACTATGGAGGAGACGTAGCTGTGTCCCTGGCTTCCGGTTTTGACCTATCACATCCCTGACTATAGCAGACATTTGAGGACTGAACTAGGTGATGGGAGATTCTTTCTCTCTCTCTCTCACAAATAAATGAAGAAATAACCAAATATTTAAAATAATGATGAATAAGCACATTACAAAGCTTCAAAGAGGAAAAGGAAATGAAAACAATTTCATTTTAGGATTAGATTTTGGAGAGTATTCTTAGCTTTCTGTTGCACCGATTTATTATTTATGAAACATTAAAAATAAACAAATGAAACATTTAGAGATCTAAAAAGTTAAATTGAGAGAGTCTTTATAAAGCTTTTTGAAAAATAAAGATTTGTATTCATGTCTTGGTATTAAACAGTATCTATATTTTCTTCTCTTTGAAAGGATATAAAACCTATACAGCATTCTTTTCAAATAGCATAGGCATGTGTCCAAGAAATAGTGGCCTTTTTCTTAACACATTGCTAAGAGTCACTCCTTAGTATCTATAGGGGAATGGTTCCAGGATCCATCTTGTATACCAAATCTGATGATACTCAATCGAATACACAAAATGGCATATTTGCAAATAACCTATGTATGTCCTCCTGTATAGTTTAAGTTATCTCTAGAATAGTTACAATATTTAATATATATAAATGCTAATTAAAAAATTGTAAAATATGTAAAAAACTATTTTGGTTAGAAATAATGTCAAGACAAAAGGTCTACATATTCAGTACAGATGCAATTTTAGCATTTTAATATTTTCTGTTTGTGGTTGGCTGAATTTGTACTTGTGGCATCCATGGACACAGAAAGCTGACTGATGTGATTTTTTTCATGGAAATTGATTGCATAGTCGAATGCATGATTAAATCATGTTACAAAGTGGCTCATTTTCCCACTAGTTTTAGGCAAAGGCCAGAAGCATTCAGTACCAAAAGCTAGGAAGTTAGGTCCCTTAAAATCATTGAGAGTGTCTGGGGAATTCAGCTCTGCTCTGCACCATGACACTGGTAGCTGACTTTCTTGGAGATCAGCAGGCATTTAGTATGTTTTTCTACTCTTCAAGAGCGTGGGGAACCTGGCTTTTACTTAGGCACTTTGGAATTGGATGGTATCCTCTTTGCATCTCTATATATAACTGCCAAACTTGTTGTTTTGCTGCAATTTCAGTCCTTCTCAGATACATATAGAGTCTTAGGAAAGAAATGCAGCTTAATAAACCTATACACATATTTTCAAGGACCTCCTATTCTAGTGAGGGAGATAAAGAGAAAAATAGAAAGATAAAATGGAAATCATAGTAGCTTTACAGAATCTTTGGACATCCTACTAGAGTTGAGGAAAGTTTTAATACAGTTGGGGAAGAGTTCTACATGAGAAACCTGATTTTACAGGTAAAAGATAGGAAGTCATCACAGGGAAAACTGCAGGATACTGCCAACCTAGTAAGTTTGGGGAATTATAAGAATTTTATCTAGGAAAGGTGAAGACTTGGTTGTGGTGGGAGAGTGTAGAAATAGTCAATTTTGCTATTCAGCTGGTATGCATTGGCACAGATTTACCAATTGGTTATGATTTGCATCTGTCCTGATTGGACTCATGTCTTAGTAGCTGTTACATATTTTAAATCTCACCTCTGAGTGTAAGGGGAAATTACTGGCAGATGGAGGCCATATTTTAAAGGACTGTGTGTGCCAAATTATGGATTTGAGCATGATGTGAAATGAGAATCAACCAAGATTACTATGAAGAATGATGCAATCAAATTGGTTTTTTAGAAAAAATAATTCTCAGAACAATGGGGATGATGCGTTGAGGTAAAAGAAGGGAAACATTCTTAATCCATGTCATCAATCTAATTAAGTAAGACAGATAGTGAAAATGACTTTATTAGAAAGACTAATAACCATACCCAAAGAGTACATTTCTAACTAAACTTAGCATATTCTTTTTATTTTATATAAAATTAAATAAATCAAGGTAGAATAAGAATGTATGTCAAATATATCATCTATTCCAATGACTCTGAACATTATGTTCAAGCCTGCTGAAGTCATTAAAAATCCCTTTGTTCTTGGTCTCTCTTTACTGAGACTCATAGCATTCAAGTACCCCTAACCGCCGCCACCACTCCTGTGGTTGATTTCTTATTTTATCTTATTTTTTTACAGGCAAAGTGGACAGTGAGAGAGAGAGAGAGAGACAGAGAGAAAGGTCTTCCTTTGCCGTTGGTTCACCCTCCAAAGGCCGCCGCAGCCGGCGCACAGCGGCCAGCACACCATGCTGATCCGAAGGCAGGAGCCAGGTGCTTATCCTGGTCTCCCATGGGGTGCAGGGCCCAAGCACTTGGGCCATCCTCCACTGCACTCCCTGGCCACAGCAGAGAGGTGGCCTGGAAGAGGGGCAACGGGGACAGAATCTGGTGCCCCAACCAGGACTAGAACCCGGTGTGCCAGCGTCGCAAGGCAGAGGATTAGCCTAGTGAGCCGCAGCGCCGCCTAGTGAGCCGCAGCGCCGGCCCTGTGGTTGATTTCACAACCAATCAGGAACCCTAGTCTTTCAAATAGAATTGGGGAAAAAGTGGAGTTTCTATGTAAATCATGACTAGTTCTAAATAAATATCCAAAGCATAAATTTAAACACTGTTGTATAAGTAGGCAGAGCCATCTTAACAAATTAAACAACTCCAAATTAGGAGTCAGCAAACATTTTCTGTAAAAGATCAGACAGTAAATATCTTAGTTTTTATAGGACATGTTGTCTTGGTAACATGGGCTCAATTCTGCCACTGTAGTCTCATTGCAGCCATAGAAATTGGGCAAATAAGTGTGACTGTGTTCCCACAAAGCCTTACAAAACAGGAAGTGAGCAGGGGTTGGCCCAAAGGCCTTAGTTTACTAGCCTCTTCTTTCTAGTAATTCATCACAGTGTCCTCCAAATAATAGAGATATATAACAATTATGGATAAGATAATTCATGTCTTCTGTGAATTCCACCAAATCATATAAAAGTCAGTAGAATTCAGTAGAACCTGACTTTTATCTGGTTTGAGAGAAAAATCATACTCTGTGTTTCCCCATAAATGATTCCCAAAACTTACAACGCAATTTCAAACTTCTCTATTTACTAAAAGATAAAGTCTCATTAATATATTTTTATAAGAAATTTGGATAATGCTAAGTGAAATGAACCAGACACAGAAAGAAAATATCACATATTCTCTTATATGTGTAAGTTTTATATATATATATAAAATATATACAGAGAGAAAGTACAAAAATTGTGTGAATGTCATATCATTTGGTATAAAGATAGTTATAAATAGTCTTCACTGAATTTTACCATCTATATGAAAATAAAATATCCTATGAAGGAAATGGTTTATTCACCTTTACCTTTAAAGAGTTTATTTTTCTTTATTGATTCATTATCATATATGAATAAAGAGTGATCAACTGGAAGAAATGAATAATTCACTATTTTTGGCTTATAGAACATTGAAAGGCTCAGGTTTTATTATATTTTAAAAGCATAAAAATCCCTTTCCAGAATTACCTTTGTTATTTGTATTTGTTAAACATGGACTTTGTCATAGAAAATATGTCAATGTTTCATAATATCAGGATCAAATTTGTTACTAAAGTTAGTTGTTATTAAAGATCCAGGGACCGGCACTGTGGCATAGGCTAAACCTCCGCCTGACACATAAAAATCCCATATGTGCATGGGTTATTGTCCCGGCTGCTCCTCTTTCAATCCAGCTCTCAGTTTGTGGCCTGGGAAAGCAATGGAAGATGGCCCAAGTGCTTGGGCCTCTGTGCCTAGAGGAGACCCAAGAAGAAACTCCTGGTTCCTGGCTTTGGATCAGCTCAGCTCAGGCTGTTGCAGCCATTTGGAGAGTGAACCAGCAGATGGAAGACCTTTCTCTCTGTCTCTCCTTCTGTCTGTAACTCTCTCTCTCAAATAAATTAATAAAATATTTTTAAAAAAAGATCCAGTGATGATTGATAAAGGCTAAGGATATAGGCTTCCTCTCAATGCCCCCTCTTTAACTTACTACTGGTGTGATCTTGCCAAACTATTTGTTTCTTTGTGTCTCACTTTCCTTAGGTGTTACATAGTATTAGAAATAATACTTTGCAAACAGGATTGTTATGAAAAAACAATAAATTAATCAGTGAACAGCCAATCACTTAGAACAACATTTGCTAAACAACAGAGCACACCATATATAGCTGTTATTATCATTCAATTAGTTTAAAATGTAATCTAAGCAAGTTTTAGAAGTACAATCAGTTCCAAAGCTACCAGAACCCTTGGAGATGCAGATGTCTTCAAAGCACAAGCCTTAGTCCCAGAAGAGAACTTCAAGGCTATGGGATGGTTTTATATATCACATAGAAAACCTAGGTCTAATAACATCAAGGTCCTGTGTTCTTTTGGACACTGCCAGTTGTCAAACCTATATCACCTTTCAAGGCATCTGGAACATTTTCATTTCAGTTGTACATGTAGTAATTTTGGCAGACATTAATGATAGAAGTAATAGCTCCTAGCTTCAGCTTCTTGTCTGAGAAGACCAGTTAATAATACTGACTTCAGGAGGGACTTGTGAGTAGTAGAAGAAATATCTCATTCTTCACAGTTTGCAGGGGTGTTTGAGAGGGAATTCCCTCTCCAGGAGGGAAAGCCATGGAAAGAAAACACAAAGATTCTCTTTACCACCCTCTCCCTTCTCTCATAGGGATCACGACTCCTCTTCTAGTGTGATTAGAGAAGGGTTTGAGCATGTGTGACTCAATTTCTTTTTATGGAGCAGTCTGTTCTCTGATCCTAAGAGTCTTCCTGTTGTTGACCTGAAAGTCATCAACTGAAGCAGGACATTCCATGATTTTATATCCCTTCTTGTGTGTTAGGAGGTCCATTTGGTGGATCAAAGACTCTATCTCTAATTAGCTAATATGCATCAATCTCCATACATGTTCCTGTTGTTTTTTAATTTGAGAACAGAAATGTTGTTTAATCAGCCTTTAAATGACTAACAGTGAAAATTCATTACAATACTTTATGTGTCAGTACATGTACAAATGTTAAATTTGTTGTTATGTTAAGAACATTTTTCACTGTAGTGCAGCCAAATCTTCCACTGCTCATTGTTGTAACAGATGGAGTCATATTAAAAACAGATAATATATGAAACCACTTATTAACAGTGACATTTTTCTAGTTCTCTAATTTACACGAACAGCTTCTCAACTGATTGCCATCCCCCCACCCGCCTACACACACACACACACACACACACACACACGCAAGCACACACACACGCAAGCACACGCACACACACAGTGTGCCACTTGCTACAAATCAATTAATTAGTAAGTAGTTCTTGGCTCAGCAACTTTTCACCATCCACATTACCTTAGTCTATAATAGTATCATTTATTTGAGGATTACTACTTCCTCTATCTACCTTATCTCTTCTAATTCACATTCCATATTTTAGGATTATCTTTTGGAAAATAGTATCTATCATATTCTCAAAGAAATCCTTTACCAATAAAAGGATAATTATAAAAACACTACAAGGCCCCAAATGATGTCTCCTAAGTCCCTGTCCAACTTTGTTTCATACCGTTTGACTTCCACTCTCTAAGTTATATGGTTCAGAGAGATTTTCACATGGTTTCAGGCAGATGCATCTAAACCACAATTTCTATATAGACTGAACGTTATACCACTAGTAATCTGGCTTTCTCAACTCAAATGCACATAAGAAGAGAAAAATCTCATTCAGAGCATGACATAGTTTTACTTGCTTTATTTGTATTACAAATTCATATGAACATCTTAATAATTCTCTCTAAACTTTAATTTTCAAAGAATAACTTAAAATGACAAAAACAAAGCAAACCTTAATTTCTCACAAATGTTAAAAATCAGTGTAGCTAAAAGACATGCTTTGAATGGATAGGTGTGTGCATGTGTCTCTGTCTAGTCCTCTAATCTCTTTGAGTTTGAATGTTATCTCCTATAAAATACTGGTATCATTACCAACTTCAGAGATATAACAACCTTGAAATATTCAATATTGAGTATAGCATAAAATGAACCTCTTTAATTTTTCTCTCCTTCCTTCTTTCTCCCACCTCCTCTCTCTCCTGTACTCTTTTCCTTACTTTCCTTCCAATCTCCTTGTCTCCTAACATATAACAGGAATTCAGCAAAAATAATTTTCTTCATATTGCGATTTAATGACATTGAATGGTCAAATGAACAGAATAACATCTTGTAATTTTAATTTGGAATGGATAGTCTGATGATATGCAAAGACAAACACTAACATCCACTTTTAGGTGTTAGCTACTATCACTGTTTTACTGGAACAATTGTAATTTAATTGACAAAGTATTTATTAGACCAAGTTCTTATCTTTCGCATTTTGAAGAATATTGATGTAAAGTGACCTCCTACTAAGAAATGCTTATAATTCTCAAATATATTTTAAATTTAAGTACTTTTCCTTTTGTAGTATGTTAACAATTATCATTAAAGAACAGAGATTGTAAATTCAGAGACAAAGAGTTGTAGTTAATCAGAGTAAATAAAACTGCCTTTAAACAGTGAATTTGCCAAAATGGGTTTTTGCTTATCATTTTGTATTCAATTTTATAAGTTGTAAATGATATATTTCAACACCTTCACACTTTTAGAGCTTTACAATGATATAATCATTGTAGAATAATAGATCCCTTTAGAATTTTATTACCGTTCAAATTACAGATCTTATCCTACCATCAGGGCCAAAGTGTTAATAAAACTATCTCAGGGACCTACATGGAACATTTTTAAGGGCTTGAGACAACAAATTACCCACAGTTCAAATGTGATTTCCCAATGGCCAGGTCTATACCATTCCATCATTCTATTGATGTGTAGCACAGATGGTAATGTATGTTGATGGATGAAGCCATCTCAGCTGTAGTGTTTGCTTAGTACTGCTAAACACTTAGCTGAATGACCTGTTAAACATGCTGACCCAAGGCAACTGGAAAGAGTCATCAGTAACTACAGTTAAATGAAGGATCCTCTAGCATGTTCTCAAGATATTCTTTTTTCTTATGGCTTTGACTTGTAGTTCCTAAGAATCATTCATCCAAAATCTCAGTTTGGGGAGAGAAGGGGCAAAGAGAGAGATTAGGAGAGTACATCCAAATAAAATAATTTAAAATATAAAAGTTATAAAGTGACCCAAACAAAAGTTTTAGGAGGTAACAAGTATCAAAATTTTCATTTAAGTTACAATAATCTAGAATTGTTTCTTCATAGAACTACAGTCCAAGTAAAACCAAAGATTTGCTATCAGATAGTAACTTCTCCCATGCTTCTACTCTACAGGAGACAGGTTAGTAGAGAAAAGAAAAGGATTGTAACTCATGGTAGTTGAAACTGAGCATGAAAATGAGCATGCCATCTAAACTCTGGGGTATCAGTTTCCTCATTAATAAAATGAGAGATGGTAAATATACCAAATATTTTCTTAAAGTTGTTTTCTGCCTCATATCATAATTATTCAACATTTTTTTAATTCTTGGAAGAGTTGTAAAGTTTATAATAGTTCTCAACATGCAGGATATTCTTGGATATATTTTTAAATTTTTCTTCAAAGCACATATTACTTTATATCTAACTGATTACCTATAATTTCCACAAAGGCAATAATTATCTGTTTCATTGACTGATGTATCCCAATCACTTTAACATTTAATAGACACTCAACTTTTCTTAGATGAATGATTAAAAGAAATGTACATGTGAGTTCTTAAGTGTAATAACTGGCATGAAGTATTTGAGAACTGCTCCTATGAAAGGTTCAGATAGTTTTATTTGCACCCACCATGCCAGCTCACTAAGACAGTGGCGGAAGTAGGCTGTCAACAAAGAGAAGATGAAGGAGACTGAGGACCGTGTTTCTAAATATTTGAAAAAGTATCACATGTTACTTTCAAATAACAGAATATGAGGCAAGAAGTAGAACCTACAAGGTAATACAGGTGATGCGTTTAAAATTCAGTGTATGGAAGACTATTCTAAAACAATTGATCAAAGATGCAATGAAATGGTACTGAAGTAAAAGATGAATTGTAATGCAGTCAATCAATGAAGGAATTAAGAAATTAAAGATTACAATATATGATACCATGACTTAAATAATTTGAAGATATTTTTTCTGTATTTAGTACTTTCAAGGATAATGCAAAATGTTCTTGGAAAAATGAAACAAAATATAAGATTGTTTCAGTGCAAAAAAGTCCATACATAGTTTTCAATTATACAAATTTCCAGGAACTTATTAAAGACCTTATGTATAAAGAATGAATCTTTTAACATGAAAAATATTAAATTTTTGGCTTTGTATAGTTGTTGGCAATAAAATGACAAACACCAGTTCATTGTCTTTGTGTACAGATCATCAAGGAACATTTGCTTGTGGACAAATAAACCATAATACTGAAAAAGAATTGTTACAGAAGATTTGTCTTATTAATGCTGACAGACTATTAATGCAGGAAAGAGCTATGGAATCTTTTATCCCCTATCAGAAAAATAGAACTGTTTAAACCCAATTTCTTTATTTCCTGTTTTTTTTTGTTTTACTTCAGTGTTAACACTCACATTGAAACATAAGAAAATTGGTAAAGGACAGGTTCATATGTTGCATGAAACTAACTGGTACATCACTCCTGCCAACAAGGGATAGATTTTAGATGAAATGTGTGCCATCTGTGAAAAAAGAATCTCACTCAATATCATTTTTATGAAAGATGCGTGGTCTCATACCAAAATAGTCCCATCAATCTATTGCCATCAGATCAGACAGAAAAAGAATTAGGTACATAAAATGCCTGTCATAAACTGTATCCAAGAAGAAGCTATGTCTGCTCTCTGAAGGTCAGTTAAGTATTCGGAAAATAAATGAAGTTATTTTTTTAAAAAACAATACTCAAATCTTAATAACAAGTGAGTTATTTTTCTACCTTGGATAGAAATGTTAAGATACAGTAATTATTGAAGTTTTCATGATCCTTTAAATAAATTGCCTCTTGAGAAAAGATACATGACATAACTTTTTAAAGGTATGGAATGAAAGAAGCTTACCTACCACTGATGATTCCCAGTGTTACCAACCCAGGAGAGAATGTCATTCATGCAGTCAAAACTATGGTGTCATCATAATCATTGTAACAGTAAACTTTGTGTGCCTACTGGACTGTGCCATGGGTGATCAGACATTTGACCAAATATTAGCCTGCCATTTCTATGAAGAAGTTTTTGGATGAGATTAACATTTGCCTCATTATGCTGAGTAAGCAAATGGCTCTCTCAAATATAGGTGGGCCTCATCCAATCAGTTGGAAAGCTGAAAACAAAAGCCCAGGAGGAAACTCTTTGCCTTCAGGCTTGGACTGAAACACTGCCTCTTCTTGGGTCTTGATCCTTCTGGATTGCCTATTAGAACTTAACACCAGCAGTTCTCATGTTTCTCAGGCTGTTGGATTTGCTCTAGAATTGGCACACCGGCTGTCCAGCATGCCAGCTATGGATTTGGGGACTTCTCAGGCTTCTTGATTATGTGAACTATATCCTTTTAATAAGTTTTATTCATATGTGTGTGAGCACATGTATAAATGTATATGTGTACTTCTAAATGATATAGATATATGCATGTGTAATTTTTGGTTTTATTTTTCTGGAAAACTTTAATACATGGAATCTGCAATGACTGATAGGGAATGCTTTGAGTTGTACCAGTAAAGTGAATTATGCATCTCATAAGGTCAATCCTTATGGAAGTTAATGTTTTAGAACTCCATCTGGTCACAATGTAGATCACCAAGGGAGGAAATACCAGCATCTTTTCAACATAAAACATTATGCTACATATAATGCTTGAACAAATTAGCTCTGAAAGCAATTCCTCACTTTCAAACCACAAATTCTTTAATTCTAATTATAAACTATAGTTATTTAGCCATTCTCAAAATCAACTTCAAAAGCAATTGCAGTGAGTTTGGTGTGTGTTCACTTCTCAAGGGAATTATTCAAACATTTAAGAATGCATTTCATTCCCTTAAAGTCTTCTTTTGAGGACTTAAGGACTCATCATTCCATGTGTTGAGTCCTATTATCATTAATTATCATAAAGTATATTTCCTTATTTTGTATGGTTTTTTTTTTTCTAGGCACTGGAACTTTACATCTAAGCTCTTCTTCCACTCTACAGATTAAACTTCCAGAACATCTCTCCTTATGCATCACAAGACACCCTAGAGTGTTGCCAACTCCATGTGAAATTTCTCATTGCCACTCACCTGCCCAGAAGTAGAAATTCTCCTGCCAGACCCAGGCGCCTCATGGCCATCAGCAGACCTCTCACTGTCATGCCCTCACAGAAGCAAGCCACCACCCGGGCCTTAGGGAAGTGACTTGTGAGCTTCTTCAGCAGTTTATCAAAACTCTGCTCCCCTGCGTTGCTGTAGATTTTGTAGGAGTGGGCGATGCAAATCCCTTCCTTGGCTGACATATCTTTGAAAGCCTCCATCCCACTTTCTCCATAGTTGCCTGTGTGAAAACATAGATAAGCAGAGGGATAGTGAAATGAAAGTGCAGCATTAATTGGGTGAAATCAGAACATAGAAGTGTTGGGAGCATGGTGTTGGAAGATGAAGACATGAATTTGAGCTTTTCTTCTTTCACTAATTTTTCACTATGGGTGATTGGCAATTTAATTAATTATACTTATACATTAATATTTATATTCATACCAAAAAGACAGGAATGATAATATAAAAAGTACAAGCAATTTTCATTCAAAAACTCTCTTGATTCTAAACATGTTTATTCAAAAAAGCTTCTATTGTAAGTGTGAGATGATGGAACATTTTTATATGCTAGGATATATTTTTATTCTATTTCTCTCTGCTTTTCATTGTATGATCATTTCATTTCACTGCTACGCTTTTGTTATAATTCGTCTCCCACAGGTCTGTATGTGTCAGAAGCCGGGTTCCCACTGTGGCTGAGTTGAAGTGGTGGTACCTTTAAGAGGTGAGGTTTAGTGGAAGGTGATTAGATCACAGAGACTCCACCATTATGAATGGATTAATGCAGGTTGTGAGGGAGTGGATTCATTGCTGTGAAAGAGTGAGCTTGGCTCCTCCCTGCTGTCTTACTTCCTTGTTTGTGCACCTGCCTCTTTGGCAGGCGGCTGGTTCCCTTTCAGTGTTTCTGTCATCTTGTAAAGCAGCCAGATAGTAGAGTGATGCAGTTTGGATTCTCTAGTCACCAGAATCATGAGCCAAATAAATATTTCCTTATATTACTCAGGACCACGTATTCTCTTACAAGGACAGAAACTTAACTAAGTCAGGGTACATATCTAAGAGATCTTCAAAAAGTACATGGAAAATGGATTTTTATAAGAATTACCAAAGGATTTCAATTTTTGGCATCAAAATAAACACTGTAATTCCATTGTTCCATGAACTTTTGAAGTACTCTAATATGTAATGCATATGCTTTATATAGTATAGATGTTGTAATGAAGTTTTTTGTGAAATATTATTTTATATATAATTATCTGTATATATTATCTATTAATAATCTTAAAGTTTATGGGGTGATCTCTAACAAAAAATCCAGATCCTTGACCAAAATTTAGACTCATTATAGATAAATGTGTAATATTATGAAAAAAATTAAAATTTCATCTATGCAATCATAGGGGAGTTAGTGATATGTGGGGATAATTCTAAAGTCTTTTGAAAAATTTGGGGTCTAAGGACTGTTTTTTTTAAAATTATATATATATGTATGTATGTATGTATGAATTGATTTCTTTATTTGAAAGTCAGAGTTACACACTCAGAGAAAGAGATCTTCCTTGTGCTGGTCCACTCCCTAATGCCTGCAATGTCTGGAGCTGAACCAGCCCAACACAGGAGATTCATCCTGGTATCCTATGTGAGTGCAGTGGCCCAAGTACTTGGGTCATTTTCTGTGCTTTCCCAGAACATTAGAAGGAAGCTGGACTGTAACGGAAGCAGGGGGCCAGTGCCATGGTGCAGTAGGTTAATACTTCACTTGAGTTGCCGGCATCCCACATGGGCACCAGTTCTAGTCCCAGCTGCCCCTCTTCCACTCCAGCTCTCTGCTATGGCTTAGGAAAGCAGTAGAAGATGGCACAAGTGCTTGGGCCTCTGCACTCACGTGGGAGACTGGGAAGAAACACCTGGCTCCTAGTTTCGGATCAGTGCAGCTCCAGCAGTTGCAGCCATCTGGGGAGTAAACCAACAGAAGGAAGACCTTTCTCTCTCTTTCCCTCTCACTGTCTGTAACTCTACCACTCAAATAAATAAATAAAAATCTTAAAAAAAAAAAAAACAGAAGTGAAGCAGCAGAGATTCCAACCGACATCCATATAGGATGCCAATGTTGCAGGTGGCAACTTTACTTGCTAGGCCACAGGACTAATGGTGGCCTTTTAAAATCAAAATACTATTGCCAATCAACTATACACCAGGAAGTGTTCAGGACTTTTGTGTACACAATCTCATTTAAATTTCGCAAGAACATATTATGATGGGCATTATAACTCCATTCCATAGACAAGAAAACAAATGAGGCATTAGGCCCTCATTTGCTCAAAGTTCCAGGAGGAGTAAGTGGAAGGCTTATCTCTATGCACAGATACAGTGGTGCTCCACCTCTTCTTCCATGGCTATGTCATAGGAGTCTCTGAAGTCCAATTATATGTGCACTTCTCTTTCCATTTGAGAGGTCATCATGCTTGGATTTTAGATATTTTTGAGCATTTTAAGGCTTTAAATGTGTGAGCCCCATAGTCAGAATTGTTCTCATACAGAAATCAACAATAAATGCTGGTGAGGATGTGGGGGAAGATGTATCCTAATCTGTTGGTGGAAATGTAAACTAGTACTTCATTATGGAAGACAGTATGGAGATACCTCAAAAATCTGAAAATCGACATGCCATGTGACCTAGCCATTCCAGTCCTAGGAATTTATACAAGGGAAATGAAATCAGCATATGAAAGAGTGATCTGTATGCCCCCTGTTTATTGCAGCTCAATTTACAATATCTAAGATACAGAATCAACTGAGATGTCCAACATCTGATGACTGGATAAAAAAATTATGGTATTTATACCCTACAGAATTCTACTCCTGTCTTTCTCAAGAAAATAGATGCAACTGAACACCAATATATTTAATGAAGCAAGCCAGTCCCAAAAAGACAAATACCATATGTTTTCCCTATTCTGTGGTAACTGAGTACCAACACTGTAATGTATAGGAGTGAAATTGACATTTTAAAATTCAATGATTGCTTACAGTCCTTGTCTTTATGTGGAGCACCCGTGTTCTTTTTTTTTTTTTTTACTATTTGTTGAACCGTTTACTTAGTGTAAGGTTAATCTTATGAGTATAAAGTAAACTGAAAGTAGATCATTGTAAAAATTAAGAAAAAGAATAAGAGGAGAAAGAGGAGGAGTGGTGGGAGCATGGGTAGAAGGGACAGTAGGGTGGAAAGTATCACTATATTCCTAAATATGTATATATCATATTTCATGTATATTCATATACATGAAATATATATTGTTTACCTGTAATAAAATATTTAAAAAGATTATGTGGGTGAGAATTATTGATTTAAAGAATATTAAATATTAATATATGATAACCAAACTATAGAATGTCAGGATATAAGTGGCAGAAAAATCAAATAGACTTAGGAATTGGCATTTTATTTGTCTGAAGAATTATCAAAATGAATAAAGAGTGTGGGGCTTTCAATCGCATAGGGTTCACTCTCTGTTGATAACAGAGGTAGAATAAATAACCACAAGAGCGCAGAAATTAGCTTTTTGGAATATCAGTTCATATAGCTCATTATTCCTTAGAACTCTATGAAAAAGGTTAATATTACTTTCCCTTCATAGTTGATAAAATTGAAGTTCAAATACAGTAATTGGGTGGCAGAGTGCTAGGTTGCCCATGGACGTAGGTCTTTGAATTCCTGCTCCTGTGTGTGCCTTACTGTATAACAGGTGCCTTGCTGGAAATGAGCTCCTCAAGCTTTCAGGATGTATTTTTGTGTAGTTTTACCGTCACAGAAATACTGCAAAGGGCAAAGCAAAACAGGCCAGCTTGAGTCTCAGCCAAAACATTGGTGGGCCAGCTGCATCTTTTTTCTTCTTCTCCAGAATTAAAAGCAACAAGAAACCTCTGTGATGATGGCAGGTGGGCAATCTAGTTATTTTGCAATTAGCAAAGTTTAAAGGATGCTTTCTGAAAAATGTGGCAAGAGGCCTAAATTATTGGTTTTATACTAATCTGTGTAATCTATTATTCTCTGATTTATTTTTAGCTGAATCTGTTTTTCAGATGACTGGATTGCACTTAATGCTTTGATTCAATATTGAAGCATCTGCATAAATAATTTAAAATTAGGTTACAGTGATTGTGATGTAAATAATGAAAATTTTCAATACATTCAAAGTTAAGCTAGAAAAATACTGGACAAAGCCGTAATCTTTGGCATCTCTCCCAACCACCTTGATTTTTAAAGAAAATAAATAAATTTATATGTATTTGAAAGAAAAAGAGAGACTCGTCTATCCACTGCCATTCTGAAAGGCTCTATTTCAGGTCTCCTGTGAGAATGGCAGGAACCCATGTACTTGCACTGTCATCTGCTACCTCCTAGAGTACATATTAGCAGAAAGCTGGAATCAGAAGCAAGGCTGAGACTAGAAACAAGAAAATCCAATGTGAACTCAGACTTCCGAAGCAAAGTCTTAACTGCTGAGTCAAGCACCTGCCCTCAACAACTTTATTTAATACCACTTTTCTTTATACAACACCTGTATAAAGGAGGCTTGCAACAATCAATGCAGAAACCTGAATTGAAATTAAGTTTGTAGAGTCTCTTTAATCTCATTTTTCCCAAGTGAAAATGAGAGTAACACTGCTTAATATTTTGGTACTTTGTGTATAATTTTGAATACATGTGAAATATCTGATAGCTAGGTAACTTGAATCGAACTAACTGCATCTAAAGAGATTATAAAGAATATTTAGCAAGAGTTCAACTACCCTCTGTTTAAGCATACAAAACAAAAATGGAGCAAATAACATTATTACTGAACATTAGACAAAAGAATAAGTTTAACCTAACAGAAAAAAAAAACAACCTCATTGGGAGCCAGTATTGTGGCATAGGGAGTAAAGCAATGCCGGCATCCAGTATGGACCCCTGTTTGAGTCCCAGCTGCTCCAATTCTGGTCCAGCTCCCTGCTAATGTGCCTGGGAAAGCATCAGAAGATGGCTTAAGTGCTTGGGTCCCTGACTTCATTGGGAGACCCAGGGGAAGCTTCTAGCTCCTGGCTTCGGCCTGGCCTAGCCCTAGCCATTGCAACCATTTGGGGAGTAAACCAGCAGATGGAAGACCTCTCCTTTTCTCTCTATAACTATGCTTTTCAAATAAACTTGAAAGAGTTACAGAGAGAGGTACAGTCAGAGAGAGAGGTCTTCCATCTGCTGGTTCACTCCCCAAGTGGCCACAATGACTGGGGCTGAACCAATGTGAAGCCAGCATCCAAGAGCTTTTTCCAGGTCTCCTAGATAGTGCTGGGGTCCAAGGACTTAGGCCATCCTCCGCTGCTTTCCCAGGCACATTAGCAAGGAACTGGATTGAATGTGGAGCAACCAGGATTTGAGCCGGATGCCATATTAAATGGCAGTGCTGCAAGCCAGGGCTTTAACCTGCTGTGCCACAGCATTGGACCCATATAAATCTTTTTTTTTAAAGCTTTTATTTAAAGAATTTAAATTTCCAAAGTACAGCTTATGGATTACAATGGCTTCCCCCCCCATAACTTCCCTCCCACCCACAACCCTCCCCTTTCCCGCTCCCTCTCCTCTTCCATTCACATCAAGATTCATTTTCAATTCTCTTTATACACAGAAGACAAGTTTAGTATATATTATGTAAAGATTTCAACAGTTTGCCCTCACATAGCAACACAAAGTGAAAAATACTGTTGGAGTACTAGTTATAGTACTAATTCACAATGTACAGCACATTAAGGACAGAGATCCTACATGATATTTTTTTTAAAAAACTGATTAATTTTCTATGCAATTTCCAATTTAACACCAAGTTTTTTTTTTTTCACTTTCAATTATCTTTATATACAAAAGATCGATTCAGGGTATACCAAGTAAAGATTTCATCAGCTTGCACCCACACAGAATCACAAACTGTAAAAATACTGTTTCAGTACTAGTTATAGCATTACTTCACTCTGGACAACAGGTTAAGGACAGATCCCACATGAGACGTAAGTACACAGTGACTCCTGATGTTGATTTAGCAATTTGACACTCTTGTTTATGGCGTCAGTAATCTCCCTAGGCTCTAGTCATGAGTTGCCGAGGCTATGGAAGCCTTTAGGGTTCACCGACTTCGATCTTATTCCCACAGGGTCATAGTCAAAGTGGAAGTTCTCTCCTCCCTTCAGAGAAAAGTACCTCCTTCTTTTGATGGCCCTGTTCTTTCCAATGGGATCTCACTCTCAGAGATATAAATCTTTTTTCAAAAAAAGATTATTTCATGGCTGGTGCCACGGCTCAATAGGCTAATCTGCCTGCGGCGCCGGCACACCATGTCTAGTCCCGGTCGAGGCACCGGATTCTGTCCCGGTTGCCCCTCTTCCAGTCCAGCCCTCTGCTATGGCCCAGGAGTGCAGTGGAAGATGGCCCAAGTCCTTGGGCCTGCACCTGCATGGGAGACCAGGAGGAAGCACCTGGCTTATGGCTTTGGATCAGCGCAGTACGCCGGCCGCAGCACGCTGGCCACAGCGGCCATTGGAGGATGAACCAACCGTAAAGGAAGACCTTTCTTTCTCTCTCTCTCTCTCTCTCTCTCACTTTTATTTCATGAAAGCAAAGTCCAAAAAATACTCTCCTAAAAGTTAAAATATATGGGAGATATATGGAAAATATTTCTACATTTTGCTTAAAATTTTCTGGTGAACATAAAATTGTTCTCAAAATGAAACCAATTTTAAAAATAATAAGCAACAGCTTTAATACATGTGTGACAAAGAAATTCTGTAAAATAATTTTGAATTAACAAAAGAAACCCATTGTGACCAGGAACTAAAAGTGAAAATATGTATTGCAATGTGAAACTCTAAAGTGTTAAGATTTCAAGTATCTAATAAAAATGCAGCACATTGGAATCACACTTTTAAATATAATGGGGATATGACAAAAAATTCCAAAGCTTCCTAGGGAAAATGAAGTCAGTTTAGTTAATATAATACATACAATATGCAAAAATCTGAGAGAGAAATTTTTTTCAACAGGGATCAAGTCTTAAAGAAAAATGTGGTATAACATATGAAAATAACATGTGGCTTCATTTCAGTAACTCGTAAAAGTAAGAAAGAACCCATTGGACATTCTTCAAGAAGCAGAGGATTATATCTTGTGATTATTAGATGAAAATGTAATCATAGCCTGATGACTTGACACTTTGCTCATACTATTAATATTCATAATAACCAAAATGTCAGTTATTGATTTTCAGCCTTAACAAACCACCTATACAGTGATGATGTTATTATGCAATGGAATATATGTCATCTACTTTTATAATGAAAATTAAAGAGAAAAATGATAGCGAGTTTCTAAAGGGTATCATTCTAACGAGTTATCATATAGTACTACATTTAAAATGTAAATAACAGAGTTATGCAATAGTAAAATTATCTGGATTTTCTCATGAAGACTTCAATTTTCCTTGGATAATTACAAATTTTAATAACCTAACCTCAAATAGTGTTTAAAGCAAGTTGTTTCACAAATAAAGTTTGACCCTCACTGTGTCAGCTGTGGTCTGGAAGCATCTGCCTGCATGTTGCCTACAAAGCACATGTTGGGAAGAAGATTTGATAAAGAATATCTTTAAGTTCTTCTTCTAAGCTACAAGATATCATTTGAAATTTAAGTTGAAAGGCCCGGAACAGTACTTTTGTATGTAATCTTTAGCCACAGATAAACAGTATTTCACACGGCATCAATTCAATGGCGGTAACTACTGTGCTATTGGAATTTTTTCGTATCTTAGTGATCCAGATTATCTTTTGCCAAGAAGGAAATTGAACTCTCAATGTTAATACTCACTTAAAAATACATTACAAGTGGTCGGCACCACTGCTCACTAGGCTAATCCTTCGCCTGTGGCGCCGGCACCCCGAGTTCTAGTCTCAGTTGGGGTGATGGTTCTGTCCTGGTTGCTCCTCATCCAGTCCAGCTCTCTGCTGCGGCCTGGGAGGGCGGTGGAGGATGGCCCAGGTCCTTGGGCCCTGCACCCACATGGGAGACCAGGGGTACACACCTGGCTCCTGGCTTCGGATCGGTGCAGCGCGCCGGCCTTGGCGGCCATTTCGGGGGTGAACCAACGAAATGATGACCTCTCTCTCTCTCTCTCACTAACTCTGCCTGTCCAAAAAAAAAAAAAATACATTACAAGTGGCTTTTTTAAACTAATATCCTGATGCTACTATAAACCTGTTTTATTTTATTAATACCCACTAAAGTGAAGAAAAGCATAGTGATTTCTTATGGGAGTTGCTGACATCAGCATAGCATGATATCATCTCCTAAAAACAAGTCTGGTAAGGTCCATTAAGACCAATTCACCTCCTTCTACCCTTTGGTTGGGACTAGCATTATTCATCAAGGAAGCTTAGCCCAAACTGACCATTCTGATTGGGCTATAGTTTAATTAAACTAGTTGTTTTTGTGAGTCAAACAATTCTCACTTTATTACTAACTATTTTGATAATGCTCCTCTTTTTAAAGTAGATGCATTTTTCCCAATTCCAGTGATATGTGCGAATAGTGCAGCATTCCAAAGTCTACCTAGTACTCATATGTTTATGCTTATCTTCTGATGCAAAACAATAAAGTTCTTCAGGCAGGTATTTCTATTCTCACAACAAAAACAACAAAACACATATTTCACTGAATGAAAGGAAAGAAAGAAGTTAGTGCTCCAACAAGAATCTTAAATATGGCCACATAACTGAAACCTAGGTCTTTGGGATGCTGTATATATAACTAATGGAAAAGTTTCAAAGCTAAAAACCTAAAGCAAAAGTTATCATCTGTTACATGCCACCAAGTTTCCATGAATTATAAATGCCATGGCTGTTAAAACCTTTGCTAACACAAACATTTACAAATTTGTGGCTATTGAGCAATTATTTCAAATCCTACCTTTGAGTCTTTCCACAACATTACTCATATAACACACTAGTTAAGCACGAGGCAAACAAGGTTATATTAGATATCACCAAGAATGGCTTATTATTGGATGGGTATAATTTAGCCAATTCACTTTAGGTGAATTGCTTTATGTTGGGAAAGGAGTGATTAAACAACATATTAGTAATACTCCAATACAGAATTCAGGAAAAAAATGCTATTATAACATAATCACTTATGCAATAACTATACTTTGTGCTCTGATTATGCATACATACATTTATATATATTTATATATTTTAATACACATACAAAATATTATCTGTGGGAAATAAAGTGAAACTACTGGATATTGTTAAAAACACATGCCAAGGGGGTTGGCTCTGTGGCTCTCTTGGTTAATCCTCCTCCTGCAGCACCGGCATTCCATATGGGCGCCAGGTTCTAGTTCCAGTTGCTCTTCTTCCAGTCCAGCTCTCTGCTGTGGCCCAGGAGGGCAGTGGAGGATGGCCCAAGTCCTTGGGCCCCTACACCCACATGAGTGACCAGGAAGAAGCACCTGGCTCATGGCTTCGGATCAGCACAGCGTGCCGGCCTTAGCAGCCATTTTGGGGGTGAACCAATGGAAGGAAGATCTTTCTCTCTGTTTCTCTCTCACTGTCTAACTCTGCCTGTCTAATAGAAAAAAAAAATGCATGCCAAGTGCTTTGCTGAGTGTTATAATATGTTGTTTAACTTTTCTTCTAGCTATCAGGTATGAGGCTAGAAAAAGAATCTGTATCTTAAGAGCAAGATGACTACACAAACTCATATATAGAAAAAGTCAGATCAAATCAGTGAAAGAAGCCTATATGGATGGAACACATGTCAAGGAGGACAATAAGCTTTAAGTGACTCTTGTTCTGTGCTCTTGGTCCCTGGGCCCTGGAATCAAAAGACATGATATCTATTCCCCTCAGTAACTCTAGTTCATGTAATTGGGTCAAACTGACTGACATAGACAAAACTAAAAAAAAGACATAAATTTGGGGGAAAAAGTTCAAATTTTAGAAACTTATTTTTACATTTCTGTGAAACATCCAGGGAGAAATGCCAACTAGGACACTGAATAAACATATTTTAGCTCAAAGAAAAGAAGTTTGGGTTGGAACTTTTTGGGAGTTCTCAGAATACTGACAGCAAAGTAATAGATGAAGGCAAGAATGATCTGGAATATGACCTAAAGAATTCAAATATTTAGGTATTATTTGGATGAGGAAAGTTGATAAAGACAATTAGAAAGAAAAAAAGATCAAAAGAATATATTGTTTTGGAAACCAAGAGAATGCCTTTGTTTTTAACATTAACAGTATTGAATTGAATAAAATCAAAAGTTATGATGAAAAATTCACCAATTTTGGAAGCATAATTGAAGTTACATTAGAGAAAAGAAGGGAAAACCATGTATTTATAAAGCTTCTTTAAAACACTTTGTGGTGAAGAGGAGCAAAGAACTGGAGTTGTAATCAAGAGACAATGTAGAAATCAAAGGAGAGATTTTGACCTAGATTGGGTACTTGGTAAAATGCTTAGTCCAGCATAGAATAAACATTTCATAGTTTAGATTCATTTTTATCATCAATGTTAAATCATCAGCAGCATTAACATTTGCCTAGATCCTGTGGAATTATCTGATGGGAGGGCAATACTAATATGCACCAAATATTGCAAGGGTCATTTCAAAGCTATTATCATTAGTAAAGCAAACTAACCTTTTGAAGTAACTCTTTTTTTAAAAAAAATATTTTATTTATTTATTTGAGAGTTAGGGTTACAGACAATGAGAGGGAGAGACAGAGAGAAAGGTCTTCCATCCACTGGCTCACTCCCCAAATGGCCACAAGGCTGGAGCTGAGCCGATCTGATGGCAGGAGCCAGGACCTCTTCTGGTCTCCCATGCAGGTGCAGGGGCCCAAGGACTTGAGCCATCTATGAACTATTATTTCCCACACTTATAAATAAGGTGTTGAATCAGAGAAACTTTTCTAAGGAATTTATAATGAATTAGTGAAAGAGTTGGAGTTCCCATCCTCATCCATCAAACTTCAAAGCCAATATTCTTTTCCTGCAATATACGGTTACTTTCAATTACTTAGTGAGGGTTGTTCAACTTAGTTTTGGGTTTCTTCCTCAGTCTTCCACTCATCATGAAGCATTCCATTTGAAACTAATTCCAGATAACAATGCATTGAATGCATCTCAAAAAACATTTAGTACCTAACAAATAACTACATTACCTAACAAATAACTACTTTGCCTAATTTCCAGAAATATTATTGACATATGTGATTAGATGTAAATGAGACAATCCACATCATTACTGAGAACTGGTGTTTAAGTCTCAAAGTCTTCCTACAAAAATTACAAAGCTTAATTACTGCTTTACTATAAACAGAAGCAAATAACATAAGAGGAGGTACTTGGAAATGGTTTGTACCATCATCTTGCTTCAGTTACTTAACTGCATCATTTCTGGGTAAAAGAGAAACTCTAAGGGATTGAGGACAAAAGAATTGTTTTGATACTAAAAATTCTGCAACATATTAACTTTTTATTACGTTGTTAATATAGCTTAAGTTGAGATTTGCAAAATGAAAAAATTTCTTTATTAACTTCTTATAAATATTAAAATCTTTGACTCATTTCTTTTTGTCTCTGTTCTTCCTAGAGGAAAATAAAAAGTTGAGACAGAAGATATGACCTAGATTTCCACTCTCACCCTCTGGAATTCAACTTCCTCCTGCTTTCTTTGTAAGACGTCAACTTCACAGCTGAAGCATGCAGTGCCTGTCTCTTTAGGAGACATAGCTATTTAGGAGTGATTCCATTTCCACAAAGAGGCAAGAGTGTTTATGGAACTGTGTGTCAATGGGTCGGGAGGGTTGGTGAGTTATTCATTTTGCCTCTGTTTTAACTCTCTAGTCACCTCTGATCCTTCATTCTAATTGGATCTAATGCCAATACCGAAATTCTCCTATCACCAACAAAAGCCAGAAAAATCCTCTGCAGCACAGTGAAAGCTATTCAAGCTTGACAGTTTTGGATGGAAAGAAATAGCTTCTTTGACAACAGCTCCCTTCTTTTTTTAAATTTTATTTAAGTATACAAGCTTCATATATTTCAAATATACAGATTTAGGAACATAGTGGCACTTCCCCTTTTCCCTCCCTCCTGTCCACACTCCAATCCTTCCTGCCCCTCCCCCTGGGATTCCCACTATTAATTTTCAGTGATCTCTTTTCAGTACACTTAATGATCATATAGTTAACCCTATTCTAAGTAAAAGAATTCAACAAATAATTTGAAGAGGAAAAAAACCCCACTGGTCCTCAATGGAAGAGATAAGGGCTATAAACAATCAATGTCTATTTCACTCTAATATATTATATTTTAGGTACTCGGATGAGAGAAAACACGATATCTGTCTTTTGAGACTGGCTTATTTCACTAAGTATAATGGTTTCCAGTTGCAACCATCTTGCTGCAAAAGACAGGATTTTTTTTTTTTTTTTACAACTGAGTAGTACTCCAAAGCATATATATACCATACTTTCTTTTTTTTTAATTTTTTTAAATTTTTTTATTTTTTGACAGGCAGAGTGGACAGTGAGAGAGAGAGAGACAGAGAGAAAGGTCTTCCTTTGCCGTTGGTTCACCCTCCAATGGCTGCCGCGGATGGCGCGCTGCGGCCGGCGCACCGTGCTGATCCGATGGCAGGAGCCAGGTGCTAGGTGCTTTTTCCTGGTCTCCCATGGGGTGCAGGGCCCAAGCACTTGGGCCATCCTCCACTGCACTCCCGGGCTATAGCAGAGGGCTGGCCTGGAAGAGGGGCAACCGGGACAGAATCCGGCGCCCCGACCGGGACTAGAACCTGGTGTGCCGGTGCCGCAAGGCGGAGGATTAGCCTGTTGAGCCACGGCTCCGGCTATAACATACTTTCTTTATCTAGTCAACAGCTGATGGACATCTGGGTTGATGCCATATCATAGCTATTGTGAATTGTGCTGCAAAGAATGTAGGGGTACAGATAACTCTATCATATACTGATTTCTTTTGGTTTGGGTAAATTACCAGGAGTAGGATGGCTGGATCATATGGTAGGTTTATATTCAGATAACAGGTATCTCCATACTGTCTTCCACAGTGGTTGTACCTGTTTACATTCCCACCAACAGTGGACCAGGGTACCTTTTTTCCCACATCCTCGCCAGCATTTGTTGTTTGTTGATTTCTGTATGAGAGTCATTAAATAAGGGTGAGGGGAATTTTCCTTGTGGTTTTGAATTCTATTTCCCTGACGGCTAGTGATCCTGAGCATTTTTTGCAAGTGTCTGTTGGCCATTTGAATTTCCTCTGTTGAAAAATGCCTGTTAAAGTCCTTTGCCCATTTCTTAACTGGACTGTTTGATTTGTTGGTGGTGAATTTCTTGAGCTCTTTATAGATTTTAAATGTAAACCCTTCACCAGTTTCATAGTTTGCAAATATTTTCTCCCATTCTGCTGATTGCCTCTTCACTTTGCTGAGTGTTTCTTTTGCATTGCAGAAGGTCCTCAGCTTGGTATAATCCCATTCGTCAATTTTGGTTGTGATTGCCTGCACTTCTGAGGTCTTCTCAAAGAAGGATTTGCCTTTGCCAATGTCTTGCATAGTTTTCCCAATGTCTCTAATTATTTGATGGTATCTGGTTGTAGATTTAGCTCTTTAATCCATTTTTAGTGGATTTTTGTGTAAGGTGTGAGGTAGGTGTCTAATTTTATACTTCAACATGTGAAGATCCAGTTTGTGGATTGATTGGATACATGGATTGATTTCTGGGGTCTATTCTGTTCCATTGCTTTACAAATCCGTTTTTCTGCCAATGCCAGGCTATTTTGATTATAACCACCCTCTAGGATGTCTTGAAATCTGGTATTGTGATGCCTCCAGCTTTGTTTTTGTTGTCTAAGATTGCTTTAACTATTTGAGATCTCTTGTGTTGCTATATGAATTTTAGAATCATTTTTTCTATATCTGCAAAAAATGTGATTGGTATTTTGATAGGTATTGCATTCAATCTGTAAATTGCTTTTGGTAGTATGGTCATTTTGATGATATTGAATCTTGTAATCCATGAGCATGGAAGATTTTTCCATTTTTTATTATCTTCTTCTATTTCTTCAGTGTTTGGTAATTTCACTGCAGAGCTCTTTGACTTCCTTGGTTAAATTTATTCCAAGATATTTGATTATTTTAGGAGCTACTGTAAATGGGACTGATCTTAAAAGTTCTTTCTCAGCCATGACATTGTCTGTGTATACAAAGGCTACTGTTTTTCAGTGAAGTCTTTTGAATCCCCTATATATAGTATCATGCTATCTACAAAATAGGAATAGTTTGATTTCCTCCTTCCCAATTTGTATTCCTTTGATTTCTTTTACTTTCCTGATGGCTCTGGTTAAAACTTTCAGGACAATATTAAATAGAAACGATGACAGTGGCATCTGTGTCTGGTTCTGGATCTTAGGGGGAATGTTTCCATCTCTTCCCTATTCAATAGAATGCTGGCCATGGGTTTGTCATAAATTGCCTTGATTGTGTTGAAGAATGTTCCTTCAACACCCAATTTGCTTATGATTTCATAATGAAAGGATGTGATATTTTATCCAAAGCTTTCTCTCAATAGATTGAATCTATTGAGATAATACGTTTTTTGTTGTTCAGTTTGTTAGTGATATGTATCACATTGATTTGCAAATGTTGAACCATCCCTGCATACCAGGGATAAATCCCACTTGGTCTGGTTGAATGATCTTTCTGATGTATTGTTGGATTCAATTAGCTAATAATTTTTGAACATTTTTGCATCTATGATCATAACGGATATTGGTCTATAGTTCTCTTTCTCTGTTGCATCTTTTTCTGGCTGGAGAATTAATGTAATACAGGTTTCATAGAAAGAGTTTGGAAGGATCCCCTCCCTTTCAATTGTTTTGACTAGCTTGAGAATAATTGGAATTAGTTCTTCTTTAAATGTCTGGTAGAATTCAGCAGTGAAGTCATCTAGTCCTGAGCTTTTCTTTGTTGGGAGGGTCTTTATTACTGATTCTATCTCTATCTTGATTATTGGTCTGTTTATGTTTCTATGTCTTCATGACTCCATTTTGGTAGATTGTATGTCTAGGAATCTATCCATTTCTTCTAGGTTTCCCAATTTGTTGGCAAAAGCTCTTTGTAGTAATTCCTTATTATTCTTTTCTATTTCTGTGTTATCTGTGGTTACATTTACATTTCCTTATTGATTTGGGTCCCCCTCCCCACAATTTTTTTTGGTTAGTTGCACCAATGGTTTATCAATTTTTAATTTTTTTCAAAAAAAGCTCTTTGTTTCACTGATATTTTTGTTTCAATTTTGTTTATTCTCTAATTTTAATTATCTCTTCCTACTACTAATTTTGTGTTTGGTTTGTTGCTGTTTTTTAGGTCCTTGAGATGCACTGATAGCTCATTTATTTGGTACCTTTCTAATTGCTTCATGGAGATACTGATTGCTATAGGTTTTCCTCTTAACACTGTTCTTGCATGGATGCCAAGATGGCTGATTAGGGAGCAACATGTTGTGCTGGGCTAAGGATAGACAGTGAAGAGAAAAGTATAAGAAGTATACTCTCAGGGGATAATTGGAGAGAAAACTGCACTGGAAGTCCTGTGGGAGGAGGAGGAAAGCCACAGACCTGTGTGGAGGGTGCAAATGTGAGCAGGAGCAGGAGCACAGCTGCAGTGGCAGAGAGCCAGAGTGGGCAGCAGTTTGGAGATGGAGGTGAGGCCAGACTGCAGCAACCTGTGCTGAAATTGCCAGAAAGAGAGGATGGTATGGGTCCAGACTGGACCCTGGGGACTGGTGGTTGCTGGTGTTTGTCTACAGATCTAGTGGAAGTGGAAGAGGCACATTTATCTTGACCCAACTTCCCCACAACAGCACTTGCTGCCCAGCTAATTTTCAGCTAGGACAGCAGCTACGGAAGCCTTTATGTGCACACACCACACAGCAGCTGACTGAGATGGGATGCCTGATTGACAGTGCTGGTGGCAGTGGTGGGCAGGCAGCAACATTTGGCCAGTGGCCCTTGTGTATGCTTATGATCCAGAGACTCTAGCGCAGGGAACGGTCCGCAGTCTCCACTGACTTCGAGCCTGGCTGAGAGGTGCTGGGCACCACTTGGGACTGTGGGCCGCTTACAGCCTCCCAGAGTCAGTGCCTAGGCAGAGCTGTCATGGGGAACATCTGTCTCTGCTGAATAGACAGGCTGGAAAGGCAGACTGAAACCTCTGGAAACTGTGACTGTGAAAGCTTTGGGTGCTGAGTCTTTTGGGACTCAGTGGTTACAAGAGAAGGCGCAGGGTGTAGCTTGGTATTGAGAGCTACCATGCCCAACTTGGTTGTTGCCCTGGATACTTGTCCCACTCTGCAGCACTGACCAGAGCTCGCTGGCCACACCCACACACAGCTCTTGGCAGTCACTGAAAGTGCAGATGTTTCACTAAGCCACGGAGCACAGCTCAAAGATAAGAGCCATCAGAGGAAAACAAAAACCAACTCCACAAATGCCTAAAAACAAATGCAGAAGTTCAAGAAATAAGAATATGGAAGATACCAGGACCTCCAACAAGGAACACAACAATGATTCAGTATTGGAATGTGAAGATGAAGAGACCGCAGAAATTCCAGAAACAGAATTCAAAAATTAATCATAGGATCTCTCCAAAGCAGTCAGAAGCAAATCCATGAACTAAAGAAAACCACACATGACATGAATAGAAATTTTTCCCATGAAATTGAGATTTTAAAGAGAAATCAAAATGAAATATTAGAAAGGAAGAATTCCATAGATCAAATAAAAAATGCAATCAAAAATGTTAACAGCAGCCTCGGTGATGCAGAAGAAAGAATATCCTAACTACAAGACACATCTTTGGAAATTTTATAGTTAGATAAAAAAAAAAAAACAGTGCTAGAGATTTATGGGATACTATCAAATGACCTAACATACAGGTCATAGGAGTTCCTGAAGGTGTGGAAAGACAGAATGGATTAGAAGGCCTATTTAGTGAAATAATTACAGTAGCTCTCTTTTGTCACCAGCACTTCCAGTTTAGATCTGTACTGTCTGTATTCTGTGGCTGCCAGATTTCCTCTGAAATGACTTGGTATTTCCACCCAGTACTGAGAGCACTGAATCCACAGGACTCAACCTGGATTCAGAAAAGAGAAGAAAGATTTAAATGTAGTGCAATTATCATGCTGTTCTTGTTGCCCAAACGTGAGCTTCAATCAGGAGTTGAAAAGCATACTATGTTCTGTCATGATGACCTTGGCAACTGTCATCTATAGTTTAGGTCTGTGTTGTCCAATATGGTAGCCACTGGCCACAATAGGTATTGGAAATCTAACATGTGGCTAAACCAAATTGAGAGGTTCCTTCAGTATTGAACATAAAATAGATTTCAAAGACTTAGAAAGAATGTAAACTAACCTATTAATATTTTCTAATGCTGATTACAAGCTGAAATGATAAATTTCTGGATTGACTGAATTAAGTGAAACTGTATTCTTAATATTAATTTCATCCATTTGGTTTTACTTTTTATTAAAATTACACATATGACCATTATTATACTCTATGAGAAGACTGTTGTGAACATGCAGAGATTTACATCCTATAATTTTCAGGGTGGAATCTGAGCTTTCTACAGTACATTATAGCATTCAGGGATTTTATGGTCGATTGTCTAACCTTTTTCTCCAGCATGAACATCTGCTTCTTCCTTATGTGTAGCAGATACTCTATTCAAACCAGAGAATACATTGAGCATCAAATACACTATGGTTTTTGATATGTCTACATTTCAGAGAATTTCTTTTTTCTGGAGATATTCTTCTATTTAGCTAATTTCTGGCAGAAACTTAGCAGAGTTTGAAAAATTCTCAAATTCTCTGGAGCTGAATAGGGATCTTCTTCTGTGTTCTCATGCCTCATCCCCATGCCAATGTTCACTTTTTTGTGTATTGTAATTATTTATTTAGTTGACTCCCCAAGAGATTGTGAGCGAATAGAAAACACATGGGTTGCATCTTAATTATGCTTTTATCTCCAGATACTAGGCAGCCTAAGTAATTATTGAAAAAATGAATTTTAGAAAAGAACATTAAACTTTTATTAGTAAATCATGATTGACATATAATATGAATCAAGTTGTACATGGCCACTCTGGTATCGAAGTTACTCTGTGTATTCTGTGACCCAGAGGACTGAGAGAAAAAAATGACATATCGTGAGGGACAGCACAGTGGCAAGTGTCATGGACCATGTGAGGGACTGTGTTTGAAACCAGATTTTTCAATTTATCAACTGTTGAGAAATCACTAACTTTCTTTGTGAATTTGTCTCCTCAATTATAAAGTGATGTATAAGCTAAGATTCCTTAAAGAGTATGATTTTATTTCTGCTTCCTATATCCTTTTATTACATTATAATAAAGAACAGTTTAGCCATTTCCTTCATTTCCTAAGTGCTTTGAATTCCATTTCTCAACATATATCCTGAACCCTGTTAATAATTCTTAAGCTAAGTTTGCATGATAAATTTGAATACGTTTCAAGAGTCAGAAACTATTAAGCACTAACTTGTCTGTATTGGTATCTAGTAATATGTCACTGTTACCATGAGGTGGCAAAAACAGACAATGGCTTAAGTACTTGGGTTCCTGCCAAGCATGTGGGAGACTTAGATTGAGATATGGGCTCCAGCCTTTGGCCTGACTCAGTCCCAACTGTTGCAAACTTTGGAAAATGAACCAACAGATGGGGCATCTATTTCTCTGTCTCTCTCTTTCCCCCTCTCTCTGATCTCTGCTTTTCCTATACAATAAGTAAACAAAAAAATTAAAGAAAATGGGGCCGGTATTTGACAAAATAAGATGCTGCTTGGAATGCCTGTATTCCATATTAGGGCTCCTATTTTAACTCTAGGCTCTGTTTCTGATTCTAGCTTTCTGCAACATGCACCCTGGAAAGTCACAAATGATGTATCAAGATGTTGGATTCCAATTTAGTCCCAGGTTCCTGACTTCAGCTTGGCCTATATCTGGCTGTAGTGGGCTTTTGGAGAATGAACCAGCAGATGTTAGACTGACTCTCTTTCTCTCCCCTCCCCTCTGTGTGTGTGTGTGTGTGTGTGTGTGTGTATCCCTGTCTCTCTCTCCCCTTCCCTTCCTTCATATTGTATACCTATCACTCAAATAAAATTAAAATAAGTAAATTAAAAGTAAAAAAAGAAAGAAAAATTAGAAGTGTGTAATTATTTAACTAAACTTAATTCATTCATGTTTCTATTCTACCATTATTTCCTAGACTTTGTATCATGTGTTAGTTGATTTTTTGAGATAATCCACCCTTCATAAGAACAGTTGCATTTGATATTTTAAATGGACTCTCATCAATTTGTATAAAGACCTCCATAACTGCAGTAACTTTCCACCACATGTAAGACTTGCATTTTTCCTATATGTGTCAAAACAAGAAAGAAAAAAATTCATGAAATATAATTAAACTTTTGCTTATAATCACTGGAAACCGTAGGAGGGGGTAGAGGGTGTACACTTTTTGCATATCAAATTTACCAGTCTTTGTTCTTTAAAATATAAAATAAACCTAACCCAGAAGCTTCTACACTAGAATAGGACAGAAGTCCTTGGCATGAGGCCAGAAAAGTGGTGATTTTATCTCTCTTTGGAACAAAGTCAAATTTCAATCGTTATTATCTTGACTCCAGGTTTCATATATTCATATATATGCCACTAAAACTCTTTCTTAATATCTGAACAAGGAAGCGGTGGGTGGAGGAAGGCATACCCAGCTTGCTAGTTTCTTAAACTTGGATCATTTCCATGGATCCCAGATGCAATACTTTTAAGAAGAATAGGTTCTCTCTCAGTCTATAATCACACATTTACTCAACCGAATTTTAAAATATGTCCACTTCAAGCCAAGGATAGAGGTCTTCAGAAAGAATAAACCCTATTGACATCTTAACCTTGGACTTCTCTTTTCCATGACTGTGAAGTAAATACCTGTTGTTTAAGCCACCCAGTTTATAATTTTTGTTGTGGCAACTCAAGTGAATATAAGCCTTTGCAGCTCATTAAAACTTCCTGTAACAAAAGGTACCCAAATTCTTAGGCAAGAGGAAACAATACAATTTTGTTGTCAGAGGGATCACGATATCTGGAAGAGACACTATCCTTCTGAGACTGAATTTGATCCTCACACCTGCAAATATCCTAGATAGCTGACCATGATAAGTTATTTAAATGTCTCTGAGTTTCTTTTGTTTAATTAAACCAGATAGAATAGGACAATCACCAGGTCAATGTCTGGTTGATTTCTATCTTAGCCCTATCACCACTTCTTCTCCCTAATAGGCAGTCATAAAACACACCTTAGTAGAAGGAATCTGAAGATAGATTAATTTGAATCTCACTTGAACCAATCAAACCTGGATTCAAATCCTGATTCTGTAACCTACCACTATGGTGTTTGAGCAAGTCAGCTAACTTTTCCAAGCCTTTGTTTCCTCACCTACAAAATGTTTATTAGGTGATTTTGAGCATTAAATGTGACTTTGCATTGGAAATGCCTAGAATAGAGCCAACATGTACAAAAAGGTTCAACAAGTGTTTCTGTTATTCCTCAAACAGGTTTTTAAATGTTCTTGTTCTATTAACTTCTTGGATGCCAGTGTTTGCTATGACTGTCTGTGACCCACTCTTCTTGACATGTTGCTCCTCTACTTTCCCCACCATGTTGCTCCTCTACTGTCAATGGTTAGTTACCACCTATGCTCCCTATTTACATCTCCACTTAAGATAAATGGCAAATGTTAATTCAACTCTGACCAAGGGTTCTTCCTAGAATCTAAAACTAAACCTTCTGGTTACATATGGTGGTGTACTGCACATTCTGTAGTGTTGTTAAAATGTAACATTTTAGTGTTTCTTATAAACAGGATCCCTATCCCAGTCCCCCATGTAAGCACCTCACAAAACAAATTAGAACAGACATAACCTCTGTCATCAGGGATCTTAATAGCTAAAGCATCTTGATTGGATTCACCCAGTGTTTTAATAAAATCACTCATGGTCCAATTCTCCTGTCCTCATTTTGCTGCTGCTAAAATCCCAGGGTAGTACCAAAGTGCTGGATTTTCTCACTCTGCTGCACTAATGTCTGTTGTTTTCCCCACACTCAAATCCTTTAATCATACCTTTGGGATACTGGAGAGTAGTAAAGCATTTGGGATTACCTAACACAAAGGAGTAGCAAGTTATCCTCCTAAGCCCAGGGAAGCTGCCAGTATGGCTTGTTTTCTCTTTACTCATAATATCTTTGATTGTGCCCAAACCTCAGGGGGCAGTTCTGCCTGAGAAAAATCCCAGAAATGGAAATTCTATCTATTCCTAACTCTGTGAATCTGTTCTAAGAACACTGCAAGGATTTGGGACTATGTTGGGTCATGAGAGGAATTGTAGATCAGCTACGAAAAATTCAAATGACCATGGTTGTGCCTTGAGTTTAACAAGAATTCATTCTAGTCAGTACCTGGTACCTGTCCAGTTTCCAGGAAGTCACTCAGTGAAAAATATCTGCAAAAATCCTTTCCCTAGAGATAGGTTTCCTTTCTCTGTCTCCATTTGTCTCTCACGGATATCTCATCTACAAACCTACACATCATTTACAAATCATAAAAAGTAAAATTTAAAACATGTATGCTATAATAGTTAACACTTATTAACATGTACTTTTACTTTAGATTGATGGTGTCTCAGCCCATGGCTTCAGTGATTTACCAAAGGGGTGAATTATTACCTAGATTGCTCATTAGGTTTTTTGTTTGGAATTTTCAAACTCAGGGTGATTTAGAGAATCTCTTCATTCTCTGGGGGAAAAAAAAGTGAGCCGGGACTGGCATTGTGGCACAGCAGGTTAAGCCACTGCCTGTGACTCTGGCATCCCATAGGAATGCCAGCTCAAATCCTTGGGCTTCTGCCACTACATGGGAGACCTGAATGGAGTTCCAGGCTCCTGGATTCCACCTAGTCCAGCCGTGGCTGCTGCAAGCAGCTGGGAAGTGAACCAGCAAATGGAGGATCTCTCTGTCTCTCCCTTTCTCTCTATAACTCTGCCTTTCAAATAAATAAAGTTACTCTTTAAAAAAAGTGATACAAAAAGTAGTCATCAGCCATGATGACTCATGAGGAGAGAAATGAATGGAAAGAATGCTGCCTCCATGAAAAAGCAGTCTGGCTAATAGGCAGAGGCGTGGCTATCTCAGGATCAGGTCCACAGTTGTATTTGTCATTTGCCCCTACCACAACCCTGGTTTTCATGATTACAAAAGTAAGTAATACTCATTTTTACTTGATTTTTATTTCTATTACTTACAATTATGTAGTCCCATTCCTATAATGAAAAAAAAAAAAAACAATGTAGAAGAAGGATAATTCCATAGAGATTTTAGAACTTTAGTTAGTTCTAAATAAAGGACAGAGAAGCAGAAACATTTCAGTAGATGAGGGAGAATTCCATACCCTGTATGAAGTAAAGGGAAGAGAGAGTTGATATGGATTATGTTTGTACTTGTCATCAGACATTTTTGAACTCTAGGATCCATATGAGTATGCAATGGAAGAAAGCATGAACATGGCAGAGAAGTTTCAAAGCCAGATAGTTTTAAGCAGATAATACAACAGACAATAAAGCGATTTTTTATCTGAAGCAGGAAAGTTACAGAGTAAACATCACATTCTGAAATATCAATCTGGCAGTAGTCTGCATGTGTGATTGGAGGCAAGAATGGAATGAGACGGATCCTGTGAGCTGCTACTGAAGGAATCCAGTTGTGGGATAATGAGAGCTTTAAATTTGACACAGACAACAGAAATGGAGAAAGATTTAATAATAAAGGCAATTCTCCGGCGCCGTGGCTCAACAGGCTAATCCTCCGCCTTGCGGCGCCAGCACACCGGGTTCTAGTCCCAGTTGGGGCGCCAGATTCTGTCCCGGTTGCCCCTCTTCCAGGCCAGCTCTCTGCTGTGGCCCAGGAGTGCAGTGGAGGATGGCCCAGGTGCTTGGGCCCTGCACCCCATGGGAGACCAGGGAAAAGCACCTAGCACCTGGCTCCTGCCATCGGATGAGCGCGGTGCACCGGCCGCAGTGCGTCGACCGTGGCGGCCATTGGAGGGTGAACCAATGGCAAAGGAAGACCTTTCTCTCTGTCTTTCTCTCTCTCACTGTCCACTCTGCCTGTCAAAAATAAAAAAAAAAAAAATAAAGGCAATTCTAAGAAACACACACAGTATTTGGAATTATGTTTAACCTAGGAGTAGGTGATACATAAAAAGAGAATGAGGTTAGGATGATTCCATAGCTCATGATCTGACAGATTAACTAACAGATGGAAGAGTTCATCAGTGGAGCTGGTGTTTGGTAAAGATCATGTTTTCCATTGTGGGCTCATAGATTACCATGAAGAATCCATATATAAGTGCTTCCAACTCAAATCTTAAAATCTAACTGAAGAGTTTCAGGAAAGGTATGGGCAGGAGGGGACTTCACACGTAGAGGGCAGAGGTAAGGCATGCAAGTGAGGGAAGAGAAATAATAGAGAGCTTATGTCAGACTTTTGTTCAGAGAGGAGCAAATGACTATTGAAACCAATAATCATTGATAAAATAATTGATAACAATTAAATTAGGCATATCATTACCTATCACTGACAGCCATACATTAATCATCCTTAATACATAGACTTGCTAAATGTTTAGAACATTCCAGTAAGGTAGGTTTCAAAAATTGTCTCAATTTCCAGATAAGAAAAGTTAAGCAGGGGAGTTAAACAATTTTCCTAAAGTTATCTACCCGGTAGAGGAATGGGCTACAAGGACTTGAAGCCAGTTCTCATGCCAGGCTTTTACAAATAAGCCGGTGCTTTGTGCGGAAAGGGAAAGCATGGTCACTGGCACAGGCACAATCAGAAACAGTCTTCCACATGTATCTAAGGAGGAGAATGCCATGAAGGAAAGGTGCTCTGCAGCACCAAGGGCCACACTGAAAACAAAGAAGTCTAGGACTGTGAGAAGCCTCCAGAGAACTGTCTCAGCAAAGCAGCGAGCACAGATCAGACGACAAGTTGTAAGGATGAACAAGAAGTCCAAAGAGTACTTGTGGTTTTCAGATTGTAGTAATTGAAAGTGAAAGGAAAAAGTGAAGCAACATATGTCAGAGAAATCTGTATTCTCAAAGAAAGGACTGGCATATCTGGCAACTTACATTCATATGATATTTTCATTCTTTGGAGTCCTATAAAAACTATTTACTGAAACACATTTGAAGAAGCTAAATGAATGGCTATAATTTTAAACTAAATGATTTCAATTGCATTTTCCTTGGCTGTTAAATATACTGTAACTTCATAATAACCTTAAGAGAACATACTAAAGATGCTTATTCTCTCTATATAGAGGAAGACAATAAAGTTGTGAAGACAGCAGTAACTTGCTAAAGCTTATAAATCTAAAGAATACTACAGATAGAAACTAAGCTGTTGGAATTTGCTGAACATTTTTTCCATTACACCATACAGAAACTTATGGATGCAATTACCATTTTGCTATTAGGAAAATCTACATTTTCATTTAGAAGAAAAATGAGAACAGAAAAGAAGAAATTAACATTATTTAGCACAGTCCAGGTGTTCCTGGAAATCTTCGTGAGACTAATGGGAGCTACATGTTCCAGAAGCTATCATAGCATCACATATGCAAACAGTAATTGGAAATGACATTAATAGCCAGGGAAGAATAGCATATCACAATACAGGAAACAATGCACTAACACAGTCCAATGTGATAAATTCAGTCATCTAAGAATTATAATACAGCAACATGTGGCAATTCAAGGATGATTTAAAATTTACATTTTACCCATGTGAGTTTTCCAAAATGTAAATTCTTAATAATTTAAGGTGAAGTGGTAATTTTTTTCCTCCTTGAAGATTTCTAGTTTTTAAATGAGAGTAGAATTTATCAAATAATGTTATATGTTAATTATGTTATTAATGAAAGCAAAGTAGATAATACACAATACTTTAAGCAAATTAGGTGTATATTTATAGGAAAGTGAATGTTACTATAGTGCTTTAATATAAGAGTTATGTGAAAGGGATGTTCTCTCACTCTAATATGTAAAGGCTTAGTGCAGGAGAGGTAGATTTTTTTTTTGAAAAAATGCGAAAGAGGAATGGGAATACTGTAGATTTTATATGGGTCTTAGTCATTTTTGTCATGGATTCCTTTGACAGTCTGGTTAAATCTATAAACTTTTTAAAATAATTTATTTTAATGGCATAAATTTAAAAATATAGAATTGTAAGTATATTCAGATGCACTTATCAGAATAATTTTAACAGATTTGAAATGATGATAAGTCTAATAAGTACTTAAATTTTAAGTGATAACTATAAATAATATTTAAATATATCTAAAATAGCTGTAATTTATTATAAAAATATCCGATTTTTATTAGTGACAAAGTCTCTGGTATTGCTAATATAACTGTGGCTTGTTGTCTATATTTCTTACTAAAGAAAATGTTAAAATAAAATGCTTTCATTTAGAGTTTAATGAAGCATGCATACTTTATATATACAATATATGTATATGTAAATATATGTAGACATGGTTTAATAAACATGTGTACTTTTATCTAACAAAAATTATGAATGCCTGGAATTTGAGTATAGAAAGGAAAAGTAGAACTATTTATTGGTAGAACAACTAATGAAAGACTGAGAAGAATGTAATTGTCTAAATGGAGCTTCCTAATTTATCTACTGTATTCTTTTAATGTCAACCCTCTCCACTATACCTACTAACAAATCTTCAGGAAAGTGTATAGTCCTCAATAATGTTTTACACTGAAGATTCTGAGGAAAGTTAAATGAAAATAACTGTTGTTATTCTGAAATACATATGCCAACAAATAATATACATCCCAATTAATGTCATAGGAATAATTGCCAGTTCTCAAAATTGACTGCACCTTCTGGGGGGGTTCATGGGAAATAAACTCTGTTTAATGAACCCGAGGTTACTATATCTATGCATCAAATAGTTAAGTCAGTATTTTAATGAAGAAAAATTTTTATCCAGATCACAGAGCAAAGAGAAAAAAAATGAACAGAACCTAAGGGTTATGTGGAACACTATTGAAAATTCTAACATTCATTTTAATTGAGTTCCAGAGTAGGCATAAAAAGTGGTGGAGAAAAATATTTGCATAAAAAATGGCCAAAAAGCTTAATTTGGCAGATAACATGGACTCTATAAAGCCAGGAAACATCAACCATAATAAACCAAAGAAAATAATGTCCACAACATCATAAACAAACTGCTGGAGACCAATAAAAGAAAAAGTAGAAAACAATAGCACATTACCTAAACAGAAATATGAATTTGAATTTTGCATTTCTCATCAAAAACCTTGGAAGTTAGACAGTTGAACAACTTCAAAATCCTGATAGAACTATAAAACTGGAATTCTTTATCCAGAAAATAAACCATTCAATATGACAATAAGTATATCCTTATGTGAAGGAAAATTAAGAGTTTTTACTTGCCAATAACCCTGTGCTAAAGGAAATGTTGAAAGAAGCTCTTTGGGCTGAAAGAAAATGTTGCAGAAGGAAATTTAGAGCTCAGGAATTAAGAAAGAGCTAGAGGGGCTGGCGCTGTGGCGTAGCGGGTAAAGTCACAGCCTGCAATGCCAGCATCACATATGGGTGCCAGTTCGAGACTCAGCTGTTCCACTTCTGATCCAGCTCTCTGCTGTGGCCTGGGAAAGCAGTACAAGAAGCCGCAAGTGCTTGGGCCCCTGCACCCCTGTGGGAGCAGGAAGCTCCTGGCTCCTGGCTTCAGATCAGCTCAGCTCTGGCTGTTGTGGCCATTTGGGGGAGTGAACCAGCAGATGGAAGACTTCTCTCTCTCTCTGCCTTTGCCTCTGCCTCTCTGTAACTCTTCCTTTCAAATATATATATATATATATATATTATATAATATATATATATGTATGTGTGTATATATATATATATATATATATATATATATATATATAAACACCTACAGGAATGTTAAGGAGCCAGTGCTGTGTCTTAGCAGATAAAGCTATCTGTGGTGCCAGCATTCCATATGGACACTGGTTTGGGTCCGGCCCACTCCACTTCTGATTTATATCCTTGCTACTGTGCCTGGGGAAACAGTGGAAGATGGCCCAAGTACGTGGACCCTAATCCACATGGAGACCCAAGGGAAGCTCCTGGCTCCTGGCTTCAGATCCGCCCAGCACTGGCAGTTGCGCCCATTTGGGGAGTGAACCAGAGGATAGAAGATCTCTCTGTATATCTCTCTATCTCTTTCTTCTCTATGTAACTACCTTTCAAATAAATAAATTTTAAAATAAAGAGGAGTGTACGTTTTACCTGAGGTGGTATTATAATATTCTGAGTAAACTATGAAAGGAGATATGTACATTATATAATATAAAGAGCAATATCTAAAATTATATTAATAAATAGAATACAAAGTGAGTATACAAATTAAAATGTAATACAAAATTTTAAAAAGTCAGAAAATGAAGAACGTAGGGACCACAATGATAACAACAAAATACTTAGAGATATAAAGTAATACAATTACTTGTATAAATTGACAGTTAATTACATTCAATGTCAATGATCAAACACATCATTTAAAAGACAAGGCACTGCTAGATCAGATTTTTTTTAAAGACTCAAATATGGTATCTGTAAGAAACCTACTTTAAATAAAATGACACAAGTGAGACAAAAGCAAAAGGAATTATACATTTACATATATCAGATATGCAATGATTATATATATATTCACACATATAATAAAGAAAAGGAATGACTATACACACATATATGTATATATAGTACAATGTTAATCAAAATAAAGCTGCACTGATTATATTGATATCAGGGTATATATATTCAGAATTATTCATAAGGATAAAAGCAGACATTGCTTTACATTAAAAGGGATAATCAAACTTATCAATTCCTCGGACAGCATTTACCTTCACAGCTAAGATATCCAAGTCCCATATCAGAATATTTGGGGGCTAAATACAGCTCTGGCCCCTGATCCCAGCTTCCTGCTAATGCAGACCGTGGTAGGCAATGAGGATGGCTCATATGGCTGGATTCCTGTTTCCTTCTATGGGTGAGACACGGATTTTGAGTTGCCAGCTCCTGACTTCAATCAGGACCAGCTATAGATATTGTAGACATCTGGGGAATGACCCAGCAGACAGGAAACCTACCTGCCTGGTTGCCTACTCCCATCTCTCTGTCTTTTTTTTCCTCTCAAAGAAATTTTAAAAAATTAATTATATGTGTGTTTAATCAATTCTAGGTGTGTTTACATCTAAAGAAATAGATTCAGAATGCATGATACAAGGAGGAATATGAAAGCTCAATTATAACTACAGATGTCAAAGTCCTTCTCCCAGTAATAGATTGATCATGTAGGGAATCAACAAAAGTATCAAGCTTTTTAAACTTTCAATCAGCTTGACCTAATTGATATTTCAGAACAATCCATTCAACCAGAGTTAAATACACAGGCTTTCTACATTCACTGGCCTAAAGTTATACCTATCAAGACAACATTGGTGGGGCCAGAGCTGTGGCGTAGCTGGTAAAGATGCCACCTACAGTGCCAGCATTACATACGGCCACCAGTTTGAGTCCCAGCTGCTCCACTTCTGATCCATCTCTCTGCTAATGCCTGGGAAGGCAAAAGAAGATGGCCCAAGTCTTTGGGCTTCTGCACCCATATGGGAGACCTGGAAGAAGCTCCTGGCTCCTGGCTTCAGATCGGTGCAGCTCTGGTTGTTGCAGCCAACTGAGGAGTGAACCAGCGGATGGATGACCTCTCTACCTCTCTCTCTCTCTCTTTCTCTTTCTCTACATATCCTTCTCTCTCTGTGTAACTCTGATTTTCAAATAAATAAATGAATCTTTTTTTAAAAAAAAGACAATATTGGTGAAATTACAGACATGTAGACCAATGCAATAGAAGAGATAGTTGAGAAATAGACCCACAGAAATATGATAAATTGACACGGGTACAATGTGATTTAAAGGAGGAAGGGTAGAATTTTAACAAATGATTCTGGAACAACTGGGCATCCATATGTAAAGAAACAGGTTTGAACCCAAACCTCATATTTATTACAAATTAACTCTAAATAAATCACAGCCATAAATGTAAAACCAAAACTATAACTCTAAAAATAAGGAGAGTGTCTTTGTAACTTTTGATAGACCAATAATTCTCAGATATACCAAAACTTGGTTCATAACCTTGACATCTTTGACTTAAACAAAATGAAACACTTTAGATCTGTGCAAGATATTCTCAGAGTTAAAAAATAAATATTTTTAAAAAAAATTAGGCCAAATAATTTTAATTCATGCTTTATAAAATAAGATATATCAATGACAAATTAACACATACAAAGAAGCTCAACATCCTTAGTCATTGGAAGAATCCAAATTAAAAGCCCTGAGATACTGTAAGAGAAGACTTAGACTAAAATCATAGGAAAAAGAAAAACGAGCATGTGCAAGCCAAGATGCAAAGCAATAGCAGCTCTCACATATTGCTAGCAAGAATACAAAATTATACAGCTCCTTGAGAAACAGATTTGGTAGTTTTTCACTACCCAGCAACATCACTCTATCATTTTTCTAACAAAAAGTACTATTGATACACAAGAAAAAATGTACAAGATGTTTACTTACATCAGATATATAAAATTGCAAAACTTGGAAGTAGCACAAATCTTCTTCAATATAACAGATGAATTGTTAGGAAGAACTGTAAAGCAGAACACTTAGCACAAGTTATCAACCTCATGGGAGGATTCTAAATGTTTTTGCCCATTGCACCCAAGAATAGGAAATTTCAAGAGAAGCACAACGCAGTCAAGCTTCGGATGGAATATGTTTTAATCACATAGTGCAGAACGGAACACAATGAGCTGTAAAAGGGTGTGTTTGGTTTCCAGCTGCCAGCAGTGCACTCTCAGCTGCTAAAGCACATTCTTCTAGTGCCACAGTAGAAGGACTCTGTTCTCTCCTTACAGCAGACAGATGCTGGCATTTGGGGTTAGCTAGGTGTCAAACAATATCAAATACTTAAGCAGAAAAAGAAACATACATCATGCTTGCAAAAGAAAATAAGCCACTGTGTAAAATGATAAACCTCACACATATCATGTGGGTTCTTTATTGTCTGGTCAGAATGTGGTCCGGGTTCAAAGTTTACTCAGTGCCCAAATACAGGTTGAAAGACTGTACCTATGAGATTGCCTTTCCCAGCATGAACGGGTTAATACACTTTAGTGCTTTGGTAAAATGGAATACAACTCAACAACAAAAAGAAATCAACTTTGTGCAGTCACTTGGATAAATATTAAATCTAATATGCTAAATGAAAGTAATCGTATTTAAAATGCTTAGTGATACATGATTCCATCCAGGATTTTCTGAAAAAAGCAAGTTGTAGGAATAGAAATCAGATCAATTGTTGTGAAATATGGAGGAAGAGGTTGACCACAAATTAAATTAGAACATTTTGGGCATAAATTGATGAAACCTCTGTACCTTGATTTTGGTAATGGGGATATGTGTATTTGGCAAAAGTAACAAACAGTAAATTTTATCAAAATGGGTGAACTTGGATATAGACTTAGACATCAGAATAGAATAAAAAATTAAAAATGTAAATAAAATATATACACTGAGGATAATTTTTCCATTAAGTACTTAACTCATAAATATGCCTAACAAAAGAAATATATAAATATGAGCATAATAAAAGGGATCAAAAGGGGAAACTGAATAGAGTTGCTTGGATTTAATTTACAGTTTCAGCTCCTGATTTCAGCTTTCTACAAATGCAGCAGAGATGGCCCAAATAGTTTGGTTCCTGCCAGACACCAATAAGCAACCTAGACTTTAGTACCCAGCTCCTGGATTCAGCACCAGCCCAGCCCAGCCCTAGACATTGCAGGTATTGGGTGAGTGAATTAGCAATTAAAATCTCTTGTTATTTGATTCCCAAATAAATATAAAAATAATATATATATATATATATTTCTGTTAAGAACAACACAAACTGGTAGAAAACATCTGACAAAAGACCCATACGTAGAAAATAGAAAATATTCTCAAAACTCAACAATCAGAAAACAATTTAATTTTGAATTGGCAAAAATTTTAAATATACATACTATGAAGAGTTTAAGTCTTCAGAAGTTGGTACTATTAGTTAATGATAAAAGCATGGCTTTACTAGTAAAAAAAAAAAAAAGACAATGAAAAATAACAAACTCCTAAAGATAAGTCTAGAGTAATAAGTAAATATAAGGAAAATGCATTCAGATTTAATATAGTCCTTGTTATAAATTCATTTGTAACTAGTCTTTCCTATCTTCAAGATTTTAGCAGTATTTTCCCACAATATGAACTCCCCTGCTATATATGCTGTTTGAAACATATCAATAATGCTAAAGTTGACGAGCTTTAGAATTAGCAAGACCTCACAAAATATTTTTTGCAAAAGAAGGCATTTTCTTTATTTTCTGCCTTATAATTTTAACTCATCCTGAAAGACATAGGTGAAAATTATTTCCTTTGTATGGAAGGAAAATAGACTTTTAAATCTCCGTATGAGTCTCCCACATGGGTGACAGAGACCCAATTACTCAACCCATCATCTATTGCCTCCCAGAATGTGCATTAGCAGAAAGCTGGATCAGAAGTAGAACTTGACAGCAGGCACTCAGACTTGGGATGTGGGTATTTCAAGTGGCAGCATAGCCCACTGCTAAACACCCTCCTATAGCCTCCTGTTTTGGAATGAGCTTGAATAGTCTCCTAGGGATGCCTAACAAAATATCAGAATCCAAGCGGTTTAGAAAAACAGAAAAAATACCTCACAGTTCTAGAGGCTGGAAAACCAAAATGCAGGATGCTGAAACCTGCAGAGTTTCTCCTTTGCTGTTTCTAGGTTCTGATTTTTTTTTTTGAAAAAAATAAATAAAACTGATACAACATTGGCCCAAATCCACAAAAAAAAAGAAGACCTAAATCATTAAAATCAGAGATGAAAATGGAGATGTAACAATGGATATGACAGAAATAAAAACAAATAAAAAGAATCATCTCTAATTAAAATTAGAGAAGAAATGAATAAAATTGAAACAAAAAATACAAAAATCAGTGAAATGAAGAGCTAGTTTTTTGAAAAAATCAATAATATTGATACATCATTGGCCCAATTCACCAAAAAAACAAAGACACAAATCATTGAAATCAGAGATGAAAATGGAGATGTAGTAACAGATACCACAGAAATACAAAAAAATCATCAGAAATTACTACAAAGAGTAATATACCAACAAATTGGAAAATCTAGAGGTGGATAGATTCTTGGACACACACAATTTACTAGAATTGAGTCATGAAACTCTAGAAACCCTAAACAGACCAGTAACTAAGACAGAGACTGAATCAGCAATAAAGAACCTTCCAATAAAGAAAAGTCCAGACTGGTTTCACTGATGAATTCTACCAGACTTTTAAAGAAGGACTAATTTCAATTCTTCTCAACCTTTTCAAAGCATTTGAAAGGGAGTGAATCTTTTCAAACTCCTTCTATGAGTCCAGCATCACCTTAATTCCAAAACTAGAAAAAGATACAACAAAGAAAGAGAACTATACACCAATATCACTGAAGAACATAGATGCAAAAATCTTCAACAGAACACTAGCTAATCAAATCCAACAACACATCAGAAAGATCATTCAACCAGACACCGTGGGATATATCCCATTAACAAATTGAAGAATAAATGCCATATGATTATCTCAATCGATGCAGAGAAAGCATTAAATAAAATGCAACATTGCTTCATAATAAAACCTTTAAGCAAATTGGGTATAGAAGAAACATTCCTCAACACAGTCAAGGCAATTTATGACAATCCAGAGCCAATATCATATTGAATTGGAAAAGTTGGAAGCATTTCCAGTAAGATCTGTAAGCATACAAGGATGCCCACTCTCCCAACTGTTATTCAATATAGTTCTAAAAGTTTTAGCCAGAGCCATTAGTTAAATAAATGTCACTGAACATGGAATTGGAAAGAAATGCACACATTTGGTCTTTGCATACCAGTGTGACAAACTGCCATACGCCATTGCTAAGATATAAATGTGCAGAGTGAGAGATTATTATGAGAAAAGCACTGAGAACAATGTTCTAATAGAATTCTAAAACATACCCCTATTCTTGAATACTTCCATCCCCAACTGATTACAGAGGAAAGGGTTTGATTTATAAACAAAGATTGCTCTCTAATAATGACTAGACTCCATTTGGGGACTTAACCAATTATTCATAATACTGGAAGGCCCTGAAACAATTGTATTATCCTAACCATAAATTAGAGGTTGAATAAAAATAGCCTACCCCTCCTTTTTATGTATAAAACAGTCTCAGCCTCACATTTTTCAAAAATATCTGAAAAATTTCCGTAATTCTACATTTCTTTGCATAGATAAGTCAAGGCAAAGGTTTTTGTCAGTTGATTAAATTTAAATGCATTTTAAACCATGTTATTGTTTCCAGTTCCACAAAAATTTCTTTGTTTACATCACTGAACTTTGAGTTTCATTACCTTACAATGCTCATCTTCCCAACTGCTCTGGGCAAAACCAAAGTAGACTTTAAAAGATATATTAGGAAAAAAAATGTTAAAGACCATTTGCTCACATTAACTAGTTTTTAATTTATGACTCCTACATATTCACACAAGCTGGTAGGAAACTCATATGCTTATGGTACTTGGGTGACATAAAGAATGTAGAGTCAGGAAATTACATGGAGTTTCTATCTTAGATTGATTCAACCATGACCATAGAAATATACAGCTCAGAGTGAAGAGTATTACTGGCTGTATTTACAGTGATCCACTAGTAAAACTACAACCCCTACTTTTCAGGGGTTAAAAGCACCAGGATTTGCAGTATGTTTTATTTTCATTCCATTAACACTCATACCATGGCCTATTTCAAGTTATAAAGGTGATGTCACTGAACATGGAATTGGAAAGAGATGCACACATTTGTTCTTTGCATATCAGTGTGACAAACTGCCATACACCATTGCTAATATATAAATGTGCAGAATGAGGGATTATATTGCCAATTACAATACTAAAGAATATATGTGTATTTTTAACTAACAGAATATCCTATACAACCCAAAGAATTATGGTCAAAATTGTCATCGTCTAATATCCAAGTCTGCATTGTCATCCCAAAACTGATGTTGTTAAAAGATAGGGTGCACAGCTGGCGCTCTGGCATAGCGAGTTGCAGCTGCTCCACTTCTGATCTGGCTCCCTGCTGATGGCCTGGGAAAAGCAGGGAATGATGGCCCAAGTATTTCTGCCTCTGCCACCCACATGAGTGACCTAGAGGAAGCTCTTGGCTCCTGATTTTGGCCTGGCTCAGCTCCAGCCTTTGTGACCACTTGTGCACTGAACGAATAGATGAAAGATTTCTCCATCTCTCTGTCTCTCCCTTTCTGTGACTCTGTCTTTCAAAGAAATAAATAAATCCTTTTCAAAATTTATTTTTTCAAAAATTTGCTTATTATATTTGAAAGGCAGAGTCAGAGAGGGGGGGAGGGAGGGAGGGGGAGAGAGAGGAGGGGGAGGGAGAGAGAGAGAGAGAGAGAGAGAGAGAGAGAGATCTTCCATCTGCTGTTGACTCCCCAAATGGTCAAAATGGCCAGAGCTAGTCTGTTCAAAGCTAGGAGCCAGGAGCTTCCTCTGGGTCCCCAACATGAGTGCAGGTGTCCAAGCATTTAGGTCATCTGTTGTTTTACCAGGCACCTTAGCAGGGAGCTAGACTGGAAGTAGAGAAGCTGGGGCACGAACCAGTGCCGATATGATATGTCAACACTGGCTGCTTTACATGTTACGCCATAGCACCAGCCCTAATAAATACATATTTTTAAAAAGGAGGGTACTCCTTGGAACTCATATTTATTACAACAAAATACATATTAGATCATATTCAATTTTATTTATCACCTACTATGTATTAGACACAGAGGTGAATATGCTCTAGAAAAGGCCACTAAACAAACTCACTCAGTAAATAATGTAAAAAATACTAAAATGGAGTAAGAGTTTGTCCATCAGTTTAGAGGAGGGACATTCAACTCAGGCTGTTTCAGGGTGGCTTTCTGGAAAATGATATTGCCAAAATCATTTTATGAAATATGTGCTCTGTAACTTTAGAGTCATTGCTAGTATTAGCAACCACAACCTAGCCTGCATATTTGAAATGATCTCTGTAAACTTCATTGAACACAAAGCAGGTTCATGATTTTATGAGGATGATAAATGAAAACTGAAAATCAGATAGAACTTTTAGACAAACTATAAGATCTCTCATGGGGCTGAAAGGCATTTATTAGTAATAGTGATGGGTAGAAAGCCCTGGAGGTATCCTAGTGGATCAGATGCAATATGAATTCCATATGATAGCTTTGTCAAGTAATTTTCTAGGTATATCTGTTTCTTCATCAATGAAATAATTATCAATGTTTTGAGCTTCACAATATAACATAAAATGGCCATTGTTTAGTCTGTGATTTCAACGCTATTAGACCCTCTCATGCAAAATAATTCAATTGATTCTCCTAACAAACATAAAATAGTATCTGTCTTTCTCTGCTTACACTTGAGAAATCCAGAATGATTATAAGCTATATAAAATCCCAAAGTTAGCAAGGGACAGAGGTAAAATTCCAATCTACTTCTCTGATTCTAATCCTTAGACAAGTCCTGATGTAGTTCCCAGCACTGGTGTCCTTTGATTGCAGAAACACCTGGGATTGTTCCCATAATTTCTATTATAGAAACACAGCAGTGTTAGGGGAAAATGAAGATCAAGGCAGTACCTCCTCATGTAAGATGATGATGCTTCTAAAAGTTCACAGAAAGAATAGAATTAAAATATGTTTATTTGGATGTAAAATATTTTGAATTTCATGCATCGTTCATTCATAATATGCATTATCAAATTTTTGAAGACCCCTTATACATGCATCCTTAAGATTGATTTCTGGAAATGCCAGGGAATTTTACCACTATCTTGATGTTAACTTTTCAGCAGTTTCCCCTACTTTATTAATTAGGAGTGAGGGCAATCTTCTCCTTGGCCTTTGAAAACTGATCATTTGCTTGATTGCTCTCAACAGAAATCTTTTCATAGCCTCTGATATTTCCTTTTCATCTCTTCCAGGCTGTTTATTTTTAATTACATAACATTTTTGAAGTTGCCATTTAGGAATACATCTGAAACTTAGTGCTAAAAAACAAAATGCTATACAGAAAACCAAAATGAATTCCACCAGTGAACTGTGTATTCCCACAGCTCTGGAAGTACACAAGCAGTTTCCACTTAATGGGAGCAGTTCCATCCTTTACCACATTATTCGACTGGCTAAATTCTTCTCCTTTTGACTGAAATAGTCCTCAGAGAAAGTTCACACCTTAACTCATACAATTGTACCACCTATTGTTTTTGCTTTCTCTCATAAAACTGTCAACTTCAGAAAGGCAGGGAAAAGTTTGAATTAGCCAATTTATCTCCTGCACCTGAGCCAGTTCTGGTGTAAGGATGGAGAACTTGAGCTGTGTAATTGGGATGTGTAGGGTTAATTCTTATATCTGCCACTTAATAACCATGTGGTCTTGGTAGTTTTAAAATTTCTCTGACAAATATATTTATCTATGAAGAATAAACAATAGGACAATTTACGTCAATAGATTTTCATGAGGAATAAAAAGAAGTGGTCCATGTGAAATCCTTGGCATAGTGACTAGCACACACTATTGAACAAAGGTAATAATTATGAGTGACTCATAGGAGTTTGTGGACCATAAAATTGAGAATGTCATTAGTCACGTAAATTTATAAAGAATATGTTGCATAGTGCATTCCCATTTGTAGGTGTATGTAGACACACACAATGCATTTTATGTCTAGTGAACATGTACATATTAGGAACGCAATGCTTTCAAATGACTTCATGCTAATGGTTTCAAAGGTTATAATATAAGCTTATCATTTTAGAGGCCACTATTCATAATAAGTGCATATATTAGGAACATTTGGATTGGAAAGGACAGTTTATCAGGCTGTATCAAACACCTATGATTATTATGTTAATACGAAAGAACCCAAAACAGAAGCACTTTTCTGCCAAATAAAAGGGTATATTTTTAAAATTAGTACGTGATTAAGATGCTGAATCATGTCACGGATTCGATTTTGGCATGGATGTTCATACATCTGTGAACAACCAGAAGATCCAGTCCAGTTTATTTTTCAAAATCATTGTGATGAATATGTTAGCCTTACAGATAAATTACATTCAGTGATGGAAAGATTGTGAGATGGAGAACAAAGGGGAAACATGTTTCCAGAGATAGGGTGCTATTTATGACAGGCCAGATAGCAGGGGCCTGGCAGAGAGCAGAAGATATGCCCACATGAACCAAAAGGTTAATGTGTTCAAGAGAGCGGCAACCCTTGTTGGGTGATTCTGCTAGAGGATGAGCTCAGTGATACTTGACTCAGAGTGATCTTTTAGTATCACTTCAAAGTTCATTCCTAAAGACAATCTGAGTCACCTACTAAATGGCAGGTTCTGAGATGAGCCAATGAATAAAACACTACTCCCTGCCTCTAGAGAGCACCAGCTTGGAGTAGGGCAGTGCTGGGGGCAGACGGCTCCATATTTGTAAACAAAGATTGGTTATATAGCATCTTTGAAATGCAGACAAAACTACTGGTATTTACTGAGTAGTAAATCAAAGGCATTTATGGTTAATGGCTTACTAATTTCAACTACTTTTGCCTCTGTCATTGGAGAGTTTCCAGCTGTCCTATTGCTTAATTTTGATGAAAGACTTATAACACAAGGCAGCTAAAATAAGAGTGATTTCTCAAGTGATTACTCTACTAGGTGAGACAAAAATTATTACTTTATTAGCTCTTGCCAGTTTCTGAGCATATTTTTACATAAATCCAAAAGTTACCTGCAAAGATTACCTCACTAAACACTAATATAGAAGTAATAGTATCATCTGGAATAAAAAAAGAAAACAAGCACAATGCATTACATTTTTTCTTCTCATTATATTTTACAATATAGACACTATTAAATCTATTTTATTAAATCTATTTTATTTAATATAATATGTATTTATATGAAAGAGAGATAGAGAAGGAGAGTAAGAGAAGAGGGAGTGAAAGTATCATGCACTAGTTCACCACCCAAATGCCTGTAAAGGCTCAGGCTGTCCTGGGACTGAGGCCAAGATTTAGGAACTCAATCTAGGTCTCCCTTGCGGGTGGTAGAAACCCAGTCACTTCTGCTCTGACTTCTGTCCCCCAGAGTCTGCATCAGGAACAGAGTACCTAAAAGGAAATGTATAGGAGTGAGGCTGACATTTCTAGATTCGATGATTGTCTACAGCTCTTATCTTATTTTTTTCTTCGTACTATTTGTTGAACTCTTTACTTAGTGTACGGTTAATCTTATGAATATAAGGTAAACTGATAATAGATCTTTGTAAAAATTGAGAGTGCAAATAGGAGAAGAGGGAGGAAGAAGAGTGGGAGTGTGGGCAGGAGGGAGGGTAAAGTGGGCAGTATCATTAGGTCCCTGAATCTGTAAATATGAAATATATGAAACTTGTATACCTTAAATAAACAGAAGAAAAACCATATGATTATCTCAATAGATGAGGAGAAAGCATTTGATAAAATACGACACCCCTTCATGATGAAAACTCTAAGCAAATTGGGTATAGAAGGAACATTCCTAAATACAATCAAAACAATTTATGAAAAACCCACAGCAGCATCCTATTGAATGGGGAAAAGTTGGAAGCATTTCCACTGAGATCTGGTACCAGATAGGGATGTCCACTCTCACCACTGCTATTCAATATAGTACTGGAAGTTTTATTCAGAGCCATTCAGCAAGAAAAATAAATTAAAGGGATACAAATTGGAAAGGAAAAAGTCAAATTATCCCTCTTTGCAGATGTTATGATTATTTATTTAAGGGATTCAAAGAACTTTACTAAGAGACTATTGGAACTCATAGAAGAGTTTGGCAAAGTAGCAGGATATAAAATCAATGCACAAAAATCAACAGCTTTTGTATACACAGGCAATGCCACAGCTGAGAAAAAAACTGCTAAGATCAATCCCATTCACAATAGCTAAAAAAACAATCAAATACCTTGGAATAAACTTAACCAAGGATGTTAAAGATCTCTATAATGAGAATTACAAAATCTTAAAGAAAAAAAAATAGGATACAAAAAATGGAAAAATCTTCCATGCTCATGGATTGGAAGAATCAATATCATCAAATGTCCATTCTCCCAAAAGAAATTTATAGATTCAATGTAATACAAACAAAATACCAAAGACATTCTTCTCAGATCTGGAAAAAATGATGATGAAATTCACATGGAGGCACAGGAGACCTCGAATAGCTAAAGCAATCTTGTACAACAGAAACAAAACTGGAGGCATCACAATACCAGATTTCAGGACATACTACAGGGCAGATATAATCAAAAGAACATGGTACTGATACAGAAACAGATGGATAGACGAATGGAACAGAATAGAAACACCAGAAATCAATCCAAACATCTATAGCCAACTTATATTTGATCAAGGATCTAAAACCAATTCCTGGAGCAAGGACAGGCTATTCAACAAATGGTGCTGGGAAAACTGGATTTCCACATGCAGAAGCAAGAAGCAAATGCCCTACCATACACAAAAATTCTCTCAAAATGGATTAAAGATCTAAATCTACAACCTGACACCATCAAATTATTAGAGAACATTGGAGAAACCCTGCAAGATATAGGTACAGGCAAAGACTTCTTGGAAAAGACCCCGGAGGCACAGACAGTGAAAACCAAAATTAACAACTGGGATTGCATCAAATTGAAAAGTTTCTGTACTGCAAAAGAAATAGTCGGGAAAGTGAAGGGGCAACTGACAGAATGGGAAAAAATATTTGCAAACTACACAATCCATAAAGGATTAATAACCAGAATCTACAAAGAGATCAAGAAACTCCACAACAACAGAACAAACAACCCACTTAAGAGATGGGCCAAGGACTTCAATAGACATTTTTCAAAAGAGGAAATCCAAATGGCCAACAGACACGTGAAAAAATGTTCAGGATCACTAGTGATCAGGGAAATGCAAATCAAAACCACAATGAGGTTTCACCTCACCCCGGTTAGAATGGCTCACATACAGAAATTTACCAACAACAGATGCTGGCGAGGATGTGGGGAAAAATGGACACCAATCTATTGTTGGTGGGAATGCAAACTGGTACAGCCACTATTGAAGTCTGTTTGGAGATTTCTCAGAAATGTGAATATAGCCCTACCATATAACCCAGCCATCCCACTCCTTGGAATTTACCAAAAGGAAATTAAATTGGCTAACTAAAAAAGCTGTCTGCACATTAATGTTTATTGCAGCTCAATTCACAATAGCTAAGACATGGAATCAACCTAAATTCCCATCAACAGAAGACTGGATAAAAAAAAAATTATGGGATACGTACTCTATAGAATACTATACAGCAGTGAAAAAATGAAATCCAGTCATCTGCAACAAAATGGAGGAATCTGGAAAACATCATGCTGAGTGAAATAAACCAGTCCCAAAGGGATAAATATCATATGTTCTCCCTGATCGGTGACAACGAACTGAGCACTTAAAAGAAAACCCATTGAAGTGAAATGGACACTATGAGAAATAATGACTTGATCAGCCCTTGTCCTGACTGTTGAGGAACAACTTACTATTTTATTCATTTTCGTGTTTTTTTTTTTCTACTTAATACCATTGGTTGAACTCTTTAATTAACACACAATTATTCTTAGTTGTTTAAATTTGACTGAAAAAGTGATCCCTGATAAATATAAGAGTAGGAATAAGAGAGGGAGGAGATGTACAGTTTGGCACATGCTCACTCAGATATACCCATAATGGTAGAACTAGAAACATACCAGGGGATTCCAATTCAATCCCATCAAGGTGGCATGTACCAATGCCATCTCACTAGTTAAAATGATCAGTTTAAGTTCATAATTAATAAAAAAAAGAGATAGGGTTAACTGTGAAAGGGATTACATAAATAAGACCGGTGTCTGCAAATAATTGATAGAATTAAAAAGGAGGTAATGATCCCCATGTCATAAATAACCACAATCATGGTCTAACGAAATGACACTTAGCTTAACGTTGAACAATGTGGCAAAATGAGCTATGTCACATCTTAGCTATGCAATCTGGTGCGTTACTTGGTCCTACTAAAAATTATTTTCTGCTGCCAATAACTAGGTGAACAATGGATACTCTGTAGAGCAATCAGATGGATTAGCAAACACCATCTTTGGAAATGACAAGAGATAGCATTAGATCAGGTTAATAGAGGAGAATAACAGCTACCCATATTAACAACAAAAAACTAACTTTTAGCAGCTATTACTGTCAGTAACAACCTATATTTTATCTGGTTATTTTTATAAAAAAAGATTTATTTATTTATTTATGTATTTCAAAGGCAGAGAGAGAGAGAGAGAGAGAGAGAGAGAGAGAGAGAGAGAGAGAGAAAGGAGATTGGAATACTCCATCTGCTGTTTCACTCCCCAAATGACCACAGCAATGGCCAGAACTGGGCCGGTCCAAAGCCAGGAGCCAGGAGCATCCTTTGGGTCTCTCACATGGGTGCAGGGGCCCATCTTCCACTGTCTTCCCACAAACACTAGGAGGGAGCTATATTGAAAGTGGTACAGCCAGGATAAGAACTGGCACCCAAATGGGATGCCACTTCACATCATGACACAATGCCTGCCCCTCTCTGGCTATTTTGACATTTTAAGACAGTTAATGCTTGCATTTGAAGCATTTAGCTAAAGGGTAAATAATTCTGGCTTGGAAGCAGATACCAGAGTTAAATTCCTGTTATTCTGATTTCTTGCTCTAAGACTTGGGGTAGGTTATTTGGCTTCTCTGTGCCACATGTGTCCATTTGTGTAATTACGATGCTTATGATAATTAGGTTACTAAATGTACAGTAAATAGAGGCATGCCTGGTGTGCAGTGGTGACCCTAACCACGTCTGCTAGTAGAAATCACTGCTGAGTTGGCTGAAGCCTGAGAATGGCCAGGAGGCCACAGCTGCTCAGGCTACATCACCCTTCGAAGGCACTACAGGAGCCTGATCTCTGGTTTGTCCTGTTTCCACTCTGAAGACTCACCTTTGGGACCATACATGGTCAAAGCAACTGAAACATAACAGAGAATGGGAAGAACAAGAAACAGAGCAAGGGGAAAATAGGATGCTGTGTCGTTCAATCACAGCAGACTTAAGAAGGATTTCAGGGTCAACACTACGGTGAAGTGGGTTAAAGCCCTGGCCTGCAGTGTAGGCATCCCATATGGCCGCTGGTTCAAGCTCTGGCTGCTCTGCTTCTGATCCAACTCTCTGCTGTGCACTGAGAACGCATTGGAAGATGGCCCAAATCCTTGGGTGCCTGCACCCTTGTGGGAAACCTGGAAGAAGATCCTGGCTCCTGGCTTTGGAAAGGCACAGCTCCGGCTGTTGCGGCCAGTTGGGGAGTGAACCATCGGATGGAAGACCTTTCTCTCTGTCTCTACCTCTCTGTAACTCTTGCAAATAAATAAAATAAAATAAAATAAAATAAAGAAAGATTTTAGTGTTCTATCTTATTACTAAACATTGGTATGAATTTAAAATGTCACAACTTTTCTGCAGCTGTATTTACTAATCCAAATATTTAAAATTATTAAAATGACATGGGAGAAATTTGCATAGGGTTTTACTATTTACCTGTTGGAAGGGCAGGATAACTTAATCATGAAGACTTTGCCCTTTAGAAACAAAGAAAAAGGGATTAAATCCCAGCTCTGTCATTTACTAGCTGTGTAATTTTGGGTACATCACATAGATTAGCTGTATTTCAGTGTCTTAATTTCAATAATAACAATTGAAAAACATTCCTCAGAACTGTCAGATATTTAAATATAATTTTATACACACATACACATAGTGATAAAATCCAGAGTAAAAAATTGCAATGTGGTTCTCATCAATGGTAGTTCTAAATCCCATTCTCTGCTTGTTACATGTAACTCATACTATTGGCATATGATGCCATCATGATTCATGACATTATTTAAGGGTACTAAATGCAAAACAAGAGTGAAAATGATTATTAAATAACCTCAAAATACCCAGAAGATGTACTAAAATACTATTGTTAGAATGAGGAGAATCATGGGGTTATGTTTCTTATTTGTGCTTGTCCATATTTTACTATTTTTATTAAAATACCAAATTTTCAATACTTGAGCAAAGCACATGTGCAAATAGAATAATCGTGAGTATCACCTGGCTTGCAAGTTCTGTAGAGTAAACCTGCTGCTCTCTGCCTTCTATCTGGTAGCTGTGGTGGAAGTATTGTTCCTTTCTATGACTGCATGATGGGTTTTTGAAAACAGGAGTCATGATTCATCATCTTCCCTTAGGTGATGACAAAGAAAACAAGTGGTTAGGATCTTTTATAGCATTATAAATACAAACTACCATGTTGGGACTGGTCAGCACTGTTGTATCCTTACTTACTGTCTCTGATAGCAGTCTCTTTCCTCTGCAACTTGCCTGTCACAGATGGCCTCTAAAATTACCTTCCTAAACCCAGATTAAGTAACTAACTCCCTGCAAACTTGAAAATAATTGCCAAAGGCCTAAAGATAGGCGGCTAATTTTTGCCTGTTTTATATAGCAGTAATGTGACCTTAAATTCCATTTCAGCTCCTTATCCTAATAAACCTTATTACATTATGGTCCCATATTTTCTAAGTATAATAGAATACAGTGCCCGAATTTCAATAATTTTCTGTCTCTGACAGATATGCATTATTGTTACCCCAGTGTTTGCCAGTGAAAATTCTTCTGACACCCTAGTTTAATCTAAATGCAACAAAAGAGCAGACTGAAAAATTTCTGCTTGGATCAGGATGCCCATGGAAGGTTTACAAAAGCTGAGGTTACCTATATGTGTGTGGCTTTCTTTTCTCCACACTCCACCAAAAACCTCATTAATCTTGCATTCTTTGTTGCCCTATATTGCTGTGTTGTTGCTCAGAAACTCTAATCACTTTGATTAGAAACCAACAAATGGTAAGATTCAGACTTGGCTAGGGGCTTTGCTTGAAGAGTTGAATCCAACTCACATACATCAATCCAGGTTTTCCAAAACATTACACTGGCAGTTACAGACACTTGTCCAAAGAAAATTAAAAAATAATTTTGATTTATTTAACTCTTTTCACTGAGTTGAAAGCTTCACTTTCCTTGGAAGCCTTGTGGGAAATAGATGATATATTACACTGCATGATTCTAATAACCCTGGGTTCCTCTGGCCAAACAACATTTAATCACAATGTAAAACCCATCTATACTTAATATATTAGCAAAATGGCATCTTGTTCTGGCTCATATACTCTCTTGCTATATGTGACTGTTGTGTGCATGAGTAAAATATGTCCCGAGGCCTATTCATATTATTGTTTGTTTTGTACTTTCCACATCTATGTGGCGGAATGGATAGACTGCCTGGCATCCCTATGGATTTGACTTTCGTCTACTTTGTTATCTTTTCTCTGACTAACATGCTCCTTTTTTATAAAGAGGAACCTCCCCAAGCTCTTCCTGTGGGTTGATAAATTCTCTCTCTCTCTCTCTCTCTCTCACACACACACACATACACACACGCACACACAGGTACACACACGCACGCATATACTTTCTGTTTCAGTCCCTTGTTTCTCTCAGAGTACAACCTAGACTTTTCTCTTCCTATCCATCTACTTGCTTGTTTCCTGGCCTTCCCCACTGTTACATATCAGCAACGGAACGGGGACAGAGGGTGTGCCTTGCTGCCTTCTGGATCTACAGTCAGTCCTCACAGATGAAGAGAACAATACTAACAGATGAATTCTCATCTAATATTAGATGCTTGGTCTCTGGAGTGGGCAATCCAGCTACTTTCATAATAGCAGTTTGAGGACAAATATGATTTTTCCCACCATTTGTTTTTCATTTCCACTAGAAACGATGGGTGTGTTTCATTGACTTCTTAAATTGTAGTAAAATACATGTGATAAATTTGCCATTGTGAGCATATGAATGGTAAAGCTCAGTGGCATTAACTCCATTCATGGTGTTGATAACCATGGCTGCTGTGTATTTATAAAGACCTCTCCCCTCAAACTGGAACTCCGGCATTATTCAGCAATAACTCTCCAGGTTCCTCCCTCCCCAGCCCTGGGAACCTCCAATCTATCAACATACCAATTCTGGATAGCTTACATCACTGAAATCATGTAACATTCACCTTTCTGAATCCAGCTGATTTCACTTAGTATTATCTTCTCAAAGTTCATTCAGGTTATAGCATGAATCAGACTTCATCTCTTCTTACAACTAAATAATATTACATTGTAAGAATACACTATATTTTTTACTCATTTATTAGTAGATATTTATATTATTTTAATCATATTGTTCTTATAAATAACACTTTTACAATATTTAATTTATTTATTTGAAAGGCAGAATTACAAAGAAGGAGAGAGAGAGAGAGAGAGAGAGAGAGAGAGATTGATCTTCCATCCACTGGATCACTCCCCAAATGGTCACAATAGCCAGGGCTGGGCCAGACCAGAACCAAGAGCCAGGAGCTTCTTCTGGACCTCCCGTGTGAGTTCTGGGGTCCAATTAATTGGGCCGTCTTCTGATGCTTTCCTTGGTGCATTAGCAGGGAGCAGAATTGGAAGAAGGGAAGTAGGACTCAAACCAGCGCCCACAAACTTCTGTGCCACAGCGCCAGCCCCAAATAACATTTTAATGCAGACTGATGTATGAGTATCTGATTAGGCTCCTGTTCTCAATGCTTTAGGCTATATACTCACAAGTGGGATTGTTATGTCAGACGCTAATTCTATTTTAAACTTTTTTTAAAGATTTTATTTATTTATTTGAGAGGTAGAGTTACAGATAGTGAGAGGGAGAAACAGAGACAAAGGTCTTTCTTCCATTAGCTCACTCTCCAAATGGCCACAACAGCTGGAGCTGTGCTGATTTGAAGCCAGGAGCTAGGTGCTTGCTCCTGGTCTCCCATGTGGGTGCAGGGGCCCCAGCACTTGGACCACCTTCTGATGCTTTCCCAGGCCACAGGAGACAGCTGGATTGGAAGAGGAGCAGCCAGGACTAGAACCTGCACCCATATGGGATGCTGGTGCCACAGGCAGAGGATTAACCTACTGTGCTATGGCGCCGGCCTCTCTATGTTCAACTTTTTAAGGAGCCATTGAACTGCTTTCCACAGAAGTTGCACCATTTTGTCCTATAGTGGGGTATAGTTTTGAGTGGTTTTTCCTAGAACTGAGATTATGAGGAAAGAATGAAAAAGACAAAAGCCTAGGGGCTGGCCCTGTGGCGAGCAAGTAAAGCCACCACCTGCCATGCTGCCATCCATATGGGCACCAGTTCGAGTCCCAGCTGCTCCACTTCCAATCCAGCTCTCTGCTATGTCCTGGGAAACAGTAGAAGATGGTCCAAATCCTTGGGCCCCCGCACCCAAGTGGGTGATCCGGAAGAAGCTTCTGGCTTTGGATGGGTGCAGCTCCGATCACTGTGGCCAATTGTACAGTGAACCAGCAGATGGAAGACTTAGCTCTCTCTCTCTGCCTCTCCTTCTCTCTGTGTAACTCTGACTTTCAAATAAATCAATACATCTTTTTTAAAGAAAGACAGAAGCCTATAGCAATTCATCATACATATGTCTTAAATTGTCAAACACAGAACTATCACCACCAATGCCATTTGAATCAGTGGTAGTTATTATAAATGACAAAATATAAGAGGCCCTTAAGAAATATTTCAAACAGGTGTAGTTGAAATATCCAATGCTCAATGCTTTAAAAATATAATGCAGATCATATTTTATTTTGGCTTCAAATTAAAATTTTAAAACACAACATAACCTGAAATCTAAGAAATGCTTTAAAATTTCCTGCTTGCTGTCCTTTTTTGGCAACTAGGGAATGGGAGAGTAAACAAAAATTTAAAGTTCTCTCAACTTTAAAGGATTAAATCTTCTATTGGAAGTAGCATATTCAAAACTATCAAGTGATCATATCCTCTCCTAGTTGAGAAAGATACTGCATTATAAATAAGAACATACTGTTTTTTTGTTTTCCTAGTCACTTCTTGATTTCGTCATTTGACTCTGCTGATTCCAAAGAGATGAAAAAGATGAAAATTCTACCATAAAAGTCTAAAACCAATAAAATGGAACTGGTCCCCTGGTGGGCAAAGCTGTACTCCAAGCCCACGGATGACTGGTGGGATTTCCTGGAGCCTAGAAAGAGAACAGATGCACTTTTAACAAGTCCTTTGCCTACACAGAACTGTTACTGTATAGCTTGTGTGGTAAATGTGTCTTTGTCTTTAATTACTCATCGATACTGTGTTCTTTCTGCATTTCCTGCAGAAAAAAAAAATGAATAATGAAATAAGCAACATGAAATTAAAACAAATGCAGAAGATTGCAGGACTTTTGTTTTTGTTTTATTCAAAGATGACAGGTTCCCTCACAGTTGCATTAGTCAAAATTGTTCTTTCTGAATGATGGCAGTGTGAGTAGTTCATTCATGTACCACCAGGATTTCTACCTAAGTGGCACTGTATACTCAAAATAGTATTAAGGTTTATTGTTTTGCTTCTATCCTGGCTCTATCCTAATAAGCTATTTGACATTGAATACAAAAATCAACCCCTATAGAAAATACTCCCTTCCTTGTAAATTGAGAGATTGAACTACATTTTAGGTTTATCCAAAAGGTTGTATGAAAGGTTGAAGATTTAGGTGAGGGTTAAGAAAACTGGTGAGGCTCTGGACTTACTATCTAGTTTTATTTGCCTTTCACTTTTGGAATCTCTAAAATTTTATTGGGGAGAATTTAATTCTCCTATTAGAAGTGGTGGTGAGTAATATAAATATGTTAACTAGTCAGTAACAACAAAATCTTTGTTATCTACGCATGAACTTCACTTATTTCCTTAATTTACAGCCAGTAAAAAAGACAGCAAATGGTCATTTGTAAGTAATATAAATGGCAGTGAGGAACAATAAGTATTGTTTGAGTACAAAGCTGTACCAATTGGAAAAGAGAAATACAGGCAGGCCTATGTAACTTCCCAAAAGTTTTTTTACATCAGGATAGCAGATTTTAAGTATATGTATGCATACACACACATACACCCATACTTGCACACTCTAGTATTACTAGAATAACAATAACACTCTTGACAACTTACTTTAATGAAACAAATCCATATTTTTTAATTTCCTAAAAGGCTTTGTTTTTTCTTTACTTCATGAGAACAAATTTGCAATGGAAAATTAGATGCTCAGGTCCAGCCTTGCTTCCCTATACTCAATACACTGACAAAGACTGACAGGTGTCCTCCATGCATTTGATTTGTTCCCTATTTCTATGTATTGGCATATTTTAGCATTGGGATAATATTTTATGTAAACTGTATACATCTTAGGATATTACAAAATTAGTGAAAAATGGAATTAAAATTTGTTTCGGTGCAATTTGAAAATCATGCATAGGTTTTGTATAATATAAGAAGTTTAGGAAGATCATTATTACAAATTAAACAGTAATTATAATAAGTGAAAGTCTATATCTAAAATTTAGTCATGGCAACTACCATTTCTTTACAAGGATAAGCTTATATGTGCAATCACACACACACACACACACCTGTTACTCTATGTATGATAACCAAACAGCTCAGGATAATTTGTTCATAATTAAGAAAAATATCAAAGTACTTCAGAAGTTTCATGGAGAATATATATAAAAAAACACTATGCATGTATTTTAAGCACTTTTGTACCAAAATAAACATTTTTAAGTTTTATTTTCCATTAACTTTTTGAAATACCCTTGTGCATCAGTTTTGATTTGTATAAAAAATACATTAAATTTACCAGAGTTGGAAGCATTCATATTTGTCAGTTCATCCAACATCCTGCCTAACATTAAATCCTTTACAAAGAATGATAGCTTGAGGCTACTTCAGCATGGACAATCCAGTTATAGGATGCATATTTTGTTTTCAAATGGCTAAAGTTTTTTGTTTGTTTGTTTGTTTGTTTGTTTTTTTGACAGGCAGGGTGGATAGTGACAGAGAGACAGAGAGAAATGTCTTCGTTTTCTGTTGGTTCACCCCTCAATGGCCGCTGCAGCCGGTGCACCGCGCTGATCCAAAGCTAGGAGCCAGCTGCTTCTCTTGGTCTCCCATGCGGTTGCAGGGCCCAGTGACTTGGGCCATCCTCCACTGCATTCCCGGGCCACAGCAGAGAGCTGGCCTGGAAGAGGGGCAACCGGGAGAGAATCTGGTGCCCCGACAAGGGACTAGAACCCAGTGTGCTGGTGCCACAGGTCTGCAGAGGATTAGCCTAGTGAGCCGTGGTGCCGTACAAATGGCTAAAGTTTTTCAAAAAGAAAAAAAAAAAAACAAGAAAACAAAACAAACAAAAAAAGGACTTGCTTAAATGTCTTCCACTGGATGTGGGTTTCAATATCTTAAGACACAGACTAAGATTTGCCTAGTGACCCTTTGTCTACCTGCCAGTCCTTTAGGTCTTTGTTGGAGCCTGACCTCTTCCCAAAGGTGCCAATATGGGCATGAAATGTGGCAGTGTGGCTTTGAATAGCAACATGCTTCATTCAGTCTTCACTTGTTCCTGACTTGACATTCTTAATCATTTTGAACAATATTCTCCTCAGTCATTTTTACTTTGCAGTGTGCCTTGCAAGATATGCATTTTCCCTTAAGCCATCTATTTTCAAGCTTAATCATTTCAGTTCATACGATAACTGTTCACAATGACTTAACCTTAAATAGCTTTGTCTACCAATCACTATGTTAGAAGCTGGTGTTCAGAATAGGCACATTGCTCTAGGTGTGGGTGATCAGTGAGGAAATCAGAAGGGTCACTGTGTACTATATTGATCAAATCCTGTGCCTTCCTGCGGCCATCATTTCCAGATCCAACTTCCCTATACTTCTCTACCTTCCTCCAGGCTCAAAACAGCTAAAATATGAAGGGGCAGCAATTAAGATTTCTTTATGCTTGGTTTCCTGTTGGATTATAGAAGCAACAGAGAAGGCAGTGTGAAAGACAGAGTTTGGAATATAGCTTTCTACTTTCTCCTGTATTGTGGCTGCACCTCTGGTAGAAGCTTCATCCTAACTTATGAGAATTCCCACTGATTGCCCCCCTTACACAGTTTCATTTCTTATCTGACTCATAAAACTATGGTCTCTTCCTCTAGTGATTACAGGCAGAAATGATTTCCTGCTTTTTATTGTCCTTTACCCTGATAATACATCAGACTGTAGTCCTTTTGTTCTGTTATTTTCATTTGAACCATAGGGGGTAAATTCTTACATTCCAAAGGCTCTAAATAATAAACCACATAGCTCAGTAATGTCATATGTCTATTATGGTAACCAATAGGGTCTTCAAAAAGTTCACAAACAATACATATTCTGAACAAAACTATGCATAGGTTTCAAATGTTCTTGCATCAAAATACATTTATCTTTTAAGATCACTGCTGGTATATTGAGAACTGGTAGAAGCCAGGGGCAGAAACACAGAAAGTAATTAAGAGGATCCAAGTGAGGGGTCATAGTGGCATGGACCAAAGCAGAGCCAGTGGAGGTATGGAGTCAGTTTGGAAGCTCAGCAAACATCCCACTGCCTTTTACCCTGTTCCACTTAGTTCCAACATAGGATCTACACTCTACAAGCTTCTGTTTACTATAATAAACTGAAATTCCACATCAGACTTAATGAAAACAATTTGTCCTTTCTTGGCAATATTTCTTAGGTTCTATTTTTTCTTTCTGAAATGTAAAGAAAATCAGGCATAACAAGCTGCCTAGGTACCATGACAAAATAAAAAAAGTCAAATGAAAAAACTGCTACCAAACTTTTTAAAAATAAAATTCTTCTAAAATAAAATAAAGAAGTGATCATATTTTTTAAAAAATATTTTTCTATGTATTTGAAGGGCATAGTTATATAGAAAGGGAGAGATACAGAGAGAGAGAGGTTTTCTATTTGCTGGTTTGTACTTCAAATGGCTGTAATGGCATGAGCTGAGAGCAAGAGCTTCTTAGGGTCTCTCATGTGGATGCAGTGGCCCAAGCACTTGGGTCATCCTTCTCAGGCACATTAGCAGGAAGCTGGATCAGAACTGGAGCAGCTGGGATTCAAATAGGCACTCATATGAGATGCTGGTGTTGCAGGCAGTAGTTTAACCCGCTATGCCCATAATGCTGGCTCCAGTGATTATCATATCTTTAATTGGTCTCAATATTCTGTTATGAGTAAGAAAATATTCTGAAATATTAAAGTTTTCTTGAAAGATTTATAATGGCTTTGTTATCAACTTTTACCAAAAAAAAATGTTAAAATTTTCCAGAAGACAAAATAGTCAACAATTAAATTTAGGGTAGTAAGTATGACCACTATCACTTTCTCTTGGTAAATTAAAAAAAAGAAAAAAACTTGATTATTATGAGAAGAACAGAGACACAGAAGTAGAGAAGGAGGAGAACAAGGGGGAGGAGGAAGAAACATCAACAGCTAGTCTCTGAAGCTTTTCTAGAAATCATAAGGTTGTAGATTTACCAGAAAAAGGCAACCAGTTTTTGTTGTTGAATTTTAAGATCTATTTTAAGTGTGGAAAAGTATGATCCAGCAATCAGTGATTCTGGAGAGAAAAGACTTTCCAGATCATATTAAAATGAAACAGCAGAGAGTGAAAATGTAATTAATTAAAATGTGGGTGAAGGGGAACAGTTCCTTTTGAAATTTTGGGGAGTATCTATTTGTATTATTGCTGTTGCAGCTAGCCCTGACTAAATCCAATTCTCTTGCAAAACCATTAGATCCTCATCATTATCTAATCAAAATACATTGTGAATGTATAATGTATCAAGTAATTTAAAATCCCATTCAGTATTTATAGATCAGGATCTTGGTGCTGAATCTTGTCCAATTATTTTATAACCATTTTCCTTAGTGCTTAGAGAATAAACTGACAGTACACATAGGCTAAACACAGTATTCTTCTAGCTGTTCAAAATACCATCACCTAAATCTTTGACAGCAAGAAAGTGGTGATGAACTCAAAGCCCACAGAATTTTGTTTTGTTTGTGTGCAGAAACAATATCATTTAACAAGCAATGACCTTCTAAGTCTCATAATATTCTTTGAAGGCCAAATAGTATTTCATGTTCTGAAGAATATGACTTAATTTACTTAAGTAAGCAAAGCAGAAAGTACTGCAGGATGGTCAGATCACTTGGAAAGAACACATCCAGCATGAATGTTTGGTTAATGGGATAAATTGGAGGTGTTACTTAAATAACGGCTATGTTACTTATTCTTATTAGCAATTCACTTGGGAGAAGGTCTATGAAATTCTCACAGGTGTTATTGCCTCAGCTAGGAAGAAAACTAAAGAGTTATCAATACCATGTGGTTAAAATTACATAGTTGTGTATATCCACACAGGCTATGAATGATAAAATATGCAAAGAATGATAAATTATCCTAGTGGTAGTCAGGAGGAATTTAATCAGCTCAGAAACATCATGTTTTAAATAAAAATGATAATGATAACAAGAACTGCTCCCTAAACAATGACTATGATATCCAAATGTAGTTTCAGTGCCTACAGTTTCAAGCCAATTATGGGTATTACTACTTCAGAGATGATGAACCAGGATCAGAGTAATTTTCACTGTTTCATTTTCTTTACTTTTTCTTAGAAGCAAGATTTGCTCTATCAAGTGTAACCTCATTCCCCACTATCACTTTATACTATTCTTAGCTCCATTAGTAGCATGATTTCTGACCAGGCCGTCCTATAATTCTTTCTCAGCAAATGTGACATATCACAAACCTACGACATAGCCAAATACTGCCATAAATTCCAAATCCAAATTTCAAGATAATAGCTGATAATATACAGATAATAGCTGACATTGTCAGAAGTAATATATTACATGGGTTTAAACACTTATTTAAAAAAAAACAGAAAAAAGTCTGCAGAATATTTTAGTATGTGGTAACCTTCCTATTTTTCCAGCCCATTAAATCTCTTTACAAATGATATAACACATCTGTGGCATCTTGGCACACTCTAGAAGGAGCACATGCCTAACCAAGAAAAAGGAATATGAACTCTGGTTGTACAAACAAATGACCAGTTATTATGTGCACATCACTATTACATTGCTATGCACCTTTCTCATTTGATTCTCTTAAACTTTCAATATCTGCACTGTTTTTGCTTCTTACAGACAAGGTCAGAGAGAGTATTGTCAAAAAAAAATACATTATTCAAAATCAAACACCTCAAGTGTCATAACACAGGCTGGCTCTACAGGACGTTAATTTAATGTCAAATTTCAATACAATTACACTTTTTTTTAAAAAAATAAGATTCATTTGTTTATTTGAAAAGCAGAGTTACATAGAGAAAGAGAGAGACAGGTGAGGGAAGATCTTTCATCTGCTGGTATATTCCCTAAGGAGCTGAAGTGGCCAAGGCTGAACCAGTTAAGCCAGGAGCCAGGAGCTTCTTCTGGGTTTCCCACAACATTGTAGGGGCCCAAGCACTAGGGCCATCTTCCATGGCTTTTCCTGGTCATTAGTAGATAGGAAGTGGAGCAGCGGGGACTTGAACCAGTGTCTATATGGGATGCCAGTGCTGCAGAAGGTGACTTAACCTGCAGTGTCACAGTGCTTGTGCCTGAAATTATACTTTCTCTTCCTCAGTGTGAGCTGTGGAAAGTAGTGTAAATCCATATCATTTTCCACATTCAAGTCAAAAGCATACATTTTATGGGTGAAATAAGTGCTTCCATAGGATAGTCACAGAAACTCAGATTTAAGTTCACATTTATTGGTGTTGTTCCTATCACAAAACTGGATGTTTCAACCCTTTCAGTCTTTATTACTTAGAATACACTCTGAATTTCCTTAAAATTTCCTTTGTTTTTTTAGCAATCCAGTTTTTGGTTCATCTTGAACTGGGCTTTTTCTAGCTATATCTGTACAAACTTCAACTTCATTTTAGTTCAAAAATTTACTTTTTGATTGTTTCATATAGTCTTGAATCAATCTTACAGTTCCTTCTTATCACTGCTTCTCAGATCACACAGTAAATTCCATTTCCACATCACCTCGAAGAGCACAGAGTAATTCACTCCTTAGGAAAAAAATCTCAATCTAAGAGGCAACCTAGGAGCAACCAAAATATATTTCTCAGGAGGGCAGCTCCATGTTCTGCTCACTGTTGACCTTAAGCCAGGAATCTAGGAATGACATATATATACACACACAGACATATATGCACAATACACATATATATTTGTTCAATTAATGAGGGGTCTATCCAAATTTATAATATTTAACAATCAAAACTATTTAACATTTAATTAATGGTTAAATATCTGTGGTTGCACCCTTGACTTATTTAAACCATTCATGCAAAAATGGTATAATTAATTGCTTTTATATTTCTTGTAGCCTGCTTTCTTTTCAGAAGGCTAAATCCTTAACACATACAATGCTAATTTATTGTCATAATCATGACACTCTGAATAAAGAAAACCCTCTTTATTCTATGGTGGTTTGGATGAACTTCGCTGAATGCCTTAGGATGAAGGGTATAATAAGAAGGAAGCTTTTCTTTCCCGATGGCCGTTCCCAGCTTTTCTAGTGTTATTTGCATGCAGCCAAATCCTGAAGAACTGAAAACTATAGCCTTGGGAATGTTTATCAGAAAGAAACATTCTGTAAGTAAAACTTCTGTATTTGATTGTTCTGTCTGTCTGGGAGAAGGCATCATTATTTCGAATTTGAAATGTGAATGAGAAATGAGAGAGGGCAGGAGAGAGCGGAGTGAGAGCACACAAATAAATTTCAGAGGTGCACATATTTGTGATTATTTAAAAAGAGTACATTTTAAGTGGCCTAAATGGTTTAAGTAGATATATTTCTGCCACAGAAAACAGCATTTTATCACAAATTTGGCATTTGTGAAACCACTGAACATAATTTAAATGGACGAAACTTTGTCTCTTGGCAACCAGAGTCCACATGAATTGGTAGACTCTCTGGAAGAAGATCATGCCTCTCAATATTTATGAGCTACATTATTCATGCCTCCGTCTTCTCTTCAGCTAAAGGCTGTCATTCCTGTAGAAAACACTCCAAAGTTAAGCCACTAATAGGTAGCAAGGATCTTTACTGTTTATTTGCTCTTGCTTTTTGTTTGTATTTGATTAATTTAATGAAATTAAAAGGACTTTAATTTCTTAAAAACATACTCCAAAGACATTTATAGCGAAGTCTTTCATAAATGCAGATTATGCTGATTGAGTGCACACACGCACACCCACACACACACACACACACACACACACCCGGTTAAAATAGCTGGTAAAGTCCCTTGTGTCATGGCAGGTAAAGCCACTTTTTGCAGTGCTGGCATCCCATGTGGGCAATGGTAGGAGTCCTGGCTGCTTCCCTTCTGATCCAGCTCCCTGTTAAAGTGCCTGGAAAGTGGCAGAAGATGGTCCAAGTCCTTTGGCCCCTGCGCCCACATGGCAGACCTAGAAGAGGCTATTGGCTCCTGCCTTCGGATCCATACAGCTTTTGCCATTGCAGCCATCTGGGGTGTGAACCAAGGGACGTAAGACCTCTCACTCTCTCTTCTTCTGTCTTTGTCTCTTCCTCTCTGTAACTCTGCCTTTCAAATAAATAAATAAATCTTTTTTTTTTTAAACATAAGAAGCTGAATTTCAGGACCAGATTCTAAAAGTGTTTTGTTCCCAGTTTCCCACCTAGTTGGTCTTTAACAAAGAAGAGAACATGGTGGTTTTGGTGGGTGTTAGTAGATGGATTCAAGAGTGGACCCTAATAGGTCTGTGAACCCACATTAATGTTATGCGCAGCATTTCATGTAGATGAGCCTAGGTGTATTTTCCAGGGATAACACATTCTCAAGGAGGCATAGCCAAAACTGATGAGAGGAATGTTGGTGTAGGCAAGAGTGTGTAAGATTAAAATGTAGGAATTCTAGATTTTAATTATAGCAGGGTGATTGGAAGTTATATAACTGTAGACAAATCACTTTTTCTATGAACAACATTTCCTTCATCTGTGATGTATGAATGATAGATTCCACTAATAGTTTCTATACCTGTGGGTGGCAATCAACGATTGGCCCAAGGAATAGTTGTGGGTCTATAGAATATTCACCAGTGCACCAGCTTTCATCTATGGACTGAAAACATATCACAGGTGTATATTTACTACTAATTTTTAAGGAATGGTGATTTTCCATGTTTAATGATTTACAAATGTATTTGGAAGTTTATATCCTAATAGTTTTGGGTCATTATGTACTTCTTTTTCTGAATCAATAAATACTAAAAAACAGTGAAAAGTATGTGTTGTGCTAAGGTATACTGGGAGGGTTTCTGCATTTGGTATCTATGCTACATTCAGCTAAGTATAAAGTTCAAGCATGGAATATTCCACATATGTGTTTATAATTGTATGTTTTAATGTGAAAATTTCTGTGTTATATACACTAAAATAAATCTAAAAGGTGGACTATTTGCTAACATGTGTCTGTAGATATAGACTGCATTGAAAGAATATTAAGGTACTAATATTGCTATTTTCTAGAGGTGTGAATCTATGTGATAAGCACTCAAGAATTTATATCCTACATATTTTGGCTGCTGAATATCAGAAAAATGTAGATTTAGTTCACTGTTAATTTCTGGCTAAAGAAGTCATAATCAAGTAAACATCAATGACATCAGTTTCATTATATGAAATTGAGATAACATCTGAATCATGTAAGTTAGTCACTAAAATATTAGCACCTATAGTTCCCCTGTGACAGGACCCTGGCTGTGGCTTATTGGCCAGTCTTCATTACCATGGAAATATGTACTCAATTGAAACTGAAGAACTATCCTTTTAAAATAAAATAATGTGTTAAACTAGTTAATTATTCACATTAATAAATCCAACAATGAAAGAAGATTCTTTGTAAGGCAATTTAAAGAAGACTAAAAACCATATAGAATTTCCTTCACATCACAATCAACTGTTACTAAGCATAAATACATGTATTAAAACAAAATTTAATAAACTGAATTACTAAATATAATTATTCACTAATTATTTATTATTATCCTGTGTATATCCAAAGGGAAATATCAAATTCTAAAGTCATTATAATTTATCATTAAAAGTTTTTAAAATTTAATGGCCTGTTTAAAACTAATAGAAACTGGAAATGTACTTTGGTTTTATTAAGCGTCCTTTTCATGACAACAGAATTTTATGGGTATTTTATGACTCAATAAAGTCACAATAAAACCCATAGATTCTTCATCAAAATTAGTTCAAATAATAATAAATTAAATGAGTTTTTATCATTTTTATGAAGACATATAGGTGTCTTTTAATTAGATACAGACAGTTTGGTCAAGAGGGGTCCCAACAATTAATAAAATAATAAATGACAGCAAATATTTCCTGTTCATCTGGATTGGATAATTATATGGATAAACGATACATGCTTTATTCTTATCCAATTGTGTTTTGTTTAAATACAAGTAAGATTTTGGTTTGTTTCATTCTCCAAGTTTCCCTTAAAGTAATGTTAAGTTAGAATGGTATATCAAGAAAAACAAATGAAAATATACACAGTTAAACTAGTTATTTTATGAAGAAGAAGTTGTCAAATTTCCAAACTTTTCAGTGTCTATGCTTCAAGATCTATCCCTAGAAAATAAAATATGCCTTTCACAGAGTGTGTCTCTGTTAATTTAGGCAAAAAGAACTTATGGGACAAATGATAAATAAAAATCTAGTGTGCATTCAAACATAAAAGAAAGCAGTTTCCATAAGGTGACCATCACATATGACTTCACCTCATAATTCTAACTCCTTGAAGGTAGACACAAAAGTAGACACAAAACCCATTTAAATTATAAGAGGAAATGGAGGTACATTTTTCTCAAAACAAACAAACAAAAAAACAAGTGAAGGTTTCTTATTTCATTATTTCTAGATGTGGAAATATAGGCCAATTATGTACATACACAGAGGTCAATTACATTACATAATGGAGGATATTATTCTAATGACAGAATGGGTAAAATTCTATTGTATGTGAGATCGGTGCTCTATTGTATTAGGTTAAAACTCTGTCTACTGGGGCCGGTACCATGGCTCACTTGGTTAATCCTCTGCCAGCAGTCCTGGCATCTCATATGGACACCAGGTTCTAGTCCTGGTTGCTCCTCTTCCAGTCCATCTCTCTGCTGTGGCCCAGGAGGGCAGTGGAGGATCGGCCAGGTGCTTGGGCCCCTGCAGCAGCATTGGAGACCAGGAGGAAGCACCTGGCTCCTGACTTTGGATCGGCACAGCTCCCATTTCAGGGGTGAACCAACGGAAGGAAGACCCTTCTCTCTGTCTCTCTCTCTCACTAACTCTATTAAAAAATTCTGTCTACAGTGTCGACATCCCTTATTGGCACCAGTTCGAGTCCCCACTGCTCTACTTCTGATCTAGCTCCCTGCTGATGGCCTGGGAAAGCAGTGAAAGATGACCCAAGTGCTTGGGCCGATGCACCAATGTGGGAGACTCCTGGCTTCAATAGGTGCAGCTCCAGCCATTTCAGCCATTTTAGGAGTGAACCAGTGGGTGGAAGACCTCTCTCTTTTTCTCTTCCTCTCTTTATCTGTAACTCTGTCTCTCAAATAAATAAAAAATAAAAATCTGTAAAAAAAAAAAAAATAGAAGGAAAAAATCCTAATACATGAGATCAAGGAAGCCAAGCACCAGCATTGTTTCAATGACAAGTAAAATGTACAGGCGCAAGAAAGAACCTAGAGGGGCCGGCACTGTGGTATGGCAAGTAAAGCCATCGCCTGCAGTGCTGGCTTCCCCTATGAGTGCCAGTTCAAGTTCCAGCTGCTCCACTTCCGATTCAGCTCTCTGCTATGGCCTAGGAAAGCAGTGGAAGATGGCCCAACTCCTCGGGCCCCTGCACCCATTTAGGACTCCCAGAAGAAGCTCCTGGCTCCTGGTTTCATATTGGCACAGCTCCAGCCGCTGAGGCCAACTGGGGAGTGAACCAGCGGAGGGAAGACCTCTCTGCCACTCCTGCTCTCTGTGTATAACTCTGACTTCCAAATAAATAAATAAATTTTTAAAAAAATTTTTAAAAAAGAAGGAACCGAGAGATGATCTGAAGAGCCAAGCTGGTGGAGTAGCATCAGCAGAGAGATTTCTGAGTTTTCAGCCCCAGTCAGTGCTCTAGAGGAAAGAAAATGTAGTTGCTAATATAGTCGTGGTTTTCCCCTGTAATTGCTCCGTATTATTTTTAAAGATGTATTTGTTTATTTGAAAGGCAGAGTTAAAGAGAGGGAAGGAGAGAGAGAGAGAGAGAGAGAGAGAGAGAATCTTCCAACCACTGGTTCACTCTCCAAATGGCCACAATGGCCGGAGTTGGGCCAGTTTGAAGTCAGGAACCAGGAGCTTCTTCCAGGTCTCCCACGTGGGTGCAAGGGCCCAAGGACTTGGGCCATATCTGCTGCTTTCCCAGGTGCATTAGTAGGGAGCTGGATTAGAAGTAGAGCAGCCAGGACTCAAACCAATGCCCATATCAGATACTGGCATTTCAGGTAGCAGTTTTTCCCCTTACACCTGAGCATTAGCCCATAATTACTCTATATTATAATCAGCCAATTTTACTGTGCCTGATGCCATACCCATCTGGGGAATATATGTTCTTATATATTGTTTATATTATTATTTATTATTTGTGTATGTGCAGAAAATGGGGTAAAATACCCTAAGGGCCTTTTTAAAAATTCACATTTGAACTAAAGTGATGACATTATTTAGACCTTGCTGTGACCAGATGTATAACACCATACTCTACAGTCCATCTGTTAAGATGTCCTATCATTCAAATCCCACTACTAAGAGATAGTTTAGTAATTCAATGGGATATGTTTCAAGGCTGACCAGCTTCATAAAAACTAACACATAACTCTAGAGTCAGAAAAAATGAGGTGAAAGAAGTCTCATTGTAGTGCTAATGGGTGTAGAAACCAGCAAGGAACAACTGAGTGACCATTCATGAGTCCATATCAACAACCTTGCAAATTTTTCTACATTTTTATATAATAGAAAAGTTATTTTTTAAAAAAGTATGAAAATGTTTAATTTGGTAATTATGCTTTCAATAATTTATCCCAGGTGATGGTTTAAGAAGCATAAACTATTTGACTATTGAAAAGCTCATCTTATGTTTGTATAAATAACACAGTAATTGGAAATAAGAAAAACAAAAGGTAATGAACTAAACAAATTATAGCATAATCATATAAAGTTGCTTTAAGCAGCTATTAAAATTTACAATGCATATATACATACTTATTTATTCATTTGTTTGAGTGGCTGTGAGAGAGAGAGACAGACAACTCCCATCTGCTTGTTCACTCCCCAAAAGCCTGCTATGGCAAGAGCAAGGGCCAGGAGCTGGGAATGTGAGCCATCAATGATGCCCCCCGATTGCATAGTCAGCAAGAACAGAATTGGAACTCAAACCCAGATATTCTAAAATGGGACACAGACATCCAAACTGGTGTCTTAATCACTAGGCCAAACAGCTGGCAGATACACACTTTTACTTAGTGACACAGAAGTTGCCAAGTAATGCAAGTAATGCTTACACATCAAGAGCACTTAATCCAGCCTAGCTATTATTATTATCTGTTTGTGCTAAATAAAATAAGAAATGATTTTAAACATCATAATGCTGTGTCCTGTGTTTAACAATTCTTAACATATTGTTACATATTCTGCCATTTATCTAGCTGTCTATGATTATTACCATTTTTTTTTTTTTTGACAGGCAGAGTGGACAGTGAGAGAGAGAGAGAGAGAGAGGAAGGTCTTCCTTTTTGCCGTTGGTTCACCCTCCAATGGCTGCCACGGCCGGCGTGCTGAAGCCGGCGCACCACGCTGATCTGAAGGCAGGAGCCAGGTGCTTCTCCTGGTCTCCCATGGGGTGCAGGGCCCAAGCACTTGGGCCATCCTCCACTGCACTCCCGGGCCACAGCAGAGAGCTGGCCTGGAAGAGGGGCAACCGGGACAGAATCCGGCGCCCCGACCAGGACTAGAACCTGGTGTGCCGGCGCCGCAAGGCGGAGGATTAGCCTATTGAGCCGCAGCGCCGATTGTTACCATTTTGTAAAAATCCTGCTTATTATTTACATATTTATATTTTACAAATAAGCAGGTAGTTTTTAGATATTTTATGAGGTTACCTTTTTTTTTGTTTTTTTGGACAGGCAGAGTCAGACAGTGAGAGAGAGACAGAGAGAAAGGTCTTCCTTTCGTTGGTTCACCCCCCAAATGGCTGCTACGGCCAGTGCACTGCGCTGATCCGAAGCCAGGAGCCAGGTGCTACCTCCTGGTCCCCCATGTGGATGCAGGGCCCATGCACCTGGGCCATCCTCCACTGCCTTCCCAGTCCACAGCAGAGAGCTGGACTGGAAGAGGAGCAACTGGGACTAGAACCCTGGGTGCCGGTGCTGCAGGCGGAGGACTAGCCAAGCGAGCCTCGGCGCCGGTATAGGTTACCCATATTTTTAAACTGAATAGTCTCACTTTAAATTGACACTCTAGACAAAACAGTGTTATGTGGAAATGTCAATGCTTGATAACTCATTTGATAAAAAGCCTTTAAGATCTGATGTTGCAGGGCTAGCACTGTGGCACAGCAGGTTAAAACCCTGGCCTGCAGCTCTGGCATCCCATATGGGTGCCAGTTCAAATCCCGGCTGCTCAACTTTAGAGCTTTAGATCAAGCTCTCTGCTCATGGCCTGGGAATGCAGCAGAGGATGGCCCAAGTCCTTTGGCCACTGCACCCTATAGGCTACCCGGAAGAAGCTCCTGGCTCCTGGCTGCCGGCTCAGCTCAGCTCTGGCAGTCAAGGCCAACTGGGGAGGAAACCATGGGGTAGAAGACCTGTGTGAGAGTGTGTGTGTGTGTGTGTGTGTGTGTCTAACTCTTCTAAATAAATATTTTTAAAAAATCTCTGATGTTGCCAAAATGTCAGGTAGGTTTTCATGGAAGATCACCTAGACTGTAAATATTTAATTTGTAATTACTTATCTCCTTGCTCTGACCTGCATATCTCGACATCAAGTATATGACCTTTTTATAAATCAATTTTATTTAGAAAAACATACTCTATGAAATTTTAAAAAATCACCTCAGAGACAAGCTTTCTAAATGGGCAATTCAGAAAGGTCATTCATAAGTAATTAACATTTAAACTTCACATTACTTTCTAACTTTTAATAAACCTGAAGAATTGGAAGTTTTTCAGAAAATATTTCAGCTTCGAAATTCAAGTGTTTTGGACAATCTTCCTGCTAAGCACATTTTTGATTTGCCAGTGGACATGAAAGGTATCCTCCTTTTCCAATTAATATCTAACCATGTGTAACTCACTTATAACAATAACAATAACAACAATGGGTGCTTAAGTGACAGCGTACAAGCTGGAATTCTGCTATGTGTGAAATGTCTTTATAAGGTATCTGTGACTTTCCTGTGTTGTTCATTGTTAAATTGAAATGTATACATTGGGGAACCCTCAAGTTAGTAGTCTGCTCAACTACTAATACTCTCTTTCTCATATATAAATATGAACAAACTATTGCTTGGATAATATCACTCATTTTTTAAAATTTAAATACTTTCAGATTTGTTATTCCATGCCATATATTCCATGTAAACTCTCATTTAATGTTCACTGAATTTGAGTCTTAAATCAATGTCACACAGTTACCTAAGTAAACTGTACCCTTTTCCTAATTTTATCCAGTATTTATTGCTGAGTTAATAACAGAAATCAGGAATCCTACATATTTGAAAATATGTTAATTTATCCATTTGCTTACACATGGGCTGCCTAAACTGCTTCAAGATAATAGGAACAAAGCTTCTTTTACACTCTAAATCAAAGATCAAATACCTCTCTTTCTTTGAATACATGACTTGCAACATCTGTTACAAATGTCAAACATTTAAATGAATCCAGAAATGAACCATATTTAGATATATTAAAACAAGAATGTACCCTAAGAAATTACCAAAAAGGGAAAGAGCTTATAAGGCCAGAATAATAAGAATTGTGTCTACTTTACCAATAATTTACTTTCTTTTAAAAGGGAATTCTCATCATTAAAACCAGGCACTTTAGCATGGCCATAAAACTAAATCAAAACAAAATTAAATTAGAAACAAAAAACAATTCATATCACACTACTCTGAAACTTCCTTCTTGGCTATGTTTTTGCATTTTAATAATGTTAGAATCTGCAAAACAATCACTACAGTTTCTTCTCAATTTTATATTAGCCTTTGAATAAGGAAGAGGTTTCAAACCATGCTCTATATTCTTTTATAATAGAATTCATAGTGAAGGCTTGGAATCTGTCAAACTGTCAATCAACTTCAAAGGTAATACAACAAATTTAATAGCTCTTATCCTCTGGATGATAATCTAATAACCAAGTATTGCTGCACACTGCAGTGCCCAAAGCTGAATCTGATTTATCTGCTGTGAGTTTTCTCAGGAAAAAATGGCACATATGTCAATGATGCACTTGCATCCACTGAAGGTTAAATCATACCGGGCCCTAACAAAGAAATAAAGAATGTCAATAATTGAAGTGAAAAGAAATGAAAGGAGTTAAAGTTATCAAATAGAAAAGAGAGGTAGAATCATGTTGACTGCAGAAGCATGTGCAGTACTATGCTCTTTTGCATGTTATAACATGCAGAAGACTGAAACTAGAACCCTTAGGAATCACAGTACATAAAAATCAACTAAAATGAATTAAAAATTTAAATATGTGAAAGAAAACTAAGCACCTAGTAGCAGAAAGCATAGGAAAGATGCTTCAGAACATTGCACTGAGCAAAGATAAAACCCCAACAAAGAAAATATGACAAATGGACTTTAAAAACCTCTGAAGTATGAAGAAGACAAACAAGAAAGTAAAAAAACAACCCACACGATGGGAAATAATATTTTTGAACTATACATCTGATAAAGGGCTAATATGCAGGGACTTCAAGCAACTCCAAATACTCAAGAGAAAAAAAACCCACAAATAATCAGATTTTAAAATGGGAAAATGATCTGAACAGACATTTCTCAAAAGGGTATATTTCAAATATCAACAAGTATAATAAATAATGCTCAACATCACTAATCATCAGGGCAATACAGATTAAATCTACAGTGAGATACCACTTCACTACAGTTGGAATTACTATTCCCAAAAAGACAAAAGAGCAGTGCTGGTTTCGATGTGTAGAAAAGTGAATAATTACACACTGTCAGTGAAAATGTAAATTAATACAGCTATTGTGGAAAACAGTATAGCATTTACACAAGAAATTAAAAACAGGATTTTCATGTGATCCTAAACACCAACTACTGGGTATATATCCAAAGAAAGGGAAATCATTAGGTTGAAAAAGTATCTGTACTTTCTTATTGATTTCAGCAGTGTTTCTTTTTTTTTTATAACGCTTTTATTTAAAGAATATAAATTTCCAAAATACAGCTTATAGATTACAATGGCTTCCCCCCCCATAACTTCCCTCCCACCGCAACCCTCCCCTTTCCCACTCCCTCTCCCCTTGCTTCACATCAAGATTCATTTTCAATTCTCTTTATATACAGAAGATCAGTTTACTATCTATTAAGTAAAGATTTCAACAGTTTGCCCTCACATAGCAACACAAAGTGAAAAATACTGTTGGAGTACTAGTTATAGTATTAATTCACAATGTATAGCACATTAAGGACAGAGATCCTACATGATATATTTTTTTTAAATTGATTAATTTTCTATGCAATTTCCAATTTAACACCAAGATTTTTTTTCATTTTTAATTATCTTTATATACAGAAGATAGCAGTGTTTCTAATAACAAAAATAAGGAATCAATCTACACACACCTGAAGTGATGAAAAAGAAAATGTTGCATACATTGAGGGAGGAATATTATGCAGCCACATAAAAGATGATATGACATTTGTGACAGCATGGTTGATGAACATGCAGAGCATTGTACAAAGTGAAATAAGCCAGACAAAGAAAGACAAATAGTGCATGATTTCTTGTGATTCCCATGGATAGATTTTTTTTTGACTTTTATGTTCTTTTTTCTTTTTTCTTTTTTAAATTTTATTTAATAAATATAAATTTCCAAAGTACAACTTTTGGATTACAATGGCTTTTTCCCCCCATAACCTCCCTCCCACCCACAACCATCCCATCCCCCGCTCCCTCTCTCATCCCATTCACATCAAGATTCATTTTCAATTATCTTTATATTCAGAAGATCAATTTAGTATATACTAAGTAAAGATTTCAACAGTTTGCACCCACACAGAAACACAAAGTATAAAATCCTGTTCCAGTACTAGTTATACCATTAATTCACATAGTACAACACATTAAGGACAGAGATCCTATGTGGGGAGTAAGTGCACAGTAACTCCTGTTGTTGATTTAACAATTGACACTCTTGTTTATGGCATCAGTAATCACCCAAGGCTCTTCTCATGAGTCGCCAAGGCTATGGAAGCCTTTTGAGTTCACCAACTCGATCTCATTTAGACAAGGCATAGTCAAAGTGGAAGTTCTCTCCTCCCTTCAGAGAAAGGTACCTCCTTCTTTGATGACCTGTTCTTTCTACTGGGATCTCACTCGCAGAGATCTTTCATTTAGGTCATTATCTTTTGCCAGAGTATCTTGGATTTCCATGCCTGAAATACTCTCATGGGCTTTTCAACTGGATCCAAATGCCTTAAGGGCTGATTTTGAGGCCAAAGTGTTGTCTAGAACATCTGCCATTGTATGAGTCTGCTGTGTATCCTGCTTCCTATGTTGGATTGTTCTCTCCCTTTTTGATTCTATCAGTTAGTAATAGCAGATACTAGTCTTGTTTGTGTGATCCCTTTGACTCTTAATGCTATCATTATGATCAATTGTGAACTGAAATTGATCACTTGGACTAGTGAGATGGCATTGGTACATGCCACTTTGATGAGATTGAATTGGAATACCCTGGCACATTTCTAACTCTACCATTTGAGGCAAGTTCGATTGAGCATGTCCCAAATTGTACATCTCCTCCCTCTCTTAATCCCACTCTTATATTTAACAGGGATCACTTTTCAGTTAAATTTAAACACCTAAGAATAATTGTGTATTATTTAAGAGTTCAACCAACAGTATTAAGTAGAACAAAAAAATACTAAAAGGGATAAAGTATTAAGTAACTGGGCTGGCGCCACAGCACACTTGGCTAATCCTCTGCCTGTGGCACCAGCACCCTGGGTTCTAGTCTCAGTTGTGGCGCCAGATTCTGTCCCGGTTGCTCCTCTTCCACTCCAGCTCTCTGCTGTGGCCCAGGAAGGCAGTGGAGGATGGCCCAATTGCTTGGGTCCTGCACCTGCATGGGAGACAGGAGGAAGCACCTGGCTCCTGGCTTTGGATCAGTGCAGTGTGCCAGCTGTAGCAGCTATTTGGGGAGTGAACCAACGGAAGGAAGACCTTTCTCTCCGTCTCTCTCTCTCATTGTCTAACTCTGCCTATCAAAAAAAAAAAGTATTAAGTAACTGAAAAGTGATTCCCAATGTAAACCAAAGGAATATTCATGGGAAAATGACAGGGTAAATGGCATCAACTCTCCAGTTAAAAGATACAGACTTGTCAAATGTATTAAAAACAACACCCTTCTATTTGCTGTCTACAAGAAACACATCTCCCTAACAAAGATATATGTAGACTAATGTGAAAGGATGGAAAATATTCCATGATAATGAAAATCAAAAAAGGGCAGATATAGACATCTTAATATGAGACAAATAGACTTTAACACAAAAACTGTTAAAAAGTGACAGAGAAGGACAATTCAACAGGAAGACAGGAGTAAAATAAATTTATACACACCCGATTACAGGTGCCTGGCTATTTAAAAGAACTGTTAATGGATATAAAGGGAGACATCAGAGACTCCAAGACAATAGTAATGGGGGACTTCAATACCCTATTTTCAGCAATGGTTACAGCAAACAGACAGAAAGTCTACAAAGAAACAACAAAACTATAGAACAAATGGATATAACAGATATTTACAGAATATATATAGTTACAGAATACACATTCTTCTCATCAAAGCACAGAACTTTCTAGTATAGAGCATATACTAGGACAAGAAGCAAATCTCAGTAAATTCATAAAAATCAATATACACACATTTGCTCTGATCACAACAGATTGAAGTTGCAATTCAACAACTCAAGGATCTCTAGAACATATTCAAATACACAGAGAATGAACAACATACTCCTAAATGAATAGTGGGACACAGAAGGAATCAAAATAGAAATAAAAAATTCCTATAAATGAATGCAGATAACAATATATCGTGGCTGGTGCTGTGGCTCAACAGGCTAATCCTCTACCATGAGGTGCCGGCACACCGGGTTCTAGTCCCGGTTGGGGCGCCGGATTCTGTCCCGGTTGCCCCTCTTCCAGGCCAGCTTTCTGCTGTGGCCAGGGAGTGCAGTGGAGGATGGCCCAAGTGCTTGGGCCCTGCACCCCATGGGAGACCAGGGGAAGCACCTGGCTCCTGCCATCGGGTCAGTGTGGTGCGCCGGCCGTGGCAGCCATTGGAGGGTGAACCAACGGCAAAAAGGAAGACCTTTCTCTCTGCTCTCTCTCTCACTGTCCACTCTGCCTGTCAAAAATAAAAAAAAAAAAATACATCGTATCAAAACTTATGGGATACAGCAAAAGTAGTGTTAAGAGGAAAGTTCATAGCAATTGGTGCCTACATCAAGAAACTTATGTCACAAAATAAATAAGTTATCAATGAATCTCAAGGACCTAGAAAACCAACAAACATAACAGAAAATAAGTAGGAGAAAAGAAACAATTAAAATTAGAGAATAAACAAATTGACAGTAAAATAAAATACAAAAGATCAATGAAATGAACAGCTGTTCTTTTTTTTTTTTTTTGAAAAAAATGAAAGACTTGACACACCACTGGCCCAGCTAACCAAAAAGAGGGAAAAGAGCCAAAACAATCAAATCAGAGATGAAAAATAAAATGTAACAACAGATACCACAGAAATAAAAAAAGAATGGTCAGGAATTACTACAAAGTGCTGTATACCATTAAATTTTGAAACCTAGAATAGATAGACAGATTCCTAGACACACACAATCTACCAAAATGAAGTCATGAAGACATAGAAAACCTAAACAGATCAATAACCAAAATGGTGATTAAATCAGTGATAAAGTTCCTTCCAAAAAAGAGAAGCTCAGGACTGCATGCCTCCACTGCTGAATTCTACCAGACCTTTAAAGAAGAATCCCACTATTCTCAAGCTATTCAAAAAAATTTGAAGTGAGGGAATCCTCCCAAACTCTTTCTATGAAGTCTACATTACCTAAATTCCCATGCCAGAAAAGAATGCAACAGAAAAAGAGAACTATAGACCAATATCCATCATGATCATAGATGCAAAAATCCTCAGAAAATATTAGCTAATCGAATCCAACAACACATCAGAAAGATAATTCAACCAGAACAACTGGGATTTATCCCTGGTAGGTAGGGATGGTTCAACATCCAAAAATAAATATATTAACTAATTGTAGGAAAAAACCATATGATTATCTTAACAATCAGAGAAAGCCTTTGATAAAATACAACATCCTTTCATGATGAAAACATTAAGCAAATTGAGTACAGAAGGAATATTCCTGAACACAAAGAAGGCAATTTATGACAAACCTATGACCAGCATCCTATTGAATGCAAAAAAGTTGGAAGCATTCCCACTAAGATCCAAAACAGGACAATGATGCCCACTCTCAAAATTGCTATTTAAGAGTCCTGCAAGTTTTGGCCAGAGCCATTAGGCAAGAAAAATAAATCAAAGGGATACAAATTGGGAAGGAGGAAGTCAAACTATTCTTATTTACAAATGCCATGTTTCTATATAGGAGACCCAAAAGACACCACTAAGAGACTGTTGGAACTCATGACAGAGTTTGGTCAAGTGGCAGGATATAAAATCAACACATAAAAATCAATAGGCTTTGAATACACAGACAATACCAGAACTGAGAAAGAACTTCTAAGATCAATCTCATTTACTATAGCTGCAAAAAAATTAAATACCTTGGAATATATTTCACCAAGGACATCAAAGTTCTCTATGACGAAAACAATCAAACATTAAAGGAAGAACTAGAAAAATACATAAAAATGGAAATTCTTTCATGCTCATGGATTGGAAGAATCAATATCATCAAAATGTTCATACTACCAAAAGTAAGTTCCAGATTCAATGTGATACCAATCAAAATACCAAGGACTTTATTCTCATATCTAGAAAAATGATGCTAAAATTCATATAGAAACACAGGAGACCCTGAATAGCTAAAGTGATCTTATACAACAAAAACAAACCCAGAGGCAATATAATACCAGATTTCAAGACATAGTATAGGACAATTATAATAAAACATCCTGATACTGGCAGAAAAACAGATGAATAAACCACTGAAACAGAATAGAAATTCTAGGAATCAACCCACACAGCTACAACCAACTTACCTTTCACAAAGGAGCTAAAATCATATTTTAGCAAAGTCAGTCTCTTCAACAAATGGTGCTGGGAAAACTCAATCTTCACGTGTAGAAGCATGAAATAAGACCCCTAGCTTACATTTTATACAAAAACCCATTCAAAATGGATCAATGATCTAAATTTATGACCTGATACCATCAGATTATGAGAGAACATTGGGGAAACCCTACAAGACATTGGTACAGGTAAAGACTTCTTGCCAAGATACCAGAAGCACAGGCAATCAAAGCTAAAATTAATAAACAGGATTCCATCAAATTCAGAATTTCTAGATTGCAAAAGAAACTCTCAGCGAAGTGAAGAGGCAACCTACAAAACAGGAGAAAATATTTGCACACTATGCAACTGATAAAGAATTAATTTCCAGAATCTATAAAGCACTCAAGAGACTAAAAAACAACAAAACAAACAACTCAGCTAAGAAATGGACAAAGGACCTTAACAGATATTTTTCAAGAGAGGACATTCAAATGGCCAAAGTCACATGAAAAATGCTCAGGATCACCAGCCATCAGGAAAATGTAAATCAAAACCACAATTAGGTTTCATTTCACCCTCCCCCCACTAATGGCTCTCATATGGAAATCGACAAACAACAAATTCTGGCAAAGATGTGGGGAAAAGGGTACCCTAATCCCCTGTTGTTGGGAATATAAACTGGTGCAATCACTGTGGAAGACATTGCGGAGAAACCTTGGAAAGCTGAATATAGACCTATCATAAGACCCAGGCATCCCACTTCTAGGAATTTACCAAAGGAAAATGAAATCAGCATAAGAAAGAGTGATCTCTCCCCCTCCAAGTTCATTACAGCTCAATTTACAATAGCTAAGATATGGAATCAACACAAATGTCCATCAACTGAAGACTGGATAAAGAATTATTGTGTGAATACACTATAAAAAATGAAATCTCATCTTTTGCAACAAAATGGATGCAATTGGAAACCATTATACTTAGTAAAATAAGCCAGTCACAAAATGACAAGTACTATGTGTTCTCCCTGATATGTAGTAACTAATAGAGTACCTAAAAAGTAGTCCATAGGAGCAAGACTGGCATTTTGTAATGTGATGATTTTTAACTGCCTTTGTCTTGACTGTTGAACAACATTTGTTTGTTTTTGTTTTTGTTTTCTTTTTTCTTCATACTATCCAGTAAACTCTCTACTTAGTGTAGGGTTAATCTTTTGAGTATAAAATTAATTGAAAATAGATCTTTGTAAAAAATAAGAATGGGAATGAGAAAGGGAGGAGGAAGAAGGGTGAGAATATTGGCAGTAGGGAGGTAGGGTGGGGAGAATCATCACGTTCCCAAATGTGTATATATGTAGAGCATGAATTTTGTAATCCTTAAATAAAATTTAAAAAGTGAGATATGTTACTAAAGAAAGAGTTGTTCCAATATTATAGGTTATGCTATAATATGTTAATAACAAAGAGAATAAATGATATCATTAAGAGTGTTGATAAAAAATGCCATCGATATGCCAAGTGACATAAAAAAAGATTGTTCATTTGGGTCTAGAATCCCAAGAAAGAATCTGAATATTGAGCTTAACTTGAACATTGATGGGATAAGTGGACTTGACCTTCATGCATAAGATGTTTCTCTTGATTTCTTGAACCAAACATGATGTCATATATGTTAGCATTCATTGGGATTAAAATCAAATAGTAAATGACATCACTAGCAACATTCTCAGGATAGAACAAAGAAAACATGACAGCAATATGAGGAACCGATAAAGTAACATTTATCTTTGCTTTTCTTAGGAATTTCCTGTTTCATCATTTATAATGACTCTAAAGGCTGATAGATTGATTTCTTATTTTCTAAACAATGACAACTGGTCATTATTTCTTTCTGATAATGAATTTGTCCATCCCCATTTATCAGTAATAGTATAAAAATGAACCAAATGAAAACAATCACAGCAACATTTCTCCTAGTTTTCACATTTCTCAGCATTTATGCAAAAATAAAATCTTAGTAGCTATAAGGGAAAACAATGTTTCCAAGTGAATTCTATGCTACAAAACCTTGGACCCTTTATGCATTTTTCAAGAGAGCCCCTAAGGAACTCATAGAGTATAAGGTTTCTTATTTTACAGAGAAATTTCAAAGCAAATCCAGTGGTCTGTTTTCCCAAGTTACTGCATAAAACAACAAGAGGTGGTTATTAGAATCACACATTAACATCTGTGAGTAAAGACAATGAATATGTAGATAAAAAGGGAAGTAATGAATGAAACTGTTAAGTCACACAATCTGTCATTTACTAAAGGGACAAATAGTTGTAATGATTCAATAACTTTAGAAAGCAATGTTTAATTAAAGCAAAATGTGATTACAAATTTAATTAGCATGATGACTATTATCAAAAACAATGTATTACACTTGAAAGTTGTTAAGAGAATAGATAGTAACTCTGCCAACCACAAAAATAAGTTTAAGCATATGAAGTAAAGAACATGTTTATTAGCTTGATTTAATCATTTAACAGTGTATCATGGACATACATATAGCAAAGCATCACACTGTACAATGTAAACATGAATTTATCAATTATACCTCAATAAAGCTGGGGCAAGAAAGTATTCAGAGTATGGAACCTACTGTCTAAGTTAGGCTTTGCACATTTTACCCATTTGGGCAAGAAAAACAATGCAATATGTTTTGTGGACTTTTCAAAAATAAATTACTATTATAAATAGTGAAGGAATATTTTGTAGTTTGTATATTTGAGAGGCTGTATATCTATACTTAGAAATTTACTGAGGAACAGAGTCTGACTCTCAACTACACACAAACACACACACACACACACACACACCCTACAATTAGACATGTATTTGTGTCACACATTTTGCTAAAACTTTTCATAGTTTTTTAATTTAATTTATATTGGAATCCTGTGAAATATTTACTATTATTGTTATTCTTTTTTTTTAACTTTTATTTAATGAATATAAATTTCCAAAGTACAGCTTACGGATTACAATGGCTTCCCCCCCCATAACTTCCCTCCCACTGCAACCCTCCCCTTTCTCACTCCCTCTCCCCTTCCATTCACATCAAGATTCATTTTTAATTCTCTTTATATACAGAAGATCAGTTTACTATCTATTAAGTAAAGATTTCAACAGTTTGCCCTCACATAGCAACACAAAGTGAAAAATACTGTTGGAGTACTAGTTATAGCATTAAATCACAATGTACAGCACATTAAGGACAGAGATCCTACATGATATTTTTTTAAAAAACTCGTTAATTTTCTATGCAATTTCCAATTTAACACCAAGTTTTTTTTAATTTTCAATGTTATTCTTAGAGAAGAAATTATTCCTCCGAGAAGTAACTTATCTTAAGTGACAGAAAGTGGTACAATGAAATTCAGTCGCCCTGACTGCCTAGGATCCCCATACTATAACTGTCATTTAAAAAGTTTATTTGGAAGGCAGAGTAACAGAAACAGGGATATGCAGAGATAGAGACAGAGATCTTCCTCCCACTGGTTCATACTCTTAATATCTATGACAGCCAGGGTTGGGTCCAGCTGAAGACTAGAGCCCAGAAATACACCTGGGTCTCCCATTTGTGTGGTGAGAACCCAAGCATTGAACAATGATCTGTTGCCTCCCATTAGGTATATTAGCGGGAACCTGAAATAAAAAATGGAGCCAGGACTCAAATCCAGGCTCTCTGATACAAGATGTAGACATCCCAAACATCTTAACTGCAATGTCAAATGTCTACCAAAGTCACCATCTTCTTATGCTACCTGCATTTTTACAGGGTTCAAGAAAATGTAAGTTTAAAGTCTATTATTACTCAACATTAAAACTTGGTTACGTATTTATATCTGTGGGTAATTTAAATAAATATAGACATATTTCCTAAGTTATACTAGGCTTAAATTTAGAAAACAAATCATCTCCATTAGCACTTTCCAGAAGGAGTCTAGACCATATTCTAATTTATCTCCTTAACTATAAGTGTGCACTATGTTTACTGCCCTACTGATATTTGCCTAAAAAGTTCTTGATGGCAGTATATTTTAAATTCTAAATTGTTTATTTTTCATGTTGCTCAATAATATTCCTTTCCCTTTCATATTATATATTTTTAGTTTATGAGTAATTCATCTGTGGATGACTCAAGAATTCCTTTTTATTCTGGCACATCTGAAACATTTCTCTTCTCTTGAGATCACTATAATATATATTCAAATTTCATTTCCCAAATGTCACTGCTAAAAGCCTTAAATGTTTACTCAATTTTGTTTTATTTTTATCCATTAAAACTTTGGTGACAGGTATATGTCATTTAAAATAATACTTTTACAGTACAAAATAATTTTTAAATCAAATAACCAATGTTGCATACCTAATCGCACTGTCATGAATCCCAGACAGGAAGTATCAATACTATCCTATATGGCTCATGGGGACAGCACTAGAAAACAAAAAACCGCCAAAATAATTAAACAACAGAAGCTAATAATTCTTCAAAGTTGTAATTCAGGTATGCCTATGCACCTTATTTCCAAGTGAGGGCTACAGAGGGAAAAAATCTTTTTTTTTTTTTTTAACAATATTCACTGTCTTTAACAAATATTGATCAGACATTCTCATGTGTTAGGCTTTATGTTAAGTCCCTGGAGCCTACCCATTGAGAGATCTGGATGGAGTTCCAGGCCCCTGATTTGGGAATAGCTCAGCTGTTGTAGCTGTTTAGGGAGTGAACCAGAGGACAGAAGATCTCTCTGTCTCTCCCTCTCTCTCCATAACTCTGCCTTTCAAACAATTAAATAAATCTCTAAAAAAAAAGGAGCTTCATGTCTCCATTAATAATGTCAAAGGAGGAGAAATATCAATTATCTTGATTTATTTTATATGATTGAAATGTCATACTGTAGTCCATAAGTAGGTACAATTATTATTCATTTTTTAAAGTTTGTTTATTTATTTGAAAGTCAGGGTTACAGAAAGATAGAGAGAGACACAGAGAGAGACAGAGAGATATATAAATATTTATCTCTTCCATCCACTGGTTTAATCCCCAGATGGCTGCAACAATCAGTGCTGAGCCAGGCTGAAGCCAAGAGCTTCATCCATATCTTCCATATGGGTGGAAAGCCCCAAACACACTTGTGCCATGTTCTACTCTTCTTGGGACATTAGCAGGGCACTAGATGAGAAGTAGAGCACCCAGGACACAAACTGGAACCTATATATAAAGCATGCAACACAGGCAGTGGGCTTTACCCACTAACCACAAAGCCAGGCCCAACATTTTTTTTTTAAAGAATTAGTAGCTTGTTGGTGAAATATAAGTTAGAAGAGTATTCCAAAATGAGTCAAAGTACAAAAATGGGAAGTAGCAGAGTGTGTGAAAGGAACTATGTACAGGTTGGTGTGGTCATAGTGGAAAGAACCAACTAGGCACCACAAGGAGTGGAGAATATAGCCATAAAAGGAACCAGAGTGTAAAATTCCTTGTGTATTATGTGTTGTCTTGGTCACATATCATTCACATCTGAAGCTTAATAATTTTACTCAGGCTAGTTTTAAATTTCAAGCTTTAACACAAATTAAATAAACCAGTCAGGATGTAGAAGATCCATTTCCATTAGTGTCCCAGATCATAGATGACCTACTCCAAAAGTCTTTGAAATAAACCAATTGCAATTTTCTTTCTTTGTGTGGTAGCTTCAATTGCAACATTATTTAAAGGGCTCATTGTTTCCTCATCCAAAATTACCCATGTACTGTGACCTCATCTCAATATTTTTTTGAAGGGGAAGACCTTTAAAAGCATTTTGGATTCCACAAACAATCAAGATAATAGAACTTCATTTGGGTAAAAGGAGACTTTTCAAAAGGAATGGGGATGGAAGAAAAAATTCCCTAAGAGTTTCCTGAGCTTATTATTTCATATAGTTTTAAACTTTAGAACATTTGAAATGGCTTGATTTTTCCCCAGGAACCTTTTATTTAAGGTATAAAAATTTCATATATTTCATAAATACAACTTTAGGAACTTAAGGATTCTTCAAAACCTATCCACACTCCCACCTGCACTCCCACCCTTTTTCCTCCTCCCTCTCCTATTCCTAGTCTTATGCTTGACTATGATCTATTTTGAATTAACTTTATACACAGAATATTAACGCTATACTAAGGAAAGAGTTTAACAAATAGTATTAAAAAAAAAAAAAACCTGTTCCTCAACAGTTGAGACAAGGGCTATTCAAAGTCATCACATTTCAAAGTGTCAATGATATTTGTCCTTTTGGGACTAGCTTATTTCACCTAGTATAATTCCCAGTTGCATTCATTTTGTTGCAAATGTCAGGATTTCATTATTTTATCACTGTGTTGTATTTCATGGTGTATATATCCCATAATTTCTTTATCTAGTCATCAGATGATGGGCATTGGGGTTGATTCCATGTTTTAGCTATTGTAAATTGAGCTGCAATAAACATGGGTGTATAGACACCTTTCATATGCTGATTTCATTTCTCTTGGGTGAATTTCCAGGAGTGGGATGGCTGGGTCATATGGTAGGTCTATATTCAGCTTTCTGAGGTTTCTCCATACTGTCTTCCACAGTAAATGCCCCAGTTTATATTCCCACTAATAAAGGATTAGGGCACCCTTTTCCCCACATCTTCGCCAGCATTTGTTGTGTTGATTTCCATATGAGAGCCATTAATTGGGGGTGAGCTGAAACTTTATTGCTGTTTTGATTTGCACTTCCCTGATAGCTAGTGAACCTAAGCATTCGTGTGTCTGTTGGCCATTTGTATTCCTCTTTTGAAAAATGCCTGTTTAAGGCCTTTGTGCATTTCTTAACAGGGTTGTTTGTTTTGTTGTTGGTGAACTTCTTGAGCTCTTTACATATTCTGATAATTACTCCTTTATCAGTCACATACTTCGCAACAAATTTCTCCCATTCTTTAGGTTGCCTCTTCACTTGCTGAGTATTTCTTTTGCAGTACAGACATTTCTCTATTTGATGTAATCTTGTTTATTAAATTTGGCTTTGATTGCCTGTCCTCTGGGGTCTTTTCCAAGAAGTCTTTCCCTATGCCAAACTTCTTCAGTTTCCCCAATGTACTCTAGTAATTGGATGGTATCAGATCATAGACTTGGGTCTTTGATACATTTTGAGTAGATTTTTGTATAAAGTATAAGGTAGGGGTCCTATTTCAAACTTCTGCATGTGGAGATCCAGTTTTCCTGGCACCATTTGCTGTGAGGCTGTCCCTGGATCCAGGGATTGATTTTTAGCTCCTCTATCAAAGATAAGTTGATTATAGATGCATGGGTTAATTCCTGGACTGTCTATTCTGTTTCAGTGGTCTATTCGTTTGTTTTTCTGCCAGTACCAGGCTGTAGTGATTACAACTGGCCTACAGCTGGTCTTGGAATCTGGTATTAAAATGCCTCTGGCTTTCTTTTTGTTGTGTAAGATTATTTTAGTTATTCAGGGTCTCCCTGTGTTTCCATATGAATTTTAGCATCACTTTTCTATATATGAGAAGAATGTACTTGGTATTTTGATTAGTATCACATTGAACCTATAACTTGCTTTTGGTAGTATGGACATTTTAATGATACTGATTCTTCCAATCCTTGAGCATGAAAGAATTTCCTTTTTGCGTGTCTTCTTATAATTCTCTCATTAATGTTTTGTAATTCTCATCATAGATCTTTGATGTCCTTGGTGAAATATATTCCAAGATATTTAATTTTTTGCAGCTATAGTAAATGAGATTGATCTTAGAAGTTCTTTCTCAGCTCTGGTATTGTCTGTGTATTCAAAGCCTATTGATTTTTATGTGTTGATTTTATATCCTGCCACTTGACCAAACTCTGTCATGAGTTCCAATAGTCTCTTAGCGATGTCTTTTGGGTCTCCTACATATAGAAACATGGCATCTCTAAATAGTGATAGTTTGACTTCCTCCTTCCCAATTTGTATCCCTTTGATTTATTTTTCTTGCCTAATGGCTCTGGCTAAAACTTGCAGGACTCTTAAATAGCAATTTTGAGAGTGGGCATCATTGTCCTGTTTTGGATCTTAGTGGGAATGCTTTCAACTTTTTTGCATTCAATAGGATGCTGGTCATGTCATAAATTGTCTTCTTTGTGTTCAGGAATATTCCTGCTATACTCAATTTGCTTAATGTTTTCATCATGAAAGGATGTTGTATTTTATCAAAGGCTTTTTCAGCATTTATTGAGATAGTCATACGGTTTTTGTTCTTCAAACGTTAATGTGATGTATTACACTTATTTTTTTTTTTTTTGTGAATGTTGACCCATCCCTGCATACCAAGGATAATCCCACTCAGTACAGGTGAATGATCTTTCTGGTGTGTTGTTGCATTTGTTTGGCTAGTAGTTTGTTGTGGATTTTTGTATCTATGTTCATTAGGGAAACTAGTCTAGTTTCCTTTCCCTTTGTATCTTTTTCAGGTTTAGTAATTAAGGTGATGCTGGCTTCATACAAGGAGTTTGGGAGGATTCCCTCACTTTCAATTGTTCTGAATAGCTTGAAAAGATTTGGAGTCAGTTCTTTAAACGGTAGAATTCAACCCGTGAAACCATCTGGTCCTTGGCTTTTCTTTGTTGGAGGGTCTTTATTACTGATTCAATTTCTGTCTTGGTTATTGGTCTGTTTAGGTTTTTTATGTCTTCCTGGCTCAATTTAGGTAAATTGTGTGTGTTTAGGAATCTATCCTTTTCTTCTAGGTTTCCCTGTTTGTTGGCATACAGCTCTTTGTAGTAATTTCTGATTTTTTTTATTATTTCTGTGGCATTTGTTGTTACCTTTCCTTTATCATCTCTAATTTAAATGATTTGAGTCTTCTCCCTCTTTTTTTGGTTAGTTGGGCCAATGGTATATTATTTTTTTTTTCAAAAAACTAGCTCTTTGTTTCACTGATCTTTTGTATTGCCTTTTCGGTTTCTCTTTTTCTTACTTTTATTTTTATCTAATTTCAATTATTTCTTTTCTCCTACAATTTTGGGTTTGGTTTGCTGCTGTTTTTCCAAGTGCTTATGATGCATTGATAGTTCATTTATTTGATGCCTGTCTGATTTCTTGATGTAGGCATTAATTGTTATATACTTTCCTGTTAACACTGCATTTTTTGTATTCCATGATTTTCGATATGATGTATTGTCATCTTCATTCATTTCCAGAAATTTATTGATTTCTTCTGTGACCTACACTGTTCATTCAGGAGCATGTCATTCAGTCTGCATGTGTTTGCATATGTTCTAGAGATTCTTGAGTTGTTGATTTCCAGCTTCATTTCATTATGGTCACAGGAGATGAATGGTATGATTATGTTTTTTTTTTTTGATTTGCTGAGACTTGCTTTATGGCCTAGCATATGGTCTATCCTAAAGTTCCATCCACTAGTGAGAAGAATGTGTATTGTATAACTATGGGGTAAAAAGTTCTATAGATATCCTTTAAGTCCATTTGGTCTATAGTGGTGATTAACTGTATTGATTCCTTTTTGATTTTCCGTCTGGTTGATGTATCCATTGGTTAAAGCGGGGTATCGAAGTCCCGCATCATTATATAGGAGTCAATGTCTCCCTTTAGATCTATTAACATTTCTTTTAAATAGCCAGGTGCCCTGTAATTAGGTGCATATATGTTTGTTATAGTCATATCTTCCTGTCAAACTGATCCCTTTATCATTACATACTGCCCTTCTTTGTCTCTTTTAACACTTTTTGTATTAAAGTCTAGTTTGGGTTGCCACCTGGCTCAATAGGATAATCCTCCACCTGCAGTGCCGGCACACAGGGTTCTAGTCCCAGTCGGGGCTCCAGATTCTGTCCCGGTTGCCCCTCTTCCAGGCCAGCTCTATGCTGTGGCCTGGGAGTGCAGTGAAGGATGGCCCAAGTGCTTGGGCCCTGCACCCGCATGGGAGACCAAGAGAAACACCTGGCTCCTGGCTTTGGATCAGCACGGTGCACCGGCCACAGTGCGCCGACCACAGCAGCCATTGGAGGGTGAACCAAAGGTAAAAGGAAGACCTTTCTCTCTGTCTCTGTCTCTCTCACTGTCCACCCTGCCTGTCAAAAAAAAAAAAAGTCTAGTTTGTCCATTATTAGGATGGCTACACCAGCTTGTTTTAGGTCTCTGTTAGCATGGAATGTCTTCTTCCATCCTTTCTCTTTCAGTCAGTATATATCTTTATTGGAGAGACGTGTTTCTTGTAGGCAGCAAATAGAGGGGTTGGTCTTTTTGTCTTTTTTTTGGGGGGGGACAGGCAGAGTGGACAGTGAGAGAGAGAGACAGAGAGATAGGTCTTCCTTTTTTTTTTTTTTTTGCTGTTGGTTTACCCTCCAATGGCCGCCGCGGCCGGCACACTGCGGCTGTCGCACTGCATTGATCCAAAGGCAGGAGCCAGGTGCTTCTCCTGGTCTCCCATGGGGTGCAGGACCCAAGCACTTGGGTCATCCTCCACTGCACTCCTGGGCCACAGCAGAGAGCTAGCCTGGAAGAGGGGCAACCGGGACAGAATCCGGCGCCCCAACCGGGACTAGAACCTGGTGTGCTGGCACCACAGGTGGAGGATTAGCCTATTGAGCCATGGTGCTGGCCTTTTTGTTTATTATTTTTACATTTAAAAAGATACAATCTATATCCTTTAACAGAAGAGTTGATGCCATTTACACTCAAGGTGACTATTGATAAGTATCAACCTGGCTTTGCCATTTTTCCATAATATTCATATAAGTTCTTTGGATTTCCTTTGTCTTTTACTGGGAGATTTCCACTTGTATCTTCTTTCATAGTGATGGCCATGTTTCTGTGTTTTTGTTGTAGCATGTCCTTAACATCTTTTGTAAGGCTAGAAGAGTGGTGACAAATTCTTTCAATTACTTTTTGCTTTGGAAGGTGTTAATTTTACTTTCATTCATAAATTAGTGCTTTGCAGGGTACAGTGTTCTGGATTGACAGTTTTGTTTTTTTTCTTAATACTTGGAATATAACTTGCCATTATCTCCTAGCTTATAGGGTTTCTGATGAGAAGTCAGCTGTGAGTCTAATTGGAGATACTCTGAAAGTAATCTGGCATTTATCTCATGTACATTTTAGACTCTTTTCTTCATGATTTACTGTGGAAAGTTTGACTACAAAGTGTTGTGGTGAAGATCATTTCTGGTCAAGTCTATTAAGAGTTCTATGTGCTTCCTATACTTAGATGTCCCTTTCTTTCTCCAAATTAGTGAAGTTTTCTGTAGTTATTTCACTGAAAAGGTCTTTGAATTCATTTTATCTTTCCATGTCTTCAGGACTCCTCAGACCTATATGTTGGGTCGTTTGACCACATATATAAATTTCCAACACTGTCTTCCATTTTTCTAATTTCTTCTCTTTTTTTTATCTGACTAAAATTTCCAGAGATTACCTTCTAATTCAAATACTATTTCTTCTGCCAAGTCTGTTGTTAAGACTTTCCACTGCACTTTTTATTTGATCTATAAATTATTCATTTCTAATATTTCACTTTTATTTCTCTTTAAAATCTCTATTTCATGGGAAAAACTCATTCATGTCATGTATGCATTTTTTAATTCATGAATTTTTTTTTTGCTTCTCATTATTTCTAAGTAATCCTATGATCAATTTTTTTTTTATTCTGCTTCTGGCATTCTTCAACATCTTCAGTTTCACATGCTAGTACTGAACTGTTGTTTTCCTTTTGGGGGGTCATGTTATCTTCCTTATTCTTGTTTTTTGAATTTCTGTGTTTATCTTTAGGCATTTGTAGAGAGATACATTTTGGGGGTTTTTGCTTTGTTTTTCCCCTGTGATGGCTTTTATCTTTGCACTATGCCTTTGTGACTTACTAGAGTATCTGCTCTTTCCGTGAATCCCCAAGGAATGTGCAGGGTTTGGCTCAGGAGCTCTGCTCAGTGTTCCAGGGTGAGGGAAGTATCCAAAGTGACACCCAACTTGGGCATGGTAAATCTCCTTTTTTTTTTTTTTTAACAGTTTTGATCAGCTCTGTTGGCTTAGTCTCACACTCAGCTCCTTTCCTCCAATGAGAGTAATGCCCAGGTGCTAGCCCCTCTGGCTACAATATTCATCCATGCTGCCACAAGAATCACACAAAGGATCCACACAGTCCTCAGTGTGAGCACAGATCCAGCAACAATGACTCTCACCAGGCAATCAGGTAGCTCAGAAAATGTGGAGCCACTCACAGTGACTGTTCAGAGACCTAGCCAAAATCTATACCCTCCCACTCAGGCACAGTGTTTTCACAGTCCAGACCTGCACAAAAGGTTCCCATGTTTGCAAGTGCCTAGCCTTCTGTCAATTCTCCCAATCATACTTAGGCATCTCTTCTAGACTGGTTGCTGGCAAGGCAGACACAAGCTGGCATAACTGTTACATATGTCCAAAATAATGAATGACTTCTCTCAGCTAGTTACAAGACACCAGTGCCAGGTGGTTGGGGAGAGAGAATTAAGCACCCCCCCTTTTCCTCTAGGTTGGCAGGTACACTGTCCCCCATTGGGCACAAAGCCAGAATCATGCCAGGCTCTTCCTACAGCTTTTTCGCCAGTGGCTTGGGCTGCTGCTGTCTGGTCTCCCCTCACTCTCCAAAACTAGTGCTGATGTTCTTAGCTGCTGCAGTCCTGAGTTGTGTACTTTACATCCTCCACATAAATCCATAGTGTCCCTCTAATTTGCATGGCGTTTCCTCTGCAGTTTTCTCACTAGTGCTTCCCTGAGATTGTACTTTCTCCACTTTTTTTTAACTATCTTTCCCTAGACTAGAACAGAAAGCTCTCTCCCTCTTCCATCATCTTGCAAAAACATGTCCTGGGTAGGCTTAATCTTAAAAAATACAATAAAAATTTAAAATCAACCTCTGAAGTTATTAAAATCAGAAACAACTGATTCTATTTCCATATTAAATCTATCAAATAGTAATGCAGGGAAAATTTAATTCAGGGAACACCTACGTACAACATTTTGACCAAATATTTTCTGAGAAATATATTCTAAGAATAAAAATAACCAGGAAAAATTCTTGACCTTTAATTGAATTTTCTAACAATCTTGGAGGTGTAACTCTGAAACTATTTTGGATATATGATGAGATTGAAAAAAATGAGTAAATGTGGATTTTTTTTTGATGAAAACTAATATTCTCTACAGAAGAGAAATAAAATATCAAATGGAGAAAAATGAGAAACGACTTGTAGGGTTGGATTTTAATTTGAGGTCATCAGTATGAAGGTAGTCACATGCACACACACCTTGGCTAACTCTACCCCCTGAAAGAACCAAAAGGCAATGAGATAGAAGAGGCAATAAATATCCAGGACTTAGATCCATGTTTCTAAAAAAAAACATTTTCTACTATAAAGAACCAACACCTCTTGAAGAAATGGCTGATTGAAGTCTAGGGCAGAAAAGTACAAGGTGAGCCCAGAACAATTTGTTGTGCCAGAAAATAAGAAAATGCTCAGAATCCAGTTTAAAGGAGATCCCAACACTGGATGCTGCAAAAAATGATGATGCAGTAGTACATATTTGATCTTTAAGAAAAAGAAGCATACCGTGTATTCATGATAAGTAATGAGAAGACAGAAGGTAGAAAAATAGTGGAAAGAAAGGGGAAATGAAGCCTCTTTACAGAAAAAAGCTAACTCTAAACAATAGTAGCGGTTGATTTAGACAGGATCTTTTTTTTTATTTAATGAATATAAATTTCCAAGGTACAGCTTATGGATTACAATGGCTCCCCCCCCATAACTTCCCTCCCACCTGCAACCCTCCCCTCTCCCACTCCCTCTCCCTTTCCATTCACATTAAGATTCATTTTCAATTCTCTTTATATACAGAAGATCAATTTAGTATATATTAAGTAAAGCTTTCAACAGTTTGCACCCACACAGAAACACAAGGTGAAAAATACTGTTTGAGTAGTAGTTATAGCATTAAATCACAATGTACAGCACATTAAGGACAGAGATCCTGCATGAGGAGTAAGTGCACAGTACCTCCTGTTGTTGACTTAACAAATTGGCACTCTTATTTATGGCTTCAGCAATCACCCAAGGCTCTTCTCATTAGTTGCCAAGGCTATGGAGGCCTTTTGTGTTCACCAACTCGATCTCATTTAGACAAGGCATAGTCAAAGTGAAAGTTCTCTCCTCCCTTCAGAGAAAGGTACCTCCTTCTTTGATGACCTGTTCTTTCCACTGGGATCTCACTCGCAGAGATCTTTCATTTAGGTAATTTTTTTTTTTTGCACAGTCTCTTGGCTTTCCATGCCTGAAATATTTTCATGGTCTTTTCAGCCAGGTCTGAATGCCTTAAGGGCTGATTCTGAGGCCAGAGTGCTGTTTAGGACACCTGCCCTTCTATGAGTCTGCTGTATATCCCGCTTCCCATGTTGGATCATTCTCTCCCTTTTTATTCTATCAGTTAGTATTAGCAGACACTAGTCTTGTTTATGTGATCCCTTTGACTCTTAGTCCTATCATTATGATCAATTGTGGACAGAAATTGATCACTTGGACTAGTGAGATGGCATTGGTACATGCCACCTTGATGGGATTGAATTGGAATCCCCTGGCACATTTCTAACTCTACCATTTGGGGAAAATCTGATTGAACACGTCCCAAATTAGACAGAATCATTAAGCCATTAGCTGAGATGCTTCTGGGGAACACATTATTCGTTACAAATTTTTTAAAGATTTATTTATTTATGCGAAAGTCAGAGTTACACAGATAGAGGAGAGGCAGAGAGAGAGAGAGGTCTTCCATCCGATGGTTCACTCCCCAATTGGCCTCAATGGCCGGAACTGAGCAAATCTGAAGCCAGGAGCTTCCTCCAAGTCTCCCATGCTGGTGCAGGGGCCCAAGGACTTGGGACATCTTACACTACTTTCCCAGGCCATAGCAGAGAGCTGGATCAGAAGTGGAGCAGCCGGGTCCCGAACCAGCGCCCATATGGGATGCTGGCACTCCAGGCCAGGGTGTTAATTCACTGTGCCACAGTGCCAGCCCCTATTCATTACAATTTTACAAAGTGTAAAAATATCTTTACAAGAGAGATATTCTGATGTTCTTAATCTTAGGTCACGGTGCATCATGTGACATCAACAGTGGCTGGGAGACAGCAGATGGTGGCTCAAGTGCTTGGATGCCTGTCACTCACATGGGGAGTTTCAGCCTCCAGGCTTTGGACTGGTGCATTGCTGGATGCTGTGGGCTTTTGGGGAGTGAACCAGGAGATGGAAGATCTCTCTCCCCCTCTCTGCCTCTCTTCCCATATCAAATACATGAAAATAAATATCATTCAAAATATAATTAAGAAAAAAAAAGCAAAAATGTTAACTCTTGACTGGATCTTAGTCACAAAAAAAAAGACAAAAAAAGTTAAACAAATAAAACTAAGTGATGGACACTTTTTAGATTGTTGTGAGGTCTCTGGAATTTGTATGGGCCATTTTTTGATGTTGTTTTGAATTAATCTTGCCTTTCTTAGATATAAGGGTTCTGAGTATAACAGAGAATGTGCTCATTCTTGAAAAATGCATAGTGAAGTAGTTATGAGTTCAAAGTCATGACATACACAACTTAGTTGAGGTGGTTTTGCAAAAAGGAATGATTTGGTACGATGTTTTCAAATTTCTAATTTTATGAGAGCTATGCAATGGATATTTTGAATACCTCATCATGTGCATGAATTTCAAAATTGTTTGCACCAAAATCAACTTACTTTCTCATTTGATTTTCCATGAACTTTTTGAAATACTCTGTATTAAAGTATGTATTGTACCATTATTTGAATTTTTATGGTGACTATTTTTTCTCAACTAGAAACCAAATAAGTAAGCAGGAAACACTGAATAGCATTAGCCCATCATAAATCTCAGTTATATGCATCCAATATCTATTTCCTTCTCCTGAGAATGTGAATTACCATAAGGACTGGACTGGACCTCCCTCCTACCAACAGTTTCTAGCCCTATGCCCTCCAGTGGTTATCCTAGAATCATATTTTCATAAATTAAATCAGTAAGCTACTAAAAATGCTTTCAGGGGTTTTGCTGCCCTTTTAAGCTTAGCACAGCATATAAGATGTTGCATTCAATGACCCAGATTTCTCATTTTCTGTTTCAAATCACAGTGCTGAAATTCAGTAACATAATGCAAAACTAATGAACTTTTGAAATTACTTTAATATTTTGAATTTAACCGATTTTAATAATATTTCAATTGCTTTTATAGTACCTCAAAAAATAAGTTTCAACATTGTTGTTCCTGTGGGTTTCTGATATTTTGTTCTAACAAACTACAGAATGCAAGGTAGACATGAAAAGGCAAAAAAATTAGAGCCATGTATCTATTTGGAAAGCAATGTCAATTAGTCTTTATATTATATGGCATAATTACTTGAATCCTTATAACTCCCTAGGAAGTCAAGCGCAAATGGCCCCAAATGAGTGCATCATTCCTTTTACTATTCATACCAGTTATTCCTCTGAGTCTTAGAGAGATTAGCTGCTGCACTCCAGTAAAGCTTCTCATAGGTGTCATTAGTAAGGGCTGAACTCTTTGACCCCTATTATGTCCTTTCTCATGTTTTAGGCAGTACCTTCTGATATTATGAAGCTTTTAAATTTAATCAAAACTAACTTTTATTTGTGAAAATTACATCCTCCATGTATTTCTCTGAACAATCAGAAACCATCATAAACGCATCTGAGTCTCTTTCCTATACATTAGCTTCAGATTTCGCAGCTATCAGATTATTTCATCAATTCCTACCATTTCCTCTACTTGATAAATAAATAAATGCGACTAATTCTGAGCTTTGGAATTCTGGGTTGGGCTTGGTCTCACTAATTTTCTAAATTTCAGTATATTATTATTACTCATAGATAACATTTCACAACAAATATAAAGTTTATTTTCCTCAGATGAAGATTCACTTTCTTCTGTGATTTCCTTCAGTTAGTGACTGGGCTTCCAACTGAGAGATGCTGGTACACCCTCAGGCTTTTCCCTTTCCTTCCCCTCCCCCATGATGGCAAGTGGCCTAGTACAGTGGAATCGCCAACCAGTGTGAATTTTAGTAAAGCTGCATTCATGTTTAACATCATTCTTATTGCAGATGTCACATTTTTGGTTCTAATAAACTCAGAATGCAAAGTGGAGGCCCAGTATGGTCCATAGCTCTGGGTTTACATTGTGACTGCCTCTTCCACCAACTGAACATGTGTACTCACCTGTTTGGGGGCCTCAGGTTTGCTTCTCTTTTTTTTTTAACAATTTTTAAAAAATATTTGAAAGGCAGAATGTGTGTTGTGGGGAGAGTGGAGAAGTCCTCCACCCATTGGTTCATTCGCCATGTGGCTGCAATGGCTGTGCCTAGTGGCCAACAGCTGCCTCTGGGTCTCCTACATGAGTGGCAAGGGCCCAAGTATTTGGGCCATCTTCCACTGTCTTCCCAGGTGCACTAGCAGGAATCTGGCCTGGAAGCTGAGCAGCCGTCTGAGACTTGAACTTGCACTCTGATATAGGATGCCTGCATTGCAGGTGACATCTTCACTCATTGCTCCACAAAGCCAGCCCTATTTTTCTCTCCTTAAATAGAATTGACATGCCTTACCTTAATGAGTGTTGTGAAAAAGAAGCATGAATAATTAACATCAAATGCTTGGAACTTTAAGTGTTTGGTAGAAAACAGAATATCCTAAAGTTGTGTAACCTACAGCAGGATACATTTGAGTAATCCCTTGAAGAATAAATTTGTTACTGCTACGGGCTCTGCAACCAAGGACATGCCTCAGCCTCACAGGCCTGTACAGGCAAGGGGTCAGTGAAGAACCCAGAGACAGAAAGGCTAAACCTGTACAGGAAAGACAGGGAGAGACAAGATTATAAAGGCTTTTCTATGCAAAACTGAACATTTTGGATGCTGGAAAACTAATGAAGGTTTGGAAGCAGGAGAGAAACATAATTCAGTTGTCTGTGTGTGTGTGTGTGTGTGTGTGTGTGAGTGTGCGTGAATTAAAGTTGAAAAACAGAGCAGTTGTTTAATTATTCCTTTGTTTGTTGTGTGTATTAAAGGTGTGCCAAATGATGTTTTAATATACATATGCATGTGACATGATTACCAAAGTCAAACAAATTAACATATCTATCTATCGTCTGACACAAGTACTTGTGTGTGTGTGTGTGTGTGTTAAACATGCCATAAAACCTACTCATAGTAAATTTTGTTTATAATAAAATATCATTAACTGTAGTCGTAACCCTTTACATTAGATCCCTGATCCTTTATTATTTTAAGGAATGTAACTGTGTGTGTACTGTTTGCAAATAAATTTCTATTCTGAAAATTCTTTAAGAGTTTTTTTTTTTTTTTAATCTAATTGAAAGTCAGAGTTAGAGAAAGAGAAAGAGAGAAAGAAAGAGAGGGGGAGAGGGTCAGGAGCTTCCTCTAGGTCTCCATGTGAATGCAGGGGCCAAAGCACTTAGGTCATCTTCTGCTGCTTTTCTAAGGCCAATAGCAGGGAGCTGGATTAGAAATGGAGCAGGTGGGACACAAACCAGCACTCATATGGGATGCTGGTCACATGGGTGGCAGCTTACCCTGCTATGCCACAGTGCCCTCCCCTTCTGACAATTATTGTTACCCAGTTTGACTCAAAAACCAGAAAGAAAATGCATTGGATTATGAAGGACTAAAAGAAAAATCTATAAACTAGGATGTTTCGAATTTATAAATTACAGGTTAACTAAATTAGAAGATAAATTTATGTACAATGGTTTCCTTCAATTCGTTGTGTCATCTGTTCTGAATCAGCCCATGGAAACAAAGCAAAACAATATTTTAGAGACAAAATTATGTTATGTGCTTTTGACCTTTTCAAAAATTCTTTTGCTTTTCTTTGGTTAGTTTTTAATTCTTGTCTCCCTACAGCAAAATACATTTGAACCACAGGATTATTGTAGAAAATGAGAACAGAGTGGCATTCACATTACTGAGGGAATGCCAGTCAATGAAACATTATCACCTGGAGCATTCTTAATCTAACTGCTTTATTATTTTTTTGTGTGTGCTTTAATCAGAGTGAGAGTGTTTACCTACGGGGAAACTCTGCACAGATAGACTCGCTGAGAAATCCAACAACTCTATCAGTAAAGAGCACTTTGGCTTTAAAAAATGGATTGACCCACATTGAATTTTTAAAATAAAGATAGAGGAAACTCATGATGTAGCAAATTTTTTAAAGTGTAACGAAATGAGAGACTATAACTAGAGTTCTTAAAAAGTAATTCCACTTTACTGTACTACTCTTGAAGCCTCAATGTGACCTAAATAATTAATTTTCCCATTTTATTCCACCTCTTGAATTAATATTTTGCTGCTCTTGTATGCTAGTGTTTATAGAAATCTCTATTTTTAGTTTGTTCTTTCTGCTGGGTTAACTCTGGTTATTTTAAACAAATTTGTCAAAAAACAAATTTACTTGCATGTTGGTATGCCCCACGTGGAGATAAATGCAAGCTTCTTTTTATGACAATAAAGTCATGTAAACCCTTTACTCAAAATTGAACTTCTTGTCATTTATCTTTGTGTCTTTGAAGCTGCCAGCCCCATTGGCTATTATCTCCTCTTTACTCTGCCTTGTGAGCTTCTCCTTCAAATAGTCTCTCTGGTTCTAAGTGTTTTCTGACTGTTCACTCAGATCTTGTTGTAGATTTAGATGATTAATAACTTCATATCATCCATTAATATTGGTGGTGAAAATTTCCTTTAACTGGGGAAGGAAGAGGGGGGAAGGTGGTGGTCCCGAGGGCCCCTTTCCGCTTACCAAACAACCTTGTTCAAGCTAAGAGAAAAGCAGTAAATAAATATCCCACAATGTATAAAACACCTACCTTCTCTCTCCAAACCACCAATAGTAATATAATATGCACGGGTATAAGAGTTCCCCCAGAAAGAACTTTAATATTTAGGGCTAAGCTTGGGAGCCAGAACTGGCTAACTGGACAGCAGAGCCACTGGCTTGAATGTGATCAGCAGAAACCTGGATCCCATGGAAGTAACCTCAGGGGTGCCTAGAAAGGTGAAGGAGGATGGTGGCCAAAAAGAGATGTGGGGGAGAAGAGGGGGTTTGAGACACCCGATTCCATCTAGCCAGAGCACTCCTACCTTAACAGTTCTATACATTGGCCCTCTGTACAAAAATCTTTTCTTTGTAAAGAAACAGTACAGAAACTAATGCTTTTCTTATTTTTTTTTTAATTTTGAAAACCACTTGTATGTACATTCTGACTATATATTAATGGTTCACAAACCATTAGAACTTTATTCTCCAATTAGTGAATTAGAAATTAGTATTCAAAACAGTCTGAGACAGGTGCAGGTTTCTTTAATTAAGCTCCCAGTGTGGTTCACAAAAGACAGATGGCTACAGTTTCAGTGCTTTTGTTAGGATGGCATGCTGATTTCAGTTTACACAAGTCTCCATGCGTAGAAACACATTTTTACCAATGACACTGAAATGTGAAACCTTAGTAATTCTGTCCTTTTTACACGGTCATGAAATTCATCTGACATTCATCTGACAAAGCCTTATGTTTCCTGGCTAACATCAGTATAACCTGGCTGGACACAAGTGTCCAAGTGTATAGATCTCAGTAAGTTCTCAGAAGTTTTATAACTCTTAAATACATACAGCAAATATCTTCTTCATATTCAACAAGACAGTTCTGGTTCTCTATATCCTGTCCAACCAACATGCACTTGACATTACTCATTATCATTTTTATGAATATGTTGATTCCCAAAAGAGAAGATAAAGTCAAGAAAGTTATCACTCTCCTATTACATGCAAATATCAGATTATAAAAATATAGAGTTATATATTCAAACTATTCAAAAAGGCAGAGTAGAAGATGAAATAAATATGGGCTTAAAATATTAGAAAAAACAAAGCAAAGGAAAGTGCAGGTAAATTAATAAGGAAATAAAAATGAAGAGATTGCTTTCAACTGAGGCAACAAAGAGAAAAAAAAGTCACTTCCCAATTTTACATATAGAAAGACACTACTGTGTGTTTAAATATGAAATGCAAAATTAATGTGCCTTACCTCATTATTGTATGTACTGATGACTAATATCCTGATACCTGATTTCCTGATGGTCCCCTGAATCCACACTCCTAGATGTATAAGCAACCTCAGACTACAAAGGACAGAAATTTATAGTAAAATCACAGCGGCTAAGGCAACAAGCCTCAATTTAAGTTATTGGTGTTGTATACAAAATGAAGACTTTTTTCACCCATGAGCTTACATTCCTCCAATTTGTTCACCCTTACTGCTATGTTTTTTTTAACCTGTGTATTCCTATAGTTTTGAATTTCTTCTATCAATCTAATAATCATCACATTGTAATATAATTGTCAGTTTACTGCGTCATTTCTGTTACCCCAAAATTCTTGTGAAGACAACATTTTGTTCTACTTGATTTCAGTTACATACCAAATGTGTGTCCTAGCTCTTGATATATAGTGGATACATAAATACTTGCTAAATGAATAAATTCTACCATAGAACATATAATCATGGTATTTTATCCATGTTGAAGAAATACATCAATGAACTGACCAGATTAAGCATGAGGTAGTATAACCAAGAATTATGAGGCAAACATTAGTTATTACCAGATGCTAAACATTAAAAAAAAATAAGGCTCAGAGGCTGTTATTGTGGTGTAGTGGGTAAAGCTGCTGCCTTTGATGCCAGCATCACATTATGAGTGCTGGTTCACATCCCAGTTGCTCTACTTCCAATCCAGCTTACTGATAATGGCCTGGGAAAAGCAGAAGATGATGTACTAAGTACTTGGGTCCCTGTCACCCACATGGGAGACCTGGAAGAGGCTCCTGGCTCTTGGCTTTGACCTGGCCCAGCCCTGGGTATTGCACACATTTGGGGGATGAACCAGCCGATGAAGATCTCTCTCTCTCTGTCTCTCTCTCTGTCTCTCTTTCTCTCTCTCTGTCTCTCTCTCTCTCTCTCTCTCTCTTTCTCTCTCTTTCTGTAACGGCATCAAATAAATAAACAAAACTTTTTAAAAATAATAAAGCACAGACATTTAGTATAAAGAAAGTTAAGGCCATACTTAGCAAACTTTTGAATTATATTATACATAAATACAGTATCTTCAAAGAAGTACAAAAAGGTATGTCACACATCCCAGCCTTATGTAAGCCATAGAACCACACGAGCCTGAACCCTTCTCTGCTTTCCCTGTCCATGTCTTGTCTACTACCATACTGCTCTGAGGGTACTCTGGTCCCTGAGAAAATAAGGGTCTGCCATGCCCTATCAGACAAGAATTATCTCCTTGGCATCCACAATATCAGCACTGCCTAATTTGGAAATTTGATCTCTGTATCTGTGCTATTAAATCATATAACTTATGAAAAAAATGATACTTTATGGAGAACAAAAAAGGTATGAATTCACAGGCATAAAATTTCATAATTGAATATTTTTTGCCACTAAAGATACTTAAGCCATCATTTGCATATGACCTTTGTTTATTTTTTTTAAAGATTTTATTTATTTTACTTGAAAGTCAGAGTTATACAGAGCAAGAAGGAGAGGCAGAGAGAGAGAGGTCTTCTATCCGCTGGTTCACTCCCCAGATGGCCTCAACAGTCGGTGCTGTGCCGATCCGAAGTCAGGAGCCAGGAGCTTTTTTTTTTTTATTGGACAGGCAGAGTTAGACAGTGAGAGAGAGCGAGACAGAGAAAAAGGTCTTCCTTTTCCATTGGTTCACCCCCCAATGGCCACTGCAGTCGGCATGCTGTGGCCAGTGCACTGCGCTGATGCGAAGCCAGGAGCCAGGAGCCTCCCGCTGGTCTCCCATGTGGGTGTAGGGTCCAAGCACCTGGGCCATCCTCCACTGCCTTCCTGGGCCACAGCAGAGAGCTGGACTGGAAGAGGAGCAACCAGGACAGAATCCGGCACCCCAACTGGGACTAGAACCCAGGGTGCCGTCGCCGACAGAGGATTAGCCAAGTGAGCTACAGCGTAGGCCAGAGCCAGGATCTTCTTCCTGGTGCAGAGGCCCAAGGACTTGGGCCATATTCTACTGCTTTCCCATGCCATAGCAGAGCGGGATTGGAAGTGGAGCAGCAGGGTCTCGAACCGGCGCCCATATGGGGTGCCAGCACTTCAGGCCAGGGTGTTAACCCACTGTGCCACAGCACTGGCCCCTGCATATGACCTTTGTAATGTGGCAACCTATCTTGCAAGGTTTCAAAAGTATTTCGCCTAAGTACGCATGTCCTCTCACTACATAATGGACTAAAGACTTCTGTAAACACCATTGAAAGAACATGTTGTATTTTATGTTAATGTAGTCTTTTGATTCATAAATAGTGTAGACAAAGTTACTATTCAAGAATAGTTTTCTGCATGCTGTTCACCTTTTGTCATAGTTAGGTTTATATTTGGAGCATTTCTCATTGGTTTTATCCAATGTTCAATCTAAATCCGTAGTTTAGCCAAAACGTTGTCCTTTCCCAATTGAGGAGTGAAGAAAGTACATTGTCAGTCATGTTAGTGATCTTCACATTAAAAGTGCCCAAACAGTTCTATTTAAAATGATTATAACACAAATATAAAAGAAAATCAGTGCAAGATTCAAAACCCTGCCATCCATTTTGAGAACCACCAATAGCACAGTAACACCTAACATGTTATAGTGTATTATTATACTCTCTTGAAAAATCTGTACATTTTGTAAACTGTGTATTTTACCTTTGTATAACTAGATATATAATAGAATACATATAATTATAAAACACACAAAGATCTATATTTCTCTAGTACATAAAAAGTAATTTGTCACATTTCCTTTCCTACCTTCAACTTCTTCATTTGCTTAAGCGTCTATTTTTTTCATCAAATTTCTTCATACTTCATGTACACCCTCTAATCACACCTTCTTCCTTTCTATGTCCCTGACTTACCCTGAACTTTCATGCTTCTATGTCACTGTGTGGGGTTACCTTACTTCAAAGTGTTCTTGCTGTCTGCCCACCTACTTAATTTTATATTTTTTGGTACCTAGATCAGAGTCCTCCCACTACAGAAAGTCTTTTTTCATCAGTATTTGTCATTCTCGCTTCAGCATTTTTAGCAACCCTGCCCTTGATTTCATGTTTTGCACAATAAATATTTGTCTGAAGCACTTGTTATTAGTCTTTACTCTTAAAGCACAATGAAGCAAGGATCATTTGAATCTCTCCAAAACACCTGGCCCTTAAAATAGGTTCTTAAATAATACTGGTGGAAAAAAAGAGGGTTTTAAAAACCAATTGTGAGGTTGCATCTATGTTTTACCTGACTTTTGCTTTGCTGACTAGATTATCCGCTTCGCAAAACTGTCAGAAACTCAACCCTCTATTCAAGCATTCTAGACAGTACTTACAAGTGAGAAGATGAAAGTGAAAAGCTGGAGTAGCAAGTTGGCACAGGATTTCTTCAACTTGGTAATTGTGTCAAAATAAATAATCACCTAACATTTTATCCTCACTATCTTTGTTTGTAAAAATCTAAAACGTTTAGAATGCAACTTCCTTAAGAAAATTCTGTAGTGAGAGAATATATTAAAATCTGAATGACAGGTGATATTTATCATAGTTAACTTACTCTTTAAAAAAAAAAAAAGGCAAAGGCAGAGAAGGAGAGAGAGAGAGGTCTTCCATCCCTGATTCACTCTCCAAGTGGCTGCAACAGCCAGAGCTGGACTGATCTGAACCCAGGAGCCAGGAGTTTTCTTCTGGGTCTCCTACAAGAGTACAGGGGTCGAAGCACTTGGGCCATCTTCTACTGCTTTCCCAGGCCATAGCAGAGAGCTGGATCAGAAGTGGAGCAGCTAGGACTCAAACCGGCACCCATATGGGATGTGGCAGCTCTACCCACTATGCCACAGAATTAGTCCTGATAATTAATTTATTCTAATTTATTCTAATTATTCTAATTTATTTTTTAATTGCCATAATTCCATAAGTATTTGAAGGATTTATTCATTTATTTGAAATCTGGAGTTTCAGTGAGAGAGGGAGAGGTGAGCTATATTCCATCTGCTGGTTCATTCATAAATGGCCACAATGACCAGGACTGGACCAGGCAGAAGCCAGGAGCCAGGAGCTTCATTTAGGAGCTTCATCCAGGTCTCCCATGTGAGTGCAGGGTGGGGCATCCTCTGCTGCTTTCCCAGGCACATTAGCAAGAAGCTGGAACAGAAGTGGAGGAGCCAGAATGGAACCGATGCCCATACAGGATGCTGGTGTTGCAGATGATGGCTTAATCCTCTGTGCCACAGCACTGACCCGATTCCTTAAGTGTTTTATTCATTTAATCAAGAGATATTTAGATCTATTTGTTGGTTTTTATCTTAGAGGTGTAGAGAGACAAAGAGTGACAGCAATCTCCCATTCATTGGTTCACTCCCCAAATGACTACAAGGGCCAGGGTTGAGCTAGGAACTGAGAACACAATGCAGGTCTCCCACATGGATGGCAGGAACCCAAATACTTGAGTTATCATTGTCTCCGCAGGAAGCTGCATTCAATATCTGTACCCATGAATTGAACTCAGGTACTCTAATACGGGGTGTGAGCATCTTAATTTTTCAGCTAAATATCCGTTCCTTTGAGAAATATTTATAAACCACACATAAAATATTACATTGGCTCCATTCTCAAGAACTCAGTTTTGTAGAAGATTTACAGGACAATTAAAAACACTAACTTCTATTTATTTCACAGTTTGATAAACTAATCATTTGTCTTTATGTAATTCTCTTAGCATCTCTTGAATTTATTTTTCTGCAGAGTCAAAGGCACTAAAATCCATACCTCATTTCAGTTACTATGAAAGTTAAATAAACTAATGTACACAAATACAAAAATTAATTCGTCCAATGTTTACAGTTTAATATATACTCTGTAATTATTGGTAATAGTAGTTGAGATTCAAGACAAAAAGGGCTACAGACAAGGTTCTCATTCTGTTCAAGTTAGAGAAGGACTGTCATATGGAGTACTGCTGAAAGAAAGACTTGAAAACTGAAAAGTGACATCACTGAGAAAAACTCGTGTCTCAGATTGAGGTTCACAGGGGAATATATTCAAGAGATCTACAAACTGCAATGTAGCTAGAACAGAAGGAATAGGTGAAGAGGCTACACAACATGGCAAAGGAATCCAAGAAACATTCGGAAGAAGAGGGTTGTCTGAGTTTCCATTTTGCAAATTAGTATGGCTACAGTTTACAAAGCATACTTTAGAAATGAAAGCATTAAATGAGAAAATAAATTGGAGCGGTTACTTCAATTATTCTAGACTTTAGATGATAAAACCTTGAACTTAGTTATTATACTAGAGAGATGGAGATGAGGAAGGGATAAGGAAGATTAAACTGATGTAATGACTGATAATGGGGAGGGAGATACCACTACCATAACTCAGACAAAAGTATGTATTGCCAAAGTGCTCTCTTCACCTACTTGCAGTAATGAAGTCTACAAGCATATACTTGCACCACCACTTTTCTTTAATATTTATCTATTTATATGAAATAGTTACAGAGAGAGAGGGAGAGACAGAGAGATAGAGCTTCCATCCACTCGTTTACTACCCAGATGATCACAAAGGCCAGTGGCTGGGCCAGGCCAAAGTCAAGAACCACGAGTTTCTTCCAGGTCTCCCACGTGGGTGGCAGAGATCCAATCACTTAGGCCATCTTCCTCTGCTTTTCCCAGGCCATTAGCAGAGAGCTGGATTGAATGTGGAACAGCCAGAACCAGAACAAGTGCCCATACCACCATTACTAATAGTCAATATGATATTTCACTATTGCTTGAAAATTATATGATTTCAGAAACAGTGAAGAAAATTTACTCCACTAAGATGAGTGCAATCTTAACTTAATTTCTGCATCTGTTGCTCCATGAGAATTTTTTTACAAATAACATTCTGTATACAGAAACCAAAACTCATTCCTGGATGACAAGGGTATTAATAGCAAAAGGAACAAAACATTAACTAAGATTGGTCAAAATTAGATAAACATTGTATTGTCCCTATGGGAGACAATTCTTTTCAAGCATGAACTAATCATGTAATATTCTTTAGTCTTCTGATACATATCAGAACTCATTCAGAACTTGCTTGTTAATTCCAAGGGTGTGGCCTGGTGAAAAGAGTTTGATTTCTGGTCTTGAATATTTTATTGGTTAAATGGATTTTGATAAGGTTATCTATATTCTCAGTTTATTCATACAGAAATTGAGGATAATAATGCTGACATACTTGATTGGTTGAGAATACAAAGTAAGCTACATATGAAAAGCGTACCTCAGCTGCATATCAGAGCCTTAACAGTTTATTTCTCATTTTAATCCCTAATATTGAAGGCAACCAAATATTCCAGTTTCCCCCGAAACAGTTTCAGTTTCTACTTGCTGTTCGAGTCTCCCTATTTAGTATTTCTTTTGATTTTTCATTATGGTAAGTGAATTATTATTTCTTAATAATTACATTAAATATCAAAGAAACTATTTTAAGGGCTCCTGGGTATACTTATGAATAAAAAAATCTTAAATTTAATGAGATTTTGAGGTTTAGTGAGGCTTCTCCTTCCTTCCTTTTGATGGTATAGTTTATATAATAGGTTTGGTCTTGATTTAAAACTCTTTGTGGTTGTTTTCCTACCATGACTTCCACTTTATCTTTCTTGCAGTTAAGTGTATACATGATTACCACCAAAAAACAAACAAACAAACAAAAAAACCTTAAAGTGTATAGCTTCTATACACCTCCCTTAAAGGAAATGTCTTGTCTTGCACTTCCTTTTATTACCTTCTGCAGATTCAAATGTGGATGTGGCAATGACTCCAGGTTCAACAATGGGGAAGAAGGCAGCTTTCCAAGGGAGTTGAAATCAGCCACAGTTTGTGCTTCCTTGTAATGTCAGAGCAGAGCCAACCACCTTCTTTGCATCACCTACCTACCTTTCTCACCTATGTGAGAAAGAATGAAATATCTTTCTTGTTTAGAAAAATAAAGGCAGTAAAAGACCTTGAGATGGTTTTGGTAGATCTCAACTCTGGACTGTCACTACTATCTGTGATCACTAAGGATTTGTGAAATAATATGCAGCTCACAAAATTCTCATTATAACAGTCATTAAATATAAATGACAACAGTTTGACTTTGTTCCACTGACTCTATTCAGGTACAATATAATTATCCTTTTTTGAGGTTAGCAGATTGGACAACTGATGATGAAACATTATTTTGATATGAATGATCGGGACAAATAACTTCTTCCGGCCTGGAGTAGTGGTAGAAATGTTGGATCTGACTTGGTATTTGATATACTAGCCAGTCTACTGCATCAGAGAAAAAAGTAGAAAATAAAGTATAAGCAAAATATATTCAGGAAGCATAAATTAGTCAAGAATGCAAGTGTGCAATCTGAATTATTCTATTGCAGTGTTTTGGTATCTGCCTGCAATAAATCTATATAGCTTAATTTTATATATATATACATATATAGTTATATATATATAAAATCTATATAGCTTAATTATATTATAAGGCTTTTTATTTTGTAAGTAAATTTTTAATTAGCAATGATCTAAAAAAAGAGATGCATATATAATTACAAGTTAAATACTGAGATGGGGACAGTACTGTACCACAACAGGTTAAGTCATTGCCCATGACTTCAACATCCCATATTGCTGTGACAGTTGGAGTCCTGACTGCTCCGCTTCTGATCCAGCTCCCTGCTAAAGCTTTTAGGAAAGCAGCAGAAGATCGCCAAGGACTTGGGCCCCTGCCATGCATGTGGGATTCCTGGATGGAATTCCTGGCTCCTGGCATCAATCATGATTAGCCCTGGCTTATAGTGCTATTTGCAGTGTGAATTATCAGATGGAAGATATCTCTCTTTCTGTTTTGCCCTCTCTTCTGTAACTCTGCTTTTCAAATAAAGAAATAGTCTTTTAAGAGTGTACTTATCTTCTATTTATATTAAAAGTTAATTTACAGACAAATTTTCTTGCTTTAATCATCTAATATTGGAATCAAGATCATAACACTGACCACTGTTCACTTATCTAAGGAAGTTATCTGTTTCAAAAGTTAGTCATTAGCAGCCGGCGCCACGGCTCACTTGGCTAATCCTCCTCCTGTGGCACTGGCAGCCCGAATTCTGTCCTGGTTGCTCCTCTTCCATTCCAGTTCTCTGCTGTGGCCTGGGGAGGCAGTGGAGGATGGCCCAAGTGCTTGGGCCCTGCACCCGCATGGGAGACCAGGAAGAAGCACCTGGCTCCTGGCTTTGGATTGGCACAGCACACTGGCCGCAGCGTGCTGGCCATGCTGTGGGGGAGTGAAACAATGGATAGGAAGACCTTTCTCTCTGTCTCTCTCTCTCTCTCTCTCTCTCTCTCTCTCTCTCACTATCTAAATCTGCCTGACAAAAAAAAAAAAGTTAGTCATTAGCTTAACAAAATTGTATCAGAGACAGTAATGCCACCTACATACAGAAAAAAAAAAAAGTACATGGTTTCAATTTAATTCAAATAATTATCTTCTATATGACTTTCCTCTATTTTCTTTTCAGATTATCTTGTATGAATAAGAAAAATAAAGTGATATTGCTAAAATACATAACTGCAGTAATGGAATGAGACAGTTTATAGCAGAATCATTAGTGTTTCTTGTTTTCAGTTTTGTTTTTTTTTTCCATCTACTTCATGGAATAAAACTTTGCACTGAAAATGTTTCTTTCCATGGAAGGTGAAATATCTAACAATACTGTGAGTGTGTGGCCAGCGCCGTGGCTCAATAGGCTAATCTCCAATTTGCGGCGCCGGCACACCGGGTTCTAGTCCCGGTCGGGGCGCCGGATTCTGTCCCGGTTGCCCCTCTTCCAGGCCAGCTCTCTGCTGTGGCCAGGGAGTGCAGTGGAGGATGGCCCAAGTGCTTGGGCCCTGCACCCGCATGGGAGACCAGGAGAAGCACCTGGCTCCTGCCATTGGATGAGCGCAGTGTACTGCCCGCAACACGCCGGCTACGGCGGCCATTGGAGGGTGAACCGATGGCAAAATGAAGACCTTTCTCTCTGTCTCTCTCTCACTGTCCACTCTGCCTGTCAAAATAAAAAAATAAAAAAAAATACTGTGAGTGTGATTATAAGTTCAAAATTATCTATTTCTTGATGCTAATACAAGTACAAATTTCAATTAGAGCACAGAACCATATAAAGACAAAGTTCTTACCGAGTAAAGAAGCAGATGGAGCAGAAATATACTTTAGTTTGGCTTTGGATCGGCTCAGCTCTGGCTATTGTGGCCATTTGGGGAGTGAACCAGTAGATGGAAGACCTTTCTCTCTGACTCTCCCACTCTCTGGCTATAACCCTATCTCAAATAAATAAAATATTTTAAAACATTAAAAGTATAAAGGCAGGGCTGGCACTGTGGTGCAGTGGGTTAAAGCCCAGGCCTGAAGCGCTGACATCCCATATGTGCACCAGTTAGAGTCCCGGCTGCTTCTCTTCTGATCCAGCTCTCTGCTGTGGCCTGAAAAGCAGTAGAAGATGACCCAAGACCTTGGGCCCCTGCACCCATGTGGGAGACCCAAAAGAAGCTCCTGGCTCCTAGCTTCAGATCGGCGCAGTTCTGGCAGTTGCAGCCAATTGGGGAGTGAACAAGCAGATGGAAGATCTATTTCTGTAATTCTTTCAAATAAATAAAATAAATCTTTAAAAAAAGTATAAAGGCTATATTTTAAAATTTGTAATAGAATTGCAAATAATGATAATGGGTTTACAAAAATAAGTATTGAAAAATATTCCACAAAACCAAAAAGAACAGATTAGATAGAAATTCAAACTGCACACAGCATCCTAGTTTTTATATTTTATTAATTGTATATTGTCATATCTCAAATTGTAGAATGAATGTTATTAAGAACTACTTGTTTCAATTTTGGAACTTTCTGTATTACACCATGAAAGATTGAAATTAAGAAGACACAAAAGTTTTATGCTTCTAAAACCACTAAAAGAGTTAAAAGGATCATAGCAACAAATATTTTGAGGTGTTTTAGCTTATAAAGGTATTTGACAAATAAATTTTTCTGAAGAGAAAGAATAAAAGACTGATCCTGTAAGACAATTTGGGCTTCTATATTCACATTTCAAAATAAAATATAAGAGACCTCATCCTTCATTTAGTTGTATTCATTCTGACACCTACCAGGTATATCATATTTGCAATAAAGTATTTTCACAGAAAGCTTATTATGCCACAAAAATGACTTCTAAACTTCCTAATCACAGTTCTTTTCAGTTCTAAAAATTATTGAGTACTCCAAGGGAATTGTTTGTGGGGGTAATATCTACTGATATTTCTATTAAAAATAAATCCAGAAAAGTGTAATTTATTATTAATTTATTTCAAATAATAACCTACTGCATATTAATACAAATATTTTTATTTAAAAGATTGTATATTTACTCAAAAATTGTTAGTTGGTTAGATGGATGGTATACATTTTTAAATTTAAATATTTTTATAAGGTAGCTGACTTAATATAAGATACTTGAATTCTTATCTCTGCTCTGGGTTCAATCTGTTGTGGTAGGTCATGTCAGAAAGGCCATGGAAAATTCCTCCATATATTCATGAGAGAAAGGAAGAATAAAAAGGTATTTGACATTCTAGTAGGATAAGAAAATGGTTTGATTTTATGGATTCTGCTAAAGTCTCTGAGTCCCTCAGTGGTCTTTAGATCCCATTTTGCTCATTGTTGTTCTTCAGGGAAAAGTCAGAGAGTATAAACAATTTTAAGGTGACTAGAAATTGTATAGAATGAATAAAAATTGTGACATTATATTGAAATAAATACATATATTCAGAAAATTACTAGTAATTATTAAAGACAGATGTCTAAGAAATTAATACAATTATGCAAATTTTTACCATACTATTCGGGTTATATAATTTTACTGTTTATTTTCCATAATAGATACCAAACTAGCTTTATTGCAGCCAAATATTTTATTTTTCAAAGTTTAATTTTCATATGCATTTGAAAATTTAAGATAAGTAAACACAGTTCAACAAGTATGTATTAATAAACATACACTACTTTGAGAATGAATCAGGATACTATAACCCTCCCTCACTTACACATGCACATACACATTTTCACTTCTTATTTGGGAGAATGTAGGTATTGACCTTGGTAGAGACAGCCAGAGACACAGAGCTCTTGAATAGAATCACTGCCTAGCCAAGAAAGAAATGTGATAAGAGGTCAGTGTACTCTGATTAATCATAGTACTTTTGGCTATATATAGATGATATTTAATGGAATAAATTCTAAAGACAAACAAAGTCCTCTTAACGGGAAGTCTTTGATATAGATATACGAAACAGACCTTCTTTTGTTTTCCGTAAACATTTTAATTAAATTTAAAAGTGGGGTTCAGCCGGCGCCTTGGCTCAACAGGCTAATCCTCCGCCTTGCGGCGCCGGCACACCGGGTTCTAGTCCCGGTCGGGGCACTGGATTCTGTCCCGGTTGCCCCTCTTCCAGGCCAGCCCTCTGCTGTGGCCCAGGAGTGCAGTGGAGGATGGCCCAAGTGCTTGGGCCCTGCACCCACATGGGAGACCAGGAAAAAGCACCTATCACCTGGCTCCTGCCAGCAGATGAGTGCGGTGAGCTGGCCGCAGCGCGCCATCCGCGGCAGCCATTGGAGGGTGAACCAACGGCAAAGGAAGACCTTTCTCTCTGTCTCTCTCTCTCACTGTCCACTCTGCCTGTCAAAAAATAAATAAATTAATTAATTAATTAAAAAAATAAAAGTGGGGTTCAGTAGAGGCCTCATTGATAAGATGACAGGTGAGTAGGCATCTAGATGAGGGGAAGGATTGGGCCATGTTGGCATAGGATAATACTGTTCTAGGTGGAAGGAACTGCTTTTTCAGTGGACCTGAGGCAGACAGGTGCTGGGAGGATTGGAAGAAAACAAGATCACTTTTGTAAAGTAAGATGGGTAAATAGGGGGAGTAGAAGACATGCAGTTAGACAGCTAGCAGGCATCAAACCATGTGAGTCAATTTATAGTTAAAAAGAATAAACTTGGAAACTACTGGAAAGTTGTAAACAGAAAAAGGATATTATCCAATAATCAGCACAATGAACTTATTGTATTGCAGTGAGTATAAACTGTAAGACAAAAGTGGATTCAGATGAAATTACACATTATTTCTGATTCCATTACTGTATGAAAAATATCTGAGATAATACGGGGCAATTAAGCTAACAGATACCAATATTCCCATGATACTGATAAGGAAGTAAATTCAGATAAAGACACACATACTAAAGAGCATGTAGCAAATAACATGGTAGTTTGGATTTGGATCTAATCATGTTAAACATTGGGACCTAAAATGCTTATTAAACTGTATCACTGGCTCTTTGACTCATAATGTCTAGGGGGCTTCTGGGTGAGAAATTCTTCAAGAGTAGCCCCTATAAATAAGTCAAATCAAGTCAGGTTAATCTAGAAGACCTGATTAGAATCATGTGGGGCAAAAGGAGACTAGTGAGAGTAGGTTACATTCATGAGCTCACTGTTTCAGAATACTGTTCTTTGAATCTGGATAGGTGGACAAACAAATGGGTGCAATGGACAAGCTCCTGAACTGTTCTCAGTGATTTACTTTTTGTCACATTAACTCAGCCAACTTGTCCTTAGAGAAATGTTGCAGATTATTTTTTTTTCATGTTTTAAGAATACTGGCAAATCCAAATAGATACAGCAGCCAAGAACTGAGGCTGCCATTTGTAACTGTGCCAGAGTCAAAGTCACTGTCTGTCCTTGGGCCATTCATACAACTTCATTTCTCTCACAGATAAATGGAACTCTTGCTACTTATTTATTGTTCCTTTGAGATCCTTCAGATAATTTGCAATTTAACGAGAATTATGGGCAAGATGTTATCACCTCCTCTCTGCTAATTTAATCCTCCTCTTCTTTACTTCTCAAACACCAACATAACATTCCAAGAGGTACTTGACTATTCATGATCTTTCCCTTTTTTCAGTTCCCCACAAATATGTCACCTGGCACTGAGTATTCCCTTCATTATAATAGTGAGAATTCCTTTATGGATCAAGCTTGTGTTGTCCAATGCAACTGAGAGATCCTAGAAGGCAGAGCCAAGATTCCATACATATTTGCATGTGCATCCAGAGATCAGTGAAATGCTGTGCAGGAAACAGGATTTGGCTTAGTACTTGGTGACGATAATGATGATTGTAATAGCAACTACTGTTTATGCAGCATATGCTTTGTGCAAGTCACATTATATAATGGCTTATTTTATCCCCAGGAAAACATGCAAGACATTTATTATGATGCAAATTTAGAATCTCAGGAAACTAAGATGTATAGAACTTAAGTAATTCATGAAAATCACAGATTCAATGATGAGGTATGATGAAATGCTGAATATTCTATCTCCTATATCAATGCAATATAGCAGAACAACTCTTAATTCAGGTATATATGTATACAGGGTCCATTCATAATGCACTCCCAACATACTTATGCATCCACTCATCCAACAATTTAATGATTCATCTATTAACCCGTTTTTCCCCAATTATTCACTCTTCCGTCCATACACATATCCATTCATGCATTCACGTGTACATTCTTCAATTCTCCCATCTGCTCACTCTGTTGTTACTCATCCATCCATTCAGCTAGCCATTTATGCAAACACTAGATAATCCATCCTTGCACCATTTTTATCCATCCAATATTCTATAATTCATCAATTCTTTTCCCTACCTATCTATACACAGAAACCTATCAATTTATCTATCAATTTACCCAGTCACCCCTTCATTTGTTAATCCAATCAACCCTAATCCATCCATCCATTCTCTCACTTAATCATCCATTTATTGAAGATACATTAATTTCACACCAATATTAAGTCTTACAATTGTAACCGATCCTTGCTGGACACATGAAATATCAAAAAGAGTAAGACATAAGTGGCAAAGAAGAAAACAGCTTTGTTGTGTGAAAGTTGGATAATGATATAATGTCCAAAAGAAATAGATGAGTTGACAATTTGGAAAATAAATAGTCATTTCAGACAAGAGAAACAGCAAAACATATGCAAATTTACATTAAATAATTTGGTATATATGGGCCACATAATTTCAGTCAATAAAAGTTTTGATTAATAATGAGGTAAATAGTTACCCAGAGTCAAGGTTACAATTGTCCATCTGCCCTAATTATATAGTTAGGCATTCCTGGTAAATACAGTTTGATTTCAGACATGAACTTAAGAGATGACTACAACATCCAGGTTTCAAAAGGAAAGGTCATAATATTCTGTTTGTATTTGTCTTCCTTCTGGCTAGAATGTCTTCATGGTACCAGGCCATCTTGGAACACACAGACGTAAGCACTCTGCCAGATATGGTAGACTAACACAGTATAAAAGTCCTAGATCCTTGACCACTCTGTGCTGCTGAACACCTTCCAGTTTTGGATTTTAGTTTTTATCTTGTTAAAACCAATTCTATTTACTACTCATAATGGCTTGATGACACATAAACATTTATTCCATACACTCAGACTTTGGTATTTTGAAATGCAGGGTTTCACTGACAGAATATAAAATACATTCTTTGTCTTTGAGGTAGTGAGGGATGCTCGGAGACACAGACATTACATCTTGAAGAATGTATAACTCACACTACCTTGTGGGAAATATTTGATAAAGCTTGGCTCAAGAATCAGAAAACAAATGCTTTCCAAAGGGTACTATAATCAAGAGGAGATGACTGGAAATTTTCAGAATATTGGTATGCGTAGAGTTCTTTCATCTTTCAGTAAAGGTCCAGAAGAGCTGAATGATGTTGAGCAGGAGATAAACAGTTTACACAGATTGAAGATGACACAAATCTGCTAAGGTCACACTCTCTTTATGCAGCTTATAATCCAAGTTGACCAGAAATCTGGTAATGTGGTTTTATAGATTAGAATGATAAATGGATTTTCTGCCTTAGATTGAAGAAATAATGTTAGACAACTCTGGAAAAAAAAAAAAAAGCACTTTAAATAGAGAGAAAATGGTGCTCCTGTAGTTTGGGTATTGTTTGGATTGTCCCTCATATATTCCTGTGTTGAAATTTCATCCATGGCACAAAACTTAGCAAAGGTGGAAACATAACTGGAATATGGTGCTTAGACATGCGGCCTTTGGGAAGTGACTAGAATCAGATAAGTTCATCAGAGTGGAGACTCATGATTGAGTACTACTGATTTTATATGAAAATGGAGAGAGAGGAGAAGATATGCACACATGTGTACTCCTTGTAACTTGCCCTGTGCTGTCCTGGCAAAAAGAAGGCCATCACCAGATGCAGGCCCATGAGCCTCCAGAACTCTGAATTAAGCACATAAATCTATGAGGTCACACAGTCTTAGGTATTCTGCTATTACAACACGAAATGAGGAATTTTAGCTAGATAGTCATGTTGTCACAGTAGCACAGTAGTAGTAACACAAATTAAGATTTTACCTTCCCAACTAAACATTTTATTTCAGATGACTTCAAAAAAGCTGCTTTGGTTTGAGAGTGAGAGGAGGGAGGGCCACCAGGAAAGTGGGTGAGTGGGAGGGAAAGGAAAGAGAGAGAGAAAGAGAGAGAGAGAGAGTGTGCAAGAGCTTGAATACAGTATACTTAAATTAGAGGGGATTCTTAAAATCAATTTCTAGACTTATTCGCTTTCTTTAAATTCTGTATTTCAGTCAGGAATTTGAAGAGCTAGAACCTGCATTTCTTCCAGTATAATAAAAAAAAAGACAGACAAATAAAAAGTTCACAAACTTGATCTATGTGTTGCAATCACAGGGCAACCAACAGTCCCTTTATTTAACACAAAAACAGGGGCCAACACAGTGGCTCACTTGGTTAATCCTCCACCTGTGGCACCAGCATCCCATATGGACACCAGGTTCTAGTTCCGGTTGCTCCTCTTCCAGTCCAGCTCTCTGCTGTGGCCTGGGAGGGCAGTGGAGGATGGCCCAAGTGTGGCTCCTGCACCCGCATAGGAGACCAGGAAGAAGCACCTGGCTCCTAGCTTCACATCAGCACAGCACCGGCTGTAGCGGCCATTTGGGGAGTGAACCATAGGAAGGAAGACCTTTCTCTCTGTCTCTCTCTCACTCTCACTGTCTATAACTCTACCTGTAAAATAAAAAAAAAGTAAAATAAATAAAAAAAATCCCAGACACCTGCAGGGAGACATAAAACATGATAATTGTCTAAAATTATCAACAAACAACAAATCATAGATTTAAGAAGCTGAAAACAGTAAGATACAGGGTACCTGTTGAAGTGAAATGAACTCTATGAGAAACTATGACTGGATCAGATCTTGTCTAGACTGTTGATATACAATGTAAATCTTTTCCCATTTTAGTATTTCTTTTTGTTGTTTGTTTTTGTTCTAGTACTATTGGTTGAACTCTGCAATTAACACACAACTATTCTTAGGTGTTTAAATTTCAACTGAAAAGTGATCCCTGTTAATTATGAGAGAGGGAAAAAGAAAGGGAGGATATTTACAATTTGGGTAAGCTCAATCGGACTTGCCCCAAAAGATGGAGTTAGGAATGTGCTAGGGGATCCCAATACAATCCCATCAAGGTGGCATGTACCAAGCCATCTCACTGGTCCAAGTGATCAATTTCAATTCACAGTTGATCACATTGATAGGTCTAAGAGTCAAAGGGATCACACAAATAAGACTAGTGTCTGCTAATACTAACAGAAAAAACCAAAAAGGGAAAGAATGATCCAACATGGGAAGTGGGATACACAGCAGACTCATAGAAGGGCAGATGTCCTAAATAGCACTCTGGCCTCAGAATCAGCCCTTAAGGCATTCGGATCTGGCTCAAGAACCCATGAGAGTATTTTAGGCATGGAAAGCCAAGACACTCTGAAAAAAAAAAGGGGGGGGGAGGAGGAGGAGAAGGAGGAGGAGGAGGAGGAGGAGAAGGAGGAGAAGGAGGAGAAGGAGGAGAAGGAGGAGAAGGTGGAGAAGAAGGAGAAGAAGGAGAAGAAGGAGAAGGAGGAGAAGGAGGAGAAGAAGGAGAAGAAGGAGAAGAAGGAGAAGAAGGAGAAGAAGACATAAATGAAAGATCTCTGCGAGTGAGATCCCAGTGGAAGGAACAGGGCCAGCAGAGAAGGAGGTACCTTTCTCCAAAGGGAGGAGAGAACCTCCACTTTGACTATGACCCTGTCGGAATAAGATCGAAGTCGGTGAACCCTAAAGGCTTTCATAGCCTCAGCAACTCATGACTACAGCCTAGGGAGATTACTGACGCCATAAACAAGAGTGTCAAATTGTTAAATCAACAACAGGAGTCACTGTGCACTTACGTCCCATGTGGGATCTGTCCTTAATGTATTGTCCAATATGAAGTAATGCAATAACTAGTACTGAAACAATATTTTTACACCCTGTGTCTCTGTGCGGGTGCAAACTGACGAAATCTTTACTTAGTATATACTGAATCGATCTTCTGTATGTAAAGATAATTGAAAATGATTTAAAAAACTTGGTGTTAATTTGGAAGTTGCATAAAAATTTAATTAAAAAAATATCATGTAGGATCTCTGTCCTTAATGTGCTGTACAATGTAATTTAATGCTATAACTAGTACTCAAAGAGTTTATTTCACTCTGTGTTGCTATGTGAGGGCAAATGGTTAAAATCTTTACTTAACACATACTAAACTGAGCTCTTGTATACAAAGAGAATTGAAAATGAATCTTGTTGTGAATGAAAGGGGAGAGGGAGTGGGTTTGGGGGGAGGGTACCGGGGGGAGGGAAGGTATGAGAGGGGAAGCCATTGTAATCCATAAGTTGTACCTTGGAAATTTATATTCTAAATAAAAGTTAAAAAAATAAGTAAGATACATATATATCATATCTGGGCTTTCAAACTATGAAGAACCAAAGACATGGAGAAGTTCTTTAAAGTAGCCAAAGATTAGAGTCAAATTATATATACCAAAGAATTAGAATAATAGATTTTTCTTTAGATATCATGCAGACTGGAAGATAACAATGATGTCTTAAACTACTAAGGAAGAAATCTGAAATTTGCTATAAAAATGATCAGCCTGAATTGTCAGAAACAGAAGAAAAATGAGACAGCATATCAAATAATATTTATTTATATATATAGATTCAAATATTTTAATTTAATTACATAAATAATATGAACTGTGAATGCTCTAAGCAAAGCAGTTAAAAGTTTGTCTAAGGCATATAGTTACATGCTATCTATGAGAAATTCATTTGTCTTATCCTAGTTCAGGTTGTCATAATTAAGTGCCATTGATTGTATTTCTCACTGTTCTAAAGGTGGAAGTCTAAGATCATGGTCACCTAAGACTGCAGAATTCCTGCTCAGTAGTGGAAAAAGGCCATCCATGGCCTCCCTCTTCATGACCTATTTCCTAAGGTGCTAACTACAAATATCATCACATTGAGATTAAAATGTCAACATATTAATTTGGGAGTAAACAAATATTCAATCTATTAGCATAACTTTAAATATGAAGCTCTGAGGTAGATATTGTGGCACAGAGGTCAAAATGATGCTTGGTATGCCTGTTTCTCATATCTCAAAGCTTGTTGGGTCCTGGCTTCTCTGCTTTTGATCCAGCTTATGGCTAATGCGTCTTGGGACACAACAGATGATGGCTCAATTACTTGGGCCTTTGCCATCCACATAGGAAATCCAGATGGTGTCTGGGCTCCCAGCTTTGGCCTGGCCCAGTGCTGGCTCTGGCAGACCTTTGGGTATTGAAACAGCAGATGGAAAATCTCTCTCTCTCTCTCTCTCTCTCTCTCTCTCTCTCTCTGCCTATCTCTCTCTGTCACTGTACCTTTCAGGAAGATGGTAATAAATAAATAAATAAGATGATGTAGCAAACAAACAGGAACGACAGGAAAAGTGAAGTGGCACTTATTTTATATCAGATAAGCAAAATTCAGAACAAGAAATAGCATCAGGCATACAAATTTATATAATCAGATAACTTCTCAAAGATATCAAAAATTTAATTTTATAAGCAATGAACAACAGGATCTCAAGAAACATAAATGCGGGGCGATGCCATGGCGCAGTAGATTAATCCTCCACCTGTGGCACTGGCATCCCATATGGACGCTGGTTCTAGTCCCAGCTTCTCCTCTTCTGATCCGGCTCTCTGCTGCGGCCTGGGAAAGCAGTAGAAGATGGCCCAAGTCCTTGGGCTTCAGCACCCACGTGGGAGACCAGGAAGCGGCACCTGGCTCCTGGCTTCGATTCGGCGCAGCTCTGGCAGTTGCAGCCATTTGGGGAGTGAACCAACGGATGGAAGACCTTTCTCTCTGTCTCTATCTCTCACTGTCTGTAACTCTACCTCTCAAATAAATAAAATCTTTAAAAAAAGATACATAAATGAGAATTTATATATTTCTATAGTATAAAATGAAGACATTTACATCTCAAAATTGTGGTGGATTAGATATATCAATATTCTTCTCAAATTTCACAAAGGAAAAAATATGTTAAGTATATTATTGGACCATAACATAACTAGAAATAAATAACAAATATTTCTACAAAATCCCCAAATATTTGGAAATTACACAAACTACATCTAAAAAACTCAGAATTCAAAAATAAATTTTCAAAAAGAAATTAGAACTAAAAGAAAATATAAATATGACATTAAGATTAATGAGATAAAGCCAAGTAACAGCTTAAGGAAAACATTATAGCATTAAATATTTATGAAAGAATAAGGTGATTAACTCAATACTCCAAGCTCTGGCTTGAGAAATTAAAGGAGAAACAGATAGTAGAATTTACAACAAACAAACATGAAGCATCACCAACACTGCAGCAATAACCAAGGGAAAATTTGAGCAACTCTGTCCATCAATTTTCAAGTTATATGAGAATTTCACTATGGTTATCCTGCGCCAACAACAGTGTCTCATTTTGAGTATGTTACAGGTTAGAGGATCACAAAGAAGCACAGCGAGACTTAATAAAGATGTGTAGGTAACAGTGCTGTGGCATAGCGGGTTAAGCCACCATCTGCAGCACCAGCATCCCATATGGGCATGGGTTCAAGTGCCAGCTGCTCCACTCTGATCTGGCTCCCTGCAAATGAACCTGAGTAGGCAGTGGAAGATAGCGCTGGTGCTTAGGCCTCTGCATTCCATAGGGGACCTGGATGAAGCTCTTGGTTCAGCCTTCGGTCTGGCCCAGCCCTGGCCATTACAACCATTTAGGGAGTGACCCAGAGGATTTAAGACTTCTCTTTCTGCCTCTGCCTCTCCTTCTCTGTAACTCTGACTTTCTAATAAATAAATAATCTTTTTTAAAAGCCCAACCCTATGAAAACAGTTAAAAAATGCAGATGCAGAATCACAACCTAGAGTTCATGGACTTCACAGTAATTGCACGACACTTTGAAATTCCTCGCTTTGATATGAGATGAAAATGTTTTACACATAGGAGAAAGTATACAGGTGTATTTGGGTGACCAAAATTATTTTATGGCAGATAATTGTGGTTGTCCTTCAACAGTGAGTGCCTTTTTCTCTCAAAGAATAAACAAGATCCATGATTTTTTGCTGTGTGCATGGCCATCCAGAATAAAGAATGCATTTCTCATCATCTTTCCAAATTAACTATGTCATGCAGCTAGCCCAACAGAAAATGCATAAACCTGAAGTTTGGAATTCAATTTTACACACTCTATAAGGCATGTGAGCTAATAGAGCAGAAAGAAATCTAAGAAGTTTGATCAGAATGTATTCTAATTGAAGGGATTTGTTACACAGGAACAGAACTCTGAGAAGCCAAAATCCATTCCTCAATAGTCAAAATGCTATCAACAGTGAAGAAGAAATAAACATCTGCAATACAGCCCTTTATCTATCCAAGGTGGACAGAAAATGGACACTCCTACCACTCACAAAATTAGAATGTCAACCTCAGGAATCCAAACACTAAAGCTGTATGGTGAGATCTGAGTGATGGCGGGAAAGGTCACCTGTCTGGGGCCAGAGGCACAGGAAATGCAGCTGCTATGGAAGACAGTACCTGAAGGAGGCAGGGAGGAAGAAAGTACCCCACCCACCAAGGTCATCCACACAGTAGAGAGGGGACAGTGAGGAATGCAACTAAATACAACAAATGGCCAAGAACACCCTTGGGAACAAGAGTTGTTGCCTTTTCCTTTACACTGGAGTTTGTATATGATGGGAAGCCATCTGTTAATGATAGAACAACAGGACAGAAAAAGCCTCGACCCCAGAAATCTTAATGGTAGCTTTTACGTGAAAAGCCCAGCACAGGGTTTCATATGAAAAAAGAAATACACATGCCTTGTTAAAGTCATTGTTAAATTTTGAATGTCTAATACAGTAGATAATCTAGGTCCTAATTAATACATCATTTTATAATTAGACTTGGATAGCTAAAATGAATAACATGAGAGACAAAGTTATGAAAGAAAAACAGTTTAAAAAATAGTTAGGGGAGTATCATGTAATTCCACTTATATGAAATATCCAGAATAGCCAAATCCACAGAGACAGGAAGTAGATTAGTGGTTTCCAGGGATTAGGGGGAGTGAAAACTAACAGACTGGTGTTTCTATTTATGGGGTGATGAAACATTCTAAAATTAGGCAAGTGGTAATGATTGCAAGTTTTGTGAACACATTAAACACCATTGAATTATATATTTAAAAATTAATGACTGAAGTAAAAAATAAATGGACGGGAGGTAGATAGTCAAAGGGTGCATACGCTTATGCCAAGAAATCTCAAACTTCTTCCCTCCATTGTGGGTAGCCATGTAGCTTTGCTTTTTCATAGTCATATTAACAGCAAGATTGAGTTGTTGAACTCCAGCATTATGTGAAAGTTACATTATAAAGAGCAAAACAAAATCCTGGAGGTAAGACAGTTGTTTATCCCAGAAAGGAAACAATTAGGTCCTGAAGTAGAAAATGGTAATTAAGGAAGAACTAAATAATGGGCAATGGGTGGGGAGGAACATCAGCAGATAGGACAAAAACATTTTCCTCACTGAACTTGACCTCATCAATGGTGGATTCCAGGAAATAATGTAAAATTCGATGTTTTTAAAGCAATTGAAATTATTTTTCTGCCAGTGATTATACATTTTACTTGGTAGGAAAATAATACACTAAGAACACCAATCATATCTGTTAACATGCTTGGAGACACCATATTCATCGCCAAAATAGGACCTAATGCAGGTACTTTTGAGATCTAAATCAATTGATTTTGTTATATGTAGAACTACCTTTCAGTATTCATAAGGCCTAGAGAACTTTTTCATTTACATTCTAAATTAAGATCCAACATTGCTTGTGGAATACAACCAGTCTAATCTCTCCCTTCAAAAAGAACATCTTTCTGGCAGTTATTTATTCCCTGAAACCAATTACCATTTTCCTAAAAGCTCATTTAAAAAAAGACTCCTGGGTAATAATAAAATAGATTACAGCCCATAAACTAAAATTACCCTTAACTCTTATTTATCAAAGATGTGATATAGGGATCTGATGTTAATAGATTCATTAAAGCTCAGTTTTTTGTAGCAGTAATAATTTTGTGTGATAATTTATTTTACATCTCTTTTAGAAATGAGATCACAATGAACATCACACGGAAGAAGGAAACTGTTATCAAAGAAGGAAGTTTATAAATATTCCTTCAAATGTCCTATCTGAATGCCTTGCTAATTCCCTGTGCAGACAAAATTTTAAAATATATGCATAGCACTTTTACCATCCACTGTCTCCATATGTTTTGAGTTACTATCATATCAGGAAACTTGACTGTCCGTGAATACATTATCCACTGCCTCATCCCTCTAATTTTATGCATGTGTTATGTTTGATAACACAATATTATTTCCTACTTGTCTAATAAGCAGCTATTTTCCATTATTCAAATAGCTGTAACCCTCTCTGGCAAAGATTTCTTGATTTTCTTCCATACCTCATATGAGTTAGGTGACCCTATTGAATGTGCATATAATGCTCTATGAATAATAATATTCAACACGTTTTTTTATAAGTAGAATTTTTTTTTTTAAGAATTTTAAGGTTGTGTTTGTGTGGGTAGCTTGAGTTAACTGCTGAGACAAACAGAACATAGGAAGAACAATAATCCCTCGATATCCATGGAGAATTTGTTCCAGGATGCTCCTGGCACTGCAATCCTGGATAGCCAAATCTGAGGGTGCTCAAGTCCCTCATGTAAAACGGTTTAGTATTGGTGGTGGATGTTTGGTCTAAAAGTAAGGGCTGTCATCGTAGCATTGCAGGTAAAGCCACCACCTGCAGTGCCAGCATCCCATATGGGCACAGGTTCACGTCTTGGCTGTTCTACTTCCAATCCAGCTCTCTGCTGTGGCCTGGGAAAGCAGTAGAAGATGACCCAACTCCGTGAGCCCCAGGACCTTCGTGGGAGACCTGGAGGAAGCTCCTGGCTCCTGACTTTGGATCAGCTCAGCTCTGACCATTCAAGTAATTTGGGTAGTGAAGCAGCAGAATGGAAGAACTCACTCTCTGGCTCTGCCTTTCTCCATAACTATCTTTTAAATAAATAAAATAAATCTTTAAAAAACAAAAAGTAAGGATGCTGCTTGGAATGCCTGCATCCCATATCAGAGTGCCCTGCTTTGAGACCTGGCTCCCCTGTTGATCCCAGTTTCATACTAGTATACACCTGGGAGATAGCAGGTGATAGTTCAAATAGTTTTGCCTGCTATTCATGTAGGAGACCCAAATTGAGTTCCCAGCTCCTGGACTAGCCCTACCTATTGCAGCCATTTGGGGCATGAATCCTTGGATAGGAGATTTCTCTCTCTTTCTGACTTTCAAATGAATAAAATTAAAAATAACATCAATAGGGGCCGGTGTTGTGTCAAAGCAAGCTAAGCTGCTGCCTGAGATTCTGACATCAGATATTGAAAGACTAGTGTGAGTTTTGGCTGCTCTGCTTCTGATCCAGTTCCCTGTTAATGCACCTGGGAAGGCAGCAGAAGATGACTCTAGCACTTGGATCTCTACCCTCCACGTGAAAGAACGAGATGAAGTTCCTGGCTCTTGGCTTTGGCCTGGTCTAGCCCTGGTTGTTGTGACCATTTGGGAGTAAATCAGAGGATGGAAGACTTTTCTCTCTCTCTTTCAAATAAATAAATCTTTAAAAATAACTAAAAATAATATGAAAATATAAAAATAAAATGGGATAGTATTTGTACATAATCTATACATATCTTCCTGTGTACTTTAAATCATCATTCAGTTACTTATAAGTACAATATAGTTTTTATAATTTTTTATAATATAGTTTAACAAAAAACATATGTACCTGTTCAGAACAGAAATCAATATTTCAAGTTGATTCATTCTTCTTCCTCTCCCTCTCCCCTTTTGAAAGTCCACTTTCAGCTCACACACCCAACAGTAGAGCAGTGAGTAATAACATGAAGGGACCCACACATGAATGAGCATATCAGAGCAGGGTGATGGGATCCTGGGGCTCAGTTTTCTTGCCTTCAATTTTTAATGATATATATTTTAATTTTATTTGAAAGACAGAGAGAGAGAGAGAAAGAGAGAGAGAGAGAGAGAGAGAGAGAGAGATTTCCCATCTACTGGTTCACTCCCCAAATACCCACAACAACCAGGGCTGAAGCATGCTGAAGCTAGAAATTGGGAATTGATCTATGTCTCTACATGGGAGGCAAGCACCCAAGTACTTGAGCCATCATCTGCTTGCTCCAAGGGAACACATGAGCAGTAAGCTGTATCTGACGTGGAATAGCTGGACTCACACCAGACACTCTAATCTGGGATGCATGCATCCTAAGCAGCTACTTTACCATTTTGCCAAATACACACCCCTGGAGCTGAGCTATCTAAATGGTCTTTTTTTCATTTTTCTCCCTGTATTTTCCTTCCCACATCTTCTGCCCTTCCTTTGTGTGAACTTTTAGCCAGTACACTAATGGGAAAAAAAATTATTCTAGGGCCAAGTTTTCTGCTTTTACAATGAATATAATAACATACAAGCAAAACTAAACAAATTAGGAAACCATCAAGGATAATGCAAGTTTCTCATTTTTGAAACTGAGACTTATCAATATGGAGATAATAATATTTTAATGCAATTGGAAGTATCAGTATGAACAGTGATCTAATATGAAATAGGTCTAGTTATATTAATATTCAGAAACATATCAAGTTATGATATGTCTGTATTACTTGAATACATAACTTTCTCTTTTTTTAGTTTTATTTATTTATTTGAGAGGTAGAGTTACAGAGACAGGTAGTGACAGAGAGAAAGGTCTTCTGTTCGTTAGTTCACTCCCCAAATGGACACAGCAATCAGAGCTGTGCTGATCCAAAGCCAGGAGCCAGGTGTTTCCTCCTGGTCTCTCACATGGGTGCAGGGTCCCAAGGACTTGGGCCATCTCCTACTGCCTTCCCAGGCCATAGCAGAGAGCTGGATTGGAAGAGGAGCAGCTGGGACTAGAACCGGCACCCATATGGGATGCCAGCACTATAGGCAGAGGATTAACCCACTGCGTCACAGTGCTGTCCCCTGAATACATAACTTTCTTATCTCGTTCTCTTGAATAGGTATAAACAAAATGACAGTCAAATCATGAAGAGTAACCAAGCATAAGCAAAAATTTCATGGAAAATGTATATTATGAAAAGAATATGAGTTCACAGCCGGCACCGCGGCTCAACAGACTAATCCTCCGCCTAGCAGCGCCGGCACACCGGGTTTTAGTCCCGGTCAGGGTGCCGGATTCTGTCCCAGTTGCCCCTCTTCCAGGCCAGCTCTCTGCTATGGCCTGGGAGTGCAGTGGAGGATGGCCCAAATGCTTGGGCCCTGCACCCCATGGGAGACCAGGAGAAGCACCTGTCTCCTGCAATCGAATCAGTGTGGTGCGCCAGCCACAGGGCGCTGGCCGCGGCGGCCACTGGAGGGTGAACCAACGGCAAAAGGAAGACTTTTCTCTCTGTCTCTCTCTCTCTCTCTCTCTCTCTCTCACTGTCCACTCTGCCTGTCAAAAATTAAAAAAAAAGAATATAAGTTCACAAAAATTATAACAAAATAATTCATTTTAATTAAATTTCCCATGATCTTTTGGGGATACCTTTAATTTGTTTCTAAACAGTAAGAACTTCCTGGAGAGACATGGCTGACTCCAGAACTGATCAGGGAGAATAAAAGGTGATTTGGGAACATTGTGTTGTGCTAGAAGTACTCAAGTGGAATGTCAAAAGGACACAGGAATCAATTTATAGGAGCTCCCACTAGCCAAATTTGGGATAATTTATAATAATAAATATGAGGACAGGTTGTAATTTTTGAGTAAAATAAGAATTCGGTTTTATACTTATATAAATGCAAAACTGGATATATAATAAATTGAGAAGGGAACAATCCCATGCCAACTAACAAATCTAAAAAGCATGATGGAATTAGAAGATCACTATTTGACAATCATTAAAGCAATAAAGTTTTCAAGCAAAAGTCATCAATAGATATATGAAAGGTTCTGAACAATAGAATATTCATAAAATCTCTAAGTAACTTTCCATAAATTATGTATGTATTAACTAACAAATAACATATACTTCTCTATTAACTTTCCAGTGGAGAAACCTGACAGACTACATCAATCAAAAGATAAATGGTAGCATCACCAATAATGGAACACATTAACATTGTGTACCTTCTGATACATTGCACTGAAAAGAAAGCATTATTTGAGTGGTATTCTTGCCCAAGATGTACAAGTCCTTTAATTATAACAAATATCAGACAAATCTAAATGGAGGATCATTCTACAAAGCAACCAGACAATATTCATCAAGATTTGTTAGGGCCATTAAAGACATGGAAAACAAGCAAGGAATGATTACAGATGGAAAGATTAAAGAGGTATAACAGAGAATGGAACACTTGATAACTGGCTTCTTGGCTGGACATAGATAAAATATATTCTGGATGATTATGAAAATTTGAATGGAAATTGTAGACTAGATAGTATTAAATTAATGCTTATTTCCTGATTTTGGTGGGCATATTGTGTTTATGTGAAAATGTTTTTAAGGGCCGGCACTGTGGGTCACTTGGTTAATCTTCCACCTACGGTGCTGGCATCCCATATGGGCACCGGGTTCTAGTCCTGGTTGCTCCTCTTCCAGTCCAGCTCTCTGCTGTGGCCCAGGAAGGCAGTGGAGGATGACCTGAGTGCTTGGGTCCCTGCACCCACATGGGAGACCAGGAAGAAGCTCCTGGCTCCTGGCTTTGGATTGGCACAGCACTGGCTGTACCAGCCACTTGGGGAGTGAACCAATGGAAGGAAGACTTTTCTGTCTCTTTCTCTCACTGTCTAACTCTGTCAAACAAATAAAAAATATTTTTGTATGTAGGAAATGTATATTAGAAAATTAAAGGGTGTGGTAGGCAAAATAGGGGTCTAGTAATTGCCCCTACAGATTGACAACAGTCTTCATATGCTAATAAATTAGTGATCTTGACTGGAAGCTTATTTGGGATTATCTGGGTAGGTCCTAAAATGTCATCACAAGGACTCTCATTAGTGAGAAGCAAGTAAAGATTGGCAGACAGTGATAAATGTGAATATGGTGGCAAAGATGAAAGTTATATAGCATTAAGTAAAGGAATGCTGAAAAAGGGAAGAAACAGCTCTCCCCTGGAGTTCCTGGAGGTTATATCATAGGACCAACAACTTGATTTCAGCTCAGCTATGCTGGGTTTTAGACTTTTAGACTCCAGAATTGTGAAAGAACAAATTTTGCTGTTTAACACTACTAAGTTTGTGGTAATGTTCTTATGACAGCCACAGGAAATGAATACGAGGGATAATGGAATGTTACATCTGAAATTAACTCATATTTTTTAGAAGAGAAATGTTAACAAGGGAATGTAAGTGAGAACAATTTATCATGGGAAGTGAGATACACAGCAGATTCATAGAATGGCAGATGTCCTAAATATCACTCTGGCCTCAGAATCAGCCCTCAAGTCATTTGGATCTGGCTAAAAATCCCATGAGAGTTTCTCAGGCATGGAAAGCCAAGACACTGTGGCAAAAAAAAAAAAATGACCTAAAAGAAAGATCTTTGTGAGTGAGTTCCCAGTGGAAAGAAAAGGCCATCAAAGAAGGAGGTACTTTTCTCTGAAGGGAGGAGAGAACTTCCACTTTGACTATGGCCTTGTTTAAATAAGATCAGAGTTCCCATAGCCTTGGCAGATTACTGACATCATAAATAAGAGTGTCAATTGTTAAATCAACAACAGGAGCCACTGTGCACCCTATCCCCATGTAGGTTCTCTGTCCTTAATGTGTTGTACTATGTGTATTAACAGTATAACTAGTACTCAAACAGTACTTTTATACTTTGTTTATCTGTGTGGGTGCAAACTGTTGAAATCTTTACTTAGTATATACTAATATGATCTTCTATATATAAAGATAATTGAAAATGAATTGTGATGAAGAATGAGATGGGAGAGGTAGTGGGAGATGGGATGGTTGAGGGTGGGTGGGAGGTTATGGGGGGAAAAGCCGCTATAATCCAAAAGTTGTACTTTGGAAATTATTAAATAAAAGTTGAAACAAAACAAGGGAATGTAAGTGAAATAAATAAAGAATATTTCCTTTTTCAATTATTAAATTAAAAATTAAAATTATAAGACTAAATTAGCAAAGGTTAAGAGTTATTCCTCAAGTAGTTGAAATGAGAGTAAATTTAAGAATTTGTTGAAGGATTCAGATTCCTAATTTTTAACTATTTCATCCTTGTAAAACTTTTTTTTGTTGAAGTGTTAAGCATTTTCATTACAACATAAATTTAAATATTTTATCTCAAAAACTAAGAAAGAAAAAAAGGGGGGTGAAGAAATGTGGAAGGTGGTGGGAGAAAGGGAGATAAAGAATCTCATTATGTTCTTAGAATTGTATCTACAAACCATATCGAACCTGTTAAAAACATTTATTTTTAAAATTTTTTAGCAATTCATTTTATACAAATAAAAGATTTTTTTCTCCATTAGTTTGTATATTATGATTAGTAGTTCCTAAACAATAATGTACTTTGTTTAAACAAAATTTCATTATTAGGAATATTTTGTATATACAACATTATGATATTATTTTGTTGATTTGGGTTTTTATAATTTTATTTTAATTTTGAATTAGTTTTTAACAGACTCAGTGTGATTTGTAGATAAAATTCTAATAATATACTTACATTACCTTCCTCCCTCCCCCCACCCTGCTTATTTCTGTTTTTTTTTTTAAGTTTTTGAGATAACATGTTTTAATTTCACATTACAGTAATAAGGTTAACAAGTATAAAGCAAAAAGAACCTAGTTTAGTGGGACTATAGACAATGGTTATAAACAATAACTGAACAGAAAAATGACAAAGAACAAAATTGGCTTTTATCCTACAATTTCTTACTTCCCGCATATAAAGTGGCTGTTACATTTGTAGATATCATACTTTTCTTCAAGATCAAAATAAGTGCAGTGAAAACGCATAAGGACTCATACCAGTTGAGTCTCTCTTTCTTTAAGAACAATGTTTTTTTTTAGCTCGCCTCAGTAAATATCTGCTTAAACCTCAGTAACCAGAACTACATTCAGCTTCAAAGGCAACTGTGGAGGTAAGTATTGTCTTAGTAGATATGGCAATGGAGTGAATATTGAAAAAAAATCCCTTCAGTTAGCTAAGAAACAATGCAACTTATGTGTAGTTGCCTATCTACCCTTCTGCTGTGTCAGCTCCTTGACCATAGTCACATTAATACACATACATGTAAAGTGTGAGCCCACCACCATGCTTTAAATACAGGCTCAATAATGCTTATGAATTACTGTATGCATAAATAAATCCATGGATTGATTAATTAATGCAGTATCTCAAGTTTATATTATCAATGTGAATAAATATCCATGTGAATAAATATGTAGTACCCAATACAGATTATTTGAACAGTACTGATACCTCAGAATGCCTTGGTACCTAGGCCTGTATTTGTCTTTTGGTTTACAAGTTTTATGTGATGTTACGTTTATTTGACTATGTATTTCCCTTGTGTATACTTATTGTTACAGTGGTTTCTTATCTCTTATCTCTGCATTGACTTCTCTGTTACCCCATTAAACGATGTAAGTTATTAGGAACAAACTGGATGGGATAAATGTGAAAGGCAAAACTTGGTATAAAATTAGGCATAAGTAGTGAATTATATGAGCATGCAATAAATATTCAGAAATCTTTGTCTTTAGACAACTGAGTACTTGTGAATAACAAACACAGAAAAACAGAGTAATTGAGAATGAACAGAATGAAAAATGTATCAGTGATGCTCTAAACATAAGGGCGTTGATGTGTCTGTAGGACATCCTTGTGTGGAAGAATAGTTGAGAATCAGACATTCTAGCCTTCAACTAAGAGAAGTTGGAACAGGAAACACAAATGTGGCATTCTGCTGGTAGGTGCTACTTGAGGCTTGTAGATAGATAATATTTCTCAAAGAAACCATATAAAATGTGAAAAATGCTAAAAATAAAACTTTGAAACCACACAAACCCCAATGTAGTTAATTTCAGTTTGGGAGAAACAATCCAGTATAGATGAAGGAGGTAGCACAGCAGAACGGGAAGACACCATTTCATCTTCTGATATTGTATACTCTATTTTTTCATCACTGTAACAAAATGTTTGAAGTTGGATACTTTTACAAAGACAAGAGGTTTAGGGAGTGAGTATTTAGGCCAGGAGTTAAGGTATTTACATAAATCACATATCAGAGTACCTAGGTTGTATTCCTGGTCCTGGTTTCTGATCCTTGCTTTCTGGTAATGCAGACCCTAGGAGGAAAGAATGACTCAAAGGAGACATACCACCTAAGTGGAAGACATGGATTATGTTCCTGGATCCTCACTTCAGGCCTGGCCCAACTCTGGCCATTGTGGACATTTGAGGAGTTAACCAGCAAATGTGAATGCCATCTCTCTATTCTCTTCTCTTCCCTTCTCTGCTCTGCTTTTCTCTGCTCTCACTCTCCTCCCCCTCTACCCCCTTCCCTCTCTGCCTCCCTTGGAAATAAAAGAATTAATTTATCCAGCAGCTCTGGAGGCTGAAAGACCCAGATCTGGCAGGCCCCTGGTGAAGGAACCATGGAGCATGGCATCACAGAGGGAGCATATGTGAGACAGGACATACCACAACACATGACACCAGATGATAATTCAAGCTTTAGGCCCAAGCTTTTTAAAGCACTCATTCTTGTGAGAACCAACTTACGTATGCAACAAGAACTACCTAATTCTTTTCCAGGGCAGTACCCAACCTGCCAAAGGTCCACAACCTAAACACTGCTACACTGAGGACCATGTATCCTATACAGAAATCCTTGGAGGACAAACCATACCCAAAGCACAGTGGCCATTAATGTAATGTGTAATCTAAGTTAATGCTTCTCAAACTGCAGTGTGAGCAGATTTGTGAAAAGACAGATTTCAAAAACTTATGCCCAGATATTCTAATTCAATGGATTTCAAGTGAGGCCACAGGTCTGGAATTTTTAGACACAGCCTCATAGCACACTGGGGCTTCTGGTTTAGACTCAGACTTTACTATATCTCAGGGCTCTAAATCAACCCTCAAAATGTGGCCTGTGGACCAAAAACATTCTCATCACCTGACTGTTTGACAGAAATTTGAAATCTCTCTGACAGCTAGTGACCTGAACATTTTTTCATGTGTCTGTGGGCCATTTGTATTTCAGCCTTTGGAAAAATCCCTGTCCTTTGTCCATTTCTTTGCTAGACTGTTTGCTTTGTTATTGTTGTGTTTCTTGAACTCTTTGAGGTCCTATATATTAATCCTTTATCAGAGTTTGCAAATATTTTCTCAGACCTCAAACCAGATATTACAAATTAGAACTACATTTTAAGATAATCTCAAGGTAGTTTGTTTGGGTCTTAATATTTGCAGTATTGCAATATAGAAAGTATTGCATTGCCTATTGCTCAGATTCCACACTAAAATGATGGTATTGATGTTACTTTGATTCCAACATATCATGGAATTAAAAACTACGATTTGAAGCCAGACATCTAGAAGTGAAGTGTACCTCCATTAGTTTCTACATGTGCAAAATGAGAACCATTATAGCTTTTTCCCTAGTTATAGCAAGAATGAAATCATGTTAGGTATATAATGTGCCTAGCTATCATTTGGACAGAGAGCTAGAGTCTGACATTAGCTTTACACCTTTATATAAATATTCAGGTTGCAGCTAGCACAGAGCCATTTGTAAAATTGCTGATTTGTTATGTTGGTTCCACCTATTTGATTAGTTAATTTGGTAAATTTAATGACGCTTTAAGTGAAATGATTCCAGTTAATGATTATTGATTTGAACTTCAAGAAGAAGGAAAAAAAATGACTCCTAGGTAATTACAACTTAAAACACATACATTCAGTATGTGCAGATGCTGACTGATTAAAGATAATGAATATTTAAAAACTGATATAAAATTGGGAATATGCAGGAAGGAGGCAAATTGTGACTGTGAGAGTAATTAGAACAAAAATGAGAAATGACTGACCAAAATTAAATGGGTTTGCCTCTCAAGCAGCATGTTTTTTGCTGCTGGAAGCATTCAATATGATGTTTGATGCTCTTAAGAATATATACTGTTGAAGGATTCCAGCTTTGAGAGGAAGTTTAAAACAGATTTCCCACGTCCTTGAAATTCTAAATTCCAGTTCGATGACATCTGCAATTTTCTCTCCTCTTTATAGTTTTCTTTATCTCCATGAAAGACAATATGCTTGACATAAAATTCTTTTCATATAAGAGTTATTTATGAGTTTCCATCAAGGTTTTGTTTTGCAGTTATATTATTGAGTAGCTAAAAACACGTTATTTAGGAGTTAGACTAGACAGAATCATAATTCTACAAACCTATGAACACGAGTAAGTTTTATATGCATACAAAGGGACCTAAAAAAAGCTCATGAAATTTATAATTAAAAGATAAAAATATAAAGTAAAAACTATTTTTCAACCTAAACTCCATTGATTATAAGGCCATTTTATGGGAAATTACAGCAGCATTTAGTCTATCCCTAAATAACCAGAGGTACTATGACTGGAGATCAATGTCAATATATCTTTCTTTTACATTATTAACTGAAGGAAAATGGATACTGCTTAAAGTATTTTTAAGATTATAAATGGGCCTGTGCTGTGGTGTAATAGGCTAAGCCTCTGCCTGCAGGGTCAGCAATCCATAAGGGCTCCAGCTCTAGTCCCAGCTGTTCCTCTTCTGATCCAGCTCTCTGCTGATAGCTTGGAAATGCAGTAAAAGATGGCCAACTCCTTGGGCCCCCGTACCCATGTGGGAGACCTGGAAGAATCTCCTGGCTCCTGGCTTTGGATCAGCTCAGCTCTGCCCATTGTGGCCATTTGGGGAGTGAACCAGTGCAACTTTTCTCTCTATATCTCCCTCTTTCTGTCTGTAACTCCGCCTCTAAAATAAATAAATAAATCTTTTTTAAAAAACACAAATTCTTAAAAAAAATTCAAAAAATTAAAATAAGCCAGAGGGAGGCAAGATGAATGCCTAATGATCTCCCATAGAAAATCCCTCAAATTGCCTGTTTGACGAAAATAAAGAGCAGGAGCATTGTCATGGGGAGAAAGACTCTCTGCTAAAGCTTTGGACAACTTTCTCAAAGCTTTCTCAAAATAAGCAGATGCTTTTGCTCTTTCGCTCAACCTTCCGGAAACCATTTCCATGACTCTTGATACTGACCACTTGGCTTTTGCTTTGAATGGACCACTTTCACTCTTGTTGGCTTCTGCTTTGATGGCACTTTGTCTTCAGGACTGTACTGCTAAAACCATGCTTCCCCTCCTGTTACAATTCTTCAAAGAAACGTGTCAGGATCTTAATACCATTTCTATCAAATTTTCATTGAACGTTCTGCTCATTGCAGCAGCTGACTTGGATGCAGCCATTTGGGCACCAGTAAAGCAGGAAATGTGCTCCAAGATAGAGCCAGGATTGTGTAAGCTGAACAAGCTGAAGTGTCTGTAGTGTTGACTATTGTTTCTGCTGCTAAGTGTAGATCATCTTCAACTGCAGCATGAATAAGATGAACTTTTTTATGTGGACGATCCAGCATCTTCAACATCATCTATCAATATCGCCCTTTCTTATTTTAAAATGGTTATCCACGAGGCATCTCTGTGGTGCAGCAGGTTATGCCACTGCTTGAAATGGTAGCATTCCATATCAGAGGGCTGGTTTGAGTTCCAGCTGTTGCACTCCCTATCTATATCCCTGCTCATATGCCTGGGAAGGCAACATATGACATCTCAAGTACTTGGGATTCTAGAACTCATGAGAGTGGAGTTCCTGGTTCCTGGATTTAGCCTTGTCCAGCCCCAGACATTGTGGCCATTTGGAGAGTGAACCTAGATCTGATTGAAACATGGTATAACAACTAAGAATGGCTTAATTTTGTTGAAAAAATTTAAATTCATGCATTGTTTTCCACAATACATATTTTGACAGATTATTGAAGCCTACTCATAGGTACATATAATATATATCATACACAAGTATTTTTCACATTTTATATTTAATATTTTATATGTGTGTGCTTTAAAAATCAGTTTATTTTTGTGCAAAGTAATTTTTAAAATATGCATTTCTTCTGTACTTTGAAGGCTTTTTGCATTATATAGATTTCAAAAAATTTTTCTCCAAATTAATTTGTCTTTGAATTCCATTATCCTTGAGATTTAGAAGTACTCTCATGTAAAATCAATATCAGTTTTCTCATCTAGAAACACTTTAATAATAATGGAGAGTAGATTCACTGGAGTCAAAGAATGATGTGAACATTCATATATAATAAATAATGAGATACTTAATATTAATTTTTCTCTCTGAAAATCACCATATGATAGGTTTTTAAAATAAGATTTATATATTGGAGGCTGGCTCTGTAGGGTAGTGGGTAAAGCTGCCGCCTGCAGTGCCGGCAACACATATGGGCATCAGTTTGAGTCCTGGATGCTCCACTTCAGATCCAGTACTCTGCTATGGCCTGGGAAAGCAGTAGAAAATGGCCCAAGTCCATGGCCCCTGCAGCTGCCTTGGAGACCAAGAAGAAGCCATTAGCTCCTGGCTTTGGATCGTCCAGCTTTGACCATTGCAGCTATTTGGGGAGTGAACCAGCAGATGGAAGAACTCTCTCTCTCTCTCTCTCTCTCTCTCTCTCTCTGCCTGCCCTTGCCGCTCTGTAACTCTGTCTTTCAAATAAATAAATAAATCTTTTTAAAAAAATGATTATTGGCACCCATATGGAATGCCAGTTTCTCAGTCAGAGGCTTAATCCACTATGCCACAATGCTGGCCCTGATAGTATTAATAATTTTTAGAAGATTTTAAAAGTGTTTGTTTAATTTTTGAAAGGGGGAGTTAACAGAGGAGAAGGAGGAGAGTGTTTGTGTGTGTGAGAGAGAGAAAGAGAGAAAGAGAGAAAGGGAAAGAAAGAGAGAGAGAGAGAGAGAGAGAGATCTTCCATCTACTGGTTCACTCCTCAAATGGCCATAATGGCCGGGACTAGACCAGGCCAAAGCCAGGAGCCTAGAGCTTCTTCTGGGTTTCCCATGTGAATGTTGGGGCCCAAGCACTTGGGCCATCTTCTGCTGCTTTTCTTAGGCACATTATCAGGGAGCTGGATTGAAGTGGACAGTGGACAGTGGATCTCAAACTTGTGCTCATATGGAATGCTTGTATCGCAGGCTGAAATGTCTAAATATTCTTAGTACTCCTCTTTTCAATAAATGAAAAATTAAATTCCTCTGCTTGAATGTTGGCTTGATTTCATACTTATTTCTGATGAACAGAATTCAGTAAAAGGGATGAGGTGTTACTTCCGAGATTACTAAATAAAAAATTGTGACTTCCTTCTAGGGCACATTATCTGTCTTAGAAGCCAGTTGACGTGTTGTGGGGCCACTCAGATAGCGATGGAGAGATCCATGAAGTAGGGAAATTTCCACTTGGAAATCTCCAGCCACAAGCCATGTCAGAACTGAAGTCTCCTAACAAACACATGAGTAAGCGTTGAAGATAAAGCTTCCCCAGGCAAGCCTTCATGAGATTGCACTGAAGCTGATAGCTTGTCTGGAACTCATGAGAAATCCTTGGGCCAGGGCCACCCAGACTAAGCTGGTTCTAGATTCTTGACTTACAGACACAAAGGGAAAATAAATGTTTATTGTTTAAAGTTGCTGAAAATGGGTAATTTGTCATGAAGCAATGGGAAATTAATATAGTCATTTAGTAATTCTATAGGAGGATAATAGAGTAACTCCTAAAATTTTCTATAATTTATTATTTCTTTAAAAATAAACCCATAGAACTTTTCCACTCTTGATTTTATTTTTTACTCTTCACATCAATTGCCTCAAAAAGTGATCATGCTTTTAGTGATTTAATATCTGAATGAAACAATGCTAATTCTAAATAGAATGAGTATATGGCTTATCAAATCACAGAATAAATGAAGAAATCACTATTTGGAAAAGTATTAGGTCATCCAAGCCCCAAACAACACATTCATTCTTCTAACACTTATGAGAGTTCACCAGTCAAAATGGATTTCATGAAAGAATTAACCCAAGTACTCAGTTAATTCTCCACCACTAAAGACCTGCACTAAGCACTGGAATATAAACTTATTCTCCAGTTCTACTTCTGATGTGTGACTTAACCTCTCTGCACTTCAGTTTCAGAAACCATAGTTTCACACAGATGTCTGAAACTGCTTGTTTCTAGTGAATTTGGCCTTATAATTTAATTTGCACAATGGGAAAATGATTGAAACAACATCTCCTTATTAGTCCTAGATAGCCTTCTGAAAGTATAACTTAACCTTTTATCCGTAAGGAGTTAGCCAAATAAGGTTACAAATCTTTGGCTTAGCACCATCACCAGAGCAAAAACACACTATGCTAAATGCCTATCAAAATTAAGCAGCTCTTTGATACATTAACCAACACATTTATGGCACTGACTACATAACCAGGATAAATCAATACATTACCAGAATAATGATGAGAGAACTGTGTCCTGAAACACTCACCAGCTTCCTGGAATCTTACAAGGAACACGAATAGAAGAGTAAATTTGAAGTGGATTTAGGAGATGTATTAGCTTTTAATGAAACGTCTGACACAGGTTATTTATGAAGAAAAGAAGTTTACTTTTTTGTGTATAGTTTTGAAGGCTCAAGTCCAAAATTAGACAGTCTCGGGGCCAGTGCTATGGCACAGTGGGTTAATGCCCTGGCCTGAAGTGCCGGCATCCCATATGGGCGCTGGTTCAAGACATGGCTGCTCCACTTCCAATGTAGCTTCCTGCTATGGCTTAAGAAAGCAGTAGAAGATGGCCCAAGTCCTTGGGCCCCTGCACCAGCATGGGAAACCCGGAACATACTCCTGGCTCCTGGCTTCGGATCACGCAGCTCCGGCTGTTGCGGCCAATTGGGGAGTGAACCATCAAATGGAAGATCTCTCTCTCTCTCTAACTCTGAATTTCAAATAAATAAATAAATCTTTAAAAAAAAAAAAAAAAGGGGCCGGCGCCGTGGCTCAACAGGCTAATCCTCCGCCTTGCGGCGCCGGCACACCGGGTTCTAGTCCCGGTTGGGGCGCCGGATTCTGTCCCGGTTGCCCCTCTTCCAGGCCAGCTCTCTGCTGTGGCCCGGGAGTGCAGTGGAGGATGGCCCAGGTGCTTGGGCCCTGCACCCCATGGGGAGACCAGGAAAAGCACCTGGCTCCTGGCTCCTGCCATCGGAGGAGCGCGGTGCGCCGGCCGCAGTGCGCTGTCCGCGGCGGCCATTGGAGGGTGAACCAACGGCAAAGGAAGACCTTTCTGTCTGTCTCTCTCTCTCACTGTCCACTCTGCCTGTCAAAAAAAAAAAAAAAAAAAAAAAGATCAGACAGTCCCATCCGTTTGACCTCTGATCAGGGTGGCAGTAGTGGATGTGGAACAAAGGGAAGTTTGCCCTAAAACTTAATAACCACCCCTCTCACAGAATTACCTTTCAAGGGAATGTCTCCATTCAACCTCCCACTTAAACCGCCCCTGAATACCATACTAAAGATTATGTTTCCACCCTCATAGTGTCACTAACTTAAGATACTTAGATTTAAATATATGTGTGAGTTTAGGAGCCAAATCTGTTCAAAACAATGCATTCTGTCTGCTCTTTCCTACTCAAGTCCTTCTCATGAACAACACACAATCATTCAATCAACAAAAGCTCCAAAGTCCTAACTCAGTCCAATATTAGCTCAACAGTCCAAACTCCAACATGTGAACTAGGACTCAAGACAAAATTCTCTTGTGAACCAGTAAAAATACAAGTAACATGCTTCTAAGATACAATAGAAGAATAGGCACAGGATACATAATTCCATTTTTAAAAAGGGTAATAGACAAGTAGGAATATTAGACAGAACAAAACCCAACAGAGTAACTTAAATTCTAAAGTTCCAGGTCTGGGATCTGGGGCAACTGGGGCAGGCGATGAGCTCTCAAGGGCCTGGACAGCTCCAGCCCTGTGGTTTCCTGGTAGCAGACAATGTGGATGCTCCCTGGGGCTACACATAGATGTTGGGGCTTTCCAAGGCTGTGACACATTGCTGGTCACTCTGTATTTCTGAGGTCTGCACTGTGGCTGCACTCCCACAGCTCTGGTAGGCAATACTCCATCAGGAGCTTCATACAGGGTCTCTAGGCCTGCAGTACAACTCTGCTTGGCCTCCCATGCGTTACTTTCAAATCTCGGACAGAAATCTGAATATAGACCCACCATATGATCCAGCCACCCCACTCCTTGGAATTTACCCAAACCAAAAGACATCAGCATATGTAAGAGTTATCTGTACCCCCATGATCATTGCAGCACAATTCACAATAGCTAAGATATAGAATCACTCCAGATGTCCATCAATTGTTGACTGGATAAAGAAATTATGGTATATATACACTATGGAGTATTACTCACCTATAAAAAATGAAATCCTGTCGTTTGTGAAAGCATTATACTTAGTGAAACAAGCCAGTCCCAAAAAATACAGATATCATATGTTTATATCTTTCCTAATCCAAGGTAACTAACAGAGTACCTGAAATATAATGCATTGGAGATAAATAGACATTTTGAGAATTGATGATTTTTACACCCTTTGTCTCTTCTGTTGAGGGACAGTTTTTATTTTTTCCTATACTATTTGTTGAACTCTTTACTTAGTGTAGGATTAACTATACTGTCAACAAGTAAACTGAAAATATATCTTTGTAAAATTAAGAATGGGAATGTAAGAGGGAGGAGAAGGAAAGTTTGGAGCATAGATGGGAAGGAGGGTGGGCGTGGGGGGAAGTGACACTATGTTCTTAAATCAGTATATATGAAATACTTGAAACTTGCATAATTTAAATGAATTTTTTTAAAGTTACCATAAACCTTTAACTCTTATAGGAGAAAGGGTAATGTTCAACTTGGTCTTCAATGTTGAAAAGGAATTTTCTTAGTTGTCTCATTTCTTGCTTTATTCTTCACAGATGATTATTCAGATTCTTAATTAAATATTTCAAGTTTATCTACACTGAATTCATCTCATTTTATGTCTTCAGAGATCCTAATAATATATTCCCAAATCCTGCTTCTTTATAAGCTCCCATTCTTTGGTAGGAAGCATGAAATATGGTGGTAGGTTGAGTTTATGATAGATAGTAAAAGCACAGTGTTTATTGGCCTCAGAGAAAAAGCAAGAGGAGACAAGATGGGAAACTAGATAAGGAAGATGGATCTGCCCAAGATTCCAAGAATTAGCATCTGAGGGACCGCATCAGAAAGAGCACCAAAAGCCGGGAGGATACCCTCCTTCACCAGCAAATTGCAGATTCCATCCGGTGAGGGAATGAAAAACACCACCGAAAGGGCAGTCAAAGCACAGCCGATCAGTAACTGTTGACCTTCACATGCTCCCTCCTAAGGAACTGCAAGTACAGACAGCAGCAGGGAAACCCTCAAAGCCTGATGGGAAAAGGCTGCTACTGTTTGAAGCAAAGGCAGAGTACTGGGTTCCCCTGAGGATCTGCTTTTCAGAAACCAATCATAGAGTCAATACTGTCAGGATAATAAAGTCATCAAATGAAATCAAGGAGTTGCCCTAATTTTGATTTAGTTTTTTTTCCCTATTATAAAAGAGGCAGAGTCATAGTCATAGCCCATAATATGTACTGGCTCTTTTGTTACAATTACAAATTCATTCATGTTTTAAGATAGTTTTTATGTAAACTTCACAAAATTAGGTTATCATGGTGCCAGCTGAAATGTTGAAATGTTCTAAGAGGTTTACCAGGAATTGAGAGGGTGTATCATTTAGTTTTAAACATGTACTTGAAGAGACTACTGTACAAAATTTACATTTTGATAACTCACTGCTTTGTCCATAAGCTCAAGTCTGTCAACTAATTTAATTTTATATATTTTATGTATTGTGGTGCACGTGTGTTCACATATGTGAGTATATGTACATGTGTGTGTGCATGTGTGTGCATATAATCATATATATTATTTACATTTATATGTGTGTATAGATAATAGAAACATTGTATATAATGTAAATAAACTTGCAAAATGAAAAAGAAGTAAAATATAGAACCATCTCTTCAAAGCTTATTTGCTCTGAAACTTCTCTTATATTTTTGACAAATAGCCAACTGATAACTGCTTGAATATTTCCACAGATGAAGCACTCATTATCTCATGAGATAGCTCATCCCAATTACTTAATCTTATTGGTAATCAGTCTCTCTGTATCCACTTCAGCATACTCATCCATCAGTTCTTTAAAATGACATCTCTGGGTCCTTATACCTTGTCTAAAGTGACATCATGTCAAAACTCAGTCACTCTCCTTGGAAACACCATTTTTTTTTTTTCATGAGAACCCATGAATCCATGATTGTTCATAAATTTAAGGAAGTGGGGTGCTCATTGTAAAGTAAAATAACAGTAATAACAATAAATAACAATAAATAACAATACTGTGGCATGGTGGGTAAAGCCGTCGCCTGCAGTGCCAGCATCCCATATGGGGTGCCAGTTCGAGTCCCAGCTGCTCCACTCTGATCCAGCTCTCTGCTATGGCCTGGGAAATCAGTAGAAGATGGCACAAGTCTTTGAGAAGACCTGGAGGAAACTCCTGGCTCCTGGCTTCAGATTGGCCCAGATCCAGCTGCTGCAGACACTTGGAGAGGAAACCAGTAGATGGAAAATGGATCTCTCTCTCTCTCTCTCAATCTCTTTCTCTTTCTCTTTCTCTCTCTCTCTCCCCTGCCTCTGCCTCTCTGTAACCTCTGCCTTTCAAATAAATAAGTAAATCCTTAAATAATAATACTAAATGCCACAATTTATCAATTGTTTCTGATGCAGTTGCATCCTAGGTAGATAGATTCTTTATTGAACAAATCTTTTAGCATTCTCAGAACTACAGTGGTTATTATGAAAGTGCTATTATCTTATTATCTTCATTTAATTTGCAGCTGTAAATTAAAGTTTATATGACTTTTTCTATTTTATTAATATAAAGAGAACAGATTTTATGTTTTTCATAAAATTCTGAGAACATAATGACACTTCTCTTTCTTCCTCCTCCTCCTTTTCATTTCATTTTTGCAATAACATTCTTTCAGTTTACTTTATAATCACAGGCTTAATGTTCCACTAAATACAGTATTCAAACAACTAAATTGTAGAAACACCTATTTTCCACAGAAACACAGAAAAGGGCTATAAACAATAATCAAATTATAAGATTTTAATTTTAGTCTTACACATTCATAGCTTTTTTGGTACTACATATATTAGCTACCAAAAATTAGAGAAAACACATGATATTCATCTATTTGTGTTTGGCTTAGTTCATGAAGCATAATAGTCTCCCATTGCATTCATTTTATTGCAAAACACAGAATCTCATTCTTTTTATGACTGAGTAGTATTTCTATATATAGTTTTCTTATCCAGTCATCAGTTGATCGTAATCTAGATTGATTCCACATCTTAGCTATTGTGAATTGAGTTGCCATAAACATGAGGATAGCGATGACTCTTTCTGATTTGATGATATTCTGATATCATTTACCTTATGTATATTCACAGGAGCAGGAAGGTTGGGTCATATGTTGGCTCTATTTTTCAGATATCTGAGGAATCTCCAAAATGGTTGTATGAGTTTACATTCCACCAGCAGTTTAGTATGATATCATTTTCTGAACATTCTTGCCAGCATTTATTAATTTTTGATTTTTGGATGATAGTCATTCTGAGATGAGGTGAAACTACATTGTGGTTTTTATTTGCATTTCTCTGATGACTAGTTATCCTGAGCACTTTTGCATGTGTCTTATGGTCATTTGTATTTCTTCTTTTGAAATATGTCTGTTTATATCCATTGCTCATTTTTTAAAAAATTATTTTATTTATTTGACAGAGTTACAAGGAGATGTAGAGGAAGAGAGAGAGGTCTGCAATTCCACTGGCTTGCTCCCCAGATGGCCACAACACCCAGAGCTGTGCCGATCCGAAGCCAGAAGCCAGGAGCTTCTTCCTGTCTCCCACATGGGTACAGGGGCCCAAGGACTTGGGCCATCTTCTGCTTTCCCAGGCCACAGCAGAGAGCTGGTTCAGAAGAGGAGCAGCAGGGACTAGAACCAGTGCCCATATGGGATGCTGGTGCTTCAGGCAAGGGCTTTAACCCACTGAGCCACAGCACCAGCTCCCTATTGCCCATTTCTTAACTGGGTTATGTATTCCATTGTTTTTGGGTTTCTTGAGCTCCTTAAATGTTCTGGATATTTGTCCTTTATCAAATGCATAGTTTGCAAATCTTTTATACCTTTCTGCAAGTTGCCTCTTTGTTGAATATTTTCTTTGCTGTGCAGAAACTCCTTAGTTTGATATAGTCCTATTTATCTATTCTTGCTTTCATTGCCTGTGTTTCTGGGGTCTATTCCAAGAATCCTTGGTCATCCTAATATCTTGCAATGATCCCCTTATTTTTCCTCTAATACTTTGATGGTTTTAAGTCTTAAGTTTAGATCCTTGACCCATTGTCAGTTATCTTTTATATAGGTTATTAAGTATGGGTCTTGTTTCATACTTCTGCATGAAGAGATCCAATTTCCCCAACATTTGTTAGATTGTCCTTTCTCCAGAGAAAGATTATAATTTTTTTGTTAAAGATTTCTTGGGTGTATTTGTGTGGATTAATTTCGAGGGTTTCTATTTTTTCTATTGGTCCACATGTCTACTTTCACGCCAGTACCAGTCTATTTTGATTATGATTGTCCTATAACATGTCTGGAAATTTGGTATTGTGATGCCTCCAACATTGTTTTATTCTTTAATATCGTTTCATCTATTTTTGTTCTTATGTTTTGATACCAACTTTATGATATTTTTGTTTAGCTCTGAGAATGCTCTTGGTATTTTGATTGGAATCACCCTGAATTTATACATTGCTTTGGATACTATGGATACTTTGATGAAATAATTCTTCCAGTCCTCAACCATGGACTATTTGTCCATTTTTCGTGTCTTCCTCTATTGCTTTCCTTATAGTTTTATAATTTTCATTGTAGAGATCTTTCACATTTTTATAAAGCTTTTATTTAAAGTATATAAATTTCCAAAGTACAGCTTACGGATTACAATGGCTTCCCCCCCTCCATAACTTCCCTCCCAGCCGCAACCCTCCCCTTTCCTGCTCCCTCTCCCCTTCCATTCACATCAAGATTCATTTTCAATTCTCTTTATATACAGAAGATCAGTTTAGTAATATTACATAAAGATTTCAACAGTTTGCTCTCACATAGGGACACAAAGTGAAAAATACTGTTGGAGTACTAGTTATAGTACTAATTCACAATGTAAAGCACATTAAGGACAGAGATCCTACAGATCAGTTACACAAAAAATCAACAATGAGGCTGGCGCCGTGGCTCAATAGGCTAATCCTCCACCTTGCAGCGCCAGCACACCAGGTTCTAGTCCTGGTCGGGGCGCCAGATTCTGTCCTGGTTGCCCCTCTTCCATGCCAGCTCTCTGTTACGGCCCAGGAGTGCAGTGGAAGATGGCCCAAGTCCTTGGGCCCTGCACCCACATGGGAGACCAGGGAAAGCACCTGGCTCCTGGCTTCAGATCAGCGCAGTGCCGGCCGCAGCGGCCATTGGAGGGTGAACCAATGGCAAAAAGGAAGACCTTTCTGTCTGTCTCTCTCTCACTGTCCACTCTGCCCATCAAAAAAAAAAAAAAATCAACAATGAAACAACAGAGCTAATCTATAATATTGACCAAATGGATCGAATTGATATTTCAGAATACACTTTTTGTAAAGATTGATTGATTTGAAAGACAGAATTACAGAGAGTGGTAGACAGAGAGAGAGGTCTTCCATCCATTGGTTCACTCCCCAGATGGTTGCAACCGCCGGAACTGCACCCATCCAAAGCCAGGAGCCAGGAGCTTCTTCCAGGTCTTCCATGTGGGTGCAGGGGCCCAAAGACTTGGGCCATATTACTGCTATCTCAGGCATAGTAGAGAGCTGGATCAGAAGAGGAGCTGCCGGGACTAGAACTGGTGTCCATATGGGATGCCGATGCTTCAGGCCAGGACTTTAACCCACTCCGCCAGCACTGGCCCCCAGAATACACTTTCTAGACATCAGTGCATGACCTTCTCTAGAATAGACCATTTGTAGGCCTTAAAACAAGTCTCAACAAAAAGAAAAAAAATTGTAATCACACTGTTTGTCTTTTCTAACCACAGTGGAATGAAGCTGGAAGTTAACAAAATAAGAAACTCTAGAAAACACACGAAAACTGAATAACATGCTCCTGGATGAACAGTGGGTCAAAGATGAAATCAAACGGGAAATAAAAATTCTTAAAAATGAATGAAGATTACAACACAACATATAAAAACTGATGGCATACAACAAAAGCAGTATTAAAAGAAAGGTTTATAGTAATTAGAGTCTATGTCAAGAAAGTGGAAAAGTATGAAATAAATTATCTGTATGATGTTTTTAATGAGAGTTTTAAAAAGCCATACAATCTCATTCTCTTCATATTCATGCATGATACATTTAAAATTTTTTTAAATTTTAAGTTATACAAGTTTCATATGCATGACACATTTTAACCTAAAATAAAATGTATTTCTATCTCTATAAAAATCTCATTCTAAGAAAAACAGAGTTAGAGAAAGACTTCATGTTTTACTGTGTGACAGACCTGGCTTTGGTATCCATATCTGCTATAGACTTGCTATATGACTGAAGGTCAACTCTTTAATCTTTCCATTCATATGTAAAAAGTGGATAATTCTTATCCTTCACAGTTATGATAATGATTATAGATAATTTATGAGAAATATTTGGCACATAATTATATTCTAACATGCATTATAATTTCACTGTTATTGCTATTTCTTTAATATTTTTAACTGACAAAATCTGAAAATTAAATTTTTTTTTTAAATTTTGATTGACACTCTATCTCTGACAGTATACAAATTAATAATGTAACTATCTAAGAGGAAAAGGTTGATATTAGAGTTCATGGTATGCCACTACATAGCAATTTCCAAATTGCCCCAGATTATTTAATCTAAAATAATATTTTAGGGCTAGTGCTGTGGTGTAGTAGGTTAAGCATTCACTTGTGCCAGCATCCCATATGGGTGCCTGTTTAAGTCTTGACTGCTCCACTTCCCATCCACATTGCTGCTGATGGCCTGAGAAGGCAGTGGAGGATGGCCCAAGTGCATGGGGCCCTGCATCTTCATGGAAGATCCAGAAGAAGCTCCTGGCTCCTGGCTTTGGATAGGCCCCGCTCCAGCCATTGAGTCATTTGGAAGGTGAACCATTGGATGGAAGTCCTCTCCCTATTGTCTCTCCCTCTCTCTGTCTGTAGTATGCCTTTCAAGTAAATGAATAAATCTTTACCAAAAAAACAAAAGAAAATACTATTTTATTTACATCAATTCTTGAAAAATCCATGAGAAATGCATTATAACAACTTGATAAAGAAAGTATCATTACCATTACATAAATAAAACTGAGGCTTAGTAAGGGAAGCAGTTATGATTCTGAATATAGAGTTCAAATTTCTAACCACTATACAATCTACATATATTTATAATGTATAATTCTTATTATCTTTATAGTTGTTACCATCAGAAAAGAAATTCTCTCAGTGCCTTCCACCTCACATTTTGCAGCTTAGATATGATTAGTAAGAGATCTTATTAAATGTTTTGCTAAAATCCAGATATGACATGCATATGGACTCTCATAAGCTTTCATTTCTAAACTTCCTAATTAAAAATTATATGACTGCACTTAATTGTTACTCCTGTTTCCTTTAAAATAATTTCAAATGTTTTTTAAATAATTAAATTCTTGTTGAAATTCTTGTTGAACAAGAATTTAATTCCTCTTACAAGTCTTATGAATCTACTAGTTCCCCTCTTTTATTCAATTCCTCCATTCTTCTCCAGAAGGACTGCAGTAGTTTGAATATTATCTTCCAAACCCCTAATAATTAATAAATCAAGATGTGCTGAACACAGGCCTTGGCACAAAATGAATCAATAATAGCTGCAATTAAGTAAATTTTTCCAAAATAAATTTGTGAGAAAGTTGATGATGCTAAAATTTTCAACATTGCGTAACTCTGTTACATACAGAAGCAATGTTCAATAATTGTTTGCTGAATTGAGCAGCCAAAGAAGTTTTATATTGCACCAGCTGCAATTAAGCAGTAAGTCTGAGAGGAATGCTGGTGAAGACTTACTTTTTCCAAAGTTTATCTGTGCATACGTCAAAAATTCTTAGGTATACTTATTTTTCCTCCTGGCTTAGCATATTTCCCTAAATCATTATGGTCTGAAAGAAAGTAAAATAATGATTTTGCCTCTAGAAAACTAGCCAATTTTGAGGCAGAAATTCTTAGTTTATTCTAATTTTCTAATAGATGGAATAAAATACTATTTCTGGTATAGGAATAACTAGGTAACAGAAAAGGCCTTCAAATAATAGATTCACTTGAAGAGATTTAAAGTACATTTTCTGTACATGAAGGGATATTTTAAATGAGTTAGAGAAATTCATTCTGGATGGTTTCAATCTAAGACACTTTTAATCTGAGAATTCTCAATAGCTAAAGTCTTTAAAAATGGATCTCATTTTTAAAAATCATTCAGAATAGACAAATTTAAATTTGAAGGGCACTATCTACTGGCTATCACATGTGAAGGTCTTGAATATATGAAGTGCTTCCTTCTGCAAGAAATTGTGATTTGCTCCCAATAAATGACCACAGCAGGTAAGAAGCATATCTTATCCAACTGAAAGACTGGAGTTTTAATTCAAGCTATAACACTTGATTACCTTCAGTATCATGTTTAAAAAGGCAGTTTGGATTCAATATGCATAGACTTCCTTCAAAATTCTGCAGCTTTCTATGGCCATGAAGCAAGTATTATTTGGGTTTAAAATGTCCTTGTAGATTTGTAGAGAAAATAATTATCTTCTTTCTCACATTAACACATCTCCTTTGTTAAGGCATTCAAATTCACAGAAATTTTGCACACTTTTTTTTATTCTCCCTGTTATTCAGCATTTATGTTTACAAACCTTTAGGTATATCATCTCCTTTATTTACACCACATAGACAATTCTGCAAATTTCCATTTGTCATAGATCAGTTTCCCCTCCACTTGTAGTGAAAAAATCTTCCTCACAATTAGCTGGCTCTAAAATGCAATATAAATAAATTCTAGGGATTGTTACACAACAAAGTGCCTGTAATTACAATGCTGTGTTATGTACTTAAAATTCTGCTAAAAGGGGCAGATCTTATATTAAGGGACCTTATCATAAAATTAAAAAAACATAAGAGGGGACTGGCTCTGTGATGCAGCGGGTTAAAGCCCTGACCTGAAGTGCCAGCATCCCATATGGGTGCCGGTTCAAGACCCGGCTGCTCACTTTCAATTCAGCTCTTTGCTATGGCCTGGGATAGCAGAAGATGGCCCAGTCTTTGGGCCCCTGAACCCATGTGGGAGACCCAGAAAAAGCTCCTGGCTCCTGGCTTCAGATTGGCACAGCTCCAGATGTTGTGACCAACTGGGGAGTGAACCAGCAGATGGAAGACCTCTCTCTCTGTCTCTACCTTTCTCTGTAACTCTTTCAAATAAATAAAATAAATCTTAAAAAAAATACATAAGAGAAGGAAGAATTTTTGGAATTGGTGGACAAGTTTATGGCATAGATAATCTTGACAGCTTTAGGGTGGCATATTGATCTCCAAGCTCATCAAGCTCTATATATGAATTAAGTACAGCTTTTTGTATATCAAAAATTAAACTAAAATATTGAAGAAAGGAAACGAAAGTTGATGTCACAGAGAAGAAAGAGAACACCTCATATTTGCTGTTTACTACACAAAGAGCTTCACATCTGTTTTGTCATGGCATTCTTCTATCCCTTATGAGATGTGCACTTTCCTCATTGTGCTGAGGAAACTGAGACTAATACAGGTAAGTGGTTTGTCCAAGACACATAAGACACATAATCAGTGAGTGAGAGAGCTATTGAATTCCAAATCCTAACTTCAATTTATATTCCTTTAAGATTGAAAACTCTTACTCTGTGAAAGAAGACAAACACCAGGGTGTCTAAAAATCCTTTATTTACCTTCTACCTCTGTAAACAGTCCCAGTTTTAATAAAATCCCATTTCATGAAGACTCATAATCTTTTGCCTTCCTGTTCATTAATTCAGGTTCATCTTTGAAGCTGCTAGGAATTCTCAAATAATCTAAACCTGATGCATGACTTACAATGGTTGCATAGCTCACAGTGCAAAGAATAAGGGCCCTGGAATACACCTGTGATGGATGCTTAGCTTACTCTGAGAGCAACAGGAGCCTCTCAACTTGTGGAGGGCCAGACTCTCTCAGGATTCCAATTTCATTGTGTTAGGAGGATTCAATTAATTTTGTTTCTACAAAGTAAGCAAGACCAATTCAACAAGTTTTGAAATACATACATTTTTTTTCAAAAATATAATACATTTCATGTATTATGAAAAACACATCTCCGATGAACTGTTTGAAGATCCCTTATATGCATGAGTAAAAAAGTTTTTGGAGCAAAATAAATTATATTTTGATTCCATTATCCATGTACTTTTTGAAGTGTTGTCAAATGTATATAAACTATTCAATATTCTATGAGTCTCACATGAATTTCTAAGTCATTTTCTTAAAGATATTAGAAAAAACATTTTAAAAGATTTATTTATTTACTTGAGAGGCATAGTGATAGACAGACAGAGGGAAAGACAGAGAGGTCTTCCATCTGCTGGTTCACTCACCAGATACTGCAAAAGCCAAAGCTGGGCCAATCCAAAGTTAGGAGCCAGGAGCTTCTTCCAGGTCTCCCACATGGATACAGGGGCCCAAGAACTTGGACCATCCTTTATTGCCTTTCCAGGCCAACAGCACAGAGATGGATCAGAAGTGAAGTAGCCAGGACTCAAATGCTGGTGCTGTAGGTAGATGCTTAACCTACTACACCATAGCACCGACACCAGAAAAAACTATTAATCCAATCTAGGATAATGTTTTATTTGGGTCTAGATGCTTTTATAGAGATGTCTGATTATTGCTGGTTGTATGTTTGTATTTTTAGTAACCCCATGCATTTGTTTTGACTAAAGGACTTTTCCACTATTTGCAGAATAGCCTTCAGCTTTGCTCAGAGTTGTCTTTCAGATCTGCTTAATATTCTGGATCTGCCTTTTTCTGTGCTCAGTTCTGATGTTTCTGGGTATTCTTGATTGTTTCTTTTCAATAATGCAGCAGAAAGACAAGCATATAAATAGATCTTTGTGAAAATTAAGAGTGGGAATAGGAGAGGGAGGAGGAAGAAGGTTGAGAGCATTGGTGGGAGGAAGAGTAGGGTGGGAAGAACCACTATGTTGCTAAATCTGTATGAATGCAATGCATGAAATTTGTCATCCTCAATAATTCTTTTTTAAAAAAAGCTGATTTCTGAGGGAAAAGTCACTTACTAATAGATGTTTTGGTTGAAATCAATGGGGGGGGGGGGAGCGGTGCTGTGGCGCAGCGGGTTAACACCCTGGCCTGAAGTGCTGGCATCCCATATGGGCACAAGTTGTAGTCCCAGCTGCTCCTCTTCCAATCCAGCTCTCTGCTATGGCCTGGGAATACAGTAGAAGATGGCCCAAGTCCTTGGGGCCCTGCATCCATGTGGGAGACCCAGAAGAAGCTCCCGGATCCTGGCTTTGGATTGGCGCAGCTCCAGAGCCAGGAGCTTCTTCTGGGTCTCCCACACAACTGCGGGGTCCCATGGACTTGTCCCAGGCCATACGAGAGAGCTGGATTGGAAGTGGAGCAGCCAGGACTCGAACTGCCACTCATATGAGATGCCAGCACTGCTGGCAGCAGCTTTACCCACTATGCCACAGCGCCTGTGCCAAGGATTCATTTTCTTCATCTGTAGAATTAAAATAAGTTCTTTTTTAATAGTTTTTTTTTCTATTTTATTCTAGAGACAGAATCTTCTATCCACTGGTTCACTCCTTAAATAGCTAAATGCCTACAACAGTGAAAACTGAATCAAGGAAAAGCCAAGAGCCAGAAACTTCACTGGGTCTCCCAGGTGAGTGGCAAGGACCCAAGCACTTGAGCCATCATCTCCTGCCTCCTAGGTGCATTAGCAGGAAGCTGGATCAGATGCAGAGGCAGGACATGACCCGGCCACACTGATGTAGAATGTGAGAATTACAAGCAACAGCAAAGCTCCCTGCACCACTAATTTCTACCCCAGCCTAAGCTCTTTTTTCATGATAGATGTGAGGATTAAATGCAATTAAGGAAATGAAATGTCTTGGGGAAATACTGAAATCTTTGATTATTAAGTCTGATTCTGAACTATATCCTGATATTTATTGGTCATGCTGGTTCCTTCTTTCACTTCGTATTCTTCCAATGCAAAATTACTTGTAATTTCTGTACCAAATTTATCATAGTGTACTTAAGTATTAAAACTTTGGGGAAAGCAAACTGGCCTTTCAAAACATTGGTGTGTTAGTATTAGTATTGAGTGATTAATATTTTTGCAGGTAAAATGGATTGCAATTCTTTGCTATGAAAAAAAATTATAGTATTCGTTGGGTGGCCGACTGGCCAAATTTTTTTTTTATTTTTATGTGATTTTTGGTGAATAATTCAATATTTAACCATACTGTTTTAGCATGAGCCAAAAGACATAGTTCCATGTTTTTCCCTCTGATTTTCTTATTATAAAGAAGTTAAATTTTTAGCTAAACTTCACAGTTGTAACAGTTTGCTTTTTAAATTTTTCTTTTGTAAAGTATCCGAGTTTACCTTTTAAAATATATGTCATAAAACTGACAATTCTTTGTAATTTGGGCATAACACATGTTGGATTATTTCATTATAAACTTTTCTTCCTCACAGAAATTCTTTTGCCGCAATGTATTTACACACAAACTCAATTCTAAGAGCCTCTTTGTTTCCCCAGTTTAGCTTAATTAGCACCTAAAGCATCATGTCCAAAAGCAACTACATATACTTAGCAACTAATTAGCAACATCTTTCTTCTATTAACTCTGAGACTTATTTCACCAAATTTAAATAAAATTATAAAATTTGAATAAATGAAATTCACTTTGTACTTACATAAGTTATATATTTTTAATCTAAGTGTATTAAATTCTTCATAATCTTTAGATGGTTTATTAAAGCAATAGGAAAAACAGAGGTATTTATTTGAATTTCAGTATTGATGGGGATCCTAGAGAGAATTCTTAAACATTTTAATTTTTCAAGGCATCGCATACCAAAAAGCTATTCTACTTAATTTCTTCAAACTCTGATAACACCTCTGTAAGAAGATTACAAAAAGTAAACTTTCTGCTTTTTCTAAGATTCTCTGTGAAAATGTCATTTCAGCAACTTGAGCCATTTAGTTTCTAATTGCATTACTGTTTGTAACACCAACTTTATAGTCAAGTTGATTCAAAGTAAAAAGACCATCTTTCAGCAGAAATACAGGCAAGAACTACAAACAGAAATCATATGAAGAGAGGTAAATTTCACTCAGCTGAAACAACGGCACATAATTATAACTAGTGGTAAATAATTCTTAAAAATTTGTTTGACTGAGATATAGAAAACAGCAAAACTCTATTTGTAGGTATACTGTTATACACAGGCATTTCTTTTACTTTCTGATTTTTTGTTTGTTTATATTTTTTGATTTTAGGTCCCACATATAACGGACAACATGTGATATTTGTCTTGCTGTGTTAGGCTTTTGTCATTAGTAAAGCAGAGTAGATATTAAGTGTTCTCACTATAAAAATTATATATGTGAAATAATGAATTTATTTAATTAGCTAGACTTAGTCTTTGTACACTTATGACAATATGCTTCAAAACATCATGTGTTACACAATAACTAAACCAAATTTTATGTCAAATAAAAATAAAACGTTAATAATAAATAAATAAAATCTAAAAAAGGATGTTGGGATTAGAGATGAAAGAAATTCAGATTGGGCTACAGAAAGATAAGGACCAAACTTAACAGTCTGAGTTATCAAGTAAGGTAGATTATCAGACTTGCTTCTGAGAAAAGTTGGGGTTAGAGGGGAATTAATAAAGGATGGCTGGCTATAGGTCCTAAGGCACAAAAGCAAGCTATGTAGATTTCCCTTTTCCCTTCCTACACAGAACCACTTAGTAAATACATGACCCTATGTCTTGTACTGAGAGTAGTGCCATTTTGTAATACGAACATTAATTTAAAAAATCAGTCTGGCAAAGTCATGAAAAATTTTTAAAAATTACTAAAAAAAACTGTTAAAAACTTGAGGATACAGGTTTTCTTCCTTTATCTTTTTTCATATTGATGGCCCTGTTTCTGTGTTTCTGTAACACATCTTTAAGCATCTTTTGCAGGGCTGGACGAGTAGTGACAAATTCTTTCAATTTCTGTTTGCTATGAAAGGTCTTTATTTCACCTTCATTCACAAATGAAAGTTTTGCAGGATATAATATCCTGGCCTGGCAGTTTTTTCTCTTAGTACCTGGGCTATTTCTTGCCATTCCCTTCCTAGCCTGTAGGGTTTCTGATGAGAAATGTGCTGTGAGTCTCATTGGAGATCCTCTGAAAGTAATCTGATGTTTCTCTCTTGCACATTTTAGGATCTTTCTGTTTCACTGTGGTGAGTTTGATTACAATGTGTCGTGGTGAGGATCTCTTTAGTGATGTATATTCGGGGTTCTATGTGCTTCCTGTACTTGGATGTCTCTGTCCTCCAAACCCAGAAAGTTTTCTGCTAGTATCTCACTAAAAAGGCCTTCTAATCCTTTCTCTCTCTCCATGCCTTCAGGAACTCCTAGAACCTGAATGTTGGGTTTTTTAGTAGTATCTGTAGATTTCCAACAATATTTTTTTAGATTTCTAATTTCCTCTTCTTTTCTTTGGTTGGACTGTATACTTTCCTGTGCTCTGTCTTCTAAGTCCAAAATTCTCTCTTCTGCCTCACTGGTCCTCTTTTTAAGGCTCTCAAATGTGTTTGTCATTAGTTTCACTGAATTCTTCATTTCATTTTGATTTCTCTTCAATGTCTCAATTTTATGTTCTACTAAATTCCTCATTTCAATTCCTCCTTAAGATTTCATTTTCACGAGAGTGATTGTCCTGTTCAGTATAGATTCCTGTAGTTCATGAATTTGTTTCTGATAACTTCTAAGTGTTCTTATAAATTTTTTGATATCCATATCTTGCATTTCTTCTATTTCATCATCTTCATAATCTTGTATAGGAGTGTCAAGTTCATTTTGGGGCGTCATAATGTCTTCCTTATTCTTGTTTCCTCAGTTGCTGTGTTTGTTGTTTGGCATTGTTGATATATTCTTTGGCTTCTTTTTTTTTCCTCACTGTGGTGGCTTTTCTAGTTATACTATGACTCTAGATTAAGTGGAATGCCTGCTTTTGGTGAATCTCTAGAGGCTTGTGGTGGTTGTGGACAGACAGCTCTGTTCAGTTCCTCAGTGTTAAGGGTGTGCCAAAATTGACACACCCAGGTTTGGAGTGGTAAATCTACTTTCTGTCTCCCTATTTTTTATTTTTTATTTTTTTTAAAAGGCAGAGTAGACAGTGAGAAAGAGAGAGACAGAGAGAAAGGTCTTCCTTTGCCGTTGGTTCACCCTTCAATGGCCACCGCTGCCAGTGCGCTGCGGCCGGCGCACTGCGCTGATCCGATGGCAGGAGCCAGGGGCTTCTCCTGGTCTCCCATGGGGTGCAGGGCCGAAGCACTTGGGCCATCCTCCACTGCACTCCCTGGCCACAGCAGAGAGCTGGCCGGAAGAGGGGCAACTGGGACAGAATCCGGTGCCCTACCGGAACTAGAACCCAGTGTGCTGGCACTGCAAGGCGGAGGATTAGCCTAGTGAGCCGCAGCGCCCGCCTCTGTTTCTTTTTTTTTATTCAGAAGGGAAGTATTTCCTCTCAGCTTAGCTCTTCTCCTTGATGGCAATCAGTGCTTGAGCACTAGCCCCAATGGGTGTAATATTCATCTTCTTTGTCCCAAGGACCACACAAAGGATCTGTGCCGTCCTCAGTGTAAGCTCAGATTCCCCTGCAACGTCTCCCACTGGGTTGCCAAGGTTACCAAGTTTGTGGCATCTCCCACTGAGAGTACTCATGTCTCAGGCACACTGTGAGTTCTCCAACACACCCTCAGTTTTTTTTTTTTTTTTCACAGTCCCAGTTAATAAGTTCCGCACATTCACTAGGTTTAACCTCTTGTTATTGCTCCCCACCAGAGTCAGGTTTTCCTGATTAGCTGAGGGCGGGCACAGCCCTGAGCTGGCACAGCTGTGATGTATGTCCAAAATGGCACCTGCTGTATTGTTTTCCCCACCTTTGCAAGGTGAGTGGAGAGAGAGAATCCTGTCCATAACAGTCCCTTTTATTTTTTTTTCTCCTCTAGTTAGGCTGGTGAATTTTCCCCCACAGGGCTTCAAGCCTCGTTCCCTGTAGGTACTTCCTGCCACTTTTCTGCCAGTGTCTCAGGCTACTGCGGTTTCGCCTCACCTCCCTTTCCAGTGCTGGTGCATAGACTTGGCGACTGGGGTCCAAAGCCGTGGGCACCCATGCCTTCCGCCTAGGTCCACCACGTCCCACTAGGACCAGAAGAGTTTCCTCTGCAGTTTTTTTCCCTAACTCTTCCCTGAGACTACAGTATCTCCACTTTTATTAAACTATCTTTTCCCAGACTATCAGTGTGCTCCCTCACAATTCCACCATCTTGGAGCTAAAAACTGGCCATCAATATGAAAGAAGGTAAAGGAAGAAAACCTCCCAGTAAAATATCACAGGAAGTTCAAACCATATATTAGAAATATCTTTGAGAAAATGGCAGGTCAAAGTTACCATTTATCAATAGTCACATTGAATGTTAATGGCCTCAATTCTCCAGTTAAAAGACACAGACTGGCTGAATGGATGAAAAAACAATCCCATCTATTTGCTGCTTACAAGAAACACATCTTTCCAACAAAGATGCATGCAGACTGAAAGTGAAAGGTTGGAAAAAGATATTCCATGCCAACAGAAACCAAAAAAAAGCTGATGTGGCCCTCTTAATATCAGACAAAATAAACTTTACCACAAAAACTGCTCAGAGAGACAAAGAGGGGTACTATATAATGATTAAGGGATCAATTCAACAGGAATCTGTAACTATTATAAATGAATATTCACCTAATTACAGGGCACTGGGTTATTTAAAAGATATGCTAAAGGATTTAAAGGGAGACTTAGACTCCAATACAATAGTATTGGGGGACTTCAATACTCCATTTTTGGAAATAGATTAACTGGACAGAAGATCAACAAGGAAACAGCAGATTTAATTGACACTATAGCCCAAATGGATTTAACAGATATCTACAGAACTTTTCATCCTACACTTAAAGAATTTACATTCTTCTCAGTAGTACATGGAACCTACTCTAGGAATGACCACCTACTAGGCCATAAAGAAACTCGCAGCAAATTCAAAAGAATTGAAATCATACCATGCAGCTTCTCAGACCACAGTACAATGAAGCTGGAAATTAGCAACTCAGGAATCCCTAGAGCATATGCAAACACATGGAGACTGAACAACATGCTCCTGAATGAACAATGGTCATAGAAGAAATCAAAAACTTTCTGGAAGCAAATGAGGATAACAACACAACATATCAAAACTTATGGGATACAGCAAAAGCAGTGCTGAGAGGAAACTTTATAGCAATGGGTGTCCACATCAAGAAATTGGAAAAGTACCCAATAAATGAGTTTTCAATTCACTCAAGCATCAAGAAAAACTGCAGCAAACCAGGCCCAAAACTAGTAGGAGACGAGAAATAATTAAAACCAGAGAAGAAATCAACAGGATTGAATCAAAAACATTACAGAATGATCAGCCGAACAAGGGCTGATTTTTTTGAAAAAATAAACAAAATTGAGACCGCATTGGCCCAGCTAACTAAAAAGAGAAAAGACCCAAATCAATACAATCAGAGATGAAAAAAGGGAATGTAACAACAGATACCACAGAAATCAAAAGAATCATCAGAAATTAACACAAAGAGTTATATGCCAACAAACAGGAGAATCTATCAGAAATGGATAGATTCCTGGACACATGCAACCTACCTAAATTGAACCAGGAATACACAGAAAACCTAAACAGACCCATAACTGAGACAGAAATTGAATCATTAATGAAATCCCTCCCAATAAAGAAAAGCCCAGGATTCACTGCTGAATTCTACCAGACATTTAAAAAAGAACTAACTCCAATTCTCCTCAAACTATTCAGAACAATCGAAAAAGAAGGAATCCTCCCAAATTCTTTCTATAAAGCCAGCATCACCTTAATTCCTAAGCCAGAAAAAGATGCAGCATTGAAAGAGAACTACAGACCAATATCTCTGATGAACATAGACGCAAAAAATCCTCAATAAAATTCTGGACTATAGAATGCAACAACACATCAGAAAGATCATCCACCCAGAACAAGTGGGATTTATCTCTGGTATGCAGGGATGGTTCAATGATCATAAATCAATAAATACGATATCACATTAACAAACTACAGAAGAAAATCCATATGATTATCTCAATAGATGCAAAGAAAGTATTTGATAAAACACAACACCCTTTCATGATGAATACTCTAAGCAAATTGTGTATAGAAGGAACATTCCTCAATACAATCAAAGCGATTTATGAAAAACTCATGGCCAGAATCCTATTGAATAGGGAAAAGTTGGAAGCATTTCCACTGAGATCTGGTACCAGACAGGGATGCCCACTCTCATCACTGCTATTCAATATAGTGCTGGAAGTTTTAGCCAGAGCCATTTGGCAAGAAAAAGAAATTAAAATGATATAAATTGGGAAGGAAGAACTCACACTATCCCTCTTTGCAGATGATATGATTCTTTATTTAGGGGATCCGAAGAACTCTGCTAAGAGAATATTGGAACTCATAGAAGAGTTTGGCGAAGTTGCAGGTATAAAATCAATGCACAAAAATCAACAGCCTTTGTATACCCGGGCAATGCCACGGCTGAGAAAGAACTTCTAAGAACAATCCCATTCACAATAGCCACAAAAACAATCAAATACCTTGGAATAAACTTAACCAAGGACATTAAAGATCTCTACGATGAAAAGTACAAAACCTTAAAGAAAGAAATAGAAGAGGATACCACAAAATGAAAATATCTTCATTGCTCATGGATTAGAAGAATCAATATCATCAAAATGTCCATTCTCCCAAAAGAAATTTATAGATTCAATGCAATACCAATCAAGATACCAAAGACCTTCTTCTTGGATCTGGAAAAAAATGATGCTGAAATTCATATGGAGACACAGGAGACCTCAAATAGTAAAGCAATCTTGTACAACAAAAACAAAGCCAGAAGCATCACAATACCAGATTTCAGGACATACTACAGGGCACTTGTAATCAAAACAGCATGGTACTGGTACAGAAACAGATGGATAGATCAATGGAACAGAATAGAAACACCAGAAATCAATCCAAACCTCTACAGCCAACTTATATTTGATCAAGGATCTAAAACCAATTCCTGGAGCAAGGACAGGCTATTCAACAAATGGTGCTGGGAAAACTGGATTTCCACATGCAGAAGAATGAAGCAAGACCTCTACCTTACACTTTAAACAAAAATCCACTCAACATGGATTAAAGATCTAAATCTACAACCCGACACCATCAAATTATCGTAGAAACCCTGCAAGATATAGGTACAGGCAAAGACTTCTTGGAAAAGACTCTGGAGGCACAGTCAAAGCCAAAATTAACATTTGGGATTATATCAAATTGAAAGTTTCTGTATTACAAAAGAAATAGTCAGGAAAATGAAGAGGCAACCAACAGAATGGGAAAAAATATTTGCAAACTATATAACCAACAAAGGTTTAATAACCAGATTCTACAAAGAGATCAAAAAAAAAAATTCCACAACAAAACAACCCACTTAAGAGTTGGGCCAATAGACATTTTTCAAAAGAGGAAATCCAAATGGCCAACACACACATGAAAAAATATTCAGGATCACTAGCAATCAGGGTAATACAAATCAAATCCACAATGAGGTTTCACTTCACCCTGGTTAGAATGGCTTACATTCAGAAATTTACCAACAACAGATGCTGGCGAGGAAAAAGGGACACTAATCTATTGTTGGTTGGAATGCAAACTGGTACAGCCACTACTGAAGTCATTTTGGAGATTTCACAGAAATGTGAATATAGCCCTACCATATAACCCAGCCATCCCACTCCTTGGAATTTACCAAAAGGAAATTAAATTGGCAAACTAAAAAAGCTGTCTGCACCTTAATATTTATTGCAGTTCAATTCACAATAGCTAAGACCTAGAATCAACAGTGGACTGGATAAAGAAATTATGGGATATGTACTCTATAGAATACTATACAGCAGCCAGCACCGCAGCTCATTAGGTTAGTCCTCCACCTGCAGCACTTCGGCACCCCGGGTTCTAGTCCCGGTTGGGGCGCCGGATTCTGTCCCGGTTGCTCCTCTTCCATTCCAGCTCTCTGCTGTGCCCTGGGAGGGCAGTGGAGGATGGCCCAAGTGCTTGGGCTCTGCACCCGAATGGGTGACCAGGAGGAAACACCTGGCTCCTGGCTTCGGATCAGCGCAGTGCCGGCGATAGCAGGCAATTGGGATCAGTGCAGTGCCGGCTATAGCGGGCAATTGGGAGGAGAACCAATGGAAGGAAGACTTTTCTCTCTGTCTCTCTCTCTCTCACTGTCTAACTCTATAAAGAAAAAAAAAAGGATAATATACATTAGTTAAAAAAAATGAAATCAGTCATTTGCAACTAAATGGAGGAATCAAAAACATCATGCTCATGCTGAGTGGTTTTTTGGTTTTTGTTTTTTTTTGTTTTTTTGGTTTTTTTTGACAGGCAGAGCGGGCAGTGAGAGAGAGACAGAAAGGTCTTCCCTTTCCATTGGTTCACCCCCCAGTGGCCACTCGGCTGGCCACTGATCTGTAGCCAGGAGCCAGGTGCTTCTCCTGGTCTCTCATGTGGGTTTAGGGCCCAAGGACTTGGGCCATCCTCCACTGCCCTCCAAGGCCACAGCAGAGAGCTGGACTTGAAGAGGAGTAACCAGGACAGAATCTGGGGCCCCGACTGGGACTAGAACCCGGGGTGCTGGTACCATGCTGAGTGTTTTAAGCCAGTCCCAAAGGGACAAATATCATACGTTCTCCCTCATCGGTGACAACTAACCAAGCACCAAAAAGGAAACCTGTGGAAGTGAAATGGACAGTATGAGAAACATTGACTTGATCAGCCCTTGTCCTGACTGCAGAGGAACAACTAATACTTTATCCCTTTTAGTATTTTTTTTTGTTCTACTTAATACTATTGGTTGGACTCTTAAATAAAACACAATTATTCTTCTTAGGTGTTTAAATTTAACTGAAAAGTGATCCCTGTTAAATGTAAGAATGGGAATAGGGGAGGGAGGAGATGTATAGTTCAGCACATGCTCAATCGGACTTGCCCAAAATGGTAGAGTTAGAAAGGTATCAGGGGATTCCATTTCAATCCCATCAAGGTGGCATGTACCAAGGCCATCTCACTTGTCAAAGTGATCAATGTCAGTTCATAACTGATCATAATGACAGGATTAATAGCCAAAGGAATCACATAAACAAGACTAGTGTCTGCTAATACTAACTGATATAATTAAAAGGAGAGAATGAGCCAACATGGGAAGCAGGATACACAGCAGACTCATAGAATGGCAGATGTCCTAAACAGCACTCTGGCCAAAGAATCAGCCCTTAAGGCATTCAGATCTGGCTGAAAAGACCATGAAAGTATTTCAGGCATGGAAAGCCAAGACACTCCGGCAAAAAAACAAACAAAAAAGACCTAAATAAAAGATCTCTGTGAATGAGATCCCAGTAGAAAGCACGGGCCATCAAAGAAGGAGGTACCTTTCTCTGAAGGGAGAACTTCCACTTTGACTATGCCTTGTCTAAATGAGATCGAGTTGGTGAACTCAAAAGGCTTCCATAGCCTTGGCAGCTCATGAGAAGAGCCTCAGGTGATGACTGAAGCCATAAACAAGAGTGTCAATTGTTAAATCAACAACAGGAGTCACTGTGCACTTACTCCCCATGTAGGATCTCTGTCCTTAATGTGTTGTACTATATTAATTAACAGTATAACTAGTACTGGAACAGGATTTTACACTTTGTGTTTCTGTGTGGGTGCAAACTGTTGAAATCTTTACTTAGTATATGCTAAATTGATCTTCTGAATATAAAGATAATTAAAAATGATTCTTGACGTAAATGGAATGGGAGAGGGAGCAGGAGATGGAAGGGTTGCAGGTGGGAGGGAGGTTATGGGGGGAAAACGCCACTGTAATCCAAAAGCCGTACTTTGGAAATTTATATTTATTAAATAAAATTAAAAAAAACTTAAGGTTACAAAAGAATTCAACAGCACTTTGTGTGACATGATATTATGAATTGGATCTAGAAACAGAAAAAAGATACTAGTGAGACTGGCTTGTGGCAGAGCAGGTAAAGCTGTGTCAGTTCAAGTCCCGGCTGTTCTATTTCTGATCCAGCTCCCTGCTCATATGCCTGGGGAATAGCAGAGGATGGACCAAGTGCTTGGACCTCTACACCCATGTGGAAGACCTGGAAGAAGCTCCTGGTTTCTGGCTTCAGGCTGGCCCAATCATGGCCATTTTAGACATTTGGGTAGTGAACCAAAAGATGGAAAATGTCTCTCTGTCTCTCCTTCTGTGTAACTCCGAATTTCAAATAAATATTTTTTTTTAAAAGGCACTATTTAAAACTCAATGAAATCTTAAAAAGGACATTAAGTTAAGGCTGATAAATCCAGGGCAGGCTGTGGCACAGTGGGTTAAAGATGTGGCCTGCAATGCTAGCATTCTATATGGGTGCAGGTTCAAGCCCTGGCTGGCTGCTCCACTTCCAGTGCAGATCCCTGCTAATGTGCCTGGGAAAACAGCAGAGGCTGGTCCAAGTCCTAGGGTCTCTGCCCACTCTTGGGAAGACCTGGAAGAAGCCCGTGGCTCCTAACTTCAGATCAGCTAAACTCTGGCCATTGTGGCCATTTTGGGGAGTGAGCCAGGGGATAGAAGACCTCTGTTTCTCTCTCTGTCTCTACCTCTCTGTGTAACTCTGTGTTTCAAATAAATAAAATAATAAATCTTTTTTTTAAAAAAGCTGATAAACCAATAACACATTTATGTAGCATATACCATGATTGTATATAATGTTAGCTTTAGGGGAGTTTAGATAAAAAATATTCGCAAACAGTTTTATTTTTACAATTTTCCTATACATCTAAAATTACTACCAAATGAAGGTTTTTAAAAATGTATTATTAAAAATTGGCCATTAACCAATTTTCTCATCAAATGTTAATAATCTGATAGGCAGGCCGGCGCCGTGGCTCAACAGGCTAATCCTCCGCCTTGCGGCGCCGTTACAACAGGTTCTAGTCCCGGTCGGGGTGTCAGATTCTGTCCCGGTTGCCCCTCTTCCAGGCCAGCCCTCTGCTGTGGCCCGAGAGTGCAGTGGAGGATGGTCCAAGTGCTTGGGCCCTGCACCCCATGGGAGAGACCAGGAAAAAGCACCTAGCGCCTGGCTCCTGCCATCGGATGAGCGCGGTGCGCCGGCCGCAGCGCGCTGTCCGCGGCAGCCATTGTGGGGTGAACCAACGGCAAAGGAAGACCTTTCTCTCTGTCTCTCTCTCTCACTGTCCACTCTGCCTGTCAAAAAAAAAAATAATAATCTGATAGGCATACAAGACACTCCGTCATTTTGATTCTGCCTCATGTCTAACCTGATCTCCTAGTATTGCTTCTATGCTCTGAAATTTTTATCAGTACAGAATGCCTTCCAATTGTGCAAATTGTTTTAGTCATTCAACACCTCTATTCCTGTATACAGACTAGTCACAATGCATAGAATGATGTTCTGCTCTTTTGTTCTTTCCTTGTGATAAATCCAGGTACCTTTAAAATATATTGCTCAGACAAAAATCTCTTTTTTGTTCTTTGATATATTTAATATTTCTAATTAATTTGTTTATTTGAGAGGCAGAAAGATAGACAGACACACTAAGATAACTCTCAGTAGCAGGTTCATTCCATAAAAGACCACAATGACTAGGGGAGGGCCAGGCTGGAGCTGGAACCAGGAAGTCAATCTGCGTTCTCCACAGGGGTTGCAGAGACCCACATATTTGTACCATCACCTGCCACTTCCCAGGATGTGCATTAGCAAGAGACTGGAATTGGGAGAAGAGCCAGGACTCACACCCTGGAACTCCGACATGGAATCCAGGTATCCTAACCACCAGGCCAAATGCTCAGACAAAATATGCATCCTTCCTTGTTATTCCCATAAGAGCCTAAATAATCTTATGCATAACTAACATTGAGCTCTCATACAAATAATGCTTCTTTACGGGCTTTTATTGCCTATGAAACTTGGAGGAAGCAGTAAAGTGATGGTGGCAGTGGGGAGGAGAGGTCTTGGATTATAATACACCTAGACTTGAACTTCTTAACTGTAACCTGAGGCATGACACTTGACATGGGGTTTTAATTGAAAAAAATAATGACCATTACTCTTCCAACTGTGCTATGAATTTAATGACAGAAATATTTTTTCTTTTAAAATATTTGTCAGACTAGACATTTTCAAAGTATAAAACATGATGATATTATATACCTGTGCATATGTAATTCTTACAATCAAATTGATCAGCACATGTCACCAATGTCACCATACATTAGATTCCCAAAACTTGTTCATCTTATAATTGAAAGTTAATACCCTTTGGCCAACAGTTCCCCTTGTGCCCAGTACCTACTAACTATTATTCTACTTTGATTCTAACTTGTTTAGATTCCACATATAGCAAAATCATAGAATATTTTCCTCTTTCTGTTAAGCCTATTTCACTTAGCAAAATGTCCTCTAAGTTGAAACACTTGTCATGATTTCTGATTAGTTTAAAATTTACTGTCTATGAATGAAATTAACATTTTTTGATTATCATAAAAGGAGGTAAATTATCTGTACCAAAAACTAAAAAAAAAAAGGTTCACCCATTCAGAAACACAAAGTGTAAAAATACTATTTCAGTACTAGTTATAGCATTATTTCACATTGGATAACACATTAAGGACAGATCCCTCATGAGACGTAAGTACACAGTGACTCCTGATGTTGATTTAACAATTTGACACTCTTGTTTATGGCGTCAGGAATCTCCCTAGGCTCTAGTCATGAGTTGCCGAGGCTATGGAAGCCTTTAGGGTTCGCCGACTTCGATCTTATTCCAACAGGGTCATAGGCAAAGTGGAAGTTCTCTCCTCCCTTCAGAGAAAGGTACCTCCTTCTTGGATGGCCCCGTTCTTTCCACTGGGATCTCACTCGCAGAGATCTTTCATTTAGGTCTTCTTTTTTTTCCAGAGTGTCTTGGCTTTCCATGCCTAGAATATTCTCATGGGCTCTTGAGCCAGATCTGAATGCCTTAAGGGCTGATTCTGAGGCCAGAGTGCTATTTAGGACATCTGCCATTCTATGAGTCTGCTGTGTATCTCCCTTCCCATGTTGGATCATTCTCTCCCTTTTTCATTCTATCAGTTAGTATTAGCAGACACTAGTCTTGTTTGTGTGATCCCTTTGACTCTTAGACCTATCAGTGTGATGAATTGTGAACTGAAATTGATCACTTGGACTAGTGAGATGGCCTTGGTACATGCCACCTTGATGGGATTGAATTGGAATCCCCTGGCATGATTCTAACTCCATCATTTGGGGCAGGTCCGACTGAGCATGTCCCAAATTGTACATCTCCTCCCTCTCTTATTCCCACTCTTATATTTCACAGGGATCACTTTTCAGTTAAAATGTAAACACCTAAGAATAATTGTGTGTTAATTACAGAGTTCAACCACTAGTACTAGGATAAAAAAAATACTAAAATGGATAAAGTATTACATTGTACAACAACAGTCAGCACAAGAGCTGATCAAGTCACTGTTTCTCATAGTGTCCATTTCACTTCTACAGGTTTCCCCTTTGGTGCTCAGTTAGTTGTCGCCAATCAAGGAAAACAAATGATATTTGTCCCGTTGGGACTGGCTTAATTCACTCAGCATGATGTTTTCCAGATTCCTCCATTTTGTTGCAAATGACCGGATTTCATTGTTTTTGACTGCTGTATAGTATTCTGTAGAGTACATGTCCCATAATTTCTTAATCCAGTCTACTGTTGATGGGCATTTGGGTTGGTTCCAAGTCTTAGCTATTGTGAATTGAGCCGCAATAAACATTACTGTGCAGACGGCTTTTTTGTTTGCCAATTTAATTTCCTTTGGGTAAATTCCAAGGAGTGGGATGGCTGGGTTGTATGGTAGGGTTATATTGAGGTTGCTGAGGAATCTCCAGACTGACTTCCATAGTGGCTTCACCAGTTTGCATTCCCACCAACAGTGGATTAGTGTCCCTTTTTCCCCACATCCTCTCCAGCATCTATTGTTGGTGGATTTCTGAATGTGAGCCATTCTAACCGGGGTGAGGTGAAACCTCATTGTGGTTTTGATTTGCATTTCCCTGATTGCTAGTGATCGTGAACATTTTTTCATGTGTCTGTTGGCCATTTGGATTTCCTCTTTTGAAAAATGTCTATTGAGGTCCTTGGCCCATCTCTTAAGTGAAATCTTTACATAGTATATACTGAATCGAACTTCTGTATATAAAGATAATTGCAAGTGATTAAAAAATCTTGGTGTTAAATTGGAAATAGCATAGATAATTAATCAATTCTTAAAAAAAAAAATCATGTAGGATCTCTGTCCTTAATGTGCTGTACATTGTGAATTAATACTATAACTAGTACTCCAACAGTATTTTCACTTTGTGTCTCTATGTGAGGGCAAACTATTGAAATCTTTGCGTAATATGTACTAAACTGATCTTCTGTGTATAAAGAGAATTGAAAATGAATCTTGATGTGAATGCAAGGAGATAGGGAGCAGGAAAGGGGAGGGTAGCGGGTGGGAGGGAAGATGTGTGAGGGGGGAGCCATTGTAATCCATAAGCTGTACTTTGGAAATTTATATTCTTTAAATAAAAGCTTTATATATAAAAAAGGTTCAATAAATTCAAGAAGGCAAAAATAAATGGAAACATGTCACATATTCATAGATTGGAAGAATTTATATTGTTAAAATGTCCATACTACACAAAGCAATCTGCAGGTTCAATGAAATCACTATAAAAATTTCAATTTATTTTTCACAGAAAGATACTATTTAAGAAACTGGTAAGGTGTGAGACATGAAAACTCAATAAAAATAATAATACATTATTATTTAATAATTTTTATCATTGATAATTATTATATGCTATGTTTTTACACTATTGCTATGAAAATAATCTAAACATTGTTGATCCTCTGAAAGCATAGTGAAGATATCACATACATCTATGAGCATTCTTCTTGTATTGCTGAAATAAAATGTTAGGTTAAAAAGTAAGATACCTGTTGGCATTCTTCATATTATTAGGATTTGATTCAGATTCAGATTTCATTTACTTGATGTCAGAAAACCTTATTTGCTATATCATTGTCCAAAGCATGCATAATGTTCTCTGGAATCAAGATACAAGGACTGGTGGGGTGCACTTGGATATCCGCAGAACTTCCACATTAAAATTAGTTATGACCTTAGTTACATTTAGGAACTCTTTTATCAATAGCTTTCTTTTTAGTAATAGTTAAAATAATTACCTATGCTTTCATTCACTCCAAAAACCATGAGTAAAGTGAAATAATTTAAGGGATGTTTAGTAGGTACAAGTAATTTGTCAGACTCTTGGAGATACAGAAAAGAACAATAAGCCTGCTGTCTTACTGTGCCATTTCTAACATTTGGGGGTTGTGGGCAGAGAAAATTGTGACACTGGAACCAAGTTTTAGAAACATTAAGAGATTTGTAGTTGAGAGTGGGATAACAGATCTTTAACCAGAGAGAATGAGATGGTTAGCACCCACATGTGAAAGGGTATAAAGCAAGAGCTCCACCAACATTCAATTGGAGATAATAAAAGCTATGTGTTAATATATGACTTAGAAGTACTGAGAGCCTCGAATGATCACTGACATCATAAAAAAGGAGTGTTAATTGTTAAAGGAACAACAGTAGTCACTGTGTACTTGCTCCCCAAGTAGGACCTCTGTCCCTAATGAATTGTAATATGAGAATCGATTGCAAATTTCTCCCCAAACTATGCTCTCTATGTTGTGTGTGTCCGTGGGTGCAAATTGTTGAAGTCTATGCTTAGCATGGAGTTGGTCTTCTGTATATATTCTGTAAATAATGTCATACTAAAAATGAACCATAATGAGGAAGGAGGTGGGAAAGGGAGAAGTGGGATGGGAGCTAAGGGTTGGGGGGAAAATAACCACTATATTCCTAAAGTTGTATCTATGAAAAAATGCGTTCATTGAATAAAAACAAAAAAAATGACTTAAAGTCAGGAGGGGGTACTAAAGGGGTATTTTTGCTACATATTATAGAAAGTGATGTGTCCATGTGAAAGGATATAGCCTCAGGCAAATATAAGTACAGATCCTGGCTTGGAGACAAATGCAATGCCTGCTGAAATTCACAGGGTACAAATGATATGGCATTTTCTAAATACCAGTTCTCATTTATATGAATTTGATTGAAAATAGCACATAGGTTGTATTGAGTATTTCAAGGGCACTGAACAAGCCTGAAATCTAGAAATTCCAAAGGATAAAATATCCAGCAATGTATAAGGAGAGTGATCATAAGTGACGGCTCTGAGACTGAGCAGGACAGAGGAAAAAGTATATGACTATTTTCTTCACCTGAACCTTCCATCTAGAGGTTTTTCCAGGATTGACCTCTATCTCAGAGATAGTCTTCAACACCACAACCCCACCCTCCAAAAGAGGAGGAGGAGGGGGATAGGAGGAGAAGGAAGGGATGAAGAAGAAGAAAGGGGAAGGGGAAAGAGAAGGGCAAGAGGAAGAAGAAAAGAAGGAGGGGGAGGAGAAGGAGAAGGAGACTTCACAGAGCCATGAGACAATGGTGGGTCAGCCATATTCTTGTGTGAGAGCTTATAGCCTTACATTTTTCAGGTACGTTTTAATTATCACTCAATTTATTAATTTCACAGTTCAACTCAGCACATAAAACCCCATGGGTGCATTTTACTACAAAGTGGCCTGTTTTCTCCAGACAGAATTTGATTACAGCTCTGTCCTTATCCCTGAAGTCCATGGAGAAGGTGGTCTGCCTTTGGAGAAGAGCAATGCTGATCAACTTCCAAAGGTCATCTCTGAATGCCTCTGAAGAATAGCAGTGGTGGTCTTTGGTGCATTTATGTTTTCATAAGCTATAAATCAAGTTGAAACAATACTAATATTATGTGAGCTCAAATAATTCCTTACCAAATCTGAATGGTTATAGATTCCAAATGTCAAAAATAGGTGCTAATTATCTATTTCTTTGTATGCTTATTGACAAAATTACAACAGAAAATGTTTACTCTTTTTTAAATTCTAAATCCTCTCCATTCTTAACTTTACTCACTCTTCTCTTTACCCACTCTATCTTATCCATTTCACACTATCTGAGAGAGTCTAGGACATAATGGGAATTGTGCCAGGATAGGGGCTATATTGAGATATATGCAATGTCAAAAACTAAGAGAGTTATCATATGAAATTTGAGAAAGTAGTAGTGCTAAAATCCAGGAAAAAACTGCATATGATAACAAACTAAAGGGTTATAGAAACAGATATTAATGCTCATATCTGCAGCCAAGAGTCAGGGCTGGTTTTAAGAAAGCAAATCAATAGAGCTGAAATCACTGGGTAAAGGAAGCAAAATTGAGTATTAACATCCAGAAAAAGTGTCCAGTAGTGTTGTTCCTATTCAAATAATGAATTTATAAATGTGTTGGTGGTATGACATATGGCTTAAAGAACATTCAAACTTTATTGGCCCATCACAGGAAATATTTTTATGTCATGCCTGTTATGTAAATATGTTTGTGTCCTTAGTATAGAAAAAAAAACTTAAAATACATTTATATTTTCTAAATTTAATGCATTCTGAAATTTGTTTTGTTTCATACTTTTTATTTCAGCCCAGTAATGGGTCTTGCTAATCATATCCAATGGCTAAAAGAAATAAGAGCAAATTAGATATTCAAAACTGAGGAACCAATCTGGTTACTGGACAAAACTATTAAATAGAGTAGATGAAGAATGTATTATTCTAATATTCTTATAGAATGTTAGATATAAAATTGGAATTAGGACTTTTTTAGTTATTGATTTTCCTTTGACTTGACAGATGAAAAAAAAAAAAAAAAAGAAGTCATCAAATGAAGTTACCTGTCCCAGATCTCACTGTAATGCCAAAGCTAGACTTAACCTGAAATCAACTGTCTCTTAGGATTCCATTATAGCTATATGTGTTTGTGTGTGTATGGAGTTTAGAGGGAAGGAAGGAAAAATACCTTGCAATTAGAAGCTCCATAAATTCAAATTAAGGCATTTGTATGTAATCTCATGGGAAAAGGAAAACCATTCAAGATTTATCTTCAAGGAAGTCACATAAAACATGCTTATAAGTTGTAAATGGTCATTTTATGTGAGTAAATTGAGAAAAGAGAATTGAGGCAGAAAAACAGATAATTACAGTATTCCAGGTGTAAATGTAGGGTTATGTTAATATACAGCAGCAGAATGGTAAGGTAGAACAAAAATGACAGAAGCATAATGAAGAAAAAGGGGAAATTTTTATTGAAAAATGAGGTATACAGGGTAATAAAGAGAGAATAACTATATGACTAATTTTTCATCCTTGGTGACAAGGATGAGTGTGGTCTTTCACTTTAAAATAGGAACCAAGACATTGATTTTAAAATGGGAATCAAAAAAAGAAAAATGTTGGTATCAATGAAGAGATATTAAATATGGCTTAGATGTACATATTTGTGTATAATGACAGATCAAATGCACAAATATTACAAGTGAAAATCTGGAGCTGGAAGAAGAGCTGGCATGGATGATGAACCCTTGGGAGTCACTGAAATAGGTAAGAAACTCAGAGAGCAACTATTTCCAGTGAGTCCAGGGATACCAAGTGAACCACGGCAACTACCTGAAATCCAGGGATCAGAGATAGGACTTATTAAATTAGTTATTTAGGAATTTGAAATATAGAATTCCCATTTTTAATCAAGTAATATATATTAAAGACTATACTAGATACAATCACTTCTAGACCTTCTGTCTAAGATCAATGTATACAAGATACTGAGGTAAAAAAAATAAAGAGAAAGAGAAATATTGAAATAAGATAATGTATGTAATAGAAGCCATGTAAAGGAAGAATTTCTAAATGGTAACTTTAATAGCTTGCCAGCCACAAGAACATATCTGTTGATTTTTTTTCATCAAATCTCATTTTCACAGTAAAATGTGATTCCTCACTTTGCACATCTGTAGTCAGAGGTTCATATTTTCCAAAATGATTCAAATTATTTTTTAAACTCTCATTTTTGTTTCTGGAACAATATGGCAGATGCAATTTTTCTTATTTATTTAATTAAGTACAACTAAAAACCCCTGGGCATTATGTTTAAAACAATATAAAAAGTATCTGCAATATGAAGAGAGTAAAGAAAATTTCCTGTGGACATTTAGATCCAAGGAAGAACACAGTGGTGAGTCCCCAGGTTGTCTTTATTCCTCAATATGTCCCAGAGTTGAGTTTGAATAAATGGGCAATCTGGAAACATCAGTGGGTGAAACAAATATATCTCAGCAAAAGCATGTCTCCACCCAGAGGACCAGGAAGGTGGTAGCCTAACAAGTCAAAACTCTACCCTTAACAAAAATCTACACTAAAAACTCTGTTCCCTTATCTATTCTGGAAAAAGCCATATTGGGAAGCCTGGAGTTACACCCTTGCCAGGCTGTGATGATCTGAACTATCACCTTATCTCAGGAGTATTGGAGAAGTCTGAATAAGGTTAAGGAACCAGGAATCTCAACAATGTGTGACAGTTTTGAAGAGACTACAATCCCTGTTATTGGAGATTATGTGGGGAGCCTGAACTTCCACACTTAATTAGCAATAGCTAGATACAGTTCTTCTCCTCTCTGTGTTAGTACCAGAGGAGACCTAGTGGAAACTCAGCCCTTACCACCAATGAGCAGTAATGAGGACACCAGCTCATTCCCATCCAAGTGGCATCAATTAATACCTACTAGGGTATTACTTGTCCGTCAGTCATAAACAATGACCTCACTATTGGTTGTTAATAGAGATCAACTGGGAAACATGGAATTTTATGTCACCTCACAGTAACAGATTGAACTCAATCTTTATCCTGCCAGACCAGTGTCAAAGTGAGGGAACTAAAAGTCAAATACTTAAATGAGATCCAAAGATTCCTTATATAATACTCAAATTTCATTATATACACATTGCATTACATTATACATAATTATAAATATATTACAATACATAGGTCTCCTTATATAATACTCAATATGTCTAAGTTTCATTAGTAAATTGTCTAATCCCTTGCTGTCCCAAGAAATAGGAAGTACTGATTTAAGTTAGTTAAGATAGTTTTCTATGGCTGAAAGACAAGACCTGTGAACCCAAAATCTATATCCAGCAAAAATACGCATTAGGAATGAAGAGGTAATGAAGATGGTCTTAGTTAAATGAAGCAAAACTAAGGGAACTTTTGTCAGTAATCTATAACAAAAGATTACAAATGGTAGGCAGGTTCTCCAAACAAAAAGAAAACAATAAATGGGGGAATTCTGGAATATCAGAAGAAAAAAATATAGAAAAAGTAAGATATGGAAAAATATTTGATTTCTCTTCTTCAGTTTCTTAAACTCTATGTAACAATTTAAGCCAAAATTATACCACCTGATAAAGATATAAATAAATACAATGAAAATATTTAAAACAGTTACAAGCAGAGTATAGAAACTTTCTCTACATTTTACTTTAATTTGAAAAATGATAATTCTAAAGATATGTTACATATATCAAATGTAATGCTTAGAACAACTACTAAACAAGCTATGCAAATGGACACACTCAATAATACCATAGATGAATTAAGATTGGGACTCCAAATAGTGCTCTAGTAATCCACAACATGGCAGACAAAAGGAAGCAAAGAAGCAAAAATTCACAGAAAATTAACAGGAGGCAAAAATAAAATGGCAACTTTAAGCATAATTATCAGTAAGCCACTGAATGTGAATGGTCAAATATTCCACTTAAAAGACAGAGATTAATAGAATAGATTTAATGACCCAATTATAAGCAGTTATTAAAAATATTGCAAATATAAATATCAGCAGATTAGAAGTAAAAGGCTGATAAAAATGCACCATATCATGCAAACCATAATTAATATATAAAATATTTGTTAAAGCATATTTATATTCTCTAGTAAATTAGTATCAAGTAAAGTAGAATTCATGGCATAGAAAATTAGCAGAGATATATTAGAAAATGCAATGATAAAATGATTCAATCCAATCCTAAAAATATATGCAAAAGACAATAAATCTTTTTATTTTGTGAAGTAAAAATCTAGTTGGTTTGAGTTTTTGAATTTATAATTTTTATTTTTAGCCAATATGTAAAAACTGTACAAAAAATTTACAAGATATTATGATGCTTTGATGTATGTATAAATTGTTTAATCTCCAATCAGGATAAATATATCTACATCCTCCAAATTTAATATTTCTTTATAATGAAAACATAAAAACCCTATCTACTAGTTATTTGTAATAAAGAAATATACAATACACTTGAAAAGAAATTCACGAAGCCACAATTTAAGTGATAGATTTCAACAGCCTTCTCAACAATTGATAGAACAACTAGCTAGATAATGATAAGAATATAGAAGACCTGCACAAAAACATCAAGTAATAGTAATAGTCAGCACTTGGATAACATCCCTCTCAGCAACAGAAGAATAAAATTTTCTTTCACTTGCTCCTGGAATATATATATCAAAATAGGAAACAAACCCCAAAACCAAAAGCACTAGAAATCATACAGAATGTGTTTTTTGTCCTCAATGCAATCAAAGAAGAATCAATAACAGAAAGGTAACAGGAAAATCTCCAAATATTTAGACTCTAAACAATATACTAGTTAAGTATCTATGGCTTAAAGAGGAAATACCAAGAAACACTTTTAAAAATCATTGATATGAGTTATTAAAAACACACATATCAAAATGTCAGGGTCACAGCAAGCATAGTACAGCATTAAATGATTGCACTGAAACAGCAGAAATAAGTAGCACTAAATGATTACACTGGAAAGACATAAAATTATTTAAACCCAACCCAAGAAGAAAAAGAAGAGCAATATAAAGAAGCAGAAGAAAATAACAATCAACAAAAATCAACAAAATTGGAAAAGATAAACATGCAACAAAGTTAGTTCTTTAAGAAAAAAATTAATAAAATTGGCAAACCTCTAAGGAGACTGACCAAAAGTACCAGAATTATATACAAATTGCCAGTACCATAAATAAAATGTAAAATATCAAAATACACCCTTCAGAGACCAGGAGAAGCACCTGGCTCCTGGCTTCGGATCAGCACGGTGCGCCAGCCACAGTGTGCCGGCCACAGCGGCCATTGGAGGGTGAACCAACGGTAAAGGAAGACCTTTCTCTCTGTCTCTTTCTCTCTCTCACTGTCCACTCTGCCTGTCAAAAAAAAAAGAATAAAAAAAGAAACACCCTGAAAAAAATACACCCTTCAAACATAAAAAAGATAGGAAAGGAATATTACAAATAGATCTACAAATACATATTTGAAAACTGGGAAGAAGTGAATCAATTTCTGAAAATCAGAAATAATCACCACTTACCCAAATGGAAATAGATAATTTCAATATCTAATAATTACCAAGGACAATGAATGCATAGCCTAAAACTCAAAAACAAAGAAAGAATAAATAATCTTCAGGTCCGAGTAGTTTCACTGGAGACATTTATCTAACATTGAAGAAAGAACTAAAGATACAAATGACCAGATTTCATTTTTTGCAATAAAATCGAGGAATCTGGAAAACATCACGCTGAGTGAAATAAACCAGTCCCAAAGGGACAAATATCATATGTTCTCCCTGATCAATGACAACTAACTGAACACCTAAAAGGAAACCTGTTGAAGTGAAATGGACACTATGAGAAACAATGACTTGATAAGCCCTTGTCCTGACTGTTGAGGAACAACTTACTATTTTATTCTTTTTAGTATTTTTTTGTTCTACTTAATACGATTGGTTGAACTCTTTAATTAACACACAATTATTCATAGTCATTTAAATTTAACTGAAAAGTGATTCCTGTTATATATAAGAGTGGAAATAAGAGAGGGATGTACAGTTCGGCAAATGTTCACTCGGACTCACCCATAATGGTAGAGCTAGAAATGTGCCAGAGGATTCCAACTCAATCCCATCAAGGTGGCATGTACCAATGCCATCTTACTTGTTAAAGTGATCATTTTACATTCATAATTTATCAAAAATATAGGATTAAGTGTCAAAGGGATTACATAAATAAGACCAGTGTCTGCAAATAATAATTGATATGATTAAAAAGGAGAGAATGTTCCTGCATGGGAAGCAGGATTCACAGCAGACTCATAGAATGGCAAATATTCTAAACAGCAGTATGGCCTCAAATTCAGCTGATAAGGCATTTGGATCTGGCTAAAAAGCCCATGAGAATATTTAAGGCATGGAAAGCCAAGACAATATGTGAAAAAAAAAAAAAAAAACTAAATGAAAGTTCTCTGTGAGTGAGATCCCAGTGGAAAGAACAGGCCATCAAAGGAGGTACCTTTCTCTGAACCGAGGAGAGAATTTCCACTTTGACTATGGCCTTGTCTAAATAAAGTTGGAGTTTGTGAACTTAAGAGGCTTCCATAGCACTGGCAGCTCATGACAAGAGCCTTGGGTGATTACTTGATGTCATAATAAGAGTGTCAATTGTTAAATCAACAACAGGAGTCACTGTGCACCTGCACCCCATGTAGGACCTCTGTCCTTAATTGTTGTACTATGTGAATTAATGGTAAAACTACTACCCAAACAGTACTCTATACTTTGTGTGTCTTTGTGGGTGCATTCTGTTGAAATCTTTACTTAGTATATACTAAGTTGATCTTCTGAATATAAAGATAATTGAAAATGAATTGTGATGAAGAATGAGATGGGAGAGGGAGTGGGAGATGGGATGGTTGTGGATAGGAAAGAGGTTTTGGGGGGAAAAGCCGCTATAATCCAAAAGTTGTACTTTGGAATTTTATACTTATTAAATAAAAGTTTGGAAAAAAAGAACTAAAGATTCAGCACAATCTTTAATATAAAAAGTGAGAGCACTTCCCAATTTGCTTCATGATTTTAGTTAAAATATGAAAACCAGAGGAAATATTCCCCTAAAATTGAAACTAATACAAGGAAGAAGTAAAAATGCAAATTATCAGAGAATTATAGTCCTCATAAACATAGCAAGAAAAAATTTAACAAAACATTAACATGTAGAATTCAGCAATATAAAAAAATAAATATACACCATGATCAGGTAGATGCAAGGCTGGAATGATATTTGAAAATCTACTCATGTAATTACCACATGACATGTTTGTCAAAACACACAAAGTCATAAAAAGAACAATACCACACCCTCAGTATTTTAGAAACAGAAGGAGACTTTCTCATTTTGATAAAACATATCTATCAAAAACCAGTAGCTTATATCACACTTCATGGTAAAAGCACAAACGCTTTTGTCTAAGACTGAGTACAAGGAAAGAATGTCCAATCTTCCCATTATTATTCAGTACAAAACTAGATGTTGTAGCCAGTAAAACAGACAATAAAAGTAGATAAAACTTATAGAGATTGGAGACAAGGAAATAAAACTGTCTCTACTTGGAAACAGCATAATTATCTCAATAATAAAATCAAGGAATCTACAGAAATACTGCTAAAATTGAGTTAAGCAAGAATCCAGGACACATGATAAACATAAAATATAAATTGTGTTTTTACATACCAGCAATGAGTATGTGGACATTGAAAATAAAATTTAAATTTTATATATATACATATATATACCGGCACCCATATGGGATGCCAGCGCTTCAGGCCAGGGCTTTAAAACCACAGCGCCAGCCCCAGGTGTAAATCTGGGTACAGGGGCCAGCATTGTAGCTTAGTAGGTAAAGCTGCCTCCTGCAGTGCCAGCATCCAATACGGACACCGGTTCTAGTCCCGGTTGCTGCTCTTCCCATCCAGCTCTCTGCTGTGGCCTGGGATAGCAATAGAAGATGGCCCAAGACCTTGGGCCCCTGCACCCACATGGATGACTCAGAAGAAGCTCCTGGCTCCTGGCTTCGGAAGGGTGCAGCTCCAGCCGTTGCAGCCATCTGGGGAGTGAACCAGTGGGTGGAAGACTCTGACTCTTTCTCTCTCTCTCTCTCCTCTCTCTCTCTCTCTCTGCCTCTCCTTCTCTCTCTCTGTAACTCTGACTTTCAAGTAAATAAATAAATCTTAAAAAAAATAAACAAATAAAAAAGGACAGGTTTTTTTAGATATAGACAATATTACTTGAAAATTTATATGAATAGTAAATTAACTAGAACAACTAAAATTACTTTTGAGAGGAAGAACAGCCTACCTGGCTTCAAAATTTATTGTATGGTGACAATAATCAACAACGTTTGGTACTGGCAGAGGGATACACATACACCTGAATGAAATAGGAGAGGCAATATAGAAATAAACCCACACAAATATGTTCACCTTTTTTGATAAAGGTGCTAAAGGAAATTCAGTGTGATGTAAGTAGGGAGGTAGCTATCATTCAGGAGCCGGGTCACTAACTTCTCCTGGTAGCCTTGCTATGCTGCACCATGCCTGCATTGTGCAGCCCCCTCACCTTCTGTACAGTGGAAAATTTCAGCTTCCCTAAAATTGCCACTTTGAACCCATCCCAGCCAAAAATAACCAGCACAGCTGCTGTCTGCATCCCCACAATTCTTTTTAGCATAATATAATAAAATTACTATGGCTAATACTCCCACTCCCATCATGCATCTGATGCTGTGACGCACTTCTGAGTTTTCACACAAAGGGTAAGGAAAAAGACAGTATTCAAGCCTTGCCCCAGATTGCATCCCCTGTGAATATTCAAACAAACTCTGCCCCAGACACACACCTACTGTGCCTCTAATTGATCTATAAGAATGTCTGTGAACTGTATTGAGGTCTCTCTTAAGCATACCCTCGCTCTTGCAAATAAATTTTGTATTTCTGCTGAAGTGTACCCATGTCTCATCTGAAAAGTATTTTTTTTTCTAAAGGCTTATTTATTTATTTGAAAGGCAGAGTTTACAGAAAGGGAGGGAGAGACAGAGCGATCTTCCATCCACTGGATCACACCCAAATGTTTGCAATGACCAGAGTTGAGTCAGTCTGAAACCAAGAGCCAGGAGCTTCTTCCGGATCTCCCACATGAGTGTAGGGGTCCAAGGATTTGGGCCACCTTCTGCTGTTCTCCCAAGCACAGCAGCAGGGAGCTAGTTTGAAGAGGAGAAGCCAGGCCTCACCAGAGCCCATATGAGATGTTGACATCACAAGCAGCTGCTTTACCCATTACACCACAACACCATCCCTCCTAAAGTTATTTCTTGCCTCAGAGACAAGAACTTGGTCCCAGCCACCCAATAAATGAAAGAAACAAAGCCTTTTCAATAAACTATGCTAGAGGGGCCAGCATTGTGGCATAGCAAGTAAAGCTGCTGCCTGCAACGCCAGCATCCATTATGGGTGCTAGGTTATATCTCAGTTGCTCCACTTCTGATCCAGATCCCTGTTGATGTACCTGAGAAAAGCAGCAGAAGATGGCAAATGCTTGGGACCCTGACAGCCATGTGGGAGACCTGGGAGAGGCTCTTGGCTCCTGACTTCAGCCTGGTCTAGCCCTGGGCATTGAGGCCATCTAGGGAGTGAACTAGTGGATGGAAGATCTTTTTCTCTCTCTGACTTTCAAATAAATAAGTAAATCTTTACAAAAAATGATGCTAGATTATGTCCTCATTAAAAAAAGAAGGTAGAAAAAAGAGCCTCATCCTAAACTCTATGTCATTTGCTGATTTTAAGATAGATCATATATTACCTTAAATGTAAAACCTGAAATTATTTTTAAAACTAGCAAAAAAAAAAAGAGAGAGAAGATTTTCATGTCTGGGGGCCAGAAAAAGACTTAAACTTGACCATGAAAGTAACATTTGTAAGAGCAAAAATTGATAAATTAGTTTCATCAAAATCAAAAACTGTTCTTTCTAAGAACCCACTGGAGTGATTAACAAGCTAAAAATAGGCTACAGACTGGAGGAAAAAAATTGCAATCCAGAAAACTAACAAGGGAATATTATCTAAAGTAAAATAAGTCAAAATTCGTGTTAAAAACTGTTTTTTTTTTTCCTTCTTATCATGTGTTGAACTCTTTACTTAGTGTAGAGTTAATCTTACAAGTCTAAAGTAAACTGAAAGTACATCACTCTAAAAATTAAGAAAGGGAAGAAAAGAAGGAGGAGGAGGAAGTATGGGAGTGTGGACAGGAGGGAGGCCAGGGTGAGAAGTATCACTATGTTCCAAAATGTATTTATATAAAATACATGAAATTCATATACTGTAAAGAAAATTTTAAAAAGAAACAATGTTTAAAAAATGTTCCAGCCAGCATATGAACAAATTCCTGGTCAGACATTTCACTGTAGAAAACATACTGATAACAAGTAAAAAGAGTCAATGCTATCCGCCACCAGGAAATGCAAACTAAAACAATAAGATTTCACTACACATTTAACAGCTTGGCTAACACAAAATAAATAGGAAAATAATGACACACTAATAATTCATATATTACTATTGGGAATGTAAAAACAGTACAGCCACTCTGGAAAATAGTTTGAAAGTTTCCTGACAAAATAAACAGACATGAAACTAAAATTTCATCTACCACACAACCCAACAATTGCAATCATGAGCTGTTTTCCTAGAGAAAGAAAAGTTAGATTCACACAAAATAATGTTTACCAAAGCTTCATTTACCATAATCAAAAATTAGAATCAAATCTGATGCTTTTCAGTGAGTCAATATTTCCATGCCAATGAGTGACACAGCCATGCCATGGTTTGTTGCCTACCAATAACAAGAAATTCACTGCTGATACAACAAATGGCATATATAAATATGCCAAGTGCAAAAGTAAACCCCAAAAGATCACATTCTATAAGGTTCCATTTATACAACTTTCTTGAAGTGACAAAATGAGAGAAATAGAGCACAGATTTGAAATTGTCAGAGTTTAGTGATATAGAAGTGGGAGAGAAGTAGATGCTGCTAAAAACATCAGCTTGAGAAATCCTTGTGCTGGTGGTGATGTTCTATATCTTGACTGTTAATGTTACCATATTGTTTATGATTTGTACTTTAGTTTTGCAAAATTTCACCACTGGAGCAAACTGGTAAAGAAGTAAGGAGACCTCTCCACAGATTTCAAAAAACCACATATGAGTTTACAATGACCTCAAAATACAACATTTACTTAATGAGCTCCTAACATAAATACCTGCTTTAATAAAAATAAATCCTTTCAAAACTTTGAACTACAATCACATTACTCATAAAAAATGAACAGAAACAAAGCACGTATGTTTTTTGCAGATTGTTGTTATTAAAATAAAAGTACTCACAGAGATCTTTCATTTAGGTCTTTTTTTTTTTTTTTCAGAGTGTCTTGGCTTTCCATGCCTAAAATATTCTCATGGACTATGACCCTGTCAGAATAAGATCGAAGTCGGCGAACCCTAAAGGCTTCCATAGCCTTGGCAACTCATGACTAGAGCCTAGGGAGATTACTGATGCCATAAACAAGAGTGTCAAATTGTTAAATCAACATCAGGAGTCACTCTGTACTTACGTCTCATGAGGGATCTGTCCTTAATGTGTTGTCCAATGTGAAGTAATGCTATAACTAGTACTGAAACAGTATTTTTACACTTTGTGTTTCAGTGTGGGTGCAAACTGATAAAATCTTTACTTAGTATATACTGAATTGATCTTCTGTATATAAAGATAATTGAAAATGATTAAAAAATCTTGGTGTTAAATTGGAAATTGCATAGATAATTAATCAATTTTTTAAAAAAAATCATGTAGGATCTCTGTCCTTAATGTGCTGTACATTGTGAATTAATACTATAACTAGTACTCCAACAGTATTTTTCACTTTGTGTCTCTATGCGAGGGCAAACCGTTGAAATCTTTACGTAATATGTACTAAATTGATCTTCTGTGTATAAAGAGAATTGAAAATGAATCTTGATGTGAATGCAAGGGGAGAGGGAGCAGGAAAGGGGAGGGTTGTGGGTGGGAGGGAAGTTATGGGGGGGGAGACTGTAATCCATAAGCTGTACTTTGGAAATTTATATTCTTTAAATAAAAGCTTTATTAAAAAAATAAAAAATAAAAAAATAAAAGTACTAAACCCCATTTGTTCTTAGGGCTTTCAATTCAGAATGATTTTTACTTGTATTAGAACAAGAAGAAATCTTAAGTTTTTGGAATTCTGAGCTATTTCCCCCCCTATATAGTTATGAAAATAACATTTATAACAATATTCTGTGCATGAGGCACAATATGAGAGCCTGCAGCTTATACTTTTTCTAAACCTCTTGACTTAAATCCACATTTCTATTTCAAATTTGACTATTTTTGACTGGTTTTCTTAACTGTATCTAGATTAAAAAAAAAAAACATAAGGTGCCAAAGTTGTGGAACAATTAAAAATTCCAAAGATTAAATTTTAAATAAAGTCATAAAAAGAATTGAAGAATTTTATTAAAATGTGTAAGTTATTTGCATCAGAGAAAGGGCTGGTGGCTATATTTAGCAAAGTGGATAGGCATTGATCTTGCTACGCAAGAACATTAGATAAGGTACACAGAGAGATCCTGTTTTGGAACATCTGCTTCCTAAAATATACTCCAAGATGAGAGCCTGCTATTGCTAATAACTGGATCTGTTACCCTTGATTCCCACATAAAGCCAACCTTCTTTTGTAATGAACCTTCAAAGACTGTTCTCTTGAAAATCATTAGTCCCTTTATTCATCTACAAAATGTATTATCTGCAACAAGGGTAACTTTAGCTTTGGATGTGTCTTGTATCCCTAAAATGCACAGAACCAACAAAATTGAATATTTAATAAAAGAATGTGTTGATTTATAATTGATTCTGCATTTTCACTTATGTATTTTATAGCACATATTAGTCAATCTCACTCTTCTGTTCAAAATTCTCCAAACTTTTCCAACCTCTGTGGAGGACTCTGCCATATTCTTACTTTTCAGAATGTTTTCCCCTATCTAGAGTGCCACATACCTTAGTACTTCACCTCCTTCAAATCATTATCCTAAAATCTCTTGACTTGATCTTGCCTTAGGAGATTTATCTAACATTTGATCTAATCTGCCCCATACTATCATACTTGAGGGTTCACTTATTATTTTTACTGTCCATTTTTACCTTAGAGAATAAACTAAAAAACCAGGCAGTGGTATCTCTTTGTGTTCATTAGTCTATACTTGCCCCTATTAGTCATGATCAGGCACAGAGTATATTGTTCAAAAAGATGTGTTACATAAATGAAAGAACATGCATTTATTTTGCCATGTGACATGGTTCATTATGTGTTACAATAACAAAATACCTGATTGAGTATTTTAGAAGGGAAAAAAGGTATATTCTGCTTCACAGTTTTTAGAGGCTGAAAAGTCTAACCTTGGAAAGCCACATGCGGCAAGTATTAGGCTGCATCCTAGCATGGAAGATGGTGTCACAAGGTTGAAGCACACATGACAGCAGTGAGTGGTGCATGTGGAAGACAGAGAAAACTTTATAACAGCCCACTCTTAGAACAACTAATTCATGAGACTTAACCCAGTCAGGTAAGATGGGCATTAATCTTTTCTAAATGTAGTGCTATGACCCCATCACCTCACACTAGGTTCTGCCTCCTTTCAATACAGTTATATCAGAGACCAAGCTTTCACACAAGAACTTTTGGCAGAAAAACTACATCCAGAGCACAGCACCATGTTTCCACAGCACTTGATTACTACTTAATATCTTCTTGTCATCATTCCAGTGCTGGAAGTAACTACATGGTAGACACACCCCTTGTTCTCATCTTGTTGTGGAAGAAAAAATTAGAGTTGGCATGAAAAAGGCAATGAATACAGACAAATGACTGTGATACTGTGGTACAGCAATAGTGTAAAACCCTGAGTTATAAAAACATAATACAGGATAGCCCTTAAAGTCTTTCCCCTTAGAGATATAACCATCTAATAAGGAGATGACATTTAAAAGAGAGAGGAGAGGGAAATAAAAGTTTAAAAGCAATATCAGATAGTAGTAATGAGATGAATACGACAAATGCAGATTCTATAATCATGTAAGGAAATACCATGGAAGATTATAAGAATAACATCTGAACTAAGTCTTAAAGGATTAATAGCAAATTTTTAATAGTGCTCTGTAAATTATAAAGCTGGAATGAGTTTTGAAGGGAAGATGCTAATACATTATCTTTAAACATTTAAACAACTTTTTATTTATTATGTATCAATCAGGACAGCCACACAGCACATGTCAAAGTGGAACATCCACAAAATAATCTGTAAGCCATACCTTCCTCCAAACTAATGCAGTGCACAAGCTATGCAACAGAACATGTAGCCTTAGTTCGGACAAAGTAACCCTAGTTCTCATGTTTAACTGTTTTAAAATTTGCACAGTATATTCACATTTATCTCATTAAAACCATTGTACTGCAGCCTGCTTTTGTAAAGAAGGAACTGAAATTTGATTATTTTCACCTATCCTCAACGTTATGTAGCTATTGAATGACAGATGCCCAGCTTTTCTGACATTAAGTCATGAATAGTCATCTGTTTAATACCTTATAATCCCCACTAGCTGTTACATTCATGAGGACAAGTACCATAACCCTGAGAACAAAATCTCTAGGCTATCTATAATAAAAAAAGCAAAGCAAAATACTTAAGTAGAATTTCAAATTTCAGGGAGCTTGATGGATCTATTGGTGAGAGAATTAGGACCTCCTCTGATTTGCTTCATTTCTCATTGAAATAAGAAGATCATGACTGAATATAAACAACCAGATAAATATTTCCTATTTAGGGGAAAAAAGAACTAGGTATAAAATAGTAATCTAAGAGAATAGGAAAGTGAATGGACAATAAAACATAGTCACAGTGTTGGCAGGCACAAGAGTTTTGTGACAATAAATTAAAGTAAAAAAATTAGTATTGTGTGTGTGTGTGTGTGTGTGTGTGTGTGTGTGTTTCTAACCTTCTTATGGTCTTAGGTACAGGTGTTAAAGAGAAGTGAAAAGTAAAATTAGCCAAAGCAAGTGTTATATCAGTCAAGGATGGTGACAAGTACAATGTGCAAGGGAAAATAAACTATCCTAGCAAATGATTACAAATTTGAAGTTGAAGGAGCAGGCATTTGTTCTAGCAGTTAATATGATTCTTTCTCTTATTAGAATATCTGTGTTTGATGCCAGCTTTGGCTCCTTACTCTAGTTTCCTGTTAATATAGACCCTAGGAAGAAGTGATGATGGTTCAGTTAACTGGGTCTCTATCACACATGCAGGAGAACTGGATTGTGTTCCTAGCTCCCAGCTCCCAGCTCTGGCCATGACCAGCCCCTGCCATTGCAGGTATTTATGGAGTGGACCAGAGAATAGGAACTCTGTCTGTCTGTCTGTATCTATTTCTCTGTATCTTCCAGCTTCATTCATCAATAAATATATAAGTAAAATAAAAGTTAAAATAAATTGTGAGTAGGTGGAAGTGAGCAGGTGAGAAGTAGAATGCACCTTAAAATCTAGGCATATTCCAGAGCATACTAGAAAAAAAAACAATCAGAAATACAGAAGATAGTATAGGTTCTGGAAATTAATGGGTGCTTAATGCTACTTTTTATGAAAGCATATACTGCAACCTTTTCTTAAATGCAGGAGGCTAGACCAAATGATCTCTTATTATTCTCCATGATAAATTACAGATTTTTAAGATATGTTTCTCATTTCACATAGGAAGAAAACATGGTTTGTAACTTATTGATGCAAAATATTTTATGATGGATGGAATATGAAATGTAAAGAAGCTGAAAAATATTCTAATATTGACATTTATATTTTGGTATTTAAATGAAACTGAATTTCAGATAATAGTATATTTATACTTTGAAAGTTTCTGTCAACAATCCCTTACAACTTGGTTGGATAGCTTTTCTCTTCTCCATTCCTCTAGTCTCCTTTCCTTTCCTCTCCTCTGTTCTCTCCTTACCTCCTCTCCCCTTCTTCCTTTCCCTCTCTCCTTGTTTTCTTCCTTCCTTCCTCCCTCCCTTCCTTTCTTCCTTCCTTCCATCCATCCATCATTCCTTCCCTAAAAATCAAAATGGAGTACCACTGGGAAAGATAGAGAAAGCTTAGAGGATGTAGAGCTATTCAACAGAAAAACGTAAATATGCAATTGCCCTAAGATGTTGAAGGAAAGCATGAGTGTGACAAGATCTTAACATTAAAAGATTAGGCTCTGGAATCATTTAAATCTACACTTGACATCTAAGCTTTGAAACTTATGAAATTTGCTTATTTTTATAAGAAATATTTTCCTCTTTTCTAAAGCAAGGCTGAGGAGCCATATGTAGGTCTGGTGACAACGGCAAATTGGTTATGCAAACCTTAAGGTCAATTCCAAATCTATAGTTCTTTGATATGACATACAACTGGATGAACTATTAATGTTTTCGAAATTAGAAGCCCTACATCTATGGTCATTGTCTTTGAAACAGAGTTCTCCTTGCTTTCTCTATCCAGTCAAGAGCTAGGAAGCCAGGAGAGATACCATACGGGTTATCCACACTGATAATTCAAAGATTCCATCTCCAAAATTGGAACACATTCTAGCAGACCAGTCTAGCTCTGGGCTTGAGACACTACTGACATCTATGATTTTAGGATTTCAGAGCTGGGAGCAGGACCAACCGTTAGCAAAACTCTTGGAGAGGTGAACTCTACCTTTAGATGTCAATTATGAATCTATAACTATTATTTTATTACATTTATATGTTTAAATATGTCTATGAAAGGAATAAATCTGAAAAACTTGTCAGAGTTGTTGAAAATTTTCTTATCATAGGCCGGCGCCGTGGCTCAACAGGCTAATCCTCCGCCTTGCGGCGCCGGCACCCCGGGTTCTAGTCCCGGTTGGGGCGCCGGATTCTGTCCCGGTTGCCCCTCTTCCAGGCCAGCCCTCTGCTATGGCCCGGGAGTGCAGTGGAGGATGGCCCAGGTGCTTGGGCCCTGCACCCCATGGGGAGACCAGGAAAAGCACCTGGCTCCTGGCTCCTGCCATCGGACGAGCGCGGTGCGCCGGCCGCAGCGCGCTGTCTGCGGCGGCCATTGGAGGGTGAACCAACGGCAACGGAAGACCTTCTTTCTCTCTGTCTCTCTCTCTCACTGTCCACTCTGCCTGTCAAAAAAAAAAAAAAAAAAGAAAATTTTCTTATCATATGAGCAGCAGTTTTATACATTACACTGTGTACTAAAAGTAGGTATACATTTCACATGTGGAAGTAGATGGAATGAGAATAAATAACTTGGGGAAATATATTATGCAAAATATATTGGGACTGTAATCAGGAAAGTCAAGGTTATCTTTACTATTTAGAACTGGAGAGCTAAAAAGGATAAAACAAGGTATGGATGTTTGACATAGAAATTAAGAAGCCCCTTGGGATTTCTACATCTATTATTCTGGTATGGGCACCTCTGCTTCTGACCACTCTCCTGCTGATGTGTACCCTGGAAGGTAGCAAATGATGCCTCAAGTATTTCTGTCCCACCACTCATGCAGGAGATATAAATGGAGTTCTAGTCTCCTGGCTTCAGCCTGGCATTTTAATCTAGGTCAAAGATCTTTGGATTCAGAATATTACATGCTTATAGATTTTCTTGGTATTTTTTAACATTTATTTAGTAAATATAAATTTCCAAAGTACAGTTTATGGATTACATTGGCTTCCCCCCCCCCAATAACTACCCTCCCACTTGCACCCCTCCCATCTCCTGCTCCCTATCCCATCTCATTCACATCAAGATTCGTTTTGAATTATCTTTATATACAGAAGATCGATTCAGTATATATTAAGATTTCATCAGTATGAACCCACACAGAAACACAAAGTGTAAAAATACTGTCTCAGTACTAGTTATAGCATTACTTCACATTGGACAACACATTAAGGACAGATCCCTCATGAGACGTAAGTACAGAGTGACTCCTGATGTTGATTTAACAATTTGACACTCTTGTTTATGGCGTCAGGAATCTCCCTAGGCTCTAGTCATGAGTTGCCAAGGCTATGGAAGCCTTCTGAGTTCGCTGACTTGGATCTTATTCAGACAGGGTCTTAGTCAGAGTAGAAGTTCTCTCCTCCCTTCAGAGAAAGGTACCTCCTTCTTTGATGGCCCCATTCTTTCCACTGGGATCTCACTCGCAGAGATCTTTCATTTAGGTCTTCTTTTTTATTTTTTTTTCTTTTGCCAGAGTGTCTTGGTTTCCCATGCCTGAAATACTCTCATGGGCTCTTGAGCCAGATCTGAATGCTTAAAGGGCTGATTCTGAGGTCAGAGTGCTATTTAGGACATCTGCTATTCTATGAGTCTGCTGTGTATCCCATTTCCCATGTTGGATCGTTTTCTCCCTTTTTGATTCTATCAGTTAGTAATAGCAGACACTAGTCTTGTTTGTGTGATCCCTTTGACTCTTAGACCTATCAGTATGATCAACTGTGAACTGAAATTGATCACTTGGACTAGTGAGATGGCATTGGTACATGCCACCTTGATGGGATTGTATTGGAATCCCATGGCATGTTTCTAACTCCACCATTTGGGGCAAGTCCGATTGAACATGTCCCAAATTGTACATCTCCTCCTTCTCTTATTCCCACTCTTATATTTAACAGGGTCACCTTTCAATTAAATTTAAACACCTAAGAATAATTGTGTGTTAATTAAAGAGTTCAACCAATAGTACTAGAACAAAATAAAATACTAAAATGGATAAAGTATTAAATTGTACACCAACAGTCAGGACAAGGGCTGATCAAGTCACTGTTTCTCATAGTGTCTATTTCACTTAAACAGGTTTCCCCTTTGGTGCTCAGTTAGTTGTTGCCAATCAGGGAGAACATATGATATTTGTCCCTTTGGGACTGACTTAATTCACTAAGCATAATGTTTTCCAGCTTCCTCCATTTTGTTGCAAATGACCGGATTTCATTGTTTTTGACTGCTGTATAGTATTCTACAGAGTACATATCCCATAATTTCTTTATCCAGTTCACTGTTGATTCTAGGTCTTAGGGTTTGTGAATTGAACTGCAATAAACATTAAGGTGCAGACAGCTTTTTTGTTTGACAATTCAATTTCCTTTGGGTAAATTCCAAGGAGTGGGATGGCTGGGTTGTATGGTAGGGTTATATTCAGGTTTCTGAGGAATCTCCAGACTGACTTCCATAGTGGCTTCACCAGTTTGCATTCCCACCAACAGTGGGTTAGTGTCCCTTTTTCCCCACATCCTCGCCAGCATCTGTTGTTGGTAGTTTTCTGAATATGAGCCATTCTAACCGGGGTGAGGTGAAACCTCATTGTGGTTTTGATTTGCATTACCTTGATTGCTAGTAATGTTGAGCATTTTTTCATGTGTGTGTTGGCCATTTGTATTTCCTCTTTTGAATAATGTCTATTGAGGTCCTTGGCCCATCTCTTAAGTGGGTTGTTTGTTTTGATGTTGTGGAGTTTCTTGATTACTTTGTAGATTCTGGTTATCAACCCTTTATTTGTTGTATAGTTTGCAAATATTTTTTCCCATTCTGTTGTTTGCCTCTCCACTTTCATGACTGTTTCTTTTGAAGTAGAGAAACTTCTCAATTTGATGCAATCCCAATAGTTAATTCTGTATTTGACTGCCTGTGCCTCCGGGATCTTTTCCAAGAAGTCTTTGCCTGTGCCTATATCTTGCAGGGTTTCTCCAGTGTTCTCTAATAATTTGATGGTGTCGGGTCGTAGATTTAAGTCTTTAATCCATGTTGAGTGGATTTTTGTGTAAGGTGAAAGGTAGGGGTCTTGCTTCATGATTCAGCACATGGAAATCCAATTTCCCCAGCACCATTTATTAAACAGACTGTCCTTACTCCAGGGATTGGTTTTGGATCCTTGATCAAATATAAGTTGGCTGTAGAGGTTTGGATTGATTTCTGGTGTTTCTATTCTGTTCCATTGATCTATCCATCTGTTTCTGTACCAGTACTGTGCTGTTTTGATTACCACTGCCCTGTAGTATGTCCTGAAATCTGGTATTGTGATGCCTCCGGCTTTGTTTTTGTTATACAAGATTGCTTTAGCTATTCGAGGTCTTCCGTGTCTTCATGTGAATTTCAGCATCATTTTTTCCAGATCTGAGAAGAATGTCTTTGGTATCTTGATTGGTATTGCATTGAATCTATAAATTTCTTTCGGGAGAATGGACATTTTGATGATATTGATTCTTCCAATCCATGAGCATGGAAAATTTTTCCATTTTTTGGTATCCTCTTCTATTTCTTTCTTTAAGGTTTTGTACTTTTCATCGTAGAGATCTTTAACGTCCTTGGTTAAGTTTATTCCAAGGTATTTGATTGTTTTTGTGGCTATTGTGAATGGGATTGTTCTTAGAAGTTCTTTCTCAGCTGTGGCATTGCCTGTGTATACAAAGGCTGTTGATTTTTGTGCATTGATTTTATATCCTGCTACTTTGCCAAACTCTTCTATGAGTTCCAATAGTCTCTTAGCAGAGTTCTTCGGACCCCCTAAATAAAGAATCATAGCATCTGCAAAGAGGGATAGTTTGAGTTCTTCCTTCCCAATTTGTATCCCTTTTATTTCTTTTTCTTGCCAAATGGCTCTGGCTAAAACTTCCAGAATTATATTGAATAGCAGTGGTGAGAGTGGGCATCCCTGTCTGGTACCAGATCTCAGTGGAAATGCTTCCAACCTTTCCCCATTCAATAGGATGCTGGCCGTGAGTCTTTCATAAATTACTTTGATTGTATTTAGGAATGTTCCTTACATACCCAGTTTTCTTAGAGTTTTTCATGAAAGTGTGTTGTATTTTATCAAATGCTTTCTCTGCATCTATTGAGATAATCATATGGTTTTTCTTCTGCAGTCTGTTAATGTGGTGTATCATATGTATTGATTTGTGAACATTGAACCATCCCTGCATAGCAGAGATAAATCCCACTTGTTCTGGGTGGATGATCTTTCTGATGTGTTGTTGCAGTCTATTGGCCAAAATTTTATTGAGGATTTTTGTGTCTATGTTCCTCAGAGATATTGGTCTATAGTTCTCTTTCAATGCTGCATCTTTTTCTGGCTTAGGAATTAAGGTGATGCTGGCTTCATAGAAAGAATTTGGGAGGATTCCCTCTTTTTCTATTGTTCTGAATAGTTTGAGGAGAATTGGAGTTAGTTCTTTTTTAAATGTCTGGTAGAATTCAGCAGTGAATCCATCTGGTCCTGGGCTTTTCTTTGTTGGGAGGGATTTCATTAATGATTCAATTTCTGTCTCAGTTATGGGTCTGTTTTTGTTTTCTATGTCTTCCTGGTTCAATTTAGGTAGGTTGCATGTGTCTAGGAATCTATCCATTTCTGGTAGATTTCCCTGTTTGCTGGGATACAAGTCCTTGTAGTAATTTCTGATGATTATTTTTATTTCCGTGGTGTCTGTTGTTATGTTTCATTTTTCATCTCTGATTTTATTGATTTGGGTCTTTTCTCTTCTTTTTTTAGTTAGTTGGGCCAATGGGGTGTCAATTTTGTTTATTTTTTCAAGAAACCAGGTCCTCGTTTGGCTGATTTTTTGTAATGTTTTTTTGGATTCAATCCTGCTGATTTCTTCTCTGATTTTACTATTTTTCTTCTTCTACTAGATTTGGGTCTGGTTTGCTGCAGGTTTTCTATATCTTTGTGATGAATTGAAAGCTCATTTATTTGGTGCTTTTCCAATTTCTTGATGTGGGCACCTATTGTTATAAACTTTCCTCTTAACACTGATTTTCTTGGCCTTATTTAAGATATTCAGCTTTTCCTTATCTGTAACCTAGTCATAATATATCTACTTTAAAGTTTTTCTCAGTATTAAATATGAAAAAGTAGCAAGTGCCCTTATCTGTGCTTGGAATTTAGGAGGTGATCAACAATTTAAGGATTATGGTATCTTCAGTGACCATATATCAGGAATGTTGCACAGAGGATCCAAGGGATCGTTGAGGGTTTGATCTAAGCAACCATTATGAGTATTCCTTCAACTTAAATTTTGTTGCTCATTTGTTATACTCTTGGCATCTTGTTAGGTGTTGAGGCTATAAAAATAAGAGCTCTCTTCCCTGTCTTTAGCATTTATGTTATAGTAGATAAAGAAGTAAGGACCAGCAGGAAAGCCCAATGTGCTATGAAAGTATGGAAGATGGATATTTACAGATTCTGGAAGTATAGAGTGGCAGTGGCTAAGGAAGGCTTCTAGCAACTCAGTACAATAGGATGGAATCACGAGTTGAGGAAATCGCAAAGGTGAGCTTAAGATAATGTCAGGGGCAGGCAATTGGCCTAGCAGTTAAGATGCTGGTTGGAGATCCCACATCCCATGTCAGAGCCCTTGAGTGTATATAAGTAATTGTAGAGAACACAAAAAAGGGTTTAAGACCTAAAATAAATTATCTCTAAGCCATAAATTAAAATGTAAACCAAAAATGTTTATGATTTCAATAATTTTTTGTAAAATGAAATGTGTATCAGACAATTAGTTTCAACCCCATGTATATTATATACATAAATTATTAACCTACATATAAATATGTGTATATAATAGATATACACATACACACACATATTAAGGTGCAAGACAAATTCTTAAATCTCTAACCTCAAACCTGTAAAAATATTTGTATGTTTTTAGCAATAAAAATGTTTACATGTGCAGTATAAATCTATATTGAGACAAATAGTATTTTAGGAAATGTAGCTATAAATGTAAGGATCCTAGGCGTTACAAATGCCTTACAATGGAGAAGGAATACTGTAATCAGGGGCAAATAATATAAATTCCTGCCTATAATCCAAGAAATTAATGTAAGTACTCAGCAAATAATTTTAACTTTGATTTATATAAGTCTTAAGACCACAAACAATAATAAAGGTAGATATACATCCACGGAATACTCTCCTTTAAGGTTACAGAATGACTATATTATGTAACCAGATTTTGAAGTGTTATCTTACTGATTTAAAATTTCAAGCTTTTCCTACTACACTACTCTATAAATATAACCCAGAGAAACTGTGCAACTTGTTCACATCACATAGTAAATCAAAAGCTAGAAAAAAATCAAAATGATGGGGCTGGTGCTATGGTGAAGCGGGTAAAGCCACCTCCTATAGTGCTGGCATCCCATATGGGCATTGGTTTGAGTCTCAGATGCTCCTCTTCTGATCCAGTTCTCTGCTCTGGCCTGGGAAAGCAGCAGAAGATGGCCCAGGTTCTTGGGCCCCTGCACCTGAGACCTGGAAGATGCTCCTGGCCCCTAGCTCCTGGCTTTGGATCAGCACAGCTCCAGCCATTGCAGCCATCTGTGGAGTGAACCAGTGGATGGAAGACCTCTCTCTCTCTCTCTCTGCCTCTGCAACTCTGACTTTCAAGTAAACAAATAAAAAATCAAGAGAGAGAGAGAGAGAGAGAGAAGGAAGGAGGGAGGAAGGAAGGAAGGAATGGGTGGAGGGAAGGAAAAAATGCACGTAGTCCATGTTTCAGAATTCTGGCCCAGAGGCATTTCACATGTATTTTCCCATTAGATCCTAAAAAGTATTAACTATTTTTTTTTGGGGGGGAGATAGTGTTTACAGAAAATGGAATTATAGAGGCATGACAGAGAAAAGCAATTATAGTGCTTTACGGTGACCAAAAAAAATGTCTGAAACTATACACACACACACACACACACACACACACACATTTGTATCTCCATACTTCTATCAATTAAATTCATAGGCATCAGGGCATTCTCAATAGGCACTATGATTTTTAAAAGTTTAAGAACTAGTCATACAAAACTCATGTTTAAAAGATGAGAAAATGAAACAGAGAGAACTAAAGGGAGTTTGGGGAATCAGACATTTGGCTAGTGGAATGAGAAATGATGACAACACAGGTCTCTTCCTTCCTGCTCCCATATCCTTTCCCTTGTCTATAGACCATACACGGTGCCACATGTGTTGGTCCACTCCACACCATGTGTTGTCTACAGAGGATGGCACATGTCAGGAGAAGATGAGAAGCCTTAGTGATGCTAGACTTCCTGGTCTAGCTTGCTCTCTTTTTACTTTCAAGAGACTAAGAAGAAAATCTGTGTTTTCTTTTACATGGTTTAATTTGTATAGAGAAACAATATTTGCTGTTTCATAAATTATGGTGCAAGGCTAACTGAGGTGATTTTCTAAGAAAACTCAATGACTTGGAACCTGTTAGCCTCAGTAAACAAAATAGTGAGCTGTAATTAATGTTTACAGTGTATCTGCTTAATTTTCCTAATGCATTAGTCTCTTTTCACCCTTTTGCAGCTCCTATACTCCTTTACTTACTTTACATTCAGTAATTTACAGTCAAGTTTCATACGTTATCATAAGATTAAAAAGCAATATTCATTCGAATATTGGATTTTGAGGAGTTAGAGGATTCAAGAAACAAATTTGTTCATCAGTTATCAGGCTAATATAGTTTTGGGTGCTGTAGGAATAACTTAAAGAAGAGATAGCATCTTCAATATTATCAGTCCAGAGGTGCCTAGTTGAAAATGTGTATTGAACAGAAATTGGCAGGAACTGCTAAAGAATGCTTCCTCTGGGGCAAGTGTTTAGCCCAGCAGTTAAGACACCCTCATTTGCTACTAGAGCACCTATGTTTGATACCCAGATCAAACTTTTAACTCAACCTTCCTGTTAATGTACACTCTGGGAGGCAGCAGTGATGACTCAAGTAATTGGGTTCCTGCCACCCACACTGGAGACCTCAACTGATTCTCAATTTCTAGCTTCAGTCTAGCTAAGCACCCTGGTGCTCATGAACTTCTGGGGAATGAACTAGAAGAAAACAGCAAAATCAACCTTTCTCTCTCCCCACCCCCTATATGTCAAATAAATTCTTAAAGTGCTTACAAAAGAATATTTCAGGGGCTTGCATTTTGGTGCCACAGGTTAAATCACTGCCTATTACCTAGTATCCCATATGGATTCCAGTTCCAGCTCCTCTGCTTCTGATCCTCCTTCCTGCTAATGCACCTGGGAAAGCAGTGGAAGATGGCCCAAGTACCTGGACTCCTGCCCATTCACATGGGAATCCTGGATGGACTTCCAGGATCCTGGCTTCAGCCAGGCCAAGTTCTGGCCACTGCGGCCATTTGGAGAGTGAACAAGTGATAGAAGATATATATTTTTTCTCTCTCCCTTTCTGTCACTCTTTCAAAAAAATAAATAATTTCTTTTAAAAATAAATGTTTCAACATGTTTGCATATATGAATTAATTTAAATTTATCATCAAAAAGCCAGAGCTTTACACAGAAGTACCCTTCAAATAATAAGTTTCCCAACTCTGAGGATTTGAACTTTATATTGTGCTTTCAAAAGAACTGGCAAGGATACACTGGATAAAGCACAGTGATCTACCTTTGCCACTGCTGTCACCACAAGCAACAACAAAATAGCTCACAGAATCTTGACTACAAATTGAGTTTATATGGGCCTTGGAAAATGCTAAATGTATGGCATTTATATTTTATGTAACCTTCATGGCACTGCCATACAGATGCTATGATACTGTGATATCTATATTGTATCAATGTGATTTCATATATGTTTCTATAACTGAGGAAATTTTCATTTAAGAAGGTTAAATAATTTGCTCCATATTACATATCTAGTAAGGGGAAAGAGCCTAGATTTGACTTCAAATTACTTTGATTCTACAGCTAGTTCTATTAGCCACCAGGTTACTTTGTCTAGTGTTCTATTGGTGATAATGCTTAGGTTAATGGTTGCATTCTCTGCAATGACTCAAATATTTGAATGAAAAGTTAAAAAGAAATACAGGTAAGAGGCAGAAGGGGAAAGAGAGGAGAAACAAAGAGGAAAGGAGAGAATGCAGAAAGGAAAGAAGAATAAAGAGAGAGGGGGAGGGAAGGAACAAGGAAGGAAGGCAGGGAAGGAGAAAGGGAGAGAGGAAAGAATTATATAATGATGAACAATATAAAGCTGGGAAGTCTATGATCAGAGGAGAATAAGCTGAAGTTTAAATGAACGACAAGATAAGAATAAACTTTCATTGCAATGGAGTTTGAAAAAAAAAACAAGGCAAAAATATACCTGCAAATATTACTTGCAAATAAGTATTTGTAGGAGTAGCAGGAATGTAACATGCCAATGGAGGAGGTGCCCATCAGGAGGAAGCAGGCTCACATTTCTTGGGTCAAAGCATTTTTCCTCAATGCCGTAAGCTCTGGCATCAATAAATCAGAAGCAGAGTCTGGACTCTTTAACCTAGCATGCTGAGCCTGTCTGGTATCCTCGCTTGCTGTAAGTGGGAGCCTTTTTGGGTACAATGCATGCTAACTAGATAAATATACTTATCTTGTTATTCCACTTGGAATGTGTACATTATTCCATCCACAGGTCCTAAAAGAAGCAACAGCTGCTGCATACAAGCTTTTGACAACCTGTACTCCTCTATGAACAAGAAGGAAATGCTCAGGAGACATGTGCAAAGCTCACCCCAAAGTCAAGGCCCTATTGTGACCAAACATTAACATCACAGAGCCTCCTCATGCAGCATACCAGCCCTTTTGAATGGTCAAATGGTCAAAGGGCAGGAAAGCAAAGCTTGAGAACAACATTAGGGAATAATTATAGTCTCTGTGAATAATTTCATAAATTCACTCAGTGCTCCATCTATTATTAGCTGTAGCACACAGATTTTGTTTCCCATTACAGATGGTAGTACATTTCTCCTTTGCATAAAATCAACATCCTAGGAAGTACTAAAAAAGCATATGTTTGCAGGCGATTACCCAAAGATTGCAATAAAATGTTCATTCGTTAGCTGCTTCATCACAAATTTAATGATGGTATATCATCCATATTTTACAGAATCTACACCTCAATATACACAGTATCATTTCCCCTTTCAGTTTAGTTTAGATCAGACTTTAGGATAGCATGTTTGTTTCATGAGTTTTATAAATGTAGTAAGATAAATGAGGGTTGTTGGAACTAAGGTAGACATATTTTTCTACTGTCAATAGCTGTGGTAGGAGGAATGTTTAGGCTTTGCTCATCTTCTTCCTGCCGTGCTTCACAGAGAACAAATGTCCACAAACACACTAGTCTTCTGTGGAATCCTAGAAGGTAATTCCTAACTCTTATTTTATTTTTAATATAACCAGATGAGGAAAAAGATTCCTACATGCTTCATGTGATGCTGGAGAAAAACTGATCACGGATTGCTGTATTGCACAGTGTAGACAATAAGTGGTAGTCAGAATCCTGCTGGGAAGTGAATGAATGTACAAAATCAGACACCAGTCTTGACCCTAGCCTCTGAAAATTCAGGCCATTCTAAAGTGCCTTCAAACCTTTGGGGTCTGAGGGCAGACTTTCCCCAAACTGGTTACAGGCAAGAATCCTTTTGCTTCTGACTGCAACAGTGGTTATAAACTGAGAGCTGCTCATTGTTCCAACCCCACACCTTTCTAATCATTAAAGGTTCAGCAAAATGCCATTTCTATTCAGAAACTTCTTTTTTATACCCGAAGCGCAAATCCAACGCTCCTCCTTCTGTGACCACTTACAAATTTGAAACCTATTATATAACAAATTACACCATGCCAAGTGTTTCTGAAAGTCACTTGAGTGCATACCTTGCTCCATGACTAGACTGCATCCATGGGGATTACAGGTTAGGTGATATTTATTCATGTAATCCCCAGTTCTTAAACAATAAATCATATATGAAAGTGATGCACAGATCTGAATATGTAAAACTATATTTTTAAAGATTTATTTTATTTATTTGAAAGACAGAGTTACAGAGAGAGGTAGAGCCAAAGAGAGAGAGAGAGAGAGGTCTTCCATCCACTGGTTCACTTCCCAAATGACTGCAACAGCCAGAGCTGAGCTGATCCAAAGCCTGGAGCCAGGCACTTCTTCAGGGTCTTCCATGTGATTGCAGGGGCCCAAGGACATGGGCCATCTTCTGCTGCTTTCTCAGGCCACAGCAGAAAGCTGGATCAGAAGTGGAGCAGCTGGAACTTGAACTGGAACTCATAGGGGATGTGGGCACTACAGACCAGGACTTTAACCACCGTGCCACAGTGCAAGCCCTAAAGCTATATATTCTTATACTTCAGATAACACAAGATACAATGGTCACATCAGTAAATTAAGTCTTTTCAAGATATTTACCAGTGTAATTACTTATGACATCCCTGAGTACATGTATAAACCTGCTTGAATAAATGTTTATAAATGCATCGTGCACAATACACACACGTGCACACTCACACACAACACGCCAGGCATCTTCATCTTTTTCATAATTTTGGTAGTAATTTCTTTAAAACAGTTAGAACAATTTTCAAAATTTGCAAAGTTCATGGAGATATAGCAAGACTGTTACTATCACATCACCAGGAATACAAAACAGAATGCATGTTACCAGTCAGTAGTGTGGGCACACCATAAAGGCACAAGGAAAGTTTGCTGAATTTACCTGAAGTTGGTTTAAAATGAGTTCCCTAAGAACCCTTTTCCTGTAGACAGAGCTCCACTTAGCTTTGCTTCAATTACTGTTGGAGGCTTGCTCTAGCTCAGTCTAATTCCTATAAGCAGAATGCCCACTGCTTATGCTCTACTGACCTGCACTTGTCGATGTTTCACCAAGATTGGTTCCCAGGGTGGCCAGAGCCCTGTTAAAGACCATAGCCTGCTGCTCACATCAATCAGTGGAATCACACAAAACCCAATCTCTCATGGCTTAGTTGAAGGAGCACATGTTTCAAAAGGTCTGTGTTTAGGGAGCATTCACTGACTTAATATTTCAACTTGCCCTGGTCATGTAGCTTAGCTGAATCCTGTATTCTTTATTGGTGATATGAGCACAACTCTAAAGTTCTATAAACCCACTTCACCTGATATAATTTTTAACCTTGATTTGTTACAAGGATGGCTGTGATACCAGATCATGCCATTTAAAATTTATGAGCAGGGGCTGGTGCAGTAGCTTAGTGGGTAAAACCACCTCCTATGCTGGTGGCATCCCATATGGATGGCAATTCAAGATCAGTTGCTCCACTTCTGAACCAACTCCCTGAGCATATGCCTGGAAAAGCAGCGGCAGATGGCCCAAGTCCTTGAGCCTGTGTACCCACGTGGAAAACCTCGAAGAACATCTTGGCTCCTGGCTTCAGATCATTCCAGTTCCAGCTGTTGAGGCCATTTGAGGAGTGAACCAACAGAGGAAGACATCCCTCACTCTCTCTCTCTCTAACTCTGCTTCTCAAATAAATAAATAAATCTTTAAAATTTTTTTTAAAAATATGAGCAGATATATTATTTCTTTTGCCTGCCTTCACTGTGATGTAGCTCAGAAAGTCACTTTGATACCAGCAAAAGGTTATGTTTTGGTTGTTTCTTTCCTTGTGTTTCTTCCTACCACTCAGTGCTCATGACAATGAAAAAATCAACAGCTGCCTGTTGGAAGTGCTTTGAAAGGCATATTCCTTAGGTAAACAGACTTTGCTTTTTTGCACATGAGCATGCCACCATGCTCATCTTAGGACCTCATTCGTCATCAGGCAATTGCAACTTTTTTCCCCTGAAGCTATACAAAAACACTTTCTTCTGTGTTTTAAGAGCTCAGGTAGAACGAATGAATATTTCCCAGGAAATGTATGAAGTTCTTTGGAAAATATATCCTGAATTTTTAATTAGAAAAGCTTCTTGAACAGATAAGCTATTCGAGTGAAGATAGCTTCATAGGGTAAGCATTGTGGTGCAATGGGTTAAGTGATGCCTGCATCCCATATCAGTGCCTAGTATCAAATCCCACCTCCACTTCCTATTCAGCTTCATTTTAATATGCTTGGGAAGCAGCAGATGATGGCTCAACTACTTGAATCTCTGCCATTCACAATGGAGCCAGATGAACTTCCTAGCTCCTGATTATAGCCTGGTCCAGTCCTGGCTGTTGCAGGGATTTGGAGAGTGAATCAATGGACGATTTCTCTCTTACCCTCTCTCTCTTTTTACCCCTCTGTCACTCTGCATTTCATATAAATAAGTATATATAAGAAAGGAAACAACTTCATGATCTCTCATTAAACCTTGGTCTGTGACTACATAAGCCAGTTTTCAGGAGTACTAGGTAGCATCAGGATGTTCTAACTTAGTCTACCATTGGCTGACAATGTGGTTTAAATGAGCACATCATTCAACCTCACAGCTTTTTTTTTTTTTTTTTTTTGACAGGCAGAGCAGACAGAGAAAGAAAAAGAGAGAAATGTCTTCCTTTGCCATTGGTTCACCTCCAATGGCTGCCGCGGCCTGCATGCTGCGGCCGGCGCACTGCGCTGATCCAATGACAGGAGCCAGGTGCTTCTCCTGGTCTCCTATGGGATGCAGGGCTCAAGCACTTGGGCCATCCTCCACTGCACTCCCGGGCCACAGCAGAGAGCTGGACTGGAAGAGGAGCAACCGGGACAGAATCCAGTGCCCCAACCGGGACTAGAACCCAGGGTGCCGGCGCCACAGGCGGAGGATAAGCCTATTGAGCCACGGCGCCGGCCTCACAGCTTTCTTTCTCTCATGATATAGAAGACATAATATGTTTCCAGTGGAACAATCAAAATCTAGTTGGGATAAATAAATATTTCAGTCACTATGGAAAAAAGATATTATATTTAAAAATGTACGTTAACACTAATCTCCCTTGTAGTTAAGGTAATGGAAAAATATATTTATAATAAATATATATGAAACTATTACTTATGTCATAAATATTTATACTTTGAATCATTTAATATACATACATGAAATGCATTATATTTATTATATTATATTATGTTTATTATTATTGTATTATTAATATATTATATTATATTTTATATATTTAATATGATATATGAATATATTTATATTATATATATTTATTGTATATTTTTATGTTATGTATAGATTATGTACATGAAAAAATGGTGATTTTATATTTATACGGATTTTTCATAAAATTTGTTGCAGTTTTACATGCTGATGTTACCTTATGACTTTGAATAACAATATTCAGTCTATAATTATCATCCTTGAAAAATATAATAAACGTTAATATTTTTAAAAGATTTACTTATTTGAAAGGTAGAGTGACAGAGAGGATCAGAGAGAGAAAAAGCCAGAGATTTTCAATCTACTGCTTCAATGCACACAACAGCCTGGGCTGGGCTACACCAAAGCCAGGAGCCAGGAACTCCATATGAGTCTCCCAAATAGGTGGCAAGAATCCAAGTACTGTGGTCATTACCTGTTGCATCCCAGATACATTGGCAGGAAGCTAGGACAGTAGCAAAGAAGCTAGGAAAATTGTCACTCCGATATGGGATTTGGGTGTCCCAAAAAGTGCCTTAATCTGCTGTACCACAACTCATATGTGTTAAAAATTTCAATATGATGGGGCTAACATTGTTGCACAGCAGGTAAAGACACAGCCTGAGGTGCCGGCATTCCTCATGGGCATTGGTTTGTGTCCTGGATGCTCCATCTCCAATCCAGCTCCCAGCTAACAGCCTTGGAAAAGAAGCAGAAGATGGCCCAAGTGTTTGGACCCCTGCCACCCTCATGAGAGACTGTAATGAAGCTCCTAGCTTATGGTGTTGGTCTGGCCCAGCGCTGGCCATTGTGGCTATCTATGAAGCTAAAAAGCCAAAGACATATCTGTCTCTCTTTCTCTCTCCTCCTCTCTTTCTCATGCTCTCTCTTCTTCTTTCTGTAACTCTGAATTTCAAAATAGTCTTTTTTTTATAAAGCTTTTATTTAAAGAATATAAATTTCCAAAGTACAGCTTATGGATTACAATGGCTTCCCCCGCCCATAACTTCCCTCCCACCCGCAACTCTCCCCTTTCCCACTCCCTCTCCCCTTCCATTCACATCAAGATTCCTTTTCAATTCTCTTCATACACAGAAGATCAGTTTAGTACATATTACGTAAAGATTTCAACAGTTTGCCCTCACATAGAGACACAAAGTGAAAAATACTGTTGGAGTCTCTAGTTATAGTATTAATTAACAATGTACAGCACATTAAGGACAGAGATCCTACATGATATTTTTTTCTAAAAATTGATTATCTATGCAATTTCCAATTTAACACCAAGTTTTTTTTTTTCATTTTCAATTATCTTTATATACAGATGATCAATTCAGTATATACTAAGCAAAGATTTCATCAGTTTGCACCCACACAGAAACACAAAGTGTAAAAATACTGTTTCAGTACTAGTTATAGCATTACTTCACATTGGATAACACATTAAGGACAGATCCCTCATGAGACGTAAGTACACAGTGACTCCTGATGTTGATTTAACAATCTGACACTCTTGTTTATGGCGTCAGGAATCTCCCTAGGCTCTAGTCATGAGTTGCCAAGGCTATGGAAGCCTTTAGGGTTCGCCAACATCGATCTTATTCTGACAGTGTCATAGTCAAAGTGGAAGTTCTCTCCTCCTTCAGAGAAAGGTATCTCCTTCTTTTGATGGCCCCATTCTTTCCACTGGGATCTCACTCGCAGAGATCTTTCATTTAGGTCTTCTTTTCTTTTTTTCCAGAGTGTCTTGGCTTTCCATGCCTAAAATATTCTCATGGGCTCTTGAGCCAGATCTGAATGCCTTAAGGGCTGATTCTGAGGCCAGAGTGCTATTTAGGACATCTGCCATTCTATGAGTCTGCTGTGTATCCTGCTTCCCATGTTGGATCATTCTCTCCCTTTTTGATTCTATCAGTTAGTATTAGCAGACACTAGTCTTGTTTGTGTGATCCCTTTGACTCTTAGACCTATCAATGTGATCAATTGTGAACTGAAATTGATCACTTGGACTAGTGAGATGGCCTTGGTACATGCAAACTGTTGAAGTGAAATGGACACTATGAGAAACAGTGACTTGATCAGCTCTTGTGCTGACTGTTGTTGTACAATGTAATACTTTATCCATTTTAGTATTTTTTTATCCTATTACTAGTGGTTGAACTCTGTAATTAACACACAATTATTCTTAGGTGTTTAAATTTTAACTGAAAAGTGATCCCTGTGAAATATAAGAGTGGGAATAAGAGAGGGAGGGGATGTACAATTTGGGACTTGCTCAATCGGACTTGCCCCAAATGATGGAGTTAGAATCGTTCCAGGGCATTCCAATACAATCTCAAAATAGTCTTTTCAAAAAAAAGTCTTTTAAAAAGATAATAAATAAGTACTTTGAGTATGGCTATTTTTGGCCAATGTGTAATCCTGTATATATACTCTGTATAGTAATTTAAATACCTTAGAACAATAAATAAATAATACTACATTTCCAGAGAGAATAAAATAAACATGGTATATGCGTAGGCATAACACAAAGCCATTATCATGTGACTTATCTAATTCAGTAGACATGGCTCTTTAGGGAGGCTTAGACCATGAGGACCATTTTGCTCCTCATATTTGCAAATGGATACCAAGTTCTAACTCTAGAAGAACAGAAAGATAAAAAAAAATTGTTTGGAACATACTTTCCTAAAGTAAATATTGTTTCCATTCATTTTTTCCCGTAAAACTTGATAATAACCATCAGTAGGAATAAATTTTCTGATGGAAATACAGAGTATGTTAAATTGTGAGTAGAAGGAGGAGCTACATACTTTAACTACCAGATACAAGCAGCAACACTGCCAAGTAACAATATCACCAAGAATATCACCTCATTCCTGCTCTCTTATAGGTGGATAAATGGAGATGGATTTAAGAATGAAGTTGATAAGCTCTCAAGTTCCTTTTAAACTTAACATTTTGTTAATGTAGCACAGACTATATAAGACAGTAAGCGTTATTTTTTACTTCATTGAAGTAAATGATCCGTTAGTATATCCCTGACCATCAAAATTGAACTATTTGAGTTCTAGGTATGACAATTACTGTTATCTGCAAACAATGCTCTGTGAATAGAATATTATGTAGACCCACCGGTGAACAACCTGTTCCCCATACAAAATAGACCTAGTTGAGAATGTCATTCATCAGTCAGACATTGGGGAAAAAAACAAAACAAAAAAAAAAACAAAACAAAACAAAAAAAACTTGAAACAAGACCTAGGCAAAGATACAGAAGTCAAAAGCTGGCCTTCAGCACACTTCCTCCACCACAGACTTTCGTTATTTCCCCATACATGGTACAAATGTCTCTTAATATCATGCAACTCTCTTTTATATACTCAGTGTTTTATACATATCGCTAAGCCTTCCTCTCATGGTTTGATACATTTCACTAATCTGTCCAGTTGAAGAAGAAGAATGATAATTCTCTCTGGCAAAAGAAGAAGGAGAGTCTGACTGGTCAAGGGAATACAGCGACAAATTGTACACCCAGGTTTCCAGTTCAAGTCTCTGACTCCAAGATTGAGACCTTTTACATGACAGTATGTTTTCTCTCACAAGCTTATGGCAGGTACACAGTATTTACTTTGTTGAGCATTTACCATAGAATTACTATTTCAGAAGGAAAATAATATAAATGACAGAGACGATAACCTACAGAAAATTTTGCAAAGGAAAGAGAGTAAATCAGCTAAATTTTCGGCTCAAAGTACAGGTCAACATGTCCATCTAGACCCTCCCTACCACTCCCCCAACTGTATATCCAGTGCTTGGAACCTGTTAGGGTATTTATATGTAACCTTGGAAAAAGTGACTTAAATCTTTTGCCTTAATTTCCTACTCTGAAAATTTGACTAACAATAATCTACATCATGGGAGTTGTTGCATGGATGAAATCAATTAGTTCAATATAGTCACTACAACAATATATGACACATATCAGTATTCAATAAAAGCTAGCTGTTGTTGTCTTTGTCGCTATGTGTTTGCTAAATGAATTAGAGAATGATGTTTACATGCTGTGTTTGTAGATGAAGTGGCTTTGTTTAACAATAGTAGACAGGCTCTGGCTCACTAGGCTAATCCTCCGCCTGTGGCATTGGCATCCCAGGTTCTAGTCCCAGTCGGGGCACCAGATCCTGTCCCAGTTGCTCCTCTTCCAGTCCAGCTCTCTGCTGTGGCCCAGGAAAATAGTGGAGGATGGCCCAATTGCTTGGGCCCTGTACCCACATGGAAGACCAGGAGGAAGCACCTGGCTCCTGGCTTCAGATCGGCGCAGCACGCCAGCCATAGCAGCCATTTGGGTGGTGAACCAACAGAAGGAAGACCTTTCTCTCTGTCTCTCTCACTCTCTAACTCTGCCTGTCCAAAAAAAAAAAAAAAATTAGTAGACAGATAGGTAAACACACACACATACACACACACACACACACACACACACACAGTTCCAGAGTCCAGGATGGAGCCTTGACCTTCAGAAATGAACCATTCATCAGTAATTTTGTTGTCAGTAATTAATAATATATGAACTTGCTGTGGCCACTACACTTTGTCACTGTTCTTTTCCAACATTATCTTAATACAAACACAGTTAATGTCATCTACTAGGCCCACCATCTCTGCCACTCAAATTATTGATTCATTTTAAAAATTCATCTTTTTTCTAGTAATTACTGGGCATTTATCTATTAGGTGTCACACACACTTGGGAAATGGAGAGATAAAAGACCAAATTCTTGCCCTCATTCTACTTTTAGACCCTGGTAACAACTCTAATGCATCATGACATGTAGTAGACAAGAGAGGCTAACTGAAACCATGGTGGTGGGAGAGGGTGGAGGAATGTGGGGATTTGAAGTTACACATCTCTCAGTTTTCAAGATAAGCAACGATAATAGCAATGTTTAAAATGACTATTTCATATCATGGTAGTCCTAGGCTTATAGCATTATTATGAATATTGTACAGAGTCCCTATATATCTCATGCCCAGTTTTTCTTTCATCAGGATGGTTCATTTGTCACAAATGATAAAGCATTGTCAAAACATTAGCTTTTGACTAAAGTCCAGACCTTATTCAGATTTTCTTAACTTCTGTTTAGTTTTCTTTTTCTCTTGTAAGATTTTCAAGTCTTACTTTGGGTACCAGGCTACCTTGCTTAAGTTCCACAAAACTGTGACTGAATGTTAGAGGGGCTGTTAGAGTATCTTTGTTTTAATTGCCTTGATCATTAGTACTTCTGAGAAGTACTAATTAAGTATTTTATACAATATCTGTCTTTATGAGTTCACCAGATATTTTTCCTCACAATGAGATTAGGTTCCATCTTTTGGAGAGGAATAACACAGAAGAAATTGTCAGTCTCATTATATCATGTCAAGAGCATACACTGTCAGAATGTCTTATCATTGTTTATGCTAAACTTGATCACCTATTGCTAGTATTTGCTTTCTCCATTGTAATATTATTCTCTGCCATTATTCCATACTATATAGACATACTGCATGACTTAAATGTCATATTAGACACATTCCCTTTCATTTCAAATGTTTCTTAAATTTTATAGAGGGAGGATCATTTCTGAGTCCAGGCTTATAGAAAAATTCCTTCTATAAACAGGGAGATGAATCAGGGGCTTTTCTTTTAACCAAAGGACTTAATAAAAGTGGGTACACAGCGTGCAAGAAGTGGCATGGCTATTGGAGGATCTTCTTATTACAACTCTCTTCACACACAGACCTCTGTTTTATGGCATGAAATCACATTAACAATTATTAATTTTTTACTTTTCAAGCTGCTGAATATATATTATCTAATTTAGCCTACATAATAACCATGTGAAATAGGCATTTCTGGTCCTATATTATAGCAGAGTAGTAAAGTCTTGAGATCATACCAGATGTTAAGCGGTAGAATTAAAATTTAAATTCAGGTTTTTGGACTTTCAACCCCATGTTCATAGCAACAAAAAGCCATTTTAAGCAAAGATTCAATATTAATAATAGATTCTATCTTCTCACCATGATAGAGGTCACAGAGAATGCTCATTTGTAGAAAATATTTTAAGCTGTCTCCTTACCTTTCAATAAATGAGCAATTAATGGAGGCCCATACTGAAAATGAAGACCAGAGCAAAATTAATGATGGACTACTCGAATTACAAAATATAGTTGAGATTTATTGTCAGAAAATTGTAACTATAATACAGTTGGCTAGTAAAAGTAAGCCAATATATGACTGTAATTGTCTGGCTTCCATTAGACTAGGTGGTAATCTTAAACAGCCCAATGTAATTTGTTTCATAAGATGTAGACACAGAATGGCAGGCAGCATCAATTCTAGGTCTCTGTCCTCATCTATCCAGTTTTTTGATAGATTCCTCATCTATTACTTCGGGGAGCTCATTCATTATTTAAAATTCTATGCTAAAATAATGAATTAAATACACATTTATGCAGGAACTACTATGTGTCAAGCACTATTCTAAAGATCTTCAAAATTATGATCTGACTTAAATTAACAAATATATCTACCATGTAGTCATAATGAATCCCACTTGGCAGACATTTCTGTGGTGCTAGAACTAGTACTCAAATCAAGACTCCTTCCTTCCCAGTGCCTTATGGGAGTCTCCATGAGGGATGGACAATATATTAGGCCACAATCACCTCATTTCATCTAAGGTCCATGACATAGTTATCTCTATAAACCTCATTAGTCTATAATAAATAAATTTGTTATGAGAATAAGCTGATATTCAGTGCTTTGAAGCAACTGAGAAAAGTTCATATTTAAATGTCTATACTATATTAAGGAATTAAATAAATGAGATTCACTGCATATTAGAGTCTTGAAATAAATAAAAACTCCCTAAACTTCTGCGTGAGTCACCACTACCCCAATATCAGAAACAGAAACAACATATACAGGAACGAAGAGGGGAAAGAGAAATATCACCATTAGCAAGTTAACCCCTCACCTGGCCTGGCCTCTTTAAAAACAGACTGTGGCCAATGTTCCTGCTGTTAGTTCACTGGACTGGCAACGTATTGGCTAACTGCTTCCCTAATCCTATCTTTCTGCTTCCTTGCTTCTTAAGGTAGCTTCTACAAGCTGGGGCTGGAGATATTAAAACTACTGGGAGATCTGGTGCTATGAAATACTGTGGTATCTTAGATTTTAACTCAAGGAGGTGATTAACTACAAAACTCCCTACCAGTCTGAGCAGTTTTCAAGTGCAGGTAACCTGTACTAAGAGGCTGCAGTTCAAATACCTGTACACCACTGAATAAAATGGAGATAGGGTTGCCAAAAATGGGAACCATTATGTGGAGACAGCAAGCAAAAAGCTAAAGAATGCCAGCTTCACAAATGGAAATAATAGAACTTGAATTCTAGGTTCTACATAATTTGGAAATGTCTAATAAGTTATTAGAGCCTCAATTTCTTTATTTATAATGGAGGTTACATCTTATACCATGTAGCTCAAACTTTAAGTCATTAAACCATTCAAAAACATTTTTTTTGACAGGCAGAGTGGACATTGAGAGAGAGAGACAGAGAGAAAGGTCTTCCTTTTGCCATTGGTTCACCCCCCAATGGCCACCGTGGCCGGCGCCCTGTTGCCGGCGCACCGCACTGATCTGAAGCCAGGAGCCAAGTGCTTCTCCTGGTCTCCCATGGGGTACAGGGCCCAAGCACTTGGGCCATCCTCCACTGCACTCCTGAGCCACAGCAGAGAGCTGGACAGGAAGAGGAGTGACCAGGACAGAATCCGGCGCCCCGACCGGGACTAGAACCCAGTGTGCCGACACCTCAGGTGGAGGATTAGCCTATTGAGCCACAGCGCCAGCCCAAAAATATTTATTTTTTATAAATTGTATGAAGCAAGCTGCCTAATAGCACCTGGGATAGAATATTTGAGATACATAGTAGGCAAATTCCCCATCCTCATGGATTTTGGGGAGTGGTAGACAATGAACAGAATGAGCAAAAAACATATGAAGATATGTTGTGATAATGACAGCTGTTCTTTGAAACATAATACAGAGATAATGTCTTGAAAGTGGAGGTGGTATACACTGGGTGTGGTCTGGGATAAATGAGAAGGTACTCAGGAGATGACATGAAAGAGGTTAATAAAGATAAGGCTGTGTGTTTCCTTTATTAATAATGTTTGATTGATTTATAAGAAAGGCAGAGCTACAGAAAAAGAGAGGGAGAGACAGAAGGAGAGAAACCTCCCATCCACTAGTTCACTCTCCAAATGCCCCCCAACATCCAGGGCTAACCCAAGCTGAAGCCAAGAGAAAGTAATTCCATCCAAGTCTTCCACAGGGGTGGTAAGACTCGAACTGCTTGAGTCAATATCCACTGCCCCCACTCCAGGTGCATTAGCAGGAGCTGGTTTTGAAGTGCAAAGTATCCAGGATTTAAACCTGGCAGTCTGATATGGATTGTGTGTGCACCCACCTGTGGCTTAATCTGCTGAACCACAATGCTTGCCCTACCTGTATGCTTCTTAAAGTAATATGCCACAGAATATTTTTTACCAAGCATATCATATGAGACCTGGTTTGTAGCAGTTCTTCAATTTGTATTTTATAAATATGTGCCTGCCCACCAACATATACTCGTTTTGTGATTCTTCTTATACCTGTGACAGCTGCTTTGTAAAAAAAATCAATGTATACTGTACAAGCTAAACATGATTTCAAATATTTTGAAATTCTACTGCATATTCATTATTCACTAACTACTTAAATATGAGTGTGATCCACACGAAATAGGAGCTATGCAAAATTTAAAGTAAAACAAAAAGTATAAGACAGAGTCACTGTGGGCAGAGAAATAGAATTTCACTATAAGACCATGTAATATAAGGTCCCCCAATGTGGTAAGAAATGTCTACATTAAGTCAAGAAGAGTTCACTATGGCAGGGATAAAGGAGGGTTGAAGGAGGAGGTGGATTTTGAACTGGGTCTTGAAAGATTTAAAAATGAAAACATTAGAGCATATGTCTTGCAGGAACTATGCTTAAAGTGAAGTTCCCAGAAACTGTAAGAGGTTTGTGTGTGCCACAATCATTGTGTGGATAGAAGCAGATTATCACATTGGAGTTATAGAGTTGGAAAATGGTCCATATACCATCAGGGAAAATCTTGACCTCTTTCTGTCTATTTTCTCTTTCAGTATACAACCACACTGATTGTTTTGCTCTCATCCTCTTATTTTCCAGACTCATTCTACCCATCACAAAGTTAAAGCAATAGAGCATTATCATTAAATTGGGAATAACAGCCATGGCAGTCATTGGAAACTCCTAGTCTCAAAGTGATACTAATTAGTTTTTAACTCTAGTGTCATATATGTGTAAATATATATATATATATATAAAATGTAGAGAGAGAAATAGAAATATATATAGAATAGAAATATATAGAGAATAGAAATATAGAGAATAGAAATATAGAGAAAGAATATATATAGAATACAATAGAATATATATAGAAAAATATATATAGCAAAGGACTTTTTCTTTTCAGTTCCTTAAAGCTATTTTACTATAGGATGGGCTCCTTACTACATTTAGAGATGATGACCTTAATTTTGGAGTTTTCCATCAGATAAAAAGTGTTCTTTTATCCCAATGATACTGATACATTATATAAATAAAGACTGAATAGTAGCTCTGCAATACTGAAAATACAGGGGAGGGTATATTGAATGGACTCTCAACTGTAGCATTGCTCCATTAAGATATCTGCGACATGTCCTTAATTTCAGACACATAGGATATGCATATCAGAAATAATTATGATAATCCAACAGCTAAAGAAGCATCTACTTAATTTAAATACATTTTCTCCAAATAATAGAATTCTATCCTTCAGTTGAAGTCAACCTTAGTAGATACAAAATACCAACAGGGATGTTCACTATTCTGAGGTTTTAGTTCAATGATCCCTAGATAAAAAAGAACAGGAAACTCAGGTATTCTATTACAAAATACAATGGCTAAAAATACTGGGAAAACAATGTTTTACACTTTGTTCAAATCTTTAAAAACATATTTTCAACTGATGTTTATGTAATTAGAAAGAATGAATCCAACAGCTTGGCCAATAAGCTTGAAATTTATAGACCAAGCCCTGTAACCTTGTATTTGGCATTAACATCCTGCTTATAAATTGTCTTCTACACCTTGATCCAGTCTTGCATCACAGTAGACACCTTAAATAACAAGAACTAACTGTTTTCAGATAAATATCTCAAATGAAAGTAATCAAATGAGTTCTATATCACTAATAGTCAAGTTTTCCACCAAGAAAGATTAATTTCTCTCTTCTTGATGTCTTTCTTGAGCCAGAAATCTGTAAGCTTCTTGCAGGAGAAACTGAAAACTAAGTGCAGCAAGAACGAAGTTTGAAAAGTCTTAACTCATTAGGCCTTGTTTTCTCTTCTAGATCATTTGGTAGAGAATGTGAAGTAGCATGAATATTTGGTGCTCTGAAGAAAGAAGCTCAACATGTTTCCCTAGCTTCCAGGGAGAAATTTCAGTTCTCTTCAAGCAATAATGCTTGACTAGAGTTGTACTGGTAGCTAAAAATGACTTGTGAGCTCAGAAGATGTAATATGCACCAACTTACAGGTGCAAGTTGCTATGGAAGTCAACAAGAGACCATGTGAAAAGTAAAAGGCCAGCTGGTGATGACTTCAATGAGGATGAAAGTAATGCATCAGAGTTTAATACAGACATTAAAAAAAAAAAGTCAATAAGATTATGGGAGCTGGTGTTATGGGTTAAGCCACATCTATGACGCAAGCATACAGTTTGGGCGCCCGTTAGAGACCTGGCTGCTCCAAGAGTTTTATTTTGAAAGCAATTTATAGAAGTTTATCCATGTGGAGAGAAACATGAAATGTTTTGATTCTGAAGAAAGCCAGTAGTTAGATAAGTATTTTTATATCTACTGAAATTTTTATGCCAGCAATTACTTATTTAATACATTTCCACTTTGCTTTTATAAATAAGAGCCTTAAAAATGCTCATAGATTTTAAAGTTGTATAAGATTTTTTTACTTTGTTTTTTAAATTGTTGCTGTTAATTTAGCTAACGATTTTAAATGAGTATCATCAGATAAAATGTTTATTAATGTGCTTTTTGGAATTGTAAAAAATAGAATCTAAGGACTTCCAAAATGATAACTTGGAAAATATATTATAATGGGTTTTATAAAGCCATGGCTAATCATCTCCATAAAGAGTATAAATAACATGAGAAAAATATGCCTTTACAAAAAAAATACTAAGTAAAAAAATACAAATGATAGTAATTCCAAAATTTGCTATACAGCTACTTTTAAAGGCTGTTTATAGGAAAAATAAAAACTAAAAATACTAAAATATTAAGTTATTTATCCATTATTACTGATTTTTAAGATTTATTTTTGTTGTTGTTGTTGTTGTTGTTGTTGTTTTGACAGGCAGAGTGGACAGTGAGAGAGAGACAGAGAGAAAGGTCTTCCTTTGCCATTGGTTCACTCTCCAATGGCCGCTGTGGCCAGCGCACTGTGCTCATCCGATGGCAGGAGCCAGGTGACAGGTGCTTTTCCTGATTTATTTTGATTTTTGAAATGCTTTATGGTATCCATAAATTACATTTGTATTAGAAAATCATAAATATGTTTTAAAATACATAATTTGTACCTTCCTTATTTGCATTTCCCATATTTAGATTAAGTTGTTTTCAGATATCAGGTTACTAGAAAAACAATTCAAAGGTTCAAATGGATTTTCCAAGAAGTTACACTTGAAAGAACAAGTAGTTCCAAAAACTAACTAAATTAATATTGACAGTATTTTAAGCATACACTGTGCACTGCATATCCTAAGTGTTTACATACAAACATATATATCAAATATTTATTTTATTTATTTGACTGGCAGAATGACAGAGGGAAAGAGAGAAAGATAAAGAGAGAGAAGGAGTGAGGGAAGAGATCTTCCATCCATTTGGATCATTACCCAGATGGCCACAACAGCCAGGGCCACGTCATGATGAAGCCATGAGCCAAGAACTCCATCTGGGTTTCTTATATGGGGTGTAGTGACATAAGAGCTTGGGTCGCCCTCTACTACTTTCCTAGGCAAATTAGCAGGGAGCTGGATTGGAAGTAGGGCAGGTAGTTCCTAACCCAGTACTCATGAGATCTGGCATCACAGGCAGCAGTAATTTAACCCACTTTGCCACAATGCCAGCCATGCATACAGACATACAAATGTATATCATCTATGTATACATATATAATTTATATTTACATATATATTATATATAATACAACTTAATTTACACAGTAATTATTAGATATAGGTCTACTATTATCTATAAAACAGATAATAATAGTACTACTATATAGTGTTCACATGAGAATTAAATGAATTAATATATGTACAGTACTCAGAAAGAGCTTGGCCAACTGGTAAATGCTATGTGGTTGCTTATACAGCAGCAGCAGCAACAACAAAAATATGGACTTCATCGATCATCTAAGAACAATGAAGTTGAGATTTGCAGTTAAGTAAATTAATCAAATTTTAGTATATTTATGCAGAGTCCATGCCCTTAAACCCTGTTATAAAAACAATAAATGAAAACAAACTAAAAATATTTAATTTATATTAAGCATATTGTTGTAAGAAGCAGTGCCCTTAAAATAAAAATTATCTGAATATTAAGCATTTTTTCCAATGATCCACCAGAATCCATGCTACATACAGTCACTACCATTCCTCAACTCTGCAACCTTACACAAATTGCCAAAATTTTCCAGTAAGTTTTTCTTTTCTAAAAATGAGGAGATTGGAAAAACAATACAAAATACCAGCAGCTAATATGTTTGAACCTTTACTGTTTGCCAGGTATTGTACTAAACTGATTTTTACATGAGCTAAAAACACTGATAATCATTTCTTTTCTGAAGTGTGGTAATTGAGGCTTAGACAACCTGACTCCGGTTGTCTAACAAGTAACGATGAACCTGGGAGTTGAAACCAGGTCCATCTGAATCCAATGTCTGAACACTTTTTTTTTTTATATAAAGCTTTTATTTAAAGAATATAAATTTCCAAAGTACAGCTTATGGATTACAATGGCTCCCCCCCACACAACTTCCCTCCCTCCCGCTACACTCCCCTTTCCCGCTCCCTCTCCCCTTGCATTCACATCAAGATTCATTTTCAAATCTCTTTATACACAGATCAATTTAGTACATATTACGTAAAGATTTCAACGGTTTGCCCTCACATAGAGACACAAAATGATAATACTGTTGGAGTACTAGTTATAGTATTAATTCACAATGTACAGCACATTAAGGATAGAGATCCTACATGATTTTTTTTAAGAATTGATTAATTATCTATGCAATTTCCAGTTTAACACCAAGATTTTTTAATCATTTGCAATTATCTTTATATACAGAAGATCGATTCAATATATACTATGTAAAGATTTCATCAGTTTGCACCCACTCAGAAACACAAAGTGTAAAAATACTGTTTCAGTACTAGTAATAGCATTATTTCACATTGGATAACTTTTATCCTAGTACTAGTGGTTGAACTCTGTAATTAACACAAGATTATTCTTAGGTGTTTAAATTTTAACTGAAAAGTGATCCCTGTGAAATATAAGAGTGGGAATAAGAGAGGGAGGAGATGTAAAATTTGAGACATGCTCAATCGGAACTGCCCCAAATGATGGAGTTAGAATTGTGCCAGGGGATTCCAATACAATCCCATCAAGGTGGCATGTACCAAGGCCATCTCATTAGTCCAAGTGATCAATTTCAGCTCACAATTGATCACACTGATAGGTCTAAGAGTCAAAGGGATCACACAAACAAGACTAGTGAACACTTTTTTGACTACTATTCAGTGCCACTGCTAAAAGAACTCTCAAATCACTTGCAGGTATGATACTTCATCAATATTTGTAAATTACTGATAGGACATGAAATTATGTGGGAAATTTCTGCATCATTATTTGTGATCTAATAACAGACTGAAGGTAAAAGCAAAGAAACATAATAAGTTTTGAGGCTAGGGAAAGTATTTCTTGCCTAAAAAATCTGGATTACTATTCTCTAAAGTCACAAAATAATGCTGTTTCCTTCAAGGAAGGTATATTCTGAATAAGTGAAACCAATTTAGCACAATCATTAATTCTACTCATTATTCAAAAGAACAAAACAAAACTGAGCTTAAGATTAGAAGACTTAGGAAGAGAAAGTGTGTTGAGAATTTTAAGAAAGAGATGGAAACCAAAAAATGTTTTAGATTATGAGTAACTGCCTAAATCATGTCTGCCAAATGACATCTCATGGTTTTTATTGTATTGATGATATAATTAGTGAAGTCTTTGATTAGCACCTAATTTTCACATTACTTTGCTCAGTATTTTGTCAGAAAAGTCAAAAAACAGCCGGCGCCATGGCTCAACAGGCTAATCCTCCACCTTGCGGCGCCGGCACACCAGGTTCTATTCCCAGTTGGGGTGCCGGATTCTGTCCCGGTTGCCCCTCTTCCAGGCCAGCTCTCTGCTGTGGCCCTGGAGTGCAATGGAGGATGGCCCAAGTGCTTCGGCCCTGCACCCCATGGGAGACCAGGTAAAGCACCTGGCACCTGGCTCCTGCCATAGGATGAGCGCAGTGCGCCGGCCGCAGCGCGCCGGCTGCAGTGGCCATTGGAGGGTGAACCAACGGCAAAGGAAGACCTTTCTCTCTGTCTCTCTCTCTCTCACTGTCCACTCTGCCTGTCAAAAAAAAAAAAAAAAAAGAAAGAAAGAAAAGTCAAAAACCTCATCTAACAATATAGATCTTGGCACGTAGTGAGTATTTACATAATATTCAGCTAACTAATAAATCAAGTAGTTTTAGATCTACAAAGTGCATTAACTTATCATTCAACTGACCATAATACCAAAGCATTAGTACAGAGAGTACAGGTGCAGCCATCTGTCATCTTGTGAATGAGAATTTGTATTCAAAAAGATCACCCCAAAATAGGAAATAAAATATGTTCTCAAAGTAATTTCAAGATTAATAGTCTCTTTCCTGGCCTCAAAAACCAATGTTTTTGACTTTATAAAAAATGAGTATGGTAGTCAAGTTCAATCCTTTCAGTGTATTTCTTGTCTTTCTCTTGAATGGTTAACATTTTTTTTGTTGTCTGTGATAAGACATTGCATAGATTTTACAAAATTCCACTCATGTGCACTTTAGCACTTCATGTATAAAATCTTGTGTTTATAGAAGCTATTCTTCCTTCCTAGTAATGCTACAAATGTTATAGTCTCTTCAACCTCTTGAAACCTGAGTGAATCATAATTTGTGATCTAATAACAGACTGAAGGTAAAAGCAAAGAAACATAATAAGTTTTGAGGCTAGGGAAAGTATTTCTTGCCTAAAAAATCTAGATTACTATTCTCAAAAGTCACAAAATAATGCTGTCTCCTTCAAAGAAGGTATATTCTGAATAAGTGAAACCAATTTAGCACAATCATTAATTCTACTCATTATTCAAAAGAACAAAACAAAACTGAGCTTAAGACTTAGAGAAGACTTAGGAAGAAAAAGTGTGTTGAGAATTTTAAGAAAGAGATGGAAACCAAAAAATGTTTTAGATTATGAGTAACTACCTAAATGATGTTAAATTTGTGCTAGAAAAATGTAGTACAGTTGAAATGGGTTAAAAGTATTTAAATTTTCCTAGAGTTTCACATAGATAATTCATATAATTATTACAGGTCAAAAGACACACAAAATGAAATTTATCTCAATTTTGATAAGCCAGAATGTATATTATTAATAGTATTAGTATTAGTAGTATAAGTAGTAGTAGTAGTAGCAGTAGCAGCAGCAGCAGTAGTAGTAGCATTAGTAGTAGTAGTTGTCAAGAGACAGAAAGAAATGAGAGTGAACTCCCACCCACTGGTTCACTCCCCATCCCCACAATGGCTACTCTTGATCCTGGTGCTAAAATCCAGGAACCGGGAGCCAGAAACTCATTTAATGTCTACCAAGTGGAAAGCAGGAAACCAGTCATTTGAGCTATCACCTGCTGCCTCCCAGTATCTGTATTAGGAAGAAGCTGGAATCAAGACACAAATATCAAGCCCAGGAACTCCAATGTAGGACACAGGCAACTTAACTGGCATGCTAAAAAGTCTATCCCCCAGAGTGTGTTTATTACTTATATTTATGAATGTTATAGTTTGTTACTTAAAGTTGACTTCAATATGCCAGTGAGAATTTAAATTTTATTATTTTTCAATAGAATGATTAAAGGCATCTAACAAAGGCTTTCTGAAATGGAACAGTACTTATCTTCATATTGCATCAGGGACATACAGCAAATATAAACAAAATGGAATCACTGGGCAATCTAGGATGTTTTACTTGGTTCCCTTCAATCCTAGAGTATAAGTCACTAGGATGTGTGGAATAGGATGTATGGAATAATTTTTAGTAAATAAAATGCAACACATTGATGTTTTAACTTCAACCAAAAATAAAAATCCCTATTCTATTTTTTGTTGTTGTATAATATCTTATTTCATTTATATTATTTAGTGAAGACTGGTAAGTAGAGATTCTTTTAAGAAAACTTTAAACTTCCCTAAGCTTCCAAATTATATTAACAAAACCATCCCTCCTTTTGTCTAGTTATACTATTCACTCATGCCATGTTGTGTAGGTATCTCTCTGAACTGCTGCTTACATGTAATCATATTTCTCCTATGAGGGTAAATTCATTTAATGTGAAGTCATGGCTCATTATAATCCTGAGAAAAGTCAAGTCCTGGCAAGTGCTTCTACTCAATTCTTTCACAGCGTCTACCACAGAATCAAATGCATAGTATTCATACATATCCAATGAGTATTTATAAATTAAGTCATTTATTATAGTATCACATGGATCTTTGGTTCTATTTATGTGCTTTTATTTACTATACATCTGCACTGAAATATGTTACTTTCTCATCAAAAAGCATAATACATTTTCTGTGATTTTTTCCCAATTCATTTAAATTATCCCACCAGTTTTTAATTATTTTCAGTACTTCAATAATTTGGTAAATGACAGTATCACTAAGCTCCAAAATACTTTTTTTGCTTTTTATTAGATATAAGAGGATTTACTCTTTTCAATTGTATAGAAATAGTTATATAATTAATATTTTCAGCTTAATTTTCAGCATATGCTTTTAAATAAAACCTAGAGTTCTAATATGAAAAAATGGAAATTAATGGTTTCTTAAAAATTTTAGGTCCTCTCAATGAAAAATTAGAACTAATTATGCAATAATTTAGGGATTGAAAACAATTAAATTACTTTTGATTATGATAATATAGTTTTAGCTTTTTCAATGTCTAGATATATTTCCTATCCTTTCACAAATTACTTCAATAAAAGCACATTAATTATCATGTTCATTTGTGATTTAAATTTTAATTTCATATTCCATGAAATTGTAGTTAAACTAACATGATGCTTACCTAATTTTTATATTTTTCCCAGAGTCTTTAAAGGATAAAAAGTTACATTATGTTATAATAATACATTTCTTTACAAAAAGCAAATGGCTCTCTACTTCCAACAGGGAGAGTCAAAGCTTAGAATCTTAACTGAAATTTGGTGAAAATAAGATATATAACAGCTGAAATACTTACATAACCAAAAGATATGAAGAAGGTTTTGTGAAGAAACAGATAGAAATAGCTCTTTTTTAGTCCTGGAAGAAACTAATGCAAACCTATCCTTTTTACTCTTTATATTTTATCTACTTTTTACTGCAGTTTGAATGGTCTGATTTTCAGATTATCTTAATAATATACTAATCATAACAATAAAATTTGTATCTGATATTACTTCACAGATTACAGAGAATTTTCAGTATTTCCAAAAGCACAGTAAACACTTGAGTTGTTATTGTTGTCATTGTTACTATTTGAGCTACAACAATCTGCAAGAGGAGCATCAATTTGGTAACTATTCAATATATGAATGTAACTATTCAACAGAATTATCTTTTACATTTCCTATGCTCCACATTATTTCCTTTTGGCTTTATATTCAAGAAAAGGGAATGCCTCTATATGCTACAATTTAGATTATATTAACAAACCTTCCAGTCATAAAATTCCTTGAGTATGTCAGACTTGAAATTTATGAAAAAGTTTTATATCTGTTGCTTAAAGCTTATTTTATCACAAAAGTTGCTCATGCCTCTCAAAAAATTGAAAATATAATTCAGTAATACTTTAAATATAAGATCAACTTTTTTCATCCTCTATAGTTCTATATCCACATCATTATATGTATATACACACAGCAAAGACAACCATATTAACAGTCCGATTGTAGGATTTTCCAGAGTTGGCTCATGTCACTACAACACAAGGCCTTTCAAAAGATATTAACATTTGGAAGGTGGGGTATGGGGTCCAGACGTAACTGTGTCAAAGCATTAACCATCCCATGTTTTATTGCATAATTGCAAGCCTCACTTCCAAAACCAAAATTGGTAAAAAGATAAACCTTACTACATGCATTGTTCACTTTCATGATGAACTCCCCACTTCATTTGGTAGTCAACTTTAAGTAGGTAGATCCAAACTGAAATGTCATTTATAGATTGCTTTTTGTTCATGGCTAAGATAAAGCAAGAAAAGTTCTTGGTAGATAAATTTAGAAGGTACTCATTGAACACTTGGTATGAGCCAAGCTTGATGCTAAGTGCTTCATATTTAGTTTGCACAAAATCTTATTGAGCAGCTATTATTATCTCAATATGATATTGAGAAAAATAAAGGTACTTGACCAACATCCCTCAAATAACAAGAATATTAATGAAGATCTGCTTGGGTACTTGCTACTTTTTAGAAGGGAGTGATTCCAAAAGGCCAAGGCACTTTAATTCCAGAGATGTCTGTGCAACACACTTTATGATTTTAAGGTCATGACTCCAGTGTAGCTTATCCATTTCATAGAACTACTTTTATTTCCAAAAATGCTCTCTCATATCTTATCTTACTTTGTTTTATCAGTAGTACTTTACCTGAACTTCACATTCTCAAAAGACATTCAAGAAAAAAAAAGTTCCTAAACATTTTGTTAAGTTGCTAAGTCTTTCTGAAATATTTATAAGTTTTCCAAAATTAGATTACATATGTCTTACCCATTATGAATTCCAAAGAATTGTCTTTCATACATAAGGCTACATCATTTAACAGTATGTCTCCCTGCTCTTAAAAATGCATACCATATTGTTTCCTCCTATTGGCATCCAAAGGTAGTATGTAGAGTCTACAGTGGAGATGGGACTAGAAAAAACAAGGCACAGACTGTGCTTATCATCAGACCCCAAAAAATGTTCAGTGAGGTCAGCTTGTTGCCTTATGCCTCCTCCTTAATTTCTTTCCTTTTAACTGTAATTATTCTACTGCGTGCAGACAGGAAAGATGTGACTTTTATAGTTAGATTAAAAAAACATAAAAAATTATCAAAAAAGATTTTCTCAGTGGAAAACAAACTGTTTTTATTTCTTAGGGAAGGAAGAAGAACCATGCTTGAAGCCAGTTACTCTAATGCAAAGGGAGGAAGTTTAGATTTGTTTCAAAATAGTTGGTCTTGGGTCCAAATCCTTGTTCTTCCAATAACTAGCTGCAGTATTGTAAACAAATCACTTTCTCTTTCCATATCAATTCTCTAAAGTGTAAAATGCTTATTTTATTTGACTGTGGTATGGAATAGAAAAACTAACAAATATTTAAAATATATAGTATAGTGCATGTGATGTTTTAACTCATAATGTAATAGAACACATATAAAATTTAATTGTCAGTATTTGGATTTATCAAAAAAAAAAAAAAAAAAAGAATGTTCCAGCTCCCTCCTTCTTCAAATTAAGGTTTAAGTTCATTTTCCACAATCCTACCACCAAAGAGTTATTTCTTATGGGCTTCTGGAAAAGGAGAGACAGAGAACTGATTCACTATCACCTAATAGAAGTAACAGTTCTGTTGAACTAAAAAATGCAGATTCTTTTTTTTTTAATATAAAGCTTTTATTTAAAGAATATAAATTTCCAAAGAACAGCTTATGGATTACAATGGCTCCCCCCCCACAACTTCTCTCCCTCCCCCTACCCTCCCCTTTCCCGCTCCCTCTCCCCTTCTGTTCACATCAAGATTCATTTTCAATTCTCTTTATACACAGAAGATCAATTTAGTACATATTACGTAAAGATTTCAACGGTTTGCCCTCGCATAGAGACACAAAATGATAATACTGTTGGAGTACTAGTTATAGTATTAATTCACAATGTACAGCACATTAAGGATAGAGATCCTACATGATTTTTTTAAAAAAAATTGATTGTCTATGCAATTTCCAGTTTAACACCAAGATTTTTTAATCATTTGCAATTATCTTTATATAAAGAAGATCGATTCAATATATACTATGTAAAGATTTCATCAGTTTGCACCCACTCAGAAACACAAAGTGTAAAAATACTGTTTCAGTACTACTATTAGCATTATTTCACATTGGATAACACATTAAGGACAAGTGTCAAATTGTTAAAAATGCAGATTCTTAATGGAGCCATCAGTTTTTACTCCGGTATGCCACCTATTGGCTCTCTTCGCAATGCTCTTGGCCATACACAGTAAGCCTAGACCTATTCTCTCAGATTTTTGCAAATACCTAAATTTATGAAATTTCTAAAGTAGGCAATTAGGATTCCACCATGTCTTGACTTCTCCCTACTAAAATTATGCTCTGAAGAAATTTTATTTTTTGTTTGTTGTAAGTTTAATATATTTTGGTCACTCTCCTTTGAACAAGTCATGTTTAATTGCATTTATTTATTTAACTTTTATTTAATAAATATAAATTTCGAAAGAATAACTTTAGGATAATAGTGGCTTTTCCACCAATAACCTCCCTCCCACCCATAACCATTCCATCTACCACTCCCTCTTCCATTCTTAATCAAGATTCATTTTCAATTATCTTTACATATAGAAGATCAACTTGGTATATACTAAGATTTCAACAGTTTGCACCCACACAGATACACAAAGTATAAAGTACTGTTTCAGTAGTAGTTTTACCGTTAATTTATATGATGTCTAAAATTTAATACAGCCCCCCCCCCCCCCCCCGTGTAGTCTGCAGTTACTTAAGCACAGCAAGTCCTAAAAGATGAGTATTGGAAGGGAAAACAACCATTTTGGCCCCTTTCCATATGACAAATGAGGTAAGAAGTAAACATAACCTCCTCAGAATCATAGAGTAAAATTCTCTAGTTTTGATGTCAGTTATCCTCATTTTAGCAAAACAAATTCTTTTAATTTCAACCTTTCAAACTCCAAGTTATCATTAATGTAAAATTTTCATATATTACATATCCATTCTCAAATTAATGAGAGGTTGAAGTAATTAATCCTAACCATACTTAGTAAATAGCCTAATATTAAAAGTAATTTTTCAAAAGTTCTAGTATGGGGTCAGTGTTGTTGCACAGTGAATTAACTCACTGTCTGCAATACCAGCATCCAAAATGGAATGCTGGTTCATGTCCCAGCTGTTCCATGTCTGACCAGCTCTCTGCAAATGTATCTGGGAAAGTAGCAGAAGATGGGGCAAGTGCTTGAGTCCCTATACCCATGTGGGAGACCTGAATGAAGCCTCTTGCTCCTGGAGTCAGCTTGGCTCAGCCTTAATCGTTGCAGCCATTTGGGGAATTAATCAGCAGATGGAAGATCACTCTGTGTGTGGGGGGTGTGCATGTGTGTCTTTGCCTCCCTCTCTTTTCTCCTTCTTAGTTTGCCTTTCAAATAAATAAATAAACCTAAGAAAAAACTTTAGGTACTAAAAAAGAGATGAATAAAAATGAGGAGAGAGAGAAGGAAGAGAGGGGAGGAAGGAAGACGGAAGAAAGGAGGGAGGAGGAGAGGGACAATTTCTCACATAGTCCCTCTATGGTTTGTGGATCTCTATCTTATTTTCATTATGTGCCTGCTTTGCATTTGTTGAATAGAGTTTACTGAGTGGTGTGGAATATGTTTTTCCTCCTGTGTTTTGCATGTTACAAGCTTTACATTGGAGCATAAATACATTGCAACATGACCTCCTATTTTCTGACTTTTCTCACTCAGAAGCAATCTGTTTCTCATGGTTGAATTCTATAAACCTAGAAGCCAACAAATTCATGACTTGAAACTGAGTCACAAGGCCAGCTATTTAGTAAAGAGTGTAACTGATCTTTCCAAATATTCAAACTCTATAGCCCGGGCAATAATATAATCTCCTTGAGAATTGTAATAAAGGAGAATAAGGGAAAACATACATGGGTGTAATTCTCACTCATAAAATAGGTAAATGCTAAATGCCTGGCAGACAACCACACTCAGAGATGATCTTCATTTTCAAGGTAGATTCTGATTAGTTGGAGCTATAAACTATCCACAGGATGTATCACCCAAAGCATTTCCTAGGTGTTGGGAAAGCTTTGCCATGACATCCTCTGAAATCAGAAGCCCATCTAACTTAGTTATCCTGGGCATGCAATATTTGGGATAAGGAGAGGGAAATCTGGTATTTTCAGCAGCAGTTGAACAGCAATGGTGCCTGGGAATGTTATCTCAGGCATGAATCTCTTATAGGTGAGTCAGAATCCATGTCAGAAACTGTCTAATGAAAAAGAAACCTGAAAATGGGGAAGAAATTTAGTTAGATAAGTCACTAGATTCCATTTTTCCCATGAGAGAGGCTATAATATCTCTCTTAGAGGCTGTTTCTCAGACTCCATGTACAATTCTACCTTGGAGGGCAGAAGACAGGGTATCTTCCCTCTGAACATTCGTCCCACAGTTACCTGTGCTTCTCTCATCACTAACAATATTTCTGACAGTGATATATGAATAAAAATGTTTGCTTCTTTTCTATTGGAATTTCCACATTTTCCTGACTATAACCTAATTAGTGAGAAACCTCCCTAAAAGTCTCTACATCTTCTGATTTTTATATAATATTATACCAATGAAAATCAATAAAATTTCATAATCAATCCATAATTTTAGAAATACTGGGAATTTAATGTTTCCAGAATTTTATAGAGCAAGCAAAAACCTGAACTTCTGAAAATTCTCACTATGTTCCAACCAAAAAGCACATCCTCTATTTTACAGATCAACATCAGAGGGGCATGCTATTTCTTAAGGCTGGTCTTCACACAAACTACTTATCTTTTGGTCTCTGCTACTTTTTCAGATAGTCATGACAACTTTCAGCATATTCCTTAGAAAGATCTGTGCCACTGAGATAAAAGGGAAAGGAATAAACAGTGCAATAGGACAATAAGCACAATGGCAAAAAGAAATTGAGTAATAATCCCCAACAATGGTGTAGAAACCAACTCTGAACAGGAATTATTAGTTCTAACATTGTAACTAACTACATGACAATATTTCCAAATTACTTGACATTTCTATCTCTTTGTCTTGAACTCTATTAATAAAGACATTAGATTTAGTATTCACTTAAGACCCTTTCAATGCCAACATTCTACACAATTAATGGTAGTTTGTGTATATGAATTATCACCATGATCATCCCAAAATTCGTCTCAACTTTCAAGTATTCAACTCCTGGAGAAACAAAATGAAACCACTTAAAAACTACTCGGTTGGTTCTGTGATGACATTTATTAACTTTCCAAACTAAATTGTCTTAACACGATCACAATTATTAGAAAAGATGAAATGTGAAAAATGTATTTCCACTTCTTAGAACTTTAACTAAGCAAATAGACTATGAATCACCTGTAAGTCTGTAAACAAAAACTTGACAGTTATCACATTTTTAATAAGTAATTTATGGAAATCAACATTATAACCTAAAATTGTCATAGTATTAGCATCTATGTGGTTTTCATATCACTTGTTGAATTCTTTATTTTGTGGAGTGTTAACCTTGAGACTTCAAAGTAAGCTGAAAACATATCACAGTAAAAATTAAAATAAGAAAAAAGGAGGTATAAAATATCATTATGCTCCTAAAACTGTATATATGAAATACAGGAAATTTGTTCCCTTTATAAAAATTTTAAAAGTATAAGTGAATAAATAAATAAATAAAATAATTTACGTTTTCAGAGATGTTATCTTACCAATAAAACTTATTGGCACATCTTTCCTTTGAAGTATTACTGATGTGCTTCTTGCTAGATCAAATTAGTATCTCTATGTCATTAGAAAGAAATATGAAATTGAAGCACCAGTGGAAAGAGAAAAGGGAGGGGAGTGTGAACAGCATTTCACAATTAATCAAAGGAGGAATTTTGGCACCTCATTTTTATAAAGTAGCAAAACTGTGAAAAATATATCTGCTACTAATTCATATGCTATATATTCATAAACAGTAAGGTACATAGTTTTCTAATACCAATGTATCCATTCAGTAAATTGTTTTTAAGCATCTGTTACATACTAGCTACTGTGATAGCCCTTGGGATATACAACATAATTTCAACTAGGGGCCACAAAAATTGGGAAGTGGGAAAGTATGTGGCTATCTATATAAAACCCAGTGCAGTAATTAGTTTTCTCAATGAAACTGAGCTAGATCAAGGGCAAGAATGGAATAATGGAATATATACAAGTGTTCAACTATTTAAAACATGTAGGCTTTCCAGGAACTATCAAATCTCTAGCCACAGGATTTTGGGTGCAGTATTTAAATATTCCTTCTTGCCCACAGCATTTATTCTGTTTTATTTCACATTTACATCTAATGAATATTAATACATGTTAACAAATTTAATCTTTTTTGATTGTGAATTTTAAACATGGCATTAGTATCCCATTCAGGAGGAGGGGAGTTAGAGTCTAAAGTCAGTGGGATGAATATGCTTACACTGGACTCTATCCTGAAGGCAATTTTTTATTGCTCAGAAATAATGGTTAGCCCGATAATGTTTATGTTTCCAGCTGCTCTAATTTATAGAATTGCAATTAGCTGTAGGTCAGGCAGACAATTGTGTTGATCTTCACTGAGTGCTCTCATGTGGTTGAGGTCAGTGGTACTAAATGACTGTATCGGAATATCTGGGTGCTTTCATCCTTCTCGCGGTGATGATCACATTTCAAGTTGGACTAGGGAGGAAGTCTGCTCTTTAACCAAGTTCTTTTGGCCAAAGCAATTGTTAGGCTAGTGATGCATGAGAGTAGAAAGAAACTATCAAGATACAAAACAAAGGATGTGGATACAACGGAGCATCAATGGAAGTCATGGATGCAATCTGGCACACCCCTAAATAGGAAAACACATCCATCCCGTGCTATAAATGGGCACGTGTACCACAGTTTGCAAAAGCACTGAGAAAAAGGATGTCTTGAAGTTCCTTAAAGCACACAGAGTGCTAACTGGTGTGAAGTTTTTCTTCTGAGTCACCACATGTTCTTCTGCTCTATATAGTTGAAGCTCTAGTTTGGTCTACAGTTAAAAACAAAATGCTTTCTTTAATCCTCTTCTTTTGGTTTATACTGTGAATCTCTATGCTTAGACATTCTTGGCACAGTGTCTATGCAATACAACAAGTTGAAGAAGGCTACAGAATCCATAATTCCCAGGAAATAAATGTAAGAGGTTAAAATTAAAACTGAAACCTAGGTCTCCTTGTGCTCTCCTCTGGAATTCTGTGATAGCACACATTTTCTTGAGGGAACATATTGTGATGGCTGCTAAGAGGACTATGTGACACAATTCTGTCAGATTTAAGTATAAATAAATGGACAATTGGATGGATAAAAGCTTTTTGAAAATAGGACCACACCTTTTCAGAGACCTTCTTGGCTCATACGAAAGCATTTGGAAATTTCCATCATTAAGAGAGAGAGAAGAATCACTATGTCACCAACTTTGTATATATGAAATGCATGAAGTCTGTATACCTTAAATAAAATATTTCTAATAAAAAAATTAAAAAGTAAGAGAAACATCGACTGAGCAAAGGTAGATAATTGCAAGGATGTCAAACTAAATTATAAGGAACTGCAAATAATCAGTTCAGGGCTAGAGAGAATTATCCTAACCCAGCCAAAGAAAGAGAGTAAAGAACCAACGTTATCATTACATAAAAGATCCAATTGGGCCATTCTTCAGGGCTGAACATAGAAAACGAGACACCACCTTGGAAAGCTTCCACAGTACACAGCAGAGCTACTTTTTTTTTTTTATTTAAGCACCTTTCTGATCCTAGAGGGGAGTTAGAGGGGAGTTTGCTTTGTGAAAACTCCAAACATGTCACAATTGTCCCGATAAAGTGTAAGAAAACATCACAAAAATCCATTGTGTATGTATTTCTATGGGATTGAAGAAAGATAAATGCCTCTTCATTTAACCACATAAAACAACAAGCCAAGGTGCATTTCTTTCAACCTCAGAATGATCAAAATACTTGATTTGGCATCATCCAAGTCCCATCGGAATAATTTGGCAAGAAAATCCATTGTCTTACTTACTTTTCTCCTAGATAGAATGTTATCTTATGATTGCTATATTGCAGTAGATAATTTCTGCATATGCTATATAATTTCAAATTCATGTGCATAAAAGTTACACTTAAAAAGTAAACATTTCAAATTATACTCACTTTTTTAACTACTTTGAATTTCTCCCAGGAGAAAATCTTCCCAATTTTGTTCTTCTCTGAGAGCAATTTTTTGCATACTCAATCAAATAGCTTACATAAAAATCTACTTTCATATGAATACAATTCTATATATATAGAACTACATCTGTTTTTCCCTTAAAATAATCTTAGAGATTTTTATTATTTTATTTCCTATAAAGGTCCTCTTTCATTTTAATAACTACCTAATCATAAATTGTATAACTGATAATTTATTGTATTAGAATACCATATTACTATTGGGGTACATTTTTAAGAAAATAACACTCTAAGTTAGTAAAAGTCAACAGTCAAGACTCTGAGTTTTTCTTGAAGCACAACGTTGCATTTGCATCTGTATATAATGACCTACCTCTATTCTTTTGAGGATAGAAGAAAGTCCCTGATTAAACTTAAAATTTATTTGAGGCAAATCAAAGCACACTGTGATACTTGACCTTTTCAAACATATGTTTTAGTTTCTCACCTCCTCAAATTTCCTTATGCCCACCACAGCACATGATTCCTTTTTACTTTGTACCAATTGTCAGCATTGTTCCAGTTAAAATCCAACTGTCAAGTTCCATTTCCTTTTCTAGGATTTCCACCATGACACCCACAACCACAGAACAAGTGATTTTTTTTCTTCCATCAATATTTTTTAGAGACATATTTGTAACTTCCTGTCATCTTGAATTATGCTTCTATAAATATCTGTGCATGCCTCATCTCCTTTGTGAAATTCCAAATCCATTAAGGGTTGTGACCAGACAGGGCTGGTCTCCACAGAGCCATCAGAGGACCTGGTATATATATTTGTCTTATCAATATGTTTTACATGAGTATCTCCTCATGTTAAGATTCCACTAAATTCTTTTAAATTATAATAATACATTTAACTAAAAGTCTGTAGCTATGAGCTATATTTCTGGCTCTGAAATTAGCACATATTATTAGGTACATACTGGATGAGTTATTTAAAGTCTTAAAGATTTTGCATATTAAAATTGGTATAATATTTTTGGATTATCTATATAACTGGCTTGTTGACAGACTCAAATAAAATAGTTATTTCATAAGGAAAATCTCAGCATTGGAGTATATTCAAGGAAAAAAAATGAAAGTCCTCCTAGTCCAAATACCTGTCTATTGATCAAATATTATATATATATATTAATATATCTTTGAGTAAACTATCAGCTTAAACATGAAAATTTCCAGAAATAGAACAGTATCAATCCAAACAGAAGCCCACTATATTCTGTGCAGCTCAAATATTATTAATGACTTGAAATATAGTGTAATTTATAAAATGATGCTATTTGATTATCAAAATTTTACCATATCTGATTGATGATTCACTCCAAATCTCTGAAGTAGACTCATCCTGAACATTTCATTAATTTACCAATAATTTAACCCCTCATTTTATAGGTTGTCTGAATCATAATGATATATTATTACTTCTCAGAACATTTTTCTAATCTCAACTAATCTTCACAAAAATTTAGTTATTCATAAAATGTTTTTCATCTACAGTATTCTTTAGTGATTAATATACAGCATATTATTATCCCATAGCATAATATTACAAGTGAGTCTCATTGCTGGGGTCATGAAAATTCTGCAAATCAAACAGAGCCAATCCTAACCAACCTGTCAAGAACTGGTAAATAATGCACTAAAAAAGCATTTTGAAACACGATACACAACAAAGGACTAATTATTATAAAATGTCAGACTTTTTTCCTTCTTCTCTATTCAATGAGCATAGAGAACCAATAAGTTATAAAGCAAATTTATGTTGAATTACTAAAAAATGCTCATGAATATGTTCTACACAATGATAAAATGGGTTCATTCTATTACCATTTCACACTTTGTTAAAAATTCTACTGAAAACTAGCCATAGGACTAAACTATTTTTTAATCCTCTGTTAAAATATACCTGGAGTAGTGTGGGCTGTCTTACATCCTATATGTATTTATGTGTACTTCTCTTTATCAGAAATGGTAGACAGTCGGAGCAGTCATAAAATGTTAAAAATTCAAAGTGTCTAAGGACAATCCAGTAAACATAAAAGCCTCGGTAACAAATAACAACAGGTATCACTATAGCACAAGTAGAAATAATATAAAACATAATGTTTAGAATTCCATTTCAACAAATAATGCTCAAAAAACCCTTTATATTAGTTTGAATCCATGCCTCTCTACATATCTACTATGTCTCCCTTCTTAGAGTACTGGCATACTGCAGATGACTCAAAATATCCAATGTAGTTTGATATAGTATAACCTTCCACAACCTGAAAATATTAAGTAGAAATCAATCGAGAGCATAATTAGATACCTTCAAAGGATATAAAGGAAACCTACCTTCTGTGTGCACAGCTGACACATATGTCCAGTTGTATCTCTTCACTATGTCCACCATGGCCCGTGCCTGTTGAGCATCAGAAGGCACAACTCTCATGAAGTACTTGAATAGAGTCTTGTCACTCAGATCCATGCTGGTTGCTGAGTAAGCAATCTGAGGTATGTTGAAAAGCTGGAGCAAGTTCTGGACCTGAATGGCCACAGAACTGGAGCCAGGGCCAATGACCCCTACTATAGGCTTCTTGGAGCGGAAAGAGGAGGAAGAGCCATCTACACACCGTACCAAGCCCTCTTCCTCTTCTGAAGAAATGAGGGAATCTCTTATAAATTCAATGCTCTGCTCTAGGGCCACAGCTGAATGCCAGCAAGAATCTCTTATTTCACATCCCAGTGTGATATTGGGCAAGAGTGTTGGGTCTGAGTTGATCCTTTCCAGGGTGTGCAGCATGGCTTCCACTCTCTGAATGCCATACTGTTCACGAACTGCTCCACACTTCCTCTCATGAACTTTGTCCACAGTAGGTTGGTGGTGGACAGAAAAGAGAGCTCCAATAATGATGTCACCTGGCATGTGAGCCACCACCCTCCTCTCGCTGGACTGCGCACTCCCACGGACATCTTCTTTCAAAAGCAGGACTGACAGGATCAACAGAAGGACCATTTTAGGAAAAGAGTTCAAGCTAATGAAGAGAGCATGGTGGGGAAAAATTAGGAGAGTTCTGGCAGAATCAAACAGTGTCCTATCTTAAATTTCAAACGAAGGAATCAGGCAGCAATTCAGACGTGTTCTCTAAAGGACCAACATGTCCCCAGATGCCATTTAATTAAATGCATACATGAGATCATGATCTTCAAAATCTGAAAAAAAAAGAAAAAAAAACATAATGAGTCCTTACAAATGTAACTAATTAGTTTAAGGGATGCTCTGATGGCCAACACTAGTGGAGAAAAAAGAGAATTTCAATGATGAAGATAACAGGAAAAAATCTAAAAAATCTTCCTGACTTTCCTTTGTGTGTCTCCTTAATGATGTGATGAAACACCTAATACAGTCTCCTGACTCTGGCTTGCCTGGATTAGTATTTTTCATTTGTTCTATATGAAGCATGCAAAACCATATCTTATATTTAGCAGTCAGGGGTGTGAAAGCAGCCTAGAAGCAAAAATATGCCATGTACATAAAGCTCTTGTAAGTATTCCCCCAAAACACTAAACACTGGTGATCTCTGGGTGATGAGTCTGGGCAATTGTCTAACTTTCATTATGCATTCTATTTCTTTCCAAATTTATTAATATATTAATCATGTGGTTACAAAAATAAAGTTACATAATTAAAAAGATACCTATTCTCCAAATCCAATGTAAATCAAGTTTAGTATCTTGCCAGTAATAAATATATATTGCATCTAATTATTATATAAAAGGTATATAACAAAGGCAAATGAGGAGGGCTAGGCTAAATTAATTGTAAGGGAGAAGGGAGGTTGGAATATTACTAAGTAAAATATCCTCCAAATAGCAATCAAGGGGTACTAAAATGAACATGAATATTTGGAGAATATAATACTCCAGTTCAAATCCCAGTTCTGCTATTAAGATATATTAGTAAATTATTTAGTCTCGCAGTACTGGCTTTCCTCATCTGAAAAATGGGGACAATACTTGTGTTGTGTTAGGCTGTCCTTGTGGGAATCAACATATCAACCATGCAAAGGCTTTTTAAATTAAATAGTTATATTTATTCAAAGTATTATACTTTTTGTTAATAAATGTCCAAGAGCATTCTCTGTCTAGGTACTGAGGAAAGAAAATTCTCTGGCAATGCACTTGATCCTCCAGAGAGTCTTCAGAGTAATTACAGAGTCTTGTAATAAAACTCACAGTAATCAGTCCATTAGCCCTGATCCAGGAAAACGTTCTACAATGTTAAGGCTCAAAGGCCTGGAAGGATGAATGTTTTGGAACTATCCTTCTTAAATAGAAACTTACTACGGTGGTAAATACAGTATATATTCACATTTAAATTCCTGGAAGAGGAAATTTATTCAGTTTCCTACAGGAAAATGTAGCATGATTTATAAAGGAGGACTGACAAATTGTGATTTTAATTAGATAAAAGGACTGTGTGAGAGACTTATTTTGTATGTTATCATCTCTGTCAGCCAAGAAACTCAAATTGTTTCAAAGTGACTAATTTCCTCAACACTACCTCTCAAATAGAGGTGATGTTTCTTCAGCAGTTTATGCAATTATCAGCGTGCTGTATATTTCAGCAAAGCTAAAAGAAAAAATTTTCGAATGTTTTCACCACAAAGAAATAATAAATACTTGAGAAGAAAAATATGATTTAAACATAGCCATGTGTACATGTATTATAAAATCACGTGATACTCCATATATGTATATATATATATATGTACAGATTTGGTGTGTGCATTAAAATTTCTTTGTTAATTTAATTTTTATATATTACTTGAAAGGCACACACACACACACAAACACTGAAGGGAGGTGGAGAGAGAGAATCAATCTTCCTTTCACTGGTTTACTCATAAAATTATGCAATAACCAGGGCTGTGCAAAGCCAAATAAATAAGTCAGGAACTCAGTTGGATCTCCCACCCTGGTTACTAAGACCCAAGTACTTGAGCCTTTGTCTACTGCTTCATAGGGTGCTAGAAGTTGAATTGGAAGTGGAGCTGAAATTGAAACCCAGGCACTCTTTTATGAGCTGTTTGAATTCCGAGCAGCATTTTAACTGTTGTGCCAATTACTTGTCCCTCAACTAAATTCTATTTTAAGAAGAATAGTAATGGTTATAAAAATAAGAATTTCTGCGAAAATTTCAGTCTGGCCAGAAAATGAATACAGTTCAAACTACACTTCAAGTCTCCCTAACTCTTACTTTCACTGTTTCTTTTCATTGATTCCTATGGCAGCAGAGAAAGTTTCTCTCTGTTGATTGCCAAACACAACAATAAAAAAAATTTATCAATTAAGTAGATAGTTCAGAAAAGCAAGGTATTTGATCATGTAGAGAAAAAAAAATAGTCTAGGCATAAAAGTTGGCACTCTAGGTAAAGGGGGAGGAAATAAACAGCAATGCTAATTTTCTCATTGGGAAATCATGTATGCTTTCAAATCTCCCTTTCACTTTTCTTAGATCGAAAACCTGGGGAACAATACTTAGTCTTGCAGTCTTGTGAATTCTACTGCAGACAAACAGAAGGCTCTGAAATGAAAGGAAGTACAACTTATCATTAAATCCACAATGTTGGGGAACAAACCCAATAAGAAAACAGGAAACTGTTATGTAAGAGCACCAAATGATATGTGACGAGAAGTGACCCTTCAAACTAAGGAAGCTGAAATTTCAATCCCAAACACTTTATTAGTTATTTTAGAAAAGCCATATACAATTGAGAAACAGTAAATGGATTCTTTGAAATATTATCTTCCTTATATATTAAATTCATTATTTAACTCATTCATACAGATCTATTAACTGTCAAGTAGAAAGATTAAATTAACAAAGAAGTACAATGATAACTATGACCATGTCTTTTATTGATCCAACTGTTTATTCTCATTTAACACATACTTGTGGCATGCCTGTGCTGTGACACTGTCCTGGGAATTGACTATGCAAGAGTAAACAAAGTGTACAGGCTCACTATGGCTGTAGGCTTTACAGATTAGGACTCTAAAAAGTGGCCTTAGTTGAAACTTGATGAATGAAAAGAAAAAAGAAAAGAAGCCAGTCATGTGAAAAATCTTGGGTAGAACCTGAAGACTGGGAAAGAAGGTGACACAAGGTTGCAAAGATCAGAAGGGTCACACATGGAGAACTTTGTCCACACTCCCACCCTCCTTCCTCCTTCCTTTCTTATTCTTCTTTTTAACTTTTACAATACATACTTTTAACATTGCATGAGAATGGTTTATTTGTAAGAGTTTTCAATAGAAAAGGGACACACTCTGAGTAACATCTTAATAAGAATAAGGACACAAGGCAGAATCTATGGCAACAATTAGAGAACACTGGGAGTAATTCAGATGAGAAAGATGAGAGTGGTTGAATTGAGGAGAGGGCTGTATTAAGAACTTGTAGGATTCTGAATTTATTATGGAGAGTTGGAAGGGTTTCCAGTTGGATCTTATGTGGGATGTGAAGGGAAGAAGAGTCAAGGAGGACACTAAGGTATCCAACTTGAACAAAAGCAGAGTAGTTTCATATTGACTGAAGTGGAGAGCTCTGTGCAAAGAAATTCAGTTTTTATATATCAAGTTTTAGGACATGCTAGAAATTAAATGAGAAATATTGAATAAGTAGCTAAATTTCTGGAGAAAGGTCTGAGTAGGAGATAAAGATGTGGCAGGTGTCAGCATACAGATGTCCTTTTTGTGTAAACCACCAAAGTATATAAAATGTCCTAGGAATTTGAAAGAGAAAAGAAACTAGTCCTAGAGAGTGAACTCCAGGGAATTCCAAAATCTAAATTGCTAGAGTTAAGAAGAAACTAGCAAAGGAGTCCGAGTCATTTTGAAAGATTTATTTATTTATTTCAAAGGCAGACTGACAAGAAAAGGAGAGAGAAAGAGAAAGGTAAAGACAGACGTCATCCATCTGCTGAACCAAATTCACTCCCTATATGGCCACAACAACCAGGGTTGGATCAGACCCAAACTAGGAGCCAAGAATTCTATCAGTGTCCCCCAGGTGGGTGACAGAGACTTAAGTGCTTGAACCATCATCTGCTGCCTTGCATTGGCAAGAAGCTGGATTGGAAGGCAGACATGAAACTCACTCCCTGGCACTTAGATACTGAATGCAAATTTCCCAAGCAGCAGCTCAGCTCACAGCACCACAATGCCCCACCCCTAAATAATTGTTGAACAGAAATTTTCTCTCTTTATATAGAGAAGATCGGTTCAGTATGTATTAAGTAAAGATTTCATCAGTTTGCATCTACACAGAAACACAAAGTGTAAAAATACTGTTTCAGCACTAGTTACAGCGTTACTTCACATTAGATAACATATTAAGGACAGATCCCACATGGGATATAAGTACACAGTGACTCCTGGTGTTGATTTAACAATTTGACACTCTTATTTATGGCGTCAGGAATCTCCCTAGGCTCTAGTCATGAGTTGCTGAGGCTATGGAAACCTTAACCGAAAATGAAAAAAAAAAAAAAAAACTCAGTGTTACGTTGGAAATTGCATCAAAAAAATTAATCAATTTCAAAAATATATATATATATATATCATGTAGGATCTCTGTCCTTAATGTGCTGTACAATGTGATTCAATGCTATAATGAGTACTCAAATAGTATATTTCACTTTGTGTTACTATATGACAACAAATGGATGAGTTTTTTACTTAACACATGCTAAATTGATCTCCTGTATACAAAGAGAATTGAAAATGAATCTGGATGTGAATGAAAGGGTGGAGGGAGTGGGCAAGGGGGGAGGGAAAGTATGGGGGGAAAGCCATTGTAATCCATAAGTTGTACCTTGGAAATTTATATTCTAAATAAAAGTTAAAAAAAAAAAAGAAATTTTCTCTCATGAAGTATGTGGAGCTCTGTAATAAGATATGAATATTTGCCTCAGAATCAGCCCTTAAGGCATTCAGATCTGGCTCAAGAGCCCATGAGAGTATTTTAGGCATGGAAAGCCAAGACACTCTGGAAAAAAAAGAAGAAGACCTAAATGAAAGATCTCTGCGAGTGAGATCCCAGTGGAAAGAATGGGGCCATCAAAGAAGGAGGTACCTTTCTCTGAAGGGAGGAGAGAACTTCCACTTTGACTATGACCCTGTCGGAATAAGATCGAAGTCGGCGAACCCTAAAGGCTTCCATAGCCTTGGCAACTCATGACTAGAGCCTAGGGAGATTACTGATGCCATAAACAAGAGTGTCAAATTGTTAAATCAACATCAGGAGTCACTGTGTCCTAACTTCTCATGTGGGATCTGTTCTTAATGTGTTGTCCAATGTGAAGTAATGCTATAACTAGTATTGAAACAGTATTTTACACCTTGTGTTTCTGTGTGGGTGCAAACTGATAAAATCTTTACTTAGTATATTCTGAATCGATCTTCTGTATATAAAGATAATTGAAAATGAAAAAAATACTCGGTGTTAAATTGGAAATTGCATAAAAAATTAATCAACTTTTAAAAAAATATATCATGTAAGATCTCGGTCCTTAACGTGCTGTACATTGTGATTTAAGCTATAACTAGTACTCCAACAGTATATTTCACTTTGTGTTGCTATCTGAGGGCAAATGGTTGAAAGCTTTACTTAACACATACTAAACTAATCTCCTGTATTCAAAGAGAATTGAAAATGAATCTGGATGCGAATGAAAGGGGAGAGGGAGTGGGTATGGGGGGAGGGTTGTGGGTGGGAGTGAAGTTATGGGGGGGGAAGCCATTGTAATCCATAAGCTGTACCTTGGAAATTTATATTCTAAATAAAAGTTAAAAAAAGATTCAAAAAATAAGATATGAATATTCATGTTATACTGAAAAGAAACAAAAGGAAGCTATGAAATACTATGGGTAGCAAGGCATGCAGACACAAAGACTGGAAACATGTATAATAGTAAAGTTTGTTTTCCTCTTTGTGTTTTATGAATTTTTATATTTACTAGTATAATATATTTTTATATTTAATTTTGGGACTGAGGAATCTGCTTTCTTAGTATCTGCCTCATTTCTCCTGTGGTCTTATCTCTCTTTCACCTGCCCTTCCTTGGGTATTTGCTCATATGGTTTTCCTCATCCTGGTTCTTATCCTTAATATGACCTTCTTCCAATGTTCCTTATGGCAGAAAAAAACAGAAACGTTGGCTTGGAGTCAAAGACCTCAGTTTGAATCCTGGCATTATCATTTGTTTTACTTTTTCCCCTCTCTGATTTTATATCCTTTACTGATAACTGGCATGTGAGTGATACCTACCTTACAGAGTTTTAATGAGTATTGGATAATATTTAAATATAGTTCCTCTCTTCTTAAATCTCCCCAGATCCCTCACCATGCAATCTTTTCTCCATTCTCTGAGCCCACATGGCACTTTTTATCAATATTTTGTTATAGTATTTTTAACAGTTTATATTACAGCTATTTAAACACATGTTTTTCTTTAACAGACTTCAAGCCTCTTAAGAGTTAAATCTATGTAATGCACAATACCTGGTAGGATCCTACACAAAACTAGATACTTAATAAATTCTGAATACTCAAATAAATTAAATGAATTTCCTCGACTTGGTTTTCAATTCAACTACTTGAGCTTCCAGGATAATAACCCCCAACTCTGCCATAGAAAATTGCAAAGTGTATAACGAAGTGTCCTCTATCCAATGAGTGAGGGAACAAAGGACCTTTAAAAGACAAACGGACAGTGGCTGCTGGTGTCCCATATGGGCGCCAGTTCGAGTCCAGGCTGCTCCACTTCCAATCTGGCTCTCTGCTGTGGCCTAGGAAGACAGTGGAGGATGGCCCAGGTCCTTGGGCTCCTGCATCCATGCGGAAGACTTGGAGGAGGCTCTAGGCTCCTGGCTTTGGATCGGCATGTCTCCAGCCACTGTGGCCATTTGAGGGATGAACCAGTGGATGGAAGACCTCTCTCTCTCTCTCTCTCGCTCTCTCTCTCATATATATATATATATCTGCCTCTGCCTCTGTCTCTCTGTAACTCTGCCTTTCAAATAAATAACAAATCTTTTAAAAAAGAGAGATTTACCAAGCCCTATTTGGGTGTCACCTTGGCCCTTACCCTGGAACACTGAACATAGCTCTTCCTTGGCTACACCCAGCACATGCCTCTGCATATTCACTGAAACAGCAGACACTCCACTAATCCATAGAGGCACAGACCAAAGGTAAAGGTCATCATAGGGAATAAAAAAAAAAAAAAAGTATCTCCACAAATGCCTAAAAATAAACACAGCAATTAAAGAAATAAGAATAAGGAAGACAACATGATGCCCCCAAAGGAACACAACAACACTTCAATATTCGAATGTGAAAATGAAGAGAATGAAGAAATGCCAGAAACAGATTCAAAAAATCGAATGAAGGGGCCGGTGCTGTGGTGTAGCAGGTGGAGCTGCGACCTACAGTGCTGGCATCTCATATGGGCGCTGGTTTGAGTCCCGGCTGCTCCACTTCCAATCTAACTTTCTGATATGGCCTGAGAAAGCAATAGAAGATGTCCCAAGTCCTTGGGCCCTTGCATCCACATGGAAAGACCTGAAGGAAGCTCCTGGCTCCTGACTTTGGATCAGTGCAGTTCCAGCTGTTACAGCCATTTGGGGAGTGAACCAGTGAATGGAAGACTTCTCTCTCTCTCTCTCTCTCTCTCCACTTCTCCTTCTCTCCATGTGTGTAACTCTTTCAAATAAAAAATAAATCTTCAAAAAAAAAAAAAAAAGACAAACAGAGGCTGACAAAGTTATAGAGAAAAACCTTAAAGGCATCATAGAAGTGAAGAGGATACTAGAGATGATTCTAGTTCATTGAGGTACATGGAGATTAATGATTTGTGGCCAGATCTGCAACCAAAATCCAACAAAATTTCATCACAAAATCAAGTTTTAATAACATTTTCCCACTTGATGTCCATATAATTTTGTAAGTATACAATGTTTTATAAGCATGTTTTACTTTAAATGTAATGTTATCATGAAATAATTCAGATATGTTTTCATTCTTCCCTATATAATGTATTGTAAATATCTATCCACATTAATTTATTTTGATGATGAAGACAATAAAATATACTGAGATTTACCTTTTTTAGGTTTTCTGTTTAGTGTTTCACGTAAAATGTCATTTAGTTGACAAACAAATTATAAGGTGAATAATTTATGCACATTTTACAGATGAAGGGTGTGAGGCTGTAGTAGAAACAAATGTTTTGGCCAAGATTCCAAAGGATTGAGCAGGTAAGCCAAAATTCACACTTACATTATCTATTTCTTTCAAACAATTGCATTATATTCAGTTATATGCATGACCAACTTTTATTTAGTTATCATCTATTGTTAGATGTTAAGATTGGTCATAGATTTTCTTACTGTCAGAATGTTGCAATTTGCTTGCTTTTGAATGCATTTCTATAGCACAGATATCTGAACACAGTATTGCTGTCCAGATGATTTTATAGCTTATAATCTATCAATTTAGATTTTAAAATGTTGAATCAATTTCACTCCAAGACTTCTTTTGTAACTTTATTAATTCTAGACACCACCCAATGTTCTATCCATAAGCAACTTCTCTCTTGTTTCTTTGCAAGTTTATGAGTAGGGCAATTTATTCTTTGTAGTCATAACATGAAATGTACCCATTCTTTTAAGATGGTTATGGTGGAAGTAAAGAGGAAATAACAATGTTATAACACTTTATTTTCAATTCATGGAGCCTTTTCCTACTCTTGATCTCATATCCACATTAAATAAAGTAGTATCTAATATCTAATTTGCTCCCTATCATATATCAGGAAAGAGTCTCAAAAAATGTTATTTCTTCAGGTTATAGCACATAGGTGGTTGAGGTGTATATTTGAAGAATAAAAAGGTAAAATGTTCAATGCCATAATTAATAGGGAAGAAATAACTCACATGATGAAAAAAATAGCCACTTTGTATGGCTCTACAATCTAACAATATACTTTTAATTAACTCAAGGCAGGCATATGTATGGGTAATTCAACACACATGGTATATTACTTCAAGGTCTTATTTTCATAAGTGCCTTATTCAATATTTCTGGGTTCATAGCACAGTAACATTAATCATTTCCCAGTTGTAGAAATCAATAGACATATATTTAATATGCAAAAAAGAATTTTGTGTCAAATAACTATACATTCTCTCATCTAAGAATATGAAAATCAGATATTGAAGGGTAGAATTTTCCATAAATGGCAAACTACATTATAATCAGATTCACATCTCACATTGTCTTTTATTTTTTAACAATCTTCTTAAACACTGACCATCTTTCTGGCACAGATGTCTCTTATATAACTTAATCCCCACACAAGCAAATCATATCATTCAGGACATCAACACTAAAATGATTCCTTCTGCCTGAACAACAATTTCATCACAGTCAGGAGTGTCAATATTGCATATGCCACAGATGCCTATGATATATTTTCTGGTAAATAAGTGCATATCATAGATAAGAGACACTCTGAGGTATAATGATACTGAGATTCTTATAGTCTGAGAAAGTACCATTGTCCTAGCTATCTCAAGCACACATCTATGACCTTGTAAACAAGATAGTCCAGGACACCTCTATTTAATCCAGAATAAAGTGGAGACTATATTTTAACAAACCCCTCAACAGACAACAGAAAGAATCATAAAATAGTATTATCTGAAGATGAAACCTATAATTATATGGATGAATTAAGAGGTACAGGAAGTAGAATACAACACTCTAAATTATTGTAAATCATTGAAAGAAGTGGTTTAGTAATACATGAAGACCAAAGGATCAAATGGGTTATTTAAACGTTATTTGTTGATTGCAAAACACTCCATTTTTATGTAGTATCTATAAATTATACTCAGAAACCATATGAACAAGTCATGTAAATATAGTTGACTCTGTTGCATGGCATCATTTAGATCAGGGTTTCTCCACCACAGCAGTCTTGACATTTTGCAAGAGATAGCTCTCTGTTGTGGGGAGCTATAGTCCTGTGCATTGTAGAAGGGACAGCCACCTTCCTGTTCTTTATCTATTGGATAATGGCAGCAACCTCTCTCAGTTGTGATAACGAAATATCTCCTGAGATATTTTTAAATGTCCCCTACAAGTTGAAGTCACTTCCAAAAAACACTGGTTTACATGAAAATCATCCTGGCAAGGTTATCTGGGCACATCAGTCCAACACGCCGTTTTCCTAAAATGTCCAAATATTACTAAGGAGGATAGCTCATTGTAATTACTTTATACTTTGCTATTTGCTTCTGTCTTTATTATGTTGTTTTAAAGGCTGCAATTTGAACTAAAGAAACACACATTAAACTGAGTCAAGAATGACACTCCCTTAAATTAATTCAGCACCATTCTTAGGATTCACCAATTGCAACAAATGAATGTGAAGAAAGTATCCTATGATATACCTGTGAATTTCAAAGGCTGCTTTTCATATGGAATGCAAAGTTCATTGTAATTTTAACTAGATAATAACAAGAACGTTTATATAGTATTGAAATTGATTTTTCAAAATCTCATTTATTTAGTTTGAAATAAGTAGTATATTATTTCTTCATCTTTAGTGAAATCTACTTCATTATCCTGTATTAAGGCATGATTTTCGAAGTTTAAAAATTATTTTTCTGTAAAATAGAATGAATATGTGCAGGTTGCATTACAATGACCACCAGAGCTTTTTATTTCCTTATAATAGTTACACTGAAAAGTTAAGTCTATGTCCAAAAACCAGAATTATTGTGACAAATAAGCATAACAGAATACTTCTTAGACCTGATACATTTATTAGACCAAAAAATTGCATCTGTGTAATATATACTTAAATATATTATATATGTGCATATATATGTATATACTGCATCTAAGAATTTCCTTTAAACTTCTTGGATAGTTTAAAATATGAACAAGTCTGATAGAAATTATATGCCATTTTGATTTCTAATAATCTTCAAACATTTGCATGTCTATTTTAAAATATTCTTGAATGTAAGAGAAAAAATGTTTGCACACTCCCTTGTGCTGAAGGTGCTGCTGACTCAAAATTAGTAGACTTTTAGAAATTGAGATGTATTTCCAAGTTGTGGGTCAATGTCATTGCTAGGAGTAAGGATTTGAAAGTCAGATGAAACTTGTTTGGTCATTTTACAAGTTGTGGGACTTTTGACAAGCTATTCAACCACTCTTTATAGCACTTTTTATTGTTGAGTTTACAAAATAAAAACTGAAAGAAATACATGAAGGTCTTAGAATATTAAAGTTAGTAACATAAGACTGCCAGGAAGCATTTGATACACAAAGCTCTAAGTAGGAAGAATAGTCATAACTAACAATCATACAGTGTTCACTACAGGTCACTTATACTTGTGCAATTAATTCATCACACCCACTCAATGATGCTAATGTCATTATAACCTGTTGCTCATTTTGAAAATAGGGAGGTGAGACCCAGCAATTTAAACAATTTGCTGAAGGTCACACAACTAGCAACCCAGAAAACTGGAATTCAATCTCAGGCATTCTGGTGCCAGGGCCTGCCCTTCCAAGCATACTGGATCTCACTGGAAGCCACAGTGAAATATTTCCATAATGTTTAGCCATACCATAAACCAAAACTCCTATGTATAAAGGAGACTGGGTAGTTCCAAACAAATTAGATATATAATTTGTACCTTTTTCAACTTCCTTGTACTATGGCAGTGGAAGGGAAACACAGTTTTCACAGCAGAAAAGTAAAAACAAATACTGCCTTGGATTACTGATATAAGGATTAAATAAAATAACCTGTCTACTGCTTAGCACAGCACCTGGTGTGCTCAATTAATAGAAGTTCATAGAGAAGGAAAGAGTCTGAAGACAGACTTTTGCTAATTGGTCCTTATTACCAAAGGTACCTACAGTTCAAATGAGATTAGGATTTGTAAAAAATATATTTGTTTGCTCTATGAATTTAAAGAAAATGAAAAAAAGCTTATTGCATCATTTTGGTTAGAAATATGTTTTAAATAGCTGAGGCAAAGCAATATCAATAAGATACTATATGACTTACAAACAGTTGGGAACTCAAAGTCCAAAATCAAATTTATTTTTTGTGTTATACTAACATATCATAAACTAAAAATATTTAAAGATCCTGTCTTCTGATATTCTCCCATGTTCCACTCACTAAAATGACAACTATATGATTCTTCAGAACTAAGATTAATATTTTTCTGAATATTAAAACAACATATATTTCTAAAATATATAATGTGTCTGCTTTAATGGATAAATGTTGGATGTCTAAACTCCAAATCAAATCAGATTAGGCTGTATCATACATATCAACATACATCAAAAGGTAGTCTTCAGTATTTTATAAAGTTGGAGAATACTTGATATCTCCCCTCTCCCTTACTATGGATTTATATATATACATATATGTGTGTGTGTGTGTATATATATATATATATATATAATAGATATTATATAACATGATGTAGGGGTCTTCAAAAAGCCAGAGGAAATGGAATAAAAAAGGTAAATTTGATTTTCCATGAACTTTTAGGAAAAAATAGATATCTCAGCTAAAATGCACACACAAGTATGTTTGGATATGCCTCTTTCTTCATCCCATGAGGATGGAATAACTGGAGTAAAATGGATATACAAATAAGCATACTTGTTCTTGATTAACCTTATCTTATATTTCCTACTTATAGTATCATCTGTGTTTTATCGTCAATTTAGTTACTATGTCTAAAATGTTCTGAAAATTATTCAAAAGGCAATACAAAAACACTCCCATAAAATATTCTACGTATACTGAACAAAAATGAAAGAATTATCAAAACATTTTAGTCACAAAAGTAGCATGTTTAATAAATAATTTATTCTATTGAAGAAACATAAAAGTGCCCATAATCAGAGTAAAAAATTAAAATGGTATGTAGTTTCTTAAGCATTCCTGAAGTCTGCATATTTTGTGCTATCTGAAAATATGTATCTATGAATGAATGATGCTTCCATTTTCCCATGGATGTTTTTCATCATGTCCATAATGTATACTATGAAATGATGGTAGAGGACTGACTCTATCTGTGAAAGTAACGTGAAAAATTGGTCAGACACTTGGATTACTAAAACACCATACCCTTCTCCAAAACAATCTCAATATAGCTCTTCACAAATTAACATTGAAAAGTTTGGTTTATCTTTGAGCATACATGTATAGCCCACACCAAAACACCGACTATAATAACACAATGTTCTATGGCTTGCAGTGAAAATATCTACATCATATATTTTGTCAAGCAGAGTGTAGATGACTAGAAGTTTTTGTTCTTAAGAAATGTAGTTATTTAGAAAGCATTGTATCACAATTTTAGGAAATTTTGAACACTCTGTCCAGAGTGCTGAAAAGGGTGGGATGTACTACTAACCTAATGAGTTCAGGAAGCTATATTTTCAAGTTTCAAATCAATGATCCTTTTAAAGGGAAACCAACATCAGTAAAGGACAGACATAGCCACAACTTATTCTTAACACTGAAATTACATGGAAGTAATAGATAAATTAAAAGGGATAATTCCCTTTGCTGCATGAAGGGAATAACACAAAATACACCTAACAAAAGGTAGCATACCTGAACACTCCAAACCTTGGAATATAATGTCCAATGATGTGTCAGATAACTAACAGGCTTCTACAGAAAAAACCCTACTTCTGTTTTAGATGAAGAAAGGGCCACATTATTTAGTGCAAGGCATTGCTCCCTTGGCTCTTCCAATCCACCAATAGCCAGTGTCAGGGACACAGATTAGCTCCGGCTCAGTCCTGAGGGACTTTGAGCAATAAGACACCATGTAGAGGACAGGGAAGGTAAATAAGAGAATAAATAAGAGAATCTACCTTCCCAACGTTCCCACTGGCCTGTGTGTGTGTTTTTTTTTTTTTTTTTTACAGTACTGAGGATCTATCTGCCTGTTTACTCAAGCTTAGAGTTCAGCTGAGGCAGCACCAAAATTGTGCCTAAATAAGCAGGAGAACTTGTTATCCTCTCCCCATTTTCCCTTCAACAGCTCCTGGTCTGAAGGAAAATGGGGGCAGCCAGAAATTTGATCACCAAGTGTAAAAGCTCTCTAGGTGGGCCTGTAACTTCCCTCTAAAAAGTCGGAAGTGTTAAGTTAGGCTGTGGCCACAAGCTAACCTTCATAATCCTGGACTGCCCTGGCTTCTAGTCCCAAAGCCTGGATTCTTAGCAGTCCAGCCTGCTGCCCTGGGATACCTGGCAGCCTTGTGTCTGAAGGGAAGCGAAAGATGCCTTCATGGGAGAGGGTCGAGCAGATTGGCTCAGACTGGTGTTTAGAGAGAGGCTCTCAGGCTTGAGTAAGACAGACGTGCTTTCAGCACTGCCCGCTGTCCCCTCTCTTACTGCAGCAATCGCCCCCTGTGCCACCACTAACAGATCTATCATCGAAAGATTCTCCTTCCTTTCCCTCTCCCCCTTCTCTCAATTCTGAGCCCTTGGGTTGTTTGTGGGGAGCACAGTCTTCACTTGAAACCACAGTGCACCTGGCCTTAAGAGAGCAGAAAGTCAGATCCGAAGGCATGCAGCATTCCTGGTTCAATCAGTCCTTCCCTCCTTTACCCCTGCTCACGCCTTTCCCTGACAGTTTTAACTAAGGCTGTTGCAAACGGAGCAGACATGAACCTTTTGGGCTTCTGGCCATCCCCTGCTCCACCCACCTCCCCTCTCTCAAACCAAACTCAACAAGCTAATAGCTCTTAAATCCCTCTCGAGCCAGGGGACACTTGAGCACACAGACACTTAGCAAGCTTACCCCCCTGTCGGCCGCGCAGTGGGCAGTGAGGCGGTCTATCTAGCCCCCTGTAAAGTTGGGCTGCAGGGATCAGCGGGGCAGAGCTGGCCTCTCCAGTCCCGGGCTACCCCCACCAAGATGATCTCTAGCTCATCCCCTGTGCTCAGCGCCTGCAGAACAGGCGGCTGAGGGCGGCGTGTTCAGCAATCTCCTGGCTACTGAGAAAGGGGGAAGGGGAGAAGGGGAGAGAGAGAGGAGGAGGGAGGGGTGGTAGTTTGTATTTATAGGGAACAGAGTTCTTTGCGCAACTTTTTGGTGCCACCAAGTGGCACAGTTAGTTCCTTTAGGAACAGATTCCTGGGCGAATTTGAAAGGGTAGACCAGCTCCTGCCAGATGCTCACATGGTGGGGAGACTAGATGCACCCCAAGGACTTCAGATTTTACATGCTTCCTGTCGTCTCCACAACTGGGTGCAAAACCTAAATTCTAAGAAAGAACCTTATTGAGGGGAACAAGCCCATCATGCCTTCTTCAGACAAGTGGAAGAAGTGTCAAGGACATGATGAGTGCCAGTTGCCTTCTAGGATAATAGAAATCCTTGTTTCAGGAGGAATATTCATTCCTCTTGTCCTCCTAACTGCTGCCCAGATTACAATACACTCAAGTCTCACTACAAATCCTTCTTGAGTGCACAGCCTTTAAACTGGATGTCACTGCTTTTCTTTATGCCAGAGTCAATCCTAGGTTTTCTCTCAAGTACTCACATTCAAAGAACTTCATGCCCTGGTAGCAAATCCTCAACTGCTACCTTAAAGAAAGCATGACTTAAGACTGTGGATCTGAACCTCTGCCAACAGCTCTAGGTGCTCCTTCTGCTGCAGGCTGGGTGTCTGACTATCCTCACTCACTTTTCCACAGACCTCTCAGCTTGCGTTGTCCAAAGCACAGCCAGGATCTTGTAACTGCCTTCGATATTTGGGGGGAGAATTTCCCTGAAGCTTTCTTTATACATATTTTCAGGCTGCTCTTCTTTTCTGTTAAGAAGATTTTCAAAAGCAGACAATCACAGGCACTACAGAGTGGGAACTTATTGTCTCCAAATGCAGAACAACTTCTGCATTTTGCAGATGGAAAAACCTAAGTATACAAAGGTTAAGGGACTTGTTCAAGGTCACACCTTTCTTTAGAGACAAGCTCAAGGATGATCTACAGCTGAGCCAAATGAATAAAATGATGCCATACCTGATCATCAGGCTGTTGCTCCTTCTACCAACCCACAGGGTCCATTCAGTCATATTCTGTTACCTTCTTCCCCCAACCCCCATACTGCTCCCTCTGTCACCAACCTTTGCCAAATTTCCATAAAGGAATCTGGAAAAAAGACATCTTCCTATCCCCACAAGGGGTACATGAATGTGAGTTTATAAGTGCAGAGTTGCAGGTGTGCCCCCCCCCTTAAAAAGGGACACAGTTCTGGAAAACATCACTCTTGGTACTCTAGTCAAGGAAGTGTCATTTTAGAACTATTCACACCCAGCCAGGTGTCTCCTTTCCTACATTTTCAGGATGAAGCACCAGTAAGTGCTTCCATTAGCCCCCAAACTCCTAATGGCCTTAATGAGAGAAGCCCCTTGCCTTGCTAAATGGACGTCTTCCTTGCACATATGTCGGTACAAGAGAGAGATGAAAAGAGAGACAGAGAGACAGACATCCAAACCCCTCCTTTGGCTCAGATCTTTTTTTCTCCTCTTTTTTTTTTTTTTTTTAGTTCGTTTTCTATGGAAACGAGCTCACTTATGCAAATAAAAACAAGATGATCTTCATAAATCTCCCATTGGAAAGATGCTGCGGGAGCCCGGGCTCAAAATTCAACGTCCGATTCGCACAGCACACGTCCTTGCAGGGTGACTTTTCTAAACTTACAGGACCTCATAGCGTCCCTGGCTCTCCCAGTCTTCCACCTGCCCACCACCTGCCCTCCTGGGTCCCTGCAGCCCAAGCTCCCGCCCCTCGCCTGGTCGCTCCACATCCCTGCGCTGGGGGAGGGGCTCCGGCGGTATCTGACATCCGTGATAACTCTACAGCTGAGACAGAAAAACCGCGCTGTGCTTACCAGGTGCGCGCTGTGAGCCTTGCGCCCCCGGCCAGACGCTCTTCGCTGGCTCCCTGCGCTCTCCTAGCGGCCTTGGCTGCTGCTGGAGCGCTAGTGTCGGCGATGGAGGCAGTGGTGGCATCAGGCAGAACGGCTGCGGGGCCCGCGGCGGTGGCGCTCGCTCTCTCGCGCCAGCGCCGGGAGCACGTGCCGCGCTCGGGCAGACGCAGCTGGAAGCGCAGCGCAGGGCTGGCTCCTAGTCCTGCAGCGCGCGGCGGGAGACGGCAGAACCTTTAGGGCACAGATTCCGTGGGTGAACAAGGGTCATGAAACCTTAGTAGCATCGGGGTTCGGGTGAGGGTAGCCTTGGGCTCCCCTCCTGCTCCTCAAAATTCCCTCAGGGAGCCGCGGAAGGAGAGCTGCGTGGGGAGGCGTGGGTGGTGTGTCACTCAGAGAGAAGCTGAGGAGCAGGTAGATAATAAGCTTCTCCCCGAGGATGGTACTTAAGCCCCTGACAGTGATTGGGAGAAGGGGAGGCTCTGCTAGGGCAGAAAGAGCTAGGAAGTCAGGGAACCCCACTATGATTCAGAGGTATGTGTGGTTAGATAGAACGGCCTCTTTCATGATACTACTTATTAATAATGCCATTTTACATTTGCACTTCACACAAACGGTTCTTCCTACATCCATTAGAATTTCTTCTGAAGCAGTTAAATGAATTCTTCCCTTCCTCTGCCACCCCCACAACTGCCCAGGATTCTCAAAAATGCTGAGATTATCTTCAGATTCCAAAAGCATACTTAATTTCTGCCAGTGAAAAAGAGATTGGTATAAATTATTGCATGGCTTAATTTAAAGAAAAAAAAAGACATTACAGAATATTGTTATTGTTACTCCCATTCTAGTTCCCTAGCTGTATTTTGGAAGCCAGGTGCTTGCAGGAACTGGATGAAAGATAAAAGATGAGAACACTGAAGTCAAGGGGCTTGGTCCGGATGCATACATTAGTAATGCTTGTTACTAGATTTCTCAACAGACCCTTAAAATTAAGTCGTTAGCCTTTAATAGTTACAAAATTCAAAGATAAGAAACAGAAACATAGATACATATCTGCTACACCTAGCTGAGCTTTACAATGATGTCTTTGCATTTCCTTGTCTACTGGTGGTGCCATTGCTAATTTTCAGGTTATTTGATTGTAATCCAAAAAGCAAGTGTTAGTACTTTGTAGAGTGACCAGCACATGTATGGTTGGTCTTCCTGGAAAACAAAGAGGATGAAGATGACATAGATGTGAAAATATAAGAATAGAATTCTAAGGGAGAGAACAGCTAATTTATGACTAGATACATTTGGTGATGTGATTAAATCTAATGAACAGTGATTTGTTAGCCCAATTTCTGGGCATTGGCAATGAGTTCAAGGCCATGTATATGCTGCTTGTGTGAAACAGTTTTGCATAAACATAGGGACATTTTAACATCCTCACTCTTCTTCACTAGTTGAAGCTAGATTCAAGCACAAGTGAGTGGGCTAAACCTGGGCAAGGGAGGTCTCATGTTAGCCACTCAGCCACTTAAATTCTTCAATTTCCTGCACTTATTTCCTCCTGTGTGGTTCCCCAGGGTTATGGAGAGAATGCACGTCAGAGAAAATAAGGCACTGTGTAATATGTGGCTTTCCAAGATATATTCATTTGCTGTGCTCTAAGAAATAAAATGCAAAAGGTACTCCCCACATTAAACAATAGTGATACTTTCATCTGTGAAAGAAAATGTAATTATATAATCTTAAATTTCTTAATGACATTTAAAAATATAGCTTTGTCTCACAACTGTAAACTGTGAAATTGGTCAAAATGAAACTAAAATTATACAAATGATATTTTAGTGCCAAAAATAAATTCTGATTGTAAATTGCTCAAGGTATGACTTTTGTCTTATGAAGAGCAAAATATGGACCAAATATTGCAATTCTTATGTAGAATAGTAAAAAGAAAACCAATTTGTACTTAGAATTGTTTAAGCTTAAAATTTGGAATCTTCATTGATTTCCCTCTCTCACATGACAATTTAGCAGGAAATTTTGCTAGTTCTAACTTCAAAATATATCTTAGAATATGACCACTTATAATCACCTTCAGAGACATCATCTTGAATCAAACTACATTGTCTATGTCCTGGATTACAAATTGCAATTGCTTCCATACTAGTAGAGTGAATTTTTAACGAAATAAAAACCCTCCAGTAACTTCCAATTTCATTCAGAGTAAAAGCCCATGTCTTTGACGTTACCCTAAATAATCTTTCCTTAACTCATTAGCTTTCTGGCTGTACTTCCTACTGCTCTTCCCATTTGCTCATTATACTGTAGCCACCAGCACTTCCTGTTTCTCAAAGGTGCCCGGTAGGCTTCCACCTAATGGCCTTTGCATTAGCTGTTCCTTTTGCATGAAATATTCTACTTCCATTTTATGTAATCTCTTTCCTAACTCTATAGTCTCCTTCACAATTTTCCCCAAATCCTACCCATCCATGAGGACTCATCAGCCTACCCTACTTAATACCATAACTATTCTTTCATGAGCTCAGTGCTCCATGTGCTCTCTATGCAACTCTGTTTTTCCCCAAACTCTTCTTCTTTAAAAAACAATTTATTTTACAGACTGAGAGACAAAGGGAGAGACAGAATGAAAGAGTCTTGTCATTACTAGTACATTTCTCAAATGGCCCCCACAACCAAGGCTGAAGCCAAAAGCCAGGAATTCCATCCAGGTCTCCTACATGGATGGCAGGGGCCCAAGTACTTGGGTCATCTTGTGCTGCCTTCAAAGGCACATTAGCAGGAAGCTGGATAGCAAGTGTAGTAGCTGGGACTCAAATTGGCACTCTGATACAGTATTCATGCATTGCAAGCCGTAGCTTAACCCCATGTGCTGCAAAGATGGCCCCCTTCCCCTTAACTTTAAGCATAGTCCAACATGCTGTATAATTTACTCATTTGTTACATTTATTATTTCTTGTCTGTCTCTTCCCCTCCCTCCTATTACAATGCAGACTCAAGGGAAGGAAGCTTTGTTTCACTGACATATCACAAATACTCAGAAAAATTACAGAGTTCAACCACTAGTACTAGAATAAAAATACTAAAATGGATAAAGTATTACATTGTACAACAACAGTCAGCACAAGAGCTGATCAAGTCACTGTTTCTCATAGTGTCCATTTCAATTAAACAGGTTCCCTTTGGTGCTCAGTTAGTTGTTGCCAATCAGGGAGAACATATGATATGAACTCTGTAATTAACACACAATTATTCTTAGGTGTTTAAATTTTAACTGAAAAGTAATCCATGTTAAATATAAGAGTGGGAATAAGAGAGGGAGGAGATGTACAATTTGGGACATGCTCAATCGGACTTGCCCCAAATGATGGAGTTAGAATCGTGCCAGGGGATCCCATACAATCCCATCAAGGTGGCATGTACCAATGCCATCTCACTAGTCTAAGTGATCAATTTCAGTTCACAATTGATCACACTAATAGGTCTAAGAGTCAAAGGGATCACACAAACAAGACTAGTGTCTGCTATTACTAACTGATAGAATCAAAAAGGGAGAGAATGATCCAACATGGGAAGGGAGATACACAGCAGACTCATAGAATGGCAGATGTCCTAAATAGCACTCTGGCCTCAGAATCAACCCTTAAGGCATTCAGATCTGGCTCAAGAGCCCATGAGAGTATTTTAGGCATGGAAAGCCAAGACACTGTGGCAAAAAAAGAAGAAGACCTAAATGAAAGATCTCTGCGAGTGAGATCCCAGTGGAAAGAATGGGGCCATCAAAGAAGGAGGTACCTTTCTCTGAAGGGAGGAGAGAACCTCCACTTTGACTATGACCCTGTCGGAATAAGATTGAAGTCCATTTACCCTAAAGGCTTCCATAGCCTCGGCAACTCATGACTAGAGCCTAGGGAGATTACTGATGCCATAAACAAGAGTGTCAAATTGTTAAATCAACATCAGGAGTCAGAAATTCATTGCCTCATGTGTAAATGGGGAAATGAAAAAAGATAATTTAAAAAAAATCTAAATCTCTTAGTTACGTATAAAGTCACTTTGCAAATTAAAAATGTTTTATAAAGTTCTGGGAAAATCATAGTTTCTTTTTTCATTCATATTCCTTCACAATCTGGCTCTTTTGTTCCAATACAATACTATGTTTAGGTCAGAATTTGGATAATGACTTTGGGTTATTAGGGTCATACAAAACAATAGAAAATTCCTTTCTGAATTCTGCTTTTGTATTACTGCAAATTTCTTGTTTTCCTTCTCTAAACATGGATAATAGCACATATTTAATGAGGTTGCTGCCAAGATAAGCAATAATGGATGTGAAAAATTATGCAGTCCCTAAAACATGACAGGTATACAATGTTGTGATGAGGATTATTTTATTTTAGCTTCCAGTTATTTACATCCTGTACTTTAGAATGGCCATGGAACTAGACATATAAAGTCCATTTTCTTAGACAATGGAAATCAGAAAACCACACTAGCTAGTTGAGTTATTTCTTTGCAAATGTATTTAAATTATAGGGTCATGTCCTGTGATAATTCTGAGTCAATAATTTTGGCGAAGACCGTGAATTTTTTATAAACAATCAAAAAAAAGCTTAAATATAATGAAAGTAGCATTCTGTTTTTCATTAAAAGATCAAGTAAGATTACGCAGAGGATTTTATCCTTTCAGACAATGCCTCAGAGTCATTGCTTGATAGAATCCATGGAAACTATACTGTCTACATGAGAGACAATTATACTCACCATGGTTTGTATAGCTGTTGCAACTATATTTGGTCCCGATAAGCCCTAACTACCTGAAATCTAACTTTTGTATAAAATTCTATAACTGTATTTATTTAGAAGATCTCTGTTGTTTTTTCAATATTACATTTTTATGAACAATTTTTTGAGCTAATGCTAATAATGATTTGAAGTTATATATTAAACAGTTAAAAGCCAGAATTTTGAAAACTGATAAATTCATGCCACTTTTTTTTTTTTTTTTTGACAGGCAGAGTGGACAGTGAGAGAGAGAGAGAGAAAGGTCTTCTTTTGCCGTTGATTCACCCTCCAATGGCCGCCGTGGCCAGCGCATTGTGGCCGGTGTACCGCGCTCATCCGATGGCAGGAGCCAGGTGCCAGGTGCTTTTCCTGGTCTCCCATGGGGTGCAGGGCCCAAACACTTGGGCCATCCTCCACTGCACTCCGGGGCCACAGCAGAGAGCTGGCCTGGAAGAGGGGCAACCGGGACAGAATCCAGCGCCCCAACCAGGGCTAGAACCCGGTGTGCCGGCGCTGCAAGGCGGAGGATTATCCTGTTGAGCCACGGCGCCGGCCAATTCATGCCACTTTTTAATGTCACTCTTTGTTATTTTTTAAAAAGATTTATTTATTTATTTAATAGGCAGAGATACAGAGAGATAAGGAGAGGAAGAGGGGGAAGGGAGGGAGGGAGGGAGGGAGGGAGAGAGGGAGAGAGAGAGAGATAGAGGGGGGGGAGGGAGAGGGAGAGAGGGAGGGAGAGAATATTAATCTTTCATGTGCTGGTTTACACCCCAGATGGTTGCAATAGCTAGAGCTGGGCTGGTACGAAGCTAGGAGCCACCTCTCTGAGTCTCCTAGGTGAGTGCAGGGGCCCAAGCACTTAGACTATCTTCTACTGCTTTCCCAGGAGCATTATCAGGGGGCTGGATCAGAAGTGGAGCAGCTGGAACTCCAATCAGTGTCTATATGGGATAACAGTGCTGCAGGCAGAGGCTAAACCTGCTACACCTGAGTGCTGCTCCCCCCACCCCTCTAAATAAATAAATAAATAAATCTTTTTAAAAAATATTTATTTATTTGTTTATTTATTTGAAAGGTAGAGAGAGAGAAAGAATGTGTGTTTCAACATGCCTTCAAGGTTAAGTAAGGATGTTGAACTGTAACAGACATATGGACTGATATAACAAGAGCCTGTGTGCTACAATTGAAGTGGTAAAGCATTCAATTTTATTCCTTAGCTTTCTTTTCTGCAAAATGGGAGAAATGCAGATTTGGTTAATGAATTATGAAGACTAAGTGAACTTCACTTGCGAAGCACAGAACTTGGTGCTTGATGATCATTCAGCACATTATTTGTTGTATCTATTGTAGATGAGAAACGTTACAACACATGGGCACGAGCAGGATCTCTGCAGTCAGTCTGCATGAATCTGACACTTGGCTATATTTCCTACTAGTTGCTTATGTACTAATTATTTCACCATTCTCTGCCTTAGTTTTGCTTCTAGAGAAAATAATACCACCACTTCAGAGGGTGGTTGTTAATATTAGAGGAAGTAATTCTTGTTAAGACATTAAAACAGTGTATTTTCCACAGTTATTATGCAACATTAATTATTATCATATAATAATAATTTTCACTCATGTGAAAATATATTAGGAATTACAGTTCTACAGATTTTATGACAGTTGAGTCTATCTTCTATGCAGAAACAAAGGAATATGACAATGTTTATTATCTGGTAACTACAATAAGTCTATTTATTTTGCATTTTTTTTCAATTTCTTAAAATAATATGCATATGTATTTCTATGCATCCATGTCCTCTTAAGCAAACATTAATTGAGCAAGTGTTACATGCCCAAATCCATACTCTGCTAAGTACAGAGGTTACAAAGTACAATGAATTTAAGGTTGTGAAAGTTTAATTGCATATATTTTAAAATAAAATCTTCTATTCTTGATCATTATAACTAAATTATTTTATAAATCAGTTCCTACATTTGTAGGTGTATTGCCTAATGAGTATATTTAACTCATATCTTTTGATTTTATTCACATATTCTATTTTGTTACTTTTTATAATGTAGTCCTCAATCTCTGTATATATGTATATATGTATATATAATATATAATATATAATATGGTATATACTTATGTTTTCACTCTAAAGTATCTAGTATATTTAATTAGAATATTTTAATAGCCTACTTTTCAGTTACTGTTCTCACTTTGGGTTTTAATATATTTTTACTATTTCCCCCACTTTTAAGTAATATTATAGATATAGAACAGTCAAGTACGTTTTCTTCCATCTTATTTTTTTTTTTAATTTTTGACAGGCAGAGTGGACAGTGAGAGAGAGAGAGACAGAGAGAAAGGTCTTCCTTTGCCGTTGGTTCACCCTCCAATGGCCGCCACGGCCGGCGCACCGCGCTCATCCGATGGCAGGAGCCAGGAGCCAGGTGCTTTTCCTGGTCTCCCATGGGGTTCAGGGCCCAAGCACTTGGGCCATCCTCCACTGCACTCCTGGGCCACAGCAGAGGGCTGGCCTGGAAGAGGGGCAACCGGGACAGAATCTGGCGCCCCAACCGGGACTAGAACCTGGTGTGCCGGTGCCGCAAGGCGGAGGATTAGCCTGTTGAGCCATGGCTTCCATCTTATTTCTTTTTTACATGTCTCCCTGAAAGCCCTCATCTTCAAAGATATGAAGATCAAGGGGCCGGCACTGTGGCACAGCAGGTTAACACCCTGACCTAAAGTGCCAGCATCCCATATAGGCGCTGATTCGAGACCCGGCTGCTCCACTTCCAATCCAGTTCTCTGCTATGGCCTGGGAAAGCAGTAAGATGGTCCATGTCCTTGGGCACCTGCATCCTCGTGGGAGACCCTGAAGAAGTTCCTGGCTCCTGGCTTTGGATCGGCACAGTTCCGACCATTGCAGCCAATGGGAGAGTGAGCCATCAAATGGAAGACCTCTCTCTCTCTCTCTGCTTCTCCTCTCTCTATAACTCTGACTTTCAAATAAATAAATAAATCTTTTTAAAAAAAAATATGAAGATCAGTAGAAAAATGGGGAGTGGGGGAGGAGGAAAAAATAATGAAAGGAAACAAAAGAAATAGGGAAAAGAATAAAGGGCAGGAAGAACAATAAAAAATGGAAGAAGAATGGAAAAAGGAAAGAAAAAAATACTACACAGTAGAAATTTTGCAAGACTCCAGGACTGTGAAATTTAAAGTATATCTCATGAATATGAAGAAGTTAAACTCAAAATCAGAGTTAAACTCTATGTTAACATTCCAAATTTAAGACTCAGAATCTTAACGCAAGTCCTTACTTCTGATCTCTTGTTGTACTATAGATTCATGTCTGGTTTCCATAGTGATTGTTTTCATGAATCTTTTAACTAATAGGAAAAATTGATCTTCCCTCATCATTTATTTTCAGAATCTTGAAATTAGAATCTTTCCTTCATTCCTGCAGCATCTCAAAGAATATTATCTTTAACTTGAATGCCTTTATGTTCAGGAACGATAAATTACCACTTAATGGAATACTGAGAAAATGAATAAACAAGATGTATTGAATATCATGATACATAGATAGATAGATAAAGTATACTAATCTTGTGTTCAGTTCACTGATGAATTGGATATAAAATCAGATTTCCTTATTACCTAGAAACATGGAATATGTAAACCAACAGAGAGTATAAGGAAAAAGATATTAGGGGATACAAAGTGTGGTGCAGGAGAATTAAGCTTATAACATCTAACTGATTCTGATTTCTTTAATTCAAAATTTTCTAAAAGTCACTGTCCTGCATCAAATAATACAGAAAATACAATTAAGAAAATTCAATATAAAGCATTGCATTTTTTATTAAAAATGTGTTCTATCTAAATCTGAGCTCCTGGAGTTTTTTTTTTTTTTTGTAATGATTTATTTTATTTATTTGAAAGGCAAAGTTACAGAGAGCAGAGAGAGAGGGAGAGACAGAGAGAAATCTCCTATCAACTGGTTCACTCTCAGTTGGCCACAGAGTGGGGATGGACCAGGCCAAAGCCAGGAGCTTCTTCTGGGTCTCCCATTTGAATGTAGGGGCCCAACCACGTGGGCCATCTTCTGCTGCTTTCCCAAGCATATTAGCAGGTAGGTGTTTCAGAAGTGGAACAGTCAGGACTTACATCAGAGCCCATAGGGGATGCCAGGACTGCAGGTGACAGCTTTATGTACTACACCACAACTCTGGCCCCTCTTGAAGTTGTTATAGCCATAATTATGATTTCAAGAAATTAAAGCTATTCTTCCTTTTACTTGTTTATTCTATGTCTTGTGTTAAAAATAATCAGCTTTAGCTAGAAACAAATAATACATTGAACAGCTATAGGAACAGGAAGCACTTCCTTATATAACCGTATTGCCACCTCACTAATGTTTCTTTAAAAAAAAAACTTTTATTTAATAAACATAAATTTTGAAAGTACAACTTTTGGATTATAGCAGTTTTTCCCCCCATAACCACCTCCCACCCACAAACCATCCCATCTCCTACTCCCTCTCCCATCCCATTCTTCATTAAGATTCATTTTTAATTATCTTCATATACAAATCAACTTAGTATATACTAAGTAAAGATTTCAACGGTTTGCACCCTCACAGACACACAAAGTATTAAGTACTGCTTGAATACAAGTTTTACCATTAATTCACATAGTACAACACATTAAGGACAGAGATCCTACATGGGGAGTAAGTGCACAGTGACTCCTGTTGTTGATTTAACAATTGACACTCTTACTTATGATGTCAGTAATCACCCAAGGCTCTTGTCATGAGCTGCCAAGGCTATGGAAGCCTCTTGAGTTCTCAAACTCTGACCTTATTTAGACAAGGCCATAATGTTTCTTGAACACTTCCTGTTCTAAGTATGTATCAGGTATATTCTTTCCACAATTCCACAAATTTGTATAAAACAGAATTTCACAATATACAGCTTTTAACTGTTAATGGATTTAATGTTACTTATATGAACATATAGCCAATTTTATTTCTGCAAATGCTCATTTTTTCCTGTTAGTACCATGTTAATCATGGTACTAACTAACTGCTTAGCACATGTCTGTCACATTTTAACAGCATAATAAATCTTAACTGAATGAGTTCATGAACTGCTTTTCTTAAAGGTGGCTTTCATTTACTTTGCTAACTCATGAATTTATGAGAAAGGAGAAATTGAAATTCAATGCTTATTAAGAGCATGGCTAAAAACAAATGAACAGCAGTTTTATATTTAAATATAGATATAAAAATACAAAATCTAACCCAGACTCCAGTGCTTGATAATAGAATTGATGACTTTAAACTCTCATTGGTAATGATTAAATCATGTATTTCATTAAAGGCTTTTTAAAATATATGGAATCCTCAGGTTATGAGATATCATTAAAGTAGGATTTCCAGTCAGAATACACTAGGTAAATTAGAGTGTTCAATGAATTAATCATTTTTCTATGAACATGTGTGTCCCAAAGTTTCCATATGATACACCCATTTTAAAAAATTGTAGTATTTCTGAAATTCAAATTTAATTGGATATCCTGCATTTTTATTTGCTAAAGCTATCTACTCAAACTGTCCTATGTTCTGGGATATTCACAGTATGTTCTCAGTGCCATGGAGGCATGGAACAGTAGCAATGTCATGTGATGAGTATCAGCATAGAGCTTGCACAGGTTGCTACAGGAGAGATTGCAAGTATGTTGCAGATAGCTAAAGGCATGAATTTCATTCTGAGATGAAATTTAAAAAACTATAATGCTCAAGGGTACTTCAAAAAGTTCATGGACAAATGGATTTAAAAGATAAGGTTATGTTGGTAAAAAATTTTTTGAAATCCACGCATAGTTTTCTTATAATATGCATTTTTCACAAACTTATTGAAGATCATCCATATGCATGAATTACAATTTTTTGTACCAAAACAAACATATCTTTTAGTTCAATTCATCCACTAACTTTAATTTAATTTTTTCTTTACTTAATTGAGAATCAGAGAAAAAGAGAAATAAATAGAGAGAAAGGCATTTCATCTCTTGGTTCATTCCACAATAGCTAGGATCTGGAAACTCACTACAGGTCTTCCACATGGATGGCAGGAATCCAACTACTGAGCCTTAACTCCTGCCTCTTAGAATCTGTATTCTCAGGAAGCTGGAACCGGGAGCCAGAACAGGAAATCAAAGCCAGGTCCTCCCATGTGGGATGAGGGAACCCTACCTGGCACTTTAACTGTTAGGCCAGTTGTCTGCCCCAGTCTGTTAAATTTTGAAGTACCCTTGTACAGCAGAGTGACACATACTAAAAATAAAAAACATATAACTGGCAAATAGGAACCGGATTGCAATGGAGGGGCATGGACAAAACCCTTTCTAGTATTTTTAAAAAGCTTTTTGTCCTCTCTAAGCTGCCTCAGGGGCCTATAGTTCATTATATCAAAGAGCCTCCAAACTGCTGTAATTACTTAGAGTAGATATCAAAGATGTATCTTCAAAAAGCAACACCCAGATTAATACAACAATCATTGATAAATTTTTAAAAAAAATGCACGACAGCATCAATAGAAGAAGCCTCTGGCATTTTTTATGAAAATTTAAAAATAATTTGAAAAAATCTTAATAATATTGAAGATTCTAAGACCAAAAACTCAGCCTCTCTCATCTCATTACTTCTAATATTTAGTACAGTGCCTTGCACTGATTGGCATGCAAAAAATATTCTTAGCATAAATGAACAAATAGCTACTGGCTCCCCTAGATATTCTGTTTATCCTCTCTGTTTTAACTTCACCTTTTCTGCTTTCTGGCCTACTTTCTTCCTTAGAGTAGCGAGATTTCTCTCAGTGAGAGATACTTACAGGCAAACTTATCAGTTGTTGATGTTGCCTCCAGGAAGAATACAACTCGGTATCTGTCCACTGGTCCACGGAGAAAGGTGGCAAAGTTACAGTGTGTTTGAGAGAGTATCACAGTTGTGAAGAAACCGCTTCCTACACTCACAACAATGGCACTGAGGTGGCAGCCACTCCTTGAAGTGAGGTGGGTGGAAGCATTCTGGTGCACATGCTCTATGGAGGCTCTGAAGAGTAGCAAACATCCTGCTTGTTCCCAGGCTGAATGATGAAGCCAGGATTAGGCAATTTTCATTAAAAGACAGGTGTGCTGGGTTCTAAATAAGATTCAGCACTAACAAGAAACTGCGGTGTGGCTAATATCTCTAGTGTGAAATAAGTTGTAGTGAAAGAATGTCATATAGTGGATGAGATCACTGGACATTGACAGGGCAGGCTTACATGAGACAGACTGAGAAACTAACAACCTCCTCTCAAAAAAGGAATCAAATGTATAAGATTCACTCCCATAAAAATTTAAAAATAAAATTAATAATGATCTCTTAAAACGTGAGTCCTACAGTGTACTTATTTATCCACATGATGCCTTCCTCAATATTTATTTTCAAATAGCAAGCATGAAATACAAAACCATTCTTTTAGAAGTGTGAGCACGTCTCATGCTTGAAAGTAATTTTTCATTGGAGTATCCCAAAATTCAATCTAAGACACCAAAACTAATTGTAGTCAGTATCCTCCTACTGATAGAAGAAATAACACCTCAACTGACAAGACATGATTCTGAGACGGGTAACTTCATTCAATGGGTCAACAGAGGCAGCCGTGTAAAGTATACTGCTGATTCTACATGCTTTTAATCATCATGCTTTTATTGTACTTTAAAATTGCATTTATTCAAGGCCAATGTTGTAGTGCAGTGAGCTAAGCTGCCACCTGCAATGATTGTATCACATATCAGAGCACTCGTTTCAGTTCTAGTTGCTCCACTTCTATTTCTTTTGAAGATTTATTTTATTTATCTGAAAGACAGAGATACAGGGAGAGGTAGAGACAGAAACAGAGAGAGATATACAGAGATATAGAAAGGTCTTCTACCACTGGTTAACTCCCCAAATGGCTGCAACAGGTGAAGCTGGGCCAATCCAAAGCCAGGAGCCAGGAGCTTCTTCCAGCTCTCCCACACAGTGCAGGGGCCCAAGGACTTGGGCCATCTTCTACTACTTTCCCAGGTCATAACAGAGAGCTAGATCAGAAGTGGAACAGCCGGGACTCGAACTGGGGTCCATATGAGATGCTGGTGTGGCAGGCTGGGACTTTAACCTGCTGTGCTACGGTGGTGGCCCCCAGTTACTCCACTTCCTATCCAGCTCCCTGTTAACATGTCTGGGGAAGCAGTGGAAGATGGCACAAGTATTTGAACCCCTACCACCCTTGTGGGAGACCCGGATGGAATTCCAGGTTTCTGTATTAGGCTTGGCCCAGACCTTGCTGTTCACAACCATTTGGGGCTGTGAACCAGCAGATGTAAGATCTCTGTCTTTGTTTCTATTACTCTCCCTTTCAAATAAATAAAATAAATTTTAATGTATTCATTTTTGCCTTTAAATGGTATAAAATTCTAAAATTCTGATAGATTTATGTGTGAAAGTTCTTTGCTATTTTCTTAAGTCCTTTCATATATGTGTAAGATATACATACATATATGTGTGTATACATGTATATGTGTGTCTAAATGTTCATGGAAAATGCACATTATGAAAAAACTATGCATGGATATCAAAACTGTTCACCAATGGAAACTCACCTTTATCTTCATTTTCCATGGACTTTTTAATGACTCCTCTTATGCATTCTTTATTTTGATATAGTATGCTAAGAACACTGTTCTGTACCTTATTTTTTCTTTATCAGTACAGAGTGTTTTCAGTATTGCATACTATTCTTTGTATAGGATGAACTGTAATGCTTAACAATTCCTATAAAAATGTTTATTCCAGAATTTTGGTATTAGTAATATAACAAATACGTGTATTGAATACACCATTTCATGTAATTTTAAAGATATTCTAAATGCACCCAAAGAGTATAAGTTGTAACTTTGAAGGATATCCTAAAAATTCCTTCCACAGAGGGATTTCTATGTCGGGAACCCTCACCAACAAAAGTCTTGCCAGCAAAGGTCCAACCCACGGAGTCACGACACGCCCGCTGTTGATCAGTTCTCCAGGAACTTTTATTTTTAGTGATAGAAGAAGCGGGGAGGGGGGGGGAGCAGCTGAGAGAAAGACTGAAGAGGCTGCTCCACGTTCCCGCCCCTAACACGGTCTTTTATCCATTCCCAGTCTCCCAGGGCTAGGGCAAGTAGTCCATCAATCAGATCCAACGGCACGGCACGCATAGTCTCAGGTCAAGGTGCATCTCATCTCATCAGGTTGTTTGCAAATCTTTTCGGTCAAGGTGTGTCTCATCTCATCAGGTTGTTTGCAAGTCCTTTCAGGTCAAGGTGTGTCTCATCTCATCAGGTCAAGGTGTGTCTCATCTCATTTCCTTGACGTTGTTCTGCTCCGCAGGATGAGGCAGTGCAATGAGGTCCCCACAGGTGGCCGGCCTGTGGTTCTCCACATTTCTAGCTGATACTTCAAAAGGAATATATGTCTTCTGAAAATATTTTTAATTTTATCCACTTATTTTCCTAATGAGTATGTACTCATCATTCAAGATAAGCCTTCTTCCCCACTTATTGACTAGCACAATATGTAATAAAAATGTGATCTTGGCAAGTACTATAGGAGGAAAATGATATACCAGTATGATTTCAATTTGTATTTATTGTTTTATGAGTAAGTCAAAATGTGATTTTGTGTGATTGAGTGAGCTGATTTTTATGTCAACCATCCATATCCCTTGCTACTTATTAAGTTTTATTCTTTTTTCCTTATTGATTTGTAAGAATTCTTTTCATAATAAGGCAAGTAGCTATTTGTGATGTGAACTGAAATAATTTTTCTACTTTTTCACTTATCTCTTGAATTTTAGTATGAATTGACATTTTTTTAAAAATTAAGAAACTTAAAAAAAATTAAGAAACTTTGACTATGACCTTGTCTAAACAAGATTGGAGTCGGCAAACTTAAAAGGCTTCCATAGCCTTGGCAACTCATGACAAGAGCCTAGGGTAACTACTGACGTCATAAACAAGAGTGTCAAATTGTTAAGTCAACAACAAGAGTCACTGTGTACTTACTTCTCATGTGGGATCTGTCCTTAATGTGTTGTCCAATGTGAATTAACAGTATAACTAGTACTCAAACAGTATTTTACACTTTGTGTTTCTGTGTGGGTGCAAACTGTTGAAATCTTAAATACTAAATTGATCTTCTGTATATAAAGATAATTAAAAATGAATCTTGATGTGAATGGAATGGGAGAGGGAGCGGGAGTTGGGAGGGTTGCGGGTGGAAGGGAAGCTATGGGGGGGGGAAGCCATTGTAATCCATAAGCTGTACTTTGGAAATTTATATTTATTAAATAAAAGTTAAAAAGAAAAAAAAATTAAGAAATAAAATTTATTAATATTTTCTAATCTTTGTTATATATAGTAGGATAATTATAAAGTGCCAAATTTAATGAAAAATTATGTTATTGTAGAATGCTAAACTAATACATCCAAAATTTTTTGATTCTGATTCTATGGAAGTTGTTTTGAGGCTTGATGATTCATGGATAACTGAGAGCAGTGCCAAATAATTATTGTGTGCACAGTCATGCAACTGAATTCTATCAATTGGAGAAATAACCAAAATGCCGATTTTGGTTCTATTTGCATTTCAGTATTTCTGATCTATAAATGTATCTGTTCCTAGGATTCTCCTTTGACCTATTATATGTCAATATTATGTCAATAATGGCTAATTTTCTCAAGAATAAGTGAAGTAAAATCTTTTAAAAACATATATACTCCCTGTGAAATGTAAGAGTAGGAATAAGAGAGGGAGGAGATGTACAATTTGGGACATGCTCAATCAGATCTGCCCCAAATGATGGAGTTAGAAATGTGCCAGGGAATTCCAATACAATCCCATCAAGGTGGCATGTACCAAGGCCATCTCACTAGCCCAAATGATCAATTTCAGTTCACAATTGATCACACTGATAGGTCCAAGAGTCAAAGGGATCACACAAACAAGACCAGTGTCTGCTAATACTAACTGATAGAATCAAAAGGGGAGAGAATGATCCAACATGGGAAGTGGGATACACAGCAGACTCATAGAATGGCAGATGTCCTAAATAGCACTCTGGCCTCAGAATCAGCCCTTAAGGCATTCAGATCTGGCTCAAGAGCCCATGAGAATATTCTAGGCATGGAAAGCCAAGACACTCTGGAAAAAGAAGAAGACCTAAATGAAAGATCTCTGTGAGTGAGATCCCAGTGGAAAGAATGGGGCCATCAAAGAAGGAGGTACCTTTCTCTGAAGGGAGGAGAGAACCTCCACTTTGACTATGACCCTGTCGGAATAAGATTGAAGTCGGCGAACCCTAAAGGCTTCCATAGCCTCGGCAACTCATGACTAGAGCCTAGGGAGATTACTGACACCATAAACAAGAGTGTCAAATTGTTAAATCAACTTCAGGAGTCACTGTGTATTTACGTCTCATGTGGGATCTGTCCTTAATGTGTTGTCCAATGTGAAGTAATGCTATAACTAGCACTGAAACAGTATTTTACACTTTGTGTTTCTGTGTGGGTGCAAACTGATGAAATCTTTACTTAGTATATACAGAATCAATCTTCTGTATGTAGATAATTAAAAATGAAAAAAAAATCTTGGTGTTAAATTGGAAATTGCATAGAAAATTAATCAATTAAAAAATATATCATGTAGGATCTCTGTCCTTAATGTGCTATACATTGTGAATTAATACTATAACTAGTACTCCAACAGTATTTTTCACTTTGTGTTGCTATGTGAGGGCAAACTGTTGAAATCTTTACTTAATATATACTAAACTGATCTTTTGTATATAAAGAGAATTGAAAATGAATCTTGATGTGAATGGAAGGGGAGAGGGAGTGGGAAAGGGGAGGGTTGTGGGTGGGAGGGAAGTTAAGGGGGGAAAGCCATTGTAATCTATAAGCTGTATTTTGGAAATTTATATTCTTTAAATAAAAGCGTTATAAAAAAACATATATACTATACATTTGCTTATCCTTTATTTTCTTCTAGTGCTTTTAGAGTTTCTATTCTGTTTTCATCTTTAAGTATTCAGAAATTATTTTGTTCTAAACTGTGCAATGCTGATCCACTTTTATTTACTCCAGAAGTCTATTCAGTTGTGCTGGGGTCACTTTTATGTACTTGAACGTACTAAGTAACCAATTATGTTTGGTTCTATTTTTAATGCTGGCAGTACTCAAGGAAAGAACACCTTTACCTCAGGGGATGTCTAAAGAGGTTTTTGAGAGTAGTACTGGCAGTTTTGGTTAAAAGCAACAGATGTGGTTAAACATCCTATAATATACTGATCAACTCCTAACAAAAAAAGAATTATGGATCCCAAAATCACTAGTGCTGAGATTAGTGGTCAAGCCATGAACTCGTGTCCTGGGCTTTATATTCTAGTCCATTAGTCTGTTTGTTGATATGAAAAAATGATGTCTGGTCATAATCATCATTAGTCTGTTTGTTCAATCATTATTATAGCTTTCTGGTATAGTTTATTGATAAGGGCAATCATTCTTCAGTACATATCTAGTCTCAAAAATTTCCTGGTTATTTTTAGCTATTTATTTTACAGAAAGGAATAGAAGGAAAAATCTGTTTCCCTAACTTTCTCTACCCTCATCAAATAAATTTTTTATTGGCATTGAATTAAATTTTAAATAACATTGGCAGAATTTCTCTTTTTATTGTTAAGACTTCCTGTCTCAAGGCATTTTTTGTATTCCCTAAATGCCTTGTTTTGTATACCTCAGTAGTCCTTTACAGAGCCTTTCTGGATTTTCAAGGTTAGTGCTTTTTAATTTTTATTTAACACAAGTTTTACTTCTGTTATATTCCCATAGGTTCTTTGAAGATAATTAGTTACTTTCTTTAAGTTTATTTTCATGTACACAAAAGGCAGAATGAGAGAGAGAGATTGAACAAGAGAGAGCCAGAGACCTCCCATGTACTGTCTCATTCCCCAAAGGCCTGCAATTGATGAACAGGGCCAGGCAGGGACCAGGAGCTAGGGACTCTAGACAGGTCTCTCATATAGGTGAGAAGTCACACCATGAAAAAAAAAAAGGTGATTCAGAGATTATCAATACAAGCGAATGAATACGTTTTTCATTTTCAGAATGAATAAAATGCAGGTAAAATATTCTCTGAAATAGCTCTAATATCTTCAGAGTATAACTATGATTTTCTTTTTTCTTCCTTTATGGATTAAATGTTTAAGTGAACTATAGGTATGAAATCATTTATTTTTAGCCACTTTGTAATTCTACATATAAATGCATTCTTTTAAAAGTTCTCAGCATGCATGTATTATCTAAAAGCCTAATTTCTTTTCTTTTTTTTTTATTTTGACAGGCAGAGTGGACTTTAGAGAGAGAGACAGAGAGAAAGGTCTTCCTTCCGTTGGTTCACCACCACAATGGCCACTGCGGCCAGCGCACCATGCTGATCTGATGGAAGGAGCCAGGTGCTCCTCCTGGTCTCCCATGGGGTGCAGGGCCCAAGGACTTGGGCCATCCTCCACTGCACTCCCGGGCCACAGCACAGAGCTGGACTGGAAGAGGGGCGACCAGGACAGAAGCCAGCGCTCCAATTGGGACTAGAACCCGGTGTGCCGGCGCCACAGGCAGAGGATTAGCCTATTGAGCTGCGGCGCCGGCCCTAAACGGCTGATTTCAAGTACATAATCAAAATGATGCAACTGGCTTTTTGAAGGACATCCAGTTTTTGGAATATAAACATAATGTAAAATATATCTATGGCTTTCAAATGTGTGTGCTGAGCCTTTCTCCCTGATAAGGTGATGGAACCCTTCAGAAAAAAATATCTTTGTTGAATAACTATTTTTTCACCTTTATTAAAGTGGTTATTAAGATAATGAAGTTCAGTCTAAAACAGAGTTATCCTACCTGAATCAATTTGCTCTCCTTTCAGCTCAGGAAAGATTTCATATTTGATGTACAGCAGAAGAAAAGGAGGATTTCTCTATTCTTTAAACATCCACACATTCCCCCCCCCCCAACACACACACACTTGTATAGTGGTAGACTGCCTTTAAATTTATTTCACAGTATTGTTGAACCTCACTTTCTCATGTTGACAACTAACTGCAGTTGGTTTCCCCTGTTTTTAAGAGCCTATTTATAGACTGAGTAGCCATAAACTCCTCCAGTGGACTATATTGTCAGTTATCTCCCTAGCTTAGTGTCCCATTTCTAAATCAGTCAGCCAGGTGGGATGTTTCCTGATCTTTTCACTCTCTGCTAACCACCATTATACCTTACGCAGAGCTACTAGGACACTTGAACCTACTTTTGCACTTGCAAGATCATCAAATAATTGGAAGTCCTTGGAATTACTGCCATATTCTTTTTCAGATAACTCTTTCTTTATAAGTCTTCTGACCTAGGCTGCATAAAAATTTCTAGACCAAAAATAAGCACCAAATAAATCCATCCCTTAAAGTGAGGCCAACCTCCCCCAAGAACAATGTCCCCATGCCTCAGTCTGACAGGCATGATGGTTTCCTTCTTAATAACTATCCAATTAGGTCATAAGATACCGCTTTCTTCTCACAAGCAATTTCATTCTTAATTAGAGATTCTCCTGGTATCCTCTTAATTAGAAAAGGGGAGCATAACCACTCGCTTCCCTCTCCATGAAAACAGAACAGCTTATCAATGGAAATAAAAATTCTGTCCTAAAATTATCTTCTATTTTTCAGTTATCTTTCTAAACAACATGGTGATGGGATCATTTTTGGAGGTTATAGGAATTCTGCTTTTGTATGTGTGTGTATTTGTAGGTTTCAATTTAATTCAATAGATCTATATCTCTATCCATTCACCTGTAAGGTACTATTTAGATTATAGTAGCTTTATAACAATTCTTCAACTTAGGTTATGTGAATTCTGTAAATAACTTCCTCTTTTTGAATATTTTGGAGGAGGGTAGTATTAGTAAGATGGTGGGACTGAAAAACCCAGTCCTCACTCCCGCAACAGAGAAACTGATGCAACAACCTATAGCCCATAAAGTCGTTATGGGAACACCAAAAAGCAGCTATTAAACCACAATACCCAAACAAGTGCATGCCAAAACCAGCCACAAATGATAGTCTTTCCTGCAGGCTAACAGTCAACCATCTAGGAAGAAAATGACCAGCTTTTGGTTTATCCCTTGAGGGTGAAAGAGACAAGTAGAATATGTATCCATATTCTTGATTTTCAGGAAACAGCCTGATGGACTCATTTTTGTCTCACTTATCTCAGTGTGTTAATAGGGTTAAGAGCAACAACACTGACAAGCTATACTAACAAGCAGACAAAATTCAAAAAGCAAGAAATTAGAAAGGAATTATTATAACTGACATAACAGAAATGGAAAGGATTGTATGAAACTAATATAAACAATTTCAGAGCTACATATTAGATAACACAAAAAAGGATGGATTCCTAAAAAACATGCAACCTATTAAAACTGAATCATGAAGAATAGAAATATGAGCAGACACACAACTAGTAAGGGAATGCATTCAGTTTTCAATACCTCTCAACAAAGACAAGTATAGGAACTGAATCCTTCACTAAACAATGCTGAATAATTAAAGAATAATATACACACCAATTCTTCAAGTCTTCGAAGAAATTAAAGGGAAAGCCTTCAAACTCATTTCATGAGACACTATTATACCGATACCAAAACAAGAAAAATGACTATAACAAAAATACAGAGCAATATGCTTGATTATTAATGCAACAATCCTAAACAAAATATCAGCAAATTAAATTCAACAGCACATTAACAGGATCATATATCATAATCAAAAAGAATTTACTCCTGGAATTCAATGATAATTCAACATACAAAAGTCAACCAATATATTACACCACGGGAACCCAATGGAGGACAGAATGAAGGACTTGATTATCTCAGTTGATGCAGAGAAGGCATTTGACAAAATGCACGATTTAAATTCTTTCTGATTTAAAAAACCTTTCACCCTTTCATGATTAAAAAACTCAAAAAAGTAGTAATAGGAGGATATTTTATCAAAATAATAAAGGTCATATACAAAAAGCTGACAGATAACATCACACTCAATGGTGAAAAACCAAAAACTTTTCCTTTAACAACAAACAAAAGACAGGAACTTATTACTTCTGTTCAATATAGTACAGTAAGTTCCAGTCAGAGAATAAAGGTAATAAAAAGAAATAAAAGACATCGAACTGAAAATGAAGAAGTACAATTACCTCTGTTCTCAAATGGTATAATCTTTTATGTATGAAAAAGCCCTAAAAATTCTACATAAATCCTGTTAGGAGTACTTTAGAATGAACAAATTCAGCAAAGCTTCAGGATAAAAAATCAATATGAAAAATATATGTTGTTTCTATACATTCATTGTGAGAATGAATAATGCACAAGTGAAATTGAGAAATCACCCTTAAACAATAACATGAGAAACAATAAGATACTTAGAAATAATCTTAACCAAGGAGGTAAATGACTGCTATTCTACAAACATTACTCAAAGAGATTAAAGAAGATATAAATAAATTGAAAGATATCCATGTTCATGAACTATAAGAATTATTATTATTAACATACTGATACTACACAAGGGATGTATAGGTTCAATACAATAGTTATCATAATTCCAATGGCATTTTTTTCAGAAATAGAAAAAGTTCTAAAATTTGCATGGAATCCTCAGGACCCTAAAGAGCCAAAACATTCTTGAGAAAGAATAAAAGTACAGGTCTCACTCTCTGAAATTTCAAATTATGTTAAAAGTTACAATGATCAAAACATAGTGGTACTTGCATAGACAAGAATATAGACCAATGGAACAAAATAGAGAGCCCATTTGTTGTTATTCAGTGCTACAAAATTCTGAGTTGTACCCAACAAACTTTGATACACTTGATTTATTTCATTTTTCTTTTGGCTTATTTCAATATATTTTGTAATCCTCCATGAGTTTCTTTTTATATCTGTCATTGATAAGTGTGTTCCTTAATTTCCAAATATTTGAAGATTTTCTCTATTTTTTCTGTTATTTGTTTCATCTTAATTACATTGTGGTTGATCAATAAACTTCATATGATTTCAATCATTTTAACTTTACTAATCTTTTTAAGCCCAAAGTAACATCTACTTAATGTGTTCTGTGCACATTTAAAATAACATCTTATTTATTTTGTTGGTTATAGTATTCTATAAATAATATTTGGACCAAGCTGACTGATAGTTTAATGTAGGTCTCTTTGTCTTTATAGCTTTCTGTCCACTTGTTTAATCAATTATTTGAGGGGAATATAGAACTATATAAATAATTGTGTCTTTCCTTTTCATTCAACTACTATTTCCTTCTAGTATTCAGAAGTTGTGTTGGTAAGTACATACTTGTTTTAAACTTTATATTTTTTTCTTGAACTGACACTTTCATAATCATATAATACCAATTTGTCCTTTATCCTGAAGTCAATTCTATTATAATTTGGTTAACATTTTGCTGGCATATCATATCAAATTGAATTAAGCAATATAGAAAAAATAATGTGTCATTTATGTAGGTATTATATTACAAATTCAGCATTATGTCAGTATTGGTGAATATTTGTGAATTTTTTAAGATTTACTCATGTATTCCAGTGGCAGAATTACAGAGAGAAGGAGGAAGGGAGATCTTCCATCTGCTAATTCACTCCCCAAATGGCCTCAAAAGCCAGGGCTGGATCAAATCAAAGCCAGGATCCTGGAACTAGGATTGGAGAATATTTTAATTTCTATATGAAGAAAATAAAAATAAAGGAAAACTTTATAATCATACCAATAGACATATACAAATATTGGTCAAAAACTCAACATATGTTCAGAATAAAACTTCTCAGCACACTGAGAACTAAACAGAATCTCCTCAATCTAGTAAAGAGTATCCATGAAAAACTTTCCCCGGAATAAATTTTTACAGGCTTTATCTATTAAAAATCAAGAACAAGTAAAAATCATCTTCTTTGTCAAATCTCTCCAATGTTTTACTAGAAGAAGGCATTAACTGAATCAACATGATAATATAAGCAAACAATGCATATGAATTAGGAGAGAAAAATGAGTGTTTATAGATGACATGATAGTCTCCACTGAATTTCCTTAAAAACTCCCCAAATCTCTGCTAGAACTTATAAGTGAATTTAACAAAATTACAGAACTCTAGATACACAAAATGTAGTCATTTTTATATAACAACTGGAGTGAGATTAAGGTGAAGCAAATGAGACACCCAAGGGTTCAAATCTAAGACGGCACTCACTTTGGGATTGTGATACTAGAAATAAAAATTTACAAACAGCAATTTTAAAAATGTTTAAAATAGCATCAAAAGTCGGAAATACTTAATGATCAGTCGAAGGAAATTTGTGAAAGATTTGTAGACTTAAAATGCAAGACGTTGATAGGTAAAATTAATGCTCATTTAAGTTAATGAACAAATATACTATATTCATCAATTAGAAGACCTAAATTCTCCTCAAGTTGATCTAAAGAATAAATTCAAGACAGATCAATTTCTTGTCATGCTCTTTCTCATGATCAAAATTTACAAACTGAATCTAAAATTTATTTGTAGAAGTATAAGAACTGAAATAGATAAAATGATTTTAAATAAAGTAACAGAAGATTTAGACTGACTATGTGTTATCAATATTTATTGGAATCAAGAAACACAAGACTACATAAAGTATAACTCCATATATATGAACGTTTGGAAAAGACAAAACCATAAGGGCAAGAATTATATTTTAGTTTAGGCAAGAAGTAGTGGTGAAAAAAAAAGAATGATTGCAAAATGTAATCAGGGAACATTTTGGGGCTGTTATAATTCCATATCTTGATTGTAATGGGAATTACAAAACTAACTGCAGCTGGCCAAATCGATCTAACTATATTATTTAAAAGAGTGTATACTTTGTGTATATTGGCCAAAAGTATGACCTCTCAAAAGTATGTGAATGGAGGAATGTAACATGCATAAAACCTAGTGTTGATCAATTATATCAGATGGCTGTGTTAATGGTTCTGATTAGCCTTATGACCCAGCATAATACTGTACTGCCATTACCTGCTTTCTCACATTCACTTATTTTAACATTCACATCGCTATCATCTATTTATTTAGCATTCACTTGTTCACAGATTCATTCATACATGAGCAAATCTTAAGCAAATCTTCTTTATTTATGCATTGCAAGACAATCGCTGGGCATAGTAGAAAATCGAGGAAGACACAGACCCATGGACAGAGGATTTAAGTAAGACACCTTTGCTCTGAGTCACAGCCCACCTCTTCTCTCCACATAATCTGAATGGGTGCTTCTCACTGTTCTCATTTGTAGCATAAAAGTTACAATATTTACCTCTGTGTAAAGCTCTCTGGGCACAGCGTCTGATGCACAAATATAATAGACATTTTAAAAATTTCCCTTGACTTCCTTTTATGCCAGCATTTCTAAAGAATAGCTTTTGAGCTTCTGGCATCAAAATCACCAGCTATATATTTGAATGTACTCTTAGAGAGAGAGAGTACAGAAAGGACATTTTAACAAGCACTGAGATAGGGCATGCAATGAAGCTCTGGCATCCTCAGGCTCCACCACTCTGTCTCCCCACACAGGCAAAATCCACACCTTCAGGATTCCCTTCAATCTCTAAGAACAATTTTATTCTTGACCTGTGAAGTGTTTACCTTTTTTTTTTCTTCAAAGTGTCATCAGAGGATTTAACGTGGCAGAATATCTTAGAGGTGCTTGTTAAAAATCTGATTTTTGTCCCTCAGTTGAGACTGGATGAATTAAAATTTGGAGGAATTAGGATTCAGAAATGTCCCTTCCTTTACCCCCTCTTCCTCCTCCTTTTCCTTCTCCTAATTCAAATTTGCAGTTGAATAAGTTTCCCAGGTGATTCTTACAAACTGTAACCTTTTATATATATATATATATTTATATATATATATATATATATATATATATATATATAAAGCTTTTATTTAAAGAATATAAATTTCCAAAGAACAGCTTATGGATTACAATGGCTCCCCCCCCACACAACTTCTCTCCCTCCCCCTCCCCTCCCCTTTCCCGCTCCCTCTCCCCTTCTGTTCACATCAAGATTCATTTTCAATTCTCTTTATACACAGAAGATCAATTTAGTACATATTACGTAAAGATTTCAACGGTTTGCCCTCGCGTAGAGACACAAAATGATAATACTGTTGGAGTACTAGTTATAGTATTAATTCACAATGTATAGCACATTAAGGACAGAGATCCTACATGATTTTTTTTTAAAAAATTGATTAATTGTCTATGCAATTTCCAGTTTAACACCAAGATTTTTTAATCATTTGCAATTATCTTTATATAAAGAAGATCGATTCAATATATACTATGTAAAGATTTCATCAGTAACCTTTAAGAGCTCTAGTGAAACCCAGCAGTCACAGCTTTTAAAATCTGACAAAATGTTTGTGCTCAGTTGTGATAACTAATACCTACTATACTGGTCCTGGTCCTCATTTGCTAACTAGCAATAATGAAAGATCTCTTTATATCTTTACTGGGCAGATTCTAGCTCTAATCTGCAACCCAATGGCTAGGAACTGATTGATATTGATAGTTCCCTGTTCTAAAGGTGTTTACTGAGCAACTAGTAGGCGTGTCAAAACCTGATTTAAGTGTTTCAAAACATAGCAACAACTGAAAAACAAATAAGAAATGTATGGCTTGTTGGATAGCTTATTTTCAATAGCATATACAATTCACAATATTAAACAAATATAGGCTATTAGATGATAAAGTATATTTAGGTATTTAAATGAAATGAGGATGGCAATGTAAGTGTAAAAGCTACATCTCTGAATTGGATCATTGGGAAAGTTATCAAAGAAGGTGATTACTTACCTGCTGCTGCCTGTGTTTGTTACTACAGCTTCATGAAAAGTAACCTAGTCATTATTTTTGCTGCACTCACCTTCTTGTTGAAAGCATGTCAATAATTTAATGAGTCACCAGCCTGATACAGACTGCTTGCTTGGCCCCAACACACGAAGCCTTTTTCCAAAGCATGAAGTTATCAAATTCTGCGACAGAAATTTGTTACCTAGAGCCTGCAGCTGGAGCTGTCTGGTGTGCCCCCATCTCACTTCTCTGGATTTGGAGGATAGAGTGCAGTGATAGACTCCCACCGGAAGAGGGTAGCAGAGGGTTGCAGAGTAAATCGCTGCTGGCATAGGTCTCCTATTGACTATGTTCACACAAAGCATTACTATAGATTCAGTCAAGAAGTAAGTTCATTGGATAAAATATTGATCTGAGATGAACATCATTTATAAGAGCTGGGGCTAATCTAGAGCTACACGCGCCCTGGAAGAAATGGAGAGCATAGTGTATCAGAGACAATTCTGGATCCCTGTTCTATCAAGGATTCTTCCCTTCTGAAAGACATCTAATTTTCTGATGGACGAAGAGTAAATCCCATGATATGAATGTACACTGTGGATCCAGCCTGTGTCGTGCTTGTCCTTTCCTGCCACTCCCACTTACCCAATCTCTGTTCCAACAAATTAAGAACACAATGTCCACCAAGTGTGCCGCAAGACCTCAAAATTCAGACCTCTTCCTTTCTCCCTGCGGCAGTTATTTATTCATCTTGAGCCCCTTGATTGAGATGACCACAGGAACTGTTAAAACCAACGACTCAGAGCGTTCACTTCTATGAGAATAACATGAAGGTGAGAACCGCGACCACCTGTGTGGTTCATCTCTCAGTCCCAGTGAATGGCAAAATACCTAGGACTATGTAGACACTCCACGACTTTTATTGCAAGATTTCACCAGAATATCATAGAAGGAAACTCATACAGATGAAAAATATATAGTCCTTCTTTCTTTTTTAGATTTTTTTTTTTTTTTTGATAGGCAGAGTTAGACAGTGAGACAGAGACACAGAGAGAAAGGTCTTCCTTTTTCCATTGGTTCACCCCCCAAGTGGCCGCTAAGGTGCATTGCACCTGGCGCGATGCGCTGATCTGTAGCCAGGAGCCAGGTTCTTCCTCCTGGTCTCCCATGTGGGTGCAGGGCCCAAGGACTTGGGCCATCCTCCATTGCACTCCCTGGCCACAGCAGAGAGCTGGACTGGAAGAGGAGCAACCGGAAGAGAACCTGCGCCCCAACCGGGACTAGAACCCGGATGCCGGCGCCATAGGCAGAGGATTAGCCAAGTGAAGCATAGGGCTGAGTTTGGAATAGGGGTCTAGTAAGAACTAAATTTGTTACATAAGAAAATCAGGAGAATATGATTTGTTTTGCTTGAATTAATATCAGGCAGTAATAAAGGAAAACTCTTAAAAAGGGCAATGAACAATAATTCAGCATATCTGAAATTCAAATCGATACATGATTATGAGAATTGAACTTTCTTCCTCCAGTATGCTCCCAATATTGGAGATGACCTGGAGGGTACAAAAGAAGAGTTCAAGCAAATGCAATGAAAAAAAAATAAGAAGGAGAAACTAATATCTAGATTATGCTTGTCAATCACAATATAACTGTCAGCTAGTATGTACTGAGTAATTACTGTATTTCCAGCTTGTTTAATGTATTTTTATATATGGTTTCATTTAATTCTCTCAATTCTATTATGTGAATATAATAATCATTAGCAATCCTACAAACAAACAAGCTTAGAGATGTTAAGCACTTTTTCTTAGTATAATTGGGATAGAATTAGATAGGTCTACATGATCTAAGTACCTTTGACCTGAGAATTTTTCTTCTTTACAACTTCAAGACCTAAAAATACAATTTATAGCAGAAACTTCTTATCTTCAAGTTTTTCATTAATTTGTATTTATCTGTGCCACATGACTTCCAAGAAAAATGCTAATGAAGCTATTAGGATGCTTCTTTATTATCACCACTTAAAATACAATCAGAATGAGCAATTCCAGTGAAACTCTCCTATGGTTTTCAAGCTTCTCTTCATATACATAGGGAATAAATGTGCATGTCAAAGAAAAATTAGGTGAGGCAAACTATTTAACTTTTTAAAAATTCATCTTCCAGCAGTAAATTGGCCTGATAGAATTGTTTAACAAAAGCTAAAGTTATTTGCATTTACCTCATAGAATTGTTAGGCAGCCTCAGTTTGTGAAGAGATAGTGATGATTTTGTACCTAGTTCAGAAATGTTTATTTCAAAAACCACGTTCCCCAAGTTGAGCTCTAATTGGGAGTCAGTATAGGTAATGGAAAAAGATTAAAAAGAATAAGATTTGGGCCGGTGCCATGGCTCACCAGGCTAATCCTCCGCCTCGGTGCCAGCACACCGGGTTCTAGTCCCGGTCCCGGTCGGGCTGCCGGATTCTGTCCTGGTTGCTTCTCTTCCAGTTCAGCTCTCTGCTGTGGCCCGGGAGTGCAGTGGAGGATGGCCCAAGTGCTTGGGCCCACTTGGGAGACCAGGAGGAAGCGCCTGGCTCATGGCTTCATACTGGCACAGCGCACCAGCTGCAATGCAATGGCTGTAGTGGCCACTTGGGGGGTGAACCAATGGAAAAAGGAAAACCTTTCTCTCTGTGTGTCTCTCTCTCACTGTCTAACTCTGCCTGTCAAAAAAAAAAAAAGAAAAGAAAAGAAAAGAATAAGATTTGGGCACTATCCACAAGGCCTTTTTACTTCAAATGAAAAGATTAATTCATTAAATATTAAATAACCAGGAAATTTTTCAAGAAAATCCACTAGGGAATGATAATATGCTGCCATAGGAACATGAATAGATACAATTAATGAGTGGTTTCTATTGCAGGCACTGTGGAAGAAAATTTCCATACACTGTGGAATTTAATCCTCACAAGAGTTCTATAAAGTCTTTATTATTTACTTCTGCTTTACCAGTGAGGATACTCAGACTCTGCCATGGGACTGGAGATACTGGGAATGGAAAGTGTGGGTTTGCAGTTTGAGTCTTTGAAGCCACTGGCCAGAATCTTGTGGGTCTCTGAAACATTATCTTCTAGAATGAATTTATAAATACTTTTACCTATCAAAGTCACCATACCTTTTAGTGACTGCTGCATCTCAGTCGTTATAAAAGGGCTTTCTTGGATGGTTAACTTATCTGTTACAAATGTTTTGGGATACAAGTAAAGAAAATCTCTTTTTTTTAAAAAAAAGAAAAGATTTATTTATAGATTCAGTTTTCCTTTCAAAAAAAAAAAAAGAAGAAGAAGAAGAAGGAAATGAGTGAGACAGAGGACTAGTAGTGCAAGAAGTTTTGAGATCCAGCTGGGGAAATGAGTTGACTGAAACACAGATCTCTTTCTGCCCAGGAGTATTCCAGAGCTCTTGGCTTTGCTTTCTGGTCTCTGCTTTCCACTGAGCCAGTCTTCCTTTCCATATGTGAGATATGTTTTTGCATATGAGTGATTTTCTTAAACTATTTCCTGCAAGGGAAGAAATTAGGAGATCCAACATCCTCCATTATATATTCTGTGTCCTTTTAAGTACAAATTGGCATTGTTTCTATTTACACAATTAGCTGAATATTGTTTGGATCTCCTGTGAATCTTTTTTAGGTTCATTGTGACGAATTTACACTCATAAAACCTCTAGCGATAGATCCTTCTCTCCTCGGGTCCTTGCAGATAATACTGAGGAACAATACACTTTACCTTTCTGGAAGCCCACTCTCTCTGGAGAGACTTTTGCCTAACTGAAAGTAGACATGGAAGTCCCACCTTCAAAACAGCTGAAACAAAGCTACTGTTCAGCCGCAGCATTCTTTGCAGTTTTGGATCTTATTCCTCTGGCATGCCACGGATTTGCTCTTTGTTCAGAAGCCATGCCCTAATTTTAATGCCCCTTGTTATGTGCAAAAGCTTAACCATTTAGAGCAATAAAATCCCAGGAAGAATAAATAAAAGACTTTCAATATTTTATCTAATTATTTTCTTTTAAAAAACATTTTTAATTTATTTTATTTATGTGAAAGTTAGAGAGAGAGAGAGTCACAACTTCCTTTGGTTGATTCATTTCCTAAATTGTGGCAACAAACAGCTAGAGTCAGGTAAGACTGAATCCAGGAGGCAGGAACTCAATCCAGGTCTCTCATGTGGGTGTCAGAAACCTGAGTACTTAAGCCATCATTTTCAGTGTGCATTAGCAGGAAACTGGAAGCAGAAGCAGAACTCAAACATTCCTATGTGGAGCATGAGCCTCTCCACTGATGTCTTAGCTGCTGTGCAAAATACCAAGCCCACTAAACTCTCTTCTTAACATCACTATAGTTTCCATCCACTTACTTGGTTCCAAAATTTTAGATATTTTTCATGACAGCACATTCATATCCAAGAACTAAAATTAGTATTAGTTATCTTGTCTGCATAAAAATATTATCCCAAAACTTGGATGCTAAAAATAATCAATATGCAATATCTAACTAGTTTCTAAAATCTGAAATCTGGATATAGATTAGCTGGTTGGTATGGCTCCAGAATACTCATGAGGTTCTAATCAAATATTTGCTGAAGCTACATTCTCCTGGAAGCTTGATTGAGGCTAGAGGATTCATGTCCAAGCACTCACGTGGCTGTTGGCAGAAAGCCTTAGCTCTCTGTGACACAGACCTTACCTTACAGCAGTTGTTTGTGCAATGCAGTTGGCTTTCCCTGGAGTGAGGCATTTGAGAGAGCTCGCAGGAATCATAGACTTTCATTTTTAAATTTCTGCTTTGGCAGACAGACCAATGCTGAAACTTTTTGAATGCAACTTATTGCTTCCAAGAATGAGAATGTGAGAAGGGAGGATCTGCAGGTCCATCTGAGAGTCTGGCTGCTACCTGTGTGCCTGGTTAGTGTCTTGGTTTTCCGCATATTACATGTGAAGGCATCCAGCTTATATGTAAGGGTTATGCTAATTAGTAAGGACATAAGAGAGTGGTAGATAAGCCCTACCAGGAAAAGTATGCAAAAATGTGACCATGCTAAGGATAGATGGAAAAATGCAAAATTAAAATTCTAGAGACAAAACATACATTGTTTGATGAAAACTATATGGATTTAGTTTTTTTTCAGTTTTTTAATTTTTATTTAATAAATATAAATTTACAAAGTACAGCTTATGGATTACAATGGCTTCCCCTCCCTCCATGAGGTTAAGAGTAGTATAAACTTGGAAAAAATATTAATAAGTTTGATGCATAGTGGAAGAAACTATCCAAAATGAAGCACAAAGTTCACTTTTTAAAATTTAGAACATATTTTCAGTAGCTATAAAATAAATTAAATTAGTCCAACACTGCATTTAATTAAAGCCACAGAAAGAGGGCATAAATTATATGTAAAACTAATAACCAATGCACATCTTAAATTAATAACCAACAGATAAAGAGGAACTTGAAGGGTAAAAAGAGAAAAAGAAACACCTGGTCCTTGTGTGTACAGGCTTCACATCTGCATTGGACCAAGCACAGACTGAAAATATTCCCCTCAAAATTACACTGAACAGTAGACCCTTTTCTTGTCGTTAATCCATAAACTATATACTATGACAATTCTTTGCATGGTATTTATGATGTATTATAAGTAATCAAGAGATGACTTAAAACAACAGGATTATGTACCTAAGTTATATGCAAATGTTATCCTATTTTAGCTAAGAGGCTTTCGTATTCTCAGATTTTGGTTCCTGCAGGGAGTCCTGAAACCAATCCCCCATGGATACCAAAAGACAATTGTATTTTGTACAGAGGAACAAAAGCAGGAATGACAAAGCACTTACTCATTGTTAGAACAATGTTAGCCAGAAGATAATGGAGCAACAACCTGCAACTACCCAAAAGGAAAAATAAAACAAAAGCACTTAGCCAAGGTTTTTGTGCCCTGTAAATATACCCATCAAAAAATGAAGGTGAAATAAAGCCTTTTTCAGACATATAAATGTTGAAGAATTCAGCAGCAGCAGGACTTCACCACAGAGAATGTTAAAGGAAACCCTTCAGACAGAAGAAAAAATGATAGCTCATCAATGCATAGGTGAATATATTTGTTTTTTTTAAAATTGGATTAAAATACAATTAACTACATGAAACAAGAATACTGCCATGTAGATTCATGAAATATATAGAAAGTAAATATGTGTGTGTGTATCTTGAAAATATCATTAAAGATTGGAGGAAAAAATGTACATGAAGCATATTACTGAAAGTCTAAGTCAAAGATGTTTAATATAAACCTCCAAAGAACAGCTAAAGTATACATAAACTAATAATCTAGCAAAGAAGATAAAGCAGAATGATAAAATAATTAACTGCAGTTTGAGAAAAAGGAAGAAAATGCCAATATATAAATAAGACCAACAGAAATGAATAGCAAGATGGAAAACTTCATCCAAACCAGCTCAATAATTATATTGAATGTAAATTGTGTAAATACAATCAAAAGAAGAGCAATCAGGTTGAATTTTGTAAGAAACTCAGCTCTATGATGCCTAAAACAAATTTAGTTTAATTATAAAAGCAAATCTGATGAAATGATAGGAAATAATATATTATGCTAACACTATCACTGTGAACTTAGTATCAAAGTGTATTATCACCTCAAATAAAAGGATAATTTTATAAAGGAGTTAATTTATCAAAAAATAAACATACATTAATATTTGATAAGAATTATTTTGTAGTAATAATCATGCATCTACTGTTTCCCAGAGAATCTCATGTACTAATAAATTCCTTTAAAAAAAGATAAACAATAGCAGGCATTTGGTGCAGTGGTCATAACACCACCTGGTCATGTCCGAGTGCTTGTATTTGGGTCCTGGCTCCTCTTTGAGATCCAGTTTCCTGCTGATGTGCACCCTGGGAGGCACCAGTGTTCAGGTCCCTACCACCTAAGAGGGAGACCCAGACTGATTTCTTGGCTCCTGGATTCTGCTCTCCTCGCTCTAGTTGTCGCTGGCATTTGTGGTATGAACCAACACATGAGATCTCTAACTGTGTCTGTCTCTCTGTCATTCATAAATAATAATAAATATGTGAATAATTTTAAATGACGATAAACACTTTTAAGCCGTAATGCACCTCATAACAGAGAATCAACAGACATAAAGGGTAATAATCTGCAAGTTAAAGGACAAATAAAACAAATATAATTGCAAGTGTTTCTCAGTATTTTGTGGAACAAGCAGACAGAAAATCAGTTAAGATATGAAAGTCTTGCACTACACTGTTAACTGATGTTGCCCATTTGACATGTGTATAACAATCCAACCAACAATATTATCATATACACATTTTATAAGTGCACAAGAAGCATTATAAAATTAGACTATATTCTGTTTAATAAACTGAAATTTATTAGTGGAATAAATAGAAAGAAACTCCATAGTAAATAATAATGGAAAGATATCTGGGAAATCGTAAGTATTTAGAAACTAAATGCTCACATATAAATCATACATGAATTCAATAAGAAATAAGAGCAGAAATTAGAATGTATTTTAAACTGAATGAAAATGAAGACACACAGATCAAAATTTGTGAACTCAGCTAAAGCAGGAACCAGGGAGAAATTAGAGCAAAAAATCCCATTGAAGATAAGAAAGATGACCTGAAATAATGACCACTTTTCACCTTAAGACACTTGCAAAAGTTGGAGAAATCAAATCCAAATAAGTAGAGAACATGAAATAATAAATAGCAGAAATAATTGAAATACAAAGATATACAATAAAGAAAATCAAAGACACTAAAAGCAAGCTCTTTGAAAAAGTCAATAAAATTGTCAAAAAACTTTAGACAGAGAATATTCAGAATGAAATAATAAAATAGATCTTACACAATATAAAAAAGTAATAAGAGAATCCTCATTTAAAAATAGATTTTGTTTCTCATTAATTTCAACCACAGAGATAAACTGTATAAATCTTTGAAAAAAACCTCTAATTTCAACAAGGAAGTAAATCATCCGAATATGTATATGTATGTATGTGTAGAAAGTTACAAAGTTTTCGACAAAGAAAACTGATGGCTTCACTAGAGAATTCTATTAACATTTAAGGGAAAATACCAGTTACACACCAATTCATCTAGAAAATTGAGGAGAAAAGAACCTTTCTCAAATCACTTTAAAAGTGACCCTAATCATTTTTATTTTTGTAAATTTTAAAAGTTTATTTGAGGTATACAAATTTTATGTATTTCATATAAACAAATCCAGAGACATAGTGACACTTCCCATACTAACCTCCCTCTCACCCATGCTCCTACCTTTTTTCCTAATGTGTCTCCTAGTCTAACTCTTAATTTTTACAAAGATCTATTTTCAGTTGACTTTATACTCTTGGTGAACAATATCAGTGAAAGACCTACCAGGACAGAAAATTACAGGCCAATAATTTCTAAGAAATGAACATACCACAAAATTCTTAGCAAGATCTTAGCAAATCTTATTATTATTATTTTTTAGAATATTAAAAGAGGGCCGGCGCCAATACGCACTAGGTTAATCCTCCGCCTGCAGCGCTGGCATCCCATATGGGTGCTGGTTCTAGTCTCAGTTACTCCTCTTCCAGTCCAGCTCTCTGCTGTGGCCTGGGAAAACTCCTGTGGCCCAGGAGTGCGGTAGAAGATGGCCCAAGTACTTGAGCCCCTATCCCCGCTTGGGAGACCGGGAAGAAGCACCTGGCTCCTGGCTTCAGATAGGTGCAACTCCAGCTATTGCGGCCATTTGGGGGGTGTACCAACGGAAGGAAGACCTTTATCTCTGTCTCTCTCTCTTTCTCTCACTGTCTGTAACACTACCTGTCAAATAAATAAATAAAATATTTTTAAAAAGAAAAAAGAATATTAAAAGAAAATACATTTAGGGGAGTTTGATCTAAAGAGTACAATAGTCAGCTTAATAATTGAAAAGTCAAGGTCAGTGCTGTTGTACAGTGGGTTAAGCCACCTCCTGTAGCACCAGCATACCATTTGGGCACTGGTTCAAGCCCTGACTGCTCCTTTACTGATTCAGCTCTCTGCTGTGGCTTGGGAAGGCATTGAAGGTTGGCCCAAGTGCTTAGGCCCCTGCACTCCTGTAGGAGACCCTGAGGAAGACCCTGGCTCCTGGCTTCGGCCCGGGCCAGCTCAGGGCCATTGCAGTCATTTGGGGATCAAACCAGCCAATGGAAGATCTCTCTCTGTCTCTCTCTGTCTCTTAAAAAGCAAAGAAAAATTCCACTAAAACACACTTTGCAAATCTAATCATTTTAATATATGGAGAAAAAAGTTACAAAATCCAATGTCCATTCTTTATATATATATATAAAACAAAATCTTTTAGCAAACAAGAAATAGAAGAGATTTCCTCAACCTGAGAAAAATCTATGACTAATATGTTTAATAGTAAATTCTGAATGTGTTTCTCCTAAAATCAAAAATAAGACAAGGTTATGTCAAAGAAGTACCATGTGCTAACCGATTGCACCACTGGAGCTCCAAGACACTGCATCTATTCAAGATTGTGTCTTCAGTAATACCAAGGTGAGAGAAAGTATCATTCTGACTGTAAATGAGAAGTAAAACTGTTTTTAATGGCAAAATTTATAATTGTTTGGAAAAAATTATGCAACTTAGGAAAATCCTGAGTTTTGTTATTATAAGAGGCCTTGTAGGATATTAACCAATATGCAAAAGAGAATTTAATTACTTATGCTGAGAATGAGCAATCAGAAATTGAAGTGAAAAAGGAATGAAATCCTGACATTTGCAACAAAAATGGATCAAACTGAGGATCATTTTCCTAAGTGAAATAAGGCAGATACAAAAGACAAATGTCACATATTTTCTATTACATGTGCAACTTAATAAATATACATACATAATAAAAATTCTGGATGCATATTATTTGGTTATATTATTTATAAATATTGTCATCACTAAATTATAGCAGGTACATGAAAATATACCCTTCTTTCCTCACTTAATGATCATTGACATAAATCTCATATTATGTAATACTGATATTCTCATGTTTAAGAAAAATGTTTATATATATATCAATGAAAGTATAAACTGCAAATATATAATTATATTAAAAAGCTATAATATTTTAGTAGTACCAACATATACAAAACTTAGATAAAATTTTTTTTTGACAGGCAGAGTGGACAGTGAGAGAGAGAAAGACAGAGAGAAAGGTCTTCCTTTTCCGTTGGTTCACCCTCCAATGGCCACAATAGCCAGCGCGCTGCGGCCAGCGCATTGCACTGATCCGAAGGCAGGAGCCAGGTGCTTCTCCTGGTCTCCCATGGGGGTGCAGGGCCCAAGGACTTGGGCCATCCTCCACTGCACTCCTGGGCAACAGCAGAGAGCTGGCCTGCAAGAGGGGAAACCGGGACAGAATCCGGCGCCCCAAGTGGGACTAGAACCTGGTGTACCGGCACCACAGGCAGAGGATTAGCCTATTGAGCCGCGGCGCCGGCCTAGAGAAATTTTGATACAAGATATCCAAGAGCTATATGTGAACTTTGGAACAAAATACCGAGATAAAATCAAAAGCCTTGAATAAATAATAACATTTATATAATGTTCAAGCGTTAAAAGACTTAAAATTCTTATTGTCAGCTCTCTTAAAACTTATCTGTATATTTAACACAATCCCAGTGAAGTCACACTAGGTTTTTTAATATCAAAATTAATTAGCTGATTCTAAATTTTATATAGCAGTATAAAAGAACTACAGTAGCCCAAAGTAAGATAATTTATACTATTTAACTTTAGGTCTTATTATAAAATTACAATCATGAAGAGTTTGGCAATACATAAATGAAATGGAAGAGAGAATTCATAAATAAACATACATACACCCACACACACACAGATACACACAAACATACAGTGAATTTATGTTTGTTCATGAGTATCAATGTGTTCAATGGAGAAAGGATAATCTTTTTGTTAAACTTTCCTGAAAGTTCTTGATAACTATAAACCAAAACAGTGAACCTCAGACTTTTCTCAGCAGGTTTAAAAAGTAACTGAAATGGATTATTTACATAAACATAAATGTGAAAAACTTTGAAATGTCGGAAGAAAACAGAAAATCTTGACTTTTTCAAAGAACATAACAAAGCAGGCATTATGGCATAGCAGTTTAGGCTGTCACCTGGAACATTCACATCCCATATCAGAATTCCGATTCAAGTCTCTATTACTCCATATCTTTTTATTTTTTTTCCTCTTTTTTGAAATGCAGGATACATACTAAGAAATGTATGTAAGTGTACAGATAAGTGAGTTTTTTTCTCATTTGGTTACATTGAAAACTAATACCAAATTAAGAACAAAGCATTACTAAGACTCCAAGAGTCCTCACTGTTCTTCTTCTCTCCATTTCTTCTTTTTTAACATGTGATATAAGAGTATACTGTCATTTACATAATATGATTCAGGTAAGCACCATTTATAAATACCAGATAATATGACATCTACATAGTTTTTATACTGTTTATATATTAACTACTACAAACAAGAGAAAACATGTGATACTTGTCTTTTGGGGTGTGATTTATTTCACACAACATGATGAGCTCTAGTCATATCCATTTAGTTACAAATGTCAAGATTTCATTCAACTTATGGCTGAACAATATTTCATTGTGTAACTATACCATATTTTTTCTGTCCTGTAATCAATGGATGGACATCTAGATTGATTCCGTATTTTAGCTACTATGAATTGAGCTTCTGTAAAAATGGGAGCGTAAGGTAATTATTTTATATGCTGATTTCATGTCTTTTGGATATATTCCCAGGAGTTGAATATCTGAGTCATATGGTAGATCTATTTTTAGAGTATTTTTTTAAGATTTATTTATTTATTTGAAAAGCAGAGTTATAGAGATGCAGAAGCAGAGAGAGAGAGGTCTTTCGTCTACTGGTTCACTCTCCAGATGGCTGCAGCAGTTGGAGCTGCACCAATCTGAAGCCAGGACAAAGAAGCTTCTTCTGGGTCTCCCACACGAGTGCAGGGGCCCAAGGACTTGGATCCTCTTCTACTGCTTTTCCAGGCCATAGCAGAGAGCTGGATCAAAAGTAGAACAGCCAGGACTCAAACCGGCACCTACATGAGATGCCAGCACTGCAGGTGGCAGCTTTACCTGCTCTGCCACAAGGCTGAGTTCTTAAACATTTTAATTTTTCAAGGCATTGCATGCCAAAGAGCTATTCTACTGAATTTCTTCAAACTCTGATAATACCTACCTGATAAGATTACAAAAAGTGAATTTTTTGTTTTATCTAAGATTTTCTGTTAAAGTGTCATTTTGTCAACATGAGTCATTTAATTTCTAACTGCATTACTGTTTGTAACATCAGTCTTACAGTCAAATTGATTCAAAAGTGTAAAGTAAAAAGACCATATTTCAGCAGGAATACAGGCAAGAGCTACAAACAGAAATCTTATGGAGAGATGCAAAGTGGAACAACCAGGACTCAAACTGGCACCCATATGGGATGCTGGTTCTACAGGAAGTGGCTTTTACCCACTACCCCACAGTGCCGGCCCCTATTTTTAGTTTTCTGAAGAATTCCCACACTGTCTTCCATAATGGTTGTATCAATTTGCATTCCTACCAACAGTGTATTAGAGTACATTTTCCTCCACATTCTTACTAGCATTTGTTATTTTTTAATTTTTTAATGATAGCCATTCTAACTTGCCTGTGGTGATTATTTATGTCTATTGGCCACTTGTATTTCATTATTTGAAAAATGCCTGTTTATATCGCGTTTCTTAACTGTGTTGTTTGTTTTGCTGTTTTTAAGTTTCTTGAGCTCCTTATATATTTTAGATCTCAATCCTTTATCAGATGCACGGTTTGCAAATATTCGTTCTGTAGGTTGTCTATTCACTTTGTTAATAATTACACACACACAAACACACATACATATACTATTTTCAAGACCAATACACTGCATCTAAATATGCCATTTCATAAACTACCCCCAATTTTTTTTTTGAGGATTAGAGGATGTTGTAAAGCAACCAACCGAATAAATGACCTTTTATTCTTATGGTTCCTGGAAATAGGCAAATATTTCTTTCTTTGACCTAATGATTTCCAAGGGCAGCATGAAGGCAGGCGTAAAGAAACTTTCAAGAGCAAATTAAATGGACCAAATTCGGGCAAACTGGTTATTCTAACACAAAAAATTAAAGACACCTAAAGGTCAATATCTCTGTAAAACAAAATTTTTATCTCCAAAAATTTGGTCTATGTTTTTATTCACTGGAAAGGTCAAAATGTTACATGATAATTATATTAAGCCTCTTATCTTGCTCTCTACAAGGACAGAAGACAGATTTTTAACTTGTTGAGTACAGTGTCAAGATTAGTGACAACACATGAAATAATTGACTGATTTTGCATTATTTCTACCATGAGACATGGCACTTGATAGTTAAAGTGCTAGTAGACTCCATAAGATTTATAAGCCTTTTGTAACAAAATTATCACTTCAACAATCGTTGATTTTCCACATAAATAGTGTCTTAAAATGCCATAGAGGTTTATTTAATACCACAAAAATATTTATAATACCAGCATTTTTAAACATTACTTCATTGATCTAACATTTAGAGCACAGAGAAAGACATTATAAGACAATTTATGTTAACTTGTCAAGAATAGGAAATAAAATTCCTAGATTCTGGCATTATTTTTACATATTTTTTTCATGTCTCCCTTCCCCCTACCCTTATATTTTTGCAATGAAGAAACTCACCAACTTAAAATTATCCCTACCCTATTTTTAGTCCATCTTCAAAGTCCTTCAATCAAGCTAAGCAAATTTAATAGCTACCTAAATAACCTCTCAGAATTTATGACCTCTCACTTCCAACACTTCCAAAAATCTTATACCCTAGTTACCTCTTTCATAATCACTACCTGGTTCTTATGTGAATGTTCCATCCACTTCACTAGCTTGTCTAATACACGCCCATGTGCCTTCATTAGCTTGTCTACCACACACCCATCGTGATCCCTCTTTAGCATCATTCAGTCTCAACATTCGATATATATAAATCCTTCTTTAGATCAAGTCTTAACCATTTTAAATCCCAAGGCAGATCATTTTAATAACACTCTTATAGTACATAGATCTCTCAAGTATCCTTGTCTTTCTAACACACATTTCTGAAGAACTTTTGGTTTTGATGAACTCAAACTTTCATTCTTTTTCTGTCTCTGAAGTTAAATATCGAATTCCAGCTTTGAGAAAGTCATGCCACACCAAGCAGATACTCATTTATAAGATTCTCACTACTGCCTGACAATCTGTAGTGTATCTCTCCTCAGTTCTCTCTCCTATACTCCAAGCAACTATTGCCAAGATTATATGCTGTTTCCTATTTCCCCCCTCATTTAATAAAGTGACCTTTCCTCTTAGTTACAATAACAACCAAAAGTCACCAGTATACAAGAATAACCTAATCTTCTGTACATAAGACATGTAAGTCTACTAACATTTGCACACGTATTTGTATCTTCTCATCCTTTTACACACAATGCAGCAGCTTTCCTTCAACCTTTCTAAAATTAATGTCTCCTCCCTTGAAGATATGTTGTTGATTTTCTCTTCTCACATATCTTCCATTCACATGGGTCTACTAGGTTTTACAGAAAATTTCTTTAAAAAACAAAAATAAAAATTAACTTCTTATCTCCATCAAGAACTGTTCTATTATGTTTCTTTTTCATGGAAAAGAAAGACTATGTTGTAAGCAGGGGTAGACAAAAACTAGAAGCTGTTTGTTTTTCATCACATGATATACAAACTGATGAACAATGAGAAATAATGCTAGTGAGATAGATGAAATTCAGGTCAATAGGGGTTGGGCAAGTCTATAAGTCAGTATTTATAAATAAATGCTTATATTCTATAAGTAATTCTAATATCCATATTAGTATCATTGAATGTTCACCATTCTGAGCAGTTTTATTTTTTATCTGCATCATGCTATTTAAATCCTCACAACCTAAGATAAAACCAAGATTTAGAGAAATTAGCTATTTTACCCCAAGAGAGCTTTTATTTAAGAATACAAACCATGCATTTTATAAATACAACTTTAGGAACACAGTGATTCTTCCCACTGTACCACCCTCCCACCTACACTCCCACCCTTCTTCCTCCTCCCTCCCATACTCCTATTCTTTCCTATCCTGTTTTTTACCAAGATCTATTTTCAATTAACTTTATACACATATGATTAATTCTATACTAAGTAAAGAGTTCAACAAATAGTATGAAAAAAAACTGTTTCTCAACAGTTGAGATAAGAGCTGTTCAAAATCATTACTTTTTTTAAAGATTTATTTTATTTATTTGACAGAGTTACAGAAAGGCGGAGGCGGCGGGTGGGGGGGGGGGGGTCTTCCATCTGCTGTTTCACTCCCAAAGGCCATAATGGCTCAAGCTGAGCTGATTCGAAGTCAGGAGCCAGGATCCTCTTCCAACTCTCCCACATGGATGCTGAGGCCCAAAGACTTGGGCCATCTTCCACTGCTCTCCTAGGCGCATTAGCAGGAAGCTGGATTAGAAGTACAGCAGCTGGGACTCGAACAGGTGCTCATATGTGATGCTGGTGCTGCAGGCCAGGACTCCAACCCACTGTGCCACAGCACTAGCCCTCAGTCATTATTAACCGCAAAGTTACACCCCAATGGAGAGTCACTGCAAATTGCATGTATGTGTGATGTACGTGCAGAAGGGATGGGGGAGAGAGAGGCCCTGTCCTCTGGATCACTCCCTAAATGCTTCCAACAGTCAGGGTTGGGCTGGGCTGAAGCTGGGTTGGACCTGGGAACCAGGACTCTGTCTGAGTCTCCCACTTTGGTGGCACAAACTCAATCACTTGAGTCATCACTGTTACTTCCCAAGGTCTGCACTGACAGGAAGTTAGGGTCAGGAGCTACAACTGGCACTCAATTCCAGATACTCTAATATGGGAGGCAGGCATCTTAATCAGTATTTTAACTGGGCTAAATGTCCACACCACCTCATTGAAAATGTTAAGCAAGAAAATTATGTTGTATGTGCATATGGTTTGTTCTCTATTATTGACTTTGTTGTGGGGCTAAAGAATGTTAAAATTATAATAGATCTTGGACACCATCTAATTCAACCACGGTAACTTACATAGTAGGAAACTGGAGCCGGAAAGACCCATTGACCATGAAAAGTTGGTGGGAGATTATGCTTTTGGATGCAGGAACCAGACTGACTTCACATCTTTATGTTGTGCTTGTTCACCTACACCTTGGCTTTATTGTTGTTTCTGTCAGATCATCAGTTCAGTCTAACTGCAATGACTCTAAATCTGACTCTAATGACATTTATTTTTTTCTATTTTTCCTCTACATTTATTGAATCTTTCACTTTGAGACTGAAAAGAAGCAGACATTTGTTTCTATAAGATGGAATTAGAATAGTTGACATTCTTCCATGCTCATGTAGTCATTTCACACAGAATTACTTTCATCATGTTAGAGCTTTTAGATCAAACTTTGATAATTATCTCATTAAAATTCACTCTTCTAAAAAATCCTCTCCTAGAAATTGCTGAGAAAGCATTTCTTAGACAGTATAGAGATTAGATTAGGAGCCAAGAAAGCAGAGCTTGTGATTTGGTTCCATCACTTACGGGTCAGTGGTCTTGAACCTCACTTAAATTTACTAGTAAATTAGCAATAGCATTAATACAATCATGCCAATTTTTTGTGTTAAACCACTGTCACAACAAATAGATATATTTGTTATTAATATTACCTTAATTCTACATATTTTTGAAGTTTACTTAATGTCTTAGAGGAAAAATTTTTTTTCTTTTGTAGTCCATTAATTCCAAGAGAGGGGGAGATCATATAAGTACATAATATGGTTTGAGGGATTTGTTTTTGCTATTAATTAACTTGCATGTAGATCTTTGGTGATAAAGAAGTTTTCAATTGTTTTTAAGGCAGAAAATTTATCATTTAAGAACTTGTTTCCCTAAAGCTGTACTTGATGAATTATATAAACTTAGAATAGTAAAAAAAAAAATTAAACAAAGTTTGCTAAATTAGAATAAAAGCAAAGGATTATCATACGCCCTGTATGCAAATACCTATATTTGACTTGCTATTTTCTATTGATTAGACCCTGATAATAGATTCTCTAAAGTAAACTCATTAAACTTTTAGAAAAATTTTAATTACAAATGTTTTAGTTTAAAAAATTAAAATTATTTTGTTCAGCAGAAAAGATGTATTCAAAACTTATATAATTAACATGTTGGATATTAACTAGTTTGGGTTTTAACTGAGAAAATGTTTCTTATACATTTCTCTTCTGGCTGATTGCATAAATCTGTGCAAATGTTCTTTGAATCAACATTTTTTGAAAAACGTTTTGCTGGCTCCTTAAAGGAATTAAAAACGTTTCAGAAATATGTTCACTGTATATGTGTTGAAACCATCTTTTTAAATATCTTAAAAATCGGGGCTGCATTGCGGTTCAGTTGGTTAAGCTGCTGCCTGCTATCCCAGTGTCCCAGAGGAACTTCCAGCTGTAACCACTGTGGCCATTTGAGGAGTGAATCAGAGAATAGAAAATTCCTCTCTCATTATGACCTTTTCCTCTGCAATCCTACCTTTCAAATAAATACATGCATTTTTAAATAAAATATTGTAAAGCAAACTTTCAGCTATCTTTATGATATTCTTGTTGCTCTCAGAAGAATCCCTTGAATTCTCCCTCCAGCTAAGATCATGTGGAAAAAGAAGATTCTGACATTCGAACAAAAAAGAATGAGCCATTTTGTTGTATTTGTGGTGAATAATTGATAAAGTCTGTCCATTTCAGATCACCAGTGAGTAAGTCAGCTTATCTACATAGAGGCCAAAGAATCTCAGATAGGTATATACAGGCTCTTGGCTGGCACCCCGGCTCACTTGCCTAATCCTCTGCCTGTGGCACTGGCACCCCGGGTTCTAGTCCCGGTTGGGGCGCCAGATTCTGTCCCAGATGCTCCTCTTCCAGTCCAGCTCTCTGCTGTGGCCCGGGAAGGCAGTGGAGGATGCCCAAGTGCTTGGGCCCTGTACCTGCATGGGAGACCAGGAGAAGCACCTTGCTCCTGGCTTCAGATTGGCACAGCATGCCGCCGTAGCAGCCATTTGGGGGTGAACCAAGGGAAGGAAGACCTTTCTCTCTCTCTCTCTCTCTCTCTCTCTCTCACTATCTAACTCTGTCTGTTAAAAAAATAAATAAATAAATAAAAAGAAATATACAGGCTCTTGACTTCCATCTCTCTCCTTTTGAAACTCAGCTTTGGTAAAATCTTTCTGATCCCATGACTGAAGTCAACCAGGCTAAGGCATGCTGGCAGGAAGGAAATCAAAGTCATCCCAGCGATACTGACTGAATACTATGGGCAAGTCGATCAGTAACGAATATTGTGGACAAAGGGAAAGTCAACAAAAAATGTGTGGATAAGGCTGAAAGTCTCTGTCTCAGTTATTCCCTAAAGGCAGTGAACAATCACTCAGTACAGAAGGCCAAATAAAAAGCACTGATGGTGGAAACCAAAGTTACACAACATCTTGATAGTCCCCAACTGAGAGTTTCTATAGACTGTGACCAGAGATGCACCAGCAAGAGCGGTTCAGGGACAGTCAACAACCAAGGTGTCCACAAGCCCAGCACTGCCAAATGTCCGCATGACCATCAGACATAACACTTTGGGAAAATATTTTTTTGTCTTACCTTCTGTAACCTGAGAGGTTTTTTTCCTCAGTAGGAGAGCAACTACTTGAGTAATGGACAATGATGACATATAACTATATAGGGTCAGCTAACAAGGTTGACATTGTGCTCCAGTGACAAAAGAAATAGCAAGAAAGAGGGGCTGGCGCTGTGGCCCAGCAGGTTAAAGCCCTGGAATGAAGTGCCAGCATCCCATATGGGCACCGGTTCTAGTCCCGGCTGCTCCTCTTCCCATCCAGCTCTCTGCTGTGACCTAGGATAGCAGTGGAAGGTGGCCCAAGTCCTTGGGCCCCTGCACCCACGTGGAAGACCCGGAGGCAGCTGCTGGCTTCTGGCTCCTGGCTTCGAATAAGCACAGCTCCAGCCTTTGCAGCCATCTGGGGAGTGAACCAGTGGATGCAAGACCTCTCTCTCTAACTCTACCTCTCTCTGTAATTCTTTCAAATAAAATAAAATAAATCTTTAAAAAAAAATAAAGTCACTATCAGACTGATCAAATTCTTCTTTTCCTGGGATATTCTCAAGCATTTGGGTCCTTTGGGCTGAATAAATTTTGGGAATTTGAAACTGTATACTTCAACAACAACAAAAAAAACTGTACAAGAAGAAATAGCCTAATTTCTAGTAACCTAAGAATTGTGAACAAAGAGATTTCAACTTTATGTATCTTGATGTAAAGTTTCAATGTGGATCCATTGTAGTTATTATTGGTATAATTGTGCTCACCCTCAAATTAACATGTTGAATTCCTAAATCGCAGTTCCTCAATATGTTGAACTTCACCCCATAGTATCTCAGAATGTCACCCTAATTGGTAATTAAGTTAAAATGAAATCATTTGGGTGAATTGTAACATTAATTTTTGGCAACTTTAAGAAAAAGAGAAATTTTGACTTAGAAACACACAAAGGCAAAATACTATGCAAATATGATGACAGTCATTCAAGCCAAGAAGAAAGGCACAGAACAAGCCCTTTCCTCACAGGCTTTAGAAGGATGCAGTCTTGCCAGCACCTTAATTTCAGACTTATATTCATGAGAATTACAACATAAATTTGTTGGTCAAGCCACCAGCTTTGGGTACCTTTTATAGCAGCTCTAGCAAATCAATATGCTGGTCTTTATTTGAGAAAGTTTTATGTAGACATAAAAGAAGACACAAACGCATTCATACATACAAAATCGTAATGTATTTTAATGTAGGTTAAATCATATATGTATAAATGTTCACTCAAATTGTCCCTCTACCAGGAGGAGACTCATTTACACCAACAATGCAGCTATTAGTCAAAACCATTTTGGAACTTTAGTGTTATTGTTGGCATCTGACTGATATGCTTCCTTTCTGCCCCTTTGGTTATACATGAGTACAAGAAGTATAAGTACAATGGTGAACCCAAGCCCAAGCCTTGTGAATCATGCTATCCTGCTCCTAGAAACATGATTCTGTAGTCATGAGGTAAGTATCTGCAAGGATACTTGCTTCATTGCCTTCCTCCCCCACCTATTTTATTAATTTATTTCAAAATGTGCATCTATTTCTTTAGTTGAAATTTTAGTTTAGATAAATAACATTCTCCTTAAAATTCTTTGGCTTAATATTACTAATGTTTAAGTTGAATTTAAATAAATTTTTTAAAGTTTTAAACTTTTAGAGTTGGATTATGTAGCTTCACAGAATTGAAATCTGAATAACTCATCTATGATTATGAAGCTAGAAGTGTAATTAGAATTAAAATCCAATGATTATAATTGATAAATAACAGAACTGATGAGCTCAAAGTAACCATAAAAATCATCTATTCTAATTCCCAATTCTACACTTTGATCCTCTTGATAATATCTTGATAGCATTGCTAACAGACATCAAATTAATAAGTGTCATGCTTACTATAAACTGTTTTTCCATCATAATGGACATAATAGGTGGTATTTAATTATATATATGCCAAATTAGAGGAATAGTAATATTATTTGATGCCATGCAGGTAATATGACTATAAAGTAATGAATCTTATTTCTTATGATATATTTTTTTTGAAGTCGCCTCATGTTTTGAAAGATGTCCCATGTTCTCGATTGGTGGCTGACTGCCAAACTCTTCATGAAATAACATTTAATAGGGGCTGGCATTTTGGCACAGCAGGTTAAGCCACCACTTGTGATGTTAGCATCTCATATTGGAGTGCCAATTTAAGTCCTGAGTGTGCTGCTTCTAATCACATTTCTTGCTAATGTACATGGGAAGAAAGTGGATGATGACCCAATTATTTGGTCCCCTGCCACTCGTGAGAGATGCAGATGAAGATTCAGGTTCCTAGGATCAGCCTTCCCTAGGTCTGGCTGTTGTGGACATTTGCGGAGTGAATCAGTGGATTGAATATCTTCTCTTTCTCTCTGTGACTCTGCCTTTCAAATAAATAAATGAATCTTTTTAATTTTTTAAAAGAAATAACAAATATGTTAACAAAACAACAATAGGGGCCAGCGCCATGGCACCCTAGGCTTAACCTCAGGCGCAGTCATTCCATATGGGTGCTGGTTCTAGTCCCGGTTACTCCTCTTCCAGCCCAGCTCTCTGCTGTGGCCCAGGGAGGCAGTGGAAGATGGCCCAGGTCCTTGGGTCCCTGCACCTGTGTGGGAGACTGGGAGGAAGCATCTGGCTCCTGGCTTCAGCTCGGCACAGCTCTGGCCAGTGCAGCCACTTGGAGAGTGAACCAGCAGAAGGAAGACCTCTCTCTCTCTCTCTCTCTCTCTCTCTCTCTCTCTCTCTCTCTCTCTCTTCTCTTTCTCTCACTGTAACCCTGCCTGTAAATAAATAAAAATAAAATCTTTAAAAAAATAAAACAACAATAATGTAGCAATATTATTCACATGAAAGTTTAGAAATATTGATACATATGGAGGATCTTCAAAAATCTGTACAATGGGTAAAGCCTCTTCCAGTGATGCTGGCTTGTTTGTATCCCTGATGCTCCACTTCTGATCCAGCTCCATGCTAATGTCCTGTGAAAAGGAACAGAAGATGGCCCAACTGTTTGCGGCTCTGCCACCCACATGGGAAACCCAGATGCAGCTCTTGGCTCCTGGTCATGGCCTGACCCAGCGCTGGCCATTGTGGCCATCTGGGGGATAAAACAGTAGACAGAAGATCTCTCTCTGTCTCTCCTTCTCTCTGTGTAACTCTGACTTAAAATAAACAAATACATCTTTTTAAAAAAATTAATGGAAAATATACACTAGATAAAACCTAAACTTTTGCACTAAAACTTATTTTTAATTGTATTTTTCATGAACTTTTCAAGCTATATTCATAATTCCCCAGACCTCTGCTTTCAGTCTGAGAAATTTAGAAAAATGTTCAAAACACTGCCTCTTGCATTAAATAGAACAATGTGGGTGGCACAAGATAATCACTGTAGAGAAATTGTTCCTTAGCTTCAAATATAGAATATCAGCTCTCATGTAGGGAAAATAATATCTAAGGCTAAATTCTCACACCAGACAGGATGCTGTTTCAGTGACTGCAAACTAAAGTTAGCTCACACCAATGTTGTATACTGACAAATCCTTTATTCACATCTAGAACTTGGGCTATAAAGGTATAGATCCCACTCTATTAGACTGTACAATTCAAACAAAAAATATATAAGACAAAGAAGGTTATGTGGGCCAATTAATTTTTAATGCATTTAATTTAATAATACTGTCATGTTCTCCCTCAGATTTTATATGACAGAATTCTTTAAAAGGTCTCTGATTGGACAGGCATGTGGCTTAGCAGTAAAATATTGGTTGGGATACCATATCCCATACTGGTGTATTTGAGTTTGAATCTGAGTTTGTTCTCAGTTACAGTTTCCTGCTATTACAGGCCTTAGGAGTTAGCAGATGATTTCTCAAGTATATGGGTCCAGATGGTCACCAGTATATGGGTCACCCAGATGCAAAGACATGAACTGAGTTCTTGTCTCCTGGCTTCAGCCCAGCCCTGCCACCCTTGGGCATTTGAAGAGTGAACTCATTAATGGGAGTTTCTCTCTTTCTCTTCCCACCCCAATCTCTCTAATAAAATAAAAATTTTTAAGGAACATGACTTAAATTTAATATGCAATTATTATGTTCCAGATATAATTCTAATGGCATTTTTGTGCCAGAGATTGCTCATTGTCCTGAATTATGTCTTCTACCTCATCTAAGGTAATAGAATCTTCAGCGCACCGCACTGATCCGAAGGCAGGAGCCAGGTGTTTCTCCTGGTCTCCCATGGGGTGCAGGGCCCAAACAGTTGGGCCATCCTCCACTGCACTTCCTGGCCACAGCAGAGAGCTGGCCTGGAAGAGGGGCAACCAGGACAGAATCCGGTACCTCAGCTGGGACTAGAACCCGGTGTGCCAAGTGCTGCAAGGAGAATCTTCAAATTTTGAAGACACATACTTGACCAACTAGAATGAGTAATTTATATGAGTTCAAGGTAATAAGATGTTCATTAACAGCATGGTATAATTTTCAAGCTTGCCTTGAAGAGGAGGGATCTCTCTGCTAGCTAAAATGCTGCTTTATTTGTGTCATCTGAAAATAAATATCACAGAATTGTAGAACAAAAGCTCAAAGCAACCTAAACCTAGACCATTTCAGAAAGTAAACTACCACATAAGCCTGTAATTTTAAGTGAGGAAGAAATACATTGCTATTTTGTTACAAGTTTAGTTTTGAATTTTTCGTGTTTAGCTATTCCTATTTCTTATAAACTATCATTATCCCTTATTCTCTGAAATTATAAGCTCTCTCTATAGAAAAGTGTATCTCCATGTGAATATTATTTGCATATTAAGGTATTTCTGTTCATGCTAAGATCTATTCATGTGCACAGGAATCTGAAGCTGAAAAACATTGGTAAAATTAATTTGTGAATCACTTTGAAAAATTTAGACTTTTTCAAAATTTTTAAAATTTTATTTAATCTATACAAGCTACATGTATTTCATTTATACAGATTTAGGAACATAGTGGCACTTCTCCCTCTACCCTCCCTCCCACCCATGCTCCAACCCTTGTTCATCCCTCTCGCATTCTCATTCTTAATTTTTACAAAGATCTATTTTCAGTTTACTTAATGTGCCTATAGTTAATCCTACATTAAGTAAAATAGTTAAAAAATAGTATGAAGGAAAAAATACTGTTCCTCAATGGAAGAGACAAGGGCTGAAAACAATCATCAAATCTCAAAATGTCCATTTCACTCCAATACATTAACTCTTAAATTCTCTGTTATTTACCTCAGATTAGAGAAAACATATGGACTGGCTTATTTCACTGGGTATAATGCCAGTTGTATCCATCTTGTTGCAAAAGACAGGATTTCATTTTATTTTTTTTTTACAGATGAGTATTCCATAGAATGTATATATATATATATATATATATATGTATATATATATATATACACCATAATTTCTGTGTCTCATCAAGAGTTGATAGATGTCATAATTGACTGCATAAATTAGCTATTCTGAATTGTATTGCAATAAACAAAGGATACAGATAAGCCTTTCAGATGCTGATTTCTTTGGTTTGGGTAGATTACCGGAAGATAGATGGCTGGGTCATATGGTAGGTCTATATTCAGATTTCTGAGGTATCTTCATGCTGTCTCCCACAGTGCTTGCACCTGTTTACACTCACACTAACAGAGGATTAAGGTACTGGTTTCCCCACATCTTCACCAGCATTTGTTGCTTTATTGATTTATGTTTGAGAGCCACTCTAACTGAAGTGAAGTGAAACCTCATTGTGGTTTTGACTTGCGTTTCCTTGATGGCTAGTGATTCTGAGCATTTTTTCAAGTTTCTGTTGGCTATTGGAATTTCATTTCTTGAAAAATGTCTGTTCAAGCCCTTTGCCCATTTTTTACCTGGATTTTTTGTTTTGTTGTTGTTGAATTTCTTGAGCTCTTTATATATTCTAGATGTTAACCCTTTATCAGTTACATTGTGTGCAAACATTTTCTCCAGTTCTGTCAGTTGCCTCCTGACTTTGCTGAGTTTTTCTTTTCCAGCACAAAAGTTTCTCAGCTTCGTGTAATCCCATTTGTCAATTTTGGCTTTAATTGCCTGTGCTTTGGTGTCTTTTCCAAGAAGTCTTTACCTGTGCCAATGTATTGCAGAGTATCCCCAATGTTCTCCAATAATTTGAAGATATCAGTTCGTAGATTCAGATCTTTGATTTGGTAGAGCCAGAGAGAGAAAGAGGTCTTCCATTCCTCTGATTCACTCCTCAAATGACCGAAATGGCCAGAGTTGAGCTGATCCAAAAGCAGGAGCTTCTTCCAGGCCTCCCACATAGATGCAGGGGCCCAAATAATTGGACCATTTCCCACTGCTTTCACAGGCCATTACTAAATTTGTTGATCAGTTATAACTGTTTTTGTAAAATCTTTTAAGTTTTTTTATGATCATGTCATTAGCAAACACAGACAATTTTACTTGAGATATGTCCATAACATAAGTATCCAAAGATGAATATATAAAGAAAATATGATAATATATGATCATATGTGAAAGTTAGAATTCAAATATAATTCCATTATATTTTATTTATTTGATTATTTACTTTAATTATATTTAGAATCACTGTATTATTTTTCATAATATTATTTTCCCATACTGATGAGCCAATAAAACTAGAATCATGTTAAATGAAATAAGTCAGCTAGAGAAAGATGAACAGAGTGTGGTCTCACTTGAATGTGGACTCTAAGAAGGTCCATCGTACAGAAACAGAGAGTAGAAAGGTGGCTTCCAGAGGATGAGGGAAAGGAGAGAAATGAGGAAGGTGTGGTGTTGATGAAAGGGTACAAAATTTCTACTGGACTGGAGAAATGAGTTTTAGTCATCTTTTGCACTACTCGATGACTATAATTAATAATAATGTATTGTGTCCTTCAAAATTGATAAGAGAAAAGTTTTTAATATCCTTACCACACAAAAATAAGTTGATGAGATTAAGGCTATATTAATTAGCTTTACTGAAATTTTGTACGATGTATATATATATCAAAACATCCTATTGTACCTGATAAATATCCACATGATATTTGTTGACTAAAATAAATAAGAAAAATAAGAATCATTGGTATATCAGGTGAATTTCCCATAAACAAAATATTTCTTTATAGAAGTTAATCCTGGGGGCTGATGCTGGACTGCAGCACTGGCATCCAATATGTTTGCTTGTTCAAATCCCAGCTGCTCCACTTCTGATCCAGCTCCCTGCTAATGCACCTGGGAAACAGCAGAAGATGGCCCAAGTGCTTGGCCCCCTGCACCTACAGAGGAGACCAAAAAGAAGCTCCTGGCTCTTGGCTTCAGTTGATCCAGTTCAAGTCGTTGCAGCCATTTTGGGAGTAAACTAGCAGATGGAAGATCTCTTTCTCTCTCTTTGTCTCTTGTTCTCTCTGTAACTGTGCCTTTCAAATAAATAAATCTTTAAAATATTAAAAATTAAAAAGAGTTAAAAGTTCATCCTAGGACTGGTTTGTGGCACAGTGGTTTAAACTGCTGCTCACAATATTAGCATTGTATATTGGATTGACAGTTCTAGTCCAGGCCTTTCAACTTCTAATCCAGCATTGTGCTAACGTACATGGGAAGGCAGTATATGATGGTCAAAGTACTTGAGTTTCTGTCCTCCATGTGGAAAACTTGCATGGATTTCCAGGCTACTGGCTTTGACCTGGCCCAACTGTGGGTGTTGCAACTATTTGGGGAGTGAATCAGCAGATGGAAAATCTCTATCTCTAACTCTGACACTCAGACTTTTGAATAAGTAGATCTTTTCTAAAAAATTTAATTCTGATTACTCTTATCTTAAAGACTTGATAGTTGACTCTACAAAAAAAAATTGAATAAGAGTACACATGTATATATATTTTAAAAACTGCACATTAAAATACTATAGATACATTAAAATCGTATTTGTTTATAAACAGTATACACTTATAAATAAAAATTACATGCATAATTTAATTTTGTTTTATATAGAACTTTAAAGCTTTTCAAATAAATCAGCCAATTGCTAGTTTAGTGATAGTACCAAGAAATGGCCTGGGTGGGGCTTCAGCATCTGCCCTCAAATAATCATCCAAAATGCCACTATTTTATTAAATATCATCATTTTTATTTTGTAAGGACAACTGGTATTTTTTCAACTTTACAAAAAATTGAAAAAAGACATTTTGGTTGTATCTTTACTCTTTATGTTTATTTGTATAATTTAAATAAAAAGAGTATGCTTTCTATGCACTTGAGGACTTAAGACTGATTTGACAACCAGATTGTTCCTCCAAAGCCAAGGCTGTACAGGAATTCTGTGCTGTGTCAAAAACAAAAATCAACCAAACAAATAAAAAATAAAATTTCTACAAAAATCATCAGAGCAAAGGAAAATTGATTGAGAAAATCTAAGTGTGTGGCATCACAACTGAGATGTGCTGGAGTGTTCATTCCACATCTCAATATTTTCCTTCTGCTTATCATCTTCAGAAAGTAAAGAAAGTGACACTGATCTGAGGGAAGTTGGGCAAAAAAATGAATTAAAACCTTCACCATGATTAGTTCAGAGACTGGGTGAACAGAGCCTCTGGCTAAGTCAGAGAATATCTGACTATTCAGAGAAAAGTAGCTCTAATCTTTTGATGTTCAATAAGGACTCACAGCTCTAAAATTCTGTAATTGTTTCATGAAATCTAAGATTAAATTCAAACAAATAAAAAAGACCCTTAGCTAAGAATCAGAATGAGATAAATAAAAAGTGAAAATTGATGGGAAAAACATAAATCATTAAAATATTTAGCATTATTTCTAAAAATGGGAAGTACCACAATATAAATACACCAAATTGATTAGTCAAGCAAACCTTCAATGTTGCCATGAATAATTGTAATAAGTGAATCATATACATCCAGCAATATATATATATAGTGATATTTCTATGACATTCTTTAACTGAAAACAGACAGACAGCAACCAATAGTTGCTATAAAATAATTTTATCATCCATTTCACCAGACAGCGACAACATGATATGACACTGCTGAGACACCTGCAATGACTCTTCAGAATTATAGAGTACATAGACTATAACTGGAAAGGGTTGTTTACTTGAGTGAAAAACAATTATGAACCTAAAAACTCATAACATTTTCTCTGAAAATCTTCCTTATATTTTTGTTCAAGAAAACTCTTCGAAAAGTCAGTTGGCCTAGAAGATGAAGTGCTGAAGCATGAGTAGACTGGAAATGTCAAAAGGACTAAGAAGACCACTACATTTCCCTGCATTAAATCTGAACAGAAATGTAGGGCTAGAGAAAAATAAAATGAAGAAAAGAGAAGAGGAAAACCAATGATATTGTTGAAATGGCCAAAGAGTTTCAGAAATGAAAATATTTGATTATTGAATTTGACTTTAGTGCATTTGATTTTTATGCTATTCGTGTTACCTTGGGGCAATCCAAGCAGTCACATTCTCATACTCTTGACTATCCTCATTATTTATGCACTTCACTTGGTTTGTCAGATTGTCTCTCTGCTCTTGGATTGATTTCTTTTCCATAAGGATGCTTAACACATCTGACAAATGGATCCTGGGTGGACCAGGCACACTAGCTGTCCAGAAATGTCAATTGCTCTGAATTCTCCAAGAGTAATCACATGAATATGCGAGCAAAGCTTACAGATCGTTATTTTTCAGCTCAAACATTGTCCATTTTGATTTCTGGATATTAATCCTAGGAAGGTTAGAGGTTGAAGAAATTATGTTATCTGTACAATCATGACTCTTCATGACATTGTGGGGGGATAGCAATGCAAATTCAACATTTTTATAATTACATTGTGATAACATGCATCCAATTTCCTCCTTGGAAAGCAAGTCAGGGAAAGGGATGGATCAGAAGATAGGCAAATGTGGTTGACTGTAACTATGATTTATATTGAAATCAAGGGAGTGACCAGAGATAATAGCCAATTGGATGAAGGGTCAGGCAAGGTTACTAAAGAACAGAAGGGGATCTAAATTAAGTCAGGAAAGAAAAAGCTAAAGTCAAGAGAACTCATAAAATCAGAGGATGTCCTTCTCTGATGGTGTATTTATTGCATGGAGATACACATATCTGAAAAGTCAAGAGAATAAGTGCACCCACTGTACTGAGAGCAAATATAACCCAAACAAGAGACCATGTCTAACATTATGAGCTTTGAATGCCAAACACCTACCTGTAGAGCAAATATAGGCTACAATTTGTTCTGGTGCAATTACTTGTTCTTACTGCTACAAGGAAAAGTGACTAAAAGGAAAAGGTTGATTAATAAGATAGAAATCCCCTTACAGCAGTTTTCCAGAGAAGCTAAAATGAGTCTATCAGGGAAAAAAGGAGTTTTCCTTTGCATTCTTCAGATTTTGTTCTTTCATCTTACTGGCAATAATACCAACAGTGGTCAACCTCATGTGTATAAAAATCTACTGCAGTAAAGATCACTAACAAATCATTTTTGGTCTGTGGCCACCTTTATCACTTTTCTCCCTATTATCTACTGCCAACATATCTTTGTGTTATCCTTGGAAGATCCATGGCCATTCAGTTTTTGTATTCAAAAGGATCTGAATGAATAAGCAAAGGGTATTAATTATATATTATTACAATTTAACTTCCTATCTTAAATTTTCTTTACTATATAGTCCCATGTATCTGATCAGGGGGTATAGGACAATCGACACTATGATACAATATCTATAATACAAAATGTCCGTGTTTGGACAATATTAATCCTCTCCTCATAGAAAAATAATTAACTCCAAAAAGTTAAATTTCTTATTTTTATAGTCTAAAGAAATCAAACTAGAAGTTGCATCTGTTTAATACGTTCATATGTCCATCAGTCTCCAGCCAAAGGATATTCCCTAACTAACATCTATGTTCTTCAGCACAACTTTGACCCATCAACATTTTGAGTCATATTAATCCTACTGTAAGTCTCATGTACATTCCATTTTTGTAGAGTCAAAAAAGTTAACAAGACTCAGAAGGATATTGCACAATCACATGATTTTTTACTCTAAAAATAAAAATATAATATTTGTAAAAATTATCTTAGAAAAACTACTTTCCAGAAAGTAGGACTTACAACAATTCATATCTCCATTTTAAAAAGACCAGAGCAAATAAATCTAGATGTTATTCTGGGAAATGGTAGGAAAAAGCATGTGAAGAAACTCACATTCACTTATATTCTTTTGAAACTTAAAAATTTCATAAATGTGTATGAGTGAAATTGACATTTTGGGATACAATTATTGCTTATAGCCCTTGTCTATACTCCTACTGAACGGCAGGCTTCTACTTTTCACTTGTGGAACTGTTTACACAGTGGAGCATTGTCTGATTATAAAGTAAGTTAAAAATGTTATTACAAAAATTCTAAAAAGAGAGAAGGAGGAGGGGAGAGAAATATTATTATATTCTTACAATTGTATCTGTGAAATACATGAAATCTTTTCTCTTGATTAATACAAAATTTAAAAAAAGTAACAATTTGCAATAGCATCACATTTAGATACCAGGTCTTACTGAGACAGCCTTTTTTCTCCTTGGTTTATTTCTCACATAAATTAAAAATATTTTTCACATTAATATCTAAGTGCTCTTGATTTAATCCAAAGAAAATATTATTTCTTTATTTGAAAGTCACAGTTACAGTGAGGGAGAGGGAGAGAGGAGAGACTTTTCATCCATTGAATCACTCCCCAAATGGTCACAATAAGCAGGGGCTAGGCCAAGCATAAGCCAAAATACAGGAGCTTCTTCTGGATCTTCAAAATGGATTAAGGGTCCTGAGCACTTGAGCTGTCTTCCACTGCTTTCTCCAGGTGCATTATCATGGATATGCATCAGAAGTAGAGCTGCTGGGACTTGAACCAGCGCCTATATGGGATACTGGTGTTGCAGGCAACACCTTTACCCATTATGCCACAATGCCAGCCCCTATGGTTGCTTTCTGCAAACTCAAGCTTTCTTACTTATTCTGAATTTTGAAGAAAATAAGAATCAATATAACCACAAGGTAAATGCTTTCATCCTCTTTCCCAGCTTTGTCTGAAAGCACTGCCCACCAACACGGTAGCGGTCAAGAGAGTTGGTTCTCTAAAGTTCTATCTGATGGAAAGATTAGAAACAAGAAAATAAAAACAAAGGGGAAAAAACTTTTGGTCATCCAAACACATACCCCTAAACTCCAAGGTACACAGATTCCGAGGTAAAAGTATATTGAAGACTATGGTTTAAATAAAAGTGAAGCACAGTCCTATTATAGCAACTTACATTTACAGCCTGGAAACCACCTACAGAAGTAGTTGACAGGTACTAATCATTCAGCCCTCCCACATTTATCAGTTACTCACAGGGAGAGAAAGAGAGAAGCAGAAGAAAAGACGCACACACACACACACAGACACACAGAGAGAGAAAGGGCAGAGCAGACAAAGCAGTGCAGAAGGGGAAGGGAGACAGAGAAAGAAGCAGAAAGAAAGATCTACTGAAAGAATCGAGAGGTTTAGGATACTTGATCTTCTTTCACACAGCAAGTTGGAAAGACTAAGCAATTAAATACATAATAACAATTTCAGATAATTGTTGAACTTTTTAAAAAATAAAGAAATAAACAGAATAGTGTGGAAGCAAGTCTGTAACTGATTGACTGAGAAGACTTCCGGTCAGAGTCAGAAAGGAAAGTACCAGTAAATACACACATTCTAAAAGGGAGTTTGCCCTGAGGAAGAACACTGAGAAGGTGAAAGGGGATCATAGGGTAAGGAGTAGCCTGGTAAGAAAAGACGGGAGCAACTCTATGAAGAGTCTAAATAAGATAAGAAGTACCAGAAGACTTAAAATATATATTTGCTATTAAAAGCTCTAAAGAGTTCTGTTTGACTCTGGGTGAACTAAGGTTTTTAAAATATTTTTCTCTATGACATCACCTGGGCCAGTTTGATGTATATACACTTTGGATAGCAAGAAAGACTGCTGATTATCAACTCTGCCTGTAATTAGACTTAACTGAGCATCTTAAATAAAAAAAGAAGGAGAAGGAAAAGAAGAAGAAGAAGAACAACAACAACAACAAGAAAAAGAAAAAGGAAGAAGAAGGAGAAGAAGGAGGAGGAGGAGGAGGAGAAGGAGAAGTCACCCAACTGGTGTCCAAGTCTCACCTCCAGAGATTCTGATGAAGCCGTTCCATCAACAATCTCTTGTACTCCCTAGACGATTCTAATATCCAGCCAGATTGACAGCCACTGCTTTGAATTATTGGTATCTTTTATTCAATAGGCCCTCATTTATCATGACAGATGCCAATGGCACTCGTTTGTTTGTTTAAAAGCTGTCTTAGTTTGACTGAATGTAACTAAACATCATGATAAGAAAAAAAAATGGAAATCTAGATTACAATCATATTTTCAGATCACAGGGCAACCACAGACTTATGTCTCTCAAGTTTCATTTTTCTCATTTGAGAAAGGACAAAATAAACAGGCATTGATTTATCACATGATGATAACAATTTGAAAGAGAAATCCATCTTATGTTGAGTGGATCAAATTTTAGACAAGCATTCCAAAAATCATCATAGGGGAAAGAGAGACACTTTTAGACATGTATTTAGGAAGAATATTGTTGATGTGGAAGAAGCACCTATGATATTAATAAGTATTTATCTCTTTGGTTATGTATTAAAAGTTATAAATAAAGAACACTTAATGTCAGTACTTTTAATATTTCACTCTCCTCAAACCCCCAAAATGGATGACATCAAAATCAAAAGCCTTAGATTTGAAGGAGGTCATTAGTTCAGTAACCACTCTAAAACTGGTGTGAGTGTGAAAATGCCTGCCAACAGAGGAGAAAAAAATAATTCCTGTCATCAGCTTGCTGTAACAGTGATTTTGACACCTCCTCAAATACAAAAAGAAGTTTCAGGTGATTTATTACCTGTCATAACAGATTCAGGCTCAAGTTCTGGATACACCTTACTCAATGTCAATCTGCTTTGTAAAGATAAGTATCACTCCTGAAGTTTCATGGTCGGGAGGGGAGAAAATCAGAAAAGGGGAAGTTAAATGTAGGTATTGCAAGGTCAATTTCTCATTATGTCCATGTCTTCTGTTATAGTAGGTTTTAATAGAGGTTCAAAAGGCAGAGTGGGTCAAGGAAAGAGCATTTTGGTCAATAAAATCCCCAAAATACACAGGCTAATTGCAAAACCCTCAATGACAGATTTGGGGCATGCCAATCTCTAAATTCCAGAGGTTTTTCTTAAAGTTTGCCAAAGCCTCCATTCCAATTTACTTACTTTGTGGGACTTCGCTAAAATATATGATGAAAAATTAAAGTTGATTTAACTGTAGTTATAGATGCCCATGAAGTCCTTGTAGAAATAATCACAGTGTGTCTTCCACTAACTAGGAATCAATTGTTTTTCAATTGTTATTACTCAAATGTTCCTCCCTTTCTTGTAAATGTGTCCTTTTTGACAGAACAGATTCTTAGGTGAAAAAAAATAATATAGCACAATAATACAATCAATAATGCCTCATCCCTTCTTTTTCTCATTTCCCATGCAATACAAAAGATTAGGAGGAGAGGTTTCTAATCCTAACTTGTCCAATGGCCTTCCTATCTCTTTCCAAGACTTATCTTTCCTGAAAATTTGGGCACTGTGCTTTGAATAAGACATCCCTTATTAAAAGTTTTGTTGCCTCTGGAAGTGTAAAGGGTAGAGATGCAACAGTGGTTTAACAATTGACACTATGAGAATTAATGGTAAAAATAGCTTCAAACAGTTCTTTATACTTTGTGTGTCTATGTGGGTGCAAATTGTTGAGATCTTTACTTAGTGCATACTGTTGATCTGTATATAAAGATAATTAAAAATGAAGAATGGGATGGGAGAGGGAGTAGGAGATCGGATGGTTTGTAGATGGGAGGGTGGTTATGGGGGGAGACCACTATAATCCAAAAATTGTACTTTCAAATTTTATATTTATTAAATAAAAGTTTTTTAAAAACAGAAATACAGCAGTGGTGTCTTACACAATTTTTTTAGAAAAGCAGAAGGGGCACAAGATTGTCCAGTTAAGTTCTCATTCCATTTATTTCTTTCAACTTTCCTTTAAGGTGCCTTGAGAAAATTGGAAGAGGGCAGCTAGCAAAAATTAACTCAGAATATGTTTCGTTAACCCTCAGTAAAATATATTTTAAAAGCACATATAAAAATCTCAAAAAGTAAAATCTGTTACAATTTCAAACTGTAACAGTCCAAGTTTACAAATAATCTCACTTCTTTGAATCTGATATATCCAAAGGTGCACATCCAGCTTGGTTGGGTATACCCCAGGTTTTCTTGAACTCACAGAGGCTTATTTATTTTTGTAATGTATTTGTACCTGCCAAATCTCCATCCAAATAAAACCTATTTCTCTATTCAGTTGAATTGGGAAGGTCCTGTGATTGATAGGTAATGTCATAATGTCATGCCTGTTGTAGGACCAGGTCTAAGACCCTGGCAACTTCTAATTACCTTTTCTTGATGCATAAATCTCCCTCTTTGATCACCCCCCCCTTTTATTTTGAAAGGCAATGGTAGAACGAGAGAGAGAGAGAAGGAGAGAGAGAGAAAGAAGTTTTCCATCTGCCAGTTCACACCCCAGATGACCTCAATGGCTGGAGCTGCACCAATCTGAAGCAGGAGCCAAGAGTTTCCTCCTGGACTCTCATGTGGGTGCAGGGGCCCAAGGACTTGGGCTATCTTCCACTGCTTTCCCAGGCTATAGTAGAGAGCTGTAACTGAAGAAGAGCAGCTGGGACTTGAACCAGTGCCCACATGGGATGCTGCACTGCAAGTGGTGGCTTCACCCACTATACCAAAGTGCCAGCCCCTGAATCTCTGGTGCGCCTGAATTACTACCTTCACATTGCTTCACATTTTTTTTTTTGACAGGCAGAGTTAGACAGTGAGAGAGAGACAGAGAGAAAGGTCTTCCTTCCTTTGGTTCACCCCACAAGTGGCTGCTATGGCCAGCGCACTGTGCCGATCCGAAGCCAGAAGCCAGGTTCTTCCTCCTGGTCTCCTATGCGGGTGCAGGGGCCCAAGCACCAGGGCTATCCCCCACTGCCTTCCTGGGCCATAGCAGAGAGCTGGACTGGAAGAGGAGCAACTGGGACAGAATCCGGCGCCCCAACCGGGACTAGAACCCGGGGTGCCAGCACCGTAGGCGGAGGATTAGCCAAGTGAGTCGTGGTGCCAGCCCACATTTTTTTTTTTTAAGATTTATTTTATTTATCAGAAAGATAGAATTACAGAGAGTTAGAGACAGAGAGAAGTCTTCAATCCACTGGTTCACTTCCCAGATAGCCTCAACGTCCAGAGCTGCGTCCATCCAGCCAGAAGCCAGGAGATTCTTCAGGGTCTCCCACGTGGGTGCAGGGGCCCTGCTAGTTGCCTGGGAAACCCTGCAGAAGACCAAAGCACTTGGACCCCTGCCTTTCACATGGGAGACCCAAAAGAAGCTCTTAGTTCCTGGCTTCTGCCTGGCTTTGCCCTGGCCATTGCAGCCATCTGGGGAGTGAACAAGTGGGCAAAAGATGTCTCTTGTTCTTGCTGTCTCTCCATCTCTCTCTGTAACTCTTTCAAAAATAAATCAATCTTTTTTTTAAAAAAAAGTAGTGCAAATATCATTATTCACAGATTGCATTATTATGTATCTAAAAAATCCCAAAGAATATACAAAACAGGGACAGATGTTTTGCTTAGTGGTTAAGCACTGGTTGGGACACTTACTGCCGCATTACAGTCCCTGAAATTGATTTCTGGCTTCACTCCCAATTTCAACTTCATACTAATGCATCCCTGGGAGGTAGCAAGCTATGGTCCAAGTAGTTGTGCCCCTGCAACCCAAGTGTAATGTGTTCTACCTCCCACTTTCCACCTGGATCAGCCCTGCATGTTTAGGGCATTTAGGTAGAACACAAGCAGCAGATGGGATTTCTCTCTCTTCTCTTTCTAAAATTTTTTTTTAAAAAAATTGAAGAGAGTACACATTTAAAAATACAGCTATTATTTATTAACAAGTTTACTGATATCATTGTATAGAAGGTCAATAAAGAAATAACACACTAGCAGCAAGGAAAACAAATTTAGTCAATTCACATTGCTATAACAAAATACTTTAAACTATTCTATAAAAGTAGAAATTTATTTCTTAGGGTTCCAGAGGCTGGGAAGTCCAAGATAAAGGTATCAATGAACTCAGTGTTTGGTGAGGCCCCTCTCCATCAGCCGCTTCTGCTGCGCAAAGCCTCTTCCTTGTCCTCACTCAACTCTCGAGTCTTTGCACGGGAACAGGCATTGTAGCACCGCAGGTAAAGCTACTGACTGTGATGCCTGCATCCCATATGACAGCTTTTTCATGTCCTGGCTGCTCCACATCTGATCCAGCTTTCTGTTAATGGCGTGGGAAAAGCTGTGGAACATAGCTCAAGTGCTTGGATCTCTGCTATCCACATGGGAGACTTGGATCTAACTCCTGGTTCCTGGCTTTGGCCTGTCCCAACTCCAGCCCTTGTGACTATCTGGGGAGTGAACCAGCAGATGGAAGATTTCTCGCTGTGTGTCTCTCCCTCTTTCTCTGTAACTCTGACTTTCAAATAAATAAAATGTTAAGTCCTTTGTACATTCTATTCCTTTGCCTGGTGCTATTCCCATGCTGTCTACGTAATGCCCTTTCTTTCTGACATGTGTCTGACCCTGCTAATGCCACAAAATAATACATACCTGTTCCCCCATTCTTCCATTTTTTTTTTAACTCTGTTGTGATTTATCTCCATGGTGCTTATCCTAATTGCATTGAGTTACACTGGTCATTTATTTGTTTATTTAACTTTCTACAATAGAATTTAAATTGAGTTGTATTTATTCTAGGACCTAGAAAACTACCTGCCTATAGTAGATGAGAAATAAATATTTCGAAATGATAAACCAAACTCCTATCCTCAACATCAATATTTGAAAAGGCTCATTTTATATATAGAATCAAATCCTATTAGGTAACAGAAAATAGTGTCTTTGATTCCATTTGCATTCCTATTGGCAGAAGTTTCCTGGGACACATATTGCTATGAATTGAATTCTCATATATCAGTCATTTTATTTATTTTGCACTTGCATTATGTAGTATGAATAATAGAAATATTTAACTTTTTTGATAACTGTTCTCCTATGTATCCTTCTGAGACTGGTTAGTATTCATTCGGCAGTGTACTTTCTTTTTTTTAAATTTATTTTCACTTTATTTGAAAGGCAGAAAGGAGACAGAGAGAGGTCTTTTCACTTCTTCACCTCTCCACCAAGTGCTCACAACAGCCATGGCTGAGCCTGGAACTCAATCTGGGTCTCCCAAGCATCTGGTAGGAACACAGTTATTTGAGCCATCATCTGCTGCCTCCATAGATGCACTTTAGCACCACTGAGAATTGGGGAGCACAGAATCACACAGCCAGGACCAGGACCAGGCACTCCAATACTGATGCAGGTGTGCTGAGTGACATCTTACCTTATGCTTCAAATGACTGCCACCCACACTGTGCTTTCAAGATCCCTTGTATTGATGTATACAGATGTAATCCATTCTTCTTAACAACTGAGTACTACTTCATGATTATACCTCAGTCTATTACCCATTTATTTATTACTGGTTTTTTTATTTTTAATTTTAATTTTACTTTTACAACAAACAATACTGTAGCATACAAGTTAGTATAAAGCAGTGGAGGATGGCCCAGGTCCTTGGGCCCTGCACCCGCATGGGAGACCAGGAGGAAGCATCTGGCTCCTGGCTTCAGATCAGTGCAGCGTGCCGGCTACAATGTGCTAGCCGTAGCAGCCACTTGGGGGGTGAACCAACAGAAAAAGGAAGACCTTTCTCTCTGACTCTCTCTCATTGTCTAACTCTGCCTGTCCAAAAAAAAAAAAAAGCCAAGAATTTTCTCCCAAGCAGTGACTTCCAAAGTGTGGTCAGCAGAACTGCACATCATCCTGCGTTAGAAATCATTAGAAATTTACATTCTTTGGTTCCTACTGAGATCTACTGAATTGTAATTCTGGGATGAGGCCCAGCTTCTGTTTTGTAACAAGTCTCCCAGGAGATTCTGATACATGCTCAAGGGGAGAATGGCTGAGTGTGCTGTCTCATATGTCATATTTTTATTAAATTGTATTCATCTTTTCTTAACTTAGGCTTCATTGTGAATATTATGCAATATTATGAAATATTCTTCAATAAACCAATTATTACTATGTGTAAATACACAAAAAATAAAATATCTTTTTAAAGATTTATTATTTATTTATTTATTTTTAAAGTCATAGTTAGAGGGATTGAGAGGAGAGAAAGGCAGAGAGAAAGAGATCTTCCCTCCTCTGGCCAACTGCCTATATGACTGCAGTGGTGAGCACTGGGCCAGGCCAAAGCCAAGAGCCTGGAGATCCATCTGGCTCTCCCATGTGGTTAACAGGGGCCCAAGTACTTGGGCCAACCTCTGCTGCTTTTCCCAGGCCATTAGCAGGGAGCTCAATCGGAAGCAGAGCAGCCACGACACAAACCAGCACCCATATGGAATGCCCGTGTCTCAGGCATAGTATACCTGCTACGCCACAACATTGGCCCTGTAAAATTTATTAAAACAATTAGTTACCCAAATTCAGGGCATTTCTATTATTTCATAATATATTAATAGTTCTGTCATGTAAGTCTGGATCATCTTTTATTTTCCTAGAACATTTCCCAAAAATGATACTCATACAGAGTTTTGTAATGTATTGACAAACTAATCTCCAGAAAGTTTGCACTGATTATATATTCCCCAAGGCAAGACTGCCTGTTTCACAACATTCTCACAAATAACAACTTTTAAAGTTATTTTGACAGATAAAAAATAAGTGAAGATACGCATTAATTTGTGCTACTGGATTATTATGAGGTTGAAAATGGAATTTTGTTCTTCAATGAATTAACTGTATCTCTTTTATTTCTTCGAGAATTAGTTATTCAAATCCTTCTGTAATGTTGCTTTTGAGAAATTAATGCTTTACTAGTAAGTAAATCTATTTGTTGTAAGGTTTGCTGTTCATGTCATATCCACTAAAATTTAACTATAGTGTTATACTGTATTAATTTTGTTCATATGCATATCTATTATTTACCTGCATATTGCTTTTCATATGTTACTTTTGTGAATGCATAGTGATTGCCTAAATAAGAACCAATAAAATTAATCTATACTTGCTTTTAATTTGTCTTTCAGCTCATTATTTATGGCCAACTCTTCATACCATCTGAAATTTCTTTTGGTCTAACAACTCAAATTTTAATGATGTTTGGTGTACCTTAAGTTTTTAGTTTAAGAGGCATTTACTAAAATCATAATTGTTTCTTCATAGTCAAACATCAGGCCATCAGAGACCACTGTCAATATTTGACATTTAGAAAATATAGGGTTACCCACATAAGGGCTTTGATTTTTCTCAGGTTGGAAATGTTTACTTTTCAGAAATTTAAACTGATGCATTTAATGATCACCCTCTAAAAGAAGTTTTCAAGATGATTGACAATTTTGCCTCAAAGAGAGGAACAGCAGGAATACACCAGCAAATGGCAGGTTGTTTTTTCTTAATGCTTGTAAAAGTCAGCCGTATTCTCAATGGTAGAGTCCTCGCTGTAATTACTGCCACTTTTTCTGCACTTGATTGATACAATTTTAGAAATACTCTGATCGCCTCTCTGCCTTTTGGCTAAGATCAAGAGTAAGTGCAGAAATACTTTGTATAAACCTCACCCTTTCCTAAAAATCAGTCCATTTCAACATTTTCACAGACTTGCCAACAGAACCATAATTTCCTAACTCTTAGGCTGAAAGCTTTGTATTTATAAAATACTATTAAATATTAAAAATGATAACACCCCAAACTGGCGAAAGTATAGTGTGGAGGTCCAGTAATGGGAATTTCTAGAAAATAAATTTAATATTATATACTGAGAAAAATGAATTTTTTAAATACATGGGTTTCTGTCTTTAGAAGAAAAATATTATAAATATGAAAAGTTGTGCACATATTTTTATCCGACATTGTGTTAAAATCGCTAATATTGAAATGAACTAAATATCTGACATTACAACACAATTTGTCAGATGTTGACTATGCCAATAGAATGTCAAATAGAGTGCTTTTGCTATACATGAATATGTAGCCATTAAGATAATATTTCTTTAAAAAGTTTTATAACATTAAAACTTGTATAAGAGTGAAACGGAGGATATCAAAATTGCATATAAAATATGATGACAAATGTAAAAAGGTTCAAATAGCCAGTAAACTGTACAGGAGGAAAAGGATGACAAGCCTAAGGTAACTTCCTCCTCTTTTTTTTCTGTTCCAATGTCCATATTTTACAATAGTCTATAGCACACCTGTGTTACTTCTGTAACAACAAATCAATTAACTTACTGATTACATTCTGGACTCTCCTTGTGTTATAAAGTCCAGTAAAATAAAATACACTCCTGGTTCATCTTTTACAGTATAGATGTAAACTTTATATATCCCCTTCAACAGCATTTTCCAAACTCTAAGGGTGAGCATTCTGCCTAGTGGTTTAGACACCAGTGAGGATGCCTGCTTCCCATACCAGTGTACCTGTGCCCTATATCCAGTTATGTTCTTAATTCCAGATTACTTCTCATATGGACTCTGGAAGGAAGTGGTGACGGTTCAAATAGTAGGGTTCTAGCAACCCATGTGGAGGACCTGGATTGAGTTCCCAGGTGCTGGCTTCTGCCCTGACTCTAGCTATTTCCGGCATTTGGAGAATGAACAAGTGGATGGAAGCACCAAGTGAATCAGGGACATGGAGCTGGTTGGCTACATGGCTGACTTAACTTTGGGATTTTCACACTCTCAGTTAAGGCCACTTCTCCCTATATCATAATTCACTTTTTGTCAAGAGGATCAATCCATATAATTTTGTAAGTAGCAAAAATGAGTCCTGTTGTCATTGTCATTTCCTGGATGAATGTAGTGTGTTACTTCTTTATATATTCATAAATGAAGTTCATAAATGAAGTATCTTTAGCTAAATCTATTTAGGGGAATTGTCTTTCCAGCCATTAGTCTCTGTTGTATGCATTTCTCCATACTGTTCAATTAAATGGTCATGAAATGAACTAAACATTTGCAGAAACTTTCCATGAATATGTATCATTATTCCTAGCACAGCATTACTCCTTCCCTGAATATTTCCAGTTACAGAGCCCCATCTCCAGCCAATGCTTGGACTTCTATATCATATAAGCACAAGCCCTAATAAACAGGGTACTTTTATGTTGCTGTGTTCCAATATTCCTGAGAACATTTTTAATTTCCTAATCTGCTTTTAAGACTAATTAATCATAATACCTGTAGCATGGAGGTTGCTGTAAGGAATCAAAGTCTGGTATAAACTCAGGGTTCAAAAATATTAGCTATTAAATCACCATCATCATCATTCCCTGTTGTCTTGATACTTTTTTTTAAAGATTTATTTATTTTTTTGAAAGTCAGAGTTACACAGAGAGAGAAGGACAGGTGGAGACAGAGAGATCGAGGTTTTCCATCTGCTGGTTCACTCCCCAATTGGCCGCAACGGCTGGAGCTGCGCTAATTCGATGCCAGGAGCCAGGAGCTTGTTCCAGGTCTCCCATACAGGTGCAGGAGCCCAAGGACTTGGGGCATCTTCCACTGCTTTCCAGGCCATAGCAGAGAGTTGGATCGGAAATGGAGCAGCCAGGTCTTGAACTGGCACCCAATTGGCGACAGCTTAACCCGCTAAGCCACAGCTCTGGCCCCTTGATAACTTTTATTAAAGATTTATTTATCTATTTGAAAAGCAAAGTTACAGAGAGGCAGAGGCAGAAAGAGAGAGAGAGGTCTTCCTTCCCCTGGTGGTTCATGCCTAAATGGCTGCAATAGCTGGAGCCTGGCCAATCTGAAGCCAGGAGCCAGAAGCTTCCTCCTGCTCTCCCATGCGAGTGCAGGGTTCCAAGCACCTGGGCCATTCTCTATTGCTTTCTCAAGCCACAGCAACGAGTTTGGAAAGAAGTAGAGCAGCTGGGACTCAAACCAATGCCCATATGGGATGCTGGCACTGCAGGTTATGGCTTTACCCACTATGCCACAGTGCCGGCCACTGATCATTTTTACAAATATTATCCTTTATCTAGAATATGTACTTATACTATGTCAATAAAAATTTGGCATATCCCTATTGCTTAAGTCAATTCTCATTCTTCTTTTTAAAACTATTTTGTATGTCCTCTCAGCCATAATTTTTAGTAAACTTTTCTATGCAATCATACCATTTGTCTATGCCTCAGGATTAGTGACATGAACATCAATAATTACTATTGTGAATGTGAATAGAAGTAGATTTTTTTTTATGTCTGCCTTCACATTTTTGTTAAACCCCATTGTGGTGGAGCTCATACACTATCATTTCTGAAGACCTCCAGCATAGATATCATTTAACATATTTATGCATCTATGTTCATATTATAGAGGTGTTATTTAAAGCTTTTCACTGCAGTTTATATTCTTGAGCTGTACTAATGCTCAGTAAGACACTGATGTACAATCCTAGCTTTGTATCAGCATCACTTGAGAACATTTAAAAAATAAAGAACTCTGACTTTAACTTGTATCTCTTGATGACAAACTTAGAAAATTGAGCCCAGTAATATGCATTTTATTATGGTTTGCAGACGATCTTTTTATAGTCATCTCTGTATTCAGATATGAGAGTTATATACCAATTAAGCAAAGATAAATGATTGTTCTCTTCATTTAAAGAGGCTTTAAATCTCTCTCTCTTATGATCATGTTTCTTAGCAACCTAAACTTTCTTTTAAGATTTACTTACTTTTTGAAAGGTAGAGTTAGAGAGAGAGAGAGAGTGAAGAGACAGAGAGAGGGAGATCTTCCATCCGCCACAACAGCCAAGATAGAGCCAGGAGATTCTTCTGCATCTCCCACATGGGTGCAGAGGCCCAAGCAATTGGGCTATGTTCTGCTCTTTTCCCAGAGAGATGGACCAGGAGCTGGATCAGAAGTGGAGCATTTGGGACTCATACCAGTGCCCATGTGGGATGCTGGTGCTGCAGCCTGGGGCTTTTACCACTGAGCCAGAGCACCAGCCCCAGCACCCCAAACTTTTAGCACATGACTCTCTTTTTTTTATACAACGCTTTTATTTAAAGAATATAAATTTCCAAAATACAGCTTATAGATTACAATGGCTTCCCCCCTCCATAACTTCCCTCCCACCCGCAACCCTCCCCTTTCCCACTCCCTCTCCCCTTCCATTCACATCAAGATTCATTTTCAATTCTCTTTATATACAAAAGATCAGTTTAGTATATATTAAGTAAAGATTTCAACAGTTTGCCCTCACATAGCAACACAAAGTGAAAAATACTGTTGGAGTACTAGTTATAGTATTAATTCACAATGTATAGCACATTAAGGACAGGGATCCTACGTGATTTTTTTTAAAAAATTGATTAATTTTCTATGCAATTTCCAATTTAACACCAAGATTATTTTTTCATTTTCAATTATCTTTATATACAGAAGATTGATTCAGTATATACTAAGTAAAGATTTCATCAGTTTGCACCCACACAGAAACACAAAGTGTAAAATACTGTTTCAGTACTAGTTATAGCATTACTTCACATTGGACAACACATTAAGGACAGATCCCACATGAGACGTAAGTACACAGTGACTCCTGAAGTTGATTTAACAATTTGACACTCTTGTTTATGGCGTCAGTAATCTCCCTAGGCTCTAGCATTGAGTTGCCGAGACTATGGAAGCCTTTAGGGTTCGCCAACTTCAATCTTATTCCAACAGGGTCATAGTCAAAGTGGAGGTTCTCTCCTCCCTTCAGAGAAAGGTGTCTCCTTCTTTGATGGCCCCATTCGTTCCACTGGGATCTCACTCACAGAGATCTTTCATTTAGGTCTTCTTTTTTTTCCAGAGTGTCTTAGCTTTCCATGCCTAAAATATTCTCATGGGCTCTTGAGCCAGATCTGAATGCCTTAAGGGCTGATTCTGAGGCCAGAGTGCTATTTATGACATCTGCCATTCTATGAGTCTGCTGTGTATCTCCCTTCCCATGTTGGATCATTCTCTCCCTTTTTGATTCTATCAGTTAGTATTAGCAGACACTAGTCTTGTTTGTGTCATCCCTTTGACTCTTAGACCTATCAGTGTGATCAATTGTGAACTGAAATTGATCACTTGGAGTAGTGAGATGGCATTGGTACATGCCACCTTGATGGGATTGAATTGGAATCCGCTGGCACGACATGACTCTCTTTAATAAATAAATGGAATTGTGAATAGAGTGTTTTCACAGTAAGCAACATTGAGAGGTAAAAACTAGGAAGAAGGAAGAGAATTTGGAGGGCCTTAGTACTCAGTAAAATTTTTTATTTTATCACTTTAAAGTTATACTCTAAATTGAAATCTGAAGTCTCACAAATTGTCATGTCTGGCAATGCAATAGCTATGGCACATAGAATCAGATGTTGCCATGCCAACATTTCATAGCAAACAGAGGAATCTCTGAAAACAAGTAACAAGAATGTAATGAGTTAGTCATCAGTAATGACTTGGATGCAGAAATAAATAGATTGGGAGCAAATTCTCCCAGAGGATTGGGCTGTGCAATGTTTCTCTGTGTATAAGAAACACATATGAAAGAATTGCTTCCAGTTTATAGATAAGGGAGAAACAATTTCTAAGGATTGCACATCTGGAACTATTTGAAATTTCTCAAAAGAGCACTGGGGTGATGCGTTTAAAGGGCATTAAGTAAAAGTCAAGAGAAGCAGTTCTTATGTTTGTTTTATTTCTATTTGACTATAGGAGTCACTAACAATCTATCTTGTAAAACCTCCCTTCCTCTTTTGGTCATTTTTGCCTCATCTAAACAATGAGTAGAAAATTTGATTACTAAATGTCTTTTAAATTCCTGCCCCCCTGCTAAGAAGTATGGTTGTCTTCTTGGAATTGTACCTATGTAACACATAAAATCTGTTCTCTTTATATTGATTTACAAAAGGGAAAAATACCATGTTAGTTCTTATACTGAATGAGAAGTATGTTAAGATGAAATTTTAGCCAAAGAAATTATCTGTCACTAAGTTCTTAAAAGTTGTCACCAAAATCTTAATGAACTCTTAATCTCAAGAAGCATAAGCAGAAATAACACAGAGACAGATGGAAGAGAGAAAATTTAACTCTAGACCTTACTATTAAAAATCATGTAATGCCAAATATTGACTATGTTATGGTAGTGGTAATACCGATTGTCACACTAACAAAGATACAATGAAACGTGAATCTTTAAAAATTTGAGGCAGTTGAACAAGAAGGAATTTTCTATTGTTCACTCTATTCTGATTGCTGTTTTTATTCCCTTTGCCATGTGTCCACAGTACTTTCACATCGTGGGACTGAGAAGGACAGGCTTAGGAAAGCTTAAGTGAAGAGAGACTTCATTTTCTCTATTAAATTATAGGTCATTATTTATATTTTCCCATTACTTTTTCTCTTGTGTCTGTCTTCAATCTGGTAAAATGTTGTATGGTAAAATAATCCAAATAAAAGGAACTCTACAGAATTAAATTTTCTCAGACAGGTCTATGATCTGAGAGTCTCAGAAAGATTTTGGAAATAGATTGAAAGAGAGTGAGTCTGTCAGTAATATCAGTTCAGGTTGACAGAAGCAGGTGCTGACTGCAATCCTCATCCATTCAGATCCTTCATCTTCACTGTCTCAGAACAGAGATAACGAAGCATACAGTATGAGTCAACATTGCATTCCATCTTGTGAATATTTTATTATAGATGTAAGTTACAGTGTGTTTATTCATTTGTCTGTTAATGGACATTGAGGTTGTTTTTAAAGCTGGCTATATTTTAAAATTTTTTAACTTTAAAGTCTAACAATTTTTAACATTTTGTCACATTATATGTAGACATTATATATATATATATGTACAAATGTACTTTTTTTCTTGAAAGCAGAGATGTTAGCATCACAGAGTGACAGAGTCATAATGATCATAACATGGGGAAAGAGGCTATATTGACATTTACATGATTCAGTTTAGTAATATTTATAACTCAGTACCAAATGATATGACAGACACAAATTTTTTTTAAAGATTTATGTACTTATATGAAAGTCAGAGTCTCAGAGAGAGATAAAGAGAAACAGAGATACAGAGAGAGATCCTCCATCCACTGCTTCACTCCCTAAGATGGCCACAATGGTACGGGCTAAGACAGGCTAAAGCCAGGAGCCAGGAGCTTCTTCCAGGTCTCCCAACTGGGTAACAGAATCTTAAACTTTTGGGGCATCTTCTGCTGCTTTTCCCAGGCCATTTATCAGGGAGTTTGATTGGAAATGGAGCAGCCAAGAGCTAGGTGCTTCCTCCTGGTCTTTCATGCGGGTGCAGGGCCCAAGTACTTGGGCCATCCTCCACTGCACTCCCGGGCCACAGCAGAGAGCTGGACTGGAAGAGGAGCAACCTGGACGGAATCCGGTGCTCTGACCAGGACTAGAACCCTGGGTAGTGGCGCTACAGGCCGAGGATTAGCCAGTGAGCCTTGGCGCCGCCTGGGATTGCCGCTCTTTTGTCTTTGATACAACCCATTCTAACAAGTGTCAATTGATATCTCCTTGTGATTTTAATTTACATTTCACTGATGATTAGGGATACTGAGCATTTGTTATTTAAAAAAAGATTTGCTTATTTATTTATTTGAAAGGCAGAAATACAGAGGAAGATGGAGGGAGGGAGAGAGACAAAGAGAGAGAGTCTGAAGCTTCCATTCTCTGATTCAATCCCCAGTAGCCACAACAGCCAGGGCCAAAGTCAGGAGTCAGGAGCTTCTTCCAGGTTTCCCACACAGTGCATGGGCCCAAGAACTTGGGCCATCTTCTGCTGCTTTCCCAGACACTGTAGCAGGGAACTGGATGGGAAATGGAGCAGCTGGGACTTGAACCAGCACCTATATAAGATCTAGCACTGTAGAAAGCTTAACCTTCCACTGCACACTGCCAGTCCCACTGAACATTCTTTCAAACCTGTTGGCCACAGCAGTCTTTTTTTGAGAAACATCTATTCTTAACCTTAGCCTGCTTTTAAATTGGGCTGTTTATTTCATGTTATTGTTTGTAAACTTTATAGATGTTAAACACTAACCCTTAAAGGCATGCAGTCTGCAAATAGTTTCTTTCATTTTTGTATCATTTGTAAATATTTTCTCTTTTCTGAAGATTTTCTCTTTACTCAGTTGATCATTTCCTTTTATTTGCAGAAGTTTTTATTTAGGTGCAATGTGCAATCCTATTTATTCGGGTATATATTCAAAGGAAATACAATCAATATGTAAAATAAATGTCTGTACTCTGCTGTTTATTGCAGCAATATTTGCAATATCCAAGATACACAGCTGACCTCAGGGTCCATCAATGGATAAATGAATAAAAAAAGTGATACAAGCACACACACACACACACACACACACACTATGAAATACCATTTCATCGTCATATGAGGAAGGGAATCCCTTTGTCTGCAACAAAATAAATGAATTGAGAGGGTATAGTGTTAAGTGAAATAAGCCAGGCGTAGAAAGACAAATATCAGCTGATTTCATTTATATGTTGAGTCTGAAAAAGTTGATTTCCTAAAGCTAGAGAATAGAATGGTGACTATTAAAGGCTGGAGATGGGGTAGGGAGATGATAATGAGAAGATATGAGAGGTCTATTGTACAATGTGGTGACAATAGTGAGCGTATTCTTGAAAAATGCTTACTGAATGGATGTAAAGTATTCTTACCATAAAAATGATAATGTACATAGTAATTGGCTAGATGTAATCATCCTACTGTAGACATCACACATGTATTTAAAATGTACATTTTACAGATTCATACTATATATTATAAATACATCAACTTTACCTGCCAAAAATAAATATGAGTAAATAAGCTAATAAATGTACTCTGGAAATAAAGAGGAAAATAATTACATGAACTTCTAGGATCTTAATTATAATATTTTTATATTGGAATATTTTTTATGTATTCTTGGTTTAGTTACTAAAGAAAGATGGTATAACTTTTAAGAAAATAAGTCTGCTACCCTGGCTCTTGGCTGGAACAATCCTAAGCCTTTAATTAGCAGAGTAGACAAGGTAACCTAAGTCTGAAGAGGGGCCTGGGCTGTCAAATCAAAGAAAAGCTTCCCATTCTTCTGTCATTCTGATGTCCTTAGCTCATCCTGTGCAGATTATGGTGTCTTTTTAGCTCTGTATTTTATAATTATACCTTGATAAAGTGAAACTGAGTCATATAGTGAGCATGAAAGTATGTCTGGAAGCTGTCAGTGCTCTATGTATTTCATTTTTTATGATATCACTCCTTGACAGGGGGAAATAGGTGCGTTTACAGTGAAGTTATTAAAGAAATTGCAGTTGTGTTTAATATGCAAGCAGGAGCTTTTGCTTCAGTGGAGAGGTGGGTAGTGAATATGGGAGTTGAAAAAATAGTCTCTCTAGAATCTCTCTTTCCCCAAAACCACATTGTTTAATAAAGCAAATTATAGGCATTTGCTTCATTTCTAGTTCCTCCTGTCCTGACATGAGACTAAGAAGCAAAGGCTGCATTAGAGTTGCTTTCTTGTGGCATGAGACATAACGTTTCCCCCACGTCTTAGTGTGTTTGATCATATGATATAAATATGCCTTTAGTAATTTTTATCTGATGATATCAAAGGACTTTACAAATATCAGATCCTTGAAGGCAAAGTGATCAGAAAAAATGAGAAATTCTAAATCTTGGAATTTAGTTACAACTATGAAATGTGAATAGATCAAGAAAAGATTTCTTAATCTTGTAACCTGTCTCTTTACTTGCATACAAAAATGAAATACTGTAATTTAGAAGCTTAGTAGTGTAAGACTATAACTATTCCTCAACCTAAATAATTCATAAACTGAAACAATGCGAGATGGGAGAGAAGTTGATAATCCAAAATTCTGTCTATTTCGTATTCATTGCTCAATAATTTTTGAATTGCTAATTTAACTAACAAACTGGACATAGTTGGATTCCATGCCTTTTTATATTTCTTGCCTTTTCTTTATCAAATAAGAGCTTGTCCTCTGTAAAGAAACATGTAAAACACAGAGAACATGGCACATTTGAGGGATAAGAAGATGGAAGCTTCCCGTTTCATATTGCATTGTTTTTTTTTATTTGTGAGGTCTATCAGCTATTTACTAACAGAAAAAACCTACAGACATTTCTTACTGGACATACCTATAGTACAGCCATGGTGGCCCATGGGCTTGCCTTAAATGCAAAGGCCCCAGAAGTGACACTGCCCTCAGTGATTCTGAATCTACTTAGGTTGCACCAGATGTGCACAAAACTTGTTTTCCAGACAATTTGTCACAACTTGTATTCTCCATCCTTTCCATCCTTGCCTGCTCAAGAGTCCAGTCTGGGATGCTGCACCGGCTTGGATTCTGCAGAATGGTGGTCACACGTTCTGCCTCTTCCTCTGTGAGTGCTTATGCGCTCTTGGTGAGGTCAATGTCTGCCCTTCTCCACACCTCATGGGTGTATCTTTGTTCCATACCATTAATGGCAGTGATGGTAAAAGCTCTTTTACTCTGCCTGTTGAGATTGATATTGAGTACTTGCAAAATGTGCTGGAACTTCTCAGAGATCACGCTGGAGACATAATGGCGGCAAAAGTGGCCCCTGTAGACCTCCAGTGGAAGAAAAGCTTTTTGTTTTAAAGATATTATTTTATTCTCACAATAATCCTGTGAGCTGATTTTATTAGCCATGTTTTACCTTATAGGAAACTGAGGCCAAAATGAAGTTGATGATTTTTAGCAAGGCAAAATTTTTGCATGATAAACTGTGTTGTTTCAAAGTATATTTTTATGTGTCTGATTTTTCTGTGTCATGATTGCCTCTGGGTAAAGGGATATATTATTGGCCAAATAATAGAAGGGAGACGTTTCACAAAACTAATAGAGTTTGTATGTAAATGATATGAGAACCAAGCTAAAATTAACATGTTATTAAAGAATTTCTAGGCCAGATGTCTTGCTAATCTGCTCATAGATATAATATTATCGACTTTTTTTTTCCCATATGCAGGATTTTTAATGAGTTTTGAGCTATGGGTCACATCAACAGCACAAAATTATTCCAATGTATATAATCATAAGTTTTAAAGTTTTATAATGATAAAAAATTCTAGAAAATATTGGGCAACACCTCAGAAATAGTGAACTGAGGGCAAAATGGCAAGAGTTGGGTTTCAGTTTCAAGCTAACACTTTGTGTCTTTGTAATCTTACTCTCTATCACCTTCCTCTTAGTTTCACCAAATGTTCCCTAGTACCTCAACATCATAAGATGGACATCATGCAATCTTTCACCCACCTAACCTTCTATAAATCATGTCAGTTTTTAACACTGCTACCACAGAGATCCTATTTTCTCATTAATATGTCTTTTCTGTTTCAAACAAAAATCAACTGTTTGAAGTCCAAAATCAGTCTGGACAAGCCTATATGTGTTTTGTTGCTTCCTCTGCCCAAGCAACACATCCTATCCCTCCTTTGCCTTTCATCTATCCAAAGTTCAGTTCAGGTTTCATCTCTTCCTAGGAAGTCTTTCCTGAACATCTTGTCTCCTCAGGCCCCGTTGACAGGTGGTGTTGGTTGTGCCTCCGATGTGGTCCCAGAGTTGCTTGTTCATTAAATCTCAACGTAAGAATCTGACTTAAAAAAAAAAAAAACCACAGAGTTATCATCACCATACTTCAAATGTTGAATCCATAAGTGACTAGTAGCGCACCCTTGGTTAAATTTTTTAAACTTTCTGAACTTGATTTTTCTTTTCATTTTTAAGTTTGGAATAACTATCTAATGCAGGTTAGTTGCAAATACGAATGGCATTGTTTGAAAAGCACAAAATAAGCATTTGTGTTGAACATCATTCACTTGCTGTCCCTAACCCCACCCCAGATCCATTCTCTGTCTTACTCCATTGTGTTCTGGATCACATAAGACTGACTCGTAAGTACTGCATCAATGGGTTCCTTGCTCCTCTGGCTGCAATTTGCCTTCATCTCTATAGATGAAGGTGCACAACTGGAAGAGCAGATGACATAAGGAAAGTGAAGCTAAGAGTCTGAATGTTTAGTCCCCAACTCCATCTCTGCCGTGGAGCCAGGGCTTGCCTGCATCCATCTCCAAAGCTATGTTTTCTGCCAGCTGGCTCAGTCAATTAAGTGACCTTCTCTGAGCTCCAGTAATTGTTTCTGCCCTTGCCCTTCATGCCCAGGGCACAACATTATCCCTTGTTTACTTCCTTAAACCCTATTCCCAGATTGTAAAGAGTTTCTTTGTTAATTCTTCTTCAAAAAAGCAGCTTGAATGTGTCAGCTGTTTCCTGCTAGGGCCCTGACTGATACCACATTCAATATCATGAACAATGTGCACTTAATAAACTGTCCTGAAATTGTCTCTTGATTTGTCTTACTCCCTTGCCAGACTATGAACTACTCCAGAGCAGGGCCCCTGGCTCATTTGTCACTGTTACTATCTGTTGTCACACACATTGCTTGGCAAAATATAAGCACTAAATAAATGTTTGTTTGATTAAATGAAGGAAAAAATGATGACTATTATGCTGACTCCTTAGAAGTAAGCACTGTCTTCTATTTTTTTCTGAATTCTGAGTACAGTACAGCACACTGGATAATATTAATAAATTTTTTCTGTAATTAATGTGAAGCTGCCCAGACATAAGAGCATAAGATGATTAAAAAAGAATATTCTAGGTCAAATTAAGCATGGGAATAATCAACAGTTCATCAAGTTAAGTGTCATTTAAACAGCTTAGGAGGATAAATAAGGCATAGTGAACTCCAAGGAGAGTGCACAAATTTATATATGGCGAATTTGTTTATAAACTCTTATTTAATTTGCATACATATATACAACAAGTAAAAAGAGACGATTAAATTTGGAAGAAAAAATTATTTATTTAGGTAAACTTTTTTTTCTTCAATTACTATGTTGTCTAGAATACTCTTCTGGTGCACCCAGTGGAGACATACTTCTGGAAACATGATCAATGAATTTTTTTATTTTCATCTTAGGAGATATGCCTATTATGCAAATTTTGTGGAACAGATCTAACATTGGGCAGTAGAGTCTACCTTATGCATCACACAGATCATGAGTATCCATGAACAAGAGGAACTGTTACAGAAAAGATAATTAGTTCAAGACCTGAACCAGTGTGGATTGATGGTAGCTTAGAGTTTGGAAGAAACAGATTAAACTTTCAAAACCAAAATGAAATTTGTGAGAATACTTTGTTTTCTTAAGCCAGGAAAAAGCAATATCATTTTGAACAAACTGTGGAAGTAGAACAAGCAGGCATTGCACTTCCAATTCACAGCTGTGAAAGATTAAAATTAGAGTGATTAGGCTCTTTGCCCAAAGTCACACAAATTCATGACAACACCAGAGTTAATTAGAACTAATTTGTGACCCACTGTTTCCACTTTTCCAGGATGACTGAACTAATCTAGAGGGGTCAGCTGGTTACTTAACTACATTTTGGCACATATTCCAAATCCTTTCTTTGTTAGAGTTTTATGTCTTTTTTCCAATATAATGGATTTATTTATTATTTATTTTGTTTTTTATACTTTTACTGGACACTTTTTGATAATAAGAAATTATGCTTATTGATAAAACACTTATGAATTGCTCATGGGAAAATTCATTTTGGTTTTAGTCTCAATGTCCTCTTATAGCCTACATTGATTTTAAAAAACCACATCCAAACTTTTATGCTTATAACTAATTCTCAAATCATTAGTGGCATAGTCTCCAGGGAACATGGAGTTATTAAATGAGGTTCTAAATATTCACAAATGGGCAATGTTAAGTATAGACATAGCAATTTTTATGACTTGATCATATCTACTTAATATTTAACAAATACATTTACACAGTACTGAAAAAATACATATTTAGTCCGTGTAAGGGATAAAAATAGTCTGTTCTACATACACTGCAAGATATATGGTGACATCCCTATCACAAAGGAGTTTTTAACAAGAGCAAAATATAGCAAATCTATTTAATAATATCAGTTTTTCATGATATCAGAGCTTTCAGAAATGAAAACAAAATGACCCAAAGCAAACTTTATTTTTGCTTATGTTTGATGCAGTTTATATAACTGTAGTTATATAAAACTAATTTGCATAAAAAGGAGTATGACCTCATGATGGTAAAGTGGGAGAAGGTGAAGACTTCAGAAGGCCTGTTTCTTCAGACTCTTTTTGGACTCTTCTCATGGGGAATAAGACTTGTCAAAGACACCTGTTCCAGGAGGGAGTAAGAGTGACCATCTTGGTTTTATGCCTTACTTTAGGACAGAGAAATTTACATTCCCACAGCACAGAAAAATCAGAGAGATCCTTCTGCCTCTCTCAATCCCCTTCAGTTTAAAAGATAGTTAAAAGACAGAATTAAAAAGGAAGGAAAGTCTAATATGGGAAGCAGTCCACATAGCAGACTCCTACAATGACACTCACTGTAACTAACACTCTGACCTCAGAATCAACCCTTAAGGCTTCCTTGTCTGGCTGAAAGGCCTGTGAGAGCATTTCAGGCATAGAAAGCCAAGACTCTGAGCCAAAAACTATCCTACACGAAGGATCTCTGTGAGACCTCAGTGGAAAGAAGGTGCCATCAAAGAAGAATAGATACACTCTGAAGGGAGGAGAGAACATCCACTTTGCTTATGGCAGTGTCCAAATACTGATGGAGTCTATTGTCACAAAAGGCTTCCATAGCCTTAGCAGACCATGGCAAGAGCCTCGGATGATCATTGACATCATAAATAAGAAGCGTTAATTGTTAAAGGAACAACAGAAGTCACTATGTACTTATTTCCCATGTAGGACCTCCATGCTTAATGAGTTCTACTATGAGAATTGACTGAAAATCTTGTTCTCAAACTGCACTCCATATATATATTGTGTGTGTGGGTGCAAACTGTTGAAATCTGTGCTAAACATGGAGTTGGTCCTCTGTATATAAAATCAAACTAAAAATTAACCATAATGAACACGGTGATGGGAGAGGGAGAGGAAGGTGGGATAGGGGTCAGGATGGGAGGGTGGGTATGGGGGAAAAAACCACTATATTCCTAAAATTGTACCTATGAAAAATTCATTCATTAAATGAAAACTTAAAAAAAGTACACCTTGATACTTTGGGGTATCAGGTGCTGAACCCCATTGTAAGGGAATTATTAAAGTAACAATTTGTGCCATTATTTGTGTTCAATAAATACAGAAAGCTGTGTGCTTTCTCCTAGATAATCTGTGCCATTTATTGACAGTGAAACAAGTTCCTTTTCACTTTCAAAGACCATACACTGCAAGTTCTCAAGTTTGGTTTAAGAGATAGGTCTGCTGAGTCATCAAAGGTTCTGCCGTTTCTCAGCAACCATCTCATAATCCTCCACTTAATCTGTCTAAGTAGCTCATTTTTTTCTATTATGTGTCCTAAATTATACTCTGTATGTGTAATGTAGATTTTTATCAGTTATATTTTTAAAATAGTTTCTAAAAATGATTTAATAGTGTTTTTACATTAAGTGATAGCAGAACTAGCAATGCATGTTGTAGTATTGTGCACAATCAAGAAATTGACTCTTGGAAGATTAATACCCTCTGCCTTTAAGATAATTTATAGATAGTTCAACTGAAGCAAAGAAAAAATGAGTCATTCTCATCTGAGTGACCACAGTTTTCTTAATATGTCAACAGTCTATCAAAACCAGTTTTGACAGGAGCTTTAGTGCATGATTGAGATAATATATCACAACAGATCATCTTAAATTGGGAGCAAATGTTGGCCAAGACTCATCTGTATTCTAGAATTCTACCAAAAACAAAACCAAGAACCCATAGTGGACCTTCAGACCAGTTATGAGAATACAGAGGATGAAAGTATGGAATCATAAAATAGAAACAGGACTGGTATAATAAAATGCAATCAAAAAGACAAACTAGCATTAGTGTGGAAGATACAATAAAATGGAACATCCCTAATACTTGGAATTATACAGAAAGATATGGATTCTGCGATTTACTAGTAACTTGATCTTACACATATATTTCAGTGTACTTAAATAAAGAAGGATATTATATGTTTATTTTGAGGATTGGATTAGGAAAAAATATGTAAAATGCCTAGTCCAAGATAGACATACAACAAATAATGTTTCATGAAGATGATTCTTGAATAAATCCTAGGTGCATACTGATCCCCTCCCACTGCTGACTCGGCCTCTATCAGGGCACTGATGTAACATCCTCTTCTAAGGGCCCCTTCTTGCAGTTGGCCTTCTCGCCTTTACCACTCGAGACTGATTCTGTTATTGAGCTCAGCCCTCTGTATTTGTTGTCTGACACTAAGAATGAGAGATAAGTTCATTCATACTTGTCTTCCTTCTCTAGCTCTGCCCTTTTCTTTATCCAGCATGATGCTATGTGATCTTAAAAGTCCATTCAGTAATCTAAAATGATAATATGTGCTAAGTAAGTATAGTGTATTAATAGGTGCTCATTTTATTTTTCTATCTTTTCTACAGATTTGAAGTATTTCAGAACACTAGAAATACATTTCTTAAAAATAAACAAAGAAAGAAATTGTTCTCTCCATTCTTCTATCCACTCTATATCTAATAAAGATATACTTTAAAAATTCACATACCTTGTACCAGACACACTGTGTAAAACCAAATTCTCTCAAAGGATCCATGATATGGAAGGAGTTAAGACATTTTAATTGATTATCCTTATGATTCAATCATTCAATGACAGATGTCTACTTAATATTCAATAACAGAACAGCAGGAAGTCCTTTGACCCACCTTTGGAGGAGTTTTTCTTCAAGTTATAACTCATGTTTTCTCAAAGCTATGGCACATTAGCTGAATCTTACAGTGTGAATAAAAAATATGTAAGAGAATAATGGTGGAAAGCATTCTTAGCAGGAAAAAGCACACACTAATCTCTAAATCCTAACAAAGTATGGCATCTTGGTATAATTGCCAAAGTTCAATATCTTAGGGAACAAAGTACTAATTGGATAAAAAGGGCAATGAGTTATCTGTCTATACAAGGGCCACTTTATAATAATGTATCTAATTATACCTAATAAAACAGTTATTTCCTAGTCCCTTACACTGAAGTACACCTAGAAGTAATGAGATATAAAGTGATAAATATCACTAGCACCCAATTTGTGTCCTTTAATAAATATAGCAAGATACATTGAGTATTTAACATATGCCAGACCTCATATTGAGTGTTTAAGATAAATTATATTACTTAAAACTCATAAGATAGCTAGGTAGTGGGGCTATATATGCTGAGGTTGTGATAAATGATGTTATTCAATAAATCATTACTATATGCTTATTCTCTTCCCCATTTCCTTCTGATGTGTACTAAGAACTAACAACTACCAGACCTTGGATATGAATTGGAAGGATCTTAATTCAAAACATCAAATCCAAGTGAATTGGCTTGCTGAACTTTGTATTCACCAGATATTTTATAAAGGATCTCAATATTTATTGAATAAATTAAAGTCTAAACTTCAAATATAGAAGGTATATGTCTACATATTTTCTTTCAACTCTAAATATGCACACACATAAGCATACTTATAATAATCATTGTCCAACATCAAAATCTATACAAGGGCTGGCAATGTGGCACAATAGGTTAATCCTCCGCCTGCAGTGTAGGCATCCCATATGAGCACCGGATTCTAGTCCCCAATGCTCCTCTTCAGAGCCAGCTCTCTGCTATGGCCTGGGAAAGCAGTAGAGGATGGCCCAAGCACTTGGACTCCTGCACTGACATGGGAGACCCAGAAGGAGCTCCTGGCTCCTGGCTTAGGATCACCTCAGCTCCGGCAATTGTGGACATATGGGGAGTGAACCAACAGATGGATGATCTTTCTCTGTCTCTCCCTCTCACTGTCTATAACTCTACCACTCAAATAAATAAATAAAATCTTTAAAAAAACTTACAGAATGTATCTCATTCTGCTGATGAGGAAAAGTTACTCATTACAAAAGAATCACAGCTAATAAACACAAACATAATAATAGAATGAGAAAAATATTCTTGAAACATTTAATGAAATAATGTAGCAAGCAATTATCAGTGAATAATAAAACAATATAAAACTTTGTTAAAAAATTATAAAATCAACAACATGATATGGCATTACCTCAAGTCACTGATAAAACTAAGAACAATAGTGGGAAAATAAGACAGTATTACCCTTTGATGTCTTGAAATAAATACTTGCATGGCAGCATCATTAAATAATTCTTAACAAATTAAACTTCAATCTAGTCAAACTCCTAAATCTAATTACCTAACTATATAAAATTTATGAAATTAGTATTGAAAATACATGACATGATACAAAAATAAAAGTTAAATAATATGTTAGTCACAGGCACAAAATCATTCAATGCTGAAATGTGAGCAATCATACAGGACAAAACTCAGTCTCTTAAATAAATTGCATGTTTTAAAAAATAAATGGAATCATTTAGGTCAAAAAGAACTGATAAAATATATCAACTAAACGATGTGTATAGATTTTGGATCTTGAAAAGAAAATATTTTTGGCTTATAGAGACTTGAAAATAGAATCAGTTGATGTTAAGGAATTCTCTTTTTTTGTTTGAGATGTTTCAGTTGTGTGATGTTTTCATTTGAATGTTCTTTGCAGTTAACAAAATATACCTGAATATTAAAGGTACATTATGCTGGTAGTTGTTTTAAAATACTCCAGAATTTTTAACTCAATAGGAACAGAAGAAACAATGCCTACAGGAAAAAGCCTGTTGTTGAAACTTAGTGATCAGTTCACAGTGGTTCATTATATTTTTCTTTTATGATTTTAGCATATTTAAATATTTACATAACATTTATTTTTAATTGGCAGCAATTGCCAATAAGCTGGTTATCTTATTTGTACTCATTAAATGGTAGCTCTATTACATCTGAAAAAGAGATAAAAACCAAAGCTGGAGAAATGGGTTCAAATTACCATGAAATAAAGAACAAACAGAAATGATCATGGAGGAAAAAGAGAAAGAAGAGTCAAGCCAATACCAGTGAGCAGGTGAATGATCTATACAAAAATGTGAGATAAAGATGACCAATGTCCATGTCTAATCCATATTCAAGAACCTATTTGCTCAAACCTAACATATCTAAAAATTGAACTAATATTCAACTTCCCCAAGCATATTACCCTCAACTGTTCCTTATTTTAGTTAACGTACAAGCCAGAAAACTGAGGCAACCTCAAATCTCTTTTCCCTTTATTTCTTACTCCTCTTGAGTTCACCAATCAAGTGTCTTTCAGATCCATTCACTTATACCCCTCTCAGGGATCATCAGTTTGATCCTAGCAACATCATTTCTTTCCTGGTTCACTCCAATAATTTCCTAACAGTTATTTCTGCATTTACTCTAGCTCCCACATCTATTCTTATCTCAACAGCTTGACTGAAATGTTGTGATTAAAAATGATTGCATCAAAACACTACTTCAAATCTTTTCCAGACTGTGCTCTGGTTCATATATACACCACCTTATTCATGGTATTGCTGGTTGGGAACCACCTCAACCCTCCTGCAGACTCTTGAGCACGCCACACTGCTTCCACTGAAAAGCCCGTGTGTATGTGATCCCTTCTGCCTAGAGAGCTTGCACATCTTTTATCCTCCTCTTCTCCAAGCAGATTTCTTTTTTTTTTTTTTAAGATTTATTTATTTATTTGAAAGTCAGAGTTACAGAGAGAGAGAAGGAGAGGCAGAGAGAAGGGGGGGGGGGCGTGTCTTCCATCCGATGGTTCACTACCCAATTGGTCGCAAGAGCCGGAGCTGTGCCAATCCAAAGCCAGCAGCCAGGAGCTTCTTCGAGGTCCCCTGCGTGGGTGCAGGGTCCCAAGGAATTGGGCCATCTTTCACTGCTTTCCCAGGCCACAGCATAGAGCTGGATCGGAAGTGGAGCAGCCGGGACTCGAACAGCACCCTTGTGGGATGCCGGCACTGCAGGCGGTGGCTTTACCCACTACGCCATAGCCAAGCATATTTCTAATCCTTCCAATGCCTCCTGGAATGTCACTTTTCCCAAAACCTTCTTTGACTATGGCTCATGAGACTAGGTGGGCCCTTCTGTCATCTTCCCTGACAGCTTTCTTTAATTTTCTTTTAGAGCAACTTAAAAGGGAATTCACTCTAGAAAATAAGATTCTTTAAAATAGACATAATTACAAATCTTGATTAAGATTGCTAACACTAAAATATTACTTTAATCGACTGTATCCTCTGTAATGGCAGAAAGTTCTTTGTTATGCTTGCCATGGCCTCTCCGTATCTCAGCCAATGCCTGATAGCTGATGCACAGTAAATACTCTGTAATTCTACTCAGTAAAGCATTGAATTGACTTCATGTTAGGTCATGTACTAATCTCTCAGGATAGAATAGGATACTTTCAAATCCTGCAACGTGGAGACACCTAAAGAATGTACAACTAGAGTCAGGGCATAGCCAGTAATGGGGTTTGATAGGAACGTGGTACTGGCAATAAGACTGTCATATGTGTGGAATAGAGAAATTAGTAGCCTACACTGAGGAGGGATAAAGATCTGTTAACTTAAATAAATCAATTCTGTGAAGGAAATTAAGAAAAAAATAGAATATTTCAGCTATTTCTCTAAGCAGGCTCTGAAGATTATGAAAAATAGACAGGAAAGTGGGTTCAGAAGCCTTTAGTAAGCACGATAGAGTCTTTAAAAATTATTTCACTGGGAAGCTTGATGGGGGGCAACGCAAAGCAAAATTCTTAATTAAACTGAACATGAGAAGTTGAATTCTGTCTATAAGTAAATGGAAAAGAATTACGAAAAGCTACATGTGGTTACAAGAAGCACAGAACCAAGACTCCCCAGAGACAAGAAGCCCTGTGTTAATCTCTTTGCGGCTCAGAAAGGAGAGAGAAAAAAGATTAAGTCTCTTAGGGAAGATCATGTGATGACTTCCTGATCCCAGCCAGAGGCAGCATTTCCATGGAAACTTCTTTTCCTTCTCACCCACACACTGCTCCTTCCACCTGCAAAGGCTGCCTTGAGTCTCAAAGAGAGTTGTATAAAGAACCTTGACATTTTTTCTAAATAAGGAGAAATATTCAGCAAAACGAGAAGAAAGTGGAGCAAGCTGTCATTCCAGAATCCGTAGAAGAGGGACCGCTTTCCCTGCCCCTGTCAGTTAGGGGGTGCAGACACTAATGAGTTCCCAAACTTTTACTTTCTCTCTTTCTTTAAGTCCAGGGGACCATGCAGCCTTAAGCATTGAGCAGGATGAATAAGAAAGACTCAGAGGTGCAACTTTGATTTGAATTCTGTTTGTCACCTTCACTTTATATAAGTTTCCATCTTAGTTCAAATGATTTAGCAAAGATTCAAGCCCCTCAGTGGATGAGTCTCAGTGTTAATTTCCTGTAATATAGGGGGATCATCTGAATCTAATGCCCCAACTCAGGAGAGTCCATTGCCATCTGCCTCAAGTGTTGTCTCCAATCTCCATTGTGTGCCAACCCCTTAAGGTTTTACTCAACGGGCATAATTTTATCCAAAACAATACAATCCTTTCTAATATCCTCAGTTCACTCTGCCTTCCATTAAAAGTTTTATATATAGCCTATTCTTTTGAAAGCAAACGGAAATAGCTAAAATCATATTTTTATTCGTACATATTAATTTCCCTTGTTCATTTACGCACACAGACAGAACTTGAGCAATTGAGAAGATTAAGAATTTTTCTTTGATACATATATCTCTCCTTATTCATTCACACATGAAATGGAGAATCTCTTTGCAAGGATCACATGGCAAACAAAATTTCAACAACAGTCTAATCTCCTAAGTATAAGGGTGAAACAATGTGATGATAGCAGAGAGAGAGAGAGAGACAAATTTCTTTGGAATATTAAGTTGAGAAACCCCCACCATGAAGCAGATCATCAAGCTATCAGACTGATCTATTCTTAGGTTTAGTCAGAAAATGCATCAAGATAATCAGGGGAAAATATCAGCAAGATATTTTCCTTTGAATGTGTTGTAAAAATAAATCAACTGAAATGTAATCAGTCATAAGAAATAATTTCTGGGCTGTGATGAAAATTCCTCTCAACAAAGGGGGTTCTAAAAATATTGTAGCCTATTTATGGTCTCTGAGAAACATGCACCCTGCACCCAAAATCTCTAACATTTCTGACCTTTCTTAGTAAGGAAAATTCTATTTGTGACACTGCTTCTCATTTGCAAACTCAATTTATTATTAATTTCATAATCAATTAACTAGATTTCCTCAGGTCTGCTATTATTAGTATTCAGCTCAATATTACAATACTAGCCATCCAAATTAAATGATTAATGGTTGGTAGTGTTTCTCACTTAACATGAGCCAATCCCGCTGTGGGATCCATGCCAACTCCAAAGAAAAGTTAGTCATGTGCTTTTCAGAAGATGAAAGGTTAAGATAAAGACAGAGAGTATTGGATGCTGGAGGTGGGAGTGGTGTTATATAGGACTTAGCCAAGACATGTGATAGTCATTGTAGCGGTAGCTGGAAAGAGAAGTCTGTGGCTCCAATTAATCCGCTCAAGCAGGTGTTGTGTGAACCAGAGAGAACATGCGTCTGACTGTTTTGTACTGCCTGATGTGGAGTTTCTGGACTTCTGCTGGCCATTTTCCTCGAGCCTGTACCTCCTCCAAGAACCTGATGGAGAAGGAATGCTGCCCTCCATGGAATGGTGACGGGAGTCCCTGTGGCCAGCTCTCAGGCAGAGGCTCCTGTCAGGACGTCCTTCTGTCTAACGCCCCCCTCGGGCCTCAATTCCCCTTCACAGGGGTGGATGAACGGGAGTCTTGGCCTTCTGTCTTTTACAATAGAACCTGCCAGTGCTCTGGCAACTTCATGGGGTTCAACTGTGGAAACTGCAAGTTTGGCTTTCGGGGATCGAACTGCACAGAAAGGCAACTCTTGGTGAGGAAAAACATCTTTGATCTGAGTGTCTCAGAAAAGGACAAATTCCTTGCCTACCTCACTTTGGCAAAGCATACTACGAGCCCAGACTATGTCATCCCTATAGGCACCTATGGCCAAATGAATAATGGCACAACACCCATGTTTCGTGACATCAATATTTATGACCTCTTTGTCTGGATGCATTATTATGTTTCCAGAGACACACTGCTTGGGGGATCTGAAGTCTGGAGAGACATTGATTTTGCCCATGAAGCACCCGGTTTCCTGCCTTGGCACAGACTCTTCTTGTTGCTGTGGGAACAAGAAATCCAGAAGCTGACAGGAGATGAGAACTTCACTATCCCATACTGGGACTGGAGGGATGCAGAAAACTGTGACGTTTGTACAGATGAGTATATGGGAGGTCGCCACCCAGAAAACCCTAACCTACTCAGCCCAGCGTCCTTCTTCTCCTCTTGGCAGGTAAGATGTGCTGGACGGACATAGACTGTGAGAGCAGAAAGAAATCTCAGCAATCACTTCTTAATACATGGCTTCTTAAACATCCCTCTTAACTTCCCCCATATGGCCAAGAAAAATGTTCTTGTTGATAGTTTTCAATGTATCTGGCTCTTTTCTTTCATAGCACACTTTGTAATTTAATTAAATAGATATTTGTGTGAATATTTGTCTAATATCTGTCTCACCTACTAGGCTTCTATTTTCTAAGGAAAAATAGTTCATGGTTCATCTTTTATTTCCCAATACCTAAGGATGCTGCCTGGTAAATGGCAATGGCTCATAAAACATTTGTAAAAGAATGAATGCAGATGATTGAATAAACAAGTGATCTTGTCTACTGATTCTGAATAATAAAATTATTATTGACAATACAATTTATATAATGTACAAATTAGAAATACAAATTTCTGGCCTAATGCCAGACTCATTCATCATAATCTTCAGAAAAAGGTCCTGGAAGTCATAGCCTACCAAATGTGTAAGGTGACTGTTACCATCAGGAAAGTTTGGTGAGTACTGGTTAGATTAAATCTCTCTCTATCTTTAGATATATAAGGATATAGAGGCTCAAATAAGTAGATAATGAAAGAAAGCTAATATTCATTGAGTATTTAACATATTCACAGCCCTATAGCTAGTAGTTTCATGCATCTATTCATTTACTACTCTTATTAACCTTTCTCCATTTCAAAGGTATTAGAGAACTTGCTTAAAGTCATATAGCTGGGAAAAAGCAAAGATATTTGTTCTCAAATAGACTGGCTACATGACCACTCTATACTATTTGTAAGGACATGAATGATGTGATTTTCTTCAATCAAAGAATCTGATCCATTCTGTATTATTGTTAGGCTGCAGAAGATTTGTCCTATATGTTTGAGAATTTTAGATAGCAATGTAAGGGATTGCTATTGGGCAAATGAGTCTTTATTTCTTCTATTCTGAATTTCACATTCTGAATTTGGGACAAAAAGTAATCAGAAAAATATGAAATTAATAGTTTGCCATTCTAATACTATACTAGTAGAAGGAATGTTTTTCTTCCTATTCGCCAAAAATTTTTAATGGAATACTTTGGTTAGCAATGCTTTACAAAATTAAATTCAGTACTTGAATGGGGTGGGATAAAGCATTGACTCTCTAATATTCTGCAATTTTAAAATGTGGATGGCCTGCCCCACCGCAAGTTCATAATACTTCCAAATGGGCATCGCTGAAACTCATTAAAAATGACCAATAATTTCTGGTGTTATTAATGTCAGCTACTAACCAAAAGTAATGATATATTTGTGCAGAAAAGACTGGAAAAATATGCTTGAAAAAATCTGCTTTAATATGTCTCCAATCTCCTACTCTAATCTAGAAAATGCAAAACTATTTTCTGTTATTGCTTAAAATTCTGCCAAGCTTGGATGTAGGATTTTTAGGTCAGTTGTAAAGCTTTCTGTAGCTATGTAGCTTTGCTTGACCTAGAAATGTTAGAGGATTATCTAAATTACCAAAAAGCAGTTATAATTTTACACTGAAGCTTAGCAAATAGATACAAATAAATATTTAATTACATGGCAGACTAGACAAGACCCAGAATTGTATTTATTTTCTTTTTCTAGTCATCTATTGATGATTATGTATAATTTCCCTTTTTATCTTTTTATAATTATGGTCAATTTTATTACTTTTTAAAGAAAATCTGTTGGATCTAGAGGACACACATTTAACAAATTGTTACAATTTCAAACTTGTTCTACGATTAAAGGACTGTACAGGAACAAGTTTTTGTCTTACATAAAATGAGAAAACAGAGTAAAAAAGACCACTGGAGAAAATGAAGCAAATAACAGTTTAAATAAGTCAAGCCAAATGAAAGAACACGGGCTGTCCACCCACCTGTCATGTCGGGTGCCAAGGGATAAGCAGTGACAGAGGGGACAGTCACACACAAATCATATTGGCTGTTTCCCTTCCTTAACACAACCTCCCTGGTTACAAACTCTTTCAAAGATGAAGACCAGTTGTTTATATCAATTGACTTAAGCAGCTCTGTTTTAAAATCAACTAGGGAGCCTGACAAATTTTGTTAAAAAATTGTGCATGGATACCAACCATATAACATGCCAGAAATTCATATTTTGGTCATCTGTTGTGAAGTTCTTACATTTGTATTTTTAAAACCTCCTCCTGTGATTTTAAATTGTAGGCTGTTCTAAGAATCTGATTTAATTAATATGAAGATTGTTTTGGTATCTCTCTACTTTCGCTTTACTAAAACATAGATTCTGTAATAAGCACACCATTAATTTGAATACTTTTCTCTGAATTGAACAGTCAAACTAAGAACTATACTGGTTTGTGTGAAAACTGGTCAAATTGCTTCCAGACTAAGTGAGTTTCCTTAATGTTTTCCAAATTAGCTGGGCTGATTGCTTCTTTGATACTAAACCTCCAGTTTTTCATACAAAAGGAGATTTCAGAGATTTAAAAGCAGTCATTAATTCTGAACAGAGACTTTCAGTGGTGTCGAATATCATGCCCACATTTTATCATAGAATATATAAAAGCCTAAAGTGATAGCATGATTTCTCCAGTCACACATCTGAGAACCTCATAGCCTCCTGGTTTTACTATTTAAGTTCACTATCTTATTCCCTATTTTTAAGGAGCTACTTAGGTCTTGAAAGGGTTGAATAAACCACTACTTTGTCAATGCATGATTTGATATATGGTCCTTTGATTTGTTCAAAATTCACTTGTTTTAGACAACATAAGCACATACAATGGTATTTTTCATTAATATCATAATGAAACATTCCATTAAATCTATACATATCCACATCTCTTAGTTAGAAAGGAATAACCCCCTCTTCTTAGTATGATCATTATCAAACTTTGCACAGAATTATGACAATGTGGCTGTAACTGTTGAGTATGCATGACTTTCAAACCTGTCTATGTCTAGCAGATTGTAGGCCACTCCAACATAGAGATTAGGTCTAAATATTTTTGTCTCCCCTTATCCCAGGACCATGAAATACACATGTGATAAGCTTTAGAAATGCATATTGAATTGAACAAATATAAAATGAAAAAAATATTGTCTCCAACACTATCATAGATAAGATTCCATAAGAAACTCCAATGCCAAGTACACAATAATGTCAATAAGAAACCACTTACTCAAAGTCTTGGATAAGATATCTTATGTAGTTTCCTCAGAGTTTTCTCTGTTTTTCTATATGTATGTATGTACATGTATACATGCAAAAAAAAAGCACAGTAAAGCATATCAAGCAAGTTACAAGTTACAAGATGTCTGCATGATATTTAAGTGAGATTGGAAATATTTACGTGGCAAAGTTTTCTGTTAAATAAGGTAATATACAAAAGTAAAATATTGCTAATTTTCTTACCAAGTTCATATTTACAATTCACATATTTCGCTTGTCCATTTCTTTGTTTAATACCAAAAGCTTTTAAGGTTAAGCCAGATTTGTAATCAATTAAAATAATTCATTTTTTTGGTCTTGGGATAGTTGAATAATAATATTTAAGTTAAAATACCTATGTTTAACAAAATTACATCCAATATTATGCAAAAATCAGATAAAAGATGTAACAGATATATCTGTCATGGTGAATCAAAACAAACAGTGGAAACATTTCCTAGATGATAGACAAGAGTGGACTGTGGCCAGGCAATTCACTTATCAGGTGAAAAGCACATCACAGGGAAGCAAAACAGTGGGAAGGGAAAAAGTCACATTTCAGCACAGAGTCATGGGTTTTAGGTAACCATGGCAACAGCTCAGTGAAATAACAGCTTCTCTTTTTTCTTTATGAAAGATTCTGTGGAATGTCATATGGTTTACTTTTTTTTTTTCCAGATAAACCTCTAATTCCATAACAGAACCTTTGCTCCTGAAAGCTTTTAATAGGTGGTAGTTTTTAGTTTCTTTAAGTTAAGAGAGCACTATCTAGTTTGTCTTCTTCATTAATGCATCTGTTTCTTCTTTTTATCTCCCTTATTTCTTTTGACTTGGGACACAAGATTTTTTTTTCTCCAAGCGCGTGTAATGAATCATTTTTGTTGAAATGGAAGAAGAACAAAGTGCTGGACAGATGACTTAAGCTCAAAATTCTACTTCTGCCATTCACTAGGTTAAATTGAACAAGTTATTCAGACCCTTTGACCTTTTATTTTTCCCCAGCAAAAGTAAGAGGGGTGTAATTCTCATGTATGTTTATTTTTCATGTGAATAAGAGGAGTGAATGGAATGAAAAGCAGAACAATGTAGTGGAAAAGATACAATCTGTAGAGTCACATAAATATCCATATGAGTAGATGTATGTAACTTAGCTGCAAAACTCCAAACAAATTATTTAATGTTTCTGAGACATTTTTGTTTCTAAAATGCAGAATAATATAGCTTAAAACTTCACCACAAACTAATTCAACAAAATGTGTTCAAATAAAGTAACTTGTTCAGTATCTCAATTACCATATTGTTTTGAATTTTGTGTATGGAAAACACTATTATAATATATTTGAAAATAATACACCCAAGTTCTGTATTATAATAATGAATATTCAAGCAGTGTAATAGACTTAGATACACCTGAGTGTAATAGACTCAGATAAAAAAAAATGTTTTTGTGGTATGATCTAAAATCTTGTATATAATAATAATTATAGTAATTATCATTAATCATTCTAAACTTGACATTATACTATATGCTTTACATATGTTATATTAATCATATATGAACCTTGATAAAATTTGTTCCATTCCTCACTTTAAGGTGAAAAAACTTCATATACAGAAAGATTAAATAACTTTCCCAGGGTCATATGGCTGATAGGGTCAGTACTGGACAACATAATTTTCTGACTGTATTCTCCATGTTGCTAACAATTCTTCCTACCCTGCCTCCGCTTCAGTAGTAAGGTAATGATTTAAAGTTAAATTTGTTTTTTTTTTTTTTTTGACAGGTAGAGTGGACAGTGAGAGAGACAGAGAGAAAGGTCTCCCTTTTCCATTGGTCACCCCCCAGTGGCCACTGCGGCTGGCGCACCACATTGATCCAAAGACAGGAGCCAGGTGCTTTTCCTGGTCTCCCATGTGGGTGCAGGGCCCAAGCACTTGGGCCATCCTCCACTGCACTCCTGGGGCACAGCCGAGAGCTGGACTGGAAGAGGAGCAACCATGACAGAATCCAGCGCCCCCACTGGGACTAGAATCCGGTGTGTAGGTGCCACAGGAGGAGGATTAGCCTATTGAGCCACAGCACTGGCCTGAAGTTAAATTTTCAAATTATTTCCTGAAACAGAGCAGATCTTCTCCTTGTTACTAATATCTCTAGTCATGTGACCATTTTGTCATTTGGCAGTTGGTATTTCAGCAAAGTAGTTCCATTCAAATCTCTCGAATTTAACTGAATGTAGTGATCTTTAAAGCAGCAAGATCTTTTGAAAATATCAGGAAATTTATTATCCAAAGAGGAATGAAAATAATTTAGTCTATGTACCTGCTGTGATGTCTAGTTAATCAGCATTTTGAAGGTATTACATTCACTATGAAAGTTAGGTTAGTTTGCCCGGCGCCATGGCTCACAAGGCTAATCCTCCACCTGCAGTACCAGCATCCCAGGTTCTAGTCCCCACTGGGGTGCCGGATTCTGTCCCCGTTGCTCCTCTTCCTGTCCAGCTCTCTGCTGTGGCCCAGGAAGGCAGTGGAGGATGGCCCAAGTGCTTGGGCCCTACACCCACATGGGAGACCAGGAGAAGCACCTGGCTCCTGTCTTTGGATCAACACGGTGCGCCAGCCATAGCACGCCAGCCACAGTGGCCATTGTGGGGTGAACCAACGGAAAAGGAAGACCTTTCTCTCTGTCTCTCTCTCACTGTCCACTCTGCCTGTCAAAAAAAAAATTGAATATTTTGGAGATACATTCTAGGGCAAAGGCTGGTATCAATAACAGCACTAGGAAAAATAATGAGTGCTCATTATACATTTGTTGTCAAAGACTCATTGTCTTCATTTTCTTCATTCATTCCACAAATATATATTGAATCTATTCAGAGTTCAACATATTGTTCTAGATTCTGAAAATAAGGAATAACCAGTAATGTAAAAATCAAAGATCTTTGTCCTTATGAAGACTGAATTCTATGGAGATAATGAATATTATTTATTAACAGAAATTAAAATGAATAAAACTTAAGTTGGGTAAAGGAAAATGTTGTCCCCTTACTGAGCACAAGGTCCCTATAAAATCATACGTCTGCATGAAGAACTCAGTAGTAGCAGAGTGGGCTCTCCTGCACTTCATCATTTGCTCACAATTTATTTCTCACTACCTCATTAATTACTCAATTCATTAAATCTAAGGCATTGATAATTTTATGCTGAAGCATTAATTTATGTACCACTGAGAAAAAATAAGTATACTAGTTGATTATGGTAGGACACTTTATTTTATTCTTTTTTTAAGTTGTACTTATTTATTAAAAGGCAAAGTGACAGAGAGAAGGGGAGAAACAAAAAAAGATTTTCAATCTGCTGGTTCATTCCCCAAAATGCCGGCAATAGGTGTGGGTCTGGGCCACAGTGAGGACAAGACCCAGAAATTACACCTAGATTTCCCATGTGGATGTCAGGAACTTTAGTTCTTAATCCCTTATCTTCTGGTTGCCTCCCAGAGTGATTAGCAGGAAGTCTGAACTGAAGCGAATGTAGGATTCAAACCTGCACTCTGATATGGGATGTGGACATTACAAGCAGTGGTTTAACCCATTGCACTACAACACCCACTCCTGATATGACATTTTAATTACTTAGAACTTCTACTTGGTACTTATGAAAAGATCTCATTTCAACTTAGACATGTATTTTTAATCATAGTTTATTCTTTTGCCTACAGGTTTAGAATTTCATTTCTGAAATGCTTGTACTAAAAGTCATTCAGATTTTGGAGTTTTTCAGGTTATAGAATATTTGTGTAAACATAATGAGATATCTTGGAGATTGAACCAAAGTCCAAATATGAGATTCACTTATGTTTCTTAACTACCTACCATATACACAGCCTGCAGGCAATTTCATACAATATTTTCAGTGTGCCTGCATTTTGACTACAACCTGTCACATGAGATCAAGTGTGGAATTTTTCAGTTGTGTCATTATGTCGACTCAAAAAAATTTGAATTTTGGAGCATCTCAGATTTTAGATTTTTTACTAGAGATTCTCATCCTTTTTAAGCAAAATAATTTGGTGGAGGATTGTAAACTTATTTAAATTCCGAGTCAGATCCTTTTAACTTTTAGCTATTTAAAAAGCGTTTAAAAAGCTTAAGTCAGAGTCAAGGATGTCTGTTATAATGAATTATTTGCCTTGGCATTAAAAAAGTAGGTGGGATATTGGATGCATTGTAAGGAGTGAGCATGCTTAGTCATGAGCAGTCATGGGATGGAAAAACAGAAGCCACACTCACAGAAGAGTAGGCAGTCTGACGTTAGCAGCAGATCACACAGGATGTAAGCAAATGGAGAATATTTGCTGGATCCAAGATAGATTTTGGAGGTATAATTAATGTGAATGGCTAATGATTTCTATGTGAAAGACAATAGAGAATAAAATACAAAATAAGATTTACTGGGTTTTGGCTTGAGCGTTATGATTCACGGTTTCCAGCTGAGCTGCAGGATGGTTTGTGTGAAAGGAAATGCAGGCAGAACAGGTCTTTGGATTTAAGAGCTACATTTCAGATACACATGAGACAATATAGAAATATAAAGTCATAGATGGGTATCATGCATTTAGAAATTGGAGGAATGGGTTTGCATTAGAAACAGGAATTTGAGGATCCTTCTCTTTGTATATGAAGTGTAAGTCATGAAGCTGGGTAATATAGCTGAAGGAGAGGAAAGAAGAGAAAACAGGCATGAGCCCTGGACCTGGGCCAATTTCATAAGCTTTTTACAGCCCCCACAGTATTCCATGCTCGGAAGCGAACTCTACACTTGACACTTAAGGATCTGTGCCCTCGAAATTCTTAGTCATTTTATCTCTGAATTTGTGTTGTGTAAATGAAGTCAGAGGATGAAGGAGCATACTCTGGTGGCTTAGGGCCTTGACCTACATGTGTTCCTATTCCTGCAGTTCCTCGGCCTCCTTGCAAAATGTTCTTTGCCTTCCTGGAATGAGTCTTGCTATGGCTTCCATGCCCTGGCATTAGTCCAGTGTGGTCTCTCTCCTCACTGTCTGTCTGAGTCTGCTATTAGGAGGAGGTAGGACATAGTCCACTCTTATCTCATCCTTTCTGGTAGGGGCTTTGGTATAAGCAAGGGGACAGCAGGATTGAACATGGGCCCTGTGGTGTATTGGTACAGAGCCAAGCAGAGATCCTTTGTATCCACTGGCGGCACCATAGTGGAGTGGGCAGATGATTACATGAAACTTCTCTTCCCAAGTTCTGGACTAAACTGCATTTCCCTAAAAATCTTATGCTGAAGCCCTAACCTTTGATGTAATTTTATTTGGAGGTTGGACCTTAAAAGAATTAATTAAGACTAAATGAGTTTAGAAGAGTGGGCTATAATCAAATAGTACTGCATCATTCTAAGAAGAAAGTCACGGAAGTTCTCTCTTGGGAGCAGGCGTTTAGCCTGGTAGTTTAGACACCTGTGTTCCACATTGGAGTACCCATGTTCAATCCATGCCGCTAAACTCCTGACTCTGGCATCCTGCTGACACAAATATTGGGAGGTTCAAGTAATTAGGTTCCTACAACACATCTGGGAAACCTTGACTGCATTCCCAGCTCCAAGCTTCGCCATTTGCACATTTGGGAAATAAACCAATGAATCAGAATTCTAGCTTTGCCTCCCTCTCTCTATTTTATGTCTCTACGTCCCTGTGTCTCATATAAATACATTTTTCAAAAGGAAAAAATATGTTATCTCTCTTTCCCCAGCACCCATGTACACAAAGAAAAGACCATGCAAAGACACAGAGACGGGGTGCCACATGCAAGCAGGAGAGGCCTCACCACCTTCATCTTGGGACTTGGTATTATGGACTACAAGAAAATGTCTGTTGTTCAAGCCACTCAGTCTGTGGCATTTTGTTATGGTAGCACAAGTATACTAACACACCCATGTACTAAAATATGGCATGGGGGTTTCAATCCCATCTATTCACTGTAAATTGAGACACTGTGCCCATGAAAAGGAGGTATTCATATGTCCCTGCCACAGGTCAGGAACCCACATTTTCATTTTAATGAAGTCACTGTAAATTACATAAGCCAGGCCTGCCTTGGGCACTACATTTGTAGGTAAGATACATGAGGCAGAGCCAGTAACACTGGAAAGAAGGAGCCAGAGGGAAAGGGAGGGGAAAAAAAAAACCTGGAAGAGTGTGACTGAGAAAACCAATGAATAGAAGAATGCGTGAAAGTGAAGGAGGGTGGCTGAATGGTGAAAGTCATGTGACAGAGCTTTTTATAGAAGGATGCTGCCAGCTCAGTTTGACCCAGCAGAGAGGGAGCTGCTGAAATACTTGATCCAAACTCCCTCTTTTCCTGTCCCCTAAAACCCTGTGCTATCTCCATTAACCAAACCCAAAGGAAGCCAAAGGTCAAGGTAATCAGCTTTGTGATCCCTGACATTGAGCTTTGCAGAGCACACACTTGGGTGAAGAATAATAGGGCTGATGAGAGAGACACAATACAGATGACACAGGATCATTGAGGAAGCAGATACATATCAGGAAGGAATTGAGGGACTGTTTTAGAACTTTGGCTTTTTTCTTGGCTATAATTTACTAGCTTAATTTATTATCAGAAAGTTCCTAATTTTGCTTTTGGCTGTCACAGTTTCAGTTCACAGAATGGGCCAGTATGTTTTGGCTGTGACCCAAGGTGCTGGGAGTCTGTGATGAGTCTGCCTCCCACAGGTGCTCCAGAGCTTTCCTTTCCTTTATTTTCTGTCCTTCTCCCCATAATGTACCAAAAATTATCTTGTGAGTGATCCCTATATCCCAATCAACAAGTTTCATTCCATATAATGAATATTACATCTTGTCTACCAAATTCCCATGCAGGTGCCTACAGCCCACTTTGTCCCTGAGTTTACAATCTTTACAATCCTCAATATGAAATATCAATAGGACAAAATTCTATTAACACAGCTTGCTTTTATGACATCACATAGATGTTTACTTGGTTAAAAATCCATTCATATGTATAGAAAGTGGACAGCACTGTCCTGCCACACAGCTAAGTCAGTGTCGCCACTGAATAAATGTTTATTAAATATCAGGTGCTATTGTTTGTAGACAGACTTGCCCCAAAAAGCACTTTCTATAGACCTGAAGAGTTGGTTTTACATTTTTAACTTAGTATCTTATTATTTCTGAGGTAATATTTTTAATTTATATTATAGTCACAGGATTAATGTTCTATTAAATATAGTGTTCAATAAACAAAGATAAAAACAGCCTAGTTCATCAAGAATATAGGCAAAGGTCATAAACAATTGTCAAATGAAACAAATGTTTAACTTCATCCAGATACAGTAATTTTTTTAAAAGACAGAGTTACAGAGAGCTAGAGGCAGATAGAGACAGGTCTTTCATCCACTGGTGTACTCCCCAGATGGCCCCAATGGCCGGAGCTGAGACCATCTGAAGCCAGGAGCCAGGAGCTTCCTTTGGGTCTTCACACATAGGTGCAGGGACCCAAGGACTTGGGCCATCTTTCACTGCTTTTCCAGGCCACAGCACAGAGCCAGAACAGAAGTGGAGCAACCTAGATTGGAACTGGTGCACATATGGGATGTTGGCCTGGCTGGTAGTAGCTTATTCCGCCACGCCACAGCACCAGTCCCAATATACAGTAAATTTTAAAATAGTCACAGATGATTAAAACTATAGTAATATAATTCTTCACAATAAAAAATAAAGAGATACCCAGGTTTACATTTAAAAGAGCAATGTCGAAAACCACTTCTCTTCCATTGATGGCTTGACCAGATTATAGTCATCATAATAATTGTTATAATCAAAGGTATGTCATATCTGGAGCCAATTACAAACTACATATAGGAGAACTCTGTTCATTTTAATATAGAAAAGCTTAGAAGACATTGAATGCTGAGTCCTGCTAGCTTGTGTATAAGTGCAACATATATTGAAGGTGGAGTAAAATTTTTTGAGTTAATCTCAGCACGACATCATTTCCCACATAGCCTAGAAAATGTCATGAATCTTCTCTGAATCTCAGCTTCCTTATTTGTAAAGATGAAAAACTGCTGTCTGATTTAAATTAAGGGATACATGTAACATGCTTTCTTTAGACTTTTTCTTATAAAAATATGGGAAATTATCATTTTTAATATAATTTTCCAAACAGAGTCACATTATTTCTAACTAAATTAAAGAACTGATAAAATTTAATACTCTAAAAAATAATCAACCAAGAGAGTCATTCTGCACATTAAAAAATAGACATTAAGTGAAAAATATCTAGTCTTTTTCATCTGAACATAATATTGATTAATAGTAATAAAACAGGGGGCTGGAGCTATGGCACAGTGGTTTAACACCCTGGCGTGAAGCGCTGGCATCCCATATGGGCGCCAGTTCGAGACCCAGCAGCTCCACTTCCAATCCAGCTCTCTGCTATGGCCTGGGAAAGCAGTAGAAGATGATCCCAGTCCTTGAGCTTCTGCACCCATATAGGAGACCTGGAAGAAACTCCTGGCTCCTGGCTTCGGATTGGCGCAGCTCCGGCCGTTGCGGTCATCTGGGGAGTGAACCATCCATGGAAGACTTCTCTCTTTCTCTCTCTCTCTCTGTCTCTCTCTCTCTCTCTGCCTCTCCTCTCTCTGTGTAACTCTGACTTTCAAATAAACAAATAAATATTTAAGAAAATAGTAATAAAACAATGATCACTGATTATTTACTATTAACTATGCCATTTGTTTTGGGCTTAGTATACAGAGATACAATTGTCTCTATTGTTAGCATCCCCCAGATCACCATCTGCCACGATGTTTATCATGTAATAATTGTTTCAAAAATAGTTGCTGCATTAATTTTCTCATATTATTATTACATGAAGTGGCTGTTATCTACATTTGATAGACGAGGCCTAGAAAATGTAAAGCATTTTCTTAAGTGGTGGATGCAAGACTAGAACCTTATTCTAGATTTATGGCTAATGCTACAATCTTCAGAAAGCTGCTTTCTTCAACGATTTATTTTAAGACACTGCTCTCCCAATGATAAGAAATCTAACTACGCTATCAGGGAATTCTTTTTATTTATTTATTTATTTTATTATTTTATTTATTTTTTTTTCTTATTTAGAATATAAATTTCCAAGGTACAACTTGTGGATTGCAATGACTTCCCCACCCATACCTCCCCTCCCCCCCACTACCCTTCCCCCTTCCCACTCCCCCTCCCCTTTCATTCCCATTCAGATTCATTTTCAATTCTCTTTGTATACAGGAGTTCAGTTTAGTATGTGTTAAGAAAAGATTTTAAACCATTTGCCCTCACATAGCATCCTAGAGTGAAGCATACTCTTTGAGTACTAGTTGTAGCTTTAAATCACGTTGTACAGCACATTAGGGACAGAGATCCTACATGATATTATTTTTTTTAATTGATTGATTTTTATGTAACTTCCAATTTTTTTTATCATTTCCAATTGTCTTTCCGTACGGAAGATCGATTCAGTATATATTAAGCAAAGATTTTGTCAGTTTGCATCCGCGTAGAGACACAAAATGCAGAAATACTGTTTGAGTCCTAGTTATTGCATTACTTCACCTTGGACAACACATTAAGGACAGATCATACATGGGCCGTAAGTACACAGTGACTACTGTTGTTGATTTAACAATTTGCCACTCTTGTTTATGGCGTCAGCAATCTCCCTAGGCTGTAGTCATGAGTTGCTGAGGCTATGGAAACCTTTAGTGTTCACCGACTTGGATCTTGTTCTGACAGGGTCAGCTATCAGGGAATTCTAACCTTACTATCTTCTCCCCTTCACCCAGAAGTGGTGATAGCTTCTTAACATGACGGTGTTTTGTACAGATTATCTGTAGCCGGTTGGAGGAGTACAATAGCCGTCAGACCTTATGTAATGCAACCTCCGAGGGACCTTTGCTGCGCAATCCTGGAAACCATGACAAAGCCAGGACTCCGAGGCTTCCCTCCTCATCAGATGTGGAATTTTGCTTGAGTCTGACCCAGTATGAATCTGGTTCCATGGACAAAGCTGCCAATTTCAGCTTTAGAAATACACTGGAAGGTAAGCCCTTTATTTTCATTCATATTTAATTTTTTTTTCTGAATTTGTGTTTACAATCTCTTACCCAAAGCCCTTGACCCAGAGTTGTCTACTTGAAAATTCAGGATTTTCTGAATGAACCAGGATATGATTCTATTGACCTATATCAACAATGGGTTCTATAAGTCTATGTCAACAATAATCTTTGCAGACATATGGCAGTACCCTGTAATCTATATTATCAATACCCCAGCAAAAGGTATAAACATATCCACCATTGAAATAAACAGGAACACCAGGCAGCCTGATAGTAAAGTCAGGTTTACCCACTAAAAAGAATGGCACTAAACAACATAATTCCATTTCTGTAGTGTAGAATCATAGAACTATTAAAGTATTTTCCTTAATTTGAGGTTTGTTTTTGCTCGTGTTTGTTTGGTTTTGTTTTTACCTGCAGTATAGACTATTCTGAAGAATAGGCTCTGGGAAGAGAGTTCGTTCTCTTAACTACAGAAAGGACACAGCCTTGAGCCAGGTGCAGTCTCTATCCCATCATCCCTCAAACTTTCTGTGCTTTGTCAGAGGCTTCCTCTGCAAGTCTGTGCCAGCAGCTGGTTCACTTACCCTTCCCATCTACATCACACTTGCATCTTCCCTGCGACATCCGTTCATTCACTGCTCATAGATGACTCACAAAACATAGCCTGTTCACTTCAGTTTCCTTAGGGAAGCAAACAAAATAAGAGTCGCTGAAGTCACAGGTTTAACAGCGGCTTTGGGAAGACATAAGGGTCATACTTGTGGAAAGCCAGACAACAAAAAATTTAACACTAGACCTCTTACTTTCTAAATATCGTTTGTTATCCTACGATGTCCATAAAACTCAGTTTTCATAATTTCTCTCTCCTTACTATTTCCTTTTTTTCTTTATCTTATTCTTTTACACCCTAACTTCTGTTGATCCATTAGGTAGAATAGTTTCACTTCAGGGCCTTACATTCAGAAAGATTAAAGCCAAGGAAATCTCATCCTAAGGACGATCTGGTGTTGCTTGTTAAAGTAGAAATTATATTTATCGTTCTACAGTAACATCAGTTGCTAGCATTGTTTAAGTGCCATCTGCATACACAAGGCACTGTGCCAGATACTTTGTGTAGTGTTATATCATGTAACTCTCACAGCCATTCGCTGAGAAAGATTGCATTATTATTCCCAGTTTAAAAGAAGAAAATAGGACCAAAGAAACTAATAATTTACCTATCACCAATTATTGAGCAAATTTTAGAGCTCAATCTGCACCTAGATTTGTCAAGTGCCATGGTCTTGGTTCCATCCATTGCACTTTGATGATCCAGGCTGAGGTCAGAGACTCCTGAAAGTCAATAATAACAATTTGGTCTCTAACAATAATATAGGAAGTCAACACATAGTGCCAGGGAGTCTCAGAGACTATATCCTGAGGGTAAGGTGTACAATCTGGTAGTTGTAACCTGTGAGGACTCTATTTCCCATTGAACTCTGCTGCGTTTAACAACAGTACCCCAAATGATGACATTAATGAAATTGCAAAGTGAACCTCATCCTTAAAAGACTGAAGTATTTTGCAAGTTCTTCAGGCAGATTTTTCAGCCATGAGTGACAAGTTACCTGCTTTATTACTAAGGAACATTAGCTGGTCTCAGAAAGGCTATAACACATTCAGGAAAGCAGGAGATGCCAGATTTATTGAGAATAATTTGCTACTGCTAATAACTCACATTTGTGAGTTATTTTCTTCTTTTCTTCTTTTTCCCAAATAATTTATTCTCATACACACTCTAATATGTTCTCTTGAGAAACAGAAAAGGTATAACATAGCATGTTATCTGGCACATAGAAGGTGTCCAATAAGTTTTCAATAACTGAATACATATTAATAGCTAGAATTCTAAAAATCGCATCTAATCTACCACTTAGTTTATCCATGCCTGTTATTCGAAGCCCATGCTATGGTGAAGGAAGTTTGGAAATCATCAACTGAGTTATTATAAACATTTTTCTGACTGTTGCATGTTGTTAATTTTTTCTTTGAACTTGTATGTAAAGAATTTAAACTTAATAAAATTTACAAAAATAAAAGTGGCTAAAAAGCACATATATACCTTTGCCTATATTCAATTATTGTTTACATTTTTTTCCTGTTTGCGTCTCTGTATCTCTATCTCCAATTACATTTACATTTCCATCTCTGTCTCCATCTCTATCTCTGTCTCTATCCATATCTCTGAGTCATTTGATGGCAAGATGTATAAAATCATAACTCTTTTCCTGGAGACTTATTTATTTATTTGAAAGTCAGAGTTACACACAGAGAGAAGGAGAGGCAGAGAGAAAGATAGGTCTTCCATCTGCTGGTTCACTCTTCAAATGGCCACAATGGCTGCGCCAATCCAAAGCCAGGAGCCAGGAGCTTTTTCTGGGTTTCCCATGTGGGTGCAGGAGCCCAAGTACTTGGGCCATCTTCCACTGCCCTCCAAGGCCACAGCAGAGAGCTGGATCAGAAGTGGAGCAGCCGGGACTCGAACCGGCACCCACATGGGATGCCAGCACTTCAGGCAGCAGCCCCACCCACAAGGCCACAGCACCAGCACCTAATATAACAATGGGAATATCCTCATATAACTAGATATTTTTCAACATCGATAAATTCCATACTGATGTTATGCTTTTATCCAATGTACTTTTTATATTTTTGTTTTTATTAACAGGCCTAATAATATTCTTTATAGCATTTCTCCTTTTTAGAATGATATCCAGTCTATAGTAAGGTAGCATTTAAGGTTATGATCCTTTAGCCTTCCTCAATGTGAATTATTTTCATAGCCTTTTTTATTTGTGTTTTTTGAGATTGACATTTTGGTGAATGCAGTTTGCCTTTCCATTTTTAAATATAATGTTGTTCTCTTTGTGCTTGTCTGATACGTCCTCATGTCGGAATCTAGGTAATACATTCTTAGCCAGAATTCTACACGGGTGATTATAGGTGATTTTGTGTTTTTCTAAGAAGGCGTCACAGCTGAAGGGACCATCTGTCTCACCTGAGTGGTGTTAATTTAGATCACTTGCTCCAGATATGATCCGATTTTCCTACCATATAATTCTGTATTTCCATTTTCCAAGGAAAGAACTGTCTACATGGAGCATTTTTAAGACTATGCAAATATCCTGCCTCTCATCACAATTTTCTCCTATAATTAGCATCTATTGATGATTGTAAAATCATGACTTGTGCACTTCATCACTCATTTTACATTTATTAGGCAACATTCAGGATTATGTTAGCAAGAGTCTTTTCTATATATCTTCTATCTGTTAGTACAGATTTATTAGTGAAGATCTGTGAGTAAAGCTTTTATGTTTTCCCAATAGTGTATAGTACATTATGGTGCTTAATTATCTTCATGCACCAATAGTCCCAGAATTTACCCATAGGTACACTGTCAAGCTGGTTTTTATGTCTCTGTTTCTTTCTTTTTTTTTTAATAACGCTTTTATTTAAAGAATATAAATTTCCAAAATACAGCTTATAGATTACAATGGCTTCCCCCCCATAATTTCCCCCCCACCTGCCACCCTCCCCTTTCCCACTCCCTCTCCCCTTGCTTCACATCAAGATTCATTTTCAATTCTCTTTATATACAGATCAGTTTAGTATATATTAAGTAAAGATTTCAACAGTTTGCCCTCACATAGCAACACAAAGTGAAAAATACTGTTGGAGTACTAGTTATAGTATTAATTCACAATGTATAGCACATTAAGGACAGAGATCCTACATGATATATATTTTTTTTAAATTGATTAATTTTTTAGGCAATTTCCAATTTAACACCAAGATTTTTTTTCATTTTTAATTATCTATATACAGAAGATTGATTCAGTACATACTAAGATTTCATCAGTTTGCACCCACACAGAAACACAAAGTGTAAAATACTGTTTCAGTGCTAGTTATAGCATTACTTCACATTGGACAACACATTAAGGACAGATCCCACATGAGACGTAAGTACACAGTGACTCCTGATGTTGATTTAACAATTTGACACTCTTGTTTATGGCATCAGTAATCTCCCTAGGCTCTAGTCATGAGTTGCCAAAGCTATGGAAGCCTTTAGGGTTCGCTGACTTCAATCTTATTCTGACAGGGTCATAGTCAAAGTGGAGGTTCTCTCCTCCCTTCAGAGAAAGGTACCTCCTTCTTTGATGGCCCCATTCGTTCCACTGGGATCTCACTCACAGAGATCTTTCATTTAGGTCTTCTTTTTTTTTTGCCACGGTGTCTTGGCTTTCCATGCCTAGAATATTGTCATGGGCTCTTGAGCCAGATCTGAATGCCTTAAGGGCTGATTCGGAGGCCAGAGTGCTATTTAGGACATCTTGTCTCTGTTTCATATCCACATCATTTTAAAACACTTTCTTTCTGTGGTAGCAAGCTATTCTAGGCTGATTTTTTGCCTGTATTGGTTAGGTTTGGAATCAACCGTATTTCTAAAGAGCAATAATTTCTTTTACTGGGAAGGATCTTAGAAACCAAGCTGAGGGAGCAAATTTTGCTCACTTGAGGAATAAATTTTGTCTTACAACCTGGACAAAGTAGAGGTATGGAGTGTCATGGCCTACAAGGAGTGCCCAAAAAACATAGTAGTGGAAAAGAAGACTAAAGAAGCAAGAACAAAGATAACCACTGCATTCTACCCTATCAAGAAATGCACATGAAATCAAATTATTGCTTTTGGGTGAGTCTCTCGGATGCTGATGCCAATCACCCTGCACAAGCACACATATTGTTTTTAGCCCCAGTGAGAGATGTGTAATGTACTTCCCAAAAGATAATTTCTCAGTAACTCCTAGGGTGAAGGAACTTTGGTGTTTTGACTTCTAAAATCATTTATGTAACTTCAGCTCTCTTGTTAGATTTCAATGCTGGAGTTTAGAGGGAAGATGCATAATTTATACATTGTATAAGAGAGAAAATCATGTCCTGAGATAAAGCAAAGAAAAATGTCTTCATTATAAGAGACTGTCTTTTGGTTAGGCTAAATATGGGTCCCTGTGGAGTTAAGGTTAATATAGGTTATTACAGTTTTCTGTTCTTCTAGTATACATTGTCAGAATCTATTTTCAGGCAAATGTTTGACTACTCGTTATGTTCTGTATTTCACAATTTACAAAAGTGTTAACATAATACTAATACTTTTGATGGGTGGGACATGGGGCCTGGTGATTTGGTGAATTGTTGAAAGCTAGTCAAATTGAATGAGACTGGACTCTGGCTCCACAACTTACTATTCAGGATGTTACCTGGAACAAAATATCTAGTTTCTATGGAGCTTGGTTTTGCAGTCCATAAAATGTAGATAATAATGATGCATAAATTTCACCTAAGAACTAAATGAGATTAATACCTGTTAGGTGCTTGGAATATGTCTTCAATAAATTGTAGCCGTTATTTTTTTAAGATTTAATTACTAATTAGGTTTAATGGATAATTAGGAAATATAGAGGACAGGAAAAGAAATTTCTGGAGATAAACCCACAGGTAGAAAACATGTATGTAGATAAATAGGATTTCAGTGAGGAGTTTGAGAAGCCAGGAGATAAAAGCAATAAAGGTATGCCCTATTATTCAAATGCGAAAGAAGGCACAAATAGCAGCTTTACTTTAATGGTTTATTCCCAGTCTTAAGCACAGTGGCTGAGTACAGTAGATGCTACGAACCATTCACTGACTGATAAATTCAAGTATAAAAGAAGGCTAGAATCATCCTAAAATTTACATACTGCAAAGATGGTATAAGATAAAATTAATTTCAAAGAATACCAAGCTAATCTAATCCTCTTGGGTGACAAAGCCTTGTTTCAAACAACTTTCTCAAATAACATAATTTAGGGCAATGAAAACTAGTGATTAGGAGAGATTTCTCAATTTATTCAGCCCAACAAGCCAAACTGTGCTGAGATACCCACTATGGTAGCATCCTTGTGTGGTGGCTCAAGGACAGGGGAAAACTTACCTCATAAAGAATAGGAAGTTCACTAGAACGACCCAAAATGTAGTCACAGAGAATTTAAGAACCATCCATGAACGTGGAGCCATGGACAATTGTGGAAGCACTAAGACAGAAAAATGACTATTGATTAAACAGTTTCTTCTACCAAAGAGTTCAAAATCTAATGATGAAGCAGCACACAGATTCATAAGGAACACACAAGTGATTATACATACAAAATGAGGTAGTAACCCAGAAGTACATCAGAAATATTTTCCATGAATATAAAATTGGAAACTGAGTTATCAATAATTGCTCAACAAAAACAAAGGGACAAAATATGCAATAGTAGAGGCAAGAAAGTGGTTACAAAATGAGGATTTGTATGTGCTAAAATATTGAGTTTGCAATGGGAAATAACAAAAGATGTAAGGAGGTTAGAAAATACAACATATGCTAATATTTTTCAATCTTCTCTGGAGGAAGAAACAGAAATCATAGGCTTCTAGATAATTAAGAAACTAAATCAGTCTATGGAAATATCTTTCTAATCTTCACTAAGGAGGTATATAAAAATAAAGGAGGTATGTAAATCTCAGCGATAAAGGCTAGCTATGATTACCATGAAAACCCTATCTATAAAATCATGATATAACATTCATATATTCAGGTATATATTTGAATACCTTATTTTGGAAACACTGCTATAGGTAATTAGAATCATAAGAAGTTTTTTAAGCAGATAATTAATATGGCCCTCTCTATATTTCAGGAATATATGATACCATTGGCCTTAACAGAATGCAGAAAGATTAACTAGTGAACTAGTGGAAAGGGATAATGGATGGTGAGGACTTAATGATAATGAGGGTAAAGATGAGTTGGGGAGAGCATGGTATTAGAAACTCTTGGTGACTGAATATGAGGCAGATAATCAGGCAACAAGTTGAGGATGATTCTGAAATAACTGACATTCATTTCTAAAATCAGTCCTAATTTTGTCCTCTTCAGGTATAATAAGAAATCTAGTTTCTTTTCATATAGTAGCCCTTCTAAACTGCCATTCTGCCCTGCAGTCCTTCAACAGTTTCTGTTTCAACATGACTGCCAAACATCACTGAAAAGTATCTTACATTTCATGAGCTCCAGGCTTCAATGAGAGATAAAGGAAGTTCTGAAACTTAAGAAGAAGAGTGTGTATATTTTCAAAGTCCACCTAGATGGCCACAAAGAAATTTGAAAGAGTGACCCAGTTTTCAGTCTTCGTTCATGCTAAATGATCACACAGATTCAGAAGCGAAATTCAGTTGTGACTGATAGCATAAAGCAGATTGCCGTGGAGGTGGTTTGAGTGGAATGACACATTCTAGTGATGAGAAGGTTCAGGTCCTCTTCACAAGTCCTGAGGGAATCAAGAAAGTTGAGTGATTTTGTGTACATTGACTCAGAGGAAACAGAGGTTGTTGGGAGAGCGTTCATTCAGACTAGAAAAACTGTCCTAAACCTGACTGACTTAATTCCCCAGAATTACTGCCTTGGCAGGCAATGGTACTGATCAGAAAAAGAACAGGAAATCCCTATGTGCCAAACATTTTCAGTTCTCACCTGTAATCTTATTTAATCCTTACAACAGTCCTACAGTATGTTACTATTCATTCACTAGGCTAATGCAAAATTCTCAGTATATATTCTAATAAATTTAGGAGATAGTCTATGTTTTCGCATTTTGAATTGACTATACTCAGAACATAACCAGTTTTTGTCTTCTCTTCAAATTATCAGGGCAAAGAACACTTTGTAAGGAGTCAAACAAGTGTCAAGTGTCTTACTTTCCAAGGTTTGCTTTGAACGTATCTCTTTCATTAGAGGAGAACATTGCTATTTTTTTAAATTCCTGAAACAAACTAGGGATTGCTTTATTGTGAACAAAGATTTTTGTGGATGTTTTGTGTATTTTAAAAACCTGCCCTCAGGGAAGAGGTAATACTTTTGTAATAGGTTCACATTAAAAAAAAAAAAAAAAAAAAAAAAAAAAAAAAAAAAACCATGAGTATGATTACGTCTGTCAGATTCAGTGTCTTGTCTCCCAAAGCAAAAGAGTTGCAAGAACATATTCATGTCATCGGCCCCGGCAAACACTTTAGTTAGGACATATTAATAGCCTGCTAGAAGCTATCACTGTTTGAACATTTAGGAGTTATTTTCACTTTTGAAGAGAGATTTCTTGGAAGCCAGTGGCATTGTTGAGACATTTGGTAGAAACCCAGCTTATGTTTCTTTCACAAACAACTTTGAATAGTTGAAAGTTTATTTATAGTTTTGCATAAAGTTAGACTTATAACAGTAAGTGAAAATAATAATATAGCCTGGACTATCTTTTTTTTAAAAAATGGAAATTAGCTCCAAATAAATTTACGCATTTTAAAATTATTCTTCCATCTCTTCTCTCTTCTACCCACCCTTCCTAATCATACTGGAATGTAATTTGCCTTTCATGTTGAATGTGAATATTGAGAAATTAAATTTATTTAAGGATTTTGTTTTATTTACCATGAATTAAAACACCCTGCTTCCCTCCTTCAGCAAATCACTCATCCCCAAAACCTTGTCTTAAGTGCCATTTCTAGGGAACTCAGCCTAAGATCCAACTGTTAGGATTTTTATTAGTAAGCAAGGGTACAAAGGGTACAATGGTACACTTCATTGAGACAAATTTTGGGAAAATGCCATTGTTAAGTAGCAATGAATATTCAAAAGAAAAAGTAGGACTTTTATTTGCCTGCATTTATTAATTTAATAAATATGAGTTGAAAGACCTCAGATACCAAAGAGAAACTGAAAGACTTTAATTCGTATTTAAGAATATATTATAGGGGCTGGCACCATGTGCAGTAGGTTAATCCTCTGCCTGCGGCACTAGCATCCCATATGGGTGCCAGGTCTAGTCCCGGCCACTCCTCTTCCAATATAGCTCTCTGCTATGGTCTGCGAAAGCAGTAGAAGATGGCCCAAGTCCTTGGGCCCCTGCACCCACATGGGAGACAGGAAGGAAGCACCTGGCTCCTGGCTTCGGATTGTTCAGCTCAGGCCATTGCGGCCATCTGGGGAGTGAACCAAAGGAAGGAAGACCTTTCTCTCTGTCTCTCCCTCTCACTGTCTGTAACTCAACCTCTCAAATAAATAAATAAAAACTTTAAAAAAATATATATTATAATTTTCAATAGAGACCAATGCCAATATGTTGGTTTCAGAATCCAATTAATATGCTTCCATTGAGAACTGAAGCTTTTATTTATGTGGGTTATACTTATAGCTGCTTAACATTTTCAAAACTAAAACTGATTTAACTGTACATATTTATGTTATGTGTGATATCTTTATATATATACAAATATACATATATAAACACATATTGATTAGTTAAATCAGCAATGTATTTTCAACAATCATTTCATGTTCATATTGTGATGTTACTACCTTTTAAACTTTGATTTTAGGGGTGGTCATTTGGCCTAATGGTTAAGATGTTGATTCAAATATTCATATCTTGGGTGACTGGCATTGTGGTGTAGTGAATAAAGCTGCCACCTGCAATGCTTGCATCCCCTATGGGTGATGGTTTGAGTCCTGGCTGATCCACTTTTGATCCAGCTCTCTGCTGATACGCCTGGGGAAAGTATTGGAGGATTGGCTAAGTATCTGGGGCACTGTACCCATTTAAGAGACACAGAAAAAACTCTTGGCTTCTGACCTGGGACTGGCCCAGTTCCAGCCATTGCAGCCATTTGAGGAGTGAACAAGCCAATGGGGGATTTGTCCCTCTCTATCTCTGTAACTCTGCCTTTTAAATAAATAATACATCTCTTAAAAAAAAACTAAAACTGAGACATTTGGAAAATATTCATTGTTTAAATATAACAATAGCAATAATAAATGTATTCTGCTAGTCTAAATCACATAATTAGTAAGTGAAATGGCACCACATTATACTTTTTCTAGTAGAAGGCATCTGGATTATTATGTTTGCTTCTTCACCAAATATAGTGCATGTTTTTCTGTTGGAGAACTTGAATAAAATCCAACCTCATGCAATTATATAATTGAATGGGGAGCCTATCATTGAAAATATTTCAGATAACTATATATCTTTTTCTACACTGAACTTTCACAATTGGTAATTTCTTAAGAGTTTCATTTCACTGTCAAATATGAAATCATATCAATGGACTATTATACTTGCTACATTAGAATCTATTGTTTTATCTTCCGTTATGAATACATATTTTACCAATATATGATTTTGTAATATCAAGCATGGATCTTTTGCCAAACAATTAAGTTCTTCTAATTGATGAAGCATAAAACTAAACAATATTGAAAAGTCACATACATTTATATCTTTATAGTGATGAGTTCTAATTTTTGCTTCAAAGTTCAGATTTCATCATTGGTAAGGTACAAAAACATATCAGCAGCTGTTTTCTTTTAAATGGCATTTTTTATTCACTTTCCTTCTTTTAACTGCAATTAAAAGGTTATTAAATTTTTTTTAAGATTTTATTTATTTGACAAGTAGAATTACAGACAGTGAGAGAGAAGACAGAGAAAGGTCTTCCTTCCGTTGGTTCACTCCTCCAAATGGCTGCTATGGCTGGCACCCAGCGCTGCACTGATCCGAAGCCAGGAGCCAGATGCTTCTTCCTGGTCTCCCATGCGGGTGCAGAGGCCCAAGCACTTGGACCATCCTCCACTGCCCTCCCGGGCCACAGCAGAGAGCTGGACTGAAGAGGAGCAACCAGGACTAGAACCCGGCACCCACATGGGATGCTGGCGCTGCAGGCGGAGGATTAACAAAGTGAGCACGGCGCCGGCCCCCAGAAAAAAAGAGGACAAACTGGATCTCATTTCACTGACTGCTTTAATGGGGCCTATAAACTTGCAGTAACAGCAAACTATGCAGTTTAAATTAAAATCTATGCAGTAACAGCAGACTTACAATAAAACCTCTGGTGAACCTCAAATATAGTTCAAACAAGAGATGCTTATGAAACTTTTTACAGTTTATTAATTCCCATGAAAAATTCACACATTCAACATAAATAAAATCACTGCAAAATCTACTCCTTCGGCTGTTATCCAATCTTCAGCTCATTTTTTGCCAGAACCAACTTTGGCCTTGGCAGCTTTCCGGACCTTCTTCATCCTTTTCTTATGCTCCTTTTGCTGTTTTCTTGAGATCTTTTTCTTCTCATACAGACCATGTTTTGCACATCTGTGTTTGGGCTCTTTTATCTTAGCATAATCCAAGCAATCATAAATCAGGCCAAAGCCCATTGTCTTGCCATCACCAAAATGAGTTAGGAATCTAGATACAAAGATGACATCAGGAATGGTTTTATACATTTTGTCTAGTTTTTCCCAAATTTCTACATTTGGCACAGTTACACTTCCCAGTTTGGAGAACATCAATGACCATTTGTTTCCTCTGAAGTAGTTGGTTAGTCATGAACTTTCTGATCAAGATAGTTACTGTGTCATTCATGATGGCAATGGCCCCTCATGCAGCCCCACTTTCTTAATTTATAATTTTATTTTGTTTCAGCAACAGAGTAACACAATCAGTTGTGTATTATATATATATACATATATATATTTTAGTTAGTTTATTAATGTTTAAGATAACATCTTGCTTTATTGTTTTGCTTTTTTAATTTTTGTGTAATACTTTGACTTCTTAAATAAATAAATAAATATTAAAATAAAATAATACACAGCCAGGTGCCTAACACATATGAATAGAAAGTGTAATAATGGCAATAATATTTGTTGTAGAGTGGCAGTTAAGCAGTGAGGATAGAAATAAAACAGGATTCAGTCCCAACTTTAACTCTCCATTTGTTCTTTGACCTTAGACCATTTCTTTGGCATCTCTAAGCATTTTTTATCAAATCTATAACAATCTAACCACCTAATTTATAGTATTTATAGTATTTTTCTCAATTAGATATGAATGAATCATATAAACTCTTAGAAAAATGCCTATATATAGTAACTACCATATTCACTAAAATGAGTCAGACTTTCCATTGTAATTGTAAACCAAATGATTTAATCACGCACACTTTCAATCCTTAAGGTAAACTAACCTTCTTTCTAATTGTCTTTTGGGAATAAGAGAGGGAGGAGATGTACAATTTGGGACATGCTCAATCGGACTTGCCCCAAATGATGGAGTTAGAATCGTGCCAGGGAATTCCAATTCAATCCCATCAAGGTGGCATGTACCAAAACCATCTCACTAATCCAAGTGATCAATTTCAGTTCAAAATTGATCACACTGATAGGTCTAAGAGTCAAAGGGATCACACAAACAAGACCAGTGTCTGCTAATACTAACTGATAGAATCAAAAGGGGAGAGAATGATCCAACATGGGAAGTGGGATACACAGCAGACTCATAGAATGGCAGATGTCCTAAATAGCACTCTGGCCTCAGAATCAGCCCGTAAGGCATTCAGATCTGGCTCAAGAGCCCATGAGAGTATTTTAGGCATGGAAAGCCAAGACACCGTGGCAAAAAAAAAAGAAGAAAAGAAGACCTAGATGAAAGATCTCTGTGAGTGAGATCCCAGTGGAATGAATGGGGCCATCAAAGAAAGAGGTACCTTTCTCTGAAGGGAGGAGAGAACCTCCACTTTGACTATGACCCTGTTGGAATAAGATTGAAGTCGGCGAACCCTAAAGGCTTCCATAGCCTCGGCAACTCATGACTAGAGCCTAGGGAGATTACTGATGCCATAAACAAGAGTGTCAAATTGTTAAATCAACTTCAGGAGTCACTGTGTACTTACGTCTCATGTGGGATCTGTCCTTAATGTGTTGTCCAATGTGAAGTAATGCTATAACTAGTACTGAAACAGTATTTTACACTTTGTGTTTCTGTGTGGGTGCAAACTGATGAAATCTTTACTTAGTATATACTGAATCAATCTTCTGTATATAAAGATAATTAAAAATGAAAAAAAATCTTGGTGTTAAATTGGAAATTGCATAGAAAATTAATCAATTTAAAAAAATATATCATGTAGGATCTCTGTCCTTAATGTGCTATACATTGTGAATTAATACTATAACTAGTACTCCAACAGTATTTTTCACTTTGTGTTGCTATGTGAGGTCAAACTGTTGAAATATTTACTTAATATATACTAAACTGATCTTCTGTATATAAAGAGAATTGAAAATGAATCTTGATGTGAATGGAAGGGGAGAGGGAGTGGGAAAGGGGAGGGTTGCGGGTGGGAGGGAAGTTATGGGGGGGGAAGCCATTGTAATCTATAAACTGTATTTTGGAAATTCATATTCTTTAAATAAAAGCATTATTAAAAAAAAACTAAAAAAAAGAAAAAGAAAAAAGAAAACAGGATTTTTATTTTTTGTGTTTTCTTTTTAAAAATCTCTTGTTAATATAAAAAGAACAGATTTCATGTATTTCATTGGTACAATTCAAGGAGATAACCGTACTTTCCTCCTTCTCTTTCTCCCTCCCTCACTCCCCCTCCTTCCTTCCTTTTTTTTCCTTTGATTTTTCCAAAAACATAATTTCACTCACCTCTATAATCACAGTTATAGTGAACCAGTAATCACTATATTCAAAGAATAAAAAATAGAAAGACCACAGTTCCACAAGAGTACAAACAAGGGCTGAAAAACAATTAAATCAAAAGATGTTCACTTTAGCTGATGCCTCTCAAGTAGTATGTACAATGCCTATCTAACAAAGTTGTCTTTTTCAAGAGAATCCAGAGAAGAGGGAAGAGCATGTTCTTAAACTAACCTTCCAGAATCATCAGAGGTTGTTATGATCTCCCCAAATGAATAAAGAAGCTTAAGAGGAGGGAAAAGCAACCACCAACTAAGGGGACTGTGAATTACAGTGGTAGGAGAACACTAGGCATTAGATATAGCAATCAAGAGCTACATCTGTGATAACGAAGTTACCAACAGAGTAAATTTTGTTGCATGAAATTAAACCAGAACTCCCCTGCCCAAATCCTAGTGACTTCGCTGTTTTTATCCTAACTTTAATTTAGATCACACTCTTAATCACAACTTCTGTTTTCTGAATATTCTCAATTTTTAAGTTTAATAATAGCACTTAGCCACATTTCCCCAACTTGGTTCCTGCCTACAATTCAACTTTGTTACTTAAACTTCTTTGTATGGTCCTGTCTCTCCCATCTGTTTGTTTTGTCTGAATGGAATTTGAAATTATATCTTACCCCACCTTTTCCCAAGAGGTATATGATAGAGAACACAAAATAACAAGAGCTCACATATTATTAATGCCTAATTGATGGACATGAAATTCCTACTCCACCTGCATAGCCTTGATAAACTCAGAACTCTGAACCTCAGTTTTATTGCCATCATAACATCTAATCAACAAGGCTGCTATTGGAGTTGAAGTATGTATGTCACAAAAAAGCAATTAACACAGTTAATATTAAAATAGCTCATATTGTAATTATTCTTCACATTATTATTAGTCCTGACACAATGAATGGAAACATTTATGATATTAGTTAAATTTTAAATTGATAGTTTGTAAAACCAAACATGAAATTACTCGGTATCCTCAGGACTGTCAATGATGAATTGTAATGTGGGAAATTAAACATTTTATGCTATCTCTGAACCCATAAGACAAAGTGAAAGGTATTCTCTGGAACTGAAAGCAAGAGTTCATGTAACAGCCTGCAAAGATCTGCTCTAAGTGCTGTTACAAACTGAAGTGAGACTGCCTATCAGGATTATTATAAAATGCTCTTATGACTTTTCATTCTCAAAAGGAGTAAAAATAATCAGAAGCTACAGGAGGGAGAGCAAATTGGCTCAGCTTAATTCATTTGATTAATCTATCCATTGTACCAAATTAATGCCACTCAATCACACAAAGATTAGTTCAATACTCTCTAGACATCAGAATGTAAGTATTCTATAATGAATTTTATTATTGATTTTATTATTGTGAAACGGGCTTTCAATTGTAGTTTTAAATCAAATGATAGAATCACTTAGATTTTCAATTATTACAGAAAACGCTTTCATTTTTTTTTTTTTTTTTTTTTTTTACCAACAGGATTTGCTAATCCACTTACTGGGATAGCAGATGCCACTCAAAGCAGCATGCATAATGCTTTGCATATGTATATGAATGGAACGATGTCCCAGGTACAGGGATCTGCCAATGATCCCATTTTTCTTCTTCACCATGCATTTGTTGACAGGTTGGTTGACACTGCTTTATAGATTGTGTGCCTATTGGATTTAAATGCAGCAGATGTATATAAAACATGACTGTAGTTATTATATAAAAAGAGTCTATGATCTCAGATCAGATTCTTTCAGAAAAAGACACTGAACAAGGATTTTAGATGCAAATATTTTATAAAAGAGGTATGTCATTATAAAGAAAGTAGGGGGTGGGTAGGGTAAGATAAGAAAAGGGTAAAAGCCAAATAAGAATTTAATTTCAGTTAAAGTCTCAGACTCAACCAGATTTTGGTAGACATTGGCATTTACCTCAGTTTGCCCTATCTGAAAGCAAAGGAATTCCATACTAAATATCCATTGACGATAATTTGTCCTCTGATGTGAGATGGACAATGCCCAGAAACCTGTCTGATTGTAGATAAAGTGTGTGGTTCCAGTGACCAATAGCAGCCTTCTGAATGGTTGCAAGGGCATGCAATTAAGAGTAAAGCACATAGAAGCAGGAAAGAAAGCACACAGAGCTAGCACAAGAGCTAAGACCATCTGAGTTAGGACATACCTGCTACATTTATTATCAATATGTACTTGTTACTCTCTGTCAATTTTATTATTACATACCATCTTTTATACCTCAGACCCTCATACAATAGCAAGTACAGTCCTTGATCACTCCCATTGGCTTGAGCAATATATGACCAATTCTCCAGACACAGGGTTGTATGGTTCAACTGTCCAATTTACAATTTAATGTGACTTAATTATAATGGAGATTTATTCATCTAATTAATCCTGTTCTATTACTTGTGTAATATCTTAACCATATAAGGTTTTAGGTTTACTCATAGGTGATGGTAGCAGAAAAGAAGGTAACAGAGGAAGGTTAGCTATTTGTTTCTTGAATTCTTCAAGAGAGGAAAATCATGACAGGTTAATGCTCTTTATTTGCTCACTATAAAGTAATTTTTTCACACCAGATAATGAACACAGAGCAAGATTTATACCTGCTTTAAGGTACTATCATATTCTTTGGTAAATACAACAACACTATCTTCCCTATTCTATTAAAATCATAATTCAGATTTATTCAGTTATTTTTAATGTTTATGTATTTTATTTGTTTGAAAGCCAAAGAAACTGATAGAGAGGGCTGGGGAAGATATCTTCCATACCCTGATTCACTCCTCAGATGCTCACAGCATTCCAAGCTGGACCACACCAAAGCCAGGAGCCCTGAACTCAATCTGAGTTTCCCACATGGATGGCAGGGATCCAAGTACTTGAGTTATCTCCTTTTTCCTTCCAGGATACACAATCAGAGGGAAGCTGAAATTGGAAATAGATCTGGAACTTGAACCTCAGCACTCTGATATGGAATGTGAGCATTCCAAGCATCATCTTAACTGCCAAGCCAATATTCCACTCTGATTTTTAATATTTAATTGGCTTCAGGGAAACTCTCATGCAATGAAAATTAACTAATATCTCATGCCAAGTTTTATTCAGAAACCAGTTTTTAAGAACATGTATAAGCTCCAAAATTATGATACCAATACAAGATCATAATCATCTACACACATATATAAGGGAAGGAGGAAAGTTGAAAAATAAATATTACCAGAAAATATAAATTGAGTCCTTTAAAATAATTATTCTTATATGCTTTGGTCCTCATGAATTTTTGAAATACTTATTATCATTTGAAAGGCAGAGTGATAAAGAGAGGCAAAGACTGAGAGAGGGAGAGAGAATGAGAGAGAACGACCAATCTTCCATCTACTGATTCACTCCCCAAATACCTGGAGTTTGCAACTCCATCCAGGTCTCCCAAATGGGTGACAGGGACTCATCATCTCTGCTCCCAAGGGATATTTGCAGGAAACTGAATTAGCAGTAAATTACCAGGACTTGAACCAGCACTCCAATAAAGCATGCAGACATCCCAAACGGTGGCTTAGCTGTGTCACAATGCCAGCCTCAAGTTCTCATGAATGTTTTACATTTTAAAAACTCTACAACTCTATAACTTCTAAAGAATTAAATATACCTAATCTCACTACTTCTATTCAATGTGGTATTAGAGGTCCTAGCCAGAGAAATTAAGCAAGAAATCAGAAAAAGTAAAGGCTTCTGGATTTAGAAAGAAGTTAATTGGTTGCTGTTTGTATGTTCTATGAAGTCCACTAAAAATCTATTAGAACTGATAAATGAATTCATTAATATCAAGTAATGTTTCCATATACTAATAATGAATTACATTAATAAGCAAGTATGAAAAAAACTCATCTACAATGGCATCAAAAATAAAATACACATAAGAAAACATTAAGAAGGAAGTAAAACTATCAAACAGTTTGAAATAAATTACAGATAACACAAATAAGTAGATAATCCATATACAATAGTTAGAATTAATGTTGTTAAAATACTGATACTACCCAAAGCAGCCTACAGATTCAGTTCAATCCCTATCAATATTCCAATGTCATTCTTCACAGAAAGAGAAAAACAGCTCTAAAATCCATATGGGGATTTACAAAGACGCTGAATAATCAAAACTATCTCCAGCAAAAAGAACAACATTCCTTATTTCAAGATGCATGAGCTGGGTGGTACTAATGCCATCTTACGTGTTAAAGTGATCATATTAAGTGTGTAATTATCATATAGATAGGATAAAGTGTCAAGGGGATCAAAAAATAAGATCAAGTGTCTGGTAATAACAATAGATAGAATTAAAAAGGAGAGAATGTTCCAACATGGGAAGCAGTTCACACAGCAGACTCATAGAAAGATAAATGCCCTAAACAGCACTCTGACCTCAGAATCAGCCCTCAAAGCATTTGGATCTGGCTGAAAAGTCCATGAGAGCATTTCAGGCATGGAAAGCCAAGACACTGTGGCAAAAAATGTTCGACATGAAGGATCTCTGTGAATGAGACCCCAGTGGAAAGAGGACATCAAAGACAGATGTACTTTTCTCTGAAAGGAAGAGAGAACTTCCACTTTGCTTATGGCCCCATGTAAATACTGACAGATTTTGTGAACTCAAAGTCTTCCATTGTCTTGGCAGCTCATGACAAGAGTCTCGGGTGATCACTGACGTCATAAATAAGAGTGTTAATTATTAAATTAACAACAGGATTCACTGTGAACTTACTCCCCATGTAAGACCTCTGTCCTTAATGAGTTGTACTACGAGAATTAACTGTAAAACTTGTTTTCAAACAATACTTTGTATTTTGTGTGTGTGTGTGCAAATTGTTGAAATCTTTACTTAGTATAGAGTTGGTCTTCTGTAAATAAAGTTAATCAAAAATGATTCTTCAGATTGGCATAGCTCCAGCCATAGTGGCCATTTGGGGGGTGAACCAACGGAAGGAAGACCTTTATCTCTGTCTCTCGCTCTCACTGTCTAACTCCATCTGTCAAATAAATTTTAAAAAAATGAATCATAATGAAGAATGGGATGGGAGGAATAACCACTATATCCCTAAAGTTGTTGTACCTATGAAATTTGTATTCTTTAAATAAAAGCTTTCTTTTTTTCTCTTTTTTAAAATTTTTTATCTTTTTTTAACTTTTATTTAATGAATATAAATTTCCAAAGTACAGCTTATGGATTACAATAGCTTCGCCCCCATAACTTCCCTCCCACCAGCAACCCTCTGCTCTCCCGCTCCCTCTTCCCTTCCATTCGCATCAGGATTCATTTTCAATTATCTTTATATACAAAAGATCAATTTAGAATATACTAAGTAAAGATTTCAACAGTTTGCACCCGCACAGAAACACAAAGTATAAAGTACTGTTTGAGTACTAGTTATACCATTAATTCACATAGTACAACACATTAAGGACAGAGATCCTACATGAGGAGTAAGTGCACAGTGACTCCTGTTGTTGAGTTAACAAATTGACACTCTTGTTTATGGTGTCAGTAATCACCCTAGGCTCTTGTCATGAGCTGCCAAGGCTATGGAAGCCTTTTGAGTTCAACAACTCTGATCATATTTAGACAAGGTCATAGTCAAAGTGGAAGTTCTCTCCTCCCTTCAGAGAAAGGTACATCCTTCTTTGATGACCCGTTCTTTCCACCGGAATCTCAGTTACAGAGATCTTTTATACAGGTTTTTTGTTTTTTGTTTTTATTTGTTTGTTTTTTGTTTTTTGGTTTTTTTTTGTTTTTTTGTTTGTTTGTTTGTTTGTTTTTGCTAGAGTGTCTTGGCTTCCCATGCCTGAAATACTCTCATGGGCTCTTCAGCCAGATCCAAATGCCTTAAGAGCTGATTCTGAGGCCAGAGTGCTGTTTAGAACATCTGCCATTTTATGAGTCTGGTGTGTATCCTGCTTCCCATGTTGGATCGTTCTCTCCCTATAAAAGCTTTCTTAAAAAATAACATGATACTAATATAAAAACACATTGAAAATGGAACAGAATATAAAGTCAAGAAGACAATCCAAAATTTTATAATCAGTTGCTTTTGTCAAAAGCGTCACAAATACACAAATGTAGAAATAATTTCTTTGTAATAAATTTTGGAGATCTTTCACCTTCCTGTTCTTCAATGTTTATATTTTTGCTCAAATTTGTAAAGCTTTTGCTGTTACTTCTTTAAAAATCTTTCTAACTAGGTTTCCCTCTCTTAAAATTCTTTCATGAAGTTGTATAACTAAAACAAATTCTTTACTGATGCTATCTCATAAATCTGGTAAGTTTTCTTTTTCATTTTCTTCCATTTGTCTCTTTTGACTATATTTTACACTACCCTGTCATCAAGTTGCAAATACTTTCTTCTACTAATAAGTTATGATAGTAGTGCTCTTTATTGCCTTTGGCATTTCATCCATTTTATTTTTCAGCACAATTTTTCCCCTACAATGTAAAACTCGTCATTTATTGCTTTCATGATGTTATGGATTTGTTTCTCTGTGTTTTCTTAGGTTCATGAATTTCCTTAAAATATTTATATTGAATTTGTTTCAGGAAGTTTGTATTTCTCCATTTGGAGTCAATTACTGGGAGATTATTATGTTCTTTTGGTAGTGTTATATCTCTTTGTTCTTTTATGTTTCTTGTTTCCTTATGTTGATGTCTACACATTTGAAGAATGAGCTGCCTATTACAGTGTTTTCAGACTGGCTTTGTATCAGAAAGTTCTTTATCAGGCAGCCCATCCAGAAATGCTGGGGATGCTATCTAGTGTGGTCCAAGTGGGGGTTTTCTACAAGAGTCTTTGGGCAGGCTGGATCTGCTTGGTTGGATGTAAAGCCTTAGGTCTTAAGGGAAAGCCTGGTACTGGTACTGAAAGAAATACAAAACCCAGAGAAACTAAGCCTGCCTGATGCCAGAACTGGTCTGGAACTTGGGTCCGATCAAGTCAGCCTAGATTTAGGCAGTCCCAGAGACCAAGTCTACTGGGAATTTATGGATCTGGGCTAGTAGATCCTTTTGGCACTGGTTTGAGCTGAGAGGTTCAGTGTATGAATATCAACCTGGAGCCTGAGGCTGTGAAGGTTGGCCAAGTGTTGGATGAACTGTGCTGTAGTGATACAGCAGTGTACTGTAGTGATGAACTGTTACTGTAGTGAAAGACCTGCACATTGGGTCTGCCTGTGCCAGCCCTGTGACTAGGGCTGTGGCGATCATGTTGATGATAGAGCATGCCTGAAGCCTGGGGACATGCACATTTTACTGGGGCAGACAAAGTCTTAGAGTATGATGCAAGGTCCTTTTCTCCTTCTTTTTCATTCCTCTACTCAGAGGGTATCTTTCTAAATGATGCTGTATAAGAATGGTGACAGGTGATGTGGTTTGTGTAAAACTAGTCTCCTTACCCTCCTTAATGCATTATTTCTTTCATCTGTGCTGTATACGGGTGTTATGGGCTCTCACTTGGATTCTTAGAACTTGTGAAGTTATTTTCATATGTAGATTAATATTTACATTGATGTCTCTATGGAGGACAAGTGCTGGAGAGTTCTATTTGCCATCTTGCTGATATTGCCTCTTAAATCTTTTGCAAATCGTTTTTAAAACTCCTTTGATATGGAGAGAGAGAGAAAGACAGATATTCCATCCACCGAGTACCCCCATCACCACCAAAAAAAAAAAAATGCCTACAATATCCAGGACACGTGGGCTAAATTGTGGAGATAAGAAGGCAATCCAGGTTTCCCACAAGAGTGTCAGTTACTTGAACTAACACAACTTCCTTCCAGGATCTGTATTTCTATAAACTGTAATTTCCATAAGCCATTTCTAGAAATCAGGAAATAGAGCCATGTGTTGAAGCAATGTGAGACATGTTGTGACTGGTGTCTTAATGGTTAGGCTGAACACCTGCCCCCATTTTGCTCAAGTCTTGCAAAGGCAAAATTTAATACTGATTCAATGCTATGAACATGTTTTTAAATTTTATCATGTTACTAAACCATCAAACTTGTCTCTAGGCATTGAGGAAACAGAATAATGAGACAGAATCACTGGTCTGAAAAAGCTGAGTCTCAAGGGAAATATTAGCAGATAAGCAACGATTGTGTATTATGATTCATGCACAATCAGGTAGGAAACACTTGGAAAACTGCATAAGAATAATGGTATATGCGCTGATCCCTAAAGAGTTCCAAATATATAAGATAAAAATGTGTATCAGAAGCCCAGCCTCTGGCTCACTGAAACCAGTAACACTGGAAATATTAACTGAGAAAGAAAATGGATGTTTGGTGTCCAAAACAAGGAAACAGAGTTCAAGACTTACATGCAGACAAAGAATAGGATTCCAGGGATCAATTAATCTGCAATCAAAATATACTACTCCTGGACACTGATGCTAATTCTGATTCTCTGTACTAATTTTAAGTACAATATATTAATAATGCAAGGAATCAATCTAATATAATAATTTATACAGATAAATATATTTAGTATTTACTATTTGGGATACTTTAAGAGGTTTGGGAAAAATGTGCACCATCATTTAATTCCATTTCTGTGAACTTTTTGAAGTACCCTCATAAACTTTGTATAGTTATAAATCTCTTTACAAGTTATTTCACATAATGAGCATGCATAAGTTGGTAATATGGGTTCTACATTATTTTACTTATATATTGAAAAAGAGCAGTGGAGAAGTTCAATAATGTGCTCCAAATTAGATAACTAGCAAAGGACACAGTTAAGAGAAAATAATGTGATCGCCTGCAAAGCCATATTCTTGATGACTGTGACAATTTCTTGCAGTCTCAAAAGATCAATGTGCTGCCAACTACTGTATCATAAAAGATTCATTCACTCATAAAACATTTTAAGTTCTGATTATATTTGAGATACCATGCTAGATATTATGTCTTTTTATTTATTAGAATGGATAAAAATGCCTGATTTCTAAAACTTACGGTCCATTAGAAGAGGCAGAATATAATAGCAATAATCATAGCAATATGGTATTGCCTCAATAAGAAGTATGAGGGGTATATAAATCAAAGAAGAGGGAAGAACACCTCTGCTCTGATAATTAGGAAATGCTTTCTAGAAAAGGCTACGATCAGGTTGATTTTTGAATGATGAGGAGAATTTGCAGATATGAAAAGGGACTGTATATTATACTTAGGGAACAAACAAGGCAAAATATAAGATGGAAGCACACCCATTGAAGAAACTATAAAGTGTTCAGTTAGGCTGGGAATCAGGTTCCCAGCAGCAAATAGAGGCAATGATAAAATGAGACTTAAAAGGCCTGATACTCTACTGGCCTCTGGCTTTTTTGATTGCTTTTAAATATATATAAAGAAAAATTGGGGGGAATTATCTAAAACTTATTATAGCACTACAAAAAATTTAGAAAATTCAAAAGTGAAGGAATGAACAAAATAAGAAAGTCTCACTCTTCTGGTATGTTCCAGTGTTTATAGAGAAAATATGCTTTATACACACTAAAGAATTCCATTTCCGTGTGATTCTGTATATTTCTAATTATTAATGTATTCCAAAAATATTTATACATCAGTCCATGTAGATGTTTCGCATTCCTTGATGGGCGCTTTTTTCTGCCTTTTTTTTTTCTATTTCTCTACTGATTATATTTACATGATTTGCCTGTCAATAATAGTGAAACCATCTGCATACCCATAAACAGCAAATTAACCATATCTGCCACCTTACACTCTCACTCACTAACTATTGACAAATTTATCAATTTTTTACTCTGGAAAGTAGGAAAATACTCATTTGAACTTATCTATTTACTACACATGTCATAGTTTAGATATATTTGTTTCCATCAGCATGTTTACATATTTTTATTTTATATTAATTTTTTAAAATTTTAATTAACATAATACCTGTACATTTTTGTGAGGTACAGTGCATTATACTTTATATTAAATTTATTTGCCTTTTTATTACTGAATCACAATTGATATTTTTTTAAATTGCCATAAATATTACAAGTATTTTCTCCAGTTGTGTATTATGTTTAAAATTTTTTAATTTATTTACTACTTATTAATTTTAATACTTGAAAGGCAGAGTGACAGAGAGAGAAAGAGGGAGGGACAGGCAGCATACTGCTCCACTCTTCAAATGCCCACCAACAGCCACGGCAGAGCCAAGCTGAAATCAGGAACCAAGAGCTCTGTGAGGGTCTCTCGTGTGGGTGGAAACTTACAGGTGAAGTACTTGGGTCATTATCTGCTGCCTGCCAGGCACATTAGCAGGAATTTTGATCAAAAGTGAATAGTAGCTGGGGCTCAAATCAGTGCTCAGGTATGAAATGCAAACATCCCAAGTGGTGGCTTAACCTGATAAGCCATAATGCCCATCCCTCTTTTAAAGTTTCAGTGTTATTTTTCTTGCTATTCAACTTTTTATAAACTCTTTTATTAAAACATTTGTTCCTGGATTCATGGTCTTTAACTTTATGCTTTTTAGTGTTGTCTGCAAAAAGAATGACGTGGTTTAAATCTCCAAGATTCCTTCTGACCTTTACAACACTCTAGATCATATCTTGTTAAAGAAAACCATTGGATTGCATCAGTACAGTTGCAGGTCTTTAGCAAGCTTTTTTAGTGACAATTAATTATGCTTTGGTTACTATTTATAAGTAAGTGACAGATAAGTCTAAGTTAATGATTTTTTCTTTATTCATAGCAATGTTTGACAAGAGATTCTAACCTGTTCTCAAGTTTGTTAAGAACTTTCTGACAAGGAAAAGGGGTTGAAAAGTGATCACTCTGGGAAAAAAAAAAAAAAAAAAGACCAGGTTGGAGTAGAAGTAAAACTGATGTCGTTCAACACCCTCCAGCGTGGATGGTGGGGAGGATATTGAATGAATGAAAAGTCGGTCTTTCAGCAACTACTAAGTGCCAAGTCTTGTGCTTAGGGTTTTCTCACACATTATTTCAATGGATGTTATGTTCCACAAGAAGGAATGTCTGAATCCCAAACTTTAATTACTATCATACGTGCACTCATCCACCTTATGTATTCCCAACATATTATACTCTGCTAACTAATCTGCTTTCTTAACATTGCTTCCTGTTAATCCTGCACAGACTAGATCAGATTCCACTGCTAGGAACTAGCAGAGTGACAAGACAATGTCCAACAAGTATTAAAGCAACTTACAGTGTTCATTCAATTATTCACTTAGTTTTGTAGGTTTTTTAAAATTTATCTGCACTTTATTTGAGACACAGAAAAACAGAGACAGAGAAAGAGAAGGACAGAGAAAGACCCAGAAGGAGACAAAGACAGATCTTCCATTTGCTGGTTACTCCCAGAATGCCGAGGACTAGGCCAGGCCACAGCCAGGAGTCCAGAACCCAGTCTGGATTTCCAACATGGGTGTGAGACACACAAGTACATGAGTCATCAACTGCTACCTCCTTTGGGGTGCATCATAGGGATCTGTATCAAAAGCAGCATAACCCGCACTCAAATCAGGCACTCTGATATTGGATGCAGACATCCCAAGTAGCATCTTACCCACATGCCAAATGCCCACCCCATCACCATTCATTTATTCCTATATATTTGACAAATTTATTCATGAATTTATTTAGCAAATAACTAGTGAGCATCCACAATTATACTAAGCAATGAAAATACACAAGTAGCAGTGAATAAAATAAATGCAAATGCCTGCTCTCATTGCTATTATTTCATTACAATCTCACAATAACTACATGAGACCATGTTCCAATTTCTACAGTTGAGAAAACTGCACCAAAAGAAACAAACTCACATTTCTATACATAGACATTAAAAGATGACACCAGCTTATGGATCCAGATCATTTAAGCACTTCTCACTACATCATTCAGCTTTCCACCATAAATAATATAAAAATCCTTTATTAAAATAAAGAACATGAAATGACCCAGGTTCAACACTTTCTGAAGAGAATAAAGATATCTTATGATTTCTTTGAAGTTTAGTGTCCAGGCAAAAATGACCACAAATGATTTCTTTGGCTCTTGGATGGGAGGCCTTGAGTGAAGGGGATTATTTGGACTTAAAGAGTCAACTGGAGGTTGTACTCTGACATCTAGAGTTTCAGTAATTTTCTCAGACAAGAACATTGTGTTCTGAGTGGTTAGTGACAGGATAGGCCAGTGGAAGAAAAGCTATTTGTAAAGTATTCAGGATCTTCTTATTAACATTCCTGGGACTTTAGATAGATCATCTAACTTTTCTGAGTCTTCCTCTCATCTATAGAAAGGGAGTCTTTAAATAGGTTCTGACCAACTCAGAAGTTAAGGAAATTAAGCAAGTTCTGAACCTAAATGTTCTTTGTCACCAGCAGTCAACAGAGTATGGTAATGTATTTAAGGGTCAGATTCAAGTATGAGTCAATTCCACCAGCCATGGAGGCTTGGGACCATATATTAGAGAAAATTTAGTAACAATCAGGATGTTGATAGTAATAAAATGATACTCACTTGATACACTACAACAGGGAACTGTAATAGTTATTATTCTCAATCAGTTTTCACAAGTGTTCTTCAAACTACACTCAAATGTTCAGAGATTTTAGAAGATATGTAGAATAGGCACTGACAGGGAATACAGTATGTTACTGGGGCTTCCAGATCCCATTAAAGTTATGCAAATGTTACTGGGCAACACTAATATTTTAGATGATACCCTATTCATTATTTTAACTAGGCATTCAATATTCTTTCAAAAACCATTTATTCAGCATGTGTTGGGCACTTGCTAATCACTTCAGCTTCCGCATCCTTCCTAAAGGGGTATGTTGGTATACATGTAAGTAGGGATTCCCCTACAATTATAGATCAAGAGGTAATGCAAGCATTGTCTTGTCAGTGCATCTTTCTCCACTTCCTGTAGGTATTTTTTAAAATCTTGGGAGTCTCCAAAAACTTCAGTGCTTATCTTTCCTTTAGAACATAAGATGTATTATAAATGTCCATCACTAGTTTATCTCACAAGACTTAAATTGTTACCTCAACTCATATTTTACCTAGCACATCTTTTATCCATGTCCTCTGTATCTAGATTAATGTACATTACATTTAGTTGAGTGAATAAATGATTATTAAATTGACTAACTGTATTATACTAAGAAGATGTCTAATAGAGGTGTTAAACTAGTATAATGGAAAATTCTAGTGAACACCTAGTAAACTCAAAATGAAAAATTCATTACCTATTAAAATAGTGTTAAATGTTTATAACTGATCAGTTTAAACCTATGTATATTATTAAATAAATAATGTAGCTTACAGAAATTGATGTTTAGTAACATTCAATTTTAAAAGCATGTGCATATGTATTCATGTATGCATATGTGCCTATTAATAGAGGTGAGGAGGAAGGGTATAAAAAAGTTAACAATGAATCACTGGTTGGTGGGGATTAAGCATGAACTTTGCTTTGTATTTTTCATAATTTTCAATGTTTTTGGCAATGGATAGACTTATTTTTGCCACCAGAGGGGAAAAAAAAAAGAGCCAACAGACAAAAAATAAACAGAGTGGGTTTAAGTGTGCAATCATTTGCCTATTGTTCTCAAAGCTGCTTAAAACTGTATTCTACTTTTTATCTATTTCTGTAAAAGTAATTGGTGGTGAATCGTATCTATTTCTGAATCCTATCTCTCATGAAGTTAACTGAGTAAAAAATTCTGCTAGACAGTTGAGCTCAAGGTGCTCCGTTGTGCCTGATGCACTCCATCGCTGTCTGCAGCAGTAGCTTCTCCAGTGCCTTCCCAGCTTAGCAGAGCGTGTCGATGGAGACAGCCCTGCATTCACTGACTAGTCACTCCTTTATTTCTGTGGATCTTAATTTCCCCCTACGGGAATTTTCTGTATGAAATTAACTCTTGAAAATCCTTATCTCATTTTTATATGATCTATTTAATCTTTTGCTACACATTGGTCAGCAGTGTTTCCATTTTCAAGTTTTAGCAGTGAAATTAGGAGTTTTACATGTAAGCTGCAACAGAGGCCAAGTAAATGGTAGGTATTGGATAAGGCACTGTGGATAAATGTCAGGGCAGCAGAAAGGGGGCTCTAGAAAAATCCCTGTTTCTTTTGCATTTATCTTCCAAAATGGTCCAGGTAACAAAATCAAGCATATATCTGCACATTTGCATTCATTCATCTGTTTATTCAACAAACATTAAGTCTCCTTTACACAGCATGTGCTTTATTAGACCATGGGGATGGATTAATTATTAGTACAGTTCCTTTCTGCCTATTGTCCCTTAGCTCAATATTTAAATAGCTAAATAACATAAAGCAAAATACAACATCTGCAGTAATAGTGGCTTAGTAGGCCTAAAAATGTGGGAATGGCTGGCGCCGCGGCTCAATAGGCTAATCCTCTGCCTGCGGCGCTGGCACCCCGGGTTCTAGTCCCAGTCAGGGCGCCCGATTCTGTCCCAGTTGCTCCTCTTCCAGTCCAGCTCTCTGCTGTGGCCTGGGAGTGCAGTGGAGGATGGCCCAAGTGCTTGGGCCCTGCACCCGCATGGGAGACCAGGAGAAGCACCTGGCTCCTGGCTTCAGATCAGCGTGGTGCGCCAGCCCTACCTCGCCAGCTGCAGTGGCCATTGGGGGGGTGAGCCAACGGAAAAGGAAGATCTTTCTCTCTGTCTCTCTCTCTCTCTCACTGTCCACTCTGCCTGTCAAAATAAATAAATAAATAAAATAAAATAAAAATGTGGAATGAACAAAAGAACACCACAGAAGTAAGGACACTAGAGCGGTCCTCTTCAATCCCCGAATCTGCAGCATCTAGCACAATGCCTGGCACAAAGCAGATCTTCAATGTTAATTAGATTTCATTGTTTGGAATACAAATATGATTGGGTGCCTTCTAAAAAATGAGTAGGATTTTGATTTGTGACAATTGGGAATTAAAAACGTTCAATTTGTGGGATACACAATAAGAAAGACACAGAAGTATGATGTTAAAATAAACTTCCAAAAATATTCAATAGTTAAAACACCATTAAAATATTAAAATCACAACCAAGTTTATTGAGAAATTATGATGCACCAAATTCTAAATACATCACATAAATTGCTTCATGCAAATCACCAAGAATTCCTGCCAGGTAAAAGCATTAACATTACATCTTAGAGATGAACACACTGAAATACACAGCACTGCATAGTTGTACTTGTGCTGTTTCCAAAAGGGTTTAGGGAGAGACTTAGTATAAGGAATGTGTGCCTTTGCTTGGACAGAGAGAGCTTACTGTACTTCTCTCTCAGCAAAGGAGCGGGAGTTGTCAAGATTAGTAGTTATTTTGAACACTCTTTCAAGCACTGTGGTTCCTGCAGCAAGAGGCTATCTCAGCAGAATAAGCTGGGTAAAAACAAACAAAAAACTTATCAAATTCAAACAGGAAATAGGGGTTTGGAGAAGTGGATTAAGAGGAAACTAAGGTTGGCTGGCACCGCAGCTCACTAGGCTAAACCTCCACCTGCTGGTACCCTGGGTTCTAGTCCCAGTTGGGGTGCCAGGTTCTGTCCTGGTTGCCCCTCTTCCAGTCCAGCTCTCTGCTGTGGCCCGGGAGGGCAGTGGAGGATGGCCCAAGTGCTTGGGCCCTGCACCAGCATGGGAGGGAGACCAGGAGTAATACCTGGCCCCTGGCTCCAGCTTTGGATGGGCACAGCACGCCGTCCATCATGGCCATTTGGGTGGTGAACCAATGGAGGGAAGACCTTTCTCTCTCTCTCTCCCACTGTGTAACTCTGCCTGTCAAAAAAAAAAAAAAAGAGGCAACTAAAGGAGAACCAAGTCTGGACCAAAAATTGGAGCTGGAGGAATTTGCCAATTAGAGTGCCCAGAAGCTTAAACCAGTCATATTAATGAATTCTTAAACTTTCTCTGATGTGGCTGGGGCTGTTATCAGTCATTCTGAATGAGCAGACTCTAGTCAGGAACTAAGCGAGACAGATGTAGAAAAGGCAGGACAAAGCACCATCTCTAATGCTAACAATCTGAATACTAGCTTCTTTATAAGTGTAAAGAGAAACCTTGTGGTGGAGGAACCATGAGATCTGGCGTCAGAGAACCTGTGATCCTGTCCTTGTGCTATTTCATGATTCTTGTATGAACATGGGAAAGTTGCAGAATCTCTTTGAGCCTGTTTCCTTGCTTGCAAAAGGGTGGTAATAATGGCACCTTCCCCACAGGAATGTGAGTTTAAGCTTTATAACCTGTAGTGCAGTATATAAAGGCTCGCTTGTGCAAAGAGAGTAGAGTGCAAAGAGCTTTTTAAAAAGCACATCCAATGCTTTTGTTCTCTACTCACTATTTTCTAAATGTTTTTCTGTATGGGCAAGATGACACTGATTCTCCTATAGCCGGTTTCTTGCATGCCAGAGAATCCTGGCTAGATGCAAACCTGAAGCAACACATTCCATGGGTGGCGAGCCTGCCTCACTCCTCAGGTACAGATTAATTACATCTTGAAGAGTGACTTCTTGGCTGTATTTGCCAGTGAGGCTTCCCTTTCACTCTACTCCACATGCCTTCCCTGTGCTATCCTGCTAAGACGGCTGTCCTGACCCATGTGCCCTGCTCGAAGGTGCCAACTTGGCAGCTCAGAAACAGTCCACATAGAAGCAAGGTAGCAAGGCAGGTCCCTGGAGCTTCAGGAATGAACAGCAGATTGTTTCTCCGCTGGTGATTGTGAGGCTGAAGCTTGCTCAGAGAGGCAGAAATCCCAGGGTGATGGAATGAGGTGAGCTCACAAGCCAGAGAAATGCCTTAAAGTCTGCTCCAGCAATCAGATGGGATGGCAGAGGGGGGCCTGTGTGTTCCTGGACTTCTTTTCACATTTTGGATTGTAACCAGCTTTAAAAATGTTCCCTGAGTTTTTTTTTTTTTCCTAAAGCAGAATTAATTCCATAGAATAGCAGTTGCAGCATTATAATCATATTTGCCCATATTCCCACAGCTGTTTTTCTTGCTGCTGCTGCTGAGGTTAGATTTAGCTCTAATACCAGCCTGTGTTTGTTCAATATATTCTTGGTTTATTTGTCTTTCCCAGTAAATCTTGAACTTGTAGAAGACAGAGTCTATATATTGACCAGCTCCAGCACCCAACACAGATCCTAGCACATAATTGTCATTCATTAAATGTTTATTAGATTAAAATGTGTAACTGATAATTCTGAAGCAGGCAACCATCTGCTGGGTTATCACAGCGTCTTGTTGTGGAGTAAAATGTTAGCCTAAGGGAATTGAATTGTACCCTCTCCAGTAATATAGAATTCATGCACTGTAAATAATATCCCAAAGCATGTCCCTCCCACAAAGTGGGAAATCTTCCAAGTCTTTGTAGGATTAATGTGTTTTGGTTGTAGAGAAATAAAATTGCTTAAAGTACTGGTAAACTAAAAATACCCAACGAAAGACCAAAGAGAAGCATGAATTTTCCTTATTTTTAGTGAACTTCCAAACATGAAAGAGAATTCCTATATCATAATCCAAGCTTCTCATTTTACTACTAAGGAAATTGTGGACCAGAGAAGACCACTTGTCCAAAGAAAATTTTCTGAAAAGTAGTGGCAGGAGTCCCAAATAAGAATTCCTAGAAGGCAGTTTTGTGATGCGGGATATGAGGTCCTAGGAGGCAGTGTGGACTAGTTAACATGACAGGGGGATGTTTAACGAAAGCAGACAGAGCAGTGTGACTATATGGAAAGGTCACTGTCATAATTATTTAGAGAGCCAAAGGTCAGAACTGCTGAAATAGCACAAAATATCAGATGCAAATTATGAACAAGCCTAGGAAATAAAACAAAGGCTTGCAATCAAGAGACTAGGAAGCAATAAATCACATCATTAGAGTCACAGGTTTTAGCAATGGACATGCCTTACATTGAATCCCAAAGCTGATGCATCTAATTATGCAAGGGTACTTCTGAAACAGAATTAAAATAAGTTTAGAGGTGAGCAGTTGGCCCAATGATTAAAATGCCCAAGTTTCAAATTGGAATACCTGGGTTAGATCCTTGGTTCCAGTTCCTGATTCAAGTGTCCTGCTAATTCACACCCTGGGGAGGCAGCAATGTGTCTCTGCAACCCATAGGGGAGCTCTGAATTGAGTTTAGGTCTCCTGGCTTCAGGCCCCCATTCCTCAGCCTTTGAGGGTAACTGGGGACTGAACCAAAAGATGAGAGTGCTCTCTTTCTTTCTCTCAAATTTTAAAATCTAATTTTAGAATATATTTATTTTGATGCAATTACTTTGGTAATTCATACATAACTTTGTCATAATATGCATTTTCCATGAATTTCCTGAAGATACCACCTATATTCTCTGCAAACTTCTTATTCTCCCTTAAACCTTCTTTTTCTTGGACATAAAAGGCATGGATATTAGTAACTATCTGAGGTTGTAGCATTGATTATTAATATATCTTTATAAGCATTTACAAACACTCTTAGCAGACACTCACAAGACAGCCAAGGTCTTTTCCATTAAAAATGCATCTTATACAGTAGTGGAAGAGGAACACTACAATAAAACCTGGAAAGAAAGAAATCAGCACAATTGAATACTATGATGTGACAGAAAATGCATCATTTATAAAGAATTACTTGACAAACGGTTCCAATTGAGATAGTCTGGTCAGAGCTGGCCTCTCTGAGAAGTGAGCTCCAACTTGACAATGAATTCATAGAGAAGAGCCAGCCATAGAAAATCCCTTGGGGCAAGAGTTTTGAGAATCAAGTAGAGTAAGTTTGAAGGGCTTGTGGCAGCAGAGAGCTTGTCCTATATCAAGGTTGGAAAGGTGACTAGACATGCTCAAGATGACAGCTAACAGGAAACTGGTACAAAGTGAGGTTGAAGGAATCAGCAGACAGCAGCAGAGTCCTAGGTGTCGTGGAAAGACTTTAACTAGTTTTAATCTGTGTTGTGAAAGCGTTTCTAAAATATTGCAATCATTAAAAGTTATCCTGGTTGCTATGATGAATGAACTGCGGGAGTGCGAATTTCAATGTATTATATTTGTTGTGCTAATTTAGACGAGAGATGAGAGTGAGTTTAACCAGAGAGGTCACAATAGAGCAACCAGTGAGAAGACTGACTCCATATTTATTTCAGAGGTAAAATCAACAGGGCTTGTTATAGCCAACAGGGTTGTATAGACATGTTTTTTTGTTTGTTTGTTGGTTGGTTGGTTGGTTTGCTTGTTTTCTAAAGGTAGAGCCAACTATGACTCTTAGGATTAGATGTATTAGGGAGAATAGCGGGAGTTTTGCTATTTGCTGAAGTAGAAAAGAATAGACAATCAATAAAGTTAGCAAAGAAAATGAATTACAGTACTCTTTGGGATAATTAGGGTTCTTTTGGATACTGAGATTAGATACCTAAAAGAAGTGCCAAGTAACCAGTTGGATCTTGGAGTACAGAGCTCAAAACTAGAAGTTTGCAGATATAAACTCATAGTTGGTAATCTTTACCACATGGACATTATTTAAAAATCATAAGAGTAGGTGAGACTACCCAGTAACTGAGCATAATAATGAAGAAAAGGCTCAAACAGCTTGGCATATCCCTTGGTTAAAAGGATGAGCAGATATCGATGATTTAGCCAAGAAGACAGAATCATTGATAAGTAAGGAAAGAAACAACAATACAAAAATCACAAAAGTCACATGGTAACAAAATTCAAAAAGCAGAAAGTGGAAAAATATATCAAGTGCTCTTAATGCGTCCATAAATATCCATTGGGTCTAAAAGCACCGGCATGCTTGTGACTTTGACAATGGCAGATTCAACAGAAGAAAAGTGTCAGGAGCCACACGGCAGCTGGTTCCACAGTGCTTTTGCAAAGTTCTGACTAAAAGGGGAGCAGAGAAATGGGAAGCAGTAAAGGAATTTGGGATCAGGAGAGAAATTGGGAATTTTTTGAAAGATTTATTTTCTTTGTTTAAGAGACAGAGTGACAGAGAGAGAAGGTGAGACAGAGCAAAACAGATGATCTTGCCTTTGCTGTTTCACTCCCCAGATGATAGCAATGGTTGAAACCCAGATAGGCTGAAGCCAGGAGTCTCAAACTCCATCAGGTCTACTGTGTTCATGTCAGGGGCCCAAGTACTTGGTTCAGGCCATCCTCTGCTGGTTTTCCATATGCACTATCAGCAATCTTGATGAGAAGTGGAGCAACCACAACTCCAACCAGCACTCTGATAAGGGATGCCAGCCTCACAGGAAATGGCTTAACCAGCTGCATCAATACCCAGTCCCAGGAATTGGGAATTTTTAGATTCTCTTTTAGAGAAAGAGAATATTAGCTAATATTTGTATATTTTAATTAAACCATAGAAAGAGACATTGTGCTGAAAGGGGAGACCTGCCATAGCAAATTTCTCAAGATGTGAGATCTACAACTTAACTGAGGGGTGGGCTTTCACCATATGTAAGGATATGCCTTGCTTTATGCCTGGATGGAGACTGAGAATAGAGTACAGATTTGCATATTCTTGAAAACCTGACTCTGGGAAAGGTCTACTTCTTGCTGAAATAGGAGGGGTGGTCACCAGCTCTATGTTGGTTGAGGACAGACTGGGAGGGTGTAAACCAGGAACAAGGTAGAGTCTGTGGCGGCTTTGAAGAAAACAACAGATAAGTCAGCTTTTGTTTATGTCATTCAGTAATTAGCACTCTGCTGGACTTAAGAAGCATGCTAATCGGAGAGAAAGGAAAGCAATTTGACTTCAAGAGTTCCATTACCATGTACTTGATACGATGCAAGGCGTTTCCTACTTTTCTCATGCTTAAAATTAATCTTTATTATATGCTTTTTGGAAATCTGGAGATCGAGGCACAGGAAGAATAAGCAATTTATGCAATGGTTCACACCTATCAGGTGACTGAAATAGGATTTAAATTCAGTTCCATCCTGAAAATCTCTATGTTTTAGTTCAATCAATATAGGAGGTCACTGATAATCACACCGGAAACGTTACCTGTGGAGTGGCATATGAGTTTGTCAGGGTTCTAGAACAAGGTACCACAGATTGGGTACCACAAATGACAGAAATGCTATTTTTCTCACAATTCTGTATAACAGCATCCAAAATCAATGTATCAGCAGGATTGAGGCATCTCTCCAGGTCTTGTAAATGGCTTCTTCTCACTGTGTCTTCACATGGTCTTCCCTCTGTGAGTGTTCATGTCCTGTCTCTTCTTCTCAGGACACGGTGGATTAGGGTTCACAATGATGATCTTATTGTAATTCAATCACCCCTTTAAAGATTATGTCTCCAAACACAACCACATTTTGAGTTACTGGGGATCAGTACTTCAAAGTATAAATTAGGGGAGGGTATAGCCTATCCCATAATAGGTGGTGAGGATGAAATTCAAAATGTATAGAATGAAGACATATTAAGAATTGGGAATGTTAAATTAGACTAAGCTTTTCAAATCATGGTTATAAAATCAAATCAAGAGATTGGACAATAAATCATTTGAGATGAACAAGGCATAAGAAAAAAATTTTTTTCTTTTTAGAATGACTTTTTTTTCCTATAATATTCAGAGTTAGAAGATGGAGTTTATAACTTAATGGGAAATTCACTAAATAAATGAGGCAAAGAATTCAAAGCAAAGCATATTGAACTTCTATAAATTGTAAACTATGAAAAAAAAACATATGGTTCAATTCTAAAAGATATTGACTAGGGAAAAGCATCCCATCTTTTTCTCAAAGGAAAAGCTAAGCAAAGAAAAATAACTGATACATAAAATAGCCACAGGAAACACTGTGCTTGGAACATTCTCTGTCAAATAATTCCTAGAATGTCTTTTTTATCTTATAACTTTGTTTATTAATGTAATTTAGATGATTTGAGGGATTCTGCAAGTATCAAACCAAAAAAAATCTATATGTAGGATTGGCAAAAATAGAAAACAATGCAGAATACAAATGTTATTTTCTATCCTAGAGTAAATCAGGCCCGAGATAAATCTTGTCAAGTACAAAATGTCACAATAATCCAGACTAACAATGAGGATAAGAATTTGTTGTAGACTTAGCAAAGATATATTACTAAATTCAGGAAGTCAAATGGGAAATGACAGTAATAAAAGTTTTTAGTAACTGTGTCCTTTTACTTAGTAATCCATCAGGAGAAAGATGTATGCATTTATCAAAAAAAAAGTTTTGAAACAAATGCTTTCCCCTCAAGAAAAAAAAAATGCAACAAAGTTCCCTTCATCTCCAGGAGAAAATGATAAAGAGCTTCAAGATTCATATTATGGGCTTTACTTTTACCTAACTAGGAATAAAATGTTTTGGAAAATAGAAATAACACTCACAAAATCCCTTAACCACAATGATCCCTGTTCTTTGAGTTCCCCTGGTACAAAGTAATCAGCCATTTGGGGATACCTGTTGAATCACTGAAATGTAATTATACTGTCGACCCTCAGCATTTCAGTGCGGGTTGAGTCAAGCAGTTGTAAAGAAAACCTTGCTATAGTGCTCTCACTGCCTAACTAGCTGTGTGACACTTACTTATGCCATCTTTTCCCTTACTGTAAAAGAGATTGGTTCTTCTGATCTCCAATGTCCTCTCATTATCTCACCTTCTAAGAAGAAAAGAAGACATTTCATTTATTTTTAAGGATATTCCACTCTCACTTTAATAATTCACTTTTTTTCAATTTTTTTTTCTGTAACATGAACAAACGTCATGTATTTCATATATACAGATTTAGGAGCATAGTGATACTTCACATCCTACCATCCCTTTTATTTTGTGTAATTATAAAGTTTATGTATGGCTTTCTGTTCCAGCAAGTTATTACGCAAATAGGATGTGAAAATCTCCTTAAGACACATAAAAATATTGATAAATGCAATAGTAAAATTGAGTTTACCATGCATAGTTATCTCTCAAAACAGTATGGTTAATCAGATTTCATAAAGAAAAAGAAATTGAAAACAAACCTGTACCAGACCTTGCTGTTCAGATTTTAATCTAGTAACCTCTGGGATAGAATTGTAAAGCCATAATGAGTCATAAGTGGTGGATTTGGGTCCAGCCAAAGCTGGGACTAAAATGCCTGTGTAAATCAAGACTCTAGAAATCTGCACCATTAATGAACAATAAGCCAACATGGACGTTTCTAGCCTCCACAACCTGGATAGAAAACCATTCCCCTAAAGAATTTGAAACCTGAGGTTTGTTCTTCACACAATTTTGTGGCTTTAAATTAAATCAAATATTGATACATATAAATCACATACAAAATTTCTGACATTCAAACAAACTAAGATAGATAGTTTAGTGTAACTGGTTCATGGTAAACTAATGGGATTATGCACAAAGATAATGTTATAGAGGTGATCAGGCTTCTCAAGAATCATTGTAAGAGTTTCAAACTCTTTACTGTCTATAGTTAATATTACGACCATAAAGCAAACAGCAGGTAGATCATTGTAAAAATTTAGAGTAGGAATAGGAGAGGAAGGAGGAGAAAGGTGAGAGCATGGGCAGGAGGGAGGGTAGGGTCGGAAGTTTCATTATGTTCTTAAATCAGTATATATAAAATACATGAAATTTGCTTACTGTAAAAATTGTTGTAAAGGGGCCAGCACAGTGGTGTAGTGGGTAAAACCGCTGCCTGCGGTGTCAGCATTCCATATGAGTGCCAGTTCGAGTCCTGGCTGCTCCACTTCTGATGCGGCTCTTTGATATGGTCTGGGAAGCCACAGAAGATGGCACAAGTCCTTGGGCCACAGCACCCATGTGGGAGATCTGGAAGAAGCTCCAGGCTCCTGGGCTTCGGATCGGCACAGCTCTGGCCATTCTGGCTATTTAGGGAGTGGGCCAGCAGATGAAAGAATTCTCTTGTCTCTCTCTCCCTCTGCCTCCACCTCACTTCAGCTGGAATGGACTTCCCCTGCCTCCTTGTGATCTGTTTCTTTACTTTCCAATGAAAGCTCTTTTTTGTCTTTCACTCTTTCTATACAGAGATATCAGTATTTATTATAAAGCAGACTTCTTAGCCTAGAAGCATCCTATATAAGTAGTAAGAATTTGCCAACAATATATGTAACTTCTTAAAGAGAGAGGTTTTATCCCTGTTTTTATTAAGTTTACTTATTTGATTTGACTAAGTCCTGTTCTTGCAGGATGTGTCATCTCCTGGCACAGCCTTCACAATGTTAGCATCAAGGTAATGGATGACCATTTAGAATGGTGGCCCTTCCACTTTTACTTGAAGGGTGATTTTGTGTTCCATATAGGATTCTCTCTTAAATTTTTAGTAGACTTCACCAGTAAGAGCATCTTATAATAGTTGTTCTTGTGGAAAGGCTAAAATTAAAGTTCAGTTGTTTTAATAAACTTTATGGTTATTTAAGTTTTTTTTATCTTTTAAAAGGAACTTTAGAAGTTTTGATGTATTCAGGGAACTAGTCCATTTATCTAAATTGTCAAATTATCAGCATAAATAGTTTGGAATATTGACTTCTTATCCTTTTAATAACTGTAGGCTCTGTATCAATACTCCCTTTCATTACTGATATTGGGAACTTCTGTTTTCTGATTTTCCTTGTTTAACTAGAGTTTCATCAGTTGTATTGATCCTTTTGTAAGAATCAGCTTTTCATTTGATTTTCTTTGCTTTTTTTGCCTATTTCACTGATTTGGGGTATTCATTATTTTCCTTCTTATGCTTACCTTAGAATTTCCTTTCATTAGTTCCTGAGGGCAAAAAGTTAGATCACTAATTTTAGACCTTTATTATTTTCCAATAAAATTGTTTCTTATTATAAATGTACTTCTAATATTAATCTAGCAACTACCATAATTTTGACTGTTGTGCTTTTATTTCATCCAGCTCAAATTATTAATATCTTTTGCTATTTACACCTTATCCATTAAATTATTTAGAAGTGTGTTTTAAAATTTCTTAGAAGTGTGTTTTAAAATTTCCAAATATTTAGGGGCTTCCCACATGTGTTTCTACTCTTTCCTGTCTGATTCTTCTGTAAAAAAAAAAAGCATACTTTGTTTTATTTAAATCTTTTTAATTGTATTGAGATTTATTTTCCAACTCATAATGATCTTAGTGAACATTTCAAACGCCTGCTATATATCTATCTATCATCTATTTCTCTTTTGCTGCTGTAGAATAGAGTTTTCCATTATTTTCAGTTGCATTGAGTTTTTGATAGCATTATCCTACTCTTGTATATCATTGAAACCTTTATCTTCTTATTCTATTATTATGGAGAAAGGGTATAGTGGAAGCCAGGGTAGGCTTGCTGTTCTCTTGCTCCAGACTAAGTTTTCTGCTGGTCCTATGCAACTGATTGTCATGTGTGAGGAATTTTTAGCATTTCTGTCCCTCCCCCAGTGGTAGAGATTGTTCAACATAGATGTACTAGGGTACAGAGGCTAGTGCACAGGCGAGCTTCTAATTCATCAGATTTATGGTCCTTAAACTGTCTACTGACAGGGATATGGGGCATGCGCAAGTTTCCTGCCTCTTCCCTAAAGGCAGAAATTTTGTCTTTTGTAGCAATGCAGGATTCTAGATTGGAAAAACTTTGATTTGTCTAGTCAGAACAGTATGGTGGCAGAAGTCTTACCCGTCTCCCAAGCGCAGGTAAATTTTGCTGGGGTGGAGATGCAATCGTTTTTTTTTTTTTTTCCTGGTTTCCAGCAACTGATATCTTTACACTTTTAAAAAGGGGAACTTTTGTTTGAAAAGCCAATTGACAGAGACAGAGAGAGGGAGAAAGCAAGAGAGAGACAGAAAGGGAGAGAGAGAGAGAGAGATACTCCATCTACTGATTTACTCCCCAAATGCCTACAAGAGCAAGGGATAAGTCAGGCAAAAATCAAGAGCCAGGAACTCCATCCAGGTCATGGGTGGCAGGAACCCAAGTACTTGAGTCATCATCTGGCTACCTCCCAGGTACATTAGCAAGAATCTGGATCAGAAGTATGGAGCAGCTGGGACTTGAACCCAGGCACTCTGATATGTGATGTGGGTATCCCAAGTAGTGACTTAACTTGCTGTACCACAACATGCACCTATGTCTTTTCTTCACATTAGAGAAAGATCTGCAGTTGGAGGATATTTCATGGATATTTCTCACCATTTGCCTGTAAATAGCCTGTGTTTCTGCAGCCCAGAGCACACGGGTCTCTCCATTGCCGGCTCATCCCGCGTGGCCGGCACACTGTTGGCATGGGTGTACCAAATGTACTTTCCAGCAAGATGCACTGGAGACAAGTTTCAGTGAACATGTCCGCTTTATTCACAAGCAAGCACACCTTTTAAAGGGCAGGCAGGCAGGCAGAGGGGTGTAGCTAATTCAGGACAACACTAATTCTCTAGGATAGAGCCGATATTGGCGAAGCTATGCTCCTCCAATCAGCTTCAAGGCTGCGGTAGGCTAAGGTGGCTAGGTAGGCTGTGGTAGCTTTCCGATGGGCCTGGGCCACACCCAGGAGCAGTTTACCTGATTGGCAGGGGTGGGGGAAAATGTGCCTGGGGCTCCTGCCATCTGTCAGCAGCCAGGCTGTGTGGTCCCTCCAGGGAGGCATGGTGCACCAACCCTCTCAACCTCCTGCATGTGCAGGACCGGCAGTCTGACAGGAGCATCCACACCCCATGAATTTCTGCTTCACTTTCAGACCTGGGCAGGCCTTGTCTGTTTTACTTTCCCTTCTGCTTCCCCATCTTTCCCATGAGCACCCAGTAGCTGTCTGTGGAAGAGAGCTGGTGAGTACTTGTGCACTTTCCCTGTGTTGGATACTGAGGAATTCTAAACTGTTCCATAGTTCACAAACAGCCCAGTTTTTTTTTTTTTTTAATTGCTGTTGTTTTCTTCTTACCCAGTTCTATGACTTCTATTCCTCTCTGTACTCCCATGCCGTGCCCTAGCAATGTTGAAGCAGTTCGCGTGTCCTGTCTCTCCTCAGCTTGTCTTGCCACCAGTTGGCTTTCACTTTGCCTGGTTGCCTGTGACTTTAACTCTCAGACGTTGCAAATATATGACTTCTTAGATTATAATATTTTCTTATTGTTAAATTAGGAGTGACATTGTCTTGCAATTTTTTTTTTTTTTTTACCTCTCAAGCAGGACCAGAATCCATTCCTGACAAGTATTAATTTTCCCTTCTCTTCTCAGTTCACAGGTTGGCAGTTGTAGTGTCATGGGTCAGTGTGAAAATGGAATTAATCAAGCAAAACTCCAAAGAACATAGTGGGAAATGCACTTTGGATTTGCAGTAAATTATATCTGAGACATAAAGGTGTGATTATGAACTGATGCAGAACTGATAATAAGAGAAATTACCAGACATGTATGGTATAAACCTAAGGGCAAAATATCATGAGCAAGAATCAGAACTCAGAAATAAAGAAATAAATCAAAACTCAAGCATGACAGGGGTCCTATTTTTATACTCATAAAAATGTCTGTGATAATCTGAAATTCTGTGTTTCCTTTGTCTATCAGTCTCATGGGGGATGGGGAGATCTAGAAATGGAGCAAAGATAAATGGAAGTTTGCCTCTTGAGTAGTTACTCTTCATTAGACTGTGAAGAGTATTTTGTGTCGTTGTCAGAACACATGATTGTTATCTTCCCTAATTGGTGAGCCATAATGTTAGTTTCTCAACTTCTGGTCTGAGCCCCTCTATTTGCTAGAATCTAAGCACTCTTGATGTAATCTTTCCATCAAAAAAAAAAACTTTTTTCACCTCTTTTTACCCTTAATTTGGTTATTTATAATAATAACATATATCAGTTATTTCTTACATGTACATTATTGTCACTTATTGAGAAATTAGTATATACTAGAAACTTGGCCTCGTATTTTAAATATGGAACACCATATAATCTTTCTATTAATCCCTTGATACAGTTAATATTATTACCTCAATTTTATAAATGTAATTTAGACAATGTTGTGCCTGAGTATTAGCTTATAAGTGGCTGCTCTACTGGTCCAAACAGAATCTGTCTTGCAGCAACATCCATGAACTTAACTACTATTATGTGCTCTTTGCTCTGATATGTCATGTAACCCTATTTTACTAAGAAATGGCTGCCCAAGAAAATTCCTACCCTAAACACTCAAGTAAACAATTTTAAGTTTCTATGAGTTTTCCCTACTAGGGTCTTATTCAAATTATACCTAAAATACATATTGCTTAAAAAAATTTTTTTTAAGATTAAAAGAGTTCAATTGCTAGATTACAAGGTTCTGATAAAATGAGTGACATTTTAAAATTGAATAATGGTGTTTTACTTTTATTCTCATATTTGACATAAACCAACAATCATAAATAGTTCAAAAATTATTTGAATAATTTGTTATATATCAGGGAGCAATATGAGTAGGAATACAATGACTCATGTCTGTATATGAGGCTATTGAACACTTGAAATACAGCTAATGAAATTTTGAAACATTTTTATTTTAATTTATAAACTGATAATGCTTCTATTGTTGAAAAATATAGTTGTATGGGAGCAAATCGAGTATTTTAATCTATTTTTTTCTGTAAAATGTACTGAATTTAAATGTATACCAGGTATTTCTGATACTGTCCTAACTTTGTCTTGCATCTTCAAGCTATCCTGTGTAATTTCTGAGTTGGTTGTACATAACTTTGTAAGAAAAAACACACATTAATCTATACTCAATTAACCAAGAAAAGCTTTAATTTCTATAGTCTTATCAGAAATGATAAGTGTGTATGTGTGTGTGTATGTGTGTATGTTCCAAATCATTCAGAATTCAATGAGGGAAAACAGAAACAATCTCAATACAGTTAATGGATTAAATTGATATGAAAGAAAAAGAGAGAGAGAGAGAGAGAGAGAGAAAGAGAGAGAGGAAAGGAAAGGAAAGGAAAGGAAAGGAAAGGAAAGGAAAGGAAAGGAAAGGAAAGGAAAGGAAAGGAAAGGAAAGGAAAGGAAAGGAAAGGAAAAGGAAAGGGAGGGGAAGGAGGAAGGGGGAGAGAGAGAGAGAGAGGAAGGAAGGAAGGAAGGAAGGAAGGAAGGAAGGAAGGAAGGGAGAGAGGGAGGGAAGAAGGAAGGAAGGAACTGAAAGAATAGAGGGATCAGAACTGGAGAAAGCAGTAGGACTCATGGGACTGGGGTTGGGGACAGATAAGGGAATGGCAAGAAATGTTAGAATTAGCAGTTTGGGAAAAAGCATCACCAACCTAGACTCAAATGTCTGAGGATGCAGCATTGTTCAATTAGTAGTGACATCTCATGGTACCAGTGTATATTGGAGGAAGAACTTTGTGCATCAGGGATTCAAACCTTTAAATAGGGGTTTCTGGTCAGTCCACACTGATAAACTAAGGAGTTTAGCAGTGCTCTACAGGACCAGTTCTCAGGCTTCAGAGGGGCAATTAACTGAACCCATGCTGAAACCACTTCAAGGGAATGATAAAACTGATTCTGGGAATGAGAACTAAAAGTTGAAATTTGGACTCTACTGAGCTTAAAGCAAAGAGCAGTTGCTGAAATGAGCAAGAAGGAACAAGCTGTTGTTGATTTGTTTTGTTTTGTTTTGTCTGTCGGTGCTGCCTCTTGGGGATTCAGCTCCAAAGGAGAAATGTAGCATACAGAGGGCAATGCAATAGACATCTTCGCAGATCAGAGAAAATAGCTCAATTGCTAGCACAGTTCAGATTTTGACTACTCAGCATCAGTGTACATACACTCTCCTGGGTTATAGAGTGCAAGGTCAGACCAATTAATTCCATAGTCAGTAGCACATTTTACTATGAAATGAGTTCTTAGTCAGAAGCAACGTTAAGTGAAATGATGCAACAATGGTTCCATGACTGGTGGTGCTGGCAGTCAGTCAATAGATATATATCCAGGTATGTATCAAAATGCAAGCAATTGTTGTACATTTTGTGATAACAGGAATTTAAAGTGAACAATGTGCCAGGTGGGTGACAAGTCCCTGTTCTTTTTCAAAAATGTTGTTTAATGAAAAGTTCATAATTATTTTCTGATGTTAGGTTTGACACTCCAGAGTGGTGGTACCAGGTCAGTCTTCCTGAGGAAGAAAGCCATATTGCTCACCTTCCCAGAGATTAGGAAAACACATCGATGCTTTTGTTCTTGTTTCCAATGAACTGGACTATTAAAAGCACTATTTTTCTTTGTGCATCACCATGTTTGCATTTTATAATTTGCTTTATTTGTTTCATTTTTATATCCTAATCATAATTTCAAGGAGTATTTTCTCATGCATTCTATGTTGCACATCATGAGAGATGCCACAGGAAGTGACACTGAAATACTCATTTCTTTCTAGTCTAACACCTAATATTAAAAATCTTCATTTTTAACACTGAACTAGCAGTACTTTCAACTTTATTCATTGCTTTTTTCACTTTACACATTTTCCAGATGTTGGCATATAGGTGATGGGAAACTTTCATTATTTTAGCTTTAAAGAAAGTTATTATATATGACAGGCTTTTAACACAGAAGTCTATTTTTCTTTATTCTTACCTGATTTGATGTAAGTGGCTGATACAAAAACACAATTTTTATTCTTCAGTGCCTTAAAAGTATCAGATGTCATAATTCCTCATAAAATTTTGAAAGTCAACTTTCTTATCTATGTTCAGATAGAAGCCATTTGAGAAGATTTTTTATTTTCACCTTAGCAATCAATATGTACCACATTACCATAACACCAAACCCTTAAAATGAATGAAAAGGCATAAAAACCAGTGTCACGGAATCAATTAGAGTTATCTCTTGGGATTTTGAGCCAACACACAATAGCACATTCCAAAGTGTTATGAACAACATGGTTTGCTACCTGGAATCAGTTGGCCACTACCTTTGCCAGCCTCATTTGACTTGAGATACTTAAATATATTCTTCTCAATGTCTATTTCATTCATTTTTCTAAATCATGCCTAAGAGAATAGGGAATCTACTATGAATGTATTTCTCAAGTCTTTCTGTATAAATCAATGGATTTATTTTAAAGATACACATGTGCAGGCCCCCAGGCACAGAGTCTGATTGAACAGACAAGGAAGTCTGGAGTTCAGTATTTCAATAGCTTGAAAATCATTCATGTGCACAATGAGAAGAAGGCCTAGAATTGCGTCATTTGCATTACCAAGATGCACAAAATTGAATTCTAGAAACACAGGTACTCTCTGGCTTAGAGCTTTCTTCTAACCCCCTCTCCTCACAGATTTCTTTTGTGCAAGCTTAGCACTTTTCTTCTTATATTGAAAAAAAAAATCTACCTTATTGTTTAAACTATTTAATGAGGACTCAGTATTTTGCCTAGTTCTCCCTAGTCTATTTTCTCAAGAAGGTTGACTCTTATAGTCTATCACTAAAAAAGGATGCCAAGTGGGCAGATTGCCTAAAACTATGTTTGACTAGATTAGTTCTGCCTAGACACTATTTGGAAGTGACCCCTACTATGAAAACACTGAGGTACCTAATTTAGTGAGGTATACATATTTTTGGAGAGTAGCCTAGCTCACCTTACTTGTGACACCACATCCTTTCCTTGCAAACTGACATCCTACAGATTTTGCGGCATATTTACTGGACAGGACTCAGTGAGAAATGACACATATATTTAGAATTTCTTAGAAATCTGTTCCATTGAGACTGGTACTGGCTAGCAGTTTAAGCCACTGCCTGCAGCACCAGCATCTCATATGTGCATTGGTTCAAGTGCCAGCTGCTCCATTTCTGATCCAGCTCCCTGCTAATGTGCCTGGGAAAGCAGTGCAAGATAGCCCAAGTGCTTGGGCCTCTGCAGCAATGTGGGAGACCTAGATAACGCTTCTGGATTCAGCCTGGCCCAGCCCCAGTTGTTGAAGCCATGTGGGGAGTGAACCAGTGGATGGATCTCTCTGATACAGATTCAGATCACGTGAATCAAAATGTATCTTTGATTAATTTTAGCAGTTTAAATTTATGAGCAATTTTTATCTATAACCTAATTAAAATAGAGTTATTAATAAATTTTCCTATGTAGACATACAATATGTATACATACATAACATACGAGATAGAATAATAAAGCAGTTTCAATAATAGCTTCTTAAAATCTTTAACTGTTTTTTTTTAATTCCCAATTGATTCAAATTACTTTCTGCTCTCAGTAACCTCAATTAACTATACTTTTTCTCAGTTGGAACCTGTAGTGCATTATTGGCTTCATCTGTTTACAGAGCTACCCCAAAGTACTGAATACAATAGAAGTCACAGGAAAAGTCCATCAGAACCTATAGGAGGACAGGTAAGCACAGAACTAACAATGCTTAGTTTTATGAGAAGCAAATCTGTAGATAGAAAAACTGTACATGACAAAAGACTTTAGATAGACACGTTTAAAATTATAAACTCATTAACCAACAAGAGGCACTGGCTTACTCCACACAGTATTTTTGAAAGCACCTGTAGGATTTCATAAAGCATTTAACCCTTTTAGGCCTCTGGGCCTTACTCTTTAAGATAACCATCATGTCTAGTAACACAAGATCATTAGACTTTTTAACTTTCAGACATTTCTATCAGTAGCATTTTACATTATCAAAACTTAAAATTTAGCACCACGTCACATCTTGACAGTACGTCTAATATCATCCAAATAGCCTGATTAGTTGATGCCTCTACAGAATGAGAGACATATCCTTTGACATTTCCAGGGGCCCAGCTGGATATGCCGAAGTCCAAAGAATTTGGAAATTTGATTCTTTTTTTATTGTCTCTCAAAGATGCCAAGAAGGCTTAAAATATCTGGTTGAAATTAGATCCCTTAACTTGATGACATAATATAGAGTAAACTTAATTATCATTATAAGGTTATTACTCAAATGTTTTAGAATAAGTATATATTCAAACCAGTCATAATTCCTTTAAAACTCAGTTGTTTTTCAACAATTAGAACCTAACAGAGACAGTAAGAGAACATAACAGATTAACATAACACAAAATCTGTTTCTCTTTGGTTGTTCCAAAACTCAGAAGTGAAACTTAAGTTTAAGAACTGGCACATTGAATCAAATCCCATAATTTGGAAAAGTTTTTAAGAGTCAGAACTAGGGAAGAAGAAACAGCTTACTGGAGCTGGCTAGAAAATTGAACAAAGAGTCACCAATTAAACAAAACTATCAAAAGGAGATGCTACAGGTTTTAAACAAATGTTTAAGACAAAACTATTTTTGATATTTAAGACAAAAATATTATAAAAATATTTACTAACATGTATTGCAAAAACCTCATTGCTTTAATAGAGGATCAAATTCTATGTCAAAGGGAAATATATTATTGGCTTTTGTAGCCGTCTACTGATTTCCTTGATTTACATTTTGAAATAACCTGTTAATCTCCAAATTAAGATAATATTTTTAAAATATGGTAACACAGCAAATTTCAGCGTTAGTTAATTTATTTTATTTTATTTATTTATTTTTTGACAGGTGGAGTTAGACAGTGAGAGAGAGAGAGACAGCGAGAGAGTTATAGACAGTCAGCACTGTGCTGATCCAAAGCCAGGAGCCGGGTGCATCCTCCCAGTCTCCCATGCGGGTGCAGGGATCCAAGCACTCGGGTCATCCTCTACTGCCTTCCTGGGCCACAGCAGAGAGCTGGACTGGAAGAAGAGCAACGGGGACTAGTACCTGGTGCCCCAACCAGGACTACAACCCGGGGTGCCGGCGCAGCAGGCAGAGGATTAGGCAATTGAGCCATGACGCCGGGCCCTGAGTTACTTTTAAGCAGTGTTGAACTATTTTTCATGGACAGTTTATGAAAACATACTTGTTAACAAACCCAAGTAGTTTTTCTGTAGAATGTAAGCTGCTGAGAGTACCAATATTTGCATTTAGACACATTTATCTCATTAGTCTTTAACCACTTTACATTTAGTAGCTACACCTAAATGAGTTAAGGTGCTTATATTATATATATATCTCTATCTGAATTCAATTAAAATTAAAATTGCATTCATCTATAATGAGTACTGATTATCCATTGCTTTTCATTGAGTACTGATTACCCATTGCTATAGCATCGGAAACCTGTTAAAACAAATTGCAAAATACATTTGGCAAATTACAAAGCAATAGTTTTAAAGGTAGTGAAGATTCCAGACTCAAAGAGAGAAGTTTCTTCACACTAAGTTCTAGTTCTAGTTGCTTTTTTACTCTAAGAACACCTTACGCCAATGACGTCCTAGTCAACAGTCAGCTACTTGGGACTGCCTCTGAAATACAAGTTCAAGCAGCTGCCAGACAGTTCCCAAAGATGCCTGTGCCAGCGGCCAATGAGGCAAAGACAAGTCCCCTGTGTGGAGGTCAAAAAAGACCTGATTTCCTATCTAGTTTGATCATGGTAAAACAAAAGAGCCGTAGAAGAGTGGGAGATCTAATTTGATTTACAGTAAACAGGGAGCTCAGTAGGATGGGACCATCACTCCCTTGAATTTCTTATGGTAAAACTCAAATAGGAGAGGGAATAGACCCGGTTTTGAGATTGTAACATGGCAGTAACCATAGGGTTAAATTGAAAATCTTTCTCATCTCTGTCCGAATTTGGCAGTAGCAGGTCGTTGTAGGGCCAGCAGAGCTGCAGGAGCTGAGGGTGGGCCCATTGGAGTGGGCACTGCCCTCTTCCCTCATGGTGGTCTAGGACTGAGGCATTGGTCCAAGCAGACGGAATGCAGGTTGCCGGGGCACTGATCTGGCCGTGCAGAGGGTCAAAGCCACTGGTTCCATGAGCAAGGTCCCTACCCCACCCCAGAGTTCGAGCATTGGCAAAAAAGTCAATGCAAGTCCCGGGCAGGTGGCGCATGCACCCTCTGTGGTGTGAGCGCACCTGAGCCCTGTTTTCCCTCTCCCTGAACCTGTGGTGGGGCGGGGTGGGGGAGTGGTGGGGGGGGAGGGAACAGATAAGTGACAGGGTGGAATGTAGAAGGAGGAGCAAAGCAAGAAAACGTGGGCAGCCGTTTTTCACCATGTTGTGGGTCCCTTCTCCACATGGGGAGCCTGTGGCCATGGCAACAGTCCCTATAATGGAACGAAGATTTCCTCTCTCTTAGCAGAGAGTCTTTGGGGCCGGTGCATGGCAGGGGTCTCTATAACGAGAAGAAAGGGAGTTTTCTCCTTTCCTAGTGGTGCTGGGTGGGGGAATTGGGGACCCAACCAACGGGCGATGCCTCCTCACCTAGCAGAGGAGGACTCCACTCTTCACCTACCTTATGTGTTCAGGTCCCTGTTTGAGGCGCCAGTTGCAGACTCATCCATCAGGGAGAGTGGGGCGATGGTGTTCTTCCACAAGAAGCACCAGGGGCAGGCTTCGGTGAACATGTCCGTTTTATTAACAACCACGTACACTTTTTAAAAGTCAGGCAGAATGTAAGTAACTAATTCAGGGCAACACTAACTCTGTAGGACAGAACTGACCCTGGAGCCAATATGCGTCTCCAATTGGCTTGAGGGTCACATAGCTAGGGTAGCTTCCAGGTGGGCCTGGGCCACACCTGGGAGCAGAAGGCCCTGGGAGCAGACGACGTGTGCCACACCTAGGAGCAGATTGGCAGAAGGCAGGGGTGGGGAGAAATGTGGCTGAGGCTCCTGGCACCTGCCAGCAATCAGGCTAACTGCATGAGCTAGGCAGGCAGTCCCGCAGGATCACCCACATCTCCCCCTTTTGTATTAGGGTGAGTGTGACCCTGCTTAGCGAAGCCTGGCTACAACCTGCAACCCACAATGAGCTTTGGGTTAAATGTAAGAGTGCCTATCTCAGAAATTAGGGGCAGGGAGGAAAAAGAAGGGCAAAGGGAGAGAAAAGGCTGTGTCCACTGTGTTTCAGGCTTTGCTTTTCGGCAGGTGCAGGAAGGCGCACAGGTTTGGTCAGGCAGGGCATGAGATCACACGGGGGTGGGGGGCGTCGCAATGACGTAGTCTTCCAGCTCACAAACCTAATCCTATATACCTGTCCACATCATTTCTCCTTCAGAGACTCCATTCTCTTAATCCTAAGGACTGTTGAAGGGCATAGAATCATCACATTTCTTGTTCCAATCTATGAACATGGAGGCGTCTTTCCATTTATTTATTAATGTCCTTTTTAATATCTTCCATCCATGATTTATAACTTTTATTGTTGAGATCGTTCACCTGTTTGATTCAATTTATTCTTAGGTATTTAAATCTTTGTAGCCCTTGGAAATGGGATTGTTTTCTTGATTTTTCTCAAATGATTCATATTCATGTATAATGAGGTGAGTTTTGAAAATTTACTTTCTATCCTGTAACTTTGCAGAATTTGATTATTTGTTCTAACAACTTTTTGGTGGAGTCTTTATGGTTTTCTTTATATAAGACTGTGTCATCTGCAAACAGTAACAATTTGATTTCTTCGTTCCTGATTTGTGTACCTTCATTTGTTTCTCTTGCCTAATTGCTCTGACAAGGACTCCCAGAGGATGAGAAAACATGGTGAAAGTAGGCATCCCTATTTTCTGCCAGATCTTAGAGAGAAAGCCTCATTCAATATATTAACAGCTCTCTTATATTTGATCTTTATTATTTTGGCTATATACATAATTTGTTCAGGTTTTTTTTAAATCATGAAGTAGTGTTGAATTTTATCAAATACCTTTTCTACATCTATGGAGAGGGTCATATTATTTTTCCCTTTTTTATCAATGTAGTGTTTATTGATTTGTGTAGTTGAATCATACCTTCAGCCCTGAGTTAAATCCCACTCAATCATAGTGAATGGACTTTTTAGTTTGTTGTTACATTTGATTTGCTGGTATTTGTTTATCAAAGATGTTGGTCTGTGCTTTTGTTGTTGTTGTTCTGTTCTTGTCTGGTTGTGGTACCAAAGCAATGCTGACCTCATAATTACTTTGGAAAAATTCCTTTCTCCTTTCTCTTTTTTTTTTTTTCTAATTATTTCAGAAGGATGGTTGTTAACTGTTCTTTAAATATTTAAAATACCAAGTCTGTTCCACAAGGGTGTAGATCTCAACCTGATACTAGGGCAAGTTGAGAGGCTCCATCGGCCCTTGCCTAGTATTAGGTATTAGGATATTCCCATTATTGGGCTTTACTGGCCCTGCAGAGTCCCAAGACATAATCCCATATCTCCTTGCTATCTGTTCAAGACTGGAGGTGGGTGATAATGGCAGTACCCAGGGTGCCCAGACTGGTACCAAGCTAGGACACACCTGGATCCAACAGTCATAGGCCTCCTGATGGCCAGGGGTGTCTATCAGGTCAGGCCCCCTTGAGGCCAGTAGGAACACATACCAGGATGAGTTCATCCCACTGGAGTGCAGGCAAGTCCAGCAGTGCCATCCCTGAGCACTGACTGGGAGTACAGGCCTTTGGACTCTGTCAGATGCTGGGTCTCAAGGCAGCAGGCCCATGGTTGAGCTCCAAGGCACAGTCTAACATCTCTCTCCTGCCCTACCACAGCATATAGCGGAGAGCAGAGCCTGCTTGCCATGGAGGTTCCAAATTCCATGTTGGCAGGTATGAATGAGCCTGGGGGCAGGGGACAAGGGGTTCTTCAAAATCTGAAATGTTATTGTAGTGGAACAGACTCTAGGAAGCAATTCCTCTCCCTCCTCCAAGCAGGAGGTGCGTCGCTCGAGGCTTTACCCTTGGAGTGGGGGTGGGGGGTGTAACATAGGCAACTCCACCTTCCTGCTTTTTTCAATGCCACTGTTCTCATTAGCCTATGAAAATTATGCACTGTGGTCTCTCTTCTTGCTTCTTTAGCTCTGGACAAGGTGACTTGATGCATGAACAGCTGTTCAAAATTGGTGTCTCTGTGTGGAGGTGTTCTTTGCAACTTCTTAGTCAGCCACTACCTGGATTCCCATCCAGCTCCTGGTTTCCATGATAGCATGCTTTAAATGAAGCATTCTGTGATGTGTATTAGTATGGGATTTATATATCTAGGAACTCTCCTCTCTGTTTCCTATGGAAAATCACCTTTTTAAATTTTTTATATTTTAATTTTAATCTATTTTTAATGGATTCAATGTGATTTGTAGACACAATCCTAAGAACATAATGACATTCCCTTCCTTCCTCTCCCACACCCCCCACATTACTTTCTTCTTTCTTTCTCTCTTTTATCCATTTTTGAGGTAGCAGATTTTAAATTTACATTACAGTAAAAAGATTTAATACTTCACTGAATAAGGAGTGTTAAAAGTAAAAATGCAAAAACCCTAGATTAGTGGAGATGTGGACAATGCCTATAAACAATGATGGAATGGAAAAATGACCATTTCATCCATATAAAGGAAATTTTGAAGTAATCGCAGAGCATTAAAATGATAGCAGTTTAATATTTTTAACCACTGGTTTGACAAAGATATAAAACTAAGTTTTACAAAACTATATTTGCAGCAATACTGATATACACAGATATTTCTTCTTTCTTCTTTTTTTTTTTTTTTATTTTAGCTCCCATATTTAAGGAAGAGCATTTGTCTTTTGGTGTCTGGCATATTTCTCTCAACGTGATGTCCCTCAGTTTTGTCAATTTTGCTGCAAATGGCAGAATTTCATTCTTTTTTATAGCTGAATAATATTCCATTGTGTATATATGCTAAAGTGCCATCTTATTTCCACTGCTTCCAGAAAAGGGAAACTATTTTCCCTTCCTCCTCTGCAAATGATATCTGTATGTCTTGTGCATAATAAATTTTTGAAGCTTCACTAGTTTTTGCATCAGTTTTGAGACCAGATTTATTAGATAATTAGGCCTCTGAAACATTCTTATCTTCCTGAATGATTGTGTTTAACAAATAGAAATTCTCAAATGTTTTGAGTACAAAGAGGAGATGGTAAATGGGACCCTCACTGACAGACTTAACTTTTAAAAAGAAAGAAAGATACTGTAGGGACTTGAGGGAACGGGAGAGAAGTGAAATGACTGATTCTCGCTGACCAGCAGAATGGGAGTATTGGTATGTGCAGAAAAGGCTTCACACAGGAATCTTGTCCTCCCAACCTTTGGAAAGAAGAGAAGACTGTCTACTGGTCCCAGGAGGAGTTTCAAAATACTGTTGCAGCATCTAATCCATATCTCAGAGTCATGCTCCCTATGCCACTTGCTTGTAGAAGGGAATATATATTCAAATATCACTTTTTCCTTGATTTTCCTTAATTAGACCCTTACTGTTTCATGAATATCACTACTAATCATTCTGGAAAAACAGATAATAACAACAACTTAGATCACTGACAGAAATTTCAAAATACCATTCTGCCCATCCAGTTCATAAACCTAACTCTTGAGATGCTCTATATTAACTCCTTTGGTCTTCTCTCTCTTACTCTTTGTGTTCAGAAGGGCTTCATTAATTTCATGCTCTTTTATAGATCCCTCCTTACTATATGAAACAGGAATCCTTTCTTGTGTGTTCTCTCTCTTCACAGGTTGAAGATTTCAGTGCAAACAAATTGATGAGTTTCTCCTTTGCCCAGAAGTGGTAATTTATAATTTCAGACTAAGATACACTCAATAGTTTTTGTAAGAAATAATTTCATTAGTCATTTTTTTTTCTCAACTGGAATTGAGGATTTGAGGAGTAGAAAAGGAAAGGGACTTAGAAATATTGATAGATTAAGACTATAGGATGAAGGTTATAGGAAAAATAGTTTGGGTCAGTAACCACTATTTTAGGGCAAAATTCACAGAAAATGATCACGTTTTTATCTATTTATCTATCTCCTTCCTTGCAACAGTTAAGAAATATTTGTGGTGATTAAGATATCAGGTTGTCAACTCTAGTTAATTTGTATCTGAAGAATGCTTCTTAATATCTTCTTTGTTCATTAGGCTAGACTTTAACACATTTTTCTAATCTAAATTTCCAATTATATTAATATTATTACTGCATAAGTTATTTGCATGTTTTGGTTCTATGTGTTTCTATTATTATACACCATAAATATCCTTCAGCATTCATAGGATATTTGCTATTCTTTAGAAAAGATCATTTGAACTCACAGTGAATTTTCCTCCTGCAGATGGCATTACTGGTATTCAAGAATTTGCGACCTTCTTTGCTTTTTTGTATTATCTACAAAATTACCTGTGATTTTTTTCTTACATTTCTTATAGGTCCTAGGTACTTAGCCACACCATATATATATTGGTCCCTTGCCTGTAGTTTCTCAAAAAAAAACCATCCTGTACAACACTACCATACAGGTTTTTATATGCACTGTATTTTGCCCATATCATTATCAAATGGCAACAGTGTCTCCCATTGCATGTAATGATTGCAAACACCTTATGCTGACATCCATAGATTTTTACTGTTTTTCTCATACACTTCTTTCCTATTTTTATCAATATATTTTAAAATATTCTATTTATATTTTTCATTTTATATTATAGAACAGCGGTGGAAACCAGGAGATATGCAGACCATTTTTAGTTAGGTATGGCTTGGCAAATATCCTATTAGTAATCCAAATGATGAATGAGACTCTTAGTGACTTTTATTAACAAAAACTCTTACAGTCCTCAGGAAAGCAAAAGATATTCTAACTCCAATTAGAGAAAATTGATTTATGAAATTGTAGCTTTTGTGCTGCATCTGTGAATGCAGGGAATTTTAGGCTCTGATGTAGATCACTGGGTAAAAGAATAATTCCAAAATTTCTCTGGATTCTCATCAAACCATGTCAATTTCTAGTGAGGCCTGAAGTGTTAACGTTTGTTTCTTAAGGGTCATATGCACGAAGGAGAGTAATATCCATTCTTTTTTTCTAGATTGAAGTGCTGTTATTTGAAATGAAGGAGTTCTCCATTTGTGTAGGTTTAGATGTACAATGAGCTTTGCCATTATAATCCTCAGAAGCAGATGAACTTGCCACAACTAGAGGAAAGTAGTAAGGCTATTAATGTCACATTGCATTGATACTGGGGTGGGCATTTGGCCTAGTGGTTAAGATACTCACACCCTATATCAGAATACCTGGGTTCAATTCAGCACCTATTCTTGACTCCAGATTCCTGCTAATGCAGACCTGCAGAGGTAGCAGTGATTGGCAAGTGAATGGCTTCCACCATACACATGAGACACTTGGACTGAGTTTCTCTGGACCATCAGAAAGATGGTGCCATTGTGGACATTTAGGGAGTGAGCCAGAAATGGAGTGTCCCTCTGTCTGTCTGTTTCCCTCTATTTTTATTCTGTCTCACAAATAAATTTTTTTTTTTTTTTGGAAAAAGAAAAGTTGACACTTATGGCCTATGAGTGTGGTCCTTGGGTTAGTTCCTAGTATATTCTCATTTCAGTGGGATGTTGGAAACCAGAAAGAACTGTCAAGTGCTCAGGATAAGAATTACGGTGTATGAATGTGTATCTACTCTAAGAATGTGCAGTTTGAAATTATACAACTATTATTGCCACAAATGAAGACTTCTGCTTCATAGAACTTAAATAACACTTCCACATGAGACATAGGTTATTGGGCTTCAACTAAAGATTTTAAAAAGGCATAAATAATTAAAGATATGAAGAGATATATATGGTATAAATGGTTTTCCCTCCCAAAAGTTCCTTAATGTAGACATTCTTCCTTTTTATCGCTCACTACATCATTTATACTGCCTGTACTTCCCAGTTAAGGGACATGTTCAGTAACTATTTGCTGAATATGTGTTTTAAAGAAAAACTTAACATTCTCCTCCTTCTCAAAAGACAGACTCTGAAATCCTTCTGGAGAGTTATTTACAGGTAATTATGAACTGTGTATAGGTACTTCTCTAGGTGTATGGATTTGGAACAGATAGTTTTCTAAATTCTAATACAAAACATCACACTTTTTTCATTCAGAAGTTATTTTTATTTTCCATATTCTTTTTTTTCTTGATTGAATTAGAAAATTTCATCCACTGGTTCATTCCCCAGATGGCCACAGCAGCCATATATGAAGCAGACAAAAGGCAAGAGAAAACTCTTAGTCTATTACATGGATGACAGGGGCTCACAGATTTGTATTATTTAGGGAATAAGGACATATTCCATACAAATGCATTCTTAAAATATTATCAATCATTTTTCAGTTGAGTTCTTAGGTATAGAACTGGCAGATAGGGAAGGGTCAACTATTAATGCCATAGGTAGGCATTGTCTTATTTACTACTGTTCCCATGATACACTATAATCCTTAAGAAATGTACATAATATATTTTAATTTATTATAATCAGTACATTATATAAATACATTCACTATAATTGCTGTTGTAAATTTCAAGCCATTTTATGGACACTCATTGTCTAAAGTAATTAGGTAGGAAGTTAACTCTCAGGACCAAGTCTAAACTCTCCCACACCTATGCATATGGTCTTTGAATCTCACCTGTCTCCACCTTTCTGATCTCATTCCTTGTTGATCCTGCACTACTCTACATTCTATTCCAAATCAAACAAACCACTTTCATTTTTCAATTAGATGGGTGCTCAGACTTCCTGAAGGTCTGTGCTTAGAATGTGATGCCTTCCCCATAATCTTCTTAACCAGCTTAAGAATCATCCCTGCTGTGAAGCTTTCCTTGTCTCCTCCAGTTTCATAAATGTATCTAAGAGCATCCTTTACATTGTGTTAGCGTTGTATCACAACATGAAGTGAGATACACAAGGATGGGGACCATTCTTCTCTAGCCTTGGACCTTGGTACATGACAGATTATTCACTGAATAAATGAATGATCAATGTAATGAAGAGGTCAAGGTAAACTTTATTATCACCATTTCCCAGATAAGAGCACTGAGGCTTTGCAGGCCTATCAGTGATATACACTGAGAGCCAATTGAATACCTGGACCCCTAGTTACATGCTACTTGGGAGTGGCTGGCCATTTGGGGCACCTTTATATAGATTTAGCCTAACCTGACATGCTTTGTTCATACAGCCTTGTATTGTGATTTGCGTTAAATTTCTCTTTAACGTAGTATCTCTCCATCTTGAGTGCACTGTTTTAAAATATTCTTCAGAATAATTCATGGAAGGGTGAATGCCACTTAATGATATGCTTAAGTATTTATTGGAAGTGGGTACTAGTGAGGGAAATCTCTGAAACTGCCTTTCTTTCTTGAAATCTCACTTTTTTAGTTCTTTTCGTTCTTGTAAGAAGTGTCTTCAAGTTTTATCATTAGTTTAAGCGGCTTTAATCTGATGTAAATTCCCTTACCCATTTCCCAAGAATATGTTTTCCTTTTCTTCAACTAATTTGAGAAGTAGGGGACTATATTCTTGAAGTTATAGTTCATCGAGGTTGGCCCTAGTTGAATTTCACAGTTGTTTTAGTCTTTTTATCTGGAGATTTTCCTCTCTGAAAATCTATGTTCTTAAAGTATGAATTTTCTTAAAAAGCATTGTTTTCAGTGAAAATTCCAAAATACTCTCAAAATGCATGCTATCATTCTCCAGTAGTATGAAGAAACAGTGCAACAAGGCTGCAAACCCATACTGGTTCTTCAAGATTGTCCCAGTGGTCTCAGTACAAGCAAGCTGTGTACCTGGTTCTCCCATTGGGCCTCCAAACTCAGCTGTTACATGATTATGTCACTCTATTGATTAAAATCTTCCAATGGCTTCTCCTAGGTATCAAATAATTCTCCTTGTTATTCAGACTCATCTGCTATACAAAACCCCATATTATCTAGAATAAACCACAGATATATAAACTACACATATATCATTTCGTTCAGTCCTTCTGAATGACTTGCAGGCACTGAAAACATACTTCTGGTCTTTCATGCATGTGTTTTATTCTTCCTAGACTGTATGTTTCTCTTCTATTATTTTTCCCAGAAGCCTTCTGTTTATTTTTAAAAATGTAAGCTCAAGTGTTACATAAAGGCCATCTTTAACAAATATCCCCCATCCCCATCCAACCAGGTGTTATATTGTCTTCTCTGTTCTCCAAAAATATAAAGGGCCCTGCTTCTTTAGTGGCATTTGCACCAAACAGTGCTGAGACTTCACTTCCTTGGAAGACATGTTCAATTCCTTATTTGGTTTTATATTTCCAGTATCTGGTACAATGCTTATTCTATTCCAGGTACTGGACAAACTGATGTAGATCAGTGAATGGCACTATCCACAAACAGCCAAGTCAAAATCACCAGCTTCTGCTACATCACCACTGCCTTTTCTCATTTCTGAAATCTAATCACTAAATCAGTGAATCTTAAAATATCTATTAATTCTAAGACTTTATTAAAAATATTAGTCCTTAAAAATATTGGTTGGTTGGAGCGGGCACTGTGGTCTAGCGGGTAAAGCTGCCACCTGCAGCGTCGGCATCCCATATGGGCGCCGGTTCGAGTTCCGGCTGTTCAACTTCCCATCCAGCTCCCTACTATGGCCTGGGAAAGCAGTAGAAGATGATCCAAGTCCTTGGGCCTCTGCACCCATGTGGGAGACCCGGAAGAAGCTCCTGGCTCCTGGCTTTGGATCAGCACAGCTGCAGCTGCTGCCGCCAATTAGGAGTGAACCAGTGGATGGAAGACCTCTCTCTGTCTCTGCCTCTCCTCTCTGTGTAACTCTGACTTTCAAATAAATAAATAAATCTTTAAAAAAATGTTAGTTGGATGGGTGGCAGAATTCAGCTAATTTTCATAGCTGAATTTACATATATATATATATAACATATAATACCTATTTTACATAAAAGGAATCTGGTGCACTAAAAAGTTAAGTAGCGTCTCAGTTTGCAGAGCAATTAAGTATCACAATCAGAGTTTGAACTCAATATTTAGCTCCAGAATCCATGAAGATAACCTAGTATTCATTGTTTTTTAAAAATATTTTCTTTTAAAAAGGAGAAATACAACTCATTAGCATATGAAATTATTAGGAAATATCCACTCTGTTTGTGAACTATCAAAAATTCCCAGAGGACTTAAAAGAAAAACTTCTTTTATAGAACTTAATATAAACCTTTTGTCCTAAAGAAATTGAAATCTGTCCTTTGTATTAAGTTGTAGAATGGGATTTTGTGTGTGAGAAATCATGTTGGGTGCTCACTGTCTGTTAGATATTGCCCTAAAACTAACTAACCTCATTTATGTCTCATAGCTCTTTGAAATTGGATATTGTCCACATTTTGCATGTGAGTAAATTGAGACTTGCAGAAATTATCTCATTACCCCTCACAAAATTAATGCTAGAAATTTTCAACAAGATTTCTTAAGAAGTTTTATGTTTCTAGCATCTTTTTTTGCTCTCAAATCACAGGGCCAAAGTTAAGCCTTTATGCTTTTTAAAGTTGGACTTTGCCATTTTGCCTGTTCATACTACAGATCCTTCTTATGTTCATTTCAAGATCTGTGTACCTCTTCTCTCAGCTGCCTGCTGAGCATGTGAGATGCCTTCCAACACTAGGCCCTTTCAGAATAGCTCCCAGGAACTCACTGGCCTCCTTCCTAGCCCAATATTATGAACTGGTCATGGATAGCTCAAGACCTGCATTCACAATCCCATGTTAAGGTCATTGTCTTTGACTTACTTTTTTGTTGCCCAGTTAGCCAGCACTGGCTTATGGGTCTTCATGGCCTTCACAGGAAAATACAAATGGGTCTAAATTCTAAAATGAAAAATCACGTCTTTGACTATCAGTATTGAGATTTCTTGACTGTGCGTTCAGCCCTTCTCTGCACTCTGATTTTGTAATCAAATGTCTGTTTCTCAGATAAAGTGACAGAAGCTGCCTATTTTCCTCTTCCATTTTAACTCTTGAAGGCACTAAGAGAAAAACATTATAGCTTTGCCCACTTCTATGCTTTAATTTCTAATTACCAATTAATTTCTTGCATGTTAGTGGAAGTCCATTAAACATGAAATAGAACACCTGTGCTGCAGCCCTAACTCTGCCAGCTGGCTGCAGCTGCATGTGTCACAGAAATCTGAAATAGGACCCCAGATCTTGTACAGTTGAGAGACCAATCTTTAATTATTTGACTTAATTTTCTTTTTGTATAATAGTGTGAATAAAACATTTAGCTCTCCCATCTGCTTAGGCTTAATAGCAAGTTATACTAAGAGTCTGTGCTACAGAAACCTTCTGAGTTAGATTATACGGTCAAGAAAGCAACACTGACTACCCTGTAAATATATTGAACACCTACTATATGTTAAACACTAAGGAAACAAAGACACACTAAAACGCTGTGAGCCCTCAGCACGTTGGTAGCCTTGATATTGCTTGGTGGACTTGTACCTGCTCTGAAAAAAACAATGCCTCTGCCACAGTTTGAATTTGTTTCCCAACAGTGACCAAAAGAAAAACCAGGATATTGTGAACCTGAATTTCTAAAGTAAGGATAGTGTTTAATTGGTGTTCTAGCATTTGTTTCCTGTTTCTTTCTAATGCTGTTGACAAACTGTCTCCAACTGAAAGCTTAGTCAGAGAGAAACAGAAGCATTTAGCTTAGCGTCTGCTTGGGCAGTGAAAGGAAGGAAAGAACAAAAACATAAAAAGTGAAATTCGGAGCCTCAGAAAAAAGAAGCTCCTGTATATCACCAGGAAGATCTGGGTCCTTAAGTCAGCCCTTACCAACGTTGATCACTATATCCTCTCCTCCGGCCTTCTTTTTATCCAGCATAATTCCATGTTATGATTTTTCTCCTATTTGTTATATATCCCTTTTCTGATCATGTTGTATTGTATTCACAGCTGTTTGAATATAAACAGTGTGCTTTCTGTAGCTCATCAGAGAACAGGAACACTTCAGGTACTGAATGAATGCAGGTGTCTACCAAATCAATACCTTACATCTCAAAATGGAAGTCAAGGAAAGCCTAGTCCAAGTGGTCTTAAAGAGTGAGAATCTACACATCAGAGTACAGTAGAATCATGCAAATACTTACAACTTCAGCAACCCTCCCATCATCCCTTGTAAACACACACAGAGTAAGGGTATTTACTTTAACTGGAAACAGAATGTAGGAGAACAGACCACTGCATTCCAATCCGGATTGTGCTATTAACTACCTGTGTCCATAGATTAAGATTTTTCCCTGTACAATGAAGAATTTTGGAGGAAAGAAAGCATAAGTGTTGCTTTTCCAAAATTGGAGCCACTTTATGAATATTTTCTTATTTTATATTTGAGTATTATTACTCAACTTTTAATTGCCTTATTTCATTTTTGTTTTCATGACTATATAAAAGTTGCTTATATGATTCCCAGTTAAATAAATGAGTAAATTAAGCATTAGAGAGATTTATAAGATTAAATATAAGTGAAGATGTTTATTATTTAAAATTGAGGTTGATTTAAAGCACTAACTAGTTCAAAACAAAAGCTATTTGAAGAAACAATACAGAAGAATAGTAAAGGTAGGAAAACATGTGTCTTGATATTGCACATCTGCTGTTCAATAAATTTTGAGTGACTAGAATGTTATTGGCTACAGACAACTCAAGTTGTGGTTCTCAAAGACGGTATGATTGTAACTTCATCTGTTCTGGTCTTTCAGAAAGATGACATCTGGGAAAAGTGATCCCAGATTGCCCTATCTTCATTTTCTCACTATTCTCGAAGCTTAAATTACTATGTACAGGTTGATGGCCTTTCAATTTATGTTTCCAGAGTAAATCGTGGTTTGAAATCCAGACTCAAAAATCCAACTGCATACCCAATATCCCCTTTTAAATGTCTGCAAAGCATATCAAGGCATAGTGCATCCAGAATCATTTTAACATCCCCACTGTATGCACTGTTTCTTCTCCAGTGCTCCACTGCAGCATTTCTGGAAGAAGAAAAAAAAACCCTTCTCCAGCAACATATGCCAGAAATCTTGACATATTTTGTGACACCTTCCTTGACAACCTTTAAGTTGTCATCCTTAAATTCCCACACATCATCTTTCCGCCTGGACTGTTTTTTTTATCCTTTGCCACCTATACACATATATCAACTCCTTGTGGTTCTTAAACTGTTTTCATTGCTATAACAGAACATGTGAGACTGGGTAATTGACAGGTCTGAGGGTATGAAGCCTAGGGTTGACAGGTCCATATCTGTGAGAGCTTAATCTTGTATCATCCCATGGTGGAAGGTAGGCAGGCAAGAGAGCCCAAGAGGCCACGGGATTAAGAGAGGCTAAATTCACTTTTTTTAAAAAAAAATATTTATTTATTTACTTGAAAGTCAGAGTTACACAAAGAGAAGGAGAGGCAGAGAGAGAGAGAGAGAGAGAGAGGTCTTCCATCCGCTGGTTCACTCCCCAATTGACTATAACGGCCGGAGCTGGGCCAATCCAAAGCCAGGAGCCAGGAGCTTCTTCTGAGTCTCCCACGTGGGTGCAGGGGCCATCTTCTACTGCTTTCCCAGGCCATAGCAGGGAGCTGGATCTGAAGTGGAGCAGCCAGGATTCAAACCAGCGCCCATGTGGGATGCCAGAGCTGCAGGCCACGGCTTTAACTCACTACGCCATAGTGCTGGCCCCTAAATTCACTCTTGTAAAAAAACTACTCTTGCAATAACTCACTCCTACTATAACATTATTAATCCATCTATGAGGGCGAAGACTTCATTACCGAATAATCTCTTAATAGGCCCTGCTTCCCAGTGCTATTACATTGGGGATGATTTTCAATACTTGAACTTTGGGGGACTTATTTAAAACGTAGCATTATCCTTCAATAATTTCCCCATAATGTGTCTGTGGATAATTTAAAATATCTCTGTTCATGTTATTAGCTACCACTTCAGTATACAAAGTTACTTCCTACTCAAAATATTTCTAATATGGCTTCCATCAACCTTCATAAATTGGCCCCAGTTTGCCTCCTTAGCCTAATCTTAAACTATTTTCTCCTGGCTCCCCATAGACATACAGATCATTTTTTAGCTTCTTGAATTTGCTGTGCACTTCACATCAAAGACCCTTCGCAAATTCTATTCTATCTTTCAGAAACACGCTTCTATCATTTCTCTAAATATTCATACTTCACCTTTTGATTTAAATACATCATCAAAGACTTTCCCTGAGGCTTCAGACTGGATGAGGCCTCCCCATTAAATCCTTTTACCCTGATGCTTTCACAGAAGTTGCCAGTCTGTAATTAAATATTATTTGTAAAATTACTAGTGAGAATTATCTGACTAGTAAACTCCAAGGATCATAGGATAGGGGATTTCAACGATGTCTGGCATTGAGCCAGTTTATTCCAGTTGCTCAAAATATAGATATTCATCTATTTAGATAAAAATGAATGAAACAGAAGTCTTTTTATGTGTATCTTACAATTTTCTTGAGTTAGTGGTAGTGGATATACTAAAGAAGACATTTCCTAAATATAAAATTAAATGAGGATTCCTTGTTTATTTTAAAACTACTTTATTTTATTTTTAAAAGATTTCATTTATTTATTTGAGAGGTAGAGTTACAGATAGTGAGAGGGAGAGACAGAGAGAAAAGTCTTCCATCCGTTGGTTCACACTCCAAATGGCTGCAACTACCGGAGCTGCGCTGATCCGAAGCCAGGAGCCAGGTGCTTCTTCCAGGTCTCCCACAAGGGTGCAGGGGCCCAAGGACCTGGGCCATCTTGTACTGCTTTCCCAGGCCACAGCAGAGAGCTGGATTGGAAGAGGAGCAGCCGGGACTAGAACCAGGGCCCATTGGGATGCTGGCGCTGCTTGCTGAGGATTAACCTACTGCGCCAGGGCACTGGCCCCAAAACTTTTATTTTAGAATAGATTTTTACTTGTTGGAATGTTGTGAAGATATAACAGTGTTCCCATATACTCTGCAACCAATTCCACTTTTATTAACATCTTACAAAAGTATAAAACATTTGTCACAATTAGTCAGTGTTGACACTTTACTATTAACCACAGTTCATACTTTATTCAGATTACTTAGCAGCTACCTAACACAATTTTTTATTCCAGGCTTTCATCCAGGATGCTATTTTATATTTAATCATCTTGTTTCCTTAGTCTCCTATAGGCTGTAGCAACTGTTCATATTTTGTTGTTATTGTTAGTTTATGACCGTGGCAGTTTTCAGGAATACTACTAAGATGCTTTGTGAAAACTCCCTCGGTTGTGATCTGTGTAATATTTTCTTCATAACCATACTAGGGATATGTGTTGTGGGAGGAAGACCACAGTGGTAAAGCATCCAATTTTTCACATCATATCGCGGGTGCCTACGATCAGTTTAACATTCTGGATGTTAACCTTGATCACTTGGCAGAAGGGCTAGTGGTTATGTCTCTCAAATGGCTAATAGTTCCATCGTTATTTTGCTGCAATGTTTGCAAATCAGTGGGGAGTTACATACTACCTACTCAATGGTGGAGTATCATCAAAATGATTATTTGGAGTTCCATACAGTAGGTAGATTTATGTATGTCCTAATGTTTATTTCTTTGTATCAGTATGGACTCAACTATATTCACTTTATATTTTGGGCTATAAATCAGTACTACTTTATTTATTTTGTGGTTCAAACTATTTCGGCATTGGCCATCTGAGCTATTTCAGTTGGTTCCTCTGCTCTTTGACATACCCCTAAAATGTCTGGTATCACTGTGAGTGTTGTTATTTTTTCCTGTATGACTTATTTTCTGATATTACAAGAGGTTCCAGGCTCATTTTGTATAGGACAGTATTCAAAACATTTGAGAAAATGGATTGAAAGATACATTTATTTTGATGTAAATATTTTGAAATATATATAAACAATCTTCAGTTAATGAAAATATGATTATAGAGAAGCTATACATGGATTTCAAGTTTTTTATATCTGAATAAACTTTTTAATTCCATATTTCCATGATTTTTGAAGTGCCTGCATATTTCCCACCCCAGCCTTAGAACCTATTATTTCTCCTCAGAACCCTAGTTTCTTTTATTAGAAAATATTTAGTCTGCTCTGCCCACTGTTTCCTCTGGTATTCCAATTATGCATGTATTACATCTTTTTGAAATTATCCTGCATTGCCTGATTTTTTTTTTTCATTCTTTAAATTTTTTGTTGTTCTCTTTGCATTTCAGGTTGGGAAGTGTCTGCTGAACCATCTCCAAGCTTACTTATTCCTTCCTCAATTCTGTCATGTCTACTGGGACGCCCATTAAAGACATTCTTCATTGCCATTAGAGCACTTTTGACTTCTGGCATTTTCTTTTCTCCTTTCTTGAAGTTTCCATTTCTTTGCTTATACTACCTATCCGTTCTTGCATGTTGTTTCCTTTTTCCATTACAGCCCTTGAGATGTTATTCACAAGTTTTAAAAACTCTGTATCTGATAATTCCAACATACTACCTATCCGTTCTTGCATGTTGTTTCCTTTTTCCATTACAGCCCTTGAGATGTTATTCACAAGTTTTAAAAACTCTGTATCTGATAATTCCAACATTCTTACCACATCCTGCTGGGTTATGATGATTGCTTTCTCTCTTTACACTTTTTTTTCCTTGCTTTTTAACAGGCCTTGCAATTTTTAGTGACAGTCAGACATTTCTTACTGGGTTAAAAAACTAAGGTAAATATCCCTTTCATGTGAGGATTTATGCTAATCTCACAAGGCTGAGTTAATCTTTGCTGTCGCCACAGATTCCGGAAGATTCTTATTTTCCTGGTCTATTTTTGTGTCCACTCTTGGTTTAGGTCTTGTCTATATACTCTTAATTAGGGACAGTCCGTTAGCTTTTTGGGTTGTAATCCACTGTTGTTATCTTGGAGCTCTGTTGGTGTGGGATGGTGGTAGAGTCTGAGGAAGGAGTGTTCTAAAATATTCTGATTGACTCAATCTTCTCGTGGCTGTGACCTTTACAGGTGTTCCTCTGATGTGGCACTTTCTTTCCCAATTCCCCTCCTGGTCCCTTCCCTGGATACAGCCTTTCTAACCTACTTCCTTCAAGCTTTCACCACTGTGGACTGTGTTTCTTTCCCTGTAGGTGAGGCAGGAAGCCTGGAAGAGGCTGGACTGAGAATTCCCTTCCTCCCGCAGGGATAAGTCTCTGATAAAGTCATTTCCTCTAGCTGTAGGTTTTGTTAGGCAGAAGTTTCTAAGCTAATTTCACAAAGGTCCCATTCTTCCTCTTCCTCACAGAGCCAAAAGGGATTCTTTCTGGGATCATCATCATAAAAACCTAGTGGATTTCCTGTACATAAAACTCAAACATGTGTGGCAGTTCCCCAAACACTGCAGGCTGCAGGAATTTCTCATGATCACTCCTAATGCAGACTCTGTGCAACCATTCATCAACCTGTTTAAACATCTCCTGCTATTTTATGGATCCAGCTGCTTCTGCTCCTAGTAAGCAGATCCCAGCTGTGCTCTTCTGGATGTACTTATCTCCCCCTCTTGGGGATTGGCAGTTTGCCCTGTGACCTCAGTTTTCTCCTAGATGCAGGAAAAGTTGTTGATTTTCAATTTGTGTTACACTTCTTAATAGAAACGTGGGAGTGACCAGGGGTCATTACATGACAGATGGGAAGTCATAAGTTCCATATATTTATGAAACACATCCACCATGTTTCAATCTGTAGTCATCTTTATTTTTCCAAATTCCTCTAATGTGAATTTCACTCTATCCCAGAATTCCAGAAAACTGTCTAGGTACAGTTTAAATAAATCTTTGATATGGTGATTTTTTTCCCCACAAATGTCAGTTTGATTATCTAAGTTAAACATTAGCATTCCAATGTGAGCCATTCTAGACATGGTTTTTTGAAATTAACTGAAGATGAGAGCCAATGATAAAGCATTTAATCAAGATTAATACTTTCATTTTGAAAGGTTGATAAGGTGAGTGAGCACATTAATGGTTTCATCCATTAAATCTTTTGGTGCTAAGAATTGAAGTCCTTGTCCTATTTAGATAAAGAATTTTTACTTCTTGGCAGAAACAAGATTATTTATAAATTGGGTATAGTAATAATATTTCTCAATTGTCAAAAGGTATAATATTTGCCTCAAGCCCTTATCTCATGGCACATTGTATATTGTTCCCAAATCATTCAAAGTTTAATAGTAAAAATGAAAAGGCATTAATTATCAGAGATCCTCCTCACTAAAAAGAAAAAAAAAGATCTACTAGTTTAAAATACGTGGTTTAGTAAAAATAAAAGGTTTTAAAATTACATTTTTTTTTTTGGAGAGGCAAAGGAGCACACAGATGAAGAGAGAGAGAGAACGCCCACGTGCTGGTTAACTTCCCCAATGCTTGCAATGGTCAGTGTTGGTCCAGACCAAAGCCAGGAGCCAGGAACTCAGACTAGGTCTCCTATATCAGCAGAAGATGTAGTTGATGGCACAAATACTTGGTGGTCTCCAAGGGTATGCATTAGCAGAAAGCTAGAACTGGGAGCAGAACCAGAACCTGAACCCAGGAACTCCAGTATGGGATGTGACAACTCAAGTAACATCCTAACCAGTGCACCAAACTCTTACCCCAGATAAAATGTATTATAGAACATTATGAATTAGAAAATCTCCTTTTTTGGTAAAATATCTGTAGAATGTTATATAAGTCATATAAAAATGACTTAAAATATTACAGCAAATATATGGTATTTTTTCTTTTTTATGTTTAACTTTATTTTTCAGATTGTATATAATGAACAGGTCATGCATTGTGATCTAAAGAAAACACTAGAAGTTGTAACAAAACATAAGAAAAACACTAATTCATAAAATGATGTTGGTTCCTAACTTCTTCAGATGAGGAAATCAAGGCACAGGAGAAAACAATCTTCTTGAATCTCCTTTACTGTTTCTACCTGTCTGTATAATAACCACCATCAAACACCCTGAGCAGACGATGGCATTGTGGTGCAGCAGATTAAGTCCCTGCCTGTGATACCAGCATACCATATGGGCACCCATTAGAATCCTGGCTCCACTTCCCATCCAGCTCCAAGTTAACATGCCTGGGAAAGCAGCAGAAGACAGCCCAAGTACTTGGGCTCCTGCCACTCACATGGGAGACTTGGATTGAGTTCCAGACTGCTGATTTGGCCTTGCCTCAGCCCCTGCTATTTGGGGAAAGAATAAGCAGATGAAGGATTTTTGTCCTTGCCCTTCAAATAAACCAATAAATGTTAAACAAAAGACCCTAAGCATATACACACAGCTTTGGTATTTCTATGACAGCATATCTCATGTTTCATCAGTTGTGAAGTTTTTCTGGAGCAACAATAACAAGGGGTGGGGTGGAGATGAAGGAAGGTTATAGCAAGGACAGTAGCTTCTGCTTACTATTTGTCACTCAGCCGTGTATATTGTGTAATGTTAGTTATTTCTCACAACATCTTTATTTCATAGGTATTATTCCTATTTTGCAGTAGACGAAAAGGGACATCAAATAGGTTAAGAAATTTTACAAATGTCCTTTCAGTAACCTCATGCAGAACTTGAAATTTTTATACAAGACCACATGTAACTTGTCCTACAGTATATACTAGCAAATATATGTTTAAAAATTGAGCTGATTTAGAAAGTATCGGGTATTCATCATTCAAATTTTTAGTATTTATCAGTGGCCTCCTGATACTTTGATTATTTAAAAATTAAAAATCGGGCCGATGCCGGCACCCCAGGTTCTAGTCCCAGTTGGGGCGCCAGATTCTGTCCCAGTTGCTCCTCTTCCAGTTCAGCTCTCTTCTGTGGCCCAGGAAGGTAGTGGAAGATGGTCCAAGTGCGTGGGCCCTGCACCCTCATGGGAGACCAGGAGGAAGCACCTGGCTCCTGGCTTCGGCTCGAAACAGTGTGCTGGCCATAGCGGCCATTTTGGGGGTGAACCAACGGAAGGGAGACCTTTCTCTCTGTCTCTCACTCTCACTGTCTAACTCTGCCTGTCAAAAAAAAATTAAAAATCAACTTTGACCTCTGGTAGTATTTAAAACCTAAATTTTATAAGTAAATATGGATAGTTTTTTTGTCATGGAAAAAATTATCTCTACTGCTGCCATTTGATTCCCTTAATTTGCTCTTTATTGTACTTCAAACTTCAGAAATTTTAATTTTTTTTGCTTTAAGCATTATCCATTTCTTTTCTAACACACCACTCTGTGTAGTATATTATTATCTTTTCTTTCCTAGCTTAAATTTTGTAATTTAGTAACAACACTTAATTAATGCATCATTGAAAGTCACATTGCACAATGCCTTCTACAGTTAAGTAATAATAGTTAGTGTTTTCATTCAAAAACATCATATTGGAAGTCTTTGGAAACATATAGGACACATATTTTCACCCTCATTTTAAGTTCTAGGATATGAAGTCTTCAAAATTTCAGTGATTTGCTTTGACTTACGTAGATATTACAATACAGAGCTAGACCTCAAAGAGATTTCTCAGACTCCTAATCTAGTGTTTTTTCCTCTATGCTATATCAACTGACAATATATGCACAAAGTCATCCTCTTTGCTATACTTTTAATTGTCCACTATAAATTCTACAAGTTGATTTCTATTCCTCTTACTGGATTTTTTAATGCTTAATCTTTTAGCTCTTGTCCCAAAGTTTTTAATTGCATGCCATGCAATTCAACATTTAGTGATTTAAATAAGAAAAAAAATGTTAAGAGAATATTTGATAACTCACAAAATCATGTGGAAAGATGTTCAGAAACAGGTGGGAAAAGGGAAAGGAGCAGCAGCCAAGACATTTAGAAAAGTCTGCTAGTGTTCTCCAGAGCATTTGATACCTGGGACGTGGGGTCCCTTTGCTAGATGTCATGGCAATTGTCATTGCCCACTATTATAGTAATTTTCCATTGTCTTTGCTTCTTTTTGTCACTATTTCCTGTTCAAAAGTCGTGGATGGATAGGTCCAAGTGCCTGAATATTGAGTACATGACCATATTATTGCTTTCTGAGAACTAGGCAGCAGAGTACTAGTGTTCTAAACTCTACCATTTGAGGTGAGCTCTGTCTCCCATGAAGCTCATTATGTATACAATTTATCAAATATAACATGAAGGTTGAAATAACTGGAATTTCTCCCCTTCACCACCACCATGACCAAAAAAATAACCCAATTCAAAATTTGTTCCTAATTTAGTTTTATGTGATGTTTCTTCGGAAACAATGAATACATTTAATTTACAACTACGATTCTGTTGTTGCTCATTCAATAATTGCTTTAGCTGCATGGCATTTGAAAGTTTTAAACTGGCCTTGTAAATTTCATTTTTTCGAAGTTATTTTTACTATTTCTTTCAAATTAAAGAGCTTCTTCAGAGCCTAATAGAATGGACTGGTAATTTACAAATTATTTTCAGAGTATGAAGAACATATTCAGCATTTGTCCAGGTCTTGGGGTTTTAATATAACTATAAACCTTGCTATTTTACTTTAAGAATTTTAAAAATACTTCTTTAATAATGATGAGTGTTAATAACTTTTTCCTCCACAGTATTTTTGAGCAGTGGCTCCGAAGGCACCGTCCACTTCAAGAAGTTTACCCAGCAGCCAATGCACCCATTGGGCACAACCGGGAATCCTACATGGTTCCTTTTATACCTCTCTACAGAAATGGTGATTTTTTTATTTCCTCCAGAGATCTGGGCTATGACTACAGCTATTTGCAAGACTCAGGTAAAGTTCAATTACTGAATCTAATGTGATGAACTTTTTTCAGATAATATAAAGCCCTCTTTCTACAGTTACCCCCAAATCTTTAAAAATAGGAGAAAGTTCATCCTATACTTATCACCAGCTTATTGTAATATGAAATGAATTTGAAGGATCTTTAAATTTCTGTATAATGTAGGATATTTTGTACATGCCAATAGTGGTAATAGCACAAGAGATAAAGAGAGAAAGAGAGAAAGAGAGAGAGAGAGAAAGGAAGGAGGAAAGGAAGGAAGGAAAAAAGGAAGGAAGGAAGGAAGGAAGGAAGGAAGGAAGGAAGGAAGGAAGGAAGGAAGGAAGGAAGGAAGGAAGAAAGGAAGGAAGGGAGGGAGGAAGGGAAAGAGAGAGAGAGAAAGAAGAAAGACTTTTGAAACTTTTTTTTTTTTTTGACAGGTAGAGTGGACAGTGAGAGAGACAGAGAGAAAGGTCTTCCTTTGCCTTTGGTTCACCCTCCAATGGCTGCCGCGGTCAGCACGCTGCGACCCACGCACCACGCTCATCCGATGGCAGGAGCTAGGTGCTAGGTGCTTTTCCCTGGTCTCCCATGGGGTGCAGGGCCCAAGCACTTGGGCCATCCTCCACTGCACTCCTGGGCCACACAGAGGGCTGGCCTGGAAGAGGGGCAACCGGGACAGAATCCAGCAACCCGACTGGGACTAGAACCCGGTGTGCTGGCGCCGCAAGGCGGAGGATTAGCCTGTTGAGCCACGGCGCAGGCCCAACTTTTAAAACTCTTATCAGCTGGCTTTGTGAGAGTGATGTACTAAAAAATCTGGAGCAGAGTGACATAAAGCAACCATCTAACAGTGTTGGAATGATCTTTGGGAATTTCTTGCTAGAGTTAACAAGAAAATTTGTGAAATGTTCTTTTTAGCTTAATTAATAATGATGATCATAATAGTCATTATACTGTTAAGTATCATAACTATGATTAATTATATAAAACCATAGGATTAGTTATCTCTGTCCTTTAAGGTAGAATTATACTTGTGTTTACTTGACAAATGAAGAACAGATAACAATTTTCCCCCTATCTGAAAGACTGCTACATGAAATTTTGTTCTGTACCTTATTAATCAACCACAAATTGGATATTTATTCTTTGAATAAGAAGGTGAGGACACAGATCCAAAGAAAATATGAGTAACATTTCCAATATCAAACACTGATTATGGAGGGGCCAGATTTCAACTCCATGAAGTCATCCTCATCTCACTACACGATGCTTCCTCTCCAACACCTGAGCACCAACTACCAAAAATAGCAAAACAGCATAAGGCTTGTGGGGAAGAGCATTCAGCAAGCATATCTATTTCATTACATACACTGGTAATTTATGAAAACATAAGTAACATACAAGGAAAATAAAATTTAGCAATTTCTTACTTCTTGTATTCAACTCTAGTAAGACATAAATGACTGACTCATTCCAGATCTCAAGAAGCGCAAGACAATGTGAAATTCAGGCAGCTGTATTAAGAAAATACAAAATATCAGGTTGTCTGATGTGCAGTCTTAAGCAAAAACTTATAGGGGCATGGAGGAAAAAATGATCACTTCTGAATAGTTCAAGATAAAAGGACCCAGCAAGTCATTGAAGAATCGGTAGGAAGGTGGCAGATTGAAAAGGGCAGAAAATTTTTTAAGCTATGAGAATATCAAGAAAAACAGGTAGAATGTGCATGGTGTATTTATGGAATGCTGAAGCCTCCTATTTCAGTAGTACAAACAATAGAAAATGACACTGAGAAGACAAATTCCATCATTTCAGAATAGCTAAAACATATTCAGTACTTTTTATGTGCCAGGAACTCTTTTACATGAACTGTCTGCATTATTTCCTTAAATCTTTGTAACTACTCTGTGGACAACTACTTATTTTTCTTTCATAGATGAGAAAACAGAAGTTTCAAGAATATAAATTATCGCAGCCCATTTATCTACTATGTGGCATAACAGAACTACAATTTATAGTAAATAGGAGAACCTGTATGTTATCAACCTACCCTTTGGGGAACCGTTAGTTGTGCAGATACAGCATTTGTTGAACTTTTTTACATTATGTAAAGATCATAGCCAGTAGAAAAGTACTAAAATGACTGACAGAGGAGATAAATTTGTTTCTAATCTGGAGACCTGAGAATGGGGCATTTTTGCAAACGTTAAAGTTGTGATAAGAGGAGGGGCTTTCTATGAATCAAAAAGAGGGGCATTCTCAAATGTCACATTTTCCCTTTCTTCTATTAAAGTCATATTACATAAAAAGGATCATATTGGTAATGTTTTAAAAGGTTTATCACGTAGAATTTTACAATTTAGTTCCTGTTTCTATTTCCAGAAAAGCTCATACTTTTGAAATTGCTATTGTCAATGCCTAAATAATGATCTTATTTCTCCATTTGTCAAATTCTCAGATATGAAATAATTTTATACATATATAGTCATATTTAGTCACTGTTTTATTGGGGTTGTAAGGTGATTTTTCAACAAATGAATCTGTTCCCTTTTCATCTGAGTTGCAAGCTTCACAAGGTCAGAATTTATCTTGCAAATCTGTCTATTCCACGTATCAAATGGTATCTGGAATGGGTTGAAATCAATAAATCAATTTGCAAGTAAATGAGGTTTACCAAGAAGAACTGTACCTCTTAACTGACATAATGAAGCTTGCTTGAAAGGTATCACATTCTTAATATCAGGTTAATTTAAAAAATATATTTTAAAATATTATCAAGGATTCTATCATGCCAAGTATATTTAGGTGACTTATGTGTTTATTCTTTCTGCATATTTTAATGAATAATTATGTTAAACAATGAATTATCTTAGATAACACAGAAACTGGTAATAAACAATAGTCTCTATCTTCACAGAGCCTATAAGAGGAAGAGAAAAATTTTAAACAACTACTAACCTAATGATTCATTTATTTAAATTGTGCCTATCTCTATAAATCCATGAAGTAATATTTCAGAGGCTAGCACTATGATAGGTAGAATTAATAACTGAATTAGAGGATGCATATATTTTGATTACATAGTTAGGATATAGTATGGAATAATGGTCAGCCATAAAAAAGAATGAAATCTTGTCTTTTGCAACAAAGTGATGCAACTGGATACCATTATATATAACGTAATAAGCCAGTCACAAAAAGACAAACATCATGTATTTTCCCTGATCTGTGGTAACTAATAAAGTACCAAAAACTGTAATGTATATGAGTGAAAGTGACATGTTGAGATTCGATGATTATTTAGAGCCTCTGTCTCTGCTGTTGAGGAACAGTGTTTTTTCTCTTCTCATGATTTGGTGAACACTTTATGTAGTGTAGGGTTAATCTTACCAATATAATATAAGCTGAAAGTAGGTCATTGTAAAAATTAAGAAAGGTTATAAGAGAGGAAGGAGGAGGAAGTGTAGGAATGTGGGTGGGAGGGAGGGTATGGTGTGACGTATCACTATGTTTCTAAATCCATATATGTGAAATACTTGAAATTCGCTCACCTTAAAATAATGTACAAATTAAAATAAAAAATAATGGAAGGCATTAATACATTTTAAGCAGATTGTGAGCAAATCTGAGTATTCGAAGGATTTTTTTTATTTCTTAATGTATTTAAGTTATACAAGTTTCATATATTTCATTTATACATATTTAGGAATCTAGTGAGACTTCCCACTCTACGCTCCCTCCCACCCACATTCTAACCCTTCTTCCCCCTCCTCCTTGGATTCCCATTTTTAATTTTTTTAAAGATTTATTTATTTTACGTGAAAGTCAGAGTTACAGAGAGAGAGAAGGAGAAGCAAAGAGAGGGAGAGAGAGAGAGAGAGGTCTTCCATCTGCTGGTTCACTCCCCAGTTGGCTGCAATGGCCGGAGCTAGGCTGATCCAAAGCCAGGAGCCAGGAACTTCTTCCAAGTCTCCCATGTGGGTATAGGGGCCCGAGGACTTGCTCCATCCTCCACAGCTTTCCCAGGCCATAGCAGAGAGCTGGATCTGAAGTGGAGCAGCTAGATCTCAAACTGGTGTCCATATGGGATGCCAGCACTGTAGGCAGCGGCTTTATGCTCTACAGCGCAGTGCTGGCCCCAACTCATTTTTAATTTTTACAATGATCTATTTTCAGTATACTTAGTGATAGTATAGTTAACACTACTCTAAGTAAAGGAGTTCAGCAAACAGTATGAAGAGAAAGAAAACAGAACAAAACAAAAGATTGTTCCTCAGTCTGTTCTCAAAATGTCTATTTCATTCCAATACATTACATTTAAGGTGTTCTACTAGCTTCATTAAATCAGGGGAAACATTTGATATCTGTCTTTTTGGGACTGGTTTAGTTCACTAAGCATAATGGTTTCCAGTTGTGACCATCTTGTTGTAAAAGACAGGATTTCATTTTTTTTTTTACAGGTGAGTAGTACTCCACAGTGTATATATTCCATAATTTCTTTATCCAATCAATAGTTGACGGAACATTAAGCAATATCTGGGTCAGTAGAATATATAGCCCCCAAACTCAAAATAGATACATTGCCTTTAGAATGTAATTTGAGAGACACTTAAATATGAATTGTTATTTCAGTAAGTCTTTAAAATCGTGTGTAATAGTGATTATTCTCCTCTATGGACAAATAAATTGAGATTTAGATAAAGTGACTAATTTTAAATACTGAAGATAGTAAGTGCCAGAGATTCAACAGCAAATGTATGATCTCTTCATAAGTTCACAGGAGACAGGGCCTCCCTTAGTTCTCATATTGTTTTCTACATATGCACCCCACTTCATTGTTCCTTCCTCACTGTGAAAATGGTTACTTTTTACTACAATGACACCAAAAGGATAAGGGAGGGGATATGAGGCCCAAGGAATTACAATAGAGGCTTTAAGGTATTTATTCTATTTGAATTCAAATAAACAAATTTCATTTGGAATGCTCCATCTGCTTAAAGTGTTTTTCATCTAGACATGAATTTATATAGTAAATTTTAGGGAAATTTGACTTTGAAAATTGCAACAATTGCCTATTCCCTATTTTATGAATTATTCTATACTTTTGCTTCTATTACACTTCCAAGGAGTTTAAAATTTATCTCTACCCATTGCTAATGTTAAGCGTACTAAAAAAGTCCTTTAAAATCTCTTGATATAATTTAGTTCAAGGAGGTCATTATTCATCACTCATGTATTCATGTTGATAATTACTTGTGGTTTTTTTGTAAAAAGGCAGCTAATGCCTGACATTAGTCAAATATTTTCTCTTATAATTAAATTTAAGGATGCTTTTAAAATTTGATAACAAGTAATTTTCTTGCATGCATAGCTGATTGAAAGGTGAGACAAAAAAGCTTTTGCAATGAAAGGTTGTGTCCTTAACTGATGGTAAGTACATTTCTTTCTGTAAGATAATTCTCTGTTGAGAACTTCCTTCTTTCAATATATTCTGAAAGACATGGAAATTTGATTTAAAAAATGAGAGTAGGAGAGCATGCTAACAGCAGGATCTTATTCTACAAGCAGAATAGAATTCTATGAGGCTTCTGTCATTCATGGCTATGTTCAGCAGCTCTACTTGCCTGTGTGCTTACTTGTGCGTGTGTTATGCCTTTCTTCCCGGGGTGTCTTACTATCAACCTGACATTCTCAGGTTCTTCTGCCCCAGGGGATTGTCTTCCAAGAGAGAGGCCCCAACTCCACATTCAGATGTGGGAGCTATTTCCCTCATGATCTCATTGGATCTTTTACATTATTTCATGATAGCATCACTGTTCTTGAAATATTTGTTTATATATCAGTCCCTTTTCTAGTTACTGTTTGCTTCTGACCAAGCCCTCTGTCTTATTTTTGTAGCTTCAGTGCTTGGACTCCAACCTGGCACATAGTATGTCTCAGTGAATATTGGTTTTGTGAAGTCAGTGAATGAATAGAAAACTGAAAAGTAAAGCAAATAAAATATAGTACTTGCTACTGAGAGCTTTTAACAATCCTGAAAAGAAATGCATATAGATAATTAAAATACATATATAAACATCAGAAAGGAACAAAGAAAGAAACAGTCTGAGAACCCAGAAAAGAGAATTGAGTCAGTAAAGAAATCAAATTTGAGAGAGAAAAACTCATATTGAAAGTTGATTTAGTTGAAATATCAATGAAATCATAAATGAATATTTTATGGAATTGCTAGAATACATTGCAGTTATAAATCACTCTCTGTGTGGTAAGCATTGTCTCATGGGCTATACATATTGTCTAACTTAGTCACTAATAGCAAATTTTCTGGAGTTTCTGACTCCTAATTCATTAAATGGTGGAAATGATCCCTAACTACATTGTGGATTTCTTGACGATTAAATGGTGTGTGAATGCATTTTAAAGTGACAGGGCACAAAACAATCAGAAGACAAATAACTTTTCTGAGGATAAATAACAAGAAGAATAGAATTTTAACATGCTAAAAATGACAGGGAAATTATGACATTAAGATAGAGTAAGAAGGTGAAGAGTTTTAATTCCAGAGAGAATTAGAATACACAGAAAGAAGTCTGAATTTCACTTTAAAGCCATTAGGAAATAAAAAGAATGCTTCAAAAAGGATAATCCCTAAGTGACAGTAAATACTGAGATCACTTGGAATGAATTGAAGTAGAAAAATAATAAAAGAAGTTGCAGGATAGCCCAAAATACTCCTTAAAAACTGTGAAAGAACTTAAGGCAGGACACTCACAATAAAGGAAATAAAACTTATTATGTAACTTCTATGTATCCTGCATATTGTTGGACATTTAAAATGTACTATGCATTGGGGCTGTCATTGTGGCACAATAAATTAAGCTGTGGCTTGTGATGCCAGAATCCCATATCGAATAGCCAATTTGAGTCCTGGCTACTAGACCTCTGATCAAGCAGCTTCTTTTTTTCTTCTTCTTCTTCTTTCTCCTCTTCCTCCTCCTCCCTCTTCCTTTTCCTCCTCCTCCCTCTTCCTTCTTCCTTCTTCCTTCCTCCTCTTCCTCCTCCTTCTCCTCCTTCTCCCCCCCCCTCCTGTTCTTCTTCTTCTTCAGATTTATTTATTTATTTGAAAGGCAGTTACAGAGAGGAAGAGGGTGAGGGAGAGAGAGAGAGAGAAAGAAAGAGGTCTTCCTAAATACCCGAAATGGCTGGAGCTGGGCCAATCTGAAGCCAGGATCCAGGAGCTTCTTCTGGGTTCCCCACATGGGTGCAGGGATCCAAGCACTTGGGCCATCTTCTACTGCTTTCCCAGGCCATAGCAGAGAGCTGGATCAAAAGTGAAACACACAGTACTCAAACTGGCACTGCAGGTGGCAGCTTTACCTGCTGCACCACAGCACTGGTCCCCTGATACAGCTTCTTGTTGATGCACCTGGAAGGCAACAGAAGATGGACTTAGTACTTTGGCCCCTGCCACCCTTTTGGAGACCAGGATGGAGTTCCTGGATCCTGACTTCAGCTTCTCCCTCTCTCTTCCTTTCAAATATGTAAATAAATAAATTTTTAAAAATCCATATGTATTAAAACAAGCAACAGAAAACAGGCTTAGGGATGTATCCCATTTTCAAAATAAATTTAACTCTATTAAAAACAGTAATTTTCATGGTTGATAGAAATAATTTTCATTCCTTTTGATTTTAGAGTTATTGGATTTCATTTTGTAAGATTTAAATTAATATGCAAGAATGTAGATCTTTTTCACCATAATTTATTTTACAAATAAAATTAATCTTTTGTGAGTTATTGTCCCTTTCTGAAGAAGTGAAACAGTATCAGTATTGCTCAAATTATGTTTAATGAATTCTAAGAGTTTCAGAAGTGTCTCAGTAATAACTGGATAGAAGATCTTGCCAGGGATAGGAGAGGAAAAAGTAAGAGGAGAAATGGACAGGGCTTTTGCCTTATATTCCCCAGTGAAGTTAGAAAAGTTCCACTTTTATCTTTTTGAATACTGGGATTTAATATAAAATTAGTTTTTATAACAAGTTCTCATTGCAAAAAGAATATCCGTGCTTTAATCTTTCTGAACATTATCAAGTCTATGGTGAATAGTGAGATTCTCATTTTAAATTTTATTTCATGTTGCTATCCATTATTTCCAAGATATTTATTATTCTTTTTCCCCTTTATTTGTGGATCCCATTTTATTTTATTTTTTTATTTTTATAACGCTTTATTTAAAGAATATAAATTTCCAAATACAGCTTATAGATTACAATGGCTCCCCCCCCATAACTTCCCTCCCACCCACAACCCTCCCCTTTCCCACTCCCTCTCCCCTTGCATTCACATCAAGGTTCATTTTCAATTCTCTTTGTATACAGAACATCAGTTTAGTATATGTTAAGTAAAGATTTCAACAGTTTGCCCTCACATAGTAACACAAAGTGAAAAATACTGTTGGAGTACTAGTTATAGTATTAATTCACAATGTATAGCACATTAAGGACAGAGACCCTACATGATATATATTTTTTAAATTGATTAATTTTCTATGCAATTTCCAATTTAACACCAAGTTTTTTTTCATTTTTAATTATCTTTATATACAGAAGATCGATTCAGTATATACTAAGTAAAGATTTCATCAGTTTGCACCCACATAGAAACACAAAGTGTAAAAATACTGTTTCAGTACTAGTTATAGCATTACTTCACATTGGACAACACATTAAGGACAGATCCCACATGAGACGTAAGTACACAGTGACTCCTGAAGTTGATTTAACAATTTGACACTCTTTTTTATGGCATCAGTAATCTCCCTAGGGTCTAGTCATGAGTTGCCGAGGCTATGGAAGCCTTTAGGGTTTGCCGACTTCAATCTTATTCCGACAGGGTCATAGTCAAAGTGGAGGTTCTCTCCTCCCTTCAGAGAAAGGTACCTCCTTCTTTGATGGCCTCGTTCTTTCCACTGGGATCTCACTCGCAGAGATCTTTCATTTAGGTCTTCTTTTTTGTTTGCCACAGTGTCTTGGCTTTCCATGCATAAAATACTCTCATGGGCTCTTGAGCCAGATCTGAATGCCTTAAGGGCTGATTCTGAGGCCAGAGTGCTATTTAGGACATCTGCCATTCTATGAGTCTGCTGTGTATCTCGCTTCCCATGTTGGATCATTCTCTCCCTTTTTGATTCCATCAGTTAGTATTAGCAGACACTAGTCTTGTTTGTGTGATCCCTTTGACTCTTAGACCTATCAGTGTGATCAACTGTGAACTGAAATTGATCACTTGGACTAGTGAGATGGCCTTTGTACATGCCACCTTGATGGGATTGTATTGGAATTCCCTGGCACGATTCTAACTCCATCATTTGGGGCAGATCTGATTGAGCATGTCCCAAATTGTACATCCCCTCCCTCTCTTATTCCCACTCTTATATTTCACAGGGATCACTTTTCAGTTAAAATTTAAATGCCTAAGAATAATTGTTTGTTAATTACAGAGTTCAACCAATAGTACTAGAATAAACAAAAACTAAAATGGATAAAGTATTACATTGTACAACAACAGTCAGCACAAGAGCTGATCAAGTAACTGTTTCTCATAGTGTCCATTTCATTTCAACAGGTTTCCCCTTTGGTGCTCAATTAGTTGTCACCGATCAGGGAGAACATATGATATTTGTCCCTTTGGGACTGGCTTAATTCACTCAGAATGATGTTTTCCAGATTCCTCCATCTTGTTGCAAATGACCGGATTTCATTGTTTTTGACTGCTGTATAGTATTCTATAGAGTATATGTCCCATAATTTCTTTATCCAAATGTATGCTTTGAATTCCCTGTAATCTTTTGCTGTGAGATTCCCTTCTTTTACCTACTTTCATGTTGATGGCCGTGTTTCTGTGTTTCTGAGTGTAACACATCTTTAAGCATCTTTTGCAGGGCTGGACGAGTGGCAACAAATTCTTTCAATTTCTTTTTGCAGTGAAAGGTCTTTATTTCACCTTCATTCACAAAGGAGAGCTTTGCAGGATATAATATTCTGGGCTGGCAGTTTTTTTCTCTTAGTACCTGGGCTATGTCTCGCCATTCCCTTCTAGCTTGTAGGGTTTCTGATGAGAAGTCTGCCGTGAGTCTAATTGGAGATCCTCTGAGAGTAATCTGACGTTTCTCTCTTGCACATTTTAGGATCTTTTCTTTATGTTTCACTGTGGTGAGTTTAATTACAATGTGTCTTGATGAGGATCTCTTTTGGTCATGTTTACTAGGGGTTCTATGAGCTTCCTGTACTAGGATGTCTCTGTCCTTCTCCAAAACTGGGAAATTTTCTGCTATTATCTCACTAAAAAGGCATTCTAATCCTTTCTCCCTCTCCATGCCTTCAGGAACTCCTAGAACTCGAATGTTGGGTTTTTTAATAGTATCCTGTAGATTCCCAACAATGTTTTTTAGATTTCTAATTTCCTCTTCTTTTCTTTGGTTTGACTGTATATTTTCCTGTGCTCTGTATTCTAAGTCCGATATTCTCTCTTCTGCCTCACCCATTCTGTTTGTAAGGCTCTCTAATGTGTTTTTCATTTGATCTATTGAATTCTTCACTTCATTATGATTTCTCATCACTATCACAGTTTCATGTTCTACTAGTTGTTTCATTTCAGCTTGATTCCTCCTTAATTTTTCATTTTCATGAGAGAGATTTTCTACCTTGTCCATTAAGGATTTCTGTAGTTCAAGAATTTGTTTTTGAGTACTTCTTAGTGTTCTTATCAATTTTTTGAGATCTGCTTCTTGCATTTCTTCTATCTCATCATCTTTGTAATCTTGAATTGGGGTGTCTTTTTCATTTGGGGGCATCATAGTGTCTTCCTTGTTCTTGTTACCTCGGTTTTTGCGCTTGTTGTTTGGCATATTGGTTTCTTCACTGTGGTGTTTTTTTCTTGTTATACTCTGACTCTAGATAAGTGGACTGTCTGCTTTCAATGGAGCCTTAGAGGCTTGAGATGGGTGTGGCCTGAGAGCTCTGTTTGGTTCCTCAGGGTTGAGGGTGTGTCAAAGGTGACACTCCCAGGTTAGGTGTGGTAAATCTCTCTCTGTTTCTTTCTTTGTTTTTGATTCAAAAGGGAAGTAATTCCACACAGCTGAATGGAATTGGGGGTGGTTAGCAGGCAAATGATATACCCACAGGAACCAGAGATCGGAAGCTCTTTCCCAAGGACCACAGAGGGAATCTCTGCGGCCTTCAGTGTGGGTTCAAATTCTCCTGCAGTCTCACCACTGGGCTACCAAGGCTACTGAACTGTAGTGTCTCTGGAGAGTATTCACGTGGTGAATTCCGTGAGTTCTCTCCCCAACCGTCTCTTTTTTCACAGTCTCAGTTCATTAGCACCACACATTATTAGGTTCTAATCTCCTGTTATTTCACCCCTCCCACCCAGAGTCAGGTTTTTCTGCTAGGCTCAGGGCCGGTGCAGACCTGAGGTCGCACTGCTTATGACGTATGTCCAAAATGGCGCCTGCTCTTTGTCTTGCTCACCTTTGAGAGGTGGGCGGAGAGAGAAACTCGTGTCTGTATCCGTCACTTTTTTCTTTCTCTCTCTCTTCTAGTTAGCTTGGTGAACTTTTCCCCACAGGGTTTCAAGCCTTGTTCGCTCTAGTCTCCTCTTTCTGCTTCCCTGCTGGTGTTTCGGGCTATTGAGGATCGGCTCACCTGGCGTTCCAGCGCTGGTGCGTTGAGTCTGCTGCTGGTGTCCCGAACTGCGGGCTCCCACGCTCTCCTCAAAGGTCCACTGTGAATCACTAGTTCTGGAAGAGTTTCCTCTGCTGTTTCTTCCCCTACTCTTCCTTGAACCTGCAGTATCTCCACTTTTATTAAACTGTCTCTCCCCAGACTATCGGTGTGCTGCCTTCCTATTCCGCCATCTTGCCCTAATCCCCGGATCCCATTTTATTACAATTAAGTTTACCTATAATTATAATTCCAAACTATATTAAGGTACGAACTTTTATTTTAGTATGCAGGTACTTAATTTTTTCAAAATTATTAGGGCATTTTGAAGTGTAAATGCTGGAAACTCCATAGGAACAAAATTAGATTAAAAAGGGAATTTATTGGCTTACATAATCCAAGGAAAGTATAAAAATTTAAACTATGGAAGAGGTGGAAATACAGTTGAGACTGAAAAACAGCAAGAAGCAAGGAAACACGTGTCCTGAAGACTCATCTCTTCCTTTCACGCTCTGGTTCCACCTTTGCCGCTTCTGTCTTGGCTTCCTCCTGCTTTACACAGAGTAGGGAGTACAGCTGACCTCAGCTTTGGGGCCACTTGACTCTCAATTCCAGCACATTTTGCTTCTGACTTTGGGCCCTCCTGAGTCATGGGTCGGCTATATACTGGCTGCATCAGTCAAGGAAAGGGTTCATAAAATAATGTTACCACTTCTGGGTGGGAGTTGGGAATGGAGAGCAGTCATTCCTAGTTAAGATAGACTCAAATTTCATAGCTTACATAAGATTATTCATCCCTGAAATCATAGTTTTGCTATTTTGTTGAATATCATCTCTGTAACCTCAGGATAAGAGCTGCTCCTTTCTAGTAGCTCCAGGTGCCCTAGGGGTTTGCTCTGGACCACATGGTCTGTGATAGCTTACTCAATCCTATCTGCACTCTAGCTAAGGAGAAAAGGGGCAAGTTTTAGATCGTTCTTTTTAAGGAAATTGCCCATAGTTACATATATCACTTTTGTTCAAGTCTTGAGTCACATATCTGTAGTTTGCTTTACGGAGAGCACAAGATACACTGTCTTTGTTCCACTGTATCACAAAAGGAATGTTGGTAACCTTCTATATACATTCCATATGCCTTCCATACACATTCTAGATATGGTATATGAAAAACTGTTCTTTTACAGAGAATCTATGTACTCTCATTGAGTAAATGTTGAATATTTTTAATTTATCGAAATTTAGTTTCTCAGATACTATAATCATACTATGTAAATTTTATTTATTTTTTATTTTTAATGAGTTTTTATTTGTACATTTTAAAAAGTGGTACATGGCTCTGGCCTCAGAATCAACCCTTAAGGCATTCAGATTTGGCTAAAAAGCCCATGAGAGTATTTCAGACATGGAAAGCCAAGACACTGTGGCAAAAACAAAAACAAAAACAAAAACAAAAAAAACACCACCTAAATGAAAGATCTCTGTGAGTGAGATCCCAGTAGAAAGAATGGACCATCAAAGAAGGCAGTTCTTTTCTCTGAAGGGAGGAGAGAACTTCCACTTTGACTACTGTTTTGTCTAAATAAGATCAGAGCTGATGAATTCAAGAGGCTTCCATAGCCTTGGCAGCTCATGACAAGAGCCTCGGGTGATTACTGACATCATAAATGAAAGTGTCAATTGTTAAATCAACAACAGGAGTCACTGTGCACTTACTCCCCATGTAGGATTTCTGTCCTTAATGTGTTGTACTATGTGAATAAATGGTATAACTAGTACTCAAACAGTACTTTACACTTTGTGTTTCTGTGTGGGTGCAAACTGTTGAAATCTATACTTAGTATATACTAAGTTGATCTTCTGTATATAAAGATAATTGAAAATGAATCTTGATGAAGAATGGGATGGGAGAGGGAATGGGAGATGGGATGGTTGTGAGTGGGAGGGAGATTATGGGGGGAAAAAGCCACTATAATCCAAAAGTTGTACTTTGGAAATTTATATTTATTAAATAAAAGTTTAAAAAAAGTGATGCATGGTCATTGTTATTATGGGGTACAATGTGATATTTTCTTTTTTTATAGAAAACTTTTATTTAAGAAACACAAATTTCGCCGGTGCCATGGCTCAACAGGCTAATCCTCCGCCTTGCGGCGCCGGCACACCGGGTTCTAGTCCCAGTCGGGGCGCCAGATTCTGTCCCAGTTGCCCCTCTTCCAGGCCAGCCCTCTGCTGTGGCCCGGGAGTGCAGTGGAGGATGGCCCAAGTGCTTGGGCCCTGCACCCCATGGGAGACCAGGAAAAAGCACCTAGCACCTGGCTCCTGCCATCGGATGAGCGAGGTGCACCAGCCGCAGCGCGCCATCCGCGGCAGCCATTGGAGGGTGAACCAACGGCAAAAAGGAAGACCTTTCTCTCTGTCTCTCTCTCTCACTGTCCACTCTGCCTGTCAAAAAAAAAAAAAAAAGAAATACAAATTTCAAAAGTACAACTTTTGAATTATAGCAGTTCTTCCCCCTCATAACCACCATCCCACCTTCTACTCCCTCTCCCATCACATTCTTCATTAAGATTCATTTTTAAGTATCTTTAAATACAGAAAATCAACTCTATACTGAGTAAAGATCTGTTGCTTTAAGATTTAAAACTGTGACCTCTAGGAATGCAGACATTATTCAAATGTTATGGAGTTCCTGGGGGCATTCTAAAATCATTGAGCCTTTTCAATTATTAAAGTCAGTGACTGTGAGATAATCCAAAGACTGCATTATTGAAGAATATAACAGTGTTCTATATGTAATCAGAATTGCTATAAAATCAGCAGAAGGAACTGTACAATAACAGTTAACATTTAATGGAATGAGCACTATGCACAAGGAACTGAATAATTTACAGATGTTGCCTACAAGATTTTTTTCATATTTTTGTCTTTTTTAATTTGTTTATCATTTTGTACACTGATACAGAGGTAAAAGAAAGTGACTGGCACTTAAATCTGAAAGAACTATTTACAATTAAATCCACAAATGTGGATTTCTCTTCTTGACGTGTCAGTGAAAAATCACCAACAGCCATGAAAACAGAATACATTATATCATAAAGAAAGCAAAAAATAGACAAAAAGTCATAAATTAGAAATCAAACTAGGGAAGGTATCATTCTCTTGATGCTTCCACATGCTTCTTTTCAGTGGATTTATGTAAAACACATTGTTTCCTCAGGTGAACGCATCCCTATCTTATTCTTCAGTGGTCCGTTGATATATATTTAGCCTGCTCTGGGGATTTATTCATTTGGCTTTTTAGGCAAGCCAGTACCCCTCAATAATCCACTCCAGAATTTAATTTTACCACAAATAGGTTGTCCCATGATTTGTGTTAAGGAGTCACTATGGGCTTTCCTTCACAGACTCATTGTAACAGTCTTGGGAGGCAGGAATCCTGAGTTCTAATCCCAGCTCTTGCTATTTAATTAGCTGTGACTTGGATAACTCATCATTTCACCTCTCACAACCCAGGTTTATCATCTTAAGGCAGAATCTGGTGCCCCAAAGACCTGGCTCCCATAGACCTATCTACAGGTATTTAAATAAAACATTCCCAACACACAGCTACCGAGAGTATTAGGTATAACTTTCCCAGGCTATTGCAGCTGGTCAGTAGCACAACTGGTATCCACACTTAAGTGTCTGATGGCAAAGTACTATGAAGGTGATGATGATGGTGGCAGTGGTGGTAATGGTGGTGGTCATGGTGGTAGTGGTAGTGATACTGTTAACAAAAAACCAGAAAAACCTTGACTTGTCTTTCCATTTCAGACCCAGACTTTTTTCAAGGCTACATTAAGCCCTTGTTGGAACAAGCCAGCCGGATCTGGCCATGGCTCATTGGAGCAGCTCTGGTAGGGGCTGTCCTTACTGCGGCGCTGGCAACACTCATCGGCCTGTTGTGTCGTCACAAGAGAAAGCAGCTTCCAGAGGAGAAGCAGCCGCTCCTCATGGAAAAGGAGGATTATCACAGTTTGCTGTATCAGAGCCATCTATAAAAGTCATACGTAGTAGAGTAGGTCCAAAAGGCCTTACCTTGCTCTAATTCAAAGTGGTGTCCGGATTCCCAAGAGAAGCCCAATAGACCGGTATCTACGACCATTCTCAGAATTGTAATCTAATACAAAGTGGGCTTGCCCCTCCAATGCAGGTCGAACACAACTGTGTTTCTCCTGAAGTGTAATCGGCACTATTTCCCCAAGCTTGTATTTCTAAAGAAAGGATCATAGGATCACAAGCAATTGTTACTTGTGTCTAAATAAAAATGCTCTTATGAAATATTGGAATAATTTTGATGTTTGCCTCCTGATTATTTTAAAGATGTTTCTTTTCTATTTTTTCCTTACTTTGATTTGAATAAAACAGTAACAAATGTACACTGCCTTTTTGAACTTGAGAAATACATTTTAATTTTCTCCAGTAAGCATGTGATATATCCCTATATTTTGTATTTCAACTCTAAAATGTGTTACAGACCTGAAATAGAAACGAACCATCAGCTCTTTCCAGCTATAATCCTATGTACACTTTTTTAAGCTACTGAGAACAAGAATCCAGTCTCTACCATCAATATGGCCAAGTGCCTATCTCCAGACATGTCCATTAAATATCTTGATGCTTATACTAACAAGAGTATTAACAACTTCTTTCTAAGAAAAATTCTATTTTATTAGAGAAATATTAACATTTAAGTGTTCAGATTAATTATCTGAATGTTATCATGTACAGTACTACTAAAATAACTCATTCCATTTTCCTTGGCTATTAAGACCTAGTATTAGGAAGTCCAAATAACCTCATTACTTAAAATTTTTGATATAATTGTACTGCATCTACATATAACATGAAAGACTAGGACAGATGAGTAGAAGTTATAGAGACCCATATTGGTTCAATAAAATCTGTCAATTCTCAACTTCTCTAAATAAAGATGGGCATTCTTGGAAAATGGTGACTGACTGCCGTTGGGATCTTTTTTTTAAAAATTAACTATTTTTTAAAAATGTTCTTAAAGGCAGAAAGAGAGGGAGAGGGGGAAGAGAAGAGGAGAGAGATAGAAGATAGAGATAGAGATTAGAGATAGAGATAGCGAGACAGAGAGACGGGGACAGAGACAGAGATTCGACCCACTGGTTCACTTTTCAACAGCCAGGGCTAAGGCCAGGCTGAAACCAGGAGCCAGAGCTAGAACCAAACCACAGAAGCCATCATCTCCCAGGGTGCACATCAGCAGGAAGCTGGAATCTGAAAGCACAGCAGGCATCCCTCTGTGGTATGCGTCCCTATATGGGATGTAGGCTTTCCAAGTATGTCTGAGCCAGTGGGCCAAGTGCTGCCCCTGGAATTCTTGAAATATTGTGTTGGGTGGCTAACAGGCCTTGGATTCTAGAAAGAAAATTCACATTTTGACTATATAAGAATACATATTTAAATTGGCTCAGGACTCTAAACAACCTTCTCTCCATACAAAACCAAGGCCGTATCAATGACTAAAAGTAGTTGATACTCTGCAAGTGTTCTAGGGAGTTTTTATCATCATATTTTACATCTACCTTCCCAACCAAACACATTTGCTTTTGTCTGGTATGGCCCATCTCTTTGTGATTATCTGCTTAGTAGGTTCAAATTTGAATTTCATTTTGATTATTCCACTTTAAAAAAAAAAAGATTTATTTAGTTAGTTATGTGAAAAGCAGAGTGACAGAGAAAAAGGAGAGACAATAACAGAGAGCTCTTCCATCTGCTGGTTAACTCCCCAAATGCTCAGTAGAGACGGAGCTGGGCTAAGCAGAACTGTGATATTATCTTCCTTTATTCCTTCTGGGAGTGTGGGAATTGAGTGTCAGCTGCCTGATTCCTCGTTCTGCACTTTCAACAAACATCTAATTTTTCTACCACCCTGGTGTCAGTGATTGGCTTGTTGCATGTTGGATGGTTAAGTGATTTTGGCTATTTTTTAAATCCAGAGTAAATAGAAATTTGCAATTATTTCCAAAAGCACCTCATGGAAAATTGGAAATCCCTAATAGTGAATTCAGTATGTAACAGCAGTCATCCTCCATGTCCTTTCATTATTAGACTTAAGTTAGCTTTTCAAATTTCTTGTGTCTAATGGAAACGATCTGGCAAAGGGTGGGTAGTGGCATTCTCATTGTCACCATTGGACCCTCAAGTAATGAAATAGGAAAAGACCCCCTAAAATTTACCCTGAAATGTGGCCCCTTAAAGTTCCCTAGAAATGTTATCTGGGGTGCCACGTGTGCTACCGGAATTTGGGGTGCCTTACGATTTCACCACGGGCTTATTACTAAATCCTCGATCTTAATAAGCCCAAGAGGGTTCTCGTCTAATATTTAGAGAAGAATTCTAAATACCGGCACAGATAAATGAGGTAGCAAGCTATGTTTTAAGCTTTTATTTAGTAAGAAAGATGCATAAGAGAGTGAGAGCTTTATTTAGGGGAGAGAAGTGAATGGGGGTTCATTACAAGCACCAGGAATCAGCCACGTTGATGAGCATCTAGGCCAGGAAGCCTAGAGCACATGGCCTGAAGGCCATGCGCCCTGGAGGCGCAGGGCTGCAGCAAGTCCCTTCCTAGCAAGAGGCCAGGGAAAAAGAGCCGACCGACCGGCCACACCTTGGCTAGGCTTTTAACCCACTTCCAAAGGGGAGTGGTTAATTAACCTGATTGGCTGTGGGCACCCAGGTGTGGCCAGGTAGGGAATGAGGCCACACAGGGGCGCGGCAAAGGCATCAGGTAGGGGCATGAGGTCACACAGGGGCATGGTGAAGGCGTGGACTTTCAGTTCACAAATCTGATCAATTTTAACCTGTATGCCTGCCTACTTCAGTAAGAGAGGGTAAATACTGGGATTATATGCCCAACTTGGTGACTATCTTGAATAAGGGTTAAATCTGATCATATGCAGTGGCATCTTAAGTCTGGATTCAATTTACTTAGGAATTGGAACTACTAAAACTAAAAGCAAGCAGAAATGGGAAAAGAATTTGGATACTGATCTGCAAAAGTCTTAAAGAAGAAATAACAGTAATTAGGGACTCTAAATCTCAGAGCCCATCTGTGTGTGTATGGGAGATCTGTCCTGAAAAATATTTATGTGTACATCATTTGTCTAGGTACGATTTGAAGGCAAGATTATAGGTGATATTTTTCAGCCATTTCTGCAAAGCACATTGGATACTAAATTTTGAATAATTTTGGCAAAGCACATTGAATAAAAGTCCACTCAAGAAAGTTTCATTGTTACAGACAGGGATCTGTATGAAGTAATTTTTTTATCATAAGGCAATTCCCTCTTTTATTATTACATTGCAGCATAGAATATTGGTTTGTTTCTCTAGAGGCTCAAGGTATTTATTAGTGTAGCACCTATATCTATGACAAAAACCACTATGACTATGATTCCCTGGTTTTCTGAACAAGGAATCAAAATTACACGATTGATATTATAGCATATATGACAATTTAATTAAATTATAATTAACATTATAATGTGTGGCTTGCTCTCTTTTGCTTTGTTTTGGTGTGACTTTCACAAATTGCTTCATTTTTTGCTCTGATCTTTTTCCATCACTGTACTGTGAATCACATTTTTTATATACAGAGAAATAAGCAGCTTCCACTCCTTTTTTTTTCCTTTTTCTGTGTTTTGCTTAAAAATGTATTTTTAGTACCCAACCTTTCCAAAAAATCAGATATATAATTCTCCATATGTAGAAATAAGTATGTGATGGGTACAAGTCAACCAGTGTCTCCAGCAGGCTGACAACTGGCATTGTGGATGTTTTTAAATAGCCTTTTCCTTGTTTATATGGGCTTTGATTTGAGGGAACGATTTTCTTTGTCACCATAAAAAGGGCCTCCTTGGGGCCACCTATTGTGAGCCTGTGCTATTTTGGAGGGCATATCAGTAGAACAAAGTTCCACTCCCCCTCTGATTAGACTTCTGAAAGCTGCTGAAATGAAAATGTAAAAGGGGTATTTTTATAAGCTTTGCATTGCTTATTTTCAAAAGCATTTGCCAGTTTTCACAATGTAATAAAAATAAAAATTCTTATGGAAACCCACTGAGGACTCAAGGTCTTTCAAATTGTACAGCTATTTAAAACTATATGGGAATAATTTAAGAGTTTTCTTTAAAACCTAGCCTTATTAAAACTATGAACTTCATGTTTATCTTCTTGTTTTATGAGTTATTTTCTTTTTTTTTTCTTTTTTTTGACAGGCAGAGTGGACAGTGAGAGAGAGAGACAAAGAGAAAGGTCTTCCTTTGCCGTTGGTTCACCCTCCCATGGCCGCCACAGACGGCGCGCTGCAGCCGGCGCACCGCGCTCATCCGATGGCAGGAGCCAGGTGCTAGGTGCTTTTTCCTGGTCTCCCATGGGGTGCAGGGCCCAAGCACTTGGGCCATCCTCCACTGCACTCCCGGGCCACAGCAGAGGCCTGGCCTAGAAGAGGGGCAACCGGGACAGAATCCGGCGCCCAGACCGGGACTAGAACCCGGTGTCCCAGCGTCACAAGGCGGAGGATTAGCCTGTTGAGCCACGGTGCCGGCCATGAGTTATTTTCTTAATAAGGGTGTAAGAAATTAGTTCGTGTTCATCTACCAATTCTCCTATGTTTCCTAATCATAATCATGATTTCTAATTTTTAGTTAAAAATAAGTATCAAAGATGTTATCAGCTGTGAATAGTTCTAAGTACTGTGCTGAGCACTTCATATACATTTACACATTTAATCTTCATATTATAAATATGAGAATAAGCACTTTTCCTATTTTCAAATCAGAAAACTATGGTTTAAATAAGTACTTTGCCCAAGTTTACGTATTTGTTCAGTAGTTTATGTAATTTATCTGTACTGTGAATTCAGTTATTATTAATTTCAAATTTAATTGCTGTATTTTATTTAATTTTGTGAAAGTTTCACATCGAATTCCTTATCACTGAACATCTGAGTTTCATCTGGCTTTTGCTATTGTTGCAGTAGCTATAGTTAACTCTGTAATGAATATTGTGGTGCACATAGCATTTGATTTATCTTAATTTATTTTTCAGGGGTAAGTTCTCTGGGTTAGAGATCCAGATCTAATGAATTGCCACAGTACTCTTGAAAAAGATTGCACAAATTTAAAAAGTGCAAATATGGACTCTAAGATTAAGAGATCAGATAGGATGGAGGAGAAAAAAAATGTGAAGAACTGAGAAGGAAGAAGAGTTACAACTCTCTTGAGAAGGAACTGAAAACCCTAATTACAAGCCAAATTATTGTCTTCTTCATAAATCTCTTTCAAATTAAAATGTGTATTTAATGACTATTTCCTTTCACTAAAGTTAGATGAAAATTCAAGCTAAAACTACTTTATCCAGATAGGGAATAACATGTCCATAAATCAGTACCAAAATGAGAAAATCTTACAATTGTTTACTTCTTGAGGAGGTAGAAAATTTTGTATGCCTCAACCTGTCAGAATCATGGAATAAAAACAGCAAACTGGAAATATCCAGTTTTAAGTGTAAGAACAAGACATGAAAATAGCTTATGAATCAAAGCAGAGTTGGAGTCAGCTACTGGCATAGACAAAAGACCAAGTAAAATGGGCAGAGAGTGGTAAACCCCACACAAGTTAAGTTGTGCATTGATTTTCAAGCAACTACTACCTTCTGCCTAGGATTTGATAAGCCTCCCTTATCAAATCATGTCACTGTTAAATAATCTGGCCAGTGTAAATACAAAGAATGAATGAGTATGCTCATATATGTATGTATGTGTGTTGAAATAGAGAGAGACAGAGGGGGGGGGAGAGAGAGAGAGAGAAGGAGAAGAAGGAGGAGGTACAGGAGAAGGAGGAGGAGGAGAAAAGAAAAAGAATGAAAGGAAAGAAGGAGAGAGAGTGTGAGGAGGGGAGAGAGAGAAAGGGAAGGAAACAGAAAGAAAGAAGGGAGAAAGAAGAATGAAAGGAAAGAGAGAAAGAAGAGAGAGAATGCAAGACTGAACAATTTTCTCCCATCTTCAGCTTTATTGCTGTGTATATTGGTTTTCTACTGCTGCTGCAGTAAATTACAACAAAAACAGTGTCTGAAAACAAAACAAATGTATTATCTTATAGATTTGTAAGTCAACAGTCCTAGTTGGATTTCACTGGCATAAAATCAAAGTGTCAGAGGGGCAATGTTCCTTATGGAGGCGCTAAGCACATATTAATTTCCAACTTCAAGCACCAATCTGCATCCTTTGTCTCATAGTCCCCTTCCTCATTTTTCAAAGCCAGATAAATTGACTGATGCTGACCCTTTAAAATGTTTTTTAACATTTATTAATTTATTTGAAAGGGAGAGAGAGAAAAAAAAAAAGAGAGAGAGAGAAAAAGATATATATATATAGAGAGAGAATCTATCTTCTATCCACTGTTTACTCCCCAAATGGCTGCAACAGCTGGAGCTGGGTCAATCCAAAGCCAGGTGCCAACAGCTTTTTCTAGGTCTCCCACATGGGTACAGGGGCCCAAGGACTTGGTCCATCTTCCATTGCTTTCCCAGGCAGATCAGCAAAGAGCTGGGTTGGAAGTGCAGCATCTGGGACTTGAACCAGCACCCATATGGGATGTCGGAGCCACAGATGGTGGTTTTAGCCATTATGCCACAGTGCCAGCCTCCTGACCCTTCTTCTGAAGTTATTTTTTCTTTCTAACTGACCTAGAGAAAAACTTTGCTTTTAGACAAATTAGTTTGGGCCAACCTGATAATTCAGAAGACTCCATCTCGGGATCTCACTTGTAGCTGTAGATCAAATGATTCCATTTTCTCGTCTTCCCCATTTTGCTTAACAGAAAATCTAACTGCACCCTCTCTTAACTCAACAGATAGATATTCTTTGATTATGAATTCCAGGAACTAACCACAGGGAGATGGGCTGAAATTGTGGAACCTCAGATAACAGAAAAAATTGATCAAAGCTGGCTTTGGGGATCCGTGCATAGTCAACAAAGCTATCTTACTGAAACTTTCCTTGGCCAGTTCCAGGATGATTATCAGAATTGACCATGGGAACCTGCACATGGTCAGTGAAGCTTTCAGTCTTCCCTGATCCTCTGTAATTTTCCGTTTTCTTCTCAAAAGCACTCCTGCCAATTTGAGAATGTAAGATTGTCCTGGAGGAAAGTCCACCCTCTTTTCAGGCTACCAGCTTCCTTGCACTAACTTTTGTCTCTTGAATATTATCTTTCCAGAAGCGAGCAGCTGAACCTGCAGTTGCTAATATTAACTTTAATTGCATCTGAAAATCCTTTTTTTCAGGTAAGATAACATATTTACAGGTACTGGAGATTAGAATGGTTAACACTGTGGTAAGTTGAACACATTATTCTCTTTAAAGTGCTGACTTGAAAAACCAAGAATGAAAATTAGCCAGATGATAGATTAATCTTTATGTAAAAGTAACATGGCATAGTTTATAATATTCAGTACACTAAAGATTAAGAAAGCATTAAACATAGAGAAGGTATTTGGTCTGGTGGTTAAAATGCCATTTGGCATCCCCACATCCTATATCATGATGCCTGGGTTTGACACTTGGCTCTGCTTCCTAGTCCAGTTTCCTGATAATGTGCATCCTGGGAGACAGAGGATAGCTCAAGTACTTTGATACCTGCCACCCATATGGGAGAGAGATTGAGTTCCGTTCTCCTTGTTCTAGCCTAGCTTGGCCTTAGCTGTTGTAGGCATTTAAGGAATGAACCATTAGACGGAACATTCATCTCTGTCTCTCTGCCGAACATATATAATGAAAATAAAAATAATGTGAAACGTGTATGTGTAAATAATGTTTAGCAGATATGGGATCTGAAATTATTCTCTATGAATATGATTATGTGATTCCTGGCTCAATCTCCCATTAGCTGTATGAACTTTTGTGTTACTTTACTTTTCTGGGACTCAGTTTATCATCTGTAAAATGCACGTGATAATAGTGGTTTCCTCAACATATCTGAAAAATAAATTCAAAGCACTTACACTAATGTATGATATAAGCACATAATTATAAGTCCTCAGTGTTATTTTTTCACAAATTCTTACAGAGCACATTAAGTTAGCATGTAAATGGTCCTTAAAATGAGAGACAAAAATATAACTACATATTTTATTTTTGCAAATTATTTTTCATAAGCATGAATAGTGATATATCTCCTTAATGAAATTATGTCCTGCTAACTATAAGCATATATCTTTAAGACTGATAAACATTTGGAATATAGAGATATTTACCATGGCAGTACTAGACTCACAGCTCATAAAACAAAGTTTAACTATTTAATACTTTTACATGTGGCATGGGGCTTGGAACTAAAATCATAGGCCAACTCTTCCCAGCAAGAACATCTCTGAGTCAGAGAGTGATGTTTTACTTTGAATCATTCATTTGTTTCAAGAGGACATCTATTTTATGTTGGCACTGTGATGGTGATACAAGGATTAATAAGGTTTAGTCTCTATCCTTAGTGAAGTCAAGTTATTTGCAAAGACCCAACCCTATAGGTGAATTATAGCAATATTAAAAGTATTATCATAAAGTACTTTTATGTACGTATGTATGTAATGTAGTATATGTAATGTAATATAATTAATACTACAGTGGTACAAGGCGACATAAAAGGGCTCAAAGAAAAGCTGATAATTGAACTCATGGAAGTTCACCACGTAGATCAGGTCATCAAATGATTACATGAGCAAAGACAAGCTTGAAAACTGTGGAAAATATGCTAAATCCTTCCGTCACATGCTTTTGTAAATGAAACTTTAGTGGAATACAACCACACTCATTGATTTATGGCATATATTGTCTGTGGCTGTTTCCAAGCAGCCATAATAGTGTGGCGTCACAAAAACTAGATGGCCCACAGAGCCTATAACTTATACTATCTGGCTCTTGACGGAAACATTTGCCAACCCTTGATCTAAACTAGATCAGAGAAATTTAGAGCAGCTAAGAAGAGATCAATGTAAGTATAAAATTATGAAGGGGAATACCACCTTAAAAATTGTGAAAACAGTTCACTAAAGTTCTTTCTATTTTACCAGTACTTCCTTACTTTACCAGTAGATACACATTTATATGGATACATATATACACATTCAAACAAAATTAAGAATTATTGATAATGTTAAAATACTGAATTATATGAATAAGGTATGGGTATTGTGCTAATAAAAGATCCTTTTTTCTGTATCAAATCTCTGTACCTCTTACATTTTTGTTTTACTCCTCTTCTTCTTATTAACTATTGTTTCCATTAAGCATCTTTCCTTTTACCACAAACCCTTATCTTTGAATGTGTGAGTTCCCAATTCTTTTGACCTTTCTGGGTCTTTACTTCATCAGTTTTCCTCATTGATTCTGTATAAATGCTTCTCATAGGATCTTTAACGTGTCAGCATTTACACATACCAAATTTAAATAGAAAATCATTCTCTGTGAATGTCGTATTTCCCCTCAGCTTTTGTAGTCTAGCTTCTTAACAGTTGTTTGCACTGTAGATTCCATTCCTTGTCTCCCACTCACTACTCAACCTACTCCAATCTGTTTTCTGTCCAATCTTTCCACTGAAACTTTTCTTAACAAGATCCCTAAAGGTGTCTGTGTTGCCAATCAGGTGATATTTTTGGTGTTCACTTTACTGGATCCTAGGACACCACTGTAATGTTCTGATTGTTCTCATTTTAAACATTCTTAACGTGTGGTTTTGGGGGAGAAATCCACTTACAGTTTTCTTTTTTCCTCTCTGTTCTTGCCTCCTCAGCTTTCCTTACAGGTTCGACTCCATTATCCTGGATATTGCAAGTTTCTTGGTTGAGGGTCTCTTAGAAATAGACTAAGCAAGAAGTTTGTAATTCAGGTAATTTTTTGAGGACTGTTTGTAGGATTAACATTTCCAAGAGGTAATCAGAGTATGGAAGTAAGAGAAAATGCAATGAAATAAAGGTCACAGCCAACAATATAGTGAGATCTACAGCTAGGATAGATATGAATATATACATATAAAAGGTAACTATAAGGAATTTTCTTATGTAAGTTATTCAGGGTTGACTAAGCAAATCTAAAATGTGTTGGACAAGAAGTTAGGAAGATTGGAACCATAAGGTTGTGAACTAAAACTTGTTCAGAAATTTCCCCCCTTTGGATTAACTTAAAACTTATTTTTGACTTAATTATATCTGAAAAATTATTCACAGTAGCATATAGATTGATACTTGATTAAATAACTGGAGAACATGTATGTACGCAACAGTATGCTTACTTTCTCTCTTCCAACTCTTGTGAGAAAACATACTTTATAGTTTATACTGGGAAAATACTAGAAAGGAAAGTCTGGAGACTGTAATTCAACATAACCAAGTTGACACAGGAAAAGCCATTATACATGGAGGAAGACTAGAACCTCTTTGCCAAAGTATTTGAGTCATTTTCTGGCTATTATTTCTCTTTGTGTTCATGTACCATTAAATTTTTCAGAGAAAGATCCCAGAAAGGTTAAGGATTCTTTCAAATTTGTTAAATTCTGTATCATGGGAGATTCTCTCATATTGAAATACTTCTCCTTATCAACCTTTGTGGTTCTCTCCATCTTTATCAACTCCCTCAGGATCCACAGCCAAGTACAAAGACTCTTTGAAAATTTCACAGAAAATGCATTATGAGAAAAAAAAGAACTATGCATGGATTTCAAATTAACTTTTAATTCTATTTTCCATGAAAATTTTGAAGTACCTTTGTATATTTTCTCTGATCTTCCTGGGTATACATTAGCTAAATCCTTTATTTAATCACTATCTATGCCTTTCAATGCCCAAGCCATTTCTCATTCCAGGAACTTGGAACTGTCTTCTGATCCATTATCCTCCTTTACCTTTCACATCTAATCTCTCAGTGCTGCTCTTATTCTACCCTCAATTTATGGTAAGTTTGGCCTGTCTCCACTTCATTCAAGCCTGCCCTCAGTGTCACAGCAATCTCTCTATTTCAATTACAGCCTAAGCTATCCTTGTCTGTTGTTGAAACTCCTGCAATGGTCTCTTGACTAGATTCTAGTTACCTCGTGTGCCTTCTGCTATCCCACATAGCAACTGAAGTGACCATTTGACAGCATGCTTATAACACTTGAGAAGCTTAACATTTTTCTTCAGTTAATTCTAAATCCTCAAGGAAGCCTTCCCCGTTTTTAGTCCCTGCTGGATTCCTCAGCTTCATCTCATCTTTTGTGCATCATACTTGCAGTGCTGTAGCCACACTGACTTTCTTTCAGCTCACTGAAAGTATGGTTCCTTCTACTGTCCTATGACCTCCCTCTGCCTTCATTCCACCATAGCCCCAAATCCATGATCATGTTTTTAATTTTTTGCTAAATGTCACTTTCTGGTAACAGTCTACTTAATCTCACTTAGGTCATTATCTCGTTACGTACTTTATTTCTTACACAGCATTAATCTAACTTGTCATTCATAACTATTTGTGTATTGTAAAGGTTAGTGCAAGCTCTTCTGCTAAACTATAAGCTCCATGAAGTGAAGTTCTGTATAGATTTGTCTACTTATTTATTTGAGTGGCAGAAAGAGACAGAGAGAGAGAGACCGAGAATCTTCTATTCACTGGTTCACTTTTCAACTGTGCACAACAGTCCAGGTTGGGCAAGGCTAAAGCCAGGAGTTCAGAACTCAATCCAGATCTCCCATGTAGGTGGCAGGAACTGCAGTACTTGAACCATCATTTGCTGCCTTCTGGATTCTGGCATTGCAGGCAGTGGCTTAACCCACTATGCCACGATGCCGACTCTTGTTCTTCCTGTTAATATTTATGACATTCTTACTTGTGTCCAGGCATTTGGAATATAACTTACCAAAATTGATTCAGGGAGATAACATTATGGTTCAGCAGGATAAGCCATTGCTTGGGAGGCCTGTGTCTTGAGTCCTAGCTACTCCACTTCTGGTCCAGCTCCCTGCTAATGCACCTAGGAAGGCAACCAAGGATAGTTCAGGTGCTTAAGCCCTACCTATCTGGGAGACCCCAATTAATTTTGCATTTATTCAGTGTAGTGCATGGCTTTAGAATCTTAATCCTGGCTTCCTGCCAGGATTAATGGTCTTAATTCCTGGCTTCTGGCTTTGGCCAGCCCAACCACCACTGTTGCAGTTATTTTGGGAGTAAACCGGTAGATGGAAAATATCTCTCTCTGTCTCTCTCCCTGTCTTTCCTTCTCTCTGCCTTTCAAATAAATAAAATAATTTTTCTTTTACAAAAAGGGAAGACTGAAAAACTCAATAAAAATAGATCTAAAGGAGTATGGAAAAATAAACCCAGTTTAAATACACTTTGTACTTAGGAAAAAATAAGACCTAACCTTCACCTCAGCATGTCAAGGACTGCCAAAAAATAAAGGTTTCTGATTATTCTAGAAGATGTCCAGATTGCATTAAATCATGTAATATTCCTATGAAAAGAAAATGAGAAACCAAAGCTGCTGAAAACAATGATACTGTGAAAATGGAATAGATCACAGAAAAGTTCCTAGCAGAAACTGAAACCAGGCTGGCATGATAAATCTTCTAATGACTCCAGAAGACAATGTTCTTAGGTGCAGATGGGGAACATCTCTGTTAGAGCTTCCCTAGCATGATAAATTGTGAAGAAAAAGCTATTAGTGATAACACTAGTGGAATAGTTATACAAATAGCTTAGTTTAGAAAAATTCTTTATAGAAATCAAATGATGGAACATGTGTTGGAATTGGGAATACCATATTAGAATTTGTGAGACTACTGAAACCACCAAACAGACATTCAGTCCTTAAAATGCTTACAATCCAAGAAGAAATGTAAGAAATAGTCATACTTCCAAACTAAAAATATGAAAGAGCTGGATTTGGGCCATAGAAAAAAAGAATTAAAGAAGTTGAAAGAGGTTTTTTCCCCTCACTTGAAAGATAAAGAAATAAATGCTAAGAGGCTGAATAGCATCCCATATATCATACCACTAGCACTGAAACCCAACCTACATATGAACCCAAAGTTCATCGATTTTCTAGTATACTATGCTGATGCAGCTTATTACTTGTGTAGGTGATTGAATGGTGTGTGTGTGTGTGTGTGTGTGTGTGTTATAATAGCATTAAGGATAGTTCAAGGAAGAAATGACATTTGGTCTAATCATTCTAATGTTTCAGATGACTAGTATGTCTTTAGTCAAGTTTTGAAGGCAGGATAGAAAAGTGCATTTGATAATTTTGAGTTTGCTTCCTTTGAAAATAAGAGAGCTTTTTTTAGAAAAGCAAAAGTAGACACTGCTCTGATGCTTCTCAAAGGGCTATTGGCTGGGGTGAGGATTCTGTAAAATTTCATTAAAGTTCATCTTCAATTAAGATTAAAAGAATTTTGAATGTAGACATAGATATTATGAAAAAGCAGTTAAGAGAGATGAACACTGCTTTTTTTTATTTTTTTGGTTTTCAACCACACACAGGAAAATAATTTATGTTATATAATATTAGTAAACTTGAATTCAATGCTATTCTGTATTGGCCACTGAATTAGTAAACTGCTGTTGAGGCTATAGCAAAGATTAGGATGGTGGTTCACATAGGAGGGAAGAACAAATGGAAGAAGTCTATTTTTTCTATGGCTATAAGTACCTCTAACAATACTCAATATTTCCTATTATATATCTTGCTTGGTTATAACAATACAGTGAGAACTAGCTTTAATATAACTCAAGAGTTGGCAGCCTGTTGAAATTGAATATTTTGTTAAGACATGGGGATAGAAAATGATTCAGACTCTAAAGCCATGCACTACACTGAATAAATGCACAATTAATTGGGGTGACAGGAAAACAAGAATTACCTATAAAACTATATTGTAAAGATAGTCATTTCACCACATCAGAGCACTATTTTAGGACACACTTTCACAAATAGGTCATAATACAGCAAGAACAAAACACAGTAATAAATTCTCCACAATCACTTCCTGATTTTTTCAGTTTGGCCTAGTTTCTTTACAATAATTTTAATAGATAGTTCTTTTTCTTTTTTAAATTAGACAAGGTTCTATGTACTATTTTTATATAACTGACAGTTCTAATATAAACCTAACTGACTGTGTATTGTCTGAATTTTAACAATGAAGACACTTGAAGGACAGAAACCTAGCCAGAAGTCACACAATTAGGGAGTAGAGGATCTAGGGCTTTCAGTTCACACCCTCCTGATTTTGACCTCTCATTCTTCCTGCTATGTCATCCTGCTTCTGTAGCTTTCACACTCATCTTTATATAATTAGTAAACTTATCATTGTTATTAACAGAACTAGAATTTACTTTGTCTCCTTAAATATTTCAAAATATAGACCCATGTAATCCTTATTCTATAGATAAGAAATTTAAAGCTGACTGTATGTGTGTATAAATGTGTTTGTATATATATATATATATATATATATGTGTGTGTGTGTGTGTGTGTGTGTGTGTGTGTATGCCAAGAAAGTACCCACATTGGTGGAGACAGGGTGACTTTAAACTTCTCACTAGTCCAAGTGATCAATTTCAGTTCACAATTGATCACACTGATAGGTCTAAGAGTCAAAGGGATCACACAAACAAGACTAGTTTCTACTAATACTAACTGATAGAATCAAAACGGGAGAGAATGATCCAACATGGGAAGCGAGATACACAGCAGACTCATAGAATGGCAGATGTCCTAAATAGCACTCTGGCCTCAGAATCAGCCCTTAAGGCATTCAGATCTGGCTCAAGAGCCCATGAGAATATTCTAGGCATGGAAAGCCAAGACACTCTGGAAAAAAAAAGAAGACCTAAATGAAAGATCTCTGTGAGTGAGATCCCAGTGGAACGAATGGGGCCATCAAAGAAGGAGGTACCTTTCTCTGAAGGGAGGAGAGAACCTCCACTTTGACTATGACCCTGTCGGAATAAGATTGAAGTCAGCGAACCCTAAAGGCTTCCATAGCCTTGGCAACTCATGACTAGAGCCTAGGAGATTACTGACGCCATAAACAAGAGTGTCAAATTGTTAAATCAATTTCAGGAGTCACTGTGTACTTACGTCTCATGTGGGATCTGTCCTTAATGTGTTGTCCAATGTGAAGTAATGCTATAACTAGCACTGAAACAGTATTTTACACTTTGTGTTTCTGTGTGGGTGCAAACTGATGAAATCTTTACTTAGTATATACTGAATCAATCTTCTGTATATAGATAATTAAAAATGAAAAAAAAATCTTGGTGTTAAATTGGAAATTGCCTAGAAAATTAATCAATTTTTTAAAAAAATATATCATGTAGGATCTCTGTACTTAATGTGCTATACATTGTGAATTAATACTATAACTAGTACTCCAACAGTATTTTTTACTTTGTGTTGCTATGTGAGGGCAAACTGTTGAAATCTTTACTTAACATATACTAAACTGATCTTCTGTATATAAAGAGAATTGAAAATGAATCTTGATGTGAAGCAAGGGGAGAGGGATTGGGAAAGGGGAGGGTTGCGGGTGGGGGGGAATTATTGGGGGGGAAGCCATTGTAATCTATAAGCTGTATTTTGGAAATTTATATTCTTTAAATAAAAGCGTTATAAAAAAAAAACTAAACTTCATAAAGCAGTATGACTTTAAACTTCATAAAGTTTGCTTTAAAGGAATGTTAACACATTATATGAGTTTGGTCAGCCTTGGAATTCTGTAGGTCTAGGAAGATACCCATCTATGAACTCAGGTGAAAGAAATCAACAGACTTCCGGCAAACCCTAAAGGCTTCCATAGCCTCAGCAACTCATGACTAGGGAGATAACTGACGCCATAAACAAGAGTGTCAAATTGTTAAATCAACATCAGGAGTCACTGTGTACTTATGTCTCATGTGGGATCTGTCCTTAATGTGTTGTCCAATGTGAAGTAATGCTATAACTAGTACTGAAACAGTATTTTACACTTTGTATTTCTGTGTGGGTGCAAACTGATGAAATCTTTACGTAGTATATACTGAATCGATCTTCTGTATATAAAGATAATTAAAAATGAAAAAAAAAATCTTGGTGTTAAACTGGAAATTGCATAGAAAATTAATCAATTTAAAAATATATATATCATGTAGGATCTCTGTCCTTAATGTACTATACATTGTGAATTAATACTATAACTCCAACAGTATTTTTCACTTTGTATTGCTATGTGAGGGCAAACTGTTGAAATCTTTACATAATATATACTAAACTGATCTTCTGTATATCAAGAGAATTGAAAATGAATCTTGATGTGAATGGAAGGGGAGAGGGAGTGGGAAAGGGGAGGGTTGCGGGTGGGAGGGAAGTTTTTTTTGGGGGGGAAGCCATTGTAATCCATAAGCTATATTTTGGAAATTTATATTCTTTAAATAAAAGCTTTATAAAAAAATTAAAAAATTAAAAATTAAAAAAAATTAAAAAATAAAAAAAAAGAAATCAACAGACTTCATCTGGACAGAAAACCAGCACTGCCTGATAAGTCATCGAATCAGCATCCTTTTGCCATAGATGGACTCTAAAACTGTCTCCTAAGATAAAGTGGCTCCTCTGTATTGGAATAATTTAAATGTTGTAAGATAATTGTTGACTGTGTTAATTTTCAAAAATATAATAAATAAAAACCAATGAGGTGTTTTATGGTTTTTTTTTTTTCTGGAAATAGACCAGGTCATTTAGGTTAAAATTTGGATTATGGGGTTTAAGTTATAGGTTAGAGAATATGGGAAAGACTAATAAAGGAAGATAAAATTTGCAAGAATTAACCATACTGGGGACGGTGCTGTGGCGCAGTGGGTTAGCACCCTGGCCTGGAGCACCAGCATCCCATGTGGGCACCGGTTCTAATCCTGGCTGCTCCTCTTCCGATCCAGCTTTCTGCTATGGCCTGGGGAAGCAGTACAAGATGGCCCATGTCCTTGGGCCCCTGCATCCACATGGGAGACCCGGAGGAAGCTCCTGGCTCCTGGCTTAGGTTGGGCGCAGCTTCGGCAGTTGCGGGCAATTGGGGAGTGAACCAGCAGGTGGGAGACTTCTCTCTCTCTCTCTCTCTGCTTCTCCTCTGTGTATTCTGACTTTCAAATAAATAAATAAATAAATGTTTTAACAAAAGAATTAACCATACCAACACAGGTCACATACATCACCATCTTCTTTGGGAAAAGACAGGTTGAGAGAAAAAGGAGGAAAGACCAAGCAAAGAGTACTAGGTTTGGTGGTGGTATAATTAAAATAATTTCTCAGAAGTCAACTGACAGTTAAACCTGCAAGCCAGCCTTTTTTAGGAAAAAGCACAGTCTCCAGCCTTATCATTAAACTTTTTTTTCTGCACACAGGTATATACACATATTTTGATCACAATAAAGGTGAGTCAATAAAAATCCATGCTCTGTTCAAATAAGTTAATACTCAGAAGAAGGAAAAGGATGAGAAGAGAGGCAGACCCAGCAAGATAAGAAAACATCTTTCTCCCCTATGAAAAGCCTTTCCAAGTTGGCTCCCAACCAGAAATTGAGGTATAAGTACTGAAGATAAGAAAGACAGAATCTTCCATCCAGTCTCCATATCCAGGAAAAGTAGATACGGTAAAGTTTCATTATTCAGATTCCATATTTGTTAAAACTTTTGGCAACCCATAATCAGTATTTGCTGCATTCTCATAGCTATTTGTGGACATGCATAGAGCAGGGAAACATTTGGATTGCTCAAGGCTCACATGCTACTGACGCTAAACAAGAAGACAGTCTCTCTTCCTGTTTCAGTTCTCAAACCATCTTAAAGGTCCTCTTTTTGATCTATTTAGTGTTGCATCTGTAACATTTTTATGCTTTTTGTTGGTGTCTTCACCAAACCATTCAAGTTCAATGAAGCACTGTTTATTGTTCCTAAAACAACATTAATGAAGATACTTCAAAAAGCTCATGAAACATGCATTAAAGGATAAGTTGATTTTTGTGCAAAATCTTTTGGAAATGCATAGGCAATACACATTATCCATGAACATTTAAAGAGCCTGTGTAATAAATAAGGTTCCTTAAACACACATACACAGAGTTCTATATTAATGTGTTGATAAAAATGTGATCAGAGGTTCACAGAGACCTAACTGAGGGCAATGGTTTGGTATTTGCTAATTCAGTCTGTGTGGTAACTTTAGAAAAAAACTACCACGAATAACAAGAAATGACTTTACCTGGAGCACCATTTCACATGCAAATACACTCAACCTACCATTCTACCATAAAGACACCCTGCTCTGTAGCATCTGTGTGGGATGTGGAACTACAGTGACCAAAAGCATACCTGCTCATGGCTGAATAAGACCAATACCTGAATGATTCCCCTAAGGCCTAGGGCAGAAGAAAACTCAGAACTCAAGGTAGTAAGTTAATTAAGGTGCTTGATGGTAAACAGACAAAAGCAGACCCTGGGTTAATCCAGCTACCGAAACAAATAGGTTTATGGCAAGTATAGCACAGCACCTGGACTCCTGAAGTCTCTAGCTAGATTAGGAACCAACAGAAAGAAATGCTTGAGCGTTCTTAGAGTTCTAATAATGATTCCGGGTCAAAATTGCTTTAGAGGACGTCAATAGCGGAACAGAACTATGTTAGACAACTGTTAAAGACAAGGTGTAGTCTTGGCATAGCTTCATGGTATGGCTGAGGCTCTCAGGGCTCTATTTGCCTGTTACTCTAATTTGAAGCACCTGTTACAGATAAGGTTGAGAGACTGGGGCTAACTGCCCCTAAGGAGAAGCCTTAACAAAGCCTTAACAAAGCCCTCACACTTGTAACACATAGTTTGCTTCAGTCTGTTTTGCAAGCCTGTGACAAGGCAATCATTTCTCCAACAATTTTTCCCATAAAAACTAAATAAACTACTTTCTACCACCATCATGAACGAAATTTAAGGCACAAAGTCAGCTATGGAAATGTTTGAAACCTGAATTTATTTACTAGCCAAAACCACTCATCAAAGCCTTTTGTCAGAAAAAATTGGAAACAAAATCTCAAAAGTCACATTGTCAAAATACATGGAAGGTAACTTTGCAATCTGTCCTAATTAATACTCTAGTCAAAAATTACTTTTCACACAGTACTTTGAGTCTATATCTGAAATGCAAAACATATTCTGGAAGGAATACTTATATCTCCCAGTTGATTACATTTTATCAACAAACTGCAAACATGGACTCTACAACAAAAGTCACTCAAAAAGATTTCTTATAGATTTCATTGCCTAATAAAAAAAAATCTGATGAGAAACTTATGCTGTCAAACATTTTTATCGTTTTGAGTTCTGGCAAACACATTCTTGGCAGCAAGGTAATCTGTATGAATAAGAAAGGCATTTTAGAGAAACTTTTAATCTTCAAGATTGAGATTTGTATCAGTCTCTGATGGGCACATCCCTGCCCCACCCCACCTCCAAACATTTTTCCTGATTATCTTTTGCATACTTCCCTTACTGGCTGCTGCTACTGAGTGATCTTACAAGACTAATGCCGTTGTATGACACAAAGCAAACAATGAACACAGCGAATGCAGGCACATTACTGCTAATGTTGCCTCTTTAATGCATTTGAACTTGACCTGTTGAAATGCCCATTATAGAACATATGACAGTTTGGCAACACACAGGGGGCAAGACACCATCTCAGGAAAGCAGAATCTTTAAAATAAATCACTCAAAGGACTTCAATGTTGGCAGGAATTGACTGAGAAAATGCAGTACCATATAGTGAAATAACCTGTTTAAATCTTACAAACAAGTCACCAAGCTAAAAGCTTGACACATTAGAGCATATAGTATCTGATTTGACCAATGAATGACTTTCAGGCACATGAAAACAATGATTATTTACTATAAAGAACATACCTTTAGAAACAAGGATAGCATGTCTATTTCTCTGAAGCAAGTGTCTGCATCTGGCTGAGGCAGGTAGCCATTCCAATTCTGTACACCATACCAGGCTTATCTTAGGACTTGAAGGTAGTCATCATGAGTGTACTGAAGCATTTTTGCTCATTCTATCCATTGTAAAATACTAAGTTCTACTGAAATCCACAGCCAACAAAGAAGCACACAATAGATTCTTAGAGAAAAACCTTGCAGAAAATGTTGTCTGTGCTTTACGGACGGGAAATCAGTTTTCACAGTGTATCAGAACACAGGGCCCTCCGAGTTTAAAGCAAACGGCTTCTACACCACGTATGTAAATATGAGCTAAAACTGAGAGTTACTCCATTCTTCTTCATTCTCAGTAATTCACAGACTTCAAACTCAGGAGATGATGATGAATTAGAAAAAATAAACAAAAATAAAAAGCACTAGTTATTCTATGTGCATACATAATAGGTGCCGTATACTCAATGTTTAGGTGAACTAGAAATCCTTGAGGACCATTTACAAAAATTTAGTTAGACCACATAATGAATGTATTTTACTTTATTTTGCATGCAGAAAAGCACAAATAATTTTTGTATTTAAAATGTTAATATTTTCATTTTAATGGGCACAATTATGAGATTTGAGAATAACACCACAAAACAAAAACTAAAACTGTAGTCCCAGACCAAGAATATTAAATTTATTGGTTAGAATCCTTTCATTCCCAATTACATATCTTGTTGAAAGGAAAATTACAAAAGTGTTAAGAAAGTGGGAAAATACCACTTTAAAAGTTTTTCAAAAGAACATTTCTTAAATATTACTTGCTTATTAACTTCACACACACAATTTGTCTGATCATTTGGCCTTGCATTAGGAGGAAAACAATGCTATCCTGTTTTCAAGATCCTGGGGAAAATTACCAATTATTACTACCTAAAAGTGCAAAATTGGTTTACAATGAAGACATTTAAGTATTTCGTGTGTTTGACTAATTTTTATGTATCTCCCTTTTAAGCCCTATGTAATGTTCTTAAACAGGTTGCCTATAAAGGTCCTATGATTTTACAGTAATAAAATGCATATAAAAATAAAGCCGGTTTTCCAACTCTTTACAGGTACTGAATTTCATTTAGTACTTCCTCTCCTATATTACGTAACTCCACACTTGCACTTAACTGGACAAGAATCAAATGCCACACCTGGATTGCTAAGCATCTTGTACATTGATGGGCAGAATACAGGTCCTCAAACTGCAAACCTGCCATAATTGAATGTTGTGGAAGTTGGAAAGTGTTATGAAGTACAATTGTAAAATTTCATTTACATCCAAGAGATTTTTCTTATACTGCATCATAAAGATGAACACACAACTTAAATGTAAAACTCTACAAAATGAATTTTCATGAAAACACATAAAGTATCTTTAGTAAGGTTAAGAAACCGAAAAATTTACATTATACTCATCTAGGAAAAAATAGGTACAATTCAGTATTTCTGATCTATTCTTATTGCTATTTCTATTTCAAGACATAAGTCTTGATTTAATTTAGTAAAATATCTCATATACATCTTATCCTGCCCACCCATCAAACTGCAAATAAACATGTAATTTCTGTCACCCTCTGGTACTTCATAAAACAGTTTTCATAAAACAGTGCATCTATATCTAGCTACAGTCAGCCTCATCAAAATCAGCTAAGAGAAATACAGAAGGAATTTATTGCAATGAAACTGGAGATTTCAAAAAAAAAAAAAAGAAAAGAAAAGAAACTAGAGATTTCAGGAACTCAGAAAAACAAAAAGACACAGTGATACTGGTTGGCTTGTAGATACTTCTCTATGTGCCCAAAAATCAAAATTAAATACTAAATATTTCCATTAACAAGGAACTGTAACACCCGAAAGCCTCTTTTCATTTTCTTGAAACAACGTTTTATTTTTATTGTTATAGGAAGTTTTGTCCAAGAAATCTCTCTCTTCACCACCCATCTCTCTTTCCTCCCTCCCATCCTTACACTATCTTCTTGCAAATTAGCTGAGGTACAAATTACTCTCTTTTATATAAGTAGTATAATACACGTCAGGGATGACAGTTGCAAGTCTTCTGATTTCTAACTAAGAATCCTATTCATGCCACACCATTGTAGTTGCTGAATAAAATGGTAACACTGGCAGAGTTTCAAGCAGAACAGTGCTGCAGCCAATTATTTCACTTTTTTTTTTTTTTTGACAGGCAGAGTGGACAGTGAGAGACAGAGAGAAAGGTCTTCCTTTGCCGTTAGTTCACCCTCCAATGGCAGCCGTGGCCAGCGCGCTGCGGCCGGCGCACCATGCCAATCTGAAGTCAGGAGCCAGGTGCTTCTCCTGGTCTCCCATTGGGTGCAGGGCCCAAGCACTTGGGCCATTCTCCACTGCACTCCCGGGCCACAGCAGAGAACTGGCCTGGAAGAGGAGCAACCGGGACAGAATTCGATGCCCTGACCGGAACTAGAACCCGGCGTGCAGGCGCTGCAGGTGGAGGATTAGCCTATTGAGCTGTGGCGCCTGCTGACTTCTGATTTTTAAACAGATTTTAATTAAAAGAGAAGAAAAGATAATTTCCTACTGATATCATTTGGTAAACTGATAATTATCACCTTTAAACAAAGGTGTAATTGCTGTGATGGGCACCCAGTTCTGTGGTTAAGGATGCCTTACTGGGGTGAACATTTTGCACAATGTCCACATCCCATGTTGGTGTGCCAGGGTTCGAATCCCAGCTCTGCTGCTGATTTCAGTTTCCTGATAATGCACACCTTGGGAGGCATTAGGTGATGACACAAGTAGTTGGGTCCCAACCATTACATGGGAGACTTGGATTGAGTTTGGGGCTCATGGCTTTGTCTTGGACCCAGCTATTGAGGGTGTTTGGGGAATGAACTAGTGGATGGAAGATCTTTCTCTTTGTATTTCCAATTTAAAAAAAAAGATGACAAGTTGACATAAGAGCTTATATTTTCTACAGTGATAAGTCTTTGGGAACCTGGGGTGTGTACTGTGCATCACATCTAAACACAGAACATATTCCAACTATAGGCAGTGAGGTATTTTACATTCATTGATATTTATCCAGACACAAAAATGTAGAAGATTTAACTACCTTCTCCTTAATCAATGTGTGGGATGCAGTATGTTTTTAAGCAAGTGAACAAAGACTCACATGTTTTATATGCTGGAGATTCCTCATCACTAAAATGGATTGTATAGTTGTATTACATTGATAAACTGGGTTCACATGAATGTGCTGATACAGGTGAACAAATAGACTCCTGTGATACAGCAGAGAGAACGTTTCTAAATGTCTGCATTTGTGAAGAAGGCTTTTGTCCCCTGGGTAAGAAGGATAAGAGCTGTGAAATATGACCTTACAATGACAGAATTTTAATGCATGGTATATGCAACTGAAACAAAGCATGGCACTCTCCCCTTCTTTACTGTACATATATTAGAATATTTAAGCAATGCTGGCTCTCATCTAAAGGTCAGGGTCTTCTCTAGGTCAAACAGCAGTTCATCAAAGTTCTATTTCTTAAAAAAAAGAATTCTAATCAAAGGCAAAGCTGCTGATAAAATTCTAGTGTCCATGCTAATGTGAGCTCCCTTAACAAAATAAACAACACATTCTTTTACAAACCATAGCAATAGCCAGTTTTACTACAGATTTCAGCATTTATTGAGTTACAAAAACTAAAGCACCATTGTGTTCTGATGTGGTAAATGCCCTCTCTGATCATTTTTCTCCCTCCAGTTTTGCTTTCATGAGACATTTCTTGTCCTACCAGTTCCTAAATGTGCAGCTTAGGACTCTGAATTTCGAGGACAGGTTTATCATCTACAGCAACACTCATGTACATCTCTGATAATTTTGAAAGATCCACCTTGCCTTTCTTCTCTTATGTTCATAGGTCCCTTCTTTGCTAAGTGTTGGAAGTCTTATGCTTCTTCTGTTTGGAAGCCTTAGTCTAGGTAGTTTGCAATTCTGTCCTTAGAGAATAGTACAGAATGTAATCAAGAGGTTTGGGTAATAGAAGAGGATATTCAGATGAAAACAGTGAGTTCTCTTTGTACCGTGGTGGTTGAAGTAAAGGCTAATCTCATTATGCCTGACTTTATTTCCTGTTTCCCTAGTTTATAAAAGGCTGTCTCTTCTCCTGGACAAGAAGCATGTTATGGTCATGTGAGGAGAGAATAAAAGTCATTTGTTTTAATATCAACATTTCAGTGGGCAGTTAGAAAATTGGTGAAATTATGGCTCTGGTCTAAGAACCTACATTTAAAATTACAGTATTAGCATCTCCTAGAAATCATATTGTCAACGTTTTGTCCACAGAAAAGTTCTGTAGAACATAATCCCTTCAGTACAATTGTCAGACTTAAAAATTAATATCTGACATTAGGTTCTAACAGAAGAAAAATAAGAGTAACCAATTTAGAATCAAGAGATCTACTGGAAGAAGAATGTGTATTTCTGCATCTGAATCTGGAGTTAACACTTAGTACTCCCGTCCCCATACCAGACAGAACTAAGTGGTTTACTGTATGTATATTTAATCATTAGAAGGAAAGAGCTTTCAGCAGCAGAGTCTGGAAAAGCTGAGATTCAGTCTTGGCTCTGGCAGACTCAGTGAACAATGCTAAACCATTATCACTCTCTGGGCCTTAGTTTCCCCAACCACAAAACAAGAGTAGTCCTGCCCTTATTCTTTTAAAAACTAACTGGTTATGAAATTCTCCTAGTTAGCACAAGAAAAAGGACTTGTTTCTCATGAGTCGAAACTTAAATGATTTGTCTCATTGGTTTATTTAAAAAAATCATTTTTCTGCTGGGTAATCATCCTTAAGGAAAAAAAAAAAACTTCTTGATGTTTTTTCTCTTTAATATAACTAATATTCTAAGTACAACATTATCTATTGATGACAATAGCTCTTGCCTCTAGCATTCACCTTTATTGATGCCTTATAATTTAAATCCATCACATACTAAAACTGCTCCAACTATACACTGATTTGTGGAGTTACAAATAACAGGACTGTATAGATTAAATCAATTTAGCCTATGCCTTGTCTAAATTGTTTTTATTTCTTTGTTTTAAATGCTTGACGTATCACAGTCACCCAAGTGTCATTTTCAAGTCATTGAGTGAAGTACTAAGCATTTTACTTGTAAATTGAATTAAAAAAAAAAAACTTACTAGGCCCACTTGTATGATAGTGTATATGAATCTGAGGGTTTTTAAATTTAATTTACATATAAAATTACAGCTTTCCCTTGCATAAATCAGATGACCCAAAAAGATGAAAAACTGATGGAAGGATCTGTTTTATTGAAATTAGGTGCATTAATATAGTCACATATAAAAGTTATCATTAAAGAGTCAGTATTGCACATTAAGCCTGAACAAATTCAAACTTCTTTTTATTAGTTCTTTCTGTTACAGGTTTTTCATAAAATTATTTTTACTCTAGGAAGTGTAGCCAAGATGTACTGGTTATTAACTATGCCCTCAGAGCTCAATCTGCAGTTGTATTGCACATTTCCCATCATTTTTTCTGATTCACCTCCTTTCTACAGAAGGGAAAGGAAGAAATTAGAAAGAAAGGAAGATATGTGTACAAGTAAATATACTCACAGTCATTCAGCGTTGGGTGGTTTAGCATGCTTGACTGCTATTGGTGAATCCTAGCAAAAAAAAACTGACAGCATTCATCATGTTATGTTGTATGCAAAATTTTAACAGAGGCGAATCAAACTGTTTAAATCAGCAGTGTGTTATATTTCATAACATTTGATAAATGTCCACTAAACAAAATCTCTAAGCTATATGAACTCCTTAATTATTAAGGTAGCAAATATAAAAGTCAGGAAACAAACTGATAGGGTCACACAGTGTAGTCCCTAGAGCAACTTTAAACCCAACAATTCTCTTAGAACCTTGGATATCAAACAGTGAGACACTAAGACAATAACACTGATTCTGAAATAAATTTGGATGATTGATGATGGATTTCCTTTTGTGGAGAAAGTAAAATACAGGGTTCATATTCAGGAATGTGACTACACTTCCAAAATCTCCATCACAAAGCACTGTGGGCCTGCTGGCAGGTATGATGTCCTTCAGTCACAAAGCACAAATTAAAGACTGCACTTTAAAAGCCAAAATAAAATAAAATAAAAGATAAAGTGTGCCTAGGAATGAAAGTGAAAAAAATAATATAGACCACAATGCTGAAAAAGGGAAAATGTTACTAGGATACATGTCCCTTTACAATTATAGTAATTATATTTTCATATTATGCAATAATCATATATTAAATAAGTTGAAGATGAAAATGAACTATTACATTATTGAGTCTAATGTAGGCTAGGAAAGGAGAGACTTTCCTTGTTAGAATAAAAGGAAGAGAGAAAATATAAAAGCAGATACTACATATAGCCTACAGACAACAAGCAGAGGTATTATCATCAGTAGTGAGGAAGATTAAATACAAAGTACCCGTATCAATACAGAGTTTCGTGATGTATTTTAAGATATCTAATATATATGCCTGGAAATTTTCCAAATTAAAGCTATTGTGTTTATACACAATGTAGAAAACATAATCTGAGTTTCAATGAATTTTTAATTTTCTTCGTTCATTTGTTCAACCATAAACAATTTAAAGAGGACCATGACTGTCAGCCTCAGAGTGACGAAGTTCAGTTCCTCACTAGGGAGTTCTTGACACTGCTCTAAGAATCAACAGTGAGCATCTAATAGTTTTCTTTTAATTTGAGCATTGAAAAGTGAATCATCACATCAAATATTCCTCAGGGCCTCTTTGGTTTCCAGATCAAACATGAAATGTGGCTTGTCATCTTGCCACATTCTCTCCATTTCCATTTTAAATAATCATAAATAATAAAACCTTGCTACTCTTTGGCACAGCAAAGCTGTTTGATTCAGCTGAGTTTCAAAGTTTTAGATATTGCACACATTCCTTCTTTAGAGTCCTGGTTCATTGCAGATTTTCAGCTGAAAGATTCTTTATTGTATTCAAATCTTGTCCCATATGAGTTGCTTTGGTTACTCAGTTTATGAAGAATCTTGGAAAGTGAATTGGGTCCACAGCAGAAGACACCAACTGTTTTCCTAGAAAGAGGGAGAAGAAATGGAAAATCAGGTAGAAAATTAGGCAGAACACAACAAGAGTTTGATCTGAGGCACTGACAGGAATTTCCTATTCACTTGATAATTGAAAACAATTTTCCAATTATTTCCAAATGTAAATGATTACAAGAGAAATATTTTACTTAATCCACCCTTTTATACTGACATTCATGATAATTAGAAAAAAGAATTAACTATGAGCACAGAGTTCCTTATGACCAGAGACTGACCAGCCTGCCTTAATTTTTTCACACCATAGCGTTGCTGACATCAGAAACCATACAGAGAATAGAAAAGGATACATGTCTATCCTTCAATGGGCCATGCAGATTCTCCTCTTATTCAACATTTTATAGCCATTTTTCTAAATTTCTCAAAAGGATTTGCATGAGCAGTGATATATATGTGAAGAGAGTGAGGAAAGACATTGCCAGTTTGAAAGGATAATTTTAAAGACTAGTTTATATCACACAAACAAAAAATTTATAATCCAGGAGGGAGGTTCCAATATGGCAGAATAGGGAGGGGGCTCACTGATAGTTCAGGAAAAGATAGTTTAATAAAAGCTGAGATAGGGTAGTCTCAGGGAAGAGTTAGGGAAAAAATGGCAGAGGAAACTCTTCTGGAATTAGAGGACATGGTGGATCTATGTGGAGGGCACAGGCACCCACAGCTCAGGACCCCAGGTGCCGAGAGTCTCCGCAGCAGCGCTGGAAAGAGAGGTGAGATGAAACCACAGTAGCCGGAGACACTTGCGGAAAAGCAGAGGAAGAGCCTAGAGGGAACGAGGCTTGAAGCCCAGTGGGGGAAAGTACACCAGCCTAACTAGAGGAGAGCAAAAATAAAAAAGACATTACAGACACGATTCTCTCTCTCCACTCACCTTACAAAGGTGTGTGAGACAATAGAGCAGGCGGCATTTTGGACACATAGAACAACTGCTCCAGCTCAGGGCTGCACCTGCCCTCAGCCAAGTAGAAAAACCTGACTCTGGTGGGGAGTAATAACAGGAGACTAAGACCTAGTGAATGTGTGCAGCTTATGAACCAGGACTGTGAAAAAATAAACAAAAACAAAAACAAAACTGAAAGTGTGTGGGAGAACTCATGGTGTGGCTGAGACTTGAGTAGTCTTGGTGGGAGATGCCACAAACTCAGGCGGCCTTGGCTACATGATGAGATACATTGCAGGGAATCTGAGCTTACACTGAGGACTGCACAGATCCTTTGTGTGGTCCTTGAGACAGAGCAGATGAATATTATACCAGCTGAGGCTAGCGATCAGACACTGATTGCCATCCAGGAGAAGAGCTCAGCTGAGTGGAATTACTTCCCTTCTGAATAAAAAAAGAGAGAGAGAGAGAAGATTTACCATGCCAGAACTGGGTGTGTCACCTTTGGCACATCCTTAACCCTGAAGAACTGAACAGAGCTCTCTGGACACAACCACCACAAGCCTCTAGAGATTCACCAAAAGCAGACAGTCCACTTAATCAAGAGTCACAGTATAATGAGAAAAGCCACCACAGCAAAGAAAAAAAAGAAGAAGAAACCAAAGAATATCTCCACAATGCCAAACAACAAATGCAAAAACCAAGGAAATAAGAACAAGGAAGACATCATGATGCTCCCAAAAGAACATGACACTCCAACACAAGATTATGAAGATGATGAGATAGAAGAAATACAAGAAATGGAGCTCAAAAACTTATGATAAGAATATTTAGAAGTAATCAAAAACAAATGCACGAACTACTGAAATCCATGCAGGACATGACAGAAAATCTCTCTCATGAAAATGAAATCTTAAGGAGGAATCAAAATTAAATGAGGAATTTAGTACAACATGAAATTGAGATATTGGAGAGAAATCAAAATGAAATGAATAATTCAATAGAACAAATAAAAAACACATTTGAGAACCTTAAAAAGAGAACCAGTGAGGCAGAAAAGAGAATATCAAACTTAGAAGACAGAGTACAGGAAAGTATACAGTCAAACCAAAGACAAGAAGAGGAAATCAGAAATCTAAAAAATATTGTTGGGAATCTACAGGATACTACTAAAAAAACCAACATTTGGGTTCTAGGAGTTCCTGAGGGCATGGTGAGAGAGAAAGGATCAGAAGGCCTTTTTAGTGAGATACTAGCAGAAAACTTCCCGGGTTTTGAGAAGGAAAGAGACAGCCAAGTACAGGAAGCACACAGAACTCCCAATAAACATGACCAGAAGAAATCCTCACCATGACACACGGTAATCAAACTCACCACAGTGAAACATAAGAAAAGATTTTAAAATGTGCAAGAGAGAAATACCAGATTACTTTCAGAGGATCTCCAACTAGACTTACAGCAGACTTCTCATCAGAAACCCTAGGAGGGAATGGCAAGATATAGCACAAATACTAAGAGAAAAAAACTGCTATCCCAGAATATTTTATCCTGCAAATCTCTCATTTGTGAATGAAGGTGAAATAAAGACCTTTCATAGCAAACAGCAATTGAAAGAATTTGTCACCACTCATCCAGCCCTGCAAAAGATGCTTAAAGATGTGTTACACACAGAAACACAGAAACATGGTCATCAATATGAAAGAAGGTAAAGGAAGAAATCTCTCAGTAAAAGATCACAGGAAATTCAAAGTACATATTAGAAATAGACAGATCAAACAGACAGAAGATCAACAAGGAGAAAGTAGATTTAATTGACACTACAGACCAAATGGATCTAACAGATATCTACAGAACTTTTCATCCTACACTTGAAGAATATACATTCTTCTCAGCAGTACATGGAACTTACTCTAAGATTGACCACATACTAGGCCAGAAAGCAAGTCTCAGCAAATGCAAAAGAATCAAAATCATACCTTGCATCTTCTCAGATCACAACAGAATAAGCTAGGAATTAGCAACTCAGGAATCCCTAAAGAATATGCAGACACATGGAGACTGAACAACATGCTCCTGAATGAACAGTGGGTCACAGAAGAAATCAAAAGAGAAATCAAAAAATTTCTGGAATCAAATGAAGATAACAACACAACATACCAAAACTTACAGAATACAGCAAATGCAGTGTTAAGAGGAAAGTTTATAGCAACATGTGCCTAAATCAAGAAATTGGAAAGGCAACAAAGTATGAGCTATCAAAGCATCTCAAGGATCTAGAAAAACTGAAACAAACTGGATTCAAAACTAGTAGGAGAAGAGAAATAATTAAAATTAGAGAAGAAATCAACAGAATTGAATAAAAAATTATAAAAGATCAGCAAAATGAAGTTTTTTTTTTGAATAAATAAACAAAATTGACACAACATTGGCCCAACTAACCAAAAAAGAAGTGAAAAGACCCAAATCAATAAAATCAGATATGGAAAAGGGAATGTAACAACAGACACCACAGAAATAAAAAGAATCATCAGAAATTACTACAAGGACTTGTATGCCAGCAAACAGGGAAATCTATCAGAAATGGATAGATTCCTGGACACATACAACCTACCTAAATTGAACCATAAAGACATAGAAAACCTAAACAGACCCATAACCAAGTCAATAACTGAATCAATAATAAAAGCCCTCCCAACAAAGAAAAGCCAAGGACCGGATGGATTCAATGCTGAATTCTATTAGACATTTAAAGAAGAACTAACTCCAATTCTTCTCAAACTATTCAGAACAATTGAAAGAGAGGTATCCTCCCAAATTCTTTCTACGAAGCCAGCATCACCTTATTTCCTAAGCCTGAAAATTATGCAGCAGAGAAAGAGAATTACAGACCAATTTCCCAGATGAACACAGATGCAAAAATCCTCAATAAAAATCTGGCCAGTAGAATGCAACAACACATCAGAGATATCATCCACCCAGACTGAGTGGGATTTATCCCTGATATGCAAGGAAGATTCAACATAACCAATCAATCATTGTGATACACCACATTAACAGACTGCAGAAGAAAAACCATAGGGTTATCTGAATAGAAGCAGAGAAAGCATTCAATAAAACACAACACCCTTTCATGATGAAAACTCTAAGCTAGTTGGGTACAGATGGAACATTCCTCAATACAATCAAAGCAATTTATGAAAAAACCATGGCCAGCACCCTATTGAATGGGGAAAAGTTGGAAACATTTCCACTGAGATCTGGTACCAGACAGGGATGCTCACTCTAACCATTGCTATTAAATACAGTAATGGAAGTTTTAGCCAGAGCCATTAGGCAAGAAAAAGAAATTAAAGGTATACAAATTGGGAAGGAAGAAGTCAAACTATCCCTCTTTGCAGATGATAAGATTCTTTATTTAGGGGATCCAAAGAACACTACATAGAAGAGTTTGGCAAAGTAAGCAGAATATAAAATCAATGCACAAAAATCAACAGCATTTGTATATACAGGCAATGCCATGACTGAGAAAGAACTTCTAAAATCAATCCCATTCACAATAGCTACAAAAACAATCAAATACCTTGGAATAAACTTAACCCAGGATGTCAATGAACGCTATGATGAGAATTACAAAATCTTAAAGAAATTAAAGAGGATATCAAAAAATAGAAAAATCTTCCATCCTCATGGATTAGAAGAATCAATATCATCAAAATGTCCATTCTTCCAAAAGCAATTTATAGATTCAATGTGAAAGCAATCAAAATACCGAAGACATTCTTCTCAGATCTGGAAAAAATAATGCTGAAATTCATATGGAGGCACAGGAGACCTCGAATAGCTAAAGCAATCTTGTACAACAAAGACAAAGCCAGAGGCCATCAACAGATTTCAAGACATACAACATGGTGGTTATAATCAAAACAGCATGGTACTGGTACAGAAACAGATGGACAGACCAATGGAACAGAATAGAAACACCAGAAATCAACCCAAACATCTACAGCCAACTTACATTTGATCAAGGATCCAAAACCAATTCCTGGAGCAAGGAAAGTCTATTCAATAAACGGTGCTGGGTAAATTGGATTTTCACATGCAGAAGCATGAAGCAAGACCCCTACCTTTCACCTTACACAAAAATCCACTCAACATGGATTAAAGATCTAAATCTACGGCCTAGACCATCAAATTTTAGAGAATATTGGAGAAACCCTGCAAGATATAGGCACAGGCAAAAACTTGCAAAATACCAGAGAAGCACAGGCAGTCAAAGCTAAAATTAACATTCGGGATTGCATCAAATTGAGAAGTTTCTGTACTGCAAAAGAAACAGTCAGGAAAGTGAAGAGGCAATCAACAAAATGGGAAAAAATATTTGCAAATTATGCAACAGATAAAGGATTAATAACCAGAATCTACAAAGAGATCAAGAAACTCCACAATAACAAAACAAACTACCCACTTAAGAGATGGGCCAAAAACCTCAACAGACATTTTTCAAAAGAGGAAATCCAAATGGCCAACAGACACATGAAAAAATGTTCAGGATCACTAGCAATCAGGGAAATGTAAATCAAAACCACAATGAAGTTTCACCTCACCCCGGTTAGAATGGCTTATATACAGAAATCAACTAACAATAGATTCTGGCAAGGATGTGTGGAAAAAGGGACACTATCCCACTGTTGGTGGGAATGCAAACTGGTAATGCCACTATGAAAGTCAGTCTGGAGATTCCTCAGAAACCTGAATATAGCCCTACCACATGACCCAGCCATCCCACTCCTTGGAATTTACCCAAAGGAAATTAAATTGGCAAATAAAAGAGCTGTCTGTACCTCATTGTTTATTGCAGAGCAATTCATAATAGCTAAGACATGGAAGCAACCCAAATGCCCATCAACAGAAAACTGGATAAAGAAATGATGGGATATTTACTCTATAGAATACTATGGAGCAGTAAAAAAATGAAATCCAGTCATCTGCAACAAAATGGAGGAATCAGGAAAACATCATGCTGAGTGAAATAAGCCAGTCCCAAAGGGACAAATATCATATGTTCTCCCTGATTGGTGACAACTAACAGAGCACCAAAAAGGAAACCTGCTGGAGTGAAATGGACACTATGAGAAACAGCGACTTCATCAGCCTTTGTCCTGACTGTCAAGGAACAACTTACTATTTTATTCCTTTTAGTATTTTTTGTTCTACTTAATACCACTGTTTGAACTCTTTAATTAACACACAATTATTAGCAGGCATTTAAATTTAACTGAAAAAATGATCCCTGTAAAATATGAATGGGAATAAGAGAGGGAAGAGATGTATAGTTTGGCACATGGTCAGTCGGACTTAGCTCTACCTAATGGTAGAGCTAGAAATGTACCAGGGGATTCCAATTCATTCCTTCAAGGTGGCATGTACCAAAGCCATCTTACTAGTCCAAGTGATCAGTTTCAGTTCATAATTGATCATGATGATAGGATTAAGTGTCAAAGGGATCACATAAACAAGACTAGTGTCTGCTAATAATAACTGATAGAATTAAAAAAGAGAATGATCCAACATATGAAGTGGGATACACAACAGATGCATAGAGTGGCAGATGTCCTAAACAGCACTCTGGTCTCAGAATTAGCCCTTAAGGCATTCAAATCTGGCTAAAAAGCCCATGAGAGTATTTCAGGCATGGAAAGCCAAGACACTGTGGCAAAAAATGACCTAAATGAAAGATCTCTGTGAGTGAGATCCCAATGGAAAGAATGGGCCATCAAAGAAGGATGGTACTTTTCTCTGAAGGGAGGAGAGAATTTCCACTTTGACTATGGCCTTGTCTCAATAAGATTAGAGTTGTTGAACTCAGGAGGCTTCCATAGCCTTGGCAGCTCATGACAAGAGCCTTGAGTGATTACTGACGTCATAAACAAGAGTGTCAATTGTTAAATCAACAACGGGAGTCACTGCACTTATTCCCCATGGAGGACCTCTGCCCTTAATGTGTTGTACTATGAGAATTAATGGTAAAACTACTACTCAAACAGTACTCTATACTTTGTGTGTCTTTGTGGGTGCAGTATGTTGAAATCTTTACTTAGTATATAATATGTTGATCTGTGTATAAAGATAATTGAAAATGAATCTTGATGAAGAATGGGACGGGAGAGGGAGTGGGAGATGGGATGTTTTGCAGGTAGGAGGGAGGTTATGGGGGGGAAAAGCCACTATAATCTAAAAGTTGTGCTTTGGAGATTTATATTTGTTAAATAAAAGTTGGAAAAAATTTATAATCTAGACATATTTTATTTTTATTTCCCTACTGTAATAACTGTAGGAAATATCAAGCAAGGTTTATTATTGTCTAATAAAATTTTAGTAAATACTGCATATCTCTAACAAATAGCCTCAAGAAATTTCAAGAGAAGAATGGTATTTTTAATTGATCTTCCAAAGATTTAAGATTTGACCTGAATTTTTCCTAGACTATTAAAGTGATTAAGAGTTTACAGTATATTTTGGAAAAACACAATATTTCTTTGTTATATAATAGTATTGTTTGCTAGAAAAAAGTAATTATTGCTAGAAAAAACTACAGGAAATCTATATGGGTAGCAAAACTTCATTGTAAATACTGAAAAACTGTTCTATAAAAACTTTTACCTTGAAAAATGAAACAATGTACTATGAAACAAATTTTATTTGTAGTCATGAAAGAGCAATGAAGGCTAGGATACACTGTTGTGTTAAAATATTAGTAAGAAAAACAATTATTTTCAGGCCCAGGAAACTGGCAGCACAGAGGGAGGATGCCTGAGGAAAGGGGGGGAAGGGAGACGCTGAGTCCTGCAATTCTCTGTTTATTACCTAAAGGTGAGCTACAGGATGCAGCACAGTTTGGAGAGACCTCAGCAGTAATATGGTTCCATTGACTTAAAAAAAAAAAAAAAGAATGGAGTTCATGGAGGTCAAAACAGCTGAAACTTGTGGAGCAGAATATGGAAAGAAAAGATCTACAGAAATATGTCCTGAAATCTAGGAAGGTTTGAGAATCATAAAAATGCTCAAGGAATCCAAAGGAAGAGAAAATAATATGAGATAAACAATAATATACTGATAGACCTTAAAAGTGACCGTGTTTTTATGAAAATTAAATGTAGATAGTCTAAACAATGTGATTACATAGCTACAACACACATGAAACAAAAGCAGATAGGACCTCGAAGATAGGAAAATTGTAATTGATTATTGCAGCACTCTGCGGTCAGTAACTGATAGCAGAAACAGACAAAAAATCATTATGGGTATTAAGAAGTAAAATATCACTGTCATAAACAATAGGATCCTATATAGAATCTGCTACATAAACGTAACAAACTTCCAGTACACATGGAAACATTCATTCACCAAGATAGAATATAATCTGGCCAATAAAACAATTCTTAATAATTTTTAGGCTACTGAAATCTCAAGGGAGTATGTTTTTAGACCAAATTGCAGTTGAACTAGAAATCAAGAACAAAGAGATATCTGTACAAACCTCATTACTTGGGATTTAAACAATATACTTCTAAGTAACTCATGCTCAAAAAGAAATCACATGAAGAATTAAAGGCATTTTGAACAGGATGAAAATGAAATAAAAATATACCAAAATTTATGAATCCTAACTAAAGTGGTGTTTAGAAGGACATTTAGAAGATTTAAGGCTTTTATTGGAAATGAGAGATTTGAAATTGATGACTGAAAGTTCTAATTTAAGTAACTGGTAAAAGAGCTAATTAAACCCAAAGTCAGCAAAATAATAAAATACGAAGGAAGGAAATATGAAAACAAAACACTTTGCACTGAATAAAATTTACATTACTATTAAAACTACAGTGTGGTTTACATGAAATGAAACGAGAATGAGCCATTTTGTTTGCTTCTTTGTATATATTCTCTGTTAACACTGCATGATGGTAATACCATACCATTATTTGCTCCTTTGGCTTTGACAAGGCAATTAGAGTTGTTCTTCTGAGATTTTCAGATTTCTTCAATGTGCATTTTAAATAATTACTAGTAAAATCATTATTTTTTAAAATGCCCAGGATATTATCAATTTAATATTCTTTTTACATTTTGCTTTTCAAATGGCAACTAGTTTAACACTATGATAATCTTTTTTTGTTTGATTTGAGGAGTTACCCCACTGTCACTTTCACTAATGTAATGAATTCCCACAACTTTTTCAGCATCTACAATTAATCTTTGCAATCCATTTGCATTATATTACTGCAATCCAACAATTATCTAGAGATTTATCAACAAAAACTTTGATGAGATGGATGGAGACGTACTCAGAGAATGTTGTTACAGGGTAAATATTGTTTTGAATGAGCTTCATAAATCCTCAATAGAATTGTGTATATTTTCTCATTATATCAACACTTGCTTTTCCATTTAGATTTGTAAATGTGAAATCTCACATAATGAGAATTTATTTACTTCATAGAGCTGTTCACTCTTTTTATACACATCCAGGAGGTTTGGTGACTTGTCCCAGGGACAAAGAAACAAATGTGAGAGACCAAACTTAAGTACTTTTCACTTACATTGTTCTGAAAATAGTATGAGGCAGCAAAATAAATATATGTTCCTAAACATTTCACTGAATTCCAGATAAATAATTCTCTATTCAAAAGGTCAAATAAAGTTAATCCTTTCTTCATCCCTCTGCATAATGCATAAATTCTATAGCTTAAAATACAATACACATTTTATTACAAATAGGAAATTGAATTTTAGTTAGAGGTAATACAAACATTTCATCTTTACTTAGTATATACTAAGTTGTTCTTCTGTATATAAAGATAATTGAAAATGAATCTTGATGAAGAATGGGATGGGAGAGGGAGTGGGAGATGGGATGGTTGCGGGTAGAAGGGAGGTTATGGGGGGGAAAGCTGCTGTAATCCAAAAGTTGTACTTTGGAAATTTATATTTATTAAATAAAAGTTAAAAAACCAAACATTTCAGACAGCTTATTAAATGCTAAATTTATTACAAAGTAATATTTAGAAGAGTTCTCTATGCTTTAACTATCAGTGCTTTAAGTATGCATGTGTGTGTGCTCGTGTGTGTGTATCTATTGGTACATATTTTAAAATTGTAATGTGAAATGCATACCATGAAAAACCTATGCATGGATTTCAATTATTTTTGCACCAAGGTAAACTTGTCTTTTAATTCCATTTTTACATGAACTTTTTGAAGCTCCCTCACTTTAAAGTCAACATCTTCCTGCAACATATGTAGTGAACATGAGAGCTGCTTGCAACACCTTGCCACTCCCTCTGTTTAGGAAACTTGAGTCAGGAGATGCAAATTAATGTCTTAATTCTGACTCCTCAATCATGGCTTTTAATAAATCCTTACCTTTTCTGATCCCATCTTCTTGACTTGTAAAGTAATGAAAAAGGCAGAATGATTTCAAAGCTGCTTTACTTTCCATGATCACATAATACCATCACATAATTCATTTTCTACATGTAAAAAAATTCTCCAAAGGAAGGAAGCACTCTCATTCATGTGTGGAAAATAAATTGATTCGACCTTTGAGTTTTTCTAAGGAAGTCTCTAAATGTGCATACCTTTGAGCCAGCAATTCCATTTCCAAGATCCTAACCTATGGCAATACTCTTATATGAAAAAGTATACACAAAAATAATTACTATAGCACTGCAACAGTAACAACAAAGAACTTAACTTAACTTAAAATATTGATAAATAGGTCAGGAACAAAAATCCTATCTATATTCTAAAATGCTGTGGGGAAGTGGGCACTTGGAACAGAGGGTAAGGTGCCTCTAGGGATGGGACGCCTGTATACCAAGTTGGAATGCCTGAGTTCAAGTGCAAGCTTCACTCTCAATTCCAGTTTCCTGCTATTGCACACCTCAGGAAGCAGCAAGTAATGGCTCTGGCACGTGAGCACCTGCCATCCACACGGGAGACTCAGAATGAATTTCTGGCTCCTAGATTTGGTCTAGCCCAGTCCCAGCTAAAGCAGGCATTTAGAGAGTAAACCAGAAGATATCTGTCTTTACCGCTGTCATTCAAGGAAATACAATAAATAAAAAATTTAAATAAATGATATGAAATAGAAATGACTTATGATCAATCAAAAGGAACATCAAAACATCCACAGAATATGAAAAAACAATGAATGCATTTCAAAATCTTCTGCATCAAAATAAAATTACTTTTTAGTTTCAGTTTCAACAAACTTTTGAAAATACACTCATGCATGAGTATATCATGAAAAGCAAGCTGAAGAATTATATACTGTAGATTCATTCAACTTTTGTTAAAAATATGGTTTGTATTTTAAATGAATATGAGCACATTTGCATATGTATACACGTACACAAACACACAAACATGCATACACACATATATATGCAAATCAAATATTTACTTATAAAAGTTTCTGTAAGAATACCTGAAAGAGGTACTAATCATTACCTTTGAACTCAGTAATCTTTATTTCTTTTTAGCTTTTTATGTAAAAACCTAAATAATATATTAAATTCATGTCTACTGTTTTAATAACCACTTACTGCAAATTAAAAATTGTTGCCTTACAGAATTAAAAATAGCTTAACTTAATTTATATACTTCTCTTTCCTATTTTTATTTCTGTATATTCTTTCAACCAATCATGTGTATGAAATTAACCAAAATATTACATCTTAAATACAACTTCCAATGTATATAGTGCTTTTAGCCCAATTCATGAGCTTATAAAATGTTAACCCATTCTTTTCCTAATATGATATATACAAATCCTTTAAATCAATGCATTTCAGGTGCATGCCCCAGAGCAAATACACATAATAAAAGTGTTATACAAAATATCAACAGTAGATGGTGCACATTTGCTCTTATTTAACCAGTTTTGCTATTTCCAGAAAAAGAACAGAATGAAGCATTAAAAATCACTCTGAAATACGAACAAGTATAACCAATAAGAATTCTTTTTTTTTTTTTTTTGACAGGCAGAGTGGACAGTGAGAGAGAGAGACAGAGAGAAAGGTTTTCCTTTGCCGTTGGTTCACCCTCCAATGGCCGCTGCAGCTGGTGCACCATGCTGATCCAAAGCCGAGAGCCAGGTGCTTCTCCAGGTCTCCCATGGGGTGCAGGGCCCAAGCACCTGGGCCATCCTCCACTGCACTCCCTGGCCACAGCAGAGAGCTGGCCTGGAAGAGGGGCAACCAGGACAGAATCCGGCGCCCCGACTGGGACTAGAACCTGGTGTACCGGTGCCGCAAGGTGGAGGATTAGCCTAGTGAGCCATGGCGCCGGCCATGTGCAGTCTTGTTTCAGGAGTATAATTAGTGTAGTAATAAAAGTATGAACAGTTTTAATGGGATAAAATGGGATTTTGATAAAAGTCTGTTGGTTAAATGAAAAGAAATACAAGTTCCAGGAGAAGAAAAATGATGTGATTCAATTGCTATTGTTTATTTTTACAATAACTAAGGATGATATTAAGTAGTTATGAAGTTAAATCCCAGTAGCTATGCTTAAAGGAATTACTTTAGTTATAAAATGCCAAAATCTATAATATGGCAAATATTAAACTTTTCATGAAATAAATTTAATAACAATAAATTAAAATGAAATAATAAATTAAAAATGAAATTATTTAGATGTAAACTTAAAAGTATGTGAATGGGTACATAGTTTCCAAAACTCTTTTAACATATATATAGATCATTCCTCAGCACTACAAGTAAATTTTCAGAAGGTAAATGGTTTGGTCAGTATGTGTCCTGCTTTGAAACTTCCATAATCCATGATGCTAAAACTCTTATAGAACTATTTCCAGGAAGAAACTTTACATCAAAAATATTCATACTGGGGCTGGCACTATGGTAGCAGCAGGTTGAAGCCCTCGCCTGAAGCACTGGCATCCCCTATGTGTGCTGGTTCTAGTACTGGCTGCTCCTCTTCCATTCCAGCACTCTTCTGTGGCCTGGGAAAGCAGTGGAAGATCGCCCACGTGCTTGGGCCCCTGCACTCAGGCGGGAGACCCGGAAGAAGCTCCTGGCTCTTGGTTTCGCAGTGGCGCCGTTCCAGCCGTTGACGTCATTTAGGGGTGGACCAGTGGAAGGAAGACCTTTCTTTCTGTCTTTCCCTCTCATTGTTTGTAATTCTACCTCCTCTCAAATAAATAAATAAAATCTTTAAAAAATATTCATACTACATTGAAAAAAATTTTAATCTATTCATTTTGGTATAGATCTAGAAACTAGTTTTGAAATGTATGCATTGTTAGACTTGTTGGTGAAGTTCCTTTGTTTGCCAAAAGATAATGAAAAAATTATCCTATGTTCACTTGATAAATATGTGGGAATGGATATCAATTTTATATGGGTCAACACAAGTTTAAAATTAGGTAGGGGAGTCTAGTTCATATACATGACGATCTCAAAACCAAATTTTAAATATATGATATTATATATATATATATATATATATAAAATATGTGTGTATGTGTGTGTATAAAATATAACTGCCTTGCTTCATTCTTGTAGTAGAATGTTTTTAAGTGTTTGAAATTTCCAAACCTATATTCAATTCATCTTTAAAAATTTCAATGATTTAAGAATTTTTTAATTTGATCACTAACCACTTGCTAAATTTTGAGTATATACTTACCCTCTGTTATATTTTGCTATTTCATCAAATAGAAGTTTCCACTGAGGACGCCCAATAAAAAGTCTTGAATTCAATGCATGGTATTTTTCTCCAATTATCTTCTGCCAAAAAGAAAGCACTACATATTATATGACTCACAGATTTGGATTAAACAACCCTGTTCTCTGACAACAATTTTGCCTATGTCGTGTCCTCCTACCAAATCACTATGATATAAAGTATGAAATGGCAACCTATTATCACAATCATTTGTAAGGATCATCTTCTTCCTCTTTTCCTTTAAATTCATTATCTTCTTCAATGCCATTCTTACACATGGTTGTTTCCTAGATTTCAAGTTTCGGCATCTTTAAGAAAAATAAGTGCGATTTAAGACGAAAATGCATCGTAACTGTTCACTCTCAAAAAGGTTCAGTATATAAATTTCATTAAAATAATTTTCCAAAACAAATCAGTTGTCATATCTGGCTTATTGTATAAGTAAAATACTATAAATTGTCATCATCAGCTTGGGGAAATTATCCTAGACAAAACAGCCAGAGACAGTAGAACTCCAAATCTTGAGTCCATCAACAAATGACTGTCAAATGGGCTGGTGTCTGCAACTGACAACATTAGATATGAATCGACACTGAAGCTTCGGAATCAAGCAAGAAAATGCAAATGCAAGAAAGCATCTGATTCATTGATAGAGAAATTGACAATCAAACATAATTCATGCTCTATATTTTAACTACAATTATACCATGAGGAAAAGTGATATTGACTTGCTTCATAAGAGTGGTAAAATGAATTTTTTACATATCAAATAGTTCAGAAACCTAACTAGAAAAAAGGGATTTGTCTTTAAGTACTTATTTGAGAGAGACAGAGACAGAGAGCTAATCCATAACTCAAATACCTGCAGAGGCCAGGGTTGGGCTAAGATGAAGCTGAAAGACAGAAACTCAATCCAGGTCTCCCACATGGGTGGCAGGGACAAGAACTTCACCATTACCTGCTGACTCCCAGGGTGTGTATTAGTAAGAAACTTGAATCAAGAACACAGCCAGGTACTTTGACATGAGATGTAGGTGTCTCAACTGGTGGATTTAACCACTAGGCCAAGTGCTTGTCCCATGTTAGCTTTTCAGGTAAACCAACAATCATTCATATTTTGTATTCAAGGCATTGTGCAAATATATTATGGAAAATATTATAATAAAGTCTGTGAAAGCACTCATGCCGAGGTTTACTATACTATTCAGTCTTCTATCTCTATATTCAAAATGAGGATGTTAATATAATCAACTGGGACTGGTGCTGTGGCATAGTGGATAAAGCAGGCACCAGCAAGTGCCAGGATCCCTTATGGGCACTGGTTCAAGTCCTGGCTGCTCCACTTCCAATCCAAGTCTCTGATATGGCCTAGGAAAGCAGCAGAGGTTAGTCCATGTCCTTGGGCCCCTGCACCCAAGTGGGAGACCCAGAAAAATCTCTTGAATCCTGGCTTTGGATTGGCCCACCTCTAGCCATTGCGGCCATTTGGAGAGTGAACCAGAAAATGGAAGATCTCTCTTTCTCTCTTCCTCTCTGTAACTCTGATTTTCTAATAAATAAATAATTCTTTAAAAAATATAAGTTCACCAGTTTGCACCCACTCAGAAACACAAGTGCAAAAATACTGTTTCAGTACTAGTAATAGCATTATTTCACATTGGATAACACATTAAGGACAGATCCCTCATGAGACGTAAGTACACAGTGACTCCTGATGTTGATTTAACAATTTGACACTCTTGTTTATGGCGTCAGTAATCTCCCTAGGCTCTGGTCATGAGTTGCCGAGGTTATATAAAGGTAATTGCAAATGATTAAAAAATCTTGGTGTTAAACTGGAAATTGCATAGACAATTAATCAATTTTTTTTAAAAAAAATCATGTAGGATCTCTGTCCTTAAAGTGCTGTACATTGTGAATTAATACTATAACTAGCACTCCAACAATATTATCATTTTGTGTCTCTATGCGAGGGCAAACCGTTGAAATCTTTACGTAATATGTACTAAATTGATCTTCTGTGTATAAAGAGAATTGAAAATGAATCTTGATGTGGGCGGAGGGCGGGAGGGAGCGGGAGAGGGGAGGGTAGGTGGAGGGAGGGAGGTTGTGGGGGGGGGAGCCATTGTGATCCATAAGCTGTTCTTTGGAAATTTATATTCTTTAAATAAAAGCTTTATATAAAAAAAAAATATAAGTTCAATGAAAATGGAATTAAATATTACTTATTAAAATATCATCTAAAATCTCTTGGGATTACACTTGATAATACACATGAAATTCTTAGCACAGTGTCTAGCATATATAAATAATCCATGGTGACTATTATTACTATCATTTTAGTTTTGCTTGAAGGGAACTGAGCTTCACTGTATATGATCACATCTTCTCTCTCCACACAAAACCGTGCCTGGATGAAAACAATCACAGGCTGTTCATTTATAATCTGACCTCCTGAGGTAACAGACTTGAGATAAAACCGAACAGAGGAGAGATGGCATCAGGTGACATGAAGAGGCCTGCTCCAGCCTCTTGTGAAGAGGACAAATGAAAGTCACGATATGGCTGACTTCAAGGACGAGCCACAAGTTTTTTGGAGCACATTCCAAAGGAGGCCTTCCTCTAGGAAACGTCTGTTCAAACCACCTGCAGAAATTTCCTCCCAGCACAGTTCCTACAGTAAATCTTATATTATCAAGAGGCTTGTTTAATTAACAATAACATCCAACCACATACCTGAATCCCATCTGTTTGACTGAGGTACAGCTGGATGTTGACATAGTCAGGTCTGTTCTCTTGCCAAAACTGAGAGGGCACAAAAATGAGCAGATTTATTAAAATCTTTCTGTATACTCAGATTTTCTTCTACTTTAACACATGTGATTGTAGAATTTAACATGTAACTTTGCTTATAAGTCAACATCTATACGAAATGTAGTTTAACATGAACAACCTGCTCTACTTGCAAATGCTGGTTATTATTAGGGTGGTAGAAGGGAAAATTCTCTATTGTTTTTACAGAAACAAAATCTACCAATATTTGTAGAGTATGACAAATAGTTTACTAGTGTTTCCCTAAGTCCTTGCCAACTATTCCTTATTTCATTCCTTACCAGTCTCTAGAATTTTACTTAGGAGTTTATTTGTCAAGGACGTAAATTTTTTAAGCAGAGGAAGAAAATAGAACAGTGGTATTGAATATGCATGGTAGGGAAAAAAACAAATAAAAGTAATCAATAGATAATTTTTACCATTCCTGCCTTTTACTTCTTCAGCACTGAATTTCTTTTTTTTTTTTCTTTCTTTTTTTTTTTTTTTTTGGACAGGCAGAGTGGACAGTGAGAGAGAGAGACAGAGAGAAAGGTCTTCCTTTGCCATTGGTTCACCCTCCAATGGCTGCCGCGGACGGCGCACTACGGCTGGCACACCGCGCTCATCCGATGGCAGGAGCCAGGTGCTAGGTGCTTTTCCCTGGTCTCCCATGGGGTGCAGGGCCCAAGCACTTGGGCCATCCTCCACTGCACTCCTGGGCCACAGCAGAGGGCTGGCCTGGAAGAGGGGCAACCGGGACAGAATCCGGCGCCCCGACCGGGACTAGAACCCGGTGTGCCGGCGCCGCAAGGCAGAGGATTAGCCTGTTGAGCCACGGCGCCGGCCTTCTTTTTTTTTTTTTCTTTTTTTTTTTTTTTTAGCACTGAATTTCTTTGTATATAAATGCATGAGCAGGAAATAAATCTGTAAAAATCATCTAGAAAATTATGTAACAATGGCTTCTAATATCCACAGCCTCTGGCACCACCATTGTATTTTATATCTCTGTTAATTAAACTACTCTAGGTACCTCATATAGGTGGAATCATACAATATTTGACCTTTTGTATCCAGTTTATTTTTTAAAGCATAAGGTCTTCTGGGTTCATCATATTAAACTTGTAGCATGTGTCTGGATTTCTTCCTTTTTAAGCCTAAATAATATTCCATCATAGGTGTATACCACATCATCTTTATCTGATGGCCAATGGACATCTAATGTACAAATGTCTTTTCACTTCCTTGCTTTAAGTTACTCTAAGATCTGTATCTCCAGAAATCATCTGTTCTTTTTTCCCACATAAAGTCCAAAGGCATTGTGTAATCTACCCCCTCAGAAAGCATGTGCCCCGCCACTCTAACTGCCCCTACTACCATTCTTCCCCTTGCTTACTATGCTTCATCCACAGAGCCTCTTACAACTTCTTCCAGCATCCCAGGTATATCATTGTTCTACAGCCCTCATCAGTGAAGTAAAGATCGCTGTCTTGGTTTCCACCTCCAAGATGTGTATCTCTCTGAAGTCTCTGCTTAAATAGCATTTTTGTTTTGTTTTGTTTTGGCTGAGAAGTCCCAAACACACAGTATGAATTAGCATGCCCTCTAATATTGGTAGCTATTGCTTCTATATTCTTTTTCTTCTTTGTCCTAATTGGAATCTCACAGACATCTTATGTCTGCATTTACTGGTTTGCAATCTCCCTCATTTAGAATATAAATCATGTGAGATCAGAAATGGTTTTCTTTTGTTGCCTGAGATATCTCCAGGTGCAAAGACAGTTCTGATTCATAGTAGGCAGCTACTAAATATTTTTTGAACAACAGAACGATGAACTGAATGAATGACACATGCACAAGGAAGCATGTATAGTAGAATTCATTGCAACACTCTTTGTAATAAGCAATAATTATCCAGGGGCTGGCACTATAGTATAGCCAATCCAGCTCCCTGCCACTGGTTTGAGAAAAGCAGAAGATGGCCCAAGTGATTGGACCCCTGTGTCTCACGTGGGAAACTCAGGTGAATCTCCTGTCTCCTGGCTTAGGCATGGCTCATTTCTGGCCATTGCAACAATCTGGGGACTGAAGCAGCAGATGGAAGACCTTTCTTACTCTCTCTCTCTCTCTCTCTCTCCTTAACTATTTCAAATAGATAAAATAAATCTTTTAAAAATAAAGTAATACCTAACATTTTAAAATAAATTAGATACACAGTAATAAATGTTCTACAATGGTAACAAGAATGAGGTAGCTCTATATGTACTAATACTAAAAAATACTTGAGACCTAGTAACAACTTAAAAACAGCAATTTATGTAACAGTGCAAATCATATGAGGGGAACTATAATAAAGCTCATGAGTTACTCTGAGTTACAATGATGAGGTGGTGAAACCAGTGTGATTTTCCTTTATCTGCACTTGATCTTAGCCAAAAGGCCGAGAAGCGATTGATTTTCCTTTATCTGAAAGCTTTGAGATGTTTATACCAAAGATGCACAAATTATTACTTTTATAATTTGAATAAATACAGATGGATAAATAGACAAAATGTTGAAGGGAGGGGTGAAGAATGCTTGCTTTTTTCCCTGTAAAAAAATAAAGCTTAGAATTTAGAATGTTTGAGATTGACTATTTGCAATATTAAATATGGCCATGAGAGATAGATATTAGAGCAAAGAATGGCAGGTGTTGTGTTGTAGCAATTATGTGCTGATGTTTCAGTCCCTCTGGATCCCCTTACCACTTCTTGCCAAATAATACACTTCTATGTTGAATAGCCTATGTGAAAACATAGAAATGAAGGTTTCTTTTTTTTTTTACCCATTATGCCACAGTGCCTGCCCCTAAAAGTTTCTTTTTTTTTAATGTTATTTCTTTTTTATTGAGAGAAGAAAGAGAGATCCATATTCTATCTACTGGTTAATACCTTAAATGCTGACAACAGTCAGGGCAAGCCAAGGTGCAACCAGGAGCTGGGGAACTCTACCTGGGTCTCCCTCCTGATGGCAGGGACTCAAGTACTTGAGCAATCACCTCCTGCCTCTCAGGGTATGCATAAGCAGGAAGCTGGATCAGAAGCAGAGGAGCCAGGACTTGAACCAGGCACTCTGATATGTGATGTGTGTCCCAAGTGAAATCTTAATGGCTGTATGAAGCTCCATACCCTTATCTGAAGTGAATGTTACTTCAGTAAAAAGAGTCAAGGTATATACATGTACTCACCAATACCCCTATCTGAAAAGGTATGTCCCTAATTATTAGTTATCATTATCTCTTGGTCTTTGTAAAATTTTCTTTTTAGGTTTAAGTGACTTTTCTCTTCATTGCTACTTAGCAAACATTTATTGCTTTGTAATCTAAAAGCAAACAACTTTTTAACTTAAAAATGTTGCAAAACTAAAAACATTCCTAATATTACCTTGTTATATAACATGCAGAGTAAGTCTGCAAACCAACAGAAGGATTGGATGTCTCTACAAACCCAAATAAAGTACAGTCTTCTAAGTTTGTACGGCTTCCAGTCATCCCTTCAAAATTAAAATAACATGGGAGTGATTAGGATAGCAAACAATTAAGGAATCCTTACATGCTTGAAAATGTGCTTTTTATCATAAGCAATCAACAAAAAAACCACGGATTTACACTGTAGCATCTGATACAGTACTCACTATAACCCTCAAATAAATTGAAAATGCAATATAATGCCTTCCAGACATCACGCATTTGATGAATTTAAATATTTATACCTCTGAATTTTACATGTATATCATTCATTTCCAGTTGAAGGCCATGAACTCAACTCCTAAATAAGAACAACATTGGCCCTTGTATCTCAGAAAAGCAGATTCTCTATTTTTGGTGAATTCTATCACTGAGCAGGGCTCCAAAGGTCATTTGGTCTTGCCCTGGCTTCCAGACAAAGTGAGCCAAAACCATTCCAAAAAGTTGGTTGTTTATCCCCTTCTTAACAATCATTAAAGAGATTTTGCAACTACATATTATGTAATTCATTCCAACAATTCATAATTCCAAGTCTGGAGTCCTATTTATAATTATGAAGTAGGCTTGAGGTTAAGAAAAGTTGTTCATTGTTTATAACATTAGGTGCCCAAATGACTTGTAATGTGTTGTCAGTAACAAATGATTTCTGGCTTAGAATATGGTTATTTTTGTAAGAACTTCCAAAAAGTTCCAAAATTACATCTAGTCCTTAAAATTGAAATAAAATATTATTTAAACATCATTTCAACTTATTTTTTCAATACTCTATAACACAGATTTTTAATGCAAATTCTATCTACCTGAAAAGTGAATGGAATAGATTAGAGGGCACATTTCTGCTGTCATTCTGTTTGTGTTTTCGTGACAATCAATTAACTTCTGCTTATAATCTTGAAATTAAAGCTGAAAGAATATTTCCTCAAGAATCAATCTCACCTTTAAAATTCCTTTCCTTCAGTCTGCTGTAATTTGCTAAGTAATAAACCAAGGAATGGAGCATTCATTTGTCATCCCACAAAAGCTTTAGGAGGGAGAAGTGTCACTATGTTCCTAAATCTCTATATGTATATGAAATATATTAAACTTGTATAACTTAAATCAAATTTTTAGAAAAGAATAAAAAAAGCTTTCTCCAGCTATACTTTAACAATAGCTCAGCCCCTTATTTCCTTTTCCTTTAAATCTGTGTTCTTCTCTTCATAGGTCTAATATCTTCGGAATAGTCCATTATGAATTTCTTACTGCTTTGTTTTTGACTTGCCCCACTTGAATATAAGCATTTTAAGAGCAGGGATTCTATTTTCATTCATTGATCAGCTCCTAGTATTTGTAAGCTTCACCAGTCCGTGAATGCTCAAAAGCACTTGCTAACCGAGTGAATCAGTGCTTCCACTTAGCACTGATGATGCACAGTAATGAAGGATGGCAATGAGTGACTTTTAACAGAGAAAAATGATTCAGGAATATGTAATTGTGGTAGGACATATTTTTATAAGGGAGAAGGCCTACACATGATTGAGAATCAATTAATTATTCCCCTCAACAATTAATAGATGGGATCCCCTGAATAGTGAGTGAATGGATTATTTAAGGAATTATTTCATTCTAAAAAGAGAAGTGATTGAAATATTGGCAGTTTTGTCTGGACTAACAAAATAGATCAAAATCACATACAGCAGGGTGTTGAGTATCGATGCAAAAGGAGTCACTCCAATGCCTCCAGCCACGCACAGGCTGACCTCATAGTTCAGTGACTCCTCAAATGGACTCCCAAATGGACCATCTATGTATAGCCTGCAGAGAAGGCAAATACAGACAAGAAACATGAAAATATGTTCAATTAATTTTATATAACATGTAACAAACATACTGGATTTACTTTCCAGGCTTTGAAATGACTCAGGCTTTATTTCATTGTTCTCATAGTGATAAGCATAAAGGAATAAAATGTTGTCTATTTACTGTTAATATTAAATCAAGTACATCTTTTTCTAAGCATGCCTTTTTTGATGGAAACACTAACTAAAAGTATACAAAAATGTAAATAGGATCATGCTAGATGGTTAAGGAAAAAAACAGGGATCACATTGTATTGATATTCAACTAAATTAAATTATCAACTGCTTTATTGTGTAAAAATTTAACAAATAGTGTTCACTTCATTGACAAAATCAGGAGTAGAAAGATTTACTATATGAGTAGAAAAATAATAGGAGGAAACACTAACCTAACACTGTTCCTCCTCATGTCTTAGGTTCATAAGTATGAACTATTCAGGAAGTATGAACTTCAGAAAGCTGAAGAATAACCACAACAGAAGTTCCACTTATTTTACTTGTGCTTCCATATTCGTGTGTGTGTGTGTGTGCGTGTGTGTCTGAGAGAGACAGGGAGAGAAAGAGATCCTTAACTGCAAGAGAAATTGCTAATTGTTCACTCAACTTTCATCCTTCTATTCCTTCTTACCAGAACATTAATTTTATTCAAGGAAGCACAGTGTCCAGCCAAAACACTGCATTTCTCAGATTCCATGGCATCAGTTTAGCTGTACAACTACATTCTGGTTAATGTGGCAAAATGGAAATGCAATTGGAACAACTGGGCAGGCTCCCGAAAATGTTCTCACTTGGAAGCCATAACACTATCCCTCCATCATTCTTTTTTTCTCCTTTGTGCCTGGAATGTTGTCTTTGTATCTAAATACTTACCATACTTTATATGGATTGCTTAGTTCCACACATTGTTATATGAATCAAAAATAAATATTTTACAGTTTTTATTCTGTTATAACAAAGCAACTTTCCTGACAAACAGTAACTTTCCTTAAAAGTACATTTGTATAATAAGCCTATTATGTACATGGCTTTTATGGTTAGGAGCCACTGCATTAGTAGATGAGTTGATTTTACTTTTGTGTGTTGAATGGTTAAATGCTCAGTAAATGCTTGTTGAGTGAATTAATATATAAGACATCCCTTTGTACTCTCAGTCTGTGCTACTTACTGTATGTTATATACTACTCTCCACACCAAATCTGTTTTCTCTCTTTAGGAGTCTACACTTTTGATGTTATGCTGGGTCCTAGGTGTGGTTCTGATTGCTAGGCTGTGGGAGGGGAAGCTATTCTCATCTCTTTTGAATGAGGTAGGAAAATGGCATTTCTTTCCCATGAGAGCTAAAAGCCATTACCGAACTAGAAGAGAAATGCAGGCTGAATCCCTGAGTCGCACTTGAAGAAGGCTGTCTTGGAGAGCCAACAGACTCCTAGATGACATTGCATGAGTACCAAGTGAACTTGTTTTGCATTTCCTCAAGTTTTCAGGAATATTTTCAGGCCAATTAGTTACTGCAGCAGTACTCAGACCATCATGAATAGTATATGTGTACTATATATTTAAGCCCCAAATGGAAACTTGAAGAGCATTATTTTTTACAATAATTTTTAAGATTTATTTATCATGTATTTGAAAGGCAGAGTTACAGAAGCAGAACAAGAGAAAGAAATCTTTGATCCACTAGTACACTCCCAAAATGGCTGTAATGGCCAGGGTTGGGCTTCACCCAGGAGCCAGGAGCTTCATCCAGGTCTCCCACATGGGTGCAGAGGCCCAAATGCTTGAGCCATCTTCCGCTGATTTCCCAGTTGCATTAACAAGGGTCTAGCTAGGAGATGCGGCAGCCAGGACTTGTACAGGGACTCATATGCGATGCTGACATTCCAGGCAGTGGCTTAAACTGCTACATCACACTGCTGGTCCCCAAGCATACTACTTAATCAAATAGAAAAGCCACTTCGTTCCCTCAAGGACCAATAACCTTACTGTATACGCCTTATGCAGTGTTTTAAACATAGAAATAGAGCAAATAGTAGTAGACATTTTAATCATAATATGTAGAATTCTTGTATCCATTTGACATCTATTTTATAATTTATTCACTTAACAAATATATAGTCTGTGTCAACTATTTGTATTATGGTATTTTTGACTCTAAGATAAAAATGATACCGTATCTACTCTAAAGAGGCTCTTACATCTTTATACACAAATGCATTAAATGGTTAGAGGATGATACATTATCCCAATGAATCAATTTTTAAAAGATGAGATATTCAAAAAAATATAGTGAAGAAATTGACACCTTATTTCAACCACAAAGAATAAGAGTGGAGAGTCATGAAAAACATCTCTTTCTCACTTATCTGCTTTCCAACTCAGACACCCTCTCAACTCCCCACGTATTCTTTGGTGTTTTGAAATAACTTTGGAGTAGTCTAGAACTTGGAGTTCCAGCCACTCCCTAGGGATAGGATCATAGAAAGGTTACTTGGCCTCTCATGTGCTTAGTAAATCAAAATCTGATTTCCTTCATCTATAAAAGATCAACAAGATCTGATGACACAGAAAAGAATGACAAAAATCATAGGTAACCACAGATACATCAGAAATGTGGTCTATTATTCACATCAATGACTGCAGACTGCTGGAGAGGTTCAGTGTGAGATGAGAGTTCAGTGTGAGATGGGATGTGTAGGTGGGAATTTTGTTTAAAGGGCCTTGGAGAGTCAATAACTTTTCATTTGAAATATTATTTTTTCACATAAAGTGAGAAAATAATTGCCTTTTTAAGGGAGGCATAAAGAGAAATTACTTACCAATTTTTTTTTACATATTTAACTTGATTAATGTGTAAACGCATTGCCCTTTATTTATAAACAATGATCTCTTCCCTTTCTTAGTACGTGATCATTAAAAGAATGCTAAGGGGTGGGTGTTGTGGTGCAGCAGGTTAAGCCGCCACCAGGGATGCCCAGATCCCACACTAGAATGCTAACTTGAGTCCTGGTCTGAATTCCAGCTACTCTGCTTCCAAAACAGCTCCCTACTAATGCACCTGGGAAGCAACAGAAGATGTCCCCTGCCACCCATATGAGAGACCTGGCTGGAGTCCCTAGATCCTGGCTTTGGCCTGGTTATGGTCACTTGGCGAGTGAACCAGCTGATGGAAGGTATCTCTCCCTCCCTCCTCTCCCTCTTCCTTTCTCTCAACACCAAAACTGTTTTTCAAATAAATAAATCTATAAAATAAGTAAAAGAATGCTGTGTTACTACTATCATTTATGTGATAAGATTAGAGAAATTAAACTCAACTTTTCAAAGACTTACAACAACATAGTAGAGATGTAATCAACATAATACATTGTTAAACTTCAGGTGATAATTCATGAAAAGATCCTCTATGAAGGACTGCAGATAAGAGAATTCTAAAAAAGGGAGGGTTCCTATTCTGAGGCCCATTCAAAAACATATAAACATTTTTTTGAAATTTAAATGTGTTTTTCTCTTGAAAGCAGGATCTATTATATTTTTAAAAAAATAATAGCCCCAAATGAAGGAGTTAGAATCGTGCCAGGGGATTCCAATACAATCCCATCAAGGTGGCATGTACCAAGGCCATCTCACTAGTCCAAGTGATCAATTTCAGCTCATAATTGATCACACTGATAGGTCTAAGAGTCAAAGGGATCACACAAACAAGACTAGTGTCTGCTAATACTAACTGATAGAATCAAAAAGGGAGAGAATGATCCAACATGGGAAGCGAGATACACAGCAGACTCATAGAAGGGCAGATGTCCTAAATAGCACTCTGCCTCAGAATCAGCCCTTAAGGCATTCAGATCTGGCTCAAGAGCCCATGAGAGTAGTTTAGGCATGGAAAGCCAAGACACTCTGGAAAAAAAAAAAGAAGAAGACCTAAATGAAAGATCTCTGTGAGTGAGATCCCAGTGGAAAGAACGGGGCCATCAAAGAAGGATGGTACCTTTCTCTGAAGGGAGGAGAGAACTTCCACTTTGTCTATGACCCTGTCAGAATAAGATCGATGTTGGCAAACCCTAAAGGCTTCCATAGCCTCGGCAACTCATGACTAGAGCCTAGGGAGATTACTGACGCCATAAACAAGAGTGTCAAATTGTTAAATCAACATCAGGAGTCACTGTGTACTTACGTCTGATGAGGGATCTGTCCTTAATGTGTTGTCCAATGTGAAGTAATGCTATAACTAGTACTGAAACATTATTTTTACACTTTGTGTTTCTGTGTGGGTGCAAACTGATGAAATCTTTACTTAGTATATACTGAATCGATCTTCTGTATATAAAGATAATTGAAAATGATTTAAAAATCTTGGTGTTAAATTGGAAATTGAATAATTAATCAATTTAAAAAAATCATCTAGGATCTCGGTCCTTAATGTGCTGTATATTGTGAATTAATACTATAACTAGTACTCCAACAGTATTTTCACTTTGTGTCTCTATGTGAGAGCAAACTGTTGAAATCTTTACTTAACATATACTAAACTGATGTTCTGTATACAAAGAGAATTGAAAATGAACCTTGATGTGAATGCAAGGGGAGAGGGAGTGGGAAAGGGGAGGGTTGTGGGTGGGAGGGAAGTTATGAGGGGGAAGCCACTGTAATCCATAAGCTGTACTTTGGAAATTTATATTCTTTAAATAAAAGCTTTATATAAAAAAAAACAATAGCTTAGTTGTTTTACTAAGACTGAGTTGACATTGAGTCACATGATTTTCAGTAGATAAATTCATTAGCTAAAAATTAATTTACAGACAAAACTACACAGATACTTCTTGCACTCCTATTTCTCAACACTTTCTATCACCTTCTCCTAAACATATGTATGTTTATTTATTTACACAATCTGAGGAGAAAGAAATTGATTGCCAATTTTAAGAAATAGATTGTAATTATACTGGTATTTCCCAAAAGGGATGTTGTAAAACACTAATACAATGGGAAATAAGAAAGTCATGGTCAAATTTGGATTTGAGAAATCTGTTCAACAAAGTTTTTGTTGCTGCTCATTTATTTTAAAACACCTGTAATGAAAACTTTTAATTCTAGGGTGTTGTTGAGAGAGGAAGAAAACTGTTTCCCACCCTTTCTTACAAATGGGTGGTAGCCATGAGAATAGTTCAGTCTAATCTGATTAAGAAGTTTTGGGTTGGATTTCTGAGAATTTCCTTTAAAGGGAGGCCCACTTCATTGCGTGTACCCTTCATGTTCTTGGTTTTTCTTCCTTCTCCTGTCTGGAAGGAGGATATAATGGCTGAAGCCAAAGGAGCTATCTACCTTTCCAGCACAAGAGGGAAAGAAGAAAAGAGGTGCTGACACTAAAGCTACAATAACAGCCACCTGTTATGTTAGCACTTCTCCGTACACAAAAAAAATAATTTGCCACTACTTTTAAACTGTTTCTGATGTATGCAGCTAAATGCAAATATGCCTGATAAGGCTTTCAACATAGTACCTGGACATAGTTAGCTTTTGATAAATTCTAGGTCTACCTACTAATAAAGAGTTGTAATTTATACCATAGTATGTAGATAAAATGTATATTTTTGGAAAATTGTCCTCTATCTGACGAGTTCCTACTATAAAGATTTATTTTAATAAAAATTCAAAAAAAGTATCTGGGACTCCTAGGACTCTTCCTTCACAAATTCAAAACAAGGTATACTATCAATAGATACTCTTTAATGAAGATTTAAATCAGGGCCTATCTGAATGTTCTATATACACATTTATTCTTAATCAGGACAACAATTTTCATAAGAAAGTATTTTAAAATTTCAATTTTATTATAATGGGGACTAAATCTAAAATGTTAGAATTCTATCAAGGGAACACTTCTTTTTTTTATTTAATAAATGTGAATTTACAAAGTACAATTTTTGCATTGTTGTGTCTCTCCCGCCAACCTCCCTCCCTCCTGCAGCCCTTCCATCTCCCATTCCCTCTCCCATTCCACTCCTCATCAAGTTTCATTTTTCAATTATCTTTATATACAGAAGATCAACTTAGTATATACTAAGCAAAGGTTTCAACAGACTGCGCTCACACAACCGCACAAGATATAGAGTACTGTTTGACTAGTAAGGTTATCGTTAACTCTCACAGTAAAACATATTAAGGACAGAGATCCTTCGTGGGGAGCATGTGCCCAGTGACTCCCGTTGTTGATTTAACAATTGACACTCTTATTTATGACATCAGTAATCACCCGAGGCTCTTGCCATGAGCTGTGGAGGCTATGGAGGGCTCTTGAGTTCACTAACTCTGAACTTGTTTAGTCAAGGCCATATCACAGTGGAGGTTCCTTCCTCCCTTCAGAGAAAGGTGCCTCCTTCTTTGATGGCCCTTCTTTCTGCTGGGTCTTGTTCACCGAGACCTTTCATTCAGGTTGTTTTTGCCACTGTGTCTTGGCTTTCCATGCCTTGAGACTCTCATGGGCCTTTTAGCCAGATCCGAATGCTCCAAGTGTTGATTCTGAGGCCGGAGTGCTGTTTAGGGCGTTTGCCATTCTACGAGTCTGCTGTGTGTCCTGCTTCCCCCACAGGGTCATTCTCTCCCTTTTAATTCTATCCTTCATTATTTGCAGACACTGATCTTATTTGTGAAATCTCTTCGATGCTTGCCCTATCTTTTTGATCAATTATGTACTTAAACTTATCACTTTAACAAGTGAGATGGCTCTACCATTGGAGGTAAGTCCGAGTGAGCATGTGCCGACCTGTATATCTCCTCCCTCTCTTATCCCCATTCTTATATTTAACAGAGATCACTTTTCTGTTAGTTTTAAACACTTAAGAGTAATTGTGTATTAATTACAGAGTTCAACCAGTGATATTAAGTGGAACAAAAAGAACAACCACAAGAAAAAAAATACTAAAAGGAATAAGAAGGAGTGTTATAAAATTCCTTGTAAGTTTGACTCCAAAGTTCATTTCCTTAATGATCAGATGTTAATCACTACAGCAAATTATCAATTATGTTAGTTAGAAATACTAGTAGATTAAGGGAAAGAAGGGCTCAGGACCATCCATCACCTAAGAGAATCTACAGTTCTAATAAAATCCCAGTGATACTGATGTTCCAGCTAAAGCAGGTAAGGGGAAAGGGAGTGACCTGGTGTAGATGGCCATTTTAAACATAAGGATGAGCACAGACCCTTAACATCTGAGTTAAAACTGGTGGGAAGTGGTAAGTAGTGGTCTACAGTATTTAGACCTGGCACAATTTAAAGAAAGGAATTTCACTAGGAGAGGGCTAAGGGCTAATTAATGTCCATAATTAATTTGCAGTGGTTACTAAGGCAAACTTGTACATAAAATAAAAGCAACATTGTGTGAAAGCCCACTTTGAGGCTTCTTTTTTGGAATTCTGAAGCATCCAAACAAGATTTTACAAACAGAAGCCCGAGTTTACGAACTGGTTTTTCAATCATGGTTTAACTATGATAACATTTAATTTTTTAATTGATCTTCTGTATATAAAGATAATTAAAAATGAATCGATGTGAATGGAATGGGAGAGGGAGTGGGAGATGGGAGGGTTGCAGGTGGGAGGGAAGTTATGGGGGCTGAAGCCACTGTAATCCATAAACTGTACTTGGGAAAATTATATTTACTAAATAAAAGTTTAAAAAAAAAACATTTAATTTTTCTAGGTCTGAAAAAATGCTTAAGAGTTACAAATTACCAGATTATAAATCGAGATAGTTTCTATACAGATGAAAATTTTGAATTTATAATAATGAAGAATCTCTGGACACTTTCTGTGTTAATTGTCACACAATTTCTGATTCAGAAAAACAAAAACTGGCAACAAACAAACTAAAAACAACTTAGAATGAAAAGATGTACAGTATGGCAATGGAAAATGCAGACGGGGCAGAAGGAGAAAAGTTAACCGCTCTGATAGACACTAGATGCAAATCACATGTGCTTAAATCAGCTCATAGAAAGAGACTACTTGCCTCACTTATTCTGAGACCTGAGCACCTAAGCTCCAGCTATAGATTTAAATGTGACTCTATTTTGAACCAATTCCTATGTGAGTCAGGAATGAGTTACTCCTCATACAGCACTAAGGCACCCTTATTGCTTTCCCATTAGCCTTGAGCTAAGGGAGCTTCTGGACTTAGCGAATCTCTGAGGTAGAATCGTCACTATTTTAGCAGTGCCCCACTTTTTATAGAATTTTTTTCTAGATTTTTTTTGTTTGCCTTGCTTTTGCAGTTTTGATGGCAGGGCTGTTACTCGTGAATTCCAGCCCAGGAGTGGAACCTACCACCTGCTAGCAGACTAGCTTCTTTCGGATATCTTTCTTGCTTCATTTTGCAAATACCAATGATATTAGAAATTCTCTTTATTACATGCCACATACTCTCTTCACTATATTGCTTTTGAAAGACATCTTGCCAGCCAGATATTGAAAGTCACCTACTGTGAGCCAAAATATAGGGATGAGAAACTGAGAGATAGTAATCTCTTTATCAAGGATAATATTAAAATAACTATGTATACTGTGAATAATGTTATGAGAAACTGAGTGTGAAAACTGCAGAACAGCCCCACCACACACATAGGCAGGCCCACAACAGAAAGGTCACCTTCCCAAATGACCACCTGCCAACAGATCCTGTAGCTTAGAGTCATCTTTGTCAGGAAAAATCACCTGTCATTTTGGCAGGATCTAGATGGGAATGAAGACACTAAGCAGTCCACAGAGGCGAGCCTTTCCCCTACCCATAGGTAAGACATAGCTTTGAGAAATGGCAGGACAGAGTTGACAATGAGGATGGTGATCAGTATTCCCTTTTGCAAAAGTCCAGGTGCTTTCTATCATTTAATTTAAACATTTTATGACCTCACAAGACAGAAGCATGCCAGTACTGGGCATTCTTCAAAGCAACATTAGAAGGTAAGTTCTCCACTATCTCCATTTGAAATGTAGAAAAATATAAAAAAGGAAAACAGAGTGTCACTCATCCCTACTAACGAGGTCTGTAAGCCAGAATCTGACTCCAGTAAAAAAGCTTGAAGTCACCCCAACCTCCACCCTTCTCTATCCTCTCCACTCCCACTTGTCCAAAAGTGACTGCACTCCACCGATTGTGTCTCCTAATGTTCTTAGGCATAAATCCAACCTTCCCTATTACTGTTATCACCATTAACTTTATCACTGCCTGACTCAGGATGAAATTGCCACTAGCCAGTGGGCTAGCCCCATGTATTCCTCTCTGGCTCTATGATACACCTATGAAAATGTAAATCTGATTATCATTCTCCTTTGCTTGAAATCCTACTATGACTCTTGCCTTCACACTAGAGTCCAACTTCCCTTTCATGGCTGTGCAGTCCTTCCTCATTTCTCCTTACACCAGTCGCCACATTGATTGTGCACAGGTGTACATGCATGTGTGTGTGTGTATCTGTGCAAATACAGAGTTTTCAGTCACCTAGAGGTGATCTTTCAATGACCACACTCACTTCCATAGCTTTTTAAATTCTTTAATTTTTAATTCTTTAAATTAAAAAAATTTTAAAATTTTAATAAAAAATTAAAATTAAAAAATAAAAATAAAATAAAAATATAAAAATATAAATATAAATAAAATTAAAATTAAAAAAATAAAAAATTTAAGGTGAACAAATTTCATGTATTTCATATATACAGAATTAGGAGCATAGTGATGCTTCCCATCCTACTCTCCCTCCTACCCATGTACCACTCATCCTTCTCCCTCCTCTTTTATTCCCTCTCTTAATTTTTACAATGATCTATTTTCAGTTTATTTTATCCTCATAAGGTTAACCCTACACTAAGTCAAGAGTTCAACAAATAGTAAGAAGAAAAAACAATACTGTTCCTCAGCAGTAAAGACAAATGCTGTAAATAATCATCAAATCTGAAAATGTCCATTTCACTCCTGTAAATCACATTTTTTGGAAATCTGTTACCACAAATCAGGGAAAACATACGGTATTTTTTCTTTTTGGGACTAGCTTATTTCACTAAGTAAATGGTTTCCAGTTGCATCCAGGTAAGAGAAAGATAAGTTGGAGGATACATTAAATCTGGAAAGGACATCTGAGGCTTTGCAGTTTACAGACATTACCTAAAATCATTGTTTGAAGCCATTTTTAAGCAACCAATTAAAAATCAGATCAGATCAGATTGGGACATTGTTTTAGTTTCCCAAATACTCAGGTTGCTCTCAGGCAGATGCCAACACAAAGAGGAATGGCTCTGAACCTTGTCCTAAATAATATTTCTCTTTCTAGACAGACCTGATATTAGGCAGCTTAGAGAACTTGATTGTTATTGGGGAAAAGTAGGAATATTTTATTTTGTACTGTCACAATATTTTTATGTGTCATATGATGAAGCCTGAGACTCACTGGGACATATTTTGCTCATTTAATTGCCATAATAGATGCAAGTCATTTGTGAATAAAATTATGCCAAATGTCCTCAACCATTTATATCCATGCTGCATTTACAAGGGTAAGAATAAAACTACCCTCTAGACTAAATATATTATAAACTTAAATCCTTCAGAGTTAATAAAGAATAATAACACCAGTAAGGCACAAGTAACGAAACTTGTTATTTTATCACCATTTCCTTCGTCCAACCTATAAATCAACAAGATGTGTTTTGTATTAAATGTGCATTCTTCTTGTTTCTTTCCACTCATATGTCTCTTTCTGACAACTGTCATACCCATTCATGCTTTGTGGGTTTTCATGCATCAATGTCTACAAGTATATCCTGATAGGATGGAAGTCTCTGGCTTTGACATAGGTCACAAGAGAGTTCACATATGTAAAAATGTGATTAATGAACATTATAATACTTTACAACAACGTTTCTCAGCCCTACTACAGGCAAAGGTTTTGTAAATGGCTTTCCCGTAAGCATACACGCACACACACACACACACACAAGCACACACACACACTTCAGGATCTAGCTGTTGTTGGTTTCAGGAATATTTTCATGAATGATAAAAATAATAAGAAAAGGGTACACTTTTTCATTTCATTATTTGTTAAATATCTCTGTTATTACCAATAAATAAATAGATACCAATAAATATATTTGTTATTACTAACAAATAAATAAATACCAATAAATAAATAAATCTCTCTCTTTTTTTTTGATAGGCAGAGTTAGACAGTGAGAGAGAGAGAGAGAGACAGAGAGAAAGGTCTTCCTTCCGTTGGGTCATTCCTCAAAAGGCTGCTATAGCCAGATCGTGCTGTGCCGATCCGAAGCCAGGAGCGAGGTGCTTCCTCTTGGTCTCCCATGCAGGTGCAGGGCCCAAGCACTTGGGCCATCCTCCATTGCCTTCCCGGGCCACAGCAGAGAGCTGGACTGGAAGAGGAGCAACCGGGACAGAATCCAGAGCCCTAACCGGGACTGGAACCGAGGGTGCCGGTGCCGCAGGCGGAGGATTAGCCAAGTGAACTGCGGCATGGGCCAATCTCTTTGTTATTACCAATAAATATTTGTACTTCATTATTTGTTAAATATCTCTTGAAAATACAATGTTAAAGATTATAGGGACATTTTGTTGAAAAATTAGAAATGTCATCCAAATACAACTGCTTACAATGACCTGTACAAAGTATTCCTGTTGGTTATGCTATGTTCTATAAATATAACCCTATAATAATGCTAAAATATATTTTTCACTAATAGATCCTATATCTAATAAGTATGGAAAACATTCAGAAAAATTAGAAGTAAACCTCTTTAAATAAGTATAATGATTTTGAATGAAAGAAACAATTCTAATTATTTGATTAAATTTTCAACTTTCCAGAAAATTTTCTTCCAGAAAATTACAAATTCATTTACCTTCAAGTACATATAATACTAAAAAAATAAGAATACTAAAGATTACTAACCAAGCACCAAAACGGAAACCTGTTGAAGTGAAATGGACACTATGAGAAACAATGACTTGATCAGCCCTTGTCCTGACTGTCGAGGAACAATGTAATACTTTATCCTTTTAGTATTTTTTTTGTTCTACTTAATACTATTGGTTAAATTCTTTAATTAACACACAATTATTCTTAGGTGTTTAAATTCAACTAAAAAGTGATCCCTGTTAAATATGAGTGGGAATAAGAGAGGGAGGAGATGTACAGTTCAGCAATGCTCAATCGGACTTGCCCCAAACAGTGGAGTTAGAAACGTGCCAGGGGATTCCAATTCAATCCCATCAAGGTGGCATGTACCAATGCCATCTCACTAGTCCAAGTGATCAAGTTCAGTTCATAATTGATCATACTGATAGGTCTAGGAGTCAAAGGGATCACATAAACAAGACTAGTGTCTGCTAATACTAACTGATAGAATTAAAAAAGACAGAATGATCCAACATGGGAAGCAGGATACCCAGCAGACCCATAGAATGGCAGATGCCCTAAACAGCACTTTGGCCTCAGAATCAGCCCTTAAGGCATTCAGATTTGGCTAAAAAGCCCATAAGAGTATTTCAGGCATGGAAAGCCAAGATACTTTGGCAAAAAAAAAAAAAAACCTAAATGAAAGATCTCTGTGAGTAAGATCCCAACGGAAAGAATGGGCCATCAAAGAAGGAGGTACCTTTCTCTGAAGGGAGGAGAGAACTTCCACTTTGACTACCGCCTTGTCTAAATAAGATTATAGTTGGCAAACTCAAGAGGCTTCCATAGCCTTGGCAGCTTATGACAAGAGCCTTGGGTGATTACTGATGCCATAAACAAGAGTGTCAATTGTTAAATCAACAACACAAGTCACTGTGCACTTACTCCCCATGTAGGATCTCTGTCCTTAATGTGATGTACTATGTGAATTAACGGTATAACTAATACTCAAATTGTACTTTATACTTTGTGTTTCTATGTGGGTGCAAACAGTTGAAATCTCTACGTAACACATACTAAATTGATCTTCTGTATGTAAAGATAATTGAAAATGAATTGATGAAGAATGGGATGGGAGAGGGAGCAGGAGATGGGATGGTTGTGGATGGGAGGGAGGTTACGGGGTTTGGGGGAGCCACTGTAATCCTTAAGCTGTACTTTGGAAATTTATAGTTGTTAAATGAAATTTTAAAAAAAGATTACTTCAAAAAATCTGTAGAAAATAGAATTGAAAATAAGTTTATTTTGTTGTAATTTTCTAAAATTCATTTTCCATGATTTTTAATAATCTCATTTATTCATCCAATGACTTCTCTGTCAAGTATGAGAGGACTTCCAAAAGTTCATAGAAATGGAATTAAAATATAAGATTATTGTGCTGTAAAAGCATTTAAATCCATTTATATTTTATTCACAGTACATATTTCTATGAAATTACTCAAGACTGCACAAACGCAAGGTTGGGCAAAGCTGAAGCCAGGAACCAGGAGCTTCTTTCAGATCTCCCAGGGGTGCAGAAGGGGGACAGCCACTTGGGACATCTTCTGCTGCTACTTTCTCAGGCCATTAGTAGGGAGCTGCTTGGAAGTGGAGCAGCAGAGACTAGAACCAGCGTCCTTATGGGATGTCGATGTCACTAGTGACAGCTTAACCCACTGTGCCATAGTGCTGGCCCCCTGTTCCTCCATTTAATGTTAATTTTGGCGGTAGAGTTTTAGGAGATATAAGTGGGACAAAGGAGAATGGATTCTATTGTTAACTGTGCCTGGGATGTGCTGAGTTGGCCCAGGGAAAGGCAAAGGCATCAAGACTCTGTGCATGTAAAGAATGCCGTGAACAGAATGCTCATATGGGAGAGGAGAGAGCTGTGTAAAGGCCAAATCAATAAACCTGAGTCCCCAAAGATTTGTGTATATCTGGACCTGTTTCAAAATAAAGGCATACTCTATGAACAACCATGAAGACACTTGTGGCATCTAAGAGAAGAAAAAGTCTGGCCCACGTAAGAATAGGTCTGACGACAGCACTTCCCCCAATTATCAAAATGGTAAAGAGGAATACTTGTGCATAGATATGGTTAGAGACTTACCTAGTATGTGGTTATGTTGACAGCTACTCACTGTAGTTGGAAATAATCTTTGCACTTAAAGAACAGAAAGTAAGGAAGCAGATGCGGGATCACCGACACCATAGCAATCAGCAGCATCGAGCCAAAAAAGCAGGCCCAGGAACTGCCTCGGACAGAGTCTGCAGCAACGCCTCAGTCACAGCTGCTGGCAGGTGACAGCAGGTCTTTGCAGCCCAGCAGTGAAGTGCCCTTGTTAGTTAAGTTAGGTCATTCAGGGTTTTCAGAAGTTCTAAGAAAGGTTATATTTTTATCTTTGCCCACCAAAAATCTCACCCAGAACTATGACTATTCCCTTCTCAATACCTAGTAGAATTCTGTGGCTTACTTTGGGTAATTTCTAGTTTGAATGAATGGCAGAATCTCAGAGTCTTGACTAGATGGAGGCAGCAGTAAATCTCGGAATCGTTCTGTTGAAAGAAAAATAATCACAATGCATGAAAAAATCAATCATGAAAATCACTTCAAAAACCAAGTATTTCCTACTTTATTTTTAGCCATTTTGACTGGACATAATTTTTTAAAAATGTACCCACCATTTCATACACTAAAGTACATAATTGTTTCTCCCTAATGATTACATTGATACAATGTGACTGAAATAGTACAGTTCCTGCAAACACAAAAGTTGCAAGTATTCATCAGTAGAAACTGATAAAATCTTATAAATAAAAAGGAGAAAAGGTATATAACCAGAACCCCATTAAAGATGCACAATATTATTGGTGTCCAGGCAATGTGAATAAAAACCACACATCATTGGATAGCATTCACACTACATGACATTCATCTGACAGAAATCAGACTCACAAGACCAAGTGTGAGAAAGGATATATATCAAATAAGCTCTTCTACACTGCTCTAAGGAGTAAACATTGGCACAGAAGCTTTGGAAAGTAATTTGTCATTAAGAGTTTCACCTTTGTACAGACTATTCCTAGATGTACACCCTGCAGAAACGCTCACACGTGTCTTAGGCAGTAAATAAGAGGACAGCCATTGCGGCACTATAGGTAATAACAGAGATGGAAGCAACTCAAGTGTTCATTAACATGAAAATGGACAATAGGTGCTGCATTCACAAAATAGAATGTTAATTGAAGTGAAATGGCATGATTTGTTATAAATAAAAACACTATGGACCATATTAATTAATGTCGAGTAGAAAAAAATCCCAGAGAGTAACACATAGCAGTTATCACTTTATTGAGTGAAGTAACTAAGCAATGCATTGGTTAGGTATGTCATACATGAAACAAAGTTAACCAATTAAAATGGATGATATACACAGTTCAAAATAATGGTTACCTTATAGAAGGGACAGTGGAATGGAATAAGGTAGAGGAAAAAAAGCTAATGAAAGTAATTATTACTGTTTCTTATAAACTAATTATAGATCAAAAATCATAAATGAATGAATGGATGAATGAAGACCTATCAGAGAACAGTAATAGCAGTAAATTGTGAGCCAAGAATTGGATTAATAAAACTCAGCACATGTGTACTTTGTAATGAAGGACAGAGGGAGAAGGAAAACAGAGAGGGAGAAAGGAAAAGAGGGAACAATGGAAGGACAAAAAATGTTGTGGATGGAGGAACAATCCTTCATGCTATTTCAGAAATATTTATATTGGACACCTAACTACCATGCAGAGGGTAATCCATCACTTGAATACTGTTTCCATACTTTAAAATCTAGATTTCTACTACCTTTTGATTCATTCCTATAGGAAAACTTCCTTGGTTCCTCCATGAGCCTTTTTCTCTCTCCTCCTATCACTTTTGAAATAGCTGGTTCTACTGTGTACTTCAAGTAAACCCTGAGGTTATGGTTTCGGATAATTTATCAAACTCTTTTTATAGCTATGTATACGTATCTCTAAACCCCTCTATCCTAGTAGTTGGATATTTTGCCACCAAGATACAAAACATTATATAATATATATTAAGGCACTAGACAAATATTTGTTGAAGGAATACTCCTAAGCTCCATTTTTACTGGATAGAAAAAACTATCTGTCAAAGTTAATCATAATGACTCTTTGTAGAGACCAATTGGTCATCAATCAGCCATGAAAAGCAAGGAGACCTGTATCTTAGCCTTGACAGAGTCACACAATCAGGCTGAGATCGAGTGCAAAGCTAAAACTCCCAAGCTGCAGCACATTTATCACTTACTGAATGTGTGTGATTTCCACAAAACACTGAAAATATACACTTGATGGCTACTGTCATTTCTTGGATACTGAATACATGTTTTTTTAAACTTTATTTATTTAACAGACAGAAACAGACACCTAGGCAGACATACAGAAAATTTCTACCCACTAGTTCACTTCTCAAATGCCCACAATGGCTGTGGTGAGCTGAAACTGGAGCCAGGAGCCAAAAAATTAATTCAAATCTTCTCTATGGGTGGCAAGAACCCAACGATTTGAGCCATCATTGCCTCCTCCAGTGTGTGCAATACCAGAGAAGCCAGAATGAAGAGCCACAGAGGGAATCGAACCCAGGCAGACTGATGTCGGATCCAGTACCTTAAACACCAGGCTGAATACCTACTCCTATAGGAAGGAAATAATAAGCTGCAAAAATATGGGGCCAGGAGTGTGGCACAACACGTTAAGCCACAGCCTACAACACCAGCATCATATATGGGTGTTGGTTGGAGTCCAGGCTGTTCCACTTCCCATGCAGTTCCTTGGTAATAAGACTAGGAAAACAGAGGAAGAGGCTCCAAGTGCTTGGGCTCCTGCACCCATGTGGGAGAGTTGGAAGGAGTTTTAAGCTCCTGGTTTCTGGCTTGCCACAGCTGCTGTGGCCATTTGGGGAGTGAGCTAGTGGATAGAAGATCTGTTTCTCCTGCTGTTTTTCCCTCTCTCTGTTAACTCTCCCTTTCAAGTAAATAAATCTTTGAAAGAAAGCAGTCCTAAAAATGGTTTTACTCTGAAATCCAGGGATCCTAAAAAGCACCACATATTTTTTTCCTTTAGTTATATCACTCTTTAAGTTCATATTTTAAATTATACTATTAACTGATGTACTATTTTTTTAAATTTATTTGACAGATAGAGTTAGACAGCGAGAGAGAGAGAGAGAGAGAGAGAGAGAGAGAGACAGAGAGAAAGGTCTTCCTTCCATTGGTTCACCCCACAAATGGCCGCTACGACCGGAGCTACGCCGATCCAAAGCCAGAAGCTAGGAGCTCCTTCCTGGTCTCCCATGCGGGTGCAGGGCCCAAGCACTTGGCCCATCCGCCACTGCCCTCCCAGGCCACAGCACAGAGCTGGACTGGAAGGGGAGCAACCGGGACTAGAACCCGGCGCCCATATGGGATGCTGGTGCCACAGGTGGAGATTAACCAAGTGAGGCACGGTGCCTGCCCCGATGTACTATTTTTAATCTATAATTTTTTCAAGAAAATGACTACTGATTTTTTACAGTATATTACCCTTACTTTTCAGTCTATATACCAATTTATGTAGATCCATAAAAAAAGTGTCTTGCAGTGTTTATCATTTTCTATTTTTTTCCTTCCACTTAGCCCTTGCCTAAGACAGGTCATAAAAAATGAAGCCAAAACCGAAGAACTAAAAATGAAGCCAAAACTCAAGAACCCCAAAACCAAGAACAAAAGACAGATCAAGAAAAATGAAGAGAAAACACAAGAATTAGTTTATTATATCAGGTAAAGCAATTTTTCAGTTAAAGAACTATATTGAACATGATATTCTTGGAAGTTAAAAGTACAAATTAAAGTGTACTAAATGACTCCCAAACTTGGTTTTAAAACAAACTCATAATTCTAATGCACATAAACCTTTAATTTAAACTATTATTTTTCTCCATAATAGGTTTATTTATTATTGTTATTTCTGAAATAATACTGGTTGTAAATCTGTAATACAACCTTTGATGATACAGAATATTGACAGGACTAAAACACACACACAGACACACAAATATAATAGCAAAAGCAGCATAAAAAGATAACATATGAGACAACTCTATGAAGAAATCTATAATTGACAGCCCTGTAAATGAAATACCCTTAATCTTAATATCTTAAATGAAAAGGGAACAAAAATGAAAGTCCCTGAAACAGATACCATGACAGTCCTCCCCTGCCAAAAATAAATAGAAAATATGCAAAGTACCTTGAAACTATGTCCTTTTTAAAACTTATATTTTTAGTCATCATAAATACTTCAATATGAACAACTAATGCTATCCCATTAGAGTATACTAACTTTTTTATGAAAATAAAGATAAATTATAAAAAAGTCCTGAGAAAAGTTTAATTACTTGAAAATGTATTTATAATTCTTATGGTGGTTGCTCATAGTCTCCCAAATTTTTGCCTACCAATTATTTCATTAACATCCCATTTTTTACCTGATTCTTGGAAAAATGTGAATAATATGATGTTTCCTTTGTTAAGAACAAAATTGTAAATACTATCTGTGAACAAAATGTCAAACCAAATTATCTGCCTTCTCAGCAGGGCCAAACTATTTCTTAAGAAAGCAGCATAGCTATGCTAATAATACTAGAGCTGAGTCCTGTCACAGACCTGAGAACAACTTCACTGAAGCCATTGAAAAGAAAAGAGGATTATTTGCAAAGTGATATTGTGATGAGCTGACTAATGATGTGATACTGTCTGAACACTGATTTTCTACCAGCAGGGGATATATCTTAATTAAGACAAGCTTCAGTAGACTTGCACTCTCTCTTCCTTTCTTCCAATCAACAAAAGAATTCACAGCCTACTAAACCTGGGTGACATACTGAACACATTATTTCTCCAAACAATCAATTCTGAGAAAATACATTTAATTATATAAAAGCAGAAATGAAAAAAAAAATAAAATACTCTTGAAATTCTAGTGGAAATTTTTTGTACATTCACTATGACCCAGCCTCTTAATTTTCCTCTCTATAAAAAAGGGCAATCTCCGATCCTCCCCCAATAAGCAGAATATACCAAATGCAGTAAGGATTGACATGAGAACAAAAATCAGCATGCAGATAGACTTATGAGATAAAAAGAAAAAAATCTTCTAGCCTTATGGAAAGGGAAAAAAAGTAAATGAAAAAATGATGCTAAGTAATACCATTTTTTTAATTTTATTCTTTTATAACATAAAAGTGCTTTGCACCTACAGATATGATCACAGTCACCTAATTAATTTATTTAACAACCTAAGAAAGGAAGCCAGTGTTAAGCCAGAGTTTGAGACACCGGCATCCCACATCAGAGCGCCAGTTCAGTTCCCCACTGCTCCGTTTCTGAACCAGCTCCCTACTAATGAGCCTGGGAAAGCAGCAACAGAGGCCCCTGCCACCTATCCAGGAGGCCAGGATGAAATTCCTGGCTCCTGGTTTTGGCCTGGCCCAGCCTTGGCTTCACTCTGGGAAGCGAAACACCAAATGGATAATGTCTTTGTCTTTCTCTCTCTCTCTTGCTCTGCCTTTCAATTAAATTTATCTTAAAAAAAAGAAAAAAACTCTAAGAAAGAGCTGTTGATTGCTGGATCCTGTCAGGCTTGTTTTACCAATTCCAAATTAATTTTTCTTTCAGATACACTTTTCCTGTTTGCTTTTCATTGTCTCCACTATGAAAATGAATATTTTTTACTACTTTGAGTATTATTTTATCATGGGTAAGGAAAGTAATCAGAATATGTGACAGTACAGCCCTAAAAACCCAAAGAAAAATGAAAAGAAGTCCTTTGTGTTTTTATTAAGAGGTAAAATTCCTCTTTCTCTTAATGCTCATATTATACTCAATCTGCCAATTTTCAAGTTTAAAAAAGCTGAAATAAAATTATTTTATTAAAAGGATGTATTTATTTATTTATTTAAATGTCAGAATTGCAAAGACAGAGAGAGAGAGAAAAGTTTCCACATGCTGGTGTATGCCCCGGATGGCCAGCGTTGGGCCTGGCTGAAGCCAGGAAGCGGGGCTTCATCAAGAAACCCCATGTGAGTGGCAGCAGTGCAAGCACGTGAGCCATGTTTGACTCTCCTCCCAGGCAATTACCAGGGAGCTGGACCAGAAGTGGACAAGCTGGGACATGAACTGGTGCCCAGCATCACAGCTGGTCCTTTTTCCCACCACCGCAGCGCTGGCCACTGAAAAAATATTCTTAATGGACATTAAACAGTCCCTTACAGACAACCTTAACTTTTTCTAAAAAGCTAGTATAATGTGACATAGTGTTAATTGTTAGGATGCAAAGAAATAGACAATACCAACACACTCTAAAACAAAATCAATGAGATGATTAAACCATGATATTTAGATTATTCTACATTTATTTTGCAATAAAAGATGAGAATTATTTCAAAATTAGTAAGTGTTGTGGGTGAGTATACATGATGAAAATGTATACCAAATGACAAATCTTTCTTTGTTCATACTGCTTGCAGAACTGAGATTCAGAAACAGCTTATAATATAAGATACTGGTATAGGGCAACTAGACAGTAAGATTAGGAAGGAACAATTGAGCTGGGATATTTTGCCTCACAATTTCTGTCAGCATTGCATTATAACTTCCCTCCTTATCTGTCAATCCAGTACACTCACTTTCCCAGGATGCACTTGTATCTCTTCCAGGACCAGGAAGGAGGACTTACCATTACAGCTATGTATAGGAAATAAAAGTTTAAACAGCCTATTCTTAAGTATATAGAGTAGCATGAATGTTATTACGTATTTATTATGTAAGGCAAAATAATTTCAATAGAAGTACATTAAAAGTAAAAAGTGCTTTAAAAATAAGATATTAAGTTTTTTTTTTTCAAGAAAGTTGATGATGAACCAAATTTGCCATTCAGTATTTGCCATTCAGGCGGGTTTCACATTACGCATTTTGCCAACCAATTATTTCATTGAATATATGAAAACATTCAAATGCATTGAGGAGAAATAAATATATGGTACAGAAGTTTTTTTTATTATTTCATGAAAATTATATCCATTGATGACAATTTAACCCAAAAGTATATAGAACTGCAGTAGGTAACACATGTCTTAAAGAAAAAGATGACTTGGATACAACTGGGATCCAAGTGGCCTGCTTTCTGTACATGGTATCAAGTAAAATATTAGCTACTCGTGAAAAATAAATATAAGCTAGTGTTCTGGTTAAGCTGGCAGGGTAAGCTGCCACTTACAATGCCAGTATCACACACTGGAGTGATGGCTTAAGTCTTGGATGCTCCACTTCTGCTCCACTTTCCCTGCTGGGAAAGCCATGGGAGATGTTCCAAGCACTTGGAGCCCTACCACCCATGTGGGAGACCAGAATGAAGTTCGTAGCTCCTGGTTCTGGCGTAGCCAGGATCCAGCTGTCATGTCCATTTGGGGAGTGAACTGGCAGATGGAAGAACTCTCTCTTACTCTCTCTTACTCTTTCTCTCTGTTGCTCTGCCTTTCAAAGCAACTAAGCAATCAACAAGGATAAATATTTAACCTATTAGTTTAGGCACTAAGAAGTCCACTTTTCACATCACAGTACCTGGGTTCAACAGATGTCTTCAGTTCCTGGCTCAAGTTTGCTCCTAGTGCATACCCCGGGAGGAAGAAGTGGTGGCTGAAGTAATTGGGTCCTGCCACTCACAGGGGAGAACTGGATTCAGTGTGTAGCTTCCAGCTTTGGCCTAGCCTAGCAAGTTAGCTGTAGGCATTTCATGTGTGAACCTACGAATGGGAGCCCTGTTTTCTGTCTCTCTATCTCTCTTGATGCATTTCCATACCTCTCAAATAATTTTAAAAAATGAAACAATTATAATTTGAGAGTATTGTAAAAAAATCAACTTCAACACAGAGAAAAGTATGTGGGAGTGAAGAGAGAATACATTCTAAATGTCCAAAACATAATTGCTTCAATTAAATGTAGATCTCACTGTCCTCTACTAGATGGTAGATTTTCCCTCCCCAGTTTCTAATTTAGATTCTTGAACTAGAAAGGACAGGAGTTATCTTCTCTCCTGTCCTCCTACTACCCTCAGGTATCTGGTTTTTTTTTGTCTTATCTTAGTTTTTTTAGTGAATGAGCCTTCTGACAATTCCTCTTTCTCACTTCTCTATTTAGTCATTTTCATCCATGCCCTTGACTATTTATCAGAAAACCTTAATAACAGTTCACAAATATGTTCTTCTCTTTAGAAGGTGAATTGGGCAGAAGAACTAAGCTGATAAGTATCATGGTCTGTTTAGTAACCTAGGAGCTGGAAGTTATAATTTTACAATGTTTTACAATGTTTATAAACATACAAAGGAATGGGGTTTAACTTAATGAAGAAACAATGACAGATAAAGGAAATATAAGACCAGCAGAAGAAAAAAATTAAAAAGTAAGGCAGTAAAGAAAAGATGCCTGTTTGCCTGAAAGTTCAAGAATCAACAGTAAATTAAGGGAAATAAAAACGGGGCTAGCATTGCAGCATAGCAGGTTAAGCTGCCACCTATGATTCTGGCATCCCATAGGCTGGTTCAAGTCCTGGATACTCTATTTCAAATCCAGCTCCCAGGTAATGCAACTGGGAAGGCAGTGGAAGATGGCCCAAGTGCCTGGGACCCTGCCACCCACACGTGAGACTTGGATGTGCTCCTGGTTTCAGTGTGGCCCTGGCCTTTGCAGCCATTTGGTGAATGAACCAGTGGAATGAATATCTCTCTCTTTCTCATCCCTCCCTCTCTCTCTCTGTAACTCAGCCTTTCATGTGAATAAGTAATTCTTAAAAAAAAAGGAAAAATATACAATAAAACTTAGATAAAATGAAGATTGGATAAGAGGATTCTGACAGCAGTTGAAAAAGTTTTTCCAATCATGTGTTCTAGAATTCAGGGAATAACTATGGGATGGATCCAGAGAGATGACACTGTGTCAAGCTAATTCTTAATCTCTGGTAAGCATCTACTGCTACTGTAGGATTATAGTAATATTTTGATTTTAAAGAAATAGTATAGGCTAAGAGAAAATGCTCAGCTCCACCCTCCACCCCCCACAATAAAGTCTTTCTCTTTCTGAAGTACACAGTTGGCCTGCTACATAGCTGTAGGGTCTCTTTGGAAGACTGAGAGGATAATTCTGCAACTAAATTTTTGATACCTGGAGTGGTCTTTCCCAAGGGGACCCTTACTACAGGGGTTCAGAATCTATGAAATGGTTCAAATCTGGAAAACAGATGAATGACGACAATTCTATGATGATTCAAAGCATGCCTCTGTCCACTAATGCTACAATTCAATTTCATTCACACAAATCAAGTCAGGATTTATATACAAATCAAGTCAGGGTTGTTATCGATGTATTTGGGTCTCAAGGACACTAAGGTCAGTTACTCAACACCAAAGATATCTACAGGTCAATCCATGCTACTTATGCTTCCATCCATGCTGCCCATTTTGGTAAAAATGTCCTGGAAGCCATCTGTGCAAACAGTCACCACAGAGACTTGCAAGGATTCTGGAATGTGTACATATAACCAACATATTTTTCCAAGCCTGGCTAATGAAGGCTCTATAGGAATTTACTTAGGGAGCTAATGAGCAGTCACACATTAATAAATTCTCTCCAGTATTCCAGTGGCTCTATACTGTTAGGTTACTGTCTACAGAATATCATGGAAGTCTATAGCATACACACAGTCATGAATGAATATGCCTAAAAATCTGAAGTTGATGTTGATAACATAAAACTCAAACATTCTGCAGAATGGTAAAAAAGACAACAAAAACCCATTCCTAAAGCTTAGATATTATACACACAGTGCAAAATTTCCACACAGACATAATGCAGCTGATCCACCACAGGAAACAATTTCCTAGAATCAAACAATACCATGCAAGGCATAAGAAATACTGAAGTGACCATTTTGCCTCTTGACATGAACTTTTTAATGGAATTACAAAAATTTAGAATCATCCTGATTCACACCAGGTTTGACTACTCTGATTTGTGCCAGACTCCCCTCCGTTCTACTTTTCATCCCCAAAGAATATCCACTTATCTTAATTAAAACTCAGGCTTATAGAACCCAACAATGGAAATCTGATTTATAGGGCTAAGCCTGTGTTGCTGATTTGCAAAGCTACTCTCCATTCAAATAAAGCTATACTTACTTTCATGTTTAATTTAACCCAATTTATGATTTTTCTTTATTTATATCTCACTTGATTTTTAAAATATTATTTGTTTTATATTTTAGTACTGATCTAAAAGTAAAATCTTGCTTTTATACAAAAGTAAATGTTGGACATGAATGTGCACACTACCACACATGAACATGCCTTTAACAGTAGGTGTCAATTTATACTACCCACATTCTTCTATCTCCCAAGAGATAGAAGATAGATTCTTCTATCTCCCAAGGAAGACACCACACTAAGACACTCTCTCTCTCTCTCTCTCATACACACACACACACGTTTGAAAGAGAAAGCACAAATTAATTTTCCTACATTTAGAAAGCACTGCTTAAATGTATGACCATAAATGTGTACATCTGAAAAGTTATTTCTTTACAGAATTTATTGATGACGTACTAAATGTCATACAAGAAGTTAGGTTCTCAAGGTGCTAAAGATCAAGGAGGGAATACACAACTGTTAAATAAAGGTATATACAGTACAAATAAATAAGTAGTATATGCATATTCTGAATACAGAAGATTAGAATAGCCTTTTTTGGGCAACAAAAACAAAAGAAGCAGGGGTTTTTATTTAAAAAAAAAAAAAGAAACAAACTGCCATGGTTTGAGTTTGAGTGCATCCTCTGATGATTCTTTTTGTTTTTTTTCTTTTTTCCTTCCTTTGCTTCCTGCTGATGGAACAAGGAAATAAGCCTCAGCCATTTTAGGCTCTTTATACCCCTGCCTTCTTTCAAGAGATCAGTTCGGTCTCACACTCTGTATTGTTCCTCACCCCATACCCATATTCTTCCCCAGGTTCTGAGGTCCTGTGTAGCCACCTGAAAGACCGGTTCCAGGAATTCACCTCTGCCAGCCACCCCCACCCCCATCCCATCCCTAGCCCTCCTAAGATATAAAAAGGCCCAGCACCAGGGATTGGGCCTCCTGGCACATGTTCTGTCAATATGCACACTGGCAGTTGGTCACCCAACTCTGAGACTGCCCCTAAGGAGGGAGACTCCCCCCTTTCTCGAACAGCTCTCTGATCAAACTCCTCCAGCACAGGACATCTCATCTCCATTAAACTTAACAGAATGAGGAAGAATGGACTCCACAGCCCCCATCATAGATGAGTCCAGGAACCGGAGGGTAATTGGGACTGGCAAACGAGTTTCTTTCTTGGTGGACACTGGGGCTAGTTTATCTGTTTCAAAGGAATATTGCGGTCCGCTCCTTCCTTCCACGGTCTCTGCTCTTGGCTTGAAAGGCCTAATCGAAATGCCTAATAAAGGCCCTCCCTTATATTGCTCCTTTGGAGATATTACTCTCCAACATTCCTTTCTTATCCTTCCTAACTGAGACATCCCTCTTAGGCAGGGACCTTCTCTTCCTCTTGGTGGCATCTATCTCCATTCCCACCGGGGCTAAAATACAAACCTTTATAACCTTTATATTTCACATTATGGACCATCCTCTCCCCAGCTCTCTACCCAGACTCCCTCCCTTCCCTTGGTTAAGCCTATAGTGTGGGATATCGTCCACCCGGTAATCACCACCTATCATATGACCTTTCATGTCTCTCTAAAAGACCCTACAAAAACAATTGCTGTTCCCCAATATCCTTTAAGCCCAGAGGCCATAGAGGTCTAAAACCTATTATAGACTGCATCCTCCCAGCTAACATACTCATTCCCATGCACTCCCCCATAACACACCTATACTCCAGGTTAAAAAAACCAGATGGCTCTTATCACTTAGTACAGGACCTCAGACTTATTAATGCTGCTGTCCATCTCATACACCCAGTTGTGCCAAACCCCTACATTCTCCGCTCCTGAATACCTCCTATGACTTCTTTTTTTTTCCATTCCTTTGGACACATATTTGCAACCACTCTTTGCCTTTACCTGGTCTAACCCCAATACTCACCTTACTGACAGATCACCTGGACCATGTTACTCCAAGGCTTTTGGTATGTGGGCACCTTTTTAGACAGGCCGTACAGGCAGATCTAGCCTCTATTAACCTTTCACCCAGCACCATTCTTCGATATGTTAATGATATTCTCCTTTGTGGCCCCTCATGAGAGACCTGTCTCCAGCACACCACTTGTCTTTTAAAATCTCTACCTGGGAAAGGTTATCGGGTATCTCCAAAGAAGACTCAGCTAATTTCCACTCTGTCACCTTCTTGGGACTTCTCATGACGCCAGACACTCGTGCAATTCCTCCAGCCTGAAAACAGTCAATACACTCTCTTCCTTTCCCAGGCACTAAGCATGATCTCTCTTTCTTGGGACTCAGAGGATATTTCACATCTGGATTTCAAACTTTTTTCTTATTCCTAAACCTCTATGAAGCTTCCAAAGGCAATCTAGACAAGCCATTTTAAGAGACTTTCTTCATAGAGACCCCATTCCAAACCCTAAAGCAGGCTCTTTTACAAGTATCTGCCCTGAACCTTCCCAACCCACTTAAACTGTTTCTCCTTTATATCCATCGCACTAAAGGGCAAGCACTCTCCTGGCCCAAAAGGCTGGAGACTCTGTTACACCTGTGACTTATTTCTCCAAACAATTAGATGGGGTTGATCAAGGCTGGCCCCAATGCCTAAGAGCCCTGACCGTGGTGGCCCTTCTCATTCCTGAGGCCCAGAAACTGACCCCTTATCAACCCTTACAAATCTGGTCCTCTCATGGGTTGTACGACCTTCTCAGCCACCGAGCCTTTCAATCTGTATTGCTATCTCACATCCAAGTTCTTCACTCTATCCTTCTCCAGCCCACCATTACCTTTCATCACTGCTCTTCTCTCAACCCAGCTACTCTCCTCCCCACCACTCTCTCTGATCCCCTCAAATCCCATTCCTGTCCTGACTTCCTTGATTTTTCCCTGTCTATATTGCACCACCTCACAGATACTCCTATTCCAAAAGCCCCAGATTGGTTCACTGATGGTAGTGCTTCTAAAACTTCGAATTTTCCTGCTGGATACACAATAATTGAGGGCACTGTGATGATACCTCCTCCTCTTCCCCGCATAGAGTCATAGAGGCTAGGCCCCTATCTCAAGGCACTATCTCCTAACATGCTGAAATGTTAGCCTTGATCCGAACCTTAGCCAAAGGAAGTACAGTCAACATATACACAGATTCCTGATATGCCTATAATCATCCATTACAATGCCCAGACATGGCAAGAAAGGGGCTTTCTGACAGCCCAATGGACCCCTATCATAAATGGCAAGCTGATTAAAGCTCTTCTTGATGCTGCCCAGCTGCCAACAAAAGCTGCTATTATTCACTGCAAAGGCCACCAGAAAGATAAAATAAACAATACCTACCTGAAGCTAACAATCAGGCCCATCTGACAGCTAGAGAAGCGGCCCAAGGGGAAACCATCTCATCTTTGTAACTTAGCTCCTGTATATTCAGACATAGAATCTGTCAGTTTCAACAATAAGGGTCATCTAGGAAGGACTCGTGGTGGTTTCTAGATGAAAAACTAATACTCCCTTCTTCTCTCCAAATTATCTTCCTAAAAAAACCTCCACTCTCTCACTGAAACTCTCTTCTTCACTTCCTGCTATCACACATATACCTAACTCTCGCTGTAAGAGAAACTGCATAAAATATCTCAGACATGCAGCATCTGTCAAACCACTAACCCCAACTCTAATATCAGGCCACCCCCATTCCCCACTCACCAGGCTCATGGACCACCCCTGGAGGAGGACTGGCAGATTGACTTCACCCATATGCCACCAGTTAGGTGAACACGTTACCTTCCGATTATGGTGAACACCTTCTCGGGGTGGGTGGAAGCCTTCCACCCTACTAATAAAAGAGCTTCCGCCAAGTCCACTATACTATTAAGTTACATTAATCCAAGATTTGGATTACCTGCTTCCATTCAGTCAGATAACGGACTTGAGTTTATCTCTCAATTATTCAAATACTATCTGCCTTTCTTCATATTTCATGGCATTTTCACATTCCCTCTTGTCCCCTCCTTTCAGAAAAGTAGAACAGATGAATAGAATTTTAAAACAGGCTGTAACTAACCTCTCTTCCTATGTCCGCTTAGACTGGGTAAAACTCCTTCTTTTAGCTCTGTTAAGAGTTAGATCTCTATGGAAGCCATGAATCCTCAGCTTATCTGAATTTCTCTATGGAAGCCCTCTTCTTTCACTTAATTTCCCTCCCCTTCAAAATTCTGAAGCTATTCCTCTCCTCTTGATTTCCCTCTTCGTACCAAAACTTATGGACCTATGCAGACACACACCTACCCAAACCACACTCTGCCTCCCGACTATATTCCTACCTTTCAACCTGGAGTGACTGGGTTTATCTAAAACAATATGAGGCTGTTCTATAGGCAAAATGGAACAGGCCCTACCAAGTGATACTATCTCCACTGCTGCCAAACTCAAAGGGCACCCCCCACCTCGGGTACATTTTACTTCATTCAAATTAGTAACATCTCCCTCATTAAGTCTACTCCCACAGGGTGCATCTCTCTCAGGTTGACAGGGCTCCCTGCAATACCAGAAGGACAGATTTCTCCAAATGATTCCACAGGAAAACTACTGGTATTCATCTCCACCAATCGACCTTCCAGACCTCCTCTCAGACTGTTAGCTCCAGGGAGAAGTCTGTGACTTCACATCTATGCAGATATCCTTTTTTATCTTTGGTTTATTCTTAATATTGTAATGCATGTCAACTTCTGTTATTGTCTGCAGCTATACTCCTAGCCCTAACTTTGGCCATAGGCTTGACGGCAATCGCCCACACTGACTGGACCTATGGTAAAAAACTTCTCTTAGCAATCTTTTATCTCTTCTGGATAAGATGCTTTTCTGCTATCTCCTGCTTCTAACCTGGTTCCACTATCGTGGCTCCAAACCCCACATATCTCTCAGCATATTTTGGTAAGAAGAGGGAAAGCGAGAAGAGGAGGAATAGCTTCGCATACCTCTCTCCTACCAAAATTCTTGCATACCTCTCATTAACATTTCCTCTAACCTGTTTTCTGAAGATAATCCCAATGTCTCTTCATGTTGGATCTGCACACACTCCTCCTCTGAGGGCTGGCAAGCTCTCCCTGACCCCACCCAGCTCTGGGAAATGGCCCATGGACTTGCTTTTATCACAAGGACCAGAGCTCTCCTAGAGGAACCCCAGGACACATATCTCTTCTAGAATTCCCAGTAAGAAACACCAGCATGGCCAGAGGAAGGAATACTGGTATTTTATAGGGAAATAAAACCATAGGATCCATCTGCTGTACCTGTCCAACACATTTTTGCTATGGCCTCGTTAATCAGTCAAGCCTCTTTATGCCTCATGCATGCTTTCTTTCCTTCTTCTCATAATGTGGGTGCATTGCCCCATGATGCCTGTGACCTAGTTGCCATTCTCCCAGGCCCACCCCCATGTGGGATATGCAAATGGAATTCTGAACTCCTGGCTTTCTCTCTCACCATTGATCCTTTTCTCTCATATGTACTCACCATAAGCCTTCTGCCATAAGGTCCTCAACATAGCCACTGCCATGCTGCTTGGATTTTCAGCTCTTTGAAGCTCTCTTCTTTGTAAGTTACTCAACCTGAGATATCTCATTATAGTAATGGAAAACACCCTTATATGCAAACCAACAATGGAAGGCCATATCTGTGGTAGCACAGGAGTGGAGTATTTTTGCTTTGTCACCTATATGTCAAGTCTCTAATGATAGAGAATTTAGAAGTAGGAATAAGGCTTATATTCTCAGCAACAAGAACTTCATCAATTAAATCATATTTTTTCATTTATTAAACAAACTCTGAGTATCTATTATTTGTGACACATTATGAATAAAACAAATTCTTATTATCAAGGCAGTTCTGCTTATCACAAAGAAATGCCAGGACAACAAAGGAACTGCAACACCACTACAGCTACTAGAAAAAGGATTCAGAATGTAAATGCAAAATTATTTCAATATGAAAAAGAGAGTGTTCAAGGAGATTTTTATGGTTAATCCAAATTTAATGTTTATTTAATTTTACATAGGAAAAGAAATATACACATTAATCTTGGAAGACAAATCATTTCAAATACTCAGAGTTAAAGGGCTTACTTACAGTACATCCACATCAAGAGAAAGATATAGAACATAAATTTCCTTTTTTGGAAACTTTGTTTAAATCAAATGAATGCCCTTTATTACCATGATAATAAAGTACTGAATAGCAATGTTGCTCTTTAAAACACTGATTTCCATGAAACAGGAAAAGCATTCAAATTAATACTACTTTAGACAATTAGGACATCTAGTTTTAGTAAGAATATTTTCTTACTAAAGATATAGGAAATATTCCATGGTAGAATTAAAAAAGAATCAGTTTGTAACTCTAAAAAAAATGTCAGTAGCATGCTCTGGTTACATAGAAATATATTTTCCATAATTATTAAAGCCAGTGTGAAAGCATTACAAAAAGCTGAATCTTATACTCTGATATGTAAGAGAAAAAAAGCCAAGCCCAAGCACTCAATGTTCAAAGTATGAGAATATAGAGACAATGTACATACAATCAAAGCTAATATATAAATAAGAACAGTAATAGGAGATGTGTAAGTAACAAAAACCCTGTACTTGGGATAGATCTTTGCAATATTTCCATGAGACAGTCTCCAAATTGAATCTAATATAATTTCTCCTTTATTCCCAATTAAATTATCATATTCTAAAAATCAATTGTCTGGAAAGAATTCTACAGCTTTGCAGCAACAATGAGGTGAGAAATAAACAACTTTGCCCATTCAGGATGCTCTAAGTGTGGAGATTAAAAACCATATAGCAGGCCGCCAGTGACAAGTCACATGACTAGTAAGAGGCAAACGGAATAATCATCAGAAAGCAAAATTCACAGTCCACTGTTCTCTCTACCACATCCTTTTGCCTCTTTCTTCCCAGGAAATGTTCCACTGTCTTGTCTCCCCTCATTCCCTCTACTTCCTTTTTGCCTAAACAGTACATAAAAAGAGAAAAAGCACAGCAGGGTCATTTACAACCTGCATCCCTCAACACTTGGTGCTTTTAAACATTGGAAGCTCTGAACGTAGCAATGCAGTGTTACATAAAGGAAAATTATTTAATGGTTCTTTTTTTATTTTCAATGGAAGCAGAATGTTAAAAGTCTACTCCTGTGATACTCATTATTCTGCTTCCCACTAGTTAAATAAACTATTTCTTAAAAAAAGGCCGGCGCCGTGGCTCAACAGGCTAATCCTCCGCCTTGCGGCGCCGGCACACCGGGTTCTAGTCCCGGTCGGGGCGCCGGATTCTGTCCCGGTTGCCCCTCTTCCAGGCCAGCCCTCTGCTGTGGCCCGGGAGTGCAGTGGAGGATGGCCCAGGTGCTTGGGCCCTGCACCCCATGGGGAGACCAGGAAAAGCACCTGGCTCCTGGCTCCTGCCATCGGAGGAGCGCGGTGCGCCGGCCGCAGCGCGCCGACCGCGGCGGCCATTGGAGGGTGAACCAACGGCAAAGGAAGACCTTTCTGTCTGTCTCTCTCTCTCTCACTGTCCACTCTGCCTGTCAAAAAAAAAAAAAAAAAAAAAAAAAAAAAAAAAAAAAAAAAATCAAAAGAAGCCTTTGAAAGAAGTATAAACAGACCTCTCAGCCTCTAACGACATGAATCAATGAATCAATGTCTGTAACTGGCTTTTTTATGAAATATAAATTCTTTTTATTGCTGCAGAGGCTAAAATGCAACAAAAATTGATAGGGGAAAAAGCAGAGGTTCAAGGAAATTGAAAGCAAATAGTAGACACATTTTGGGATAAACACATTATTATTACTCAGCTTACCATAATAAGTCTACTTTTATAGGAAAATGTTATATTTTCATTTGCCACAGGATTTGCATCTTGTTAAACAATGTTGGTATTCAACAACAACAAAATAAAACACCTCAAAGTGGTCAAGGCTCAGTTTGACACTAATTCAGTTCCTGATTTCTGCACAAACTCTGAATGTCCCTTAGGTGCATATTCAAGAGGGAAAGTACAATTTTATCCAGGATCCAAAGAAACTGATGGCTTTCTTTTAGGCTTTTATGAAGTTCTAACCTAAAGCCCTGGGCAAACAACATTAATGCCATCCAATATTTGATTCTTTGAAGCCTATCAAAACCAAGTACGCAGTGTGTTTTCCCGGTTCTTAAACAGATGACATGCTGACCAAACACCAAGCCAACGGGATGTGTGGGTCAGGGAAATCAAAAGCAAAGAAGTGAACTCTCTTCCTCTGTTAGGCTCTTTCACTGGAGAAAACTGAGTTTTCCTCAAAGCCCTCTGATTTTCTTTTGTATGTGGTTTCCTACCACCAGGGCCTCTTGTCCTTCCCATAACTAAACCCCGCCCAGGATTTAAGGGCTAACTGAGAAGCCCATTCCTTGAAAACCACTTCACAAACTATGCCAATCAGTCATGATCTTTATTTTCTTCAAAGTCCTGCTAAACTCACAGTGAACAGGGAGCCGGACGGCAGGGTGAGGTTAGGGACCAGACTAGAGATTCTCAGTCTCCTATAAAATACAGGTAGAAATCCAACCTCTTTGGCTTGTTGTTCAAAGTTCTTTAAAAACAAAACAACAGCTCCCACACATCTCTGCAACCTTATCTCCTAACACCTTCAACTAAGAACCCTAAATTCAACTGTGTCAATGTAACTATGGTTTCCTAATCAACATTGTGCCTTGTAGTACAGAATTCTTTCTTCCATCCTCTCCTTTCCTGCCTTCTGATCTAGAAAGCTCCTAATTAACCTCCATAATCCAGCTCTAATGCACCTTACCCCTGGTTACATGTTTTCTAATTTCCTAGGACAGATGAAGTTGTATCTTCTTAAAGAATTCTACTCATATATCCTTAAGAGTAAAATATCCTACTGTGCATACTCATCAGCCACAGGTAGTATCAATAAAAATATGATAGGTGATATATTGTAATGACCTTATTTAACATTAATTTGATTACTGTCATAAACTAATATTTAGGCCCCTGACTCCAAATTCTTATGTAGAAATTTAATCCACATGTGATAGTATTAAAACTTTGGGCCTTTGGAAATCATTAGGTCATAGGTGCAGAACCTCCATGAATGGGATCAGTGCCTTTACAAAGGGAAACCCAGAGAACTCTCCTACTCCTTCTGCTGCTTTTTGCAAGTGTGATTATAGACAAAGACAGATATCTATGAACCAGAAAGCAAGCCCTCACTAGATACCTGATCTATTGGTAACTTAACAAAACTTCCAGGTGTTCAAAACTGTGAAAAATAAATTCCTGTTATTTACAAGTAGTTTACAGTTTGTTATAGCTAGCAAATGAACTACAACAATTACAATTATGATTTATTCTGTTTACTTGTTTACACATGTCCTTCAGTTAATATTTAATTAAAGGAGCATTTTATATATTAAAGGCATTCATGAATATTTATTATAAACATTTTTCCATTTCCTTTGGTTTTTGACATAATTTTTGAACTTTTTAAACAGTTAAATCTATTTGTTTTTCTCAGTAAGTGTTTTCATGACAGAATGGACTTCATCATAGTCTAGTGACTAAATACTTTTCAGATGAATTTTTTGTGTTAATATATTTGACCTATCTGGAAGTAATTTTTGGTCATCCAAAGTGAATTAATTTGCTTTATCCCAATAGTTGTCATTGCTTTGCAATCTAAAAACTTACACTTTATATCGATTTACATAGTTTCCTTTATATAACACATAAAACATGCTTAATGTAACACAATCTTGAATTCAGAACCCAATGCATATACTTATTAACTTTTTGTTTCTAGGTACAATTAAAACATTGTAAAACTGTTTCTAAAGTTGATTTAACTTTATAACATATTGTAATATAGCCAGTCCTATTAATCCTATCAGTTAGTTATACAGATATTCTAGATTTCTCGATCTTCATTTTCAATTATTTTCTGTTTTTCCAAATAAGTGTTAATATCATTATTTAGTTTGAATTTTGATTTTGATTGAAATTATGTTAATTCTAATCATTTATTTTGGCAAGAGTTAACAGTTCTACAATATACAGTCTTTATACCTGTAAATAAAACACTCTCTCATCTTTTCTATTTCTTAAAAAATTACTTTCATTTTCTTCATATTGCTTGATTCTTATTTCTCATTTAAAATGCCAATTTTTTCTCAGCGACTTTTTTTTTTAATTTATATTATTTATTTGAAAGACAGAGTTACACAGAGAGGTAGAGACAGAGGGGGAGGTCTTCCATCTGCTGATTCACTTCCAAATGGCCACAACTGCCAGAGCTGGGTCTATCCAAAGCTAGGGGCCACAAAACTCTTCCAAGTCTCCTTACGTGGGTGTAGGGGCCCAAGCACTTGGGCCATCTTCCACTGTTTTCCCAGGCACATTAGCAGGGAGCTGGTTTGGAAGTGGATCACCCAGGACTTGAACCGGCATCCACATGGGATGCTGGTGCTGCAGGCCAGGGTTTTAACCTGCTTCCCCAGAGGGCTGGCCCCTCTGTGACTTTATTTTTGATATGGAGGAAATAATAAACAATAACTGAATGCCTCTGGTGGGCTTAGCAAATATTTTAGAGGTTTTCATTGTAAAGGTAAACATCTCTAGCTACACAAACAGCTACAATATACAAGGAGCACAATAAAAGTCCCTCTTAAAAAGAAGATTTGGCCCTTTTGGCTCTCTGAGCACCACCATGGCGGTCGGCAAGAACAAGCGCCTTACAAAAGGTGGCAAAAAGGAAGCCAAGAAGAAAGTGGTGGACTCATTTTCTAAGAAAGATTGGTATGATGTGAAAGCACCTGCTATGTTCAACATACGAAATATTGGGAAAACACTAGTCACGAGGACCCAAGGAACCAAAATTGCGTCTGATGGACTCAAGGGTCGTGTTTTTGAAGTGAGTCTTGCTGACCTGCAGAACGATGAAGTTGCATTTAGAAAATTCAAACTGATTACAGACAATGTTCAGGGCAAAAACTGCCTGACTAACTTCCATGGCATGGATCTTACCCGTGACAAAATGTGCTCCATGGTCAAAAAATGGCAGACATGAATGAAGCTCATGTTGATGTCAAGACTACCAATGGCTATTTGCTTCATCTGTTCTGTGTTGGTTTTACCAAAAAACACAACAATCAGATACGGAAGACTTCCTATGCTCAGCACCAGCAGGTCCGCCAGATCCGGAAGAAGATGATGGAAATCATGACATGGGAGGTGCAAACAAATGACTTGAAAGAAGTAGTCAACAAATTGATCCCAGAGAGCATTGGGAAAGACATAGAGAAGGCTTGTCAATCTATTTATCCTCTCCATGATGTCTTCGTTAGAAAAGTGAAGATGCTGAAGAAGCCCAAGTTTGAATTGGGAAAACTCATGGAGCTTCACGGAGAAGGTAGTAGTTCTGGAAAAGCCACTGGGGATGAGACGGGTGCGAAAGTCAAACGAGCTGATGGCTATGAACCACCCGTCCAAGAATCTGTTTAAAATTTAGACTTTAATAGTGACAAATAAAATGTCCTATTTGTGAAAAAAAAAAAAGAAGATTTGGAAAACGTTGCCCTTTGGAATGCCTATGTTCCTGAATCGGAATATTTACTCATTTTATTACATTTCAAGACTTTACAACACAACTTCTATTGGGTTTAGAACTTGACACTGAGTCTATCTCACTCTAAAGTCTTTTGTTTCATCCACTATGTTTTCCACCAACTATGAAAGTAAAGATGGTAGAGTACTATGTGTCACCCAGGGAAGACACTGTACTCCAAGCCTTCAACGATAACAACAGAAGATTTCACTGTTGTTGTGAAAGTGAAAAGTTAGAGGACTCGATTGTAGATGAAAAGAAGCTGAATCAAAGAAGGACAGCAAATCACTTGATTATTCCTAAAGGACATTTCAGCCCCCAAATGTATTTTCTCAATTACTCCAATTGGAGTCTTGCTTTTAGTCACAGAAAACATCTAGATGTCTAATGTTTCTAAGTGGATTCTCTCTTTTCTCACTTCCCTCCAAACTATGTGGATAACTGCACCCTAAGACATTTTGCTAATTTCTGATTTTATAGTTTTTTGTTTGTCATACTGAAAATATAAGACAATCTTTTATTTTTAATCTCTTCATCAAACTGCAGCAAACTATTTTAGTTTTTCTCCATTTACTCTTCTTTATTTAAGACTTATTTAGTTTGAAAGTCAGAGTTACAGAGAGAGAGATGGAGAGACAGAGTGACACAGAGAGAGTGGGGCTGTGGGAGGGAGAGAGGAAGAGAGTGGGAAGGGGGGAGACAGAGAGAGAGAGAGAGAGAGAGAGAGAGAGAGAGAGAGAGAAAGAGAGAAAGAGAGAAAGAGAGAAAGAGAGAGAGAGAGAGAGAGAGAGAGAGACTTTCAATCTGCTGGTTCACTCTCCAGATGGCCACAATGGTCAGCTTTGGGTAGGGGGAAGTCAGGAGCCAGAAGTTCTTTTGGGTCTCCCATGTGGGTGGCAGGGTCCCAGGGACTTGTATCATCTTCCACTGCCTCCCCAGGCACATTAGCAGGGAGTTGGGTCAGAAGTGGAGCAGCTGGGACTGGAACCATGTGGATGCCCATATGTGATGCGGGTGCTGCAGGCAGCAGCTTAACAAGCTGCAGCACAGTGCGGATCTCCATTTACTCTTCTATCCATTCTTGTACTCTGGCCTGGAACATTGCTTAAGATTCTCTGGCACTCCTTTCTTTAATTGCCACCACCAAAGTTTCTCAAAATCTTATTTCACTTAAGAGGTTAAATTTTTCCCATTCTATTCATGTCTGTTTATGAAATCTCACCCCTCTCCTGTGTTAAAGTTCAAACATCATAGTAACAGGAGAAACAGCATCTTCACTAGATCCTATACCCACAAATTCTTTACTCAATTTTCTTTTTGTTGAGGGTAAGATTTCCCTGAGCCCTTGCTGAATTATTTTTAGTTGATGAATTTTATTTTTTAGAGAAGTTTTAGGCTTACAGAAAAGAGAATTGGAAAGGACAAAGAATTCTCATGTAACTTCTGTCCTAAACACATGTCCTCCCATGCCAATAACTAGCACCAAAGTGGTACATGTGTTAACAACTGATGAATCTCCACTCTCACACTACAGACCCAAAGTCTACTGCTGACATTAGGCTTCACTGAGTGTTATACATGCTGTGAGTATTGACAAACGTATATTTGACAGGTATCACGGTAATATTAAATAAAACTGTCACAACCTTGAAAATCCTCTGTATTATTCTTACTCAGCTTTCTCTCCTCTTGGATGCCTGACAACTAATGATTTTTTCTTTTTTCAACTGTACCCAAATTTTGTCTTTTTCCACAGAAATCATAGAACACGCAGCCTTTTCAGAATGGTTTATCTCAGTAATATACTGTAAGTTTCTTTTATGTCATTTTCTTGGCTTGACAGTTAATTTATTTTTAGCATTAAACAAAGGTTATTACTTGGATATACCACAATCTATCCACTCACCCACTGAAAGATATCTTGGTTGCTTCCATGTTTTGGCAATTAAGTATATAAAACTTCTCTACACGTCTGTGTGCAAGTTTCTGTAAGTATGTGCACTTTCAATCCATTTGGATAACTGTCAAAGGGTTGTGCTTCCTGTACCATATGGTAAGAGTATGCTTCAAACTGCCAAAGTGCCTTCCAAAGTGAATGAAACATTGTGCACCCCAAATAACAATACAGTTCCTATTGAGTTACTGTTTTTTTTCCAATTTTGTCTTATTATTTCTCTGCCTTTTGAGTTTTAAGTGAACATTTTATAATTTCATTTTGTTCCCTTCATCAACAGTGTTTGTTTTTCAAAAACATTTTAAGTAACTGAACTGGAGCTTGCAATATACATTTACAAGTAATCTGAGTCCACTTTCAAAATAACTCTGTATTATTTCATGGGTAATATAAGCACTTTAAATCACAAAGTCTAAAAAATTCCTTTCTCCTCTTCCTATATCCTTGCTTTCATTCAGTTTACTTACATGCAAGTATTTCAAAAGCTGTATGGGAAATGGAACTAAAAGATGAATTTATTTTGGTGTAAAAATTCTTCAAATTCATATATAATTTTCATAATATGCTTTTTATGAACTTTTTAAAGATCCTTTGTACATAAGTATATGATTACATACATTATTGCTTTTATTATTTTGAACATGATATTTGTTAGATCAATTAAGGTTAAGAAAAACAAATTTTCTATTTTACCAATACTGAGGCTTTTTCTGATGCTTCTCCTTTTTCTATGTAGACCTGTATTTCTGACCTATGTCATTTCCTTCTCTCTGAACAACTTCTATGAACATTTCTAGCAAGGCAAGTCTCCTGGCAACTGAGTTCCTCAATTTTTGTTTGCATGAGAAAGTCTTCATGTCTCCTTCACCTTTTAATTTAAATATATATTTTCATTGACAAATAACTGCATATATATATGTGGTATATTATGATGTTTTGATATATGTATTCATTACTATGGAATTATTGTATCAAGGTAATTAGTATATCCATCACATGTTAATAATTTACAGCAATAACATTTATATTTTTAACAATTTTAAAATATGTAACACATTATTAATTATTGTCACCTTGCTGTGCAATAGATCTTGAAAATTTATTCCTTCTGCCTAACTAGAACTCTCAGTCAACTTCTCCTTATTGCCATCGCTATCGTCTCCCCCTGACTTACATAACCATCATTCTACTCTCTACGTCTATAAAGTCCAACTTTTTATACTAAAGATGAGTGAACTTAAGTGGTATTTATCTTCCTGTGACTAGTTTATTTCCCCTATCATAATGTCTCCCAGGTTTATCCATGTTTTGTCAAGGAAATTTCAAGAGGACAGAATTTTAGATCGGCTGTTTTTTCTGTCAATGTTTTCAATTTTACTCACCCCTTCTTGCCTGTCATGGTGTCTGAGGAGGAAGTGAAGGCAATTCTTATGCATGTTTCTGTTAAGGCAAGGTGTCCCCCACCAATCCAGCTCTTTCAAGATTTATTTTTAATTCTGATTTTCTGAAGTTTGAATATAATATGCATAGGAGTATATCATAATTTATTAGCATTTATCCTGCTTGGCATTCCCTAAGCTTCTTGGATCTTTAGTGTAGTGTCTGACAGTAATTTGGTGAAAATTCTCACCCAAAACATTGCTTCAAATACTGCTTCAGCTACCTTCTCTTTCTTCTCCTGTGAGGTATCCCAGGAACGCTGTAGTTGTCTCATCGATCTTACATGTTCCACTATATTTTTCTCAGTCTTGTTTCCTTTCGCTCTTCAGTTTTAGAGGTTTCAATAACTGTATCCTCAAGCACATAGTTTCTTTGGCTATGCGCATTCCACTAACAAAGCATTCCTCATTTCTGTGCCTTTTACCTATACCATTTCTTTTCCTGCTTAAGTTTCCATCTCTCCCTACTTACATTATCACTCTTTTTGCATGTTGTCTGCTTTCTTGCAGTGAAGCTCTTAGCATATTACTCACAGTATTTTTAAATTCCTGGTGTGATATTTTTAACATCATTGCTACATCTGACTCTGGCTTTGGTGCTTGTTCAATCTCTTCAATCTGTTTTTACCTTTTAGAAGTCTTATAATTTTTTTTTTTCTGAAAGCCAGGCATGATTCAGTGGGTAAACGTAATTGCAGTAAAAGTGGCTTTTAGCAGTGCAGTGGAGGCGTGGGCAAGGGCATGAGTTCTGTGTGCTTAAGATTAGGTCTCAGGCTTTAGATGAGCCAGAACCCCTACAGTGAACTTCATCAGTGCTCCTCGGGTTTTTCTTTCTTTAGATTGAACAAGATGGCTGGAGGGAGCTGGCATTGTGGATTTTGTTTTCCTCACACAGGTTAACCTGTGAAATAACCTCAGCAGGTTAGGCTCTGGTGAAATAGTTTCTCCTGAGGGGTGGCCTCATTAAGAAAAACAGAATGCTCTGGTACAGCTGCAAACAATTTCTTTTCCCCACCATCTATAGAAAGTGCAATGAGATTTTCTTCCCCCATATTTACTGTTAAGGCCCAGTAGAAACCCTGTAAATAAGATTCACAGAGTGTGGGTTCCTTCAGGCCTGTTTCTCTCTCAGCCTATGCACAAGCAATTTGTCAATCGCACTCTAATGTTTTTCTACCCAGGTACTGGACCCTTGGAGGTTTCTGCTTGTGGGCTTCTGTTCTGGTTAGTTATTGTTCTCTGTATCTGCTTGTTTATCCCTCAGGCTTTGGGGCAAAAATATGACCTCACTTCTCTAATTAATTTAAGAGCTTTTGATGTTTCAGTTTGTCCAGCATATTATGTATAGCTGAGATACAATGAAAACTACTAAGCTTACACACTGGACCAGGAAATAAAAACTTTTCAATTTGTAGAAAATAAGCAAATTCCTTTGGTGTTAATAAACTTAATGTCTTCAGTGTGTTCATTCTGATGACCTCAAGAAGCTCATTTGTATCATTATAGTCCACTGTTATTACTTTACAAATTGCAGGTTTTCTAGAGAAGAACTACATTCCTGTAGTATAGCAAATACATCAAGAAAATGAGTACTTAAAATGTTTCTCAGAATACCACTAATGGCACAAATTCTGTGCCTTTTGACCTTCTTTGCAATTATTTAGTCCATTAGCATTAGGGTGACTTGGTAAAGTAACACACACTTTTTAGGTCACTCAGTGCGTTACTTCAGGTTTTGACATTATGAAAGCAGGCGGCCAGCGCCATGGCTCAATAAGCAAATCCTCCGCCTTGTGGCACCAGCACACCAGGTTCTAGTCTCAGTAGGGGCACCGGATTCTGTCCCAGTTACTCCTCTTCCAGTGCAGCTCTCTGCTGTGGCCTGGGAGTGCAGTGGAGGATGGCCTAAGTGCTTGGGCCCTGCACCCGCATGGGAGACCAGGAGAAGCACCTGGCTCCTGCCTTCAGATCAGCGCAGTGCAGTGCGCCGGCTGCAGTGCACCAGCCTTGGCGGCCATTGGAGGGTGAACCAACGGCAAGGGAAGACCTTTCTCTCTGTCTCTCTCTCTCTGTCCACTCTGCCTGTCAAAAAAAAAAAAAAAAAAAAAGCAGGCTACCAAGAAAATTCCTTAGGATTGTTGTGTTCCTTCATATTATATAGTAAATCAAGTAGAACACACTAGATAACAAAAGCTTTAAACTCCACTAAATGTATCCATGCACACAAACCACTTTACTACAGTAAGTATTGTAGATCGAAAGGTTATAAAATCTGTTTATTTGCAAGACTTAAAAGGGTTTTTTTTTATTGGATAGATAATAGAATTGTTCTATTTCCGCTTGTGTTTGAAGTTGTAAAAGGGCTGGACAGGAGTAAACTGAATGAGTAGTGAATTTCTATCATTTACGAAGCAATCTTTATATTGCAGTGGCACTGTAACAGAGCTGCCATCTACTAAAAAGTGACAGCATACATTGCATACATTGCATGATCATAAATGGAGGAAACAAGGGGAAAACAATTTATGCTCTCTCCTGAAAACAGATGGGTATTTAAGTGCCTACACACACTATGTACTTTCCTGCCACAGAAAAATGTCCCAGATTTCTGAGGGTATGAAATATGGAATTTAGGTCCATCTCACATTGATTGACTATATAACAACAGCAAATAAGTGGAGTTGAATTGTATCAAATTCACTAAATGCCTTCAAGAATTTCCACATAGACTGACTTGAGTCTAGAATCATGATGTTATATCATAAAAATAATGTATCATTTAGTATATAGCAGATTAATCTTTACCCTAACCCAGATCCACCTAGATATATGAAGTAATGGTAAAGGTATTTTATATTCACCTTGCAGTGGTAATCACGGGGAAATTCACAAATAGGGAGAAGAGAAATATACCCTTTTTCTATGTTTCTCTTTTATACATTAACTCTCTATTTACTGTTCTCCAAGTTACATGGTGATTCACAGAAACCTATCCCATCCTCAATTCTCCCCTGGTGGTTCTTCCAATGGCATGTTCTTTAGAAGAGTAGCAATAATTCCTTCCTGTAGGTGTTACTTAATCCTATATCATCAGATACCACAAGTCGACCCCTTCTTAAAACTCAGGAGATAAACATCTCCGCTTCCTTAATACTACGACAAACATTTAATTTGGTATATCCGCCTTTAACATTGTCTTCCTTTCCATTCTGTGTAATACTGGCAGAGTGACATACCTAAAGTACAATTTTGATTTTGGTTCCATTTTATATTTCTTCAATTTTTGCCAATATTGTAACAGAAAGAGTAAGTGTTATACAAATTCATACAAACTTCTCCAGGTCCTCACCTCTGGACACTACCTCTGGTCACCTAAAGCATGACCTTTTCCTGTCATTCCCTCACAGTTCACATATGTAAGTCATATGTTTCCCCAGGAATAATCTCCTACATTGGGCAAGTCCTATTCACCCTTAACACTCAGTTTGGCTCAGTAAACTTCTCAAATCATCCTCCCAGAAATTTTTGCTTCCTCTATTCTGGTGAGTACATATTACATACATCTGACCCCACCCTACCAGCTTATGAGCTCTAATATAGTAGAGGATTTGCCTGTTTTCCTTTACCCACCCTTCTTATCTTATTTCCTTTAACAAATATTCACATTTACTAGGAGTGGCTGCCTTACTATACCTTAGAGTAAAGTGATGAGCAAAATAAGCAGGCATCTAATGTGATAGTGCTTAAAGTCTACTGGAGGAAACTCATTGGTCATACTTGTGGTTTGCAGGATAAGTGCTCTGAAGGAAAGGAATATGTGACTGATACATAGAAGAAACACCCATAAGCTGAGGTGTCTAGAGGCCTTCTCTGAGAAACTGACTCCAGAGCAGTGAGCTAAAGATACTAAGTGTATGTGTGAGTGGTGGTGGGCAAAGCTGATGCTGGTACTCAGGACATAGAGGTAAGGACACAAAGGTGGGAAGACATAGGGAAACAAAAGGAATTGGAAGGCTGGTATAACAGGTGGATACAGAAGTAGTAAATTGGATCAAAACAAAAGAGGAGTTCAGGCCCAAAGCATAGAGGTGCTCCAAGCCATAGTAAAGATTTGTTTTTCTTTTTAATAGGGACAATGGGAAGCTATTAATTTTTTTAAATAATTGATTTATATGAAAAATAAAGTTACAGAAAGGGGCAGGGGGAGAGACAGAGAGAGAAAGAGAAACAGATTTTCCATGCACTGGGTTCATTCCCTATATGGCCTCATAACGCTGGCCCAGCTAGCCAAAGCCATTATCCACAAGCTTCATCCAGATCTCCAATGTGGGGGGGGCAAGGGTCCAATCACTTGGGTCATCCTCTGCTACTTTCTCAGGCACATTAGCAGAGAGCTGGATTAGAAGCGGGGCAGCTGGGACACAAACCAGCTCCTATATGGAATGCTGGCATTGCAGGCAGTGGCTTACGGATGACAGCTATGGTGATTTTAATCAGAAGTGGACAAAAGCTGATGGAAAATCTAATACTCTATCTGCTCAATTCTTAATCAGGAGCAGTGGACCATGACTTAAAAAAATCACAAACGTTCTGAGTGGTTTTATTTAATATTTAGGGCCAAATACCTTAGTAGGACTTCTTCTGGTCTCCCAGGTGGGTACAAGGGGCTAAGCACTTGAGTCATCTTCCACTGCTTTCTCAGGCCATAAGCAGAGAGCCGGATAGGAAGAGGAGTAGCAGGGACTTGAATCGGCATGCATATGGGATGCCAGCACCATAGGAGGAGGCTTAGCCGGCCTCTTAACTTATTTATTATTATGTAGTAATATGTCCTTAACTTATATCTACCTTGTCCTTACAGAATTCTTTTAGCTACTGCTATTTCTTTATTTCAATTTATATACAACTCCTTAGCTTACACTGTGGTTCTGGCAGAAAATTCCACAGTGGCTGATTACAAGGATCCAAAATGGCTACAGAGTCACCACACAAAGGTCAGGGGTATCCCCATGCGGGGTAAAGGGTAACTGAGATCCTCCACAGAGCTCGAACGCACGGGAGACTAGCATGGAGTCAGGGCAACAACCTGGAGATCTCAGAGTTGTCACTTTTATTCAAAGAAGACACTTACAATATATCCCCCACAGCCCCAGAGCACAGGCTCAGACAGCGTGGCACGACATTGAGAAAGGAGTCATTGTCTGAATGCATACTTACTAGGGGAATAGAAGACACTAGAATGATCCCATCCCTAAGCCACCTTCAGAAAAGTCTCCAATCCACAAAACCCAGCCATTCAAAGTGACAGGAAGAACTGATTTATCAGATGCAGAAATATCAATGCAGTGACACAAAAAGCATGAAAAAAAAAAAAAAAAAAACAAGATCCAATACACTGTTGGTAGGAATGTAAACTAGTACAGCCATTATGGATAGAAGTATGGCGATTCCTCAGAAATCTGTAAATTGATCTACAATATGATTCAGCCATTTCACTTCTGGGAATTTACCTAAAGGTAATGAAATCATCATATGAAAGAGTTATCTGTACCCCATGTGTATACCAGCACAATTCACAATAGCTAAGTTATGAAATCAACCCAGATGTCCACTAACTGATGAGTGGATAAAGAAAATGTGACACACACACAAACACACCATCGAATACTACTCAGCTATAAAAAAAAAAGAAAAAAGAATGAAATCCTGTTTTTCACAACAAAATGAAAGCAACTGAAGATCATATGTTTAAGTGAAGTAAGCCAGTCCCCAAAAGACAAAAAATATATATTTTCCCTGATTTCTATGTCATTAATATACAGGGTACAAAAACATAATGTATATGAGTGAAATTGACATGTTGAGATTTGATTATTGTTCTTTAAAATTGGTTATTTATATAAGGTGGAAAAATTTCATGTATTTCATATATATTTTTATATATATTTATAAATAGATTTAAGAGCATAATGATACTTTCCACTAAATCTGTGTCCCGCCCACTCTCTCACCCTTCCTCCTTCTTAATCTTATTTTTTCTCTTAATTTTTTAGAATGACAGAGTTTCAGTTTACTTTATAATCACAAGCTTAACCCTCCACCAAATACGGAATTCAACAAGTAGTAACTAGAAAAACACCCCTTGTCTACACTGCAAGGAACAGTGGTTTTTCTATTTGTTGAATTCTGTGTTTAGTGGAGGGTTAAGTTTGTGAGCATAAAATAAACTGAAACTATGTAATTGCGAAAATTAAAAGAAAAATAAGAAAAGGAAGAGGAGGAAGGGTGGCAGCAAGGGAAGAAGGCAGGATAGGGTGGGAATTATCACTATGTTCCTCAAAATATTATGAAATTCATGAACTTTTTCCCTTTATATAAATATAAAAACAGGGACATAATATGCCTCCAAAGGAAAACCGTAGTGCTGTAGAGTTAGACTACAAAGAAAAGAAAATGATGAAATGTACAGTAATTCAAAAGAATGATTAGCCAGCGCCGTGGCTCACTAGGCTAATCCTCCACCTTGCAGCGCCAGCACACCGGGTTCTAGTCTCCGTTAGGGCGGTGGATTCTGTCCCGGTTGCCCCTCTTCCAGGCCAGCTCTCTGCTGTGGCCAGGGAGTGCAGTGGAGGATAGTGCTTGGGCCCTGCACCCCATGGGAGACCAGGAGAAGCATCTGGCTCCTGCCATCAGGTCAGCGCAGTGCGCCGGCCGCAGCGCACTGGCCACGGCGGCCATTGGAGGGTGAACCAACGGCAAGGGAAGACCTTTCTCTCTGTCTGTCTCTCTCTCTCACTGTCCACTCTGCCTGTCCAAAAAAAAAAAAAAAAGAATGATTATAAGAATTCTCAAAGGAATATCAAAGGAATATAAGAGAATACAGACAGATAATTAAACAAAATTAGGAAACTGATGTATGATATGAATAAGAAACTCAGCAAAAAGCCCGAGTTCTTGAAGTAAGATTCAAATAGAACTTTTAAGGATGAACTCAATAATTCAAGTAAAGAACATAACTGAAACACCACCATTGGGGTCCCAGTGGCAGTATAGCAACAGGATGACCCAAGTCACACGAGGTAAAATATAGTAAAAAAGGAGAGAGGATACACACTGGAGATACAGCCGGGGAAATTCACGACTGGAAGCCCAGGATTCCAACAGAGACTGGACAGGTCCCCAGTGAAGAAGCAAATAAGAAAGGGCAGCAGCAGAGGCGCAGCACAGGAACAGAATGGGGAGGCCAGTGCCAGCCTCCAGTGGACCAGATTAGATGGGAAATTGTGGGTCCACAGAGCTGCAGACAGCAGCAGGAGGGGAAGCTTGGCAAACTGCATTTGAAGTTCCATGTGGGAAAAAACAATAGGTATAGAGGAACAAACAGAGAGGCTGGGGACTACGCTGACCATCTACGTCCCCTCCTATACTCCAACCAGTCCTGGAGCTGGCTGGGAGAAGCCATCTTGTTTGTTTACATTGTTTAACGTAAGTAGAGGACTGACTGCTGCCTTTGCCTCCCGTGCACATGCACATCAATTGTGGGGCCACCTCACCATACCCCCCTCCTAGCAACGAGGACCACAACATTTCAGAGTAATTTATTCCCCACCATGCAAGCTATACAACAAGAAGTCCTGAATGTTGAAAATTCAAGCTTGTTCCATCCTCCAGTGAGAAGTGAGCCTGGACGCAGTACACGGGGCACAGTGCAGCATAGCTCCTATCTACCTCCACCACAATTGAGAAGTGAGGTGGGCTCCAGGAGGCAGGGCTGCATGCATTCCACTTGCAACGCACAGACACATAGAACCTTATATCAGAGGGAAACATCACCACAAGCACAAAGACACAAATTAAAGAGAAAAACAACCAGACAAAAAAAAAATACACAAATGCAGAAAAACAAAGGAAAAACCCTAAATAAGAATAAGGAAGACACCATGAGACCCCCAAAGGAACACTACAATAATTCAATAATAGAAGGTGAAGATGAAGAGATACAGAATATGTTAGAAACAAAATTCAGTAAATTAATCATCAGATAACCTGAAAACAATCAGAGAGAAATTCATGACCTAACTGAAAAGTGCTCCCAGGATATTGAGATATTAAAGAGAAGTCAGAATGAAATACTAGAAATGAAGAATTTGATAGACCAAGTAAAAATGCAAGTAAGTCTTAACAACAAAATAAGAGAGACAGAAGAAAGAATACCAGAACTAGAAGACAATTTTTGGAAATATTACAGACAAAATAAAAGCAGAAGAAATTATAAAACTAAAAATACAGTTGGAGGCCGGCGCCGCAGCTCACAAGGCTAATCCTCTGCCTTTGGTGCCAGCACCCTAGGTTCTAGTCTCGGTCGGGGCGCTGGATTCTGTCCCGGTTGCCCCTCTTCCAGTCTAGCTCTTTGCTGTGGCCCAGGAGGGCAGTGGAGGATGGTCCAAGTGGTTGGGCCCTGCACCCGCATGGGAGACCAGGAGGAAGCACCTGGCTCCCGGCTTCGGATGCACACAGTGCACCAGCCATAGCATCCATTAGGGGGTAAATCAACGGAAAGGAAGATCTTTCTCTATGTGTCTCTCTCTCACTGTCTCTGTGTGATAAAACACACACACACACACACACACACACACACCACAGTTGGAGATCTACAAGATTTTAAAAAAGATGACCCAACAAACAGATCCTAGGAATTCTTGAAGGTGTGGAAAGAGAGAAAGGCTTAGAAGGACTTCTTAATGAAATAATAACAGAATATTTCCCCAATCTGGAGAAAGAAAGAGACTTCCAAGTAGACAAAGAAAAAAACAGAAGACACACACACAATTAAAAAAACAGAAAAAAATTCCATGGAAGAATCAGTATCATCAAAATGTCCATTCTTATGACAGCAATTTACAGGTTAAATGTAATACCAATCAAAATACCAAAGACATTCTTCTCATATCTAGAAAAATAATGCTGATATTCACATAGAGGCACAGGAGACCTCGAATAGCTAAAGCAAACTTAAACTACAAAAACAAAGCCAGAGGCATCACAATACCAGATTTAAAGACATAGTACAGGGCAGTTATAATCAAAACACCCTAGTACTGGTTCAAAAAGACAGATAAATGAATGGAATAGATTAGAAACGTCAGAAATCAATCCAAGCATCTACAATCAACTTATATTCAATCACGAAATGAAAACCAATCCCTGCAGCAAGGACAGTCTTGTCAACAAATGTGCTGGGAAAATTGGATTTCCACATGCAGAAGTAGGAAGCAGGACTCCTACCTTGCACCTTACACAAAAATCCATTCAAAGTGATAGGACCTGATACCACCAAATTATTAGAGATCACTGGGGAAACCCTGTAAGACACAGGCAAAGAGTTTCTGGAAAACACCCCAGGGGCACAGAGAATAAAAGCTAAAATTAACAAATGGGATTACATCAAATTCAGAAGCTTATGTACTGCAAAAGAAACAGTTTGGAAAGTGAAAAGGCAATCGACAGATTGGAAGAAATTATTTGTAAACTATGCAACTGATGAAAGATTAATAAGCAGAATATACTGAGATCAAGAAACTCCATAACTACAAAACAAACAACCCCATTAAGAAATGGACAAAGGATGCTAACAGATATTTTTCAAAAGATAAAAACAAATGGCCAACAGCCAGGTGAAAAAACGCTCAGGATCACTAGCTGTCAGGGAAATGCAAATCAAAACCACAATGAAGTTTCATGACATCCCAGTTAGAATGGGTTTCATAGAGAAATCAACAAACAATAATTGCTGGTGAGGATGGGGAGAAAAAGGTACCCTAATCCACTGTTGGTGGGAATATACACTGGTAAACCACCACATTAGACAGTTTAGAGATACCTCAGAAATATGAATATAATCCTATCATATGACCCAGTCATCTCACTCCTGGGAATTTACCCAAGGAAAATGAAATCAGAAAATAAGAGTTATCTGAACCTCCATGTTTACTGTAGCTCAAATCATAATAGCTAGGACATGGAATCACCCTAAATGCCTGTCAAATGAAGCCTGGATAAAGAAATTATGAGATATGTACTCTATGGAATACTACACAGTGGTAAAAGAAAATGAAATACAGTCTTTTGCAGTAGAATGGATAATTCTGGGAAACATCATACTTAGTGAAATAAGCGAGGGCCAAAGGGACAAATACCATTTGTTCTCTCTGATCTCTGATAGCTAACAGAGCATCTAAAAGGAAATCTGTGAAGTGAAATTGACACTTTGAGAGACAATGACTTCAATAGCCATTGTCTTGAGTGTTAAGGAACAGTATTATTTTGTTTGTTTGTTTTTCGTTTTCTCTTCTTTCTTAATACCATTGGTTGAACTCTTTCCTTAATATAGAATTAATCCTATGTGTATAAAGTCATGTGAAATAGATCCTAATAAGAAATAAGAGTGGGAATAAGAGGGGAAGAAGCTGTATAGTTCTGCATACATTACTAGGGACATACTTCTAAGGGAATAGCTAAAAATTTGGCATGAGACACTAAATCCCATTAAGTTGGGTGGTAATAACGCTATGATAAGTGTTAAAATGATCATATTGAGTGTTAAATTGATCATATAGATAGTATTATGTGTTAAAGGAATCATATAAACAATACCAAGAGTCTGCTAATAACAATATATAGAATTAATTCTAATATATAGAATTAAAAAGGAGAGAATGTTCCAACATGGGAAGCAGCCCACACAGTAGATTCATTGAGTGACAATTGCTATAAATAGCACTCTGACCTCAGAATTAGCCCTTAAGCCATTCTGGTCTGGCTGAAAAGAGGATGAGAGCATTTCAGGATCACTAGCAATCAGGGAAATGCAAATCAGAACCACAATGAGGTTTCACCTCACCCCAGTAGAATGGCTCACATACAGAAATCTACCAACAACAGATGCTGGTGAGGATGTGGGGAAAAAGGGACACTAACCCACTGTTGTTGGGAATGCAAACTGGTAAAGCCACTATGAAAGTCAGTCTGGAGATTCCTCAGAAACCTGAATATAACCCTACCATACAACCCAGTCATCCCAACATACAACCCAGTCATTCCAATCCCTTGGAATTTACCCAAAGGAAATCAAATAGGCAAATAAAAAAGGTGTCTACACCTTAATGTTTATTGTAGCTCAATTCACAATAGCTAACACCTGGAATCAACCAAAATGCCCACCAATAGTAGACTGGATAAAGATATGATGGGATATGTACTCTATAGAATACTATACAGCAGTAAAAAAAATCAAATATGGTCCTTTGCAACAAAATGGAGGAATCTGGAAAACATCATGCTCAGTGAAATAAGCCAGTCCCAAAGGGACAAATATCATATGTTCTCCCTGATCGGTGACAACTAACTGAGCACCTAAAAGGTCTGCTAATACTAACTGATAGAATTAAAAAGGAAGAGAACGATCCAACATGGGAAGTGGGATACATAGCAGATTCATAGAAGGGCAGATGTCCTAAACAGCACTCTGGCCTCAGAATCAGCCCTTAAGGCATTCAAATCCAGCTGAAGAGCACATGAAAGTATTTTAGGCATGGAAAGCCAAGACAATTTGGCAAAAAAAAAAAAAAAAGAAAAGAAAAGAAAGAAAGATCTCTGTGAGTAAGATTCCAGTGGAAAGAACCAGCAATCAAAGAAGGAGGTACCTTTCTCTGAAGGGAGGAAAGAACTTCCACTTTGACTATGGCCTTGTCTGAATAAGATCGGAGCTGGTGAACTCAAAAGGCTTCCATAGCCTTGGCAACTCATGACTGGAGCCTAGGGTGATTACTGACGCCATAAACAAGAGTGTCAAATTGTTAAGTCAACAACAGGAGTCACTGTGTACTTACTCCTCATGTAGGATCTCTGCCCTCAATGTGTTTTTCAATGTGAAGTAATGCTATAACTAGTACTCAAACAGTATTTTACACTTTATGTTTCTGCGTGAGTTTAAACTGTTGAAATCTTTACTTAATATATGCTAAATTGATCTTCTGTATATAAAGATAATTGAAAATGAATCGATGTGAATGGGATGGTAGAGGGAGCGGGAGGTGGCAGGGTTGTGAGTGGGAGGGAAGTTATGGGGGGAAAAAGCCACTGTAATCCATAAGCTGTACTTTGGAAATTTATATTTAATAAATAAAAGTTAAAAAAAAGAAACAATGGCAGGACTGAGCTAATACTTATGATTGATACCTTTGAATGTAAATAGACTAACTCCCCCATTAAAAGATATATACTGACAGAATGGTTAACAAGACATGAGCCAGCAAGATGCTGTCTATGTGAAGCATACTTCACACAGAAAGACATACAAAATGAAAGTGAAAGATGGAAAAAATATTCCATGCAAAAGGAAAACAAAACTAGGAGAAGTAGCTATACTTAGAAAAAAATCATTAAGACAAGAAGTGTAAAAAAGAAGATTGCTACATAAAGATCAAAGGGTCATCTCAACAAAAGGATATGGTAATTGTAAATTATTATGCCTGAAGGTTTTGGAAAAGATTGAACCAACATTCCCTACCTCCCACTCTATATAAAAATTAACTCAAAATGGATCAAAAATCTAAAGTTAAGATTTGAAACTATGAATGAATTAGAAGAAAATAATGGATAAGCACTTCAAGATATTGGCATAGACAATGATTTTTCTGGGTTATACCTGCAAAGAAAAGTAAACAAAAGCAAAAATAGGAAAATAGAATTATATCAAAATAAGAAGCAACTCCAGAGGGAAATAAAAAAAATCTACAGAGTGAAGAGACAGGTAACAAATATTAAAGAATACATTTATAAATTATTCATCTGGAAAAAGGTTAATACTCAGACTATATTAAAAAATAAAAAAGAAAACAAAAAACAATGGCCAAAAAAATGATCAAGAAATAAGAAACATCTCACTAGAATTTTCTCAAATGAAGAAATACAAGTAACATTCATATGCATGAAAAAATGTTCACATAACTCACTATCATGGAAATGCAAACTAAAATCACAAAGAAGCATCATCTTACCCCAGTTAACATGACCATTATTAAAAAGACAAAAAAAATATTGGTGAAGCTGTGGAGAAATAAGATACCCTTACACATTGTTGGTGGGAATGCAAACTAACACAGCCTCTGAGGAGAACAGTGTGGAAGTGCTTCAAACAACTAAAAGTAGATCTAGCATATGACTTGGCTCTGCCTTTTCTAAGTATACATCCCAAGGAAATGCAATCAGCATAGGAAAGAGATGCCTACACTACCATGTTCACTGTAGAACTATTAACAATGGCCAAGTTATGGAATCAATATAGAACTGATAAGAATAAATATAATATTTATCAATAAATAAATGCATTCTATTTTTTAATGATTTTATTATTCATTGAAATTTCTAGGATTGAAATCACCCTGTATGTTGAGGAATATTTTAATATATTACGCCCAGAACTTAACCAAAAGATTGTCATCATTTTGGAAAATCATATTATGAGCTCTGTGAACTGAATTTTGTCCCCAAGAAATATATATGTGGAATCTCTAAGCTCCAATATGACTTCAGCTGAAGACAGTGATTTCACAAAAGTAATTAAGGTTAAATGAGATTAGAAACATAGGACTCTGGGGGCTGGCACTGTGACAGTGTGTTAAAGCCCTTTCCTGCAGTGCCACCATCCCAAAGGGAACCAGTTTGAATTCCTGCTGCTCCGCTTCTGATCAGCTCCCTGCTAATGCGCCTGGGAAAGCAATAGAGGATGATGCAAGTCCTTGGGCCCCTACATGCATGTGGAAGAACCAGAAAACGCTCCTAGTTCCTGACTTCAGATCAGCTCAGCTCTGGCTGTTGCAGCCATTTGGGGAGTGAACCAGTGGATGGAAGACCTCTGTTTATCTCTGTCTCTACCTCTGTAACTCTTTCAAATAAATAAAATAAATCCTTAAAAAAAGAAAAGATAGGAAGGACTCTGATCTAGCAAAATTAGTTTTCTTTGAAGAAATCAAAAGCCATTCAAGTTACACTTGAATCTAATGTAAAAGAGATGACAAAATTGTTCTAAACTATGTTGCTGTCATAAAGTGTAATTCATAATCAGCTTCACATGGAGTTTTCTAAAATAAAAAAATAACAGCACAAATTCTGTTTTAATATTTTCATGCAAAATCAGCTGGATAAAATCTGAAACATGTTTGCCTTAACAATGGTATTAGATAATTTTCACCTCATTTTAGGTTCAATCCTTAATTAAAATGGTAGCTATGTTTACTTGTGCTGTAAATAATTTATGTATTATATCATTAATGCAAACCCATAATGTTATATGACACTGTCTTCTCATTTCCAATCCCCAAAGTCAACCATATTTTCCAATTGCAGCAAGTTTTCCAGTAGACATATAGAAATTCATATCCAAGATTTAAGGAGAACCTGTCATGTCATGCATGAATCCTTTATTGCATATTTTGTCCATTCATTAGCTTTTTAATAGATTGATGGCAACAATTTTAGATTAATTATATGTGGATTAAGATTAATTATATGTGGATTAAGATTAATTACATGTAATATTTTTGCAGTGAAATTCAAACTTGTCAGTAGTAAACTATTATTTAGATTAAAAAAATAACCAAAAGAAAAACATAACCTCAAACATTATTCATTAGCAATCATACCTAAGGAAAAAATTAATAAGACATTTTTGGATTGTTTAAATGGTAATCACACAGGCAATCTGTGGTCATATGTTTGAAGCTAGAACTGGTGACTAATTTAAGATAAATCAACAAAATATTTACTCAAGTAAAATAGAAATCTACTTAGTAATCCACTCCATTCTTTCTACTACCAACAATTCAAGGGAAATCCTGAACTGAGTTTGAGATTTGAGGAGTATTCTAAAGTTAACGAATCTTGTACACATTTAGAGCATATAATTAGAGATCTGGTGAAAATAACTAGTTAACCAACAACTACGAAACTCCAATGTCTCCTTATCCTGTGCAATGTGTGTGTGTGTGTGTGTGTGTGTGTGTGTGTGTGTGTATGTTTCTAGGTAGGTGCAGTTAATTAAGAAACATTATTTATGGAGCGGTCTGAAGCCAGTCCCTCTGTGTATTATCCAGTATGAACATATTTCAGTGAAGAGAGGTCACTGTTAAATACCTCTAAGTCAGTTTAGAAAAATAAATCCCTGATGTTCAAACTCAGAAGCACCTATTATTAAACCCACTGCCCTTAACAGATTGTTCATCAATTCTTTCAAAATACTGACCCTTGATCTCAGAAGTAATGTTCCTATCTTTTGTTAAGTAATTGTAATCTCATTGTTGGCAACTACATCTCTTTTTAAACAAAAATGTCAGATAGCAGAATCAGAATCATTTAGAGATTCTCTGCATGAATGCTTGGCATTTTCTCCCCAAGCCAACTTATATTTCAAGTCAACAACAATGAAGTTCTAGTAATTGAAACGCATTTTACTGGAACCAAACTCTCTAAATATCTTGTTTCTCTCTCAATGTCATAGTAGATTAAAAAAGGAGGTTAAAATTAACATTATTAAGTGTTCCTAATAAATATAAGTAAAATTAATGATGACATAATAATTTATTTTAATGAGCTACTGGTAATAAAAAATAACTGATTAGAAGTTCAGTAATAATACCAAGTAACAAGCAATCAAGAAGTTTCTGCTTACCCTTATAAATTAAATTCTGTCTTCATTGTGCTTATTTTACTTCAGATAAAGAATTCTATCAATTAACATTTATTACTGAGCTTAATTCCTACTATTTTGGAATTCTTACTACAAAGGTCTTTCCTTCATACTTTATTTCTCAGTCACTGTAACACAACTGTCATTATTTAAACTCATTCTGGACCTACTGTGAGGTATGCCATACCACTATCAGTGGACTACCATGATCTTTTTTGAATGCAACCATATGAACATTAGTTATTTAAGCCTATTTTTCTTATGATTTTAAATAGGTCATTATTGCTCCAAGCCTATTAAATTCAATGTTGCATATTTCCTCAAGTCTCCAATTCCAAGCTGACTGCCCTTTAAAGACAAAGAATGTTATAGATATTATATTTTAAGCTATGTTATATAAGCACCTTATTTAAACTAATATTCTTCTCACTCCATAACTTTATTACCCAACATCTTATTCTTACCTGTTTTTACAGGAATTAGTTCTCTTTTCTGATGTCTACTTCTTGTGGTCACGAATTTATTTCCTTCATTTTCCATATCCAAACTCTAATGTCTCTTTTCCCTCTTCCTTCAAGTACCTACGAGTATCCCTTTAATTCAAATCCATTCAACCAGCAACTTGCTAATACCATTTTCATCATGACACTTAAAATTCTCCAAAAGATTTCTGAAGCCTCTAGATAACTCAAATATCTTGTTGAAGTATTCATGATCTTCAACAAGCTGAACTCAAGTGGTTTTTCCACACTATTTGCTAACACAAAATCTTTGCTTTCGTTTGGATGAATTTCCTTTTATTTACTGATTAAAGACTGATTGACTTATTCTTTCCAAATGGTTTAATCATTACCCTTTGTTGATTTTGACAATGCTATGAGTTTCATTTTAATTATGTACATGTTTCTTCATTAGCCTAATTCCCAATTTTTAGCTCAAATTCTATCTTCTCTGTGAAGCTTCTCCTATAGCCCTAAAATACATTAAACCTACATTTTTTTCTGATTCCCAGATCTTTATAAGACAATTTCTTGTTTAACACTTAGTTATAAAACACATTAATTTATATTGTCATTAGATTTAAACTTGGATCCTCTCTTTCAAACAACCTAAACAACAAACCAAAAGGTAACATTTGCTGAGCACACATTTGTCATTCATTCAGATTCAGTCACAGGAATTAAGAATGAATAAAGATAATTGAAAACGAATCTTGATGGAATGGAATGGGAGAGGGAGCGGGAGCTGAGAGGGTTGCGGGAGGGAGGGAAGTTATGGAGGGGAAAAAGCCACTGTAATCCATAAGCTGTACTTTGGAAATTTATATTTGCTAAATAAAAGTTAAAAAAAAAAAAAGAATGAACAATGCTTCTTTTATTTACTCACAACTCTTGATCCAATACATTTTTCAGATCACAAAAGTATTAATTGAATAGATGAGTAAAATATCACCAACAGATAGGCTATTAAAAGTGGCCACTATTCCAAAGAACATAACTACTTTTATCCACAGTACTCTGACTCCAAAAATACATCTTTATAAGAAGAAATATGATGTCAACATAGTACAGATAAAGAAAAAGAACAACAGCTTGAAACATGGACACAATTCCATACAAGCTGGTAGTTTTATTATTTAAACAGATTCAAATTATATTTATATTTCATTATTTGCAAAACATGTATCTTAAAATTCTATGTTCTACATACCTGTCCAGTCTCCTACTATTTTAAGATGGACTCCAAATGTTGCTTTTTTTTCTGTAGGACACTAAAAAAGAAAATACTACAGTCAATTCTGATTCATATGATGCATTACCAGACTATGACTCCATTACAACTTTTATTCTCATAGCAGGTCTCCCAAAACCATAGATAACTGAAAGGAACAGATTAAAATCTATACAGATTTTCATTAGTGGAAGAAAAAAGCAATGTCCACCAGTCTATAAGACTGTCTACATTTCTGTAAAAACCCATTAAAATTCATATAAAATACATAAAATACACAATCTTGCTGAAACTTGTCTTAGTTATATTATAGGAAAGGAGGCAGATATCAATCATAAAGGTAGAAATGAAGCTAATGTTTTTCACATAATTTCTCCTAACAAATTCCACGATGAAAATTAATCAAGGTGTCATGAATTTTCTATGTCCAGCAAGTAGGGTTATCCTGAAGCAGTTCAATTAGCTACTCTCCCTTAATTCTCAGAAGAAATTTAGAGTGAAATGGTGAGGATCTCTAGAGAGTGGAATGAGTTGTACAGCTAAAGGTAAAGACAAGTGCCAGGACTGGCACTGTGGCATAGCAGGTAAAGCCACCGCCTGAGGCACCAGCATCCCATATGGCTGCCAGTTCGAGTCCCAGCTACTCTACTTCTCATCCAGCTCTCTGCTATGGCTTAGGAAAGCAGTGAAGATGGCCCAAGAGCTCAGGCCCTTGCACCCATGAGGGAGACCCGAAAGCGGCTTGCTCTCTCTTTCTCTCTCTGCCTCTCCCTCTGCCTCTCTGTAACTCAGCCTTTCAAATAAATAAATCTTTTAAAAAAATTGAAAATCTAGTAAAGTACACCATTTAGGAAAAAAAAAGACAATCCCTGTGCTATGTATTCAGGATTTATGAAAACAGAAAACAGGTTGTCAAATGAGATTATACATTTTAGTCCACAATAAGGAAATAAAAAATATACTCCTACTTTCCATATTCTCAATCCTTTCCACCATTATACAACTCAATAATTTTAAATAATATGTTTGCTTATAACACATTTGGAAGCACTGTCTAGCTTGAACTGATAACAGGGTAATATCTCTGTCCTTAATGTGCTGTACTTTGTGATTTAATGCTATAACTAATACTCCAACAGTATTTTTCACTTTGTGTTGCTATGTGAGGGCAAACTGTTGAAATCTTTACTTAATATATACTAAACTGATCTTCTATATATAAAGAGAATTGAAAAGGAATCTTGATGTGAATGGAAGGGGAGAGGGAGTGGGAAAGGGGAGGGTTGCGGGTGGGAGGGAAGTTATGGGGAAGGGGAAGCCATTGTAATCCATAAGCTGTACTTTGGAAATTTATATTCATTAAATAAAAGTTTAAAAAAATAATTACAGAAGCATCATCCTACTGAATTATCAATTTGTTCAAGAATATTGAACTACATCCAGCAGAGATATTAAGGACTGAATAGGATATGAATATTTTTTGAAGTCCATAGAATTCTGAAAATACATCTTTCCTAAGGGTAATGGAAGAGGGATCATCTGCCTATCAATTGCCAACATTCATCATGTACAATATGCCCAGGGCAGTACTAAGTGCCTTATTTCTAAAATCTCACAACAGTGTTGTCATTTATGTGCCAATAAATTGAGTAACTGCGACTTTAAAATGTCAACTTGCCTAAGATCATACAACTTGCAAAAAGACCAGACAGAATTTTGATGTGGCTCTACTAGAATATATGGGACTCAACTATATCGGAACACTGTCTCCACTAGAGCAAATGTATAGAATACGGGTGAGGATTCATTAAAAAATCAAATGGAGTAGGAAAGCAAAAAGGTATTTATTGAAGACTAGTAAAATTTGTGTGCAACAATATGAATTATGAAGAATTAGAGGCTAACATTTAGGTATAGATGAAATAAAATGGCAATGGTTCTAAAGGCCCATGGCTAAAAATTGGGTTACATAAAGCAAGTCTAAGACCTTAGAGCTCACTTTCTTGACTAGTTAATGTGGGTAATACAATAATGCTAGAAGGAGAAAAGATAATGGAATAAATAATATCATGGAGATATGCTTACAACTCATCAAAAGTGGCTTTAAAAAACAGTGAAAAATCTAAATAAAAAGGTAGGTATTAATCGCTTGTTCATAATAAATTGTAAGCAAATTAAAAGCACATAATCTTGCCGGTGCCGCGGCTCACTAGGCTAATCCTCCACCTTGCGGCGCCAGAACACTGGGTTCTAGTCCCGGTCGGGGCACCGGATTCTGTCCCGGTTGCCCCTCTTCCAGGCCAGCCCTCTGCTGTGGCCAGGGAGTGCAGTGGAGGATGGCCCAAGTGCTTGGGCCCTGCACCCCATGGGAGACCAGGAGAAGCACCTGGCTCCTGCCATCGGATCAGCATGGTGTGCCGGTCACAGCGCACCGGCTGCAGCAGCCATTGGAGGGTGAACCAACAGCAAAGAAAGACCTTTCTCTCTGTCTCTCTCTCTCACTGTCCACTCTGCCTGTCAAAAATAATAAAATAAAATAAAATAAAATAAAAGCACATAATCTCTATTTATGGGTGGGAATTAACAAAGAATTTCCAAACCACTACTGTACTACACTCAGTTTTTGATAGGACTACTACTGCTAACAGTAGCATAAAATATTAAAAATAAATATTTAGTAAAGGGGGGTATTAAAAATTTTGAAGATTTAAATATTTGCAACTTCACTTACAAGTTGGGTATTAGTTACCTAAAATGCTTGCAACCATAAGTATTTTAAATTTTGGAAATATATAAGTAATCACATATTTTGGGGATGGGACCCAAGACCAACTAGAAATTCATTTATGTTTTATATGCATATTATACACAGAACCAGAAGGTAATTTTATATGATATTTTTGGTGCACCTGTGTTTTTCAGTACATGAGGTCAGGTGTGCAATTCTTCACTTGTGGCATCATGCCCATCCTAAAAAAGTTTTAAATTTTGGAGCATATCTGGGTTTCCATTTTTGGATCATGGATAGTAAAACTGTAAAATTATTACTGTGAATTTATTTCATTTACATGGTAGTTTCCACTGACAGAAATCAGATTGGGCCCTAGTAAATCTCCAAATAAGATTATATAATCTGTAGAGAACACCCACCATTTTCATTTCAGTGATGTAAAGGCTGGCCAGATTGTGTAATAAAAGTCGTAGCTCACAGAAAGCAAGATCAAGAGTTACAGGCTACCAATGTGATTATCTACAGGCTGCTTGATATTTTTATTGTGAACTAGATCTTAGGCTATTAAAAGATTATCTAAGTCAAAAATGTATCAGAATGGGAAGCAAAAGTAGTTTGGCATTGTGTGCTTGAGTATGCCTCTGGCTGGATTCAATCTCATAATGCATTCTACAAGAAAATAGACATTTTACAAATATTCATATCTCTGTTCAAGTCTTTCAGTTTAAACCCTGTAAAAAGTAATTGCTTATGATGCTTAGCATCCATCCCCTTGTTCTCATGTGGGATTGTAAACCTCCTCTCGTAGGTGCTGCTGGGATGTATCAATAGAGCTTCAAAAGCTGGTCTGCTTTTGAATGAATAAAATACAATACATGTCTCTCAGCATCATGGGAATGATGCCTTTAAAAGTCACTGACACTTCTCCAACTTTGGCAGGATTAACGAAGACAGACTAACACAGTCTTTACTTAAGCATATCACTTCATAGTTGACTCATATTGGAAGGTTTTCATGGGGTAATATACAGAATGATTTTATATTAGGTGGTGTAGAAACATGAATAAAGGTCTAGAATCACATTTTACTATCTTTGCAAAATAATATTCAGAACAGTGTGGTGATTCTTCAACATTTTCTCAGTACATTTTATTTATTTTTAATATATTTAAAAGATTTACTCATTTATTTTGAACGAGTTATAGGGGGAAAGGGGAGAGAGAGAGAGAGAGGGAGAGAGAGAGAGAGAGAGGGAGAGAGAATGAGAGAGAATATATCTTATATCTTCTATTTACAAGTTTTCCCCAGATGGGAGCAGCAGTACTAGGCCAGGCTGCAGCCAGGAGGAAGGAGCTTCATCTGGGTTTCCCATATGGGTGGAAGAGCCACAAATACTTGGGCCATATTCATCTACTTTCCCAGGTCATTTTCAGGAAGCTGGACCAGAAGTGGAACAACCGGGACAGGAACTGATGCCTATATGAAATGCCAGCATCATAGTCTGCAGCTTTACCCACTCTGTCACAACACTGACTCCTTCTCAACTACATTTTAAAGTCTTATTTATTTGTATTTGTTTGAAAGTCAGAATGACTGAGAACACACACACACACACACACAGATCGATCTTCTAAGCACTGTTCACTCCCCCCAAATACACCCAACAGCTACTGTTTGGCCAGCCTAAAGACAAGAAACCAATCCAGGTCTTATGTGGATGGAAGGAATCCAAGTATGTGAACTGTCACCTGTTGCCTCCCAGGGTCTACAATAGCAGGAAGCTGTACTGAAAGCAGTCAGGGCTGAAACCAAGCACTCTGATGTAGGGTAAAGGTGTCCCGAGCAGTGGCTTAGCTTTTGTGCCATAGACTCACCCTCTCACTGTCCCCTTAACAGATGTAGATAATGTCTCAAAGGAAAGAAACAATAACATATTAATATCTATATCTATATTGTTTCTCCTAAAACATTAATAAAGGAAGATTCTTATTACTAACTTTCAGGAAAAAATGTAATAAATAATATGTGTTCTTAAGCCCACATTAAAACAAAATTACAGAAAATCGTGCTTTTCTCTATGCACAGATAAAATGTAGGGGAATGTATAATAAGCTATTAGGAAGATTAGCCTTCAAGAAGTAGAATTGAAAACACAGAAAATAAGGATTTGCACTTTTTCATATATTTCTCTCTCTTAAATTTGCTATATTTTTAATTTTGTATAATATTTCAAACATTTAATGTAAATATAAAACATTATAACATTGCTGAGTTTTACTTTAGCTTCCTAGATATAGAGAGTGGAGTTTGGTTTATGTGGACCTTAATACAAATGTCTGGGTATATATCCCCCAAATTTAAGCATAACAGAAATGAAAAGTGACCAAATCAGTGTAACAACTGATCTTTAGCAATGGGGAAAAAGTGATTTTTTTTAATTAGTTTTTCAATGTGGCATTTTTATGGATTTTTAATGTGCACCAAGAGACCAATGATTTTATAACAACAACAATATAAAACATATTTTTAAACTCATCTTATGTTTGGGAATTGGGACCAGTGCTGTGGCATAGTGGGTTAAGGCACCGCATGCAGTGATGGCATTTTACACAGGTGCCAGCTTGAGTCCTGGCTGCTCTACTTCTGATCCAGCTCCCTGCTAATGTGCCTTAGAATGCAGTGAAAGATGGCTCAAGTTCTTGGGACCCTGCACCCATGTGGGAGACCAGAAGAACCTCCTGGCTCCTGGCTTTGGATAGGGCCCAGCTATGGCTATTGCAGCCATTTAGGGAGAAGATCTCTCTGTCTCTCCCCCTCTCTTTCTCTCTGTTAACTCTTTCAAATAAATAAATAATTGTTAAAAAATAATAATTGATTTATTTATGCTTGGGAATTAAATGTAAAAATGATGTGAATGCAAAAGAATTTACTCAAAGTGCAAAAGAAATTTAAAAATTGCAATGCTTTGTTTTTAAGTCAAGAGGTTTACAATAATTTTAAAAAACTCATTCAAAATAGTAACATTTAATTTTCAGCATAACCACATTGGAGAAATCAGAGAAAATGATTGTAGAGTATGGTATTTTTCAGTCATTGATTAGGTATTTATTTATAATAGTCTTTTTCCAAGTTCTAGTTTTATCTTTTCTACTTCCTACTAGACATTACTCCCTGAAATCTACTCTAAAGTTAATGTTCCTAAAATTTTGGGTATCTTAGTTCTCAAATTATTTGCTTCTGGTAATTCCCTTGTTTCTGGAAATGGAACCTGCATCTTTCACTACAGGGGCTCAAATATCAGAACAGTAATTTATTTCTCTTGTTACTGGCATTTAATCAATTTTAAAATTCTTTCAAATAATCTTCCCCCCAAAATGTCTGATCCCAGCAATCTCATATTGATAAAACTGAATGTCCCCTTATGGAAAACCATCCATATTGTTTCATTCCTGTAGCCAATGGACAAACATATCAATTCCAAATAGTTTCCAGCTTTATATCCTACGTATCATTATGCACATTAATCCAGTTAAACCAACTTTTTTTTTTTTATCAACACATACACTTTCTGACCCCTGCATCTCTTCACTCATGTGTCTATTCATTTAGAATAACTTCATTTCCACTTCTCATGTTGACCCTCACAACTCTTCAAGGCTCCTGTCAAATGTCACCATTTCAAACATCTTGATTTTTGCTGAAAAGAGAATCTTCATTTCCCTGAAACCTCATGTAATTTGTGGAACTTTTATACTGTTTTGTTACAGCATTCCTCTTTATTTTTGTGTATTTTCTGTGTATTAGTAAACTGTAAAAACCTGGAGATCAACAACCATTTCTATTGCTCGCTTTAACAGCACATGAATAAACTGGAACAGTTCTGAAAGCATTAGCATGACTTCTGTCCAAGGATGGCATAAATTTTTTAATCCCTGTCACTGAGATAGAGCTCCTTTTCTCTGTCTCTACCTCTCTCTCTGTAACTCTGCCTTTCAAATAAATAAATCTTTAAAAAATGTTTCTAAATCATTATTATATTCCATAGAATACTATACATATAGTATGTCAGGTTAATAAACAAATGCCAGTTAGAAATAATGGAGAATTTACCCAAGAATCAATAGGACTTCAAAGATATATAATTCCTGGATGAATTATTCATATACTCTACAAATATTTATTGAAAGTCCAAAATATTCCAGAGACTGTATTAGGACCTCATATAATTTCACAAATGAAGATTGTTCTAAAGTAGGGGAGAAGATAGTGAGCCAGGAGCATAGACTCTATTACAGTTAAAGCAATTCTGTGACAGTAAGTACTGTCACAGATGTAAAATTTTCATGATTACTTGATAGGAAATGCAGCATTTACTTGTATATTTGAATGAAAATATAGTCAGTGTTAAACAAAGACTCTGACAGAGTATGTTATGTTAGTAGAATTTTGTTAACTTGAATTAAAAGAATGGATTTATCTCAAGTCCCTCAAGAAAAAAAACTAATACGACAGCTTATGACTACAAAAATACAATCCACAACAAAGACAACATGAGAGTGATGACAATAGAGTCTGAGTAAATTTCAAAATTAACTGTGTTTCTCCTATATGCTGTGTGTGGAATGTGAAAGAAGCAGTCACCAAGGTTGATTCCAAAGGTTTTGGTCTGAGTTCCTTTAACTGAGTCAGAGAAGGCTGGGTGTCGGGAATGGGTTCTGACGGATATCTGTAAGTCTCAGGACAGGTTATTTCAGGTAGCAGGGAGCGCACACACATCCATCAATACTCTCAGTGAGTGACTCAATTCTGCCTTCCACTGTCTCAGTTATCTCTGGAGGCTTTGAATCCCATGTCTGCTCGTCTTTGTGTTTGTGGAGAGTACACAGTTACCTTGTTTATATTTCAGGAACGATGCATCTAGAGGTCAAAATTCCCCAATCTGAACAAATTTATCATCTTTTAAATCTTGAGCCCAAACCCCAAATTCCTCCTATTGTCTCAGACCTTAGCTTTTCTAATGTTGTGATAGAAAGAAAGGGTTTGCTTCTCATAGTTATTCTTTTTGGAGACAAAGGGATTTCAACTTCATGTTTGTTTAGTCAGTTTCAAAACTATCAAAAATGTGTTGGGTATCCATCTATTATTGTTATCACTCTCATGTTATCAATGACACTGTATGGAACTCCCATAGAGAAGCATTTAGCTAGAGAGAAAAAGGGACTCAAGGTATGTACACAAGGCTGGCGCCATGGCTCACTTGGCTAATCCTCTGCCTGCGGCACCGGCACCCTGGGTTTTAGACCCGGTTGGGGCACTGGATTCTGTCCCGGTTGCTCCTCTTCCAGTCCAGCTCTCTGCTATGGCCTGGGAGTGCAGTGGAGGATGGCCCAAGTGCTTGGGTCCTGCACCCGCATGGGAGACCAGGAGGAAGCACCTGGCTCCTGGCTTCAGATGGGCTGTAGCGGCCATTTGGGGGGTAAACCAATGGAAAAGGAAGACCATTCTCTCTGTCTCTCTCTCACTGTCTAAGTCTGCCTGTCCAAATAAAAAAAGGTACATACACAAGAGTCTCATAATATGTGGAGCTCATGGTTATGACAAGGGAAGGGGGAAAAAGACTGAGTGAAAAATAGGCAGAAAACTAGGAGAAAGCCATCTGAGTGGAAGTCCTTGACACAGAATGGGAAAATATTTCAATAAAACAAATGATAAACTGTATTAGTTGCTGCTAATCTGTCAAGCCAGTTAAAGATTTGGAAATCACTATTAGATTTAGCAATAAATATGGTCATTATAAATTTTGGAAATGTTTCAGCAGGTGCAGTGGGCAAAAGGCAAACAACACAGAATGTGAGGAAAGGAGGTGAAGAGCTTCTGGTACTAGCTAAGAGGTATGAATCAAGAGGGGAATTTTGGTCATCATTTCCTCTTGATACCCAGGTTAAAAAGAGTCATGCAAACATACTGATTGTACAAATGAAGCTTCATATTAAGCAGAACATTTAACTTTGAATATATTGAACTATTTAGGTTTATATTTATCATGCAGGCTCTGGGGAAATATTTCCTTCCCTCTCACTCCTGGAAAAAAGCCAAAGTAGAGTAATTAGAGGAGATGTAATTCCCAAAGAACTCACATGCCCAGTTATACCACATCCACACTAATGACTTTCTGGGGCAATTCTCACCACCACGCCTAGTTTACACGTATGACACCTTGTTGCCATGCTCATCTGTTATCAAATTCAGCTGACTTTCTAAGCTTTCCAAGCAAAATTCTTGTGAAACCCTGGAGTACAGCAGTTTTTAAAAGTTAAATGGATGAGAGTAAGACCAGAGATCAAAACAGCTGATGTTGACTTCCTGGTTATATTAAATCCATGGAATTAAATAAAATAACAACACATTTTTGCCACTCTTTAGGAAATGCATTGCCATTCTTGTCTGTTTTTCATTGAAAACAGGAAAAACTATTCCCAGTGTGAGCAGCTGAGAGATCAAAAACAAAAGGAGAAAAATAATGGCAAGTGCAGGCTTGCTATGTGAAAGTACAGACAACAACAAACTAACAGCTAGACTTGCCTCTGACTCATGGAAAAATATGTGAAGTCAGGTTATTCAAGCTTAAAAATAATGAATCACACAACAATCTAGACTACAGATGTCAGAAAAGCACATTTGTTTCTGAGTAAAAATAATAAAGAAAGCATACAGACGTACTTACATAAGCTTCAGTCAATACTACTATTAAAAAGGCAGACTCTATACTATTTCTATAATTGAAAATATTAATGAAAAATATGTCAGGAAACATAAAAAGATAGTACATTTGTAGTAAATATTATAAACAGGCCCCACAACCTCTTGAGATCAGGATTTTAAAAAACATTTCAGGGGCCAGTGTTGTAGTGTAGTGGGTAAAGCTGCCAGCTGCCATGCTGGCACCCCATATGGGTGCTGGTTTGAGTCCTGTCTACTCTACTTCTCATCTAGCTCCCTGCTGGTTTGCCTGAGAAAGCAGCACAAGATGGATCAGGTACTTGGGCCCCTACTCCAACTTGGGAGACCTGGAAGAAGCTCCCAGTTCCTGGCTTCAGGGCATTGCAGCCATTTGGGGAGTGAACCAAAATATGGAAGATTCTCTTTCTCTCTGTATCTCCTCTCTCTCTCTCTAACTCTGTTTTTCAAACAAATAGATATATCTTTAAAAAAAATCATTTCCAATTTATACACATAAATAGGTGAGAGTATACCTTAATAGAAGATGTGTTGTGGTAGAAAATCTAAAATCTGGCAATTGTAGAGCACAACTGGGAAGCACTAGTAGAAATATATTACACAGCTGAAGAATAAAATGTAAAATTATGCACAGTTTTTAAGTCATCATAAGTTTAAAGAAGAGAAAAATCAGGAAACTTGGATTATGATTCCAACTTTGTTATCAATTGTTACTTTGCTCACTTAATCTATGCTCTAGTCCTCTCTAATATATATAATTTATGATTGGAATTACAAATTTTAAGTCAGTGAATCTAGGATAAATTAATCTCAAATTTACTTTCTAATTTTAAAAAAGTAGAATTATTTCACACAAGGCTTATATTTTTAAAATGCTACTTGTAATGGACAATGTAGTACATTGCCCAGATCCTGTCCCTATACTTCTTACTCCCAGTTTTCAAGACCAGAACAGTCATTAATGATTATATCAGCTGCTGAGAGTGTTGCTGGCTAAGGGATTGCTACTGAGACTCTCCAAATTGCTCAACATAGAAGAAGGATTCCTTGCCCGTGTCTAAGTGCTCCATCCTGGAGGCATCTGAATTCCAAGGACTGGTCATTTAAGGGATGCAAGAAATTGTTCCTCTTCTTCAAAATAAGGTAACTAAGACTGCTGTCAACTACCATCTCAGTTGCACAGCTCCTGCCCAATCCTCTGAAGCTTCAGCTGTGACTATAACACACAGTTCAAGTTCTGTCTTATCTTCCTAGCCCCTCAACCACTGTTGAATGTTGTCCTGAGCATAAATCCTAACAAACCTCCTGTATATAATATCTGCTTCCCACTCAGTTTTCAAAAACTCTACTAAAGGATCATTCATCCTAAAGGCTAGTAAACCTTAAGAGGTAAATCATGAGTTCCTCAAGGATGGGTATCTAAACCAGTCTGTGGTCAGAGGTCAGTCAGTTACTACACACTGCAGAATGAGTCAAAAATTTATTTAAATCCATGCCTGTGTCCCTCAGTCACAATCAGAAACTATAAGATTGATTTACTGACAACTTACTATAAGCCAAACATCATGCTTAATACTCAACTCCTTATTTGTAATTAATACATGGAGTAATTCCATAGAGAAGGTGCCATTATTAACCACCTGTTGTAAGGAAATAAGCTAAAAGTTAAGTGTGTTAATTCTTGTGTCTAAGCTCATAATACTAAGAAGTAAGGGCTACAGGTCTCCAACTCAGGATGCTGGATTCCAGAGTTCATGGTGTAATATAATGCACTGCCCTCTGATTTCCGTCAGTCTTGTCGGCAAACATGTACTTGAGGCTCTGCCTTGAGACAATGCAGGTGCGCAGCAGAAAACAATTACAACTTCCTGGGAAAACCCACCAAATCAGCAGGTCTTCCTTGTCTGGGAGAGTTGATGTCATGTACAGGAAATATCGAAGCACCTGAAGTAACCAAAACTCCAAATTTGGATTCCCAACAAATCAAGGCTGAAAGCCTAGCTATTCGCTGAATGAACATCATTTCTGTGCCTTATCTTTTATACTTTAAAGTTGTGTCTTCCAGTTTCAACGACTTGATCTCCACTTCAAAAATTTGTGATAACTGTATTTATAGGTTGGATTCTTCCTAACACTGGCACAGTATATGAAAATACGTATCAGACTTTTCACGCAGGAGAATGTATGTGATTTTCACCTCTCCAGAATATTACAAAAAGCTTCCTCTATTGTATTTTCCTCTCAAAAATGCATATTTATATTTCAATAAATCTACTGAATATCTCTCTTGAAAAATATTTTTTTACTTTCAATAAATCCCTCTTAAATGTTATGTTTTTTGTTTATATTGTTTCCAAAACATGAATGTTCAAAAGTAATAGTATCAGAAATATGAAAGCACTGAGCATCAATGGATGGAGTGGCAGGACACAGACAGTGCAGAACGGCAGAGAACATGCCTTTCAGCCAGGCAGGTCTGTGTGTGTATCTCACCTCTGTCATCAATAAGCTGGGCAATTTTAGCATTCATTAAATTTCTCTGAACCACATTATTTTCTGCATCATATAGTCCTCTGAGACAGAGTTAACAACACTTGTCACATAGGCATAGAGTAAGAATCAAATAATAAAACAGCTGAAAAGATTATGAAGGGACCTCTTAGGTATTAAATTACTAGGGACTATTACCCTCAACAAAGATGAGATGTATACACACTGTTTAGTGGCAATCACCATATGGGAAGCTACTTTGAAAAATTTTACTTCAAAGAAACCCTTAAGGAACCAGTGCAATAGAAACATGTTTAAAAGCATGCATTTTCATTTTACATCTAATTGCCAAATAAAAGAAATGGAACAAAAAAATGGAAATGGTAGGAAGACAATAGATTAACAAAACAGCATAATGTCAAATTAAGCCTAAGATATTTGCTTTACTCAAATTCATTTCAAGGCAGTAACAAAATTTACCTATTTTTCTAAATAGGAAAGCAGAAACTCCCTGGGGAATAGTACAAGTGAATCAGCTAGCTACACCATCAAATCTGGGAAGGCCATAAGCCCTTTCCTAAGCTTAGACACAGTGCATGGAAAACAGATGGCCTGATAAAAATAATTTCCTTTGCCTTAAAAATTTATTTTGGAAACTACTAGCCACTACTAACTATTTAATATATTTATGAGATTTTTAAAAAAATTATACCTTGATTTAAGGTTTAATAAGATATAAAGAAAATTTTATAAAATGATGTTTAAAATATAGATGAACATGAACACAAAGCCTAAACTTGTAGATTCCGTTTCTACATCAGACTGTAGGTTGCTAGGCAAATCTGAAAAATATTGATAGCCTTTGTCAGACAAGTAATTGTCAGCCCTGATAACAGGAGAGAGGAGGTAAAAAAAATTACCTTTTGTCTCAGACTAGATAGTACACACAAATCGTGTTGACTTGTCTTAGGCAGCTTTTTTCCAACCACCTTAGCCAAAAGAACATTTCTCTTCCGCTTCTCCGCTAGAAAGAAATAGGCACCATGATCCCAAATATTAGACTGAGAGTGTGATTTGCAAGTCTATTCCGACTGAAAACCACTTTGTCAATAAGCATCTCTCCTTAATTCTTGTAATGTTTCCTTTTATCAGGCTTTACCATCCCAAGTAAGAGCAAGCCAGAAAGTGGAGTGATAAAAGTGATCCATTCATTACTTCCACCTAGGGCCCAAACACTAACTCTAGATTGGGTATTTTTTTTTTGCTCTGTCAACTATTACGTATCAGGTTATTCTCTGAACCAAATAATGTGCTATGAACTAGTCTCTGAAAGGGCTCATGGATCTCACTGTCTAGGAAGGACATAGGTATTAAGCAAATAATGTAATGATACTGTTCTTGAGGAAGATACACAGGTTGCTCATAAGATAGAAAAGGTCAAGAAACTTCACCTAAAAGAGAGGGTCAGTGGAGCCTTCTCAGTGGAAGAGATGCTAAGATGAGACGTGAAAAATAAGTAGAAGTTCCTGGGCAAAGAGAATGCATGATGTCTAGTATGTGAGTGAGCAGAAGAAACAGTAATTCATTCCCAGTGTGAAGACCCAAAAATGGGAAAGTCAGAAAGTGTTAAATAAATAGGTAAATGAATTTAATTGTTTATCAAAGAATTTCTGAAGACCATCAATACATCAATTTGCACTACAGATATCTAAAAAGCTATATATACACATTTACATATGTGTGTGTATATATATGTGTGTGTGTGTGTGTGTATATATATATATATATATATATAAATCAGTTCCTTTAAAAGAACTGAAGTGGATCCTATAATGCATTTAAACTAACTATCCTTCTTCTTTAATTATTCTCATGAGAAATTGTTGTACATTCAGAGGAAATAAGGAAAAACCTTTTCTTAACTGAACAAAAAGAAAGATGGAAGAAGATTGTGGTGGATATTGGTTCCAGGCTTCCACATTCTCTGCCTCTGTCCAATGCATTTCTGAACTCAATTTTTCTGAAACAAGCCTGCAAAGAACCTTAGTGCTGAGGAGCCCCTGGGCCACCTACAGGTGCAGGGCCATGGGTCTTTGCTGCAGGAGCTGTCACAGGACAGGTCAGGAGCTTTGTACCCTAACAGACCTTCACTGAGTTAAGGAAAAGTCCTACCATTTCTTCCTAGCTTTCCAAACACATATCATATTTCCCAAAGTACTCACTAAACCAATATTGGTTCTCCAAGAACAGTGTGTTGTTGTTCCCATTCCCAAACCTGAAGATTTCATAGGAAAAAAATTTTCATCATGACAAACTGTCAAATACTTGAAGCTACCCTCACATCATTTTAACTCATGGTTAACTGGTTAGATATTTGTACTGCTATCCTACTTTTCCTTTGTATTCATATGCACAAACTATTATTTGGGAATTGGTGACAGTAAATATGAAAATAATCAGATTCTCTTTCAAATCACTATACCTTAGGGCAGTGTCCAAGAACTCATTATAACCAAAATAAGTTTCATGGAGTTTCAAGAAGTACCTGGAGGACTAAGCAAGAAAGCATTTTTCTTTCTTGTTTTTTTATTTATTTTTATTTTGACAGCACCGCGCTGATCTGATGGCAGGAGCCAGGTGCTTATCCTGGTCTCCCATGGGGTGTAGTGCCCAAGCACTTGGGCCATCCTCCACTACACTTCCGGGCCACAGCAGAGAGCTGGACTGGAAGAGGGGCAACCAGGACAGAATCTGGCGCCCAGACCGGGACTAGAACCCGGTGTTTTGGCGCCGCAGATGGAGGCTTAGCCTATTGAGCCACAGCACAGGTCCAGCAAGAAAGTATTTTTGCATGACAATATTCATAGGAACCTTCACATGGATACCACTTAAAAGGGAGTAGTTCTTGCTGATGTAGGAGTAGAGCCCCCAGACACAAGCTAAGCACTCCAATCCTCAAATTCTGTACTGTCTCCTAAATTCTTCCTCTCATGTTGGACTCCAGGAAGGCATCTTGGTGTCCTTGTTCCCCTTAAACTAAATTAGACAACTACTGATATGCTACAGGGTTTCTCAACTGTGGATGATTTTGCAATTCAGAGGATATTTGGGGGTTATTATTGGCATCTAGTTGATAGAATATAAGGATGCTGCTAAACACTGGTGAAAGGACCAAGTCAAAGAGTTGTCTGACCCAAGATGCCAGTAATGACACAGCTGAAAAAACTCTGGCCTCGCACAATTATTCTTGCAAAACCACCTATGAGATAGCTTTTTGTAATTTGTGGAAGAGTCATATTGTTAGAAATATCTTTCTTATATTGAATCAGAATTAATTTTTCCTAATTTTTTTTACCTATTAGCTTTATTTCTATACCTTGGAACACAGGTAGGGAAAAAATCCCAAATCCTTCATCGACATATTAAATTATTTGAGACTACCATCTACTATCATATGCCCAAATTCTCTAATTTTCATGTTGAAAAACCCTATGTTCGTGTACTACACATGCTTCCCCAAAATAAACATAATATCTGATGTAACATTAATAATGCAAACTAAAACCATATATTTTAATATTATCAAAGAAATACTAACAGAGTTCCCAACCATGTAACAGAGGTTTTGCACACATAATTTTATTACAGTGATATTAACAATATCCCCTCCAGATAAGCACCATTAACAACACATTGCAGATAATGAAACTATAGTTCAGAAAGATGAAGATATATTCACAAACATGGTACTAGTAGGTAAGGGCCCTGGGACTGAATTTTAAAGTTCGTACTCTATGCATTAATATTTACTACCATGGTATTTCAAATATAATTCAGTTTCCCTTTCTCAACTCGCCCCTACCTCATTTCTTTCTGTTCTCTACAATCCCTCCAGCCATATGTTTTGCCTCCCATCTCTGCCTAAACAAACTTCAGGCTGTCACAGCTCTTAGCACAACCACATGTTAAGAAGCAGGTCAGGCCATGTGTGACTTAAAAGCCTTTTGGGCTCTTTTGGATTTCCCACTTTTCTCTGTGAAAGGAGCATAAGCCCATGGAAAGAGATTAGATCTAGCAGCCTCTACTCGCTATGTACCCTAGGTGGACATTCTTTGATTTTCTGTTTTGCAAGACAGAGAAAACACAAAAGATTTCAGTATTAGAATATATCCTGCAATAAAGTAGTTTCTATGTTTTTCTTTTGTTTTTAAATATTTATATATTTATTTGAAAGGCAGAGTTACAGAGAGAAATCGAGAGACCTACAGAGAGACAGACAGAGAGAGAATATGAGAATGAGAATATATCTTTTACTTTCAGTTCATTACCCAAATGGCCACAGTGGCCAGAGCTGGGTTAGGCCCAAGTCAGGAGCCCAGAACTCCATCCAGATCTCCCATGTGTGTGCCAGGGACTCAAGTACTTAGGCCATCTGCAGCTGCTTTCCCAGCTGCATTAACAGGGAGCTGGATCAGAAGTGGAGCAGCTGGGACTTGAACCAGCAATCATCTGGGATGCTGTCATCATTTCTGTCAGTGTAATCTGCTACTCCATGGTGCCAATCCCCAATGTCCATGTTTTCTTGAAGCTGGCTGATGGGTTCAAAGTGGTTTGTTACACTGTTCTCTCTTCTGTGTATGTTGGAAAAAAAATTTTATGAAAAAAATTTCTATTTTCTCCATATTTAGCATTCAGTAACTGTCTTATTAATTCCATACTCAAATATATTTCAAAATAAAACGTCAAAAACTGTTTCTTATTATCCTAAGATTAGATCAAATTTCTTAAACTACTTAAATATTATATTTTCTCCCTTTTCAATTCTTCCTTTTTTGGTTACTAGATTCATGTTTGTGAGATGTATGGTTGCAAAGAAAAAGAAACATATCTTACAACTATAACTACCAGAATTAAAATATTAGTCAGGAGGTCCTCATGTATCAAGTATAACCTTCTAAGCCATCTCTAGGGGGAGGAATGGACATGACTTTGCTACCCAACTTATGATGAGAGCTGTGTCCTAAGACTGTAAGGTTCCAAAGTTCTATGCCATGCAGACAACCAAGTTTTCACTATTCCTCCAAACAATAGGTTTCCCCTTTCACTCTACCCAGCCAGGACAGAGCACCAGATGAAAGGGTATCTGGACTCATCAGTCATCCACAACTGTGGAATAACTATAGATTAACTCTGTCCCATAGTAGGGCACCATTGCAATCTTTCTTAATAAGAGAGGATGCTGTTAATTATTTTATTAGAAGCAAAAACACTTTTCCTTAATCATTAATAAGCAAGTTTGCTACATGCAAATAGAACTCAGAACTTAAGAGTAAATGAAGCAAAAATAGGTGAAGCAAAAATAGAAGAGTTTTCTGTTTACTTTTAAAGAAATCGTACTGAATGATTTCTGATTTTTCTATAACCATTGGACACCTCCTCTCTGACTTTCTTGTCTTTTCAGTAAAGCTTCTCCTAGACTATCTCTCTTCATAAGCACATATTTCAAAGGGGCAAACATATTGAAAATAAGAGTCAGAATAATTGTTACCACATACTTATATTTACCTGGCATTTTCTAAGCTTAGGTACTGTTTTAGCCACTCTATCTGCAGTAGTTCTCTTAAACCCACAACAAATTAATGAACAGTCGCTGCTTTTATCCTACTATTACACCCAGGAACCAAATACACAAAAAGATGAAGTAACTTGCCCCAGGATTCAGAGTTTTCAACTAGATGAATACATTTAATTTGAAAGTCACTCCCATTCTCAGGAAAACATCAGACTCAAATCTCTGCACTTTAATGTCAATTATTTTTCTGTCTCCTTAAGTTCAATTTTATTATATGTATGCATATGTTTAAATGAATCCCCATTTTCAAAATATTTTTGTTAGACACTGAACCAAAACTAAGTATCCACCATCAATGGGAATATTAAATAAGTTACTATCATTTCCTACTGTGGATATTATGCAGTCATTAAAGATAACAAAACTTATATAAATATAGTAAAATGGGAAGTTCTATTTAACATATTATTAGATGAAACAAAATAGTTATAGAAAAATGATCAAGAAAACAAATGTTATATCTATATATGTCAATATATATAGAAGAAAGTATCTGGAAGAATAAATGCCAAACCCTGAGAAAATGATTTAGGAGAAAAAATTGAATTTTATCCTCAATACTTCTGAATTGTTTGATTTTTTTTTTGTGACAAAAATAATGTTAAACAATATGCTGATGGTAAAAATATGTGTAATGTTGCCCATTACTTCAATACTCCCACTATTTATTCCATTTTCATTTTTCCAAGTTTTTCCCATAACAACCCCCATAAATAGCCTAAGTGCCAACTGCATTGGAATTTACTTTTTCTAAACATGGCAGTTTATAAAAATTCCAAATCAGCCCATAGTATCTTCTTTTTCCTCAAGTTCAATCTCATTAAAGAAAATTGTGTATGTTTTAAACTTCTTCATATGCATCATGAAAGAAAATGTGAAAATGTTCAAGAAATTTTCTGTGTTATGAATCAATAAGCTTTAGTCAATTTTTAAAATACTATTCTTGAATTGAAATTTTCAGAGAATAATAAAGAGTAAATAAGCTTCAAAGTTTCTAAATAATAAATACATTTCTGTGTAAAAAAAAAAAAGATAGCTTACTTGAGCATTATGGATTTTGTGACCATCATGAATAATTTTCAGAGTAAGATAGAACACCAAAAAGAAAAAAAAAGAAGAAGAAGAAGATTCATCAGACTCTATTTTTTTAAAAAAATCAAAAAACAACTCTCTTACCATTGTGAGGGTAAAGGGATGGTTTTCTAATGCAGACACACTGGGACAATGTAGAATAACATACTAAAAAGGAATAAATATAATTTTTAAATGAGAAAGAAATTCAACTAATACAATGATGCTATTTATGCCTGTTTATTTTAGGAACCTTTTATAAGTTGCTGACCACTGACTCACCTGGCCAGGTCTTGCTTTAAAATTTTCTTTGACCATTCGGATTTCCATGACATCTGAGGGATGACTTATAACTGAGAGGATGGTGACTGGTTTATTGCTCCGAATACACCTATAAAGTCTTTCAGCACAGTATAGGCACAAAGGTCCAGAAATCCAAAGCCAAGTCTATAGGAGAATTGTTGAGAAGTTCTTGAAGAAATACTTGGATTACAGGAATATTTATCCTACCCAATTTTTAATATTACATATTTCAATAACAACATTTGATTTGTATTTTAAACAATAAAATAGAAAGAAGAATGAGTTAAACATTCACACACATTGCAACTGAAACAAAACTAAGGTATAAAAAAATATTGTCAAAACCCCACACTCAAACCCAAGCCACAAGTGTAATTACTATTAATCATTAAGTGTTCATACTTCCTCACATTCTTTTATGCACACAAATGCATATACACATTATATTCCTCTCAAGAGAAAATAAAAGCAAGTTATAAAGCTCAGACTAGGGGCCAGCACTGTGACATAGCAGGTTAAGCTGCTACCTGCATCCCTTATGGGCACCAGCTGGAGTCCAGGCTGTTCCATTTCCCATCCAGCTTCCTGCTAATGCGCCCAGGAAAACAGCAGAAGATGGTCAGACTGCTTGGGCCCCTGCACTCATGTGGAAGACCCAGAAGAAGCTCCTGGCTCCTGGCTTCGGCCTGGCCCAGCCCTGGCTGTTGCTAACATTCAGGAGTGAAGCAATGGATGGAAGATCACTCTTTCTCTGTCCCACTTCCTCTCTATCTCCCCCTCTGTGTATATGTGTATAACTCTGCCTTTCAAATAAGTAAAATAAATCTTTAAAAAAAATAAAGCTCAGGGGCCGGTGCCGTGGCACAATAGGTTAATACTCTGCCTACAGCGCTGGCATCCGATATGGGCGCCGGTTCTAGCCCTGGCTGCTCCTCTTCTAATCCAGCTCTCTGCTGTGGACTGGGAAGGGTAGTAGAGGATGGTCCAAGTGCTTGGGTCCCTGCACCCACATGGGAGACCAGGAAGAAGCACCTGGTTCCTGGCTTTGCAGCCATTTGGAGAGTGAACCAACGGAAGGAAGACCTTTCTCTCTGTCTCTCTCTCTCACTGTCTGTAACTCTACCTGTCAAATAAATAAATCTTTACAAAAAAATAAAGTTCAGACTAACCTGAGGATGATTTTAGAAAAAAAATCCCCTAGTCTCATTGTTTATTTAAAAGAAAGAAAATCTTAGATATTTCAATGCTCAGAATGAGTATGTATAATATATGTACACATAGTACATACACATTAAATATGTACGTGCAGATATTTTAAAATGTGATATTCTAAACATGTTGTTCACTTGCCTTAACTAAATATAATATGGACAGAAACAATGTTTAAAATTTGAAAATAGTGACAAATTTTATTTCCTGTTGAGTTGGTGGCCCTGATCCCAATATAACTGTACACTTTGAGAAGTGACTGATCCTTAGACTCTTACAATTGCCCACTACACCTCCCTCATCAATTTGAGGCCTCCAAGCAAAACTAACTTTAATGGTAATTTTTAAAAACCTTATTTTTGTTGTTGTTGTAACCATCATCCTTCCATCCATCAAAATATGCCTCTTCTGCCTACAATGACATTTAGCCTAACTCTATGTGAAGAGTAAGTATTGCAGGACAGATTTTGCAATGTAACTAACAGTTAGAGACTTTGAGATACTCATACTTTGAGTATCAGGTCTCACAAAAGTGAAACAGGGGTCACCATACCTGCCTGATGGTCACTATTACGAGAAACTCAGAAAACTTTTAAAAACTGTGATTCTAATAGAAACCTAGAGAAGCACTACTAACACAAAACATGTTAGTGCATTGATTCCAAAGTCACCTACAAGTTCAGTTTAACTTTTTTTTTTTAAGATTTGTTTTATTTATTTGAAAGACAGAGTTACAGAGAGAGGTAGAGACAGAGAGAGGTCTTCCAACCACTGGTTCACTCCCCAGATGGCCACAACAGCCAGAGCTGCGCCGATCTGAAGCCAGGAGCCAGGAGCTTGTTCCAGGTCTCCCACGTGGGTGCAGGGACCCAAGGACCTGAGCCATCTTCTACTGCTTTCCAGGCCATATCAGAGAGCTGGATTGGAAGAGGAACAGCCAGGACTAGAACTGGCGCCCAAATGGGATGCAGGTGCTGCAGGCCAGGGCTTTAACCAGCTGCGCCACAGCACCTGCCCGCAGTTTAACGTTTGACTTCTCCTTCTTCTCTTCCTAAAACAGACATCTGACATTACTATTCCCTACTTGCAGCCGATATAGACAAACAGTATAGGGTAGAACTTACATGTGGACAATTTCCACAGCCACAAGGAAAAATTACTGAACTACTTGTTAGGTACCCTGAGGAAGAATTTTCCAAGAGCAGGTATTTTAGTAAAAAACCAGTGTTTGCACAATGTCTCTGTGTCTCACAAGTTTAGAGAATTTGGTTAAAGTATATGATGTTTCTTCATCAGAAAAGTAAGAATGGCATTCTTAATTTCAATGTTTCCAAGAGTCACTGTGAATATTGGAGGAAATTATGTATATGGAATATTTTAGCACTTTCTCTAGAAGAAATTAAGCACTCAATGTCTGTTTTAATATTTACTATTTATAATACTGTACTATTATAATGCAATATTATATATTACCAAATTAACCATAATAATTGGTATTATTGTGTCTAGTATTCAACTTACCTTTTTTAATAAATTTTTTTAATTATTTAATTTGAAATGCAGAGTGATATATGAAGAGCCTTAAGAGAGATTTTCCATCTGCTGCTTCACTTCCCAAATGCCACAACAGCTATTGCTGGGCCATTCTGAAGCCAGAGAAGCTAGTAACTCCCTTCAGGTCTCACACAGGAGTGGTAGAGGCCCAGGTACTTGGGCCATCAACAAGACTAGTGTCTACTAATACTAACTGATAGAATTAAAAAGGAGAAAATGATCCAACATGGGAAGCAGGATACACAGCAGACCCATAGAATGGCAGATGTCCTACACAGCACTCTAGCCTCAAAATCAGCCCTTGAGGCATTTGGATCTTTCTAAAAAGCCCTTGAGAGTATTTCAGGCATGGAAAGCTAAGACACTCTGGCGAAAAAAAAAAAAACAAAAAAAAACCTAAATGAAAGATCTCTGTGAGTGAGATCCCAGTGGAAACAACAGACCATCAAAGGAGGTACCTTTCTCTGAAGGGAGGAGAGAACTTCCACTTTGACTATGGCCTTGTCTAAATAAGGCGTTGGCAAACTCAAGAGGCTTCCATAGCTTTAGCAACTCATGACTAGAGCATTGGGTGACTACCAACAGCATATATAACAGTGTCAATTGTTAAATCAACAAGAGGAGTCACTGTGCACTTACTCCCCATGTAGGATATCTGTCCTTAATGTGATGTACTCTGTGAATTAACGGCATAACTAGTATTCAAACAGTACTTTACACTTTGTGTATCTGTGTGGGTTCAAACTGTTCAAATCTTTACTTAGTATATAGTAAATTGATCTTCTGTATATAAAGATAATTGAAAATGAATCTTGATGTGAATGGGATGGGAGAGAGAGCGGGAGATGGGATGATTGTGGGTGGGAGGGAGGTTACAGGGGAAAAAGCTGCTATTATCCAAAAGTTGTACTTTGGAAATTTATATTTAATAAATAAAAGTTAAAAAAAAGAAATAAGCTGAATGGCAAGTGGAGCCAGAACTCAGTCCTGGATACTCTGACATGGGATGCAGGTGTCCTAAATGGTGGTTTATCTAGCTATGTCACAGTGGCTGCCTGTCAATCTGCCTTTCTCATTGGATAGGAAAAATCCATCATTTCTACAAAGTGAAGCAAATAGCAGTGCTATAGTATGCAAAGATCATATGGTCAGCTAAGCAGATATTTTCTACTTGTACATTCTGTAATATCACAGGTCTTTTTGTTTTGAATTTTCAGGTACCCATAATTGAACAACAGAACCTGAAACACTCAACAAAATGAAAAGGCAACCAACAAAATGGGAGAAATATTTGCAAGCTACACAACTGATAAAGGATTAATATCCAGGACCTATAAAGAGCTCAAGGAAGTCAATAACAACAAAACAAACAATCCATTAAGAAATGGGCTAATGGGGCCAGCACTATGGTGTAGCAGGTAAAGCTTCTACCTCCAGTGCTGGCTAGCATCCCATACTGGCAACTGGTCCCGGCTGCTCCACTTCCAATCCAGCTCTCTACTATGGCCTGGGAAAGCAGTGGAAGACGGCCCAAGCCCTTGGGCCCCTGCACCTGTGTGGCAGACCCGGAAGAAGCTCTAGGCTCCTGGCTTCAGATCAGTGCAACTCAAGCTGTTGCAGCCATTTGGGCAGTGAAACAGCAAATGGAAGCCCTCTCTCTCTCTCTTTCTCTTTCTCTTTCTCTCTCTTTCTCTCTGCCTCTGCCTTTCAAATAAACAAATCTTAAAAAAAAAAAAGAAGAAGAAATGGGCTAAGGACACGAACAGGCATTTTTTCAAAGGATGAAATCCAAATGGTTAACATACACATGAAAAAATTCTCAGGTTCATAAGACACCAGGGAAATGCAAATAAAAACCACAGTGAGGTTTCATCTAACCCCAATTAGAACTGTTATTCAAAAATCAAAAAATGCTAATGTTGGAGAAGATGTGGGGAAAATGTATCCTAATACACATTGGCGGGAATGTAAACTAGTACAAGCATTATGGAAGATAACATGGAGATGCCTCAGAAATCTGAAAATAGATCTACCATATGACCTAGCCATTTTATTCTGGCAATTTACCCAAACAAAGTGAAATCAACATATGGAAGAGTTATCTGTACCCTCATGTGAAACCCTGCCCTATGCAACAAAATAGATGCAACTGAAAATCATATGGTTTGTGAAATAAGCCAGTCCCATGTGTTTTCTGTGATATGTGGCAGTTAATATAGAATACAAACAAATGTATAGGACATCTTGTGATATGACTATTTTTAGCTCTGGTTTATACTCTTGTGGAACTGTGTTCTTCCACATTTTAGTTGTTGAATATTATGATGAATTAAGCCTGTGATTACAGAGGGGATTGAAATTACATCTTTGTAAAAATTAAAGAAAAAAGTAAAGGAGGGAAGGAGGGGGGTTGTGGGAGGGAGGAAGAGGGAGGAATTTATGGTTATCATCTTAGAACCATACCTATGAAATACATGAAATCTGTTCTCTTTATATTAATAAAATTTGTTTAGGTTTTTTTTTTTTTTATTTTTTGACAGGCAGAGTGGACAGTGAGAGAGAGAGACAGAGAGAAAGGTCTTCCTTTGCCATTGGTTCACCCTCCAATGGCCACCGCAGCCGGCACACTGCAGCCTGCGCACTGCAGCCGGCGCACCACCGCTGATCCGAAGTCAGGAGCCAGGTGCTTCTCCTGATCTCCCATGGGGTGTAGGGCCCAAGCACTTGGGCCATCCTCCACTGCACTCCTAGACCACAGCAGAGAGCTGGACTGGAAGAGGGGCAACCAGGACAGAATCTGGCGCCCGGACCGGGACTAGAACCCGGTGTGCTGGCGCCGCAGGTGGAGGATTAGCCTATTGAGCCATGGCGCCAGCCAATAAAATTTAAAAAATGAAAAAGCAACATCCTTAGGTATCCTATCACACATGAAATAGTATTAAGAACATGTCTAAATTTAATGTTGATCAGTTTCATGGAGTCACAGACTTGCAGAGATCAATACAGAACAAATCTGACCTGTGGAAAATTAGCTCGGAACCTGGGCTCTTCCACACAAATCTTCATGAATGTGTTCTGAGCAAGTTCTTCTGGTTTTGAAAATTCTCCCAAGAAAGGCCCAGGCAAATGTTCTGAGTGATGCCATGGTAAGGAAATGTCTTGATGGCGAGTTTGGTTAAGACTGATGCAGCCAGGAGGGTGGGTATCTAAATTAGTTTGATACTTCAGCAGCCCCCTAAAATTCAATTAAAAAAACAAACAAGGATTTGAAAAAGAGTTAGAGCTGGGGAGCACAGTGAAAGAAAATAAGCTCTCCTTCTAACTCCACAGAGCATTTACCTGAAATGTACTTAAAATATATTTAGGAAAAATAAAGAAAATTTAAATATTCTATTAAATTCCTTTACATGGGACTACAATAAAATTTTTGGCCTTTCAAATAAATGCTACAAACTTGTGGCAATAAAGTGTACATGCAATCTTTCCAAGTATTTTTGAATTTGACTGCCTTTACTTCAAGTCTATTAGGCATTCATATAATCACATGCAAGTTTTCACATCAATAAACACTGTAACAATAAATACTTTGCTATAACTCCAAACACAAAGGAAAACACAGGTATCGTATTTTATTTGGCAAAGGTGGGATAAACCATGCTTTCTGGATTTCCAGAGTAATGTTAAACAAAAAGAACAGGAACTGGAATCTCATCTCTCTGGTGTTCTGAAGACAGTCTCCATACTCAGCAATCAGGCCCTAAATTGGTTTACTTTCAACCTTCTTCAAAAACAGAACCACAAGCCGGCGCCGTGGCTCAACAGGCTAATCCTCCGCCTTGCGGCGCCGACACACCGGGTTCTAGTCCCGGTCGGGTTGCTGGATTCTGTCCCGGTTGCCCCTCTTCCAGGCCAACCCTCTGCTGTGGCCCAGGAGTGCAGTGGAGGATGGCCCAAGTGCTTGGGCCCTGCACCCCATGGGAGACCAGGAAAAAGCACCTAGCACCTGGCTCCTGCCATCGGATGAGCGCGCTGCGCCGGCCGCAGCGCGCTGACCGCGGCAGCCATTGGAGGGCGAACCAACGGCAAAAGGAAGACCTTTCTATCTGTCTCTCTCTCTCACTGTCCACTCTGCCTGTCAAAAAAAAAAAAAAAAAAAAAAAAAAACCGAACCACATAAAAACCTTAAAATAATCAGGCAAGAGTCTAAAATCTTAAAATCCCAGTGGTTTTTTTTTTTTTCTGTGACATTTTAAAATACATCATTTAACTTTCTGTGTTATATATTTCTTATCATCAAATGGTTAAAATCTACCTCATGGGGATAGTCCATTAAATGACAAATTGTACAATGCATAAAAAAGATCACTGGTATATCAGGAAATCCTGAAGCTAAAAGTAAGATTTAGAAAAGCACTGAAAAATTTTTATAATTTATTTTGTTTTTATGTTAAACAGTGCTAAAAATTTTTATTCCCAAAATTATCCTTTCTTTGTTTATAGGATATTACTTTTAAATAACTCTTCATTCTGCCAAATCATTAATTTTAGAAGCTTAAAAACTGCAGCATTGTTTGTTGCAGCTATAAAGATTTTACAAAGATAATAATTCATAACCAAAGCCATAATACAAATAATGACCCCTAATAGATCCAATATATGATACATAGGAAAGCAATGCCCAGGGTAACTGAGCTCCAGCCCCCACCCACAGTCTTCTTTCCTCCTTTCCTTATATTCAGTTCTCTTTCTCTCTCTCTCTCTTTTTTTAAACATCCTTAAAACTCATCACCAAGAGCAGCTGTGTCCACAGGGAGTAGGATCCTGTGTCCCATATCAGATTGCCTGGGTTTGATTCCTTGCTTCAGCTCCTGACTCCACTCTCCTGCCAAGAGAGACTCTGGGAGACAGCAGGTAACAGCTCACTTAACTGGGTTTCTGCCACCCACATAGGATATCTGGGTTGCACTCCTGGCTCCTCATCTGCCCCCAGCCCAGCCCCAATCATTGTGAGCAATTAGGCAGTAAAACAGCGGATGGCAATTCATTCTCTGCCCCCAAACAAAATGTTATTAAACAACCACCCACCATCAAAAACAAGTCATCAAGAAGTCATTAGGAAATATTCAATACATGTCAAGGCATCTAAGTATTGGACTGCATTACATGACATCATAATAGATCAAACACATACATATATCCTTTAAAGTAATACAGTAGATAGGGCCTAATTACATAACAAATTGATGGATATTATACAAATATGAGCTAACACTTTTATCACTAATCATACACAGAGCTCTACTCAAATAATGTAACTGCTATAATGCTATCCTTGGACAATCCATTATTTTGATTCTGCTTCCATTACAATTACTGGTTTGCCCAAATCTGTTGCTGCTACTGATCATTCTAAGGGTAGTGGTAGATGTCAGATTAGATCAGAAACTTCAGGCATTTATTCTGCTGGCTATAGATTGAAGAAGCAATAGCATAATGCATTTAGCAAGATTCCAGGTGATGCTGTGGAGTTCAATGAGAAGTAAAATATAGCTCCTAACCATCAAGAATCTTAAAATCTGGTTTAGAATATATCTCAGGAAAAGGTAAACATAAGTCAGATCCCAGACAATAATTGCAATAGAGTAACTCAAACTCAGCGCTCTTCACTTTTCACTATTCAGCTCATTAGTTCATTGGATACTCACAATATATTTAATAAAAACATAAGGACGAGGAGAGGTCAATATTTATTAACAAAGTATCATGTCAGAAATTTTAAAAACATCTCTCACGTAAGTTTCGAGGCAAAACAATCATAAATGGCAGGTATTTTTATTCTCATCATACCAATATTTATTTATTATTTGAAAGCCAGAGTTACAGAGAGGCAGAGGTAGAGAGAGAGAGAGTTCCTCCATCTGATGATTCTCTCCCCAAACAGCCACAATGGCCAGAGCTGTGCTGATCCGAGACAGGAGCCCAGAGTTCCCTCAGAGTCTCCCATGTGGGTGCAGGGTCCCAAGGAACTTGGGCCATCTTCCACTGCTTTCCCAGGCCACAGCAGAGAGCTGGATCGAAGTGGAGCATCTGGGACTTGAACTGGCACCCATAAGGGATGCTGGCACTGCAGGCAGTGGCTTTACCCACTACACCACAGCACTGGCCATCAACAAATGATAAATTAAAAGTGAAAAGCAGGAAGGCAAAAAAGTGTCACCGAGTAGTAGCCAGAATATTTTGCCAATTTAAGACAATGTTATGAGAAAGGATGGTGGAAGGGAATACATAGATTATGTACAAACTGTACTTTTCATCATTAAATTTTAAGTTCCATTGTATTATGGTCCAAAAGAAAGATTTTGAATTATTTCTAGAATGCCTAGTGCTCTCCTATCCTGAGAAATAAAGGATTTTATGGTGAACCAATGTGCATGGTTGAAGATACTACTGTTTTTGCACTCAAAAAAATTCTTTTAAATATGTACTTATTTATTTGAAAGGAAGTTCTATAGGGAGATATAGAAGGAGATCTATTTTTTGGTGTTCTTCCCAAATGGCCACAACACCCGGGTCTGGGCCAGGCAGAAGCCAGGTGCCAGGAACTCCATGCTGGTATCTCATGTGTATGCAGCGGCACAAGGACTTGGGCCATCTTCCACTGCTTTCCCAGGCACAGTATCAGGAAGCTCAACTGGAAGCAGAACAGCCAGGACTGAAGCTGTCATCACAAGCAGTGGCTTAACTCACTGTGCCACAATGTTGGCCTACACTCATAAGAATCTTAAAATGTGTTTTTAACATCCAACAGTGTTTCTAAAATGTAGGTTTCCCCTCCCCAAGGTGTTACAGTTATCTTTTTTTTTCCTTTTGGTTGTCTGTTTTCAATGCCTGGCTATGACAAATTCATAGAGAGAATGGAATACTTCAATGAATCTACTGGCTTACCACATGTAAATTATAAAATATTTAATGGAAAAAGTTAAATATTATAAAATACTTTACCTGCCAAAAGAACCATAAAATCATCCTTACTTTAATTCAAACATTAAAAATTCCATATAATTTTATGTTTATAGTGATTTCAATCCTTTATTAAAAACAGAAACACTGTTTTCCTTGAAACATATTTTTTCCTGCATGTTCTCTTTTACAAACATTTTTCTTTAGAGTAAAAACATAATAACAGGTTTTTTACAGTTGTTTTCCCCATTGCTCCAAGTTAAAAAAAAAGAGAGAGAGAGCCTAAGTCATGAAAACAAAACCAAATTCTGTATTTCAAACTCCACTGCAAAATCAACTATTCTGTACACTCCCTAAGGAATTCTATTCTGTACACTTTGCCCTGCTCAACTGCTATTTTTAAGGTGTCTAAAATATGTCCTATAAGCAGGTATTCAATAAACATTAATATGATGAATAAATGAGTGACAGGGAGTATACAGACAATTTTTGTTGTAATTGTTGTTAAAACACAAGTGAGGAGGCTGGGATTGTGATGTAGTGGGTAAAGTGTCAGCATCCAATATAGGCACAGGTTCATGTCCAGGCTGCTCCACATCTGAACTAGCTTCTTACTAATAGCCTGGGAAATGCAGTGGAAGATGGCCCAGGTGCTTGGGCCCCTACTACCTACATGGAAGACTGGAAGAAGCTCCTGGCTTTGGCTTTGCTCAGCCCTGGCACTTACAGACTTCTGGGGAGTGGAAGGTTCTCTCTATCTCTCTCGCTCTTTCTCTCTCGCTCTCTCTCTGTAACTCTTAAAAAAAAAAAAAGTGAGGAGTTATCCCACTGAATAAACATTGATTCTGAACCAATTTTTCTACCTTCAGAAATGGTGTAGAGGTTTTAGCAAATGGTATTTAGTAAAACAAACTTCAGGCTCATTCACATTTGCAAGAAGGCAGCACTCAGCCAGTCTTCAACTTACATCACCCCACTTAACCAGGATTTACTGCCAAATCCATCCTGAGATTTTAGCCTAGACCTGACCCTGAGCCATTCCTAATCTAAGCACATAGCAATCAAAAGTCAAGCCACCGAAGCCTTTGCCACCACCCCCACTTTGTCTTGTACAGTGGGCTTTCTGCCCGGGCATTCTTCCCTAAGTTGTGATACCTGAAAATATTCTCATCTTATAGCTTAACCATAAAAAGTATTGATCTGAAATTTGGTACTTCTATTCCTAAAATTGGGGAAAATAAAATCACAGTTTAAGAGGTAAAAAATACATTAATACATGCACCTTATAGCATAAACGATTTAATGTGTATGGAAATGCTTTGCATATATTCGATCTACATCCAATACATTCTTATATACAAGCTATACTACTAAAAGTGACCTTATGGAAGAAAATACCACATGAGCTCAATCTTCACCCTCCTATTGCTGACAAGAAAATATATAAGCAAATATAATAGTTTTTAAAGTTATTATACAGAAGATACTTGAATAGTTATTTTTCAAAAAACATTTTTAATATAAAATGAAAAGCCTATTAGTGGAAAATTTAAAAAAGACATTGTTTATCATATTAAAAACAAGTATATGGGAAGGGAATTTGGATTCCATTTAAGAATTCACCCTCTACAGGAATAGTCAAAAAAAGAAAGAAAACAAATAAAGATGGAATGTTTTCTCTCCTGATTGAAATAATTTGCAGCCACAGAAGAGCACAGAGATCTGAACACAAATGCGCCAGTCTACAATACAACCAAAATAGTCACCACTTTAAAGCTAATCCCTCTTGGGGCCCACGTTGTGGCATCATAGGTTAAAAGGCTACTGCAGTGCCTGCATCTCTTATGGGCACCCATTCAAATCCCAGCTGCTCTACTTCCAATCCAGCTCCCAGCTGATGGGCCTGGGAAAGCAGTGGAACATGGCCCAAGTGCTTGGGCCCCTGCCATTCACGTTGGGAGACCGGGAAGAAGCTCCTGGCTCCTGGCTTCACCCTGGCCCAGACCTGTCTGAAATCAGCCAGGAGAAAAATTCACATAAACAACATTTATCAAGAAATATGAAACAGGCCGGTGCCACGGCTCACTTGGTTAATCCTCCGCCTGCGGCACTGGCACTCCGGGTTCTAGTCCCAGTTGGGGTGCCGGATTCTGTCCCGGTTGCTCCTCTTCCAGTCCAGATCTCTGCTGTGACCCAGGAAGGCAGCGGAGCGTGGGCCCTGCACCCACATGGGAGACCAAGAGGAAGCACCTGACTCCTGGCTTCGAATGGGTGCAGCGTGCCATCAGGAGTGTGAACCAACCGAAGGAAGACCTTTCTCTCTGTCTCTCTCTCTCACTGTCTAACTCTGCCTGTCAAAAAAAAAAAAAAAAAAAAAAAACAGAGTACAAAACAACATATACATATACAGTATAAAACATTAGGTAATTGGAAAAAAGAGGTTGTAATTTTGTAGCTGAATTGTAGAACTGTAGAAGATCCCAGTGTTCCCTTCTCCCTAATCCCATGACATATCATGAGTTCCAAAATACAACAGCAAATTAAAAGAGAACAAAGTGGGAAACGACAAATATATAAAGTGGAAACTAGGGAAACTGCAAATATTTTTGAGGGCAGGAAATTTCTTACCCATCTTTTAAATGCAATCCTTTTAACATGTCTTTCACTCACTTTTTTTCATATTTTTTTCCAATCCCTTTCATATCTCGCACTCAATATGTTCTGGAATAAATAGAATTCATTATCTAACTTTTAACTAGGGATATGCTGCCCTGCTAGACTCTTCTAAGTCTCCTTATTATCGAAGCATTATGGATGACAATGAGGAATAATCTGTATATTTGTTTAAATGTGACTTGGATTTCTATTGTTACTGTAAGTTGTCTTTGGTGTTATCCAGGTATCAAGTTATTTTGACAAGTATATTGATTCCTGTGCCAGAGGAATTAACATTTAATAAAAAGATTTTATTTTATTTATTTGAAAGCTGGAATCATAGAGAGAGAGAGAAAGAAAGAGAGATCTATTCACTGGTTCATTCCCCAAATGGCTCCAACCACTGAGGCTTGGCCAGGCCAACCCAGGAACAAGGAACACCATCATGGTCTCCCATGTGGATGAAAGGTGCCCAACTACTTGGGCCATGATCTGCTGCTTTCCCAGGTGCATGAAGAGGGAGCTGGATCAGAAGCAGAGCAAGCAGGACTTGAACCTGAACTCCAGTTTGGAGTGCTTGTGTCATAAGCAGCAGTTTAACTTGAGGTGCCACACTGCCAGCCTCTCAAAAAGTTTACATCAGGATTCTTTCTTTTCTGCATTTCCTCTGCTCTGTGTGATTCCCATTTTTCTTCTTAACCTGCAATAGCAGGTACCACTCTATAGTTGGGTGACGAGCTTTAAAAGGTGTGGACGAGGCCAGTGCTGCGGCTCACTAGACTAATCCTCCGCCTTGCGGCGGCGCCGGCACACCAGGGGCGCCGGATTCTGTCCCAGTTGCCCCTCTTCCAGGCCAGCTCTCTGCTGTGGCCTGGGAGTGCAGTGGAGGATGGCCCAGGTGCTTGGGCCCTGCACCCCATGGGAGACCAGGATAGGCACCCGGCTCCTGCCTTCGGATCAGTGCAGTGCGCAGGCTGAAGTGTGCCAGCTGCGGTGGCCATTGGAGGGTGAACCAATGGCAAAGGAAGACCTTTCTCTCTGTCTCTCTCTCTCACACTGTCCACTCTGCCTGTCAAAAAAAAAAAAAGAAAGAAAAATGGTGTGGACAGTCTTTTTAAAAGTGTATACGGGGGTGCCAAAGCTGTGACATAGTGGGTTAGGCCTTCACCTGCAGTGCCAGCATCCCATATGGGCGCCAGTTCAAGTCCTGGCTGCTCCACTTCCAATCCAACTCTCTGCTGTGGCCTGGGAAAGCTGTGGAGGATGGCCCAAGTCTTTGGGCCCCTGCACCCACTTGGGAGACTCAGAAGAAACTCTTGGCTTTGGATCAGTGCAGCTCAGCCACTGCAGCCAGTTGGGGAATGAATCAGATGGAAGACCTCTCTCTTCTCTTAGTGTAATTCTTTCAATTAAAATAAATAAATATTTTTAAAAAGTGTATAGAGATGTCTTACTCATTAATTCCTCTTACTAAACTAAAAGAGAATGAAATAAATGAATGTGTTCTAGATTACTGGGATAGATATTTTACAGCCAGACTTCATTTTGTCATGAGACATAATATATTTCTATAATTAATTACACTGACCTAATTTTTCTAGTAAGTTAGCTGATAAAAAGGGAGAAAATTACATAGGTAATTATATATATAAAATTATATGTAGTCATTTCTATGTGTTCTTTCTAATTTTTCACTAGCAGGTGTGTGGAATACAATTATTTCTCCTTATTCTATAAATGAGGAAGTTCCATAGAAAATGGATTTGCTCAATCCTCCAACAATCTCGATTCTTCTCCATCATAATCCAGGGCATCAAGCAGTTTGTTTCACAACATTTAATGTCAACGTTGAAAATACACATGGATTAGCTACACAATTACACTAAGCTAATCAAGAAAACTGCAGGCTGAGCTGGGATTTTTTATTCGCTTTGCATTATATTATCAAATTTACCCCTCACACTTGAAAGCTAACTTAATGGTTCATCTAACTAATGGAGAGAATTTGCAGCAAAATTATGTTCAAAGGCATTGGCTTCTGAGATCTGTGAACTTAATGTGCTTTTTCATAATGTGAACAATGTCTTTTCTCCTGTTTCCTTTGCTATATTTTTAGTTAATCACTTTACAAAAACACACTCTGATAATATGTATACTAACAAGGCTATCTTTTCTGTGGGATTTTTTTAATCAGCTTCCGTCAAGAGTCTAGCTTCTTTCATTGTTATTTTCATGTTATGTGGAAGAATTTTGGAAAATAAAGTATCACAAAAATGTAATTTTATGATTATATTTATCACAAGGTTATTATATTTATTAATATATACCATAATAAGCTCATACGTTTTAGGAAACATTTATAAAGCAAAATTAAATCTCCTACTCAACACACACACACATACACACAAACAAACATACGAGGTGACTTTGAAAAGTTAGGGACAAATAAAATTAAAAGTTTCTTTGGGGTTAAAAAAAACACTGAAATCCAAAGTTCTTAACAATAGGTATTTCCACGAACTTTTGAAGACCTTTCATTTACATACTTAAATAGATAAATTGAGAGGATGCCGTAGATTTTCACTTATACAAAAAATATTTTATTCATAGGTAAGGACATCTTCCAAACCATGAATACATAATCCAATCATTCATGAAAAAAGGTAGGAATTAGAAACATAGGTTCTAGAGCCACATTTCATGGGTTCAATTCTATCCCCTTCAGGTACCAGCAGAGGGGGTTTGGATAGACATTGAAGTTAATTAACCTCCTTTGACACATTTCCCCATTAGAAAATAGGGATGATAGCAATATTCACCTTATATTGCTGTGTTGTTTTAAACAAACAAAAACTAGTAAGTGTATGTGTGTCCTTTTCACATATAAAATTGTACCTAGACCTTGAGAATTATTATGAATAGTTTCACTGTCATCCTTCAAAATAACAATGCAATTGCTAAGCTGATCACTCTATTTGTTAGGTGAAATTCTCCTTCCACTAGTCTTTATTTGAGAAGAAAATTGCTTCAGTGAAATCATTATCCAGTGTTTTAAACTCTGGACGAAATGTGAACAGAAGATATAAAATTTGTTCATGTAATATTACAGCTCTCTAGTTTAAATACAGCTTTCAGTTTAGTAATTAAAAAATTTTTGGACGGCACACAATTTTGAAAACCTCGCAAAACCTGAGGAACTCTCTCATATCAAAAATGTAAATCATGTGCTTCAAAATTCAATATAAATACATGAATATATGTGTGTATCTGTACATCTGTGTGTAGTGTGTGAATGTATTTCAGAAATTTATGGATTCTCTGAATCTACTCAATGAATCCCAGCAATTAAGAATTTAAGTTGAAACTCCTACTATACAGAAGGAGAAAGGGTTTTGTGATAGAAATAACAGGCATCAAACGGATAACAAGAATGAAAGATCCATTAGAAATTAGGTATCTAGAGGGCCTGTGTTGTGGCATAGTGGTTAGAGCCACCACCTGCAATGCTAGCATCCCATGTGCTCTGGTTAGAGTCCTGACTGCTGGACTTCTAATCCAGCTCCCTGCTAATGGCCTGGGAAAAACATCAGAAGATGGCCCATGTGCTTGGAACCCTGCCACCCACAGGAGAGAGCCAGAAAAAGCTTTGACATGGCTCAGCCCTGGCCATTATGTCTACTTGGGAAGTAAAACAGCAGATGGAAGATATTTCTCTCTCTCTCTCTCTCTCTCTCTCTCTCTCTCTCTCTCTCTCTAAGTACATCTAAAAAGAGAGAGAGAGAGAAAAGAAATGAAAAAGAAATTAGGCACCTAGGTAGTATTAGAACAAGTTACCCATAAGAATAAACTTGGTCACTATGGTAAACACCAAAATCCTCATTCCTACTTACCATATTAGGGGACATATAACTACCATCTCTAAGCAAGTGCACAATGTGTTTTATTTAAGCATGCTGGCACCAAAGTACCTAATGCAGAGCCCCTATTAGAGCTAAGTACTGCTTTGGGATTCTAACTGAAGCTCTACATTAAAAAGTAGTCTCTCAACTTCTTGCATCAGACTCCCAAAGCACAGGAAACAAAAGTAAAACTAAATAAACTGGATTATATCAAACTGAGAAGCTTTCACACAGTAAAGGAAATGATTGGTAGAGTGAGGAGACATCCAACAGAATGGAAAAAAAAAAATATTTTCAAACCACCTGACAAAGGGTTAATATCCCAAATATATCATCAATTTTAAAAACTCAACAACAGCTCGGTAATTCTACCCTCACAAATATTTGCATAACGCTTGTGAACTTTTTGAGACTAAACTATGAAACCAATTGCCTGTGATTCATTAATGTCATTGTTGACAAAGGCCTCCCACTGTGCTCTCCTGGTTTAAAGAATAATGTCTTTAGAAACACACACATGGTAAACAATTCCTTTTAAATTCCCTAGAAAAGAGTTATTTGAGAATATAAATCACACATTATGATTAACTGTTGCTAAGAAGTAGTCCCAAATGGCAGAGAACTCTATGTAAACAAATAATTCAGGTATCACCCATACAACAATCAAAATGGTTTGAGAAGTCCAGCAGAGCTGCATGGAAAATTATTTACAATATAATTTGCTCTCATTGCAAGACACAGGACCTCCTTTTCTATTTTTCCAGAATTATCACATTATAATCTTTCTCATTTAACTAAAAATGTAAAATACAATCACTACTCATGCAACACTCCAGAGCTACAGCCAGTGGGAGTGTTGACTATGGGAAGATTGCAGAGGCTAAGGTGCCAAATCTCAATGGCAATAGACTTCCAGAGTTACACTTTAAACTGGGGATCTATGATTTTCATAATTTCTTTTCTCTCCAAAATCCTCTTCATCAATAAGTGAATATGACATATATATCTTTGTTAATGGCTATTTCAAGTGAAAATGAAAAAATAAACATCCAGTGTGGTACACGTCTGGAAGAAGAAGCAGATTTGGAATTCTTTTCCTCCAAATGTTGTCACAACTGAAGTATCTTTAATACAGCACACCTCCTAGAAACATGTATTAAAAATAAGAGAAAACTCCTCTGTAGAAGGCTTGCTTTTTAAGCCCAAGACAAACTTCTTTTGCTATAATCAAATGGATTTTCTGTTATAAAGTTGTTGCCCTTCAAATTAATATTATTTTGATCTGCTAAACAGTTTTGACTATATGTTCAGCCAATCACTTTGCTGATCAGAAAATCTGGGTTCTTCCAAAGTCCTGTGTCTTATTGAAAAATCCCAATTCTTCCACGTTGAGTTTCTTCCTTGCTTAGTAGTATTGGTAGTACTTGTAATTATTATTTTTCTTACTAACACTTATTCTGCCTACTTTGCTATAGTCTTTTATTTTTAATATGTGACAACCCTATGATGCAGATGATTTTACTAACCTCATTTAATATATAAACAAAAGAAAGGTCGAATTATCTGCTAAGTCCTAACAGTTACTATGTCATGTGACTCTTACCAAGCATGTTATACTGACATCTAGGAAAAGCAAATTAATTTACCTTAAAGATCCATTTGAAAACAGAAAAAGGAACATGTGAGCTTACATGAAATGTGTATAGCTTTTTAGAGCAGCATGCAACAGATTTGCTTATAAATAACGAAAAACATCTAAAATATAAGTAACATGAACAAAAACCGGGTCAAGAGAATGGCAGAGAAAATCATGGTACAAGAAAACTGGGTCCTAAATAACACTGACTGCAATATCTATAGTGAAGAAAGTTAAGATTTCCACTGTCCTATAGATCAAGTGCTTGGGTCCCTGTGACCCACTTGAGAGACCTGGATTGGAAATCGGGTTTCAGTCTGGCATTTGAGGAGTAAACCAGCAGATAACAAACATACATCCTCTTTCCTCTCCTTGTTCTCTCTCCTTTCTTTCTTCTCTCTCTCCTCTCCTTTTTCTCCTCTCTCCCTCTCATCTCTACTCTCTCCTTCCCTCCATCCCTTTCAAACAAAATAAGTATTTTTTATTAAAACATAAAATTCCTCAACATCAAAAAGAAAAATAGACAGGAGCTTGATCAAGATATCTTTTATGTGGCTTTCCAAATTTAATACTCTAGAAAAAAATAGGTAACCTTATAAAACCACATGAACAACTCCTCCTCTGCTTAAGTGGGAAAATTAGTCAACGATTCTTTTTTTTACTTCCTTTTATTTTTTTTTAAATTTATGTATTATAACAAATTTCATGTATTTTATGTATACAGTTTTAAGAGCATAATAATACTTCCCACACTACTCTCCCTCACTTCTACCCTTCCCCTCCTCCTTTTTCTTATTTTATTTTTCTTTTTAATTTTTACAATGAAATACTTTCAACTTTCTTTACAATTTTCTTTACAATCACAAGCTTAACCCTCCAGTAAATACAGAATTCAACAAGAAGTAAATAGTAAAACCACTGTTCCTCAAGAGTATATACAAAGGGCTATGAACAACAATCAAATATCAAAATGTCATTTTGCTCACTTACTACTTTTTGGGGCTCTGTATATTAGTTACCACAAAATCATGGAAAACATGTGATATTTGACTTTTGGGGACTGGCTTATTTCACTAAGCATAATGATCTCCAGTTGTATCCATTTTGTTGTGAAAGACGAGACTTCATTATTTTTTATGGCTAAATAGTACTTCATCTTTGAAGCCTAAAATAGTCTAAAATTTCTAGCCCATATTTACTCTTCAATTCTCTAAATTGTTAGAATCTTTGTAAATAAAATATTTACATTTTAAAAATATGCAACATAGAATACTTTTATTCCAGTTTTTGTATTCAATTATCAATGCTGGGAGACTGGAGATTATAAAATATATTGCTGTTCTACACCTCATAGCATTTAATTCAGTGATACAATGAGGAGTAAACACAGCCAACAGTGATTTTTGCTGCAACCTAAAGTATACTATGTAGCAAAAATCTTACAGTAAGTCCAAGAAGCTTGCTTTGAACAAGTACACTTTACTTACATAACCAAATATTAGAGAATGAAATCTCTATATATTTCAAATTAAAGATACATCTAAGTTTCAAACATTGTCACAAAAAATTAAATAAACTAATTAAAGAACATTTTTCATTTTTAGCACATGGGAAAATTTACCAGTAATACTTTGTTCCCATGCCAGAAGCATAAACTATGTTGCTTTATTGAAAAAAATCAAACTTCATAGAAAAAAATGGGCATTGTAGAACATGTTCTGTGTTTTGTATGTGCTGCATGACATTTATTCCAACATTAGAATAATTGGTTTCTTCATTTCTACCAACAGTAAGTAAAGAACCATTAATTCAACTGTAATAATAGATTGATTATACATAGTCCATCTTGTAAATACCTTTTGGTTACTTGTACAAAGTCATCTGCCTATGATCTGGTTTTATAAAAATAAAGTCAAATTTGAAATATGCCTTTTTATACCTCCAAAAATGGTAAAAGAATTATCAATATAATCTTCTTTACACACAAGAGATCTGAACTGAACTTGAAAAAAAAAACAGCTCTTTTAAATTACAATTTTTTCTCAAAGTTGTAATTTAGTAAAGAATAAAGCAAAAGAATATATAATTATTTATACTAATAAATGAGGTCATTTTTTGTCATTTGATATAATGGATTCTGATCCCAAATAAGTCAATATAAAATATTTTTTAAATTATCAAGTCCAAATTCTCAGAAGTACAGAGCACCCAAAAAGATACAGTCATTAGGAATAGTTGAATAAAAATGCCTAAGATTGAATCCAGGATCTATCAGTAAAGTAGGTTTCAGCAAGTTATTTTGATACTACAAACCTCAGATTTTCTCATTTCAATTTTTTAAAAGGTTTATTGATTTATTTGAAAGACAAAGTTACTAAAAGAGGAAGAGAGACATAGATCTTCCACCTGCTGGTTTACTCCTCAAATTGCTTGTAACTGCCAGGGCTGAGCCAGGTCAAAGTTAGGAGCCAGGAGTTTCATCTGGGTCTTCCACGTGGACCAGATGCCCAAGTACTTGAGCAATCCTCCACTGCTTCCCAAGTACATTAGCAGGGAACTGAATAGGAAGTGGAGCAGCCAGGACTTGAACATGGGCCCATATGGTATGCCAGTGTCATAGGCAGCCACTTAATCTGCTATGCCACAACACTGTCCCCAGTTTTCTCATTTTTAAAGGGGGTTTAACACTATTATGTATCTTCACAAATTTCTAAGCATCAAATGCTACAAAATAACTAGATATTTTTGAACTTGACATATAGGAGGCATTCTGTAACTGCTGTAGAAGATGGCCCAAATCCTTAGGCCCCTGCATCTGTGTGGGAGACCCAGAAGAAGCTCCTAGCTCCTGGCTTCAGATTGGCCCAGCTTCAGCCGTTGCAGTCATCTGGGTAGTAAACCAGCAGATGGAAGACCTCTCTCTCTCTCTGCCTCTGCCTCTCTGTAACTCTTCTTTTCAAATAAATAAATAAATCTTTAAAAACAATATTGGAGAAAAAAATAAAAGCAAGTCTCAACTTGTCTCTAAACACCATGTCCCCCAAAATATTTCAGGCTAAAATAAATGAGGAATGCCAGTGCTGTTACCAGACAACACTGTTTATTGTTAGGGAAATGCATCTGGAATAAAAGGACTGCAACTGAACTGGAAAACTCTTTGAGATCCACAGACCCACAGACCTGTGTTCACTGTGTTCACTCAATGGTCATTCTTTGAGAGGACCTGGGCTGATACCAAAACATTAGACCCTGTGTAGATTGAGTGTTACCCAAGGCAAGGTAGTCCAGACCTATCCAGAGGTCTCCTTATCATAAAACGTGAGATGTTAGTGGATGGTGAGGAGGAAGGGGAGGTAGAAAATGGTTCCTAGCAACTATAGAGAGTCTGCTGAAGCAGCACTTGGCATTATCCTGTTGATTCTGTTGGCTGACCTGTATTCTGCTATTCCTAAGGAACCTCATTCCAGATAATGGCCAATGATGTCAATATGAGCATGATACAACCCAACAACAGCCTATGATGTCCTATGAGTGTGACACAAGCAGATTATAGCCTGTGATATACTATGAGCATGACACAACCAAGCCCACTGCTGGTGGCCACACAGACATACGCACACACAAAAATATACGATTTTCCTCCACTACTACCATGGATTATTTTAGACACCATACTTTTGAACACACTGCTTGAGCACACATACCTTGAGAATATTTTATTATTTTCTTTTTAACAAGCTTAGGATGCTTCCTTGACAGTTTGTCTTTGGTTGTTATAAAACTTTGGCTTCTTTGTAATGGCTGCAGGATCTAGAACTTTTAAAACTAAAAACTGGTACTTAACATTGTTACAAATTCTCCAATACCAAGACCTTTTCTGAAAACAGAGACACTAAAGTATATTTCTGAACGTCTTCACTTTTTACTAATATGCTTTTAGAGCATATTAGATTGTACATCTAGCGGCCTTTAAAAACCACAATCTTTGAGAGAAGTAGCTCTTGCTTTCAGTTTTAATATTTTTATGCAGGTGTCATTAAAGTAAGCCATGCTATTTCTTCTACTACTCACACTATCCTCAATTCAAAGTCACCGAACACTTTTACCACTTCCAATGAAAATTCCTATAGAGTTCTTTCACTGCCTTATTTTTGATACATACAATTTAAAAATATGCTTTAAAACTTACCCTGACACATGCAACATCAGCAGCATGTAGAAGACAAAGAAGAGGTTATGAGTATACCAGAAGATGTCATAGTTAGAAACTCTGAAAAATAAATGAATTAGTTTAATGCACCTTCATATTCCATCACACTAAAAAGATTACACATAATTTCCCAATTTAAGAAACTAAAATATGAATTTGTCTGAGATTTATCAATATCAAAGTATTCACATTCCACAGAGACAGCTAACATAAACCACACGATTTGTTCTTTGTATTTCAAATAGTCACAATGGCAAGAATTAAAATGATAAGTTTATTTTATTTTTTAAAGAGTTTTATTTATTTATTTGACAGGTAGAGTTATAGACAGTGAGAGAGAGAGACAGAAAGAAAGGAGAAAGGAACCTCTGCTGGTTCACTCCCCAGGTGACCACAGCAGCTGGAACTATGCCAATACGAAGCCAGGAGCCAGGAGTTTCCTCCAGGTCTCACACACAGTTGCAGGGGCTCAAGCACTTGGGCCATCCTCCACTGCTTTTCCAGGCCACACCAGAGAGCTGGACTGGAAGAGGAGCAGCCGGGACTAGAACCAGTGCCCATATGGGATAATGGCACTACAGGCAGAGGATTAACCTAGTGCACACAGCCCTAGCCCCGATAGGTTTATTTTAAAGTTCTGAGGTGAAGGCCACGCTGTGGATCAGTGGGTAAAGCCGCTGCCTGCAGTGCCAACATCCCATATGGGTACCCGTTTCTAGTCCCAGATGGTCCACTTTTGATACAACTCTCTTCTATGACCTGGGAAGGCAGGAGAGGATGGCCTAAATCCTTGGGCCCCCGCATCCATGTGGGAGACCTGGAAGAAGTTCCTGGCTCCTGGCTTCAGATCAACGTAGCTCCAGGAGCTGCGGTTATCTCGGAAGTGAAGCAGAGGATAGAAGATCCCTCTCTCTCTCTCTCTCTCTCACTCTCCTCTCTCTCTGTCTCTGCCTCTCTGTAACTCTGCCTTTCAAATAAATAAATAAGTCTTTTAAAAAAATAAAGTTATGGGGTAAGGCTAAGAGGTAGGTAGCAGATTGCTAATTTATGCTTTTGCTCTCCTTTTTACCAATATTCTCAATTTTCTTTTCTTTTTTTATTATTTGACAGGTAGAGGTATAGACAGTGAGAGAGAAAAACAGAGAGAAAGGTCTTCCTTCCGTTGGTTCACTCCCCAAATGGCCGCTCCAGCCGGCATTTTGCTGATCCAAAGACAGAAGTCAGGTGCTTCTTCCTGGTCTCCCATGTGGGTGCAGGAGCCCAAGCACCTGGGCCATCCTCCACTGCCCTCCAGGGCCACAGCAGAGAGCTGGACTGGAAGAGGAGCAACCGGGACTAGAACCCCGTGCCCATATGGGATGCCGGTGCCACAGGCAGAGGATTAGCCAAGTGAGCCATGGCGCCAGCCCCAGTAATCTCAATTTTCAAATGATTTCTAAAACAACTAAGAATTCTTTCTGTATACCTACTTTGAAAGTAGTTCAAATGAAATGTAAATGGAGAAAAATAAAATAATTGATGCTCAAAGCTTTATACTTAGTATAATAAAGTCAATTAAGGATTTATCTCAGTAAAAAAATAAAAGTGGGGGGGCGGAGCCAAGATGGCGGAATAGTGAGGACGCGCACTAGCAGTCCGCAAAAAGATAGTTTAATAAAAACAGAGTTACTGTAGCCTCAGGAAAAATCTCAGGGAAAAAAATGCAGTGGAAATTCTTCCGGACCCAGTGAATGAGACGCAGAGGACCTAGGGGAAAGTAAGTTTGCGAACGGCAAATCGTGCCATAGTGGCACGGGAGCTGCCGGGAGGGACGGGAACCGGGCGGAACACAGTCGCCATTGGAATGGAGCGCTTAAACGGGAGCCGATACAGGGATCCTGAGACACTGGCGGGAGGAGGCAGACCCCCACGGGGGAAACAGCACAATTGATGCGAGCCCCCACGGACACACTAGCCTCTCTCATCGCCCACTCTGCAAATTCGAGCTAGTTTGAACGCAGTGGGGCGGCGCGCGCCCGCTGGCTGCAACGGAAGCCGGGCGGAACACAGTCGCCATTGGAACTGAGCGCTTGAACAGGAGCCGATACAGGGATCCCGAGACACTGGCGGGGGGAAGCAGACCCCCACGGGGGAAACAGCACAGTGGAGGCGAGCCCGCATGGACACTAGCCTCTCTCGTCGCCCAATCTACGAAATTGAGCTAGATTGAACACAGTGGCACGGTGCGCGCCCGCAGGCTGCGACAGGAGCCAGGCGGAACACAATCACCGCAGGATCTACGCGCTTGAACGGGAGCCGATACAGAGATCCCGAGACACTGGCGGGGGGAAACAGACCCCCACGGGGGAAACAGCACAGTTGAGGCGAGCCCGCACGGACACTAGCCCCTCTCGCCGTCCACCTTACGAAGTCGAATTTGATTAAACGCAGTGGGACAAGGTGCGCCTGCCCATCACTGAGGCAGATGGAACCAAAAACCCGAGGCTATAGAAACCTGAAGGGGATCCAAAAACTGGGAACACACCGCGCACACAAACTCCGTTACCTTGACAACCCAGAGAAAGAGTGTGGGGAAAAAAAAATGCCAAACAAAAACAGATTCCGAGGGAGCAAGATCAAGGAAGACGCTATGATGACCCCAAACGGAAAAGACACCCCAAATCAGGATTATGAAGATAATGAGATAGAAGAAATGCAAGAAGCAGATCTCAAAGAATTGATAAGAACATTAAGAAGTTCTCAAAAACAAATTCTTGAACTACAGAAATCTTTAATGGATAAGATAGAAAATCTCTCTCGCGAGAATGAAGTACTACGGAGAAATCAAAACGAAATGAAACAACTAGTAGAACAAGAAGCTACGATAGTGACAAAAAATCTTAATGAATTGAAGAATTCAATAGATCAAGTGACAAGCAATCTTGAGGGCCTTAAAACCAGAATGGGTGAAGCAGAAGAGAGAATATCGGACCTAGAAGACAGTGAACAGGAGAGGAAACAGTCAAACCAAAGACAAGAAGAGGAAATTAGAAAACTAAAAGATATCGTCGGGAATTTACAGGATACTATTAAAAAACCCAACATTCGGGTTCTAGGTGTTCCTGAAGGTATGGAGAGGGAGAAAGGATTAGAAGGCCTTTTTAGGGAGATACTAGCAGAAAATTTCCCAGGCTTGGAGAAAGACAGAGAAATCCTAATCCAGGAAGCTCATAGAACCCCTAATAAACATGACCAAAAGAGATCCTCTGTACGACATATTGTAATTAAACTCACCACAGTGAAGCAAAAAGAAAAGATCCTAAAATGTGCAAGAGAGAAACGTCAGATTACTCTCAGAGGATCTCCAATTAGACTCACAGCTGACTTCTCAACAGAAACCCTACAAGCTAGAAGGGAATGGCGAGACATAGCCCAGGTACTTAGAGAGAAAAACTGCCAGCCCAGAATATTATACCCTGCCAAGCTCTCATTTGTGAATGAAGGTGAAATAAAGACCTTTCATAACAAACAAAAATTGAAAGAATTTGTTGCCACTCGTCCAGCCCTGCAAAAGATACTTAAAGACGTGTTACACACAGAAACACAGAAACACGACCATCAACATGAAAGAAGGTAAACGAAGGGAACCTCACGGCAAAAGATCACAGGGAATTCAAAGCATACATTAGAAAATATCTGGCAAATGGCAGGGCAAACTTACCACTTATCAATAGTCACATTGAACGTTAAAGGTCTAAACTGTCCTGTTAAAAGACAGAGATTGGCTGATTGGGTTAAGGAACAAAAACCATCTATTTGCTGCCTACAAGAAACACATCTTTCCAACGAAGATCCATACAGACTGAAAATAAAAGGATGGAACAAGATGTACCATGCCAACAGAAATGAAAAAAGAGCGGGTGTAACCATTAATATCAGACTACATAAACTTTAACACAAAAACGGTTAAGAGAGACAAAGGGGGCACTATATAATGATTAAGGGATCAATACTACAGGAAGATATAACAATTCTCAATGTATATGCACCTAATTACAGGCCACAGGTTTATTTAAAAAATTTGTTAAGAAACTTAAAGGGAGACTTAGACCCCAACACAATAGTACTGGGGGACTTCAATACTCCACTCACAGATATTGACAGATCGACAGGACAGAAGATCAACAAGGAGACAGTAGATTTAAACAACACTATAGCCCAAATGGATCTAACAGATATCTACAGAACTTTTCATCCTACACGTAAAGCATTTACATTCTTCTCAGCTGTACATGGAACCTACTCTAGGATTGATCACATATTAGGCCATAAAGCAAGTCTCAGCAAATTCAAAAGAATTAGAATCATACGATGCAACTTCTCAGACCATAAGGGATTGAAGTTGGAAATTAGCAACTCAGGAATCCCTAGAGCATATGCAAACACATGGAGATTGAACAACATGCTCCTGAATGAACAATGGGTCACTGAAGAAATCAAAAGAGAAATCAAAAATTTTCTGGAAGTAAATGAGGATAACAGCACAACATACCAAAACTTATGGGATACAGCAAAAGCAGTGTTAAGAGGAAAGTTTATATCAATAGGTGCCTACATCAAGAAACTGGAAAGGCACCAAATAGATGAGCTTTCAATGCATCTCAAGGATCTAGAAAATTTGCAGCAAACTAGACCCAAATCTAGTAGAAAAAGAGAAATAATCAAAATCAGAGAAGAAATCAACAGGATTGAATCCAAAAAAACATTACAAAAAATCAGCCAAACGAGGAGCTGGTTTTTTGAAAAAATAAACAAGATTGACACCCCATTGGCCCAACTAACTAAAAAAAGAAGAGAAAAGACCCAAATCAGTAAAATCAGAGATGAAAAAGGAAATATAACAACAGACACCACAGAAATCAAAAGAATCATCAGAAATTACTACAAGGACCTGTATGCCAGTAAACAGGGAAACCTATCAGAAATAGATAGATTCCTGGACACATGCAACCTACCTAAATTGAACCAGGAAGACATAGAAAACCTAAACAGACCCATAAGTGAGTCAGAAATTGAATCAGTAATAAAGGCCCTCCCAACAAAGAAAAGCCCAGGACCAGATGGATTCACTGCTGAATTCTACCAGACATTTAAAGAAGAACTAACCCCAATTCTTCTCAAACTTTTCAGAACAATCGAAAAAGAGGGAATTCTCCCAAATTCTTTCTATGAAGCCAGCATCACCTTAATTCCTAAGCCAGAAAAAGATGCAGCATTGAAAGAGAATTACAGACCAATATCCCTCATGAACATAGATGCAAAAATCCTCAACAAAATTCTGGCCAATAGACTGCAACAACACATCAGAAAGATCATCCACCCAGACCAAGTGGGATTCATCCCTGGTATGCAAGGATGGTTCAATATTCGCAAAACAATCAACGTGATACACCACATTAACAGACTGCAGAAGAAAAATCATATGATTATCTCACTAGACGCAGAGAAAGCATTCGATAAAATTCAACACCCTTTCATGATGAAAACCCTAAGCAAACTGGGTATAGAAGGCACATTCCTCAATACAATCAAAGCAATTTATGAAAAACCCACGGCCAATATCCTATTGAATGGGGAAAAGTTGGAAGCATTTCCACTGAGATCTGGTACCAGACAGGGATGCCCACTCTCACCACTGCTATTCAATATAGTGCTGGAAGTCTTAGCCAGAGCTATTAGGCAAGAAAAAGAAATTAAAGGGATACAAGTTGGGAAGGAAGAACTCAAACTATCCCTCTTTGCAGACGACATGATTCTTTATTTGGGGAACCCAAAGAACTCTACTAAGAGACTATTGGAACTCATAGAAGAGTTTGGCAAAGTAGCAGGATATAAAATCAATGCACAAAAATCAACAGCCTTTGTATACACAGACAATGCCACGGCTGAGGAAGAACTGCTAAGATCAATCCCATTCACAATAGCTACAAAAACAATCAAATACCTTGGAATAAATTTAACTAAGGACATTAAAGATCTCTACAATGAAAATTACAAAACCTTAAAGAAAGAAATAGAAGAGGATACCAAAAAATGGAGAAATCTCCCATGCTCATGGATTGGAAGAATCAATATCATCAAAATGTCCATTCTCCCAAAAGCAATTTACAGATTCAACGCAATACCAATCAAGATACCGAGGACATTCTTCTCAGATCTGGAAAAAATGATGCTGAAATTCATATGGAGACACAGGAGACCTCGAATAGCTAAAGCAATCTTGTACAACAAAAACAAAGCTGGAGGCATCACAATACCAGATTTCAGGACATACTACAGGGCAGTTGTTATCAAAACAGCATGGTACTGGTACAGAAACAGATGGATAGACCAATGGAACAGAATAGAAACTCCAGAAATCAATCCAAACACCTACAGCCAACTTATATTTGATCAACGATCCAAAACCAGTCCCTGGAGTAAGGTCAGTCTGTTTAATAAATGGTGCTGGGAAAACTGGATTTCCACGTGCAGAACCATGAAGCAAGACCCCTACCTTTCACCTTACACAAAAATTCATTCAACATGGATTAAAAATTTAAACCTACGACCCGACACCATCAAATTACACAATCAAATTGCATAGGAGAAACCCTGCAAGACATAGGTACTGGCAAAGACTTCTTGGAAAAGACCCCAGAAGCACAGGCACTGAAAACCAAAATTAACTACTGGGATTGCATCAAATTGAAAAGTTTCTGTACTGCAAAAGAAACAGTCAGGAAAGTGAATAGGAAACCGACAGAATGGGAAAATATATTTGCAAACTATGCAACAGATAAAGGGTTGATAACCAGAATCTACAAAGAAATTAAGAAACTCCACAACATCAAAACAAACAACCCACTTAAGAGATGGGCCAAGGACCTCAATAGACATTTTTCAAAAGAGGAAATCCAAATGGCCAACAGACACATGAAAAAATGTTCAAGATCCCTAGCAATCAGGGAAATGCAAATCAAAACCACAATGAGGTTTCACCTCACCCCAGTGAGAATGGCTCACATTCAGAAATCCACCAACAATAGATGCTGGAGAGGATGTGGGGAAAAAGGGACACTAATCCACTGTTGGTGGGAATGCAAACTGGTGAAGCCACTATGGAAGTCAGTCTGGAGAATCCTCAGAAACCTCAATATAACCCTACCATTCAACCCAGCCATCCCACTCCTTGGAATTTACCCAAAGGAAATTAAATGGGCAAACAAAAAAGCCGTCTGCACAGTAATGTTTATTGCGGCTCAATTCACAACAGCTAAGACTTGGAACCAACCCAAATGCCCATCAACAGTAGACTGGATTAGGAAATTATGGGACATGTACTCTACAGAATACTATACAGCAGTCAAAAACAATGAAATCCGGTCACTTGCAACAAAATGGAGGAATCTGGAAAACATCATGCTGAGTGAATTAAGTCAGTCCCAAAGAGACAAATATCATTTGTTACCCTTGATTGGCGATGACTAACTGAGCACCAAAGGGGAAACCTGTAGAAGTGAAATGGACACTATGAGAAACAGTGACTCGATCAGCTCTTGTGCTGACTGTTGTTGTACAATGTAATACTTTATCCATGGTAGTATTTTTTTTTTCTTTATCCTAGTACTAGTGGTTGAACTCTGTAATTAACACACAATTATTCTTAGGTGTTTAAATTTTAACTGAAAAGTGATCTCTGTGAAATATAAGAGTGGGAATAAGAGAGGGAGGAGATGTACAATTTGGGACATGCTCAATCGGAACGGCCCCAAATGATGGAGTTAGAATTGTGCCAGGGGATTCCAATACAATCCCATCAAGGTGGCATGTACCAAGACCATCTCATTAGTCCAAGTGATCAATTTCAGCTCACAATTGATCACACTGATAGGTCTAAGAGTCAAAGGGATCGCACAAGCAAGACTAGGGTCTGCTAATACTAACTGATAGAATCAAAAAGGGAGAGAATGATCCAACATGGGAAGCAGGATACACAGCAGACTCATAGAATGGCAGATGTCCTAAACAGCACTCTGGCCTCAGAATCAGCCCTTAAGGCATTCGGATCTGGCTGAAGAGCCCATGAGAATAGTTTAGGCATGGAAAGCCAAGACACTCTGGAAAAAACAGAAGACCTAAATGAAAGATCTCTGCGAGTGAGATCCCAGTGGAAAGAACGGGGCCATCAAAGAAGGAGGTATCTTTCTCTGAAGGGAGGAGAGAACTTCCACTTTGACTATGACCCTGTCGGAATAAGATCGAAGTCGGTGAACCCTAAAGACTTCTATAGCCTCGGCAACTCATGACCAGAGCCTAGGGAGATTACTGACGCCATAAACCAGAGTGTCAAATTGTTAAATCAACTTCAGGAGTCACTGTGTACTTACGTCTCATGAGGGATCTGTCCTTAATGTGTTATCCAATGTGAAATAATGCTATTACTAGTACTGAAACAGTATTTTTACACTTTGTGTTTCTGAGTGGGTGCAAACTGATGAAATTTTTACATAGTAAATGACCGGATTTCATTGTTTTTGACTGCTGTATAGTATTCTATAGAGTACATGTCCCATAATTTCTTTATCCAAATGTATGCTTTGAATTCCCTGTGATCTTTTGCTCTGAGGTTCCCTTCGTTTATCTTCTTTCATGTTGATGGCCGTGTTTCTGTGTTTCTGTGTGTAACACATCTTTAAGTATCTTTTGCAGGGCTGGACGAGTGGCAACAAATTCTTTCAATTTTTGTTTGTTATGAAAGGTCTTTATTTCACCTTCATTCACAAATGAGAGCTTGGCAGGGTATAATATTCTGGGCTGGCAGTTTTTCTCTCTAAGTACCTGGGCTATGTCTCGCCATTCCCTTCTAGCTTGTAGGGTTTCTGATGAGAAGTCTGCTGTGAGTCTAATTGGAGATCCTCTGAGTGTAATTTGACGTTTCTCTCTTGCGCATTTTAGGATCTTTTCTTTCTGTTTCACTGTGGTGAGTTTAATTACAACGTGTCGTGGTGAGGACCTCTTTTGGTCATGTTTACTAGGGGTTCTATGAGCTTCCTGTACTAGGATGTCTCTGTCCTTCTCCAAAACTGGGAAATTTTCTGCTATTATCTCACTAAAAAGGCCTTCTAATCCTTTCTCCCTCTCCATGCCTTCAGGAACTCCTAGAACTCGAATGTTGGGTTTTGTAATAGTATCCTGTAGATTCCCAACAATATTTTTTAGATTTCTAATTTCCTCTTCTTTTCTTTGATTTGACTGTATACTTTCCTGTGCTCTGTCTTCTAAGTCTGATATTCTCTCTTCTGCCTCACCCATTCTGTTTGTAAGGCTCTCTAATGTGTTTTTCATTTGATCTATTGAATTCTTCACTTCATTATGATTTCTCGTCACTATCACAGTTTCATGTTCTACTAGTTGTTTCATTTCAGCTTGATTTCTCTTTAATATTTCATTTTCACGAGAGAGATTTTCTACCTTGTCCATTAAGGATTTCTGTAGTTCAAGAATTTGTTTTTGAGTACTTCTTAGTGTTCTTATCAATTTTTTGAGATCTGCTTCTTGCATCTCTTCTATCTCATCATCTTCATAATCTTGAATTGGGGTGTCTTTTTCATTTGGGGATGCCATAGTCTCTTCCTTGTTCTTATTACCTCGGTTTTTGCGTTTGTTGTTTGGCATATTGGTTTCTTCACTGTGGTGTTTTTTTCTTGTTATACTATGACTCTAGATTAAGTGGACTGTCTGCTTTTGATGGAGCCTTACAGGCTTGAGATGGGTGTGGCCTGATATCTTTGTTTGGTTCCTCAGGGTTGAGGGTGTGTCAAAGGAGACACTCCCAGGTTAGGCGTGCTAAATCTCTCTCTGTTACTTTTTTTTTTTTGGTTCAAAAGGGAAGTAATTCCACACAGCTGAATGGAATTGGAGGTGGTTAGCAGGCGAATGATATACCCACAGGAGCCAGAGATCAGAAGCTCTTTCCCAAGGACAAGAGAAGGAATCTTTGCGGCCCTTTGATAAGATTGAAGTCAGCGAACCCTAAAGGCTAACATAGCCTTGGCAACTCATGACTAGAGCCTAGGGAGATTACTGATGCCATAAACAAGAGTGTCAAATTGTTAAATCAACTTCAGGAGTCACTGTGTACTTACGTCTCATGTGGGATCTGTCCTTAATGTGTTGTCCAATGTGAAGTAATGCTATAACTAGCACTGAAACAGTATTTTACACTTTGTGTTTCTGTGTGGGTGCAAACTGATGAAATCTTTACTTAGTATATACTGAATCAATCTTCTGTATATAGATAATTAAAAATGAATAAAAAATCTTGGTGTTAAATTGGAAATTGCATAGAAAATTAATCAATTTTTAAAAAAAATATATCATGTAGGATCTCTGTCCTTAATGTGCTATACATTGTGAATTAATACTATAACTAGTACTCCAACAGTATTTTTCACTTTGTGTTGCTATGTGAGGGCAAACTGTTGAAATCTTTACTTAATATATACTAAACTGACCTTCTGTATATAAAGAGAATTGAAAATGAATCTTGATGTGAACGGAAGGGGAGAGGGAGTGGGAAAGGGGAGGGTTGCGGGTGGGGGGGAAGTTATGGGAGGGAAGCCATTGTAATCTATAAGCTGTATTTTGGAAATTTATATTCTTTAAATAAAAGCGTTATTAAAAAAAAAAAAGAAATTTTTACATAGTATATATTGAATCGATCTTCTTTATATAAAGATAATTGCAAATGATTAAAAAATCTTGGTGTTAAACTGGAAATTGCATAGACAATTAATCAATTTTTTTTAAAAAAAAATCATGTAGGATCTCTGTCCTTAATGTGCTGTACATTGTGAATTAATACTATAACTAGCACTCCAACAGTATTATCATTTTGTGTCTCTATGCGAGGGCAAACCGTTGAAATCTTTACGTAATATGTACTAAATTGATCTTCTGTGTATAAAGAGAATTGAAAATGAATCTTGATGTGAACAGAAGGGGAAAGGGAGCGGGAAAGGGGAGGGTAGGGGGAGGGAGAGAAGTTGTGTGGGGGGGAGCCATTGTGATCCATAAGCTGTTCTTTGGAAATTTATATTCTTTAAATAAAAGCTTTATATAAAAAAAAATAAAAGTGGGAATAAGAGAGGGAAGAGGAAGTTTTTAACTGCAAATTGTATAGTTCTGCACACATTCCTACAGACTTACTTCTAAGTGACAGTTTAAAAACTTGTCATGGGACCCCAAATCCCATTGAGCTGGGTGGTAAAAATGCCATCTGAAGTGTTAAAGTGATTATATTAAGTGTTAAAGTGAACATACAGATACAATTAAGTGTTAAAGGTATTATATAAATAGATCAAGTTTCTGGTAATAATAGACAGAATTAAAAAGGAGAGATTGTTCCAACATGGGAAGCAATTCATACAGCAGACTCAGAATGATAATTGCTTTAAGTAACACTCTGACCTCAGAATCAGCCCTTAAGGCTTCCTGGTCTGGCTGAAAAGCCCGTGAGAGGTATGAATAGCCAAGACACTGTGGCAAAAAAATGTTCTATATGAAGGATCTCTGAGAGTGAGACTCCAGCAGAAAGAAATGGCCATCAAAGAAGGATGTACTTTTCTCTAAATGAGGAGAGAACTTCCACTTCGTTAATGGCCTTGTCTAAATACTGACAGAGTCTGTGGATTCAAAAGGTTCCTATAGCCTAGGCAACTCATGACAAAAGCCTCAGGTGGCCACTCACATACATAAGAATGCTAATTATTAAATTAACAACAGGATTCACGTTGCACTTACTCTCCACTAAGGACCTCTGTCTTCAATGAATTGTATTATGAGACTTAACTGTAAAACTAGTTCTCAAACTGTTTGTGTGTATGTGCACAAACTGTTGAAATCTTTACTTAGTATAGAGTTAGTCTTCTGTGTATAAAGTTAATTGAAAACAAATCTTTTTTTTTTTTTTTATTTTTTGACAGGCAGAGTGGACAGTGAGAGAGAGAGAGACAGAGAGAAAGGTCCTCCCTTTGCCGTTGGTTCACCCTCCAATGGCTGCCGCGGTCGGCGCGCTGCGGCCAGCGCACCACGCTCATCCGATGGCAGGAGCCAGGTGCTAGGTGCTTTTTTTCCTGGTCTCCCATGGGGTGATGGAGAATGGGATTGGGAAGAGGAAAGGGAAGAGGAGGTGTGTGGGAGGGCAGGTATGGTGCGAAGAATAACTATATTCCTAAAGTTGTATTTATCAAATTTGTATTCCTTAAAAAATAAATAAAAAAAATATGCCATCTCACTAGTCCAAGTGATCAATTTCAGTTCACAACTGATCACACTAATAGGTCTAAGAGTCAAAGGGATCGCACAAGCAAGACTAGTGTCTGCTAATACTAACTGATAGAATCAAAAAGGGAGAGAATGATCCAACATAGGAAGTGGGAGACACAGCAGACTATAGAATGGCAGATGTCCTAAATAGCACTCTGGCCTCAGAATCAGCCCTTAAGGCATTCAGATCTGACTCAAGAGCCCATGAGAATATTTTAGGCATGGAAAGCTAAGACATTCTGAAAAACAAAAAAAAAGAAGACCTAAATGAAAGATCTCTGCGAGTGAGATCCCAGTGGAAAGAACGGGGCCATCAGAGAAGGAGGTATCTTTCTCTGAAGGGAGGAGAGAACTTCCACTTTGACTATGACCCTGTCGGAATAAGATCGAAGTCGGTGAACCCTAAAGACTTCTATAGCCTCGGCAACTCATGACTAGAGCCTAGGGAGATTACTGACGCCATAAACAAGAGTGTCAAATTGTTAAATCAACATCAGGAGTCACTGTGTACTCACGTCTCATAGGGATCTGTCCTTAATGTGTTATCCAATGTGAAATAATGCTATTATTAGTACTGAAACAGTATTTTTATACTTTGTGTTTCTGTGTGGGTGCAAACTGATGAAATCTTTACATAGTATATACTGAATTGATCTTCTGTATATAAAGATAATTGCAAATGATTAAAAAATCTTGGTGTTAAATTGGAAATTGCATAGAAAATTAATCAATTTAAAAATATATATATCATGTAGGATCTCTGTCCTTAACGTGCTATACATTGTGAATTAATACTATAACTAGTACTCCAACAGTATTTTTCACTTTGTGTTGCTATGTGAGGGCAAACTGTTGAAACCTTTACTTAATATATACTAAACTGACCTTCTGTATATAAAGAGAATTGAAAATGAATCTTGATGTGAACGGAAGGGGAGAGGGAGTGGGAAAGGGGAGGGTTGCGGGTGGGAGGGAAGTTATGGGGGGGAAGCCATTGTAATCTATAAGCTGTATTTTGGAAATTTATATTCTTTAAATAAAAGCGTTATTAAAAAAAAATTAAGAAGGCCCAAAGAAAATCTAGAGTCTGAGTAGTAAACACCAACACAGTAACCTGACACTTACCTTATTGCGTAAGTGGAAGCTGTAACCATGAGGAATAGCACCATTACCATGCAGACTCCTGTCAGGCCAGGAACTACAAAAATGCACATAAGTACATTTTAATCCAAAGCACACAGAGAAAAAGTGCCAAGAATCATTACCTTAAAATCCAAAGTACTATACTGTTCTGTGGGAAGCCTAATTTAAGTTGCATGCCTGTATGTATATTCTCTCTCAAACAAGCCTTTTTAAAGTCAACAGTTTCAGAGTACTTAAGACAGAGTTTTTTATTCCTTTAACTGAAAAGTCCATTCTTGTATTCCCAAATATTCTACTCAGAATGGTAAACACGTACAAGCATATGCTATACCAAATGTCAATAGTTAATGTATTCGGGTGGAATTAACATTCGACATCCTTATTGTTTTGGTTGTATATGCCCTAGCACTCAATCTCCCTTACTCGATCTTATCCCCTTAGATGCAACTTGAAGCTCTTTTAGTTTCAACATGAAATAACCACTTTTGAATTTCATCATCTTGAAAATTTAAGAAAAAAATAAACAGGCCAGCTCCGTGGCTCAATAGGCTAATCCTCCGCCTGCAGCGCCAGCACCCCAGGATTGTAGTCCCAGTTGGGGCGCCAGATTCTGTCCCGGTTGCCCCTCTTCCAGTCCAGCTCTCTGCTGTGGCCCGGGAAGGTAGTGGAGGACCCTGCACCCTCATGGGAGACAGGGAGAAGCACCTGGCTCCTGGCTTCAGATCAGAGTGGTGCACCGGCCCCAGCGGCCATTGCAGGGTGACCCAATGGAAAAAAAGGAAGACCTTTCTCTCTGTCTCTCTCTCTCACTTTCCACTCTGCCTGTCAAAAAATAAATAAATAAAAAATAAACAAAAACTTAAAACAATGTAGAACAAAAGCTGTAATTTTCAGGAAAAAAACAGCACTGCTGCTTTTTTTTTTTTTTTCAAATTTATTTTACTTATTTGAAAAGCAGAGTGCAAGAGAGAGAAGGAGAGACACAGAAACAGATCTTCTATCTGCATATTTAGTTCCCGAATGGCTGCAATGGCTGGGGCTGAAACAGGCCAAAACCTGGAACTCCATCTGAGTCTCCAACCTGGAAGACAGGTTGAGTACTTAGGTAATTTTTTGCTGCTTTCCAAGGCACATTAGCAGGGAACTGGATTGGAAACAAAGCACAAGGACTCGAACCAGTGCTCAGATAAGGGCTGATGTTTCAAAAACACATGTACAATTTAGTGAGATTCAATTACAACTCAATTAATTTTAAGGGAATAAAGAGGAGGTTTGTCTCTCCAGTTTAAAGTGATTTAGACAAAAAAAAATCCCTTATTTGACCAAATGAATAAATAAATGTGGCAATCCAGATGGCTACATAGTGTGAAATTTGTGGCTAAAGGGGACCCTCTGGTAACTTTATCAGTCCTTTATTAATGACCTAATAGATTTACATTCAAAGCTTCCTATGTGTGTTTGCTTTATTTATTTATTTTAAAGACAGAGCTACAGGGAGACAGAGGGAGATAAAGAGAGAGAGGAGATCTTCCATTTGCTGGTTCACTCTCCAGATAGTTGCGACAGCCAGGGCTGAGCCAGGCCAAAGCCTGGAGCCAGGAATTTCATCAGGGACTCCCACAAGGATTCAGGGACCCAAACACTTGGCCCATCTTATGCTGCATTTCCCAGGCTATTAGCAGAGTGCTGGGTCAGAAGTGGGGAAACGGAGCAGCCAGGACACACACTAGTGCCCATATGGGATGCCAGTGTCACAGGCAGCAGCTTTACCTGCTATGCCACACTGGGCCCCAGCTTATGCGGTCCTGATCATGCCAAGATACATTACGGAATACTGCAAAATCCCCTCACTGGAAGAACACCTGAAAAACTGATCATGTTTACGATAGATCCATAATTTCCTAAATATATAATTTGCACCTAATTCCTTGAGACAGTAATTGTATTATTCCAAAATTCCATTACTATTCCATGAGGTTACAGAGCACAATATTGTATAAAAGTCTCTGGGAGGTACTTAAAGCAAGAAACTTGTTTAAATTTAAATATTTCCTCAAACTAATTTGACCAGAGAACCACTTTTAGAATAAGAATACAAAAAATACACTGGTAGAACGTGGAGGGCATAAAACAGGTGACTTCAGTTATTTGAAGATGAAGTAGAAGACCCAGAAAGTGCAGGCTGGGGTATATTCCTATATAGTCTGGGATTAGGATACTGTTTATGAAACTATCTCCTACCTAAAGAACTAATATTCTTTTTTAAAAGATTTTATTTATTTATTTGAGAGGTTGAATTACAGAGAGAGAGAGAGAGGGACAGTCATAGAGAGGTCTTCCACCTGCTGATTCACTCCGCAACTGGCTGTGATGACCGGCACTGGGCCGATCTGAAGCCAGGAGCTAGGAGCTTCTTCCAGGTCTCCCATGTAGTTGCAGGGGCCCAAGTACTTGGGCCATCTTTCACTGCTTTCCCAGGCATTAGCAAAGAGCTGGATCAAGTTAGCATCCATATGGGATGCCAGTGCCACAGGCAGAGGCTTGGCCTACTAAACTGCAGACTGTTCCCAAGAATTAATTTCTTTCTGTCTTCCAAAAGTGCAAGAAGATTGGAATTCATAATTTATAAATTAAGAGACTTCAGATCAAAGAAGCATGAAAAAAAACACCTTGGCAGTAAAACAATAAACTTACTGTAATTAGAGTATTCAAAAAAAAGGAAGCTTCACTTTAATAAGCCACTATCACTGGAAGTAAACTAACCTATTAGCTGGAATGTTAGAGACTGTAGAAACACATGCATCAAGTAAGAGAAGTCATCAAATAGCTTTCATTCATTCAATGAACTGTTTCTAGGCATCTACAAATATACTACTGTTAAAGTGATAGAGATGAGATAAATCCTGCTCTACAAGAACTCCTATCCAGTGAGGGTAGCAGATTAAGTAGGCAGATTAAGATTAAGTAGGCAGATTAAGTGACAGATTAAGTAGGCAATTGCAACATAGATCATTAAAGTACTAAAAACATTGTTGAGCACTATTTCTGGGGTACATAAAGGGACACCCTAACTAGTCTTGGAAGATAACTTAGCTAAGGGTATAATAGCCTCTTTTGCTGCAAATCCCTGTAGTCAGAAAATGCAGGCTGGATATTACTGGAACTGTTTAATCTCACCGGGCAAAGTGATTTGTTTAATTACATGCATTTTTCCTTTGAATTCTTCAAGCTCTTTAAGTTATGCAGCCAAACATATTCTTCTTTCCTCAGAAAATGCATTTTTGTGGGACGATATTATAGCACAGCAGGTTAAGCCAATACTTGGGATGCTCAAATCCCATAGTGGAGTGGCTTGACTCTAGTCCCAGTTACCCAACACTTCAGATCCAATTTCCTGGATCTAATGTGCCTGGGAAACAATGGCCTAAGTATATGGGTTCCTGCCACCCACATGGGAGACTTGGAGGAAGTTTCTGACTCCTGACTTCAAACTGGTCAAGGTCCGACAGTTGTGGACATTTGGGACCGAAACTGCAAATATTACTCTGACTTTCAAATAAACAAATCTTTACAAAATACAATCTGGTATGTTTATTCTTTCATCTAAGCATATCAGAATCAATGATTAGTAGCCTTTAAAATAAATTATTGAAAGGGCTTGTGTTGTGGTACAACAGGTTAAACTCACCACTTGGAACTACAATATCCCATATCAAAGAGCTGGTTCGGGTTCTAGCTATTCTGCTTCTGATCCAGCTAATACACTGGGGAAGGCAGAAAATGGCCCAAGGACTTGGCCCTCCCACCCATGTGGGAGACCAGGTTAATATTCCTAATTTTTGGCACTGGTCTGGGCCAGCCCTGATTGTTGGGGCCATTTGGGGAGTGAATCAACAATGAATCAACTCTTTCTGTCTCTCCCCTCATGTGTGTATGTATATGCGTGTCTCCCTCTATGTCACTCTGCCTTTCCAATACGTAAATAAATAAATCCTAAAAAGAAATAAATAATTGCAGTATGCTGCCATTTCTAGGGATCATTTTCACCCACACTCAGATGTTGTCAGAAATATACCATAATCCATACATTCCCCTATTTTTCTAACATAATTGGAAACATGATTATAGTTTCTTATGCAGGTTTTTATAATTGAAATTAGACACTAAGCATTTTATTCACATCATGTAAGGTACATCATCTTTAATGAATGATTTTATAATCCAAACTATTAAATTAATTTACTATTCTATAAATAAAATAATTGGAATATTTCACCATTCCTTATATAGCAGTCTAACTACCATATCTTATATTATTTGTATAGTCATAGACTTTATTTTCTATAAAACAATCTTAATTTATCAATCATACTTCATATTTAAAAAATTTAAGCACAGAGAAAAGCTAAAATATTTAGATTTTAGAAGCTAAAATCCAAGAAATCTACCAACCAAGAAAAATGTTCTTTGACACAGAATATCTAAAAACATAAGCATAATTCCACAATCAGGCACATATTTTTTTTCCTACATGCTGTGTTCCAGAACATTAAGGATGGCTATGGAATAGTTTTAGTCAGTTTTGGTAATTAAAAAACTGGATTCACTTTATATGTAGAAAGCAGTGTTTCTCATCCTAACGCCCTCCCTAGGCTCCACTTCTCTCTTTCACCAGCTACCATGCAGTGTGGTTAATCAGATGGTTTAGTAGCACCAGAGCCATACTTACAGACTGTTATGTCTCAGCCTTAGCTCCAGGTTAAACATCTGGGAAGTAAAGGTTCTTGGAAGTCATAACAGTATTTGAAGAAATTATGTGAGACTAGGACACCAAAATGGTGCTCATTTGTGGATTTTGAGGGGTTTAAATTGTATATAAGAACAGAAATTCTGCATATTCTAGAAGCAATCTCCAAGTGGAACAACAGTGTAGCGAGGAAAGAAAACTATTCTACCACATATTATTTCTAGTGTGCAGATATAGAAACCTCAACCAAGAAGAGACCAGCTCTGCCTAGTCCAGTCAGGGAGGAGTTTGTACCTGTCAATATGATTTCAAGGGTGAGAAGCGATTGCCCAGGGGAACAAACAAGAATAGGCTATTCCAGGTAAAAATGTGGGTAGCAGTGAGAGGGTATGATGATGGTAAAGCATAGGAAGAATAATAGCTTCATAGGTTTTTGGAGGGCTAGCAAAACACACTGTCCAATCTCTCCCAGGGACTCTTTGAGAGGGAGTCTAGAAATCTGTTTTTACTTAAAAAAACTTCTATCCTGAGCCCAAAACCTCGGGGAGACCTGTAGAAAACAATGTAGGATAATGGGATCTCCTGTTAAGGAGAGAGATCACCTATTTATAGAAGCTTTAGTTATACAAAGTGTCTTAATGTAATACCTTACTCAGACAAGAGATCTATTCATACCTTTGTAAGGTTAACTTCATAAAATATGTTAAACACCCGAAGGCTTTGTAAAGTACTAATTTTCTTCTTTATTCCTCAAATTAATTCATATGAACCAAAAATTTCATTAATTTATATCGTGATGTTTGGGGTTTGTATTTTCCTTCCCTCCTATTTCTCATCTAATTCTTGAAGCTTAAAAGCAAACATGATTGCAAGGAGCAAAAATTGAAAGCAAAACTAAACTGTGTTCCAAAAGAGAAAGCTTTGAAATACTGTACCAGTGGCAAATATCATAAATCTATAGGCAGAAACATAATGTATTTCATAAATCTAAATATATACTTGTGACATGAAGAGGTAAAGCACCTGAATTATAGTTATTTTTCATCATAAATTGATCCAAAAAGAACAATGCATTTGACAGGATAATGTGCCTCATCCCCGTGTTCAATTCTGACTCTTAACAGGTTATTACAGCCAAACGTTTATGATAGATCATCTCAACTACAAAATCATCTTTGTCCCTGAAATAGATAGTAAAAATCCACCAAATGCCGCTTTTCCTTTCATCTTTATAAATGGAAGGCTGGGAAAGAGAAGAATGTTCATAAGAATTGTCTATCAGGGAAATATTCTGAGATGTTCAAATGTGCTTCTAACAAATTAATAGTCTAGACTGAGATTTCATGGACAATAAGGTTAAGAAGGAACATAAATTGCAAATGGAAAAGGAGAGACATCTCAAGAAAAATAACTCATTTCAATGACTGTTTCTCTTATAGGTTTTCAGATCCTCAAAAATCCTACTAAATTATTAGAACTACATTGAAGTGCAAAGTTTTTTGGTGTTTCTTCCAATACTTTGTGGGCAGAAATCCATTACATACATATTGTATCCCACCACAGTTACAATGGCAGAGGGCAAAAAGCAGAAAGCATATGGGGTTACATTGTTTTCACTGGAAGAGCTCAAAACAGAGAAACATGTTCACTTATTCTCCACTCATTCAAACCCCAACTGTTAGCCTCTTCCCTCTGCTCATATTGCAACGTTATGTTTGAACTCCTTAATATTTGTTCAAATTTTCTATATGCCATGTTGTACCATGTATCTAATTGCTACACAATTTGACAATGTGCATTTTCATAATGTTCTTGAACCTTTATAAAGAGCAATGAATAACAACTTACCAGTTGTGAAGAGAAGCTTTCTAGGATCCTGAGGAAGGAAAAAAAAATATTTGATTGAAAAATTGAAAGCACTGGAGATACAAAATTCTATAAGGAGTTTGCAGGTAAAGAGCTATGTATCAGACATGCAGACACTTTTCTTCCACGAGAAATAAAAGAGATTCAATTAAGTTGTGCCATATTTTCACAAGTGAGAGAAGTCTATTTACCTGATAAAAGTGGAACACTGGGTAAGTCAGAAGGCCAAGGTATTAATCTTAAAAGCTACTTAGAAAATAATGACAGTGGCTTTTAGCCTACTGCTAAACCATTTTGAGGCTCAGTACCATCAGCTACAATGTGAAAATGTTAATGTTTCCACTGTCTACCAGGATTGGACCACAGTCAACTCTCTTCCTGGCTTGTGGAATACTAAGATCAATCCCTAGGAGATGTGTGGACTTACTTTTATCCTCATGGCACTTACTGCTGAACAGGCTTTTGAACTCCTTTCCTTATACCTCCACTGACTTCAGGGTCAGGCCAGGCTAATATTAAATAGGAGGCCATTTTCATAGTGTCATTTCAGGGTTCACAAATAAGGTCCATTTACCAGGAATAGCTCCTCACTTGGCTTACCTAGGTCAGATGACTTAGATAAGTACTTCTGGTATTACAGGTTTGGCTAAAGCCTCAACTCAATAAATAAACAACCAGGAAAAATATGAGATAGGCTGAACAAAGAGATAATACTAGAAGTTACTATGGAAATCCAGTAGATAGAACAATTACTATTCCTAGGGAAAAAGAATATGAGGATGAGTGACTGCTACATAGATGTGAATATGAAGCAGATTTTTTTATTAAAGATTTATTTATTTATTTGAAAGTCAGAGTTACACGAAGAGAGGAGAGGCAGAAAAAGAGAGAGAGGTCTTCTATCCGCTGGTTCACTCGCCAATTGGCCGCAAAGGCTGGAGTGGGGCCAATCCGTAGCCAGGAGCTTCTTCTGGGTCTCCAAAACAGGTGCAGAGGCCCAAGGACTTAGGCCATCTTCCACTGCTTTCCAAGGCCATAGCAGAGAGGTGGATCCAAGTGGAGCAGCCAGGACCCAAACTGGTGCCCATATGGGATGCCAGCACTGCAGGTGGTAGCTTTACCTACTACACCACTGTGCCAGCCCCTTGAAGCAGATTTAAGTGAGGCTGCACAGTAGTTACAGGATGGGTCAGTACAAGCAAGGTGAAAGCATAAAGCCAAAAAACAAAAATAGATGGAAAAAACAACTTTCTTTTTCAAATGCAATTCACTAACATTACATCTGTTTATTCTATATACTTCTCTTACTTCTATCTACATGGAGCACATCGCCCCATACCTATCAGGTTTTAAATACGTAATTATTAAAACAGGAGAGGAAGAAAGAACAAAAGTAACACGAAGGAAAAAATAAAAGAAGGAAGGAAGAAGGTAAAGAAACAGGAAATATATATCAAAACAATTAGTGGCCTTCTTCATTTATGGGCAAATTATAAAAAAATGGCAAAAAGATATAAAAATAGACATTCTGATCTACTAAATTACAGAAGCATTTTAGGAAGGCAATCTGGCTCTGTCCATCAAAACTTAAAATGTGCATCTATTTTAAACCAAAATTTTACATATATGAATCTGTGAAACAAAAGTGTACAAAAGATAAGTTGTCACTACCAGATTTAGTTAGCAGAACCGGCAGGGTTCAGATCAAATGAGGCACAGAGCAGAGCATCTTGGATTTGCTGCTGTCATGGTATTGAGAAACAAAAAGAGCCTAAAGACCGTATGGAAGCACTGAGCAACAGAGACCTAACAAGAGTTTTGCCAGAGACATCCACCAGGCCCTGGCCCACCACTCTCCACATACGAATTCATTTTATGAGTGGTTTCACGTGGAGAAAAGCACCCCTAAATCAGATATTGCTTGCTACAGAATTCAGCTCAAGATCACCTATTCAAAGGTGAATAAAGAGAAAGAATAATAAAAACTCATTAATGTTGTTTAAATCAGTATATTGGTTACTTGGGATCTACAAATAATAAACATGCTTTTCTGCTTTTTTTCTCCAAAGAACTGTATGTGAGTTATTAAAGTATTTTTACCCTGTAATGGCACTGTTGACACTCTCAGCCGAATGATAGGAATTAGACTTAGATGAGAGCTGCTGGGAGTCAGCAGGTAGGCCTGAGTGGCAACCATCTGAACTCAGCCAAATATAAAAAGTAGACACTTTGCAAACTCCCATTTTCAGTTGAAGAGACTATGAAATAGTAATTACCTATATTTTCTACTGAAAAAGAATAAAACTCAACTTGACAACTGCATTTTAAAAGCACTCAAAGGGAACAGCAAGGTACAAATTTTCCATGAAAATCACAGACCCTCATTAGTCATCTCATGACAAGTAAAGGGAAACGGGAAGACAGAGACCACCCACCTCATCTCGGTATCTTGCTGCATTCAGTTCAATAAAATCCTCATTGTAGTTCACTGAGAAGTTGAGGGCATTCACCAGATGGGCAGCCACGTGCACACCTACAGAATCACACCAGGTGCAAGTCAGTGGGAGTTTTATCTCTGCTCTATGGAAAGCAGTCAGTAAGCAATGAAATCTTACAATGAAAGGTGAAATTTTAAAAGTGAAAAAGGCACACCTGACTATAAACAGTTTGTGAAATGTTCAAAGGCTGGAATTAAATAATCATAGTAAATCAGTTGAGGTGAGAGGGAAAATTCACCCCTCACACATATTTACAAATGTGTGTATCTATGGGGCCGGTGCTGTGGCACAGTGGGTTAACAATCTGGCCTGAAGCACTGGCATCCCATAAGGGCACTGGTTAGAGACTGGGTTGCTCCACTTCCAATCCAGCTCTCTGCTATGGCCAGGGAAAGCAGTAGAGCATGAATCAAGTCCTTGGGCCCCTGCAGCCACGTGGGCGTCCCGGAGGAGGCTCCTGATTCCTGGCTTCAGATTTTTTTTAAAAAAAGTTATTTATCTAATAATATGCATATCTATTTATTTACTTAAGCAGCTCCTGAATATTCTAGGTGTTCCAAACCTTCATCTCTCCCATAGCTCCAAAACGGCTACATATATTGTATAATTCACTGACACACACTCTAAAATATAAGCCCACTGCAAGGCTTGTAACCAGTTGAAACTGTTCATAGTTAACCATCTTAAATCATAAAATGCTAAACCTGATAGCAAAAGTGTTAGGAACCACTTCATGAGACAACTCAGGAAAATGATAATCAACACTGAATAAATAACAGGCCTACAATGATACAGCAGTGTGTTCAACTGATCCAGAGCTCATGCAAAACATAAATTTTTAGGAAACTGCTAGAGATTTGAAGACCAACTAGTTTTGGCAAAGCCAGGGAAAAGGAATGTGATCTTGAGGGACTTGGACAAGGATGGGGCAAATGATCTTGGCCCATCATACACTCACTCTTTCCTAACCTTTCCTTCTAGATGAACTAAAGTGTAGTAACAGCATATTAAATGTACTGTGAATAACAGATGACTGGCTGAAAAACTTGTGATCTTGGCAATATTGCTTGCTCAACAGAGCCTCAGTTTACTTCTCTGTAAAATGAGGGTGATGGAAATGAGAAATTTGAGTGAGGTGATCTGAAATTGCTTAGTAAACCATCACAGTTTATGCTAATACATTGAATGCAGTGATTCAGGAACAAAAAGAAGAAATGGCTTGGAATCTTTGGAATGCCACAATCTCTTTCAGTCTAGAATATGAGATACAAAGAGGCCAAAAATTGTGAACTGCTCACAAACACCAAGGAAAATGAGAGAGGGCTAGAATAATATATAACCTAGAACTGATTTAAAGAACTTACAAGTTTCTGCAAGTAATCAAATTAGAGGGAGAAAGGGACACAATAAAAGTAGACGGGATTAGGCATTTACACAATTTTTAAGATGATTCTTGGAACACATATCCATATTAGGCTCCCTGGGTTTGAGTCCTGGCTCTGCTTTCCATTCCAGTTTCTTACTAATAAGGAGGCAGCAGATGTCGATTCAAGTTCTTGGTTCCCCGCAACCCACATGGAGGCCCAGAATGAGTTGGATGCTCCAAGCTTTGGGCTGAACAAGCCCTGGAGGTTGGGAGCATTTGGAGACTGAACCAATAGATGAGAAAATCTTTATCTCTATCTTTCTGTCTTTCAAATAAACAGTACATTTAATAAATGTTTTAAAGTGGACAGGTCCAATATTTACTATATAGGTACAGTATCCAAGACAGAGTGGTAATACTGAAAGAACAAACAGATCAAAAGAACAGAACAACAACAAAAAAAAAACCAGAAACATACATGAATATCTTCATAAAAAAAAAAAACTGAATATACTCATACCATATGATCCAGCAATACCACTCCTTGGTATTTATACAAAGGAGTTAAAATTTCTGTGCAAATGCAAATAAAACCTGCACATGGATGTTTATAGCAGTCTTATTAAAAATTATCAAAAGTTACAAATAATAAATAGCTCCTCTAACAGATAAATGGATAAACTCTAAAATATCCAGATTTGGGGATATTATTCAATACTAAAAGAAATGACCTATCAATCCATGAAAAGAAATGGAGGAAACTTAGATTAACCTGAAAAGCCTACATATTGTGTGATGCCCACTATATGCCTTTATTGAAAAGACAAAACTATGGAGAGAGCAAAAAGATCAGTGCTTGCCTGGGATTAGAGAGGAGAGAAAATGAATAGGCAAACCACAGAAGATTTTCAAGACAGTGAAATTTACCCTACATGATAGTATAATTGTGTCATTATGCACTTGTCCAAACTCATAGAATTTACAATACAAAACCTAATGTAATCACAGACTTTGATAACGATGTGCCAATCAATACAGATTCAATAAGTGTAACAAACTGCACGATCCTGGTGGGGATTATTGATAATGGCAAATATCACGTATATCTGAGAAAAACGGGCATATGAGTAATGTAGGTGTTTTCTTCTTAATTTTGCTATGAACCTAAATTTATGCTTAAAAATCATTTTTAGTTTTTAGGGAGAGTGGGGGGTAAAAAATATCATTATGCTTCTTAACACTGTATATATGAAAAACATGAAGTTTGTTTCTTTATAAAAATAAAAAATAAACAAATAATTAAAAGTAAACAGCAAGATGGGATTTAGCTAACTAACAAGTAAGGACAAATTTCCAAGAAGTAAAACAAAGAGTATCTTGGTGAGATTCAACGTGGCACAGGCATAAAGCATTACTTACTCAAAACTGTGTTCTACAGCTTCATCAACACTAAAATGTATAATAAAATAAATAAATAACCTCTTCATTTTAAATTAAAGGCTTATATGTTAAATAAACATTTTGTGGCAAGAGTAACTGAACAATTGTCAGTCTTTCTGAATTCTCCTGAAAATAAATCCTATGTAACAATTTTATGGGATAAATCCTTAGGGGACATATTTACTTTCAAAAGGTCTTTTATGTCAATGGGGTTTAGAGTTTCTGATTTAAAAGGTTTGCAGGAAGCTATGCCAAGCACTTTCAATGGATTTTCTTTTTTAATTGTCATAACAAAACAATGAGGTTTGATAGAATCATCTGTATTTTATAGAAAGAAAAGGATGGTAAGAAAATCTTATTTAGCCAGAAAGACCACTAGTGGGTAGCCAAATGCAAACCCTCTGGAAACTACTCCCCCACGGTAATACTTTGCAATATCCAGTTTCTTGGTTACTCCCTAACTGAACTTGAATATTTGGACACAACTACAGTTTAGAACAAGCAAAATACTGAATATGTCAAAGTCTCCTAATCCTCTTCCATTTCTGACCTTTCACTCTCCCTTGCCAAAATCCATCCCTATCCCTCACCACACCCTTCATCCTTAACTCATACTAGGCTCTTCCTCATTAGTCAGCCTTGAGCTGCACTGGAGTTTCTATCACATCTCTGAGTCCATCCTCAACCCTTCTACCAATGGAAAGATGTTCAGAGATAAACAGTGACCATGTCTGCTTCAACAATGTTAGTCAATTTTTAATTAATTTATTTGAAAGGCAGAACAACAGGGATCTCCCATCTGCTTGTTCACTCCCCCAAAACCCACAACAGTTGGAACTGAGCTAGAAGTGGCTGTGACCCACCTCTGATGCCATCACCTACTGCCCGCCAGGGTGGGCATCAGCAGGAAGCTGGAACTAGAGTAAGAGCCAGTACTCAAACCAGGCTCTCCAATATAGGTTGCCAACACCCCAAGTGGTGTCTTAAAACTGTGCCAAAAGCTTGTCTCTAGGCAATCTTTAAGTAGCTGAAAGTTCAATGATTTTGTAGTAACAGCTGTATCAAAACACTGCCTAGTTAAAATTGTCACACAAGGGAGCAGCTCTGTGGCATGCTGGGTAAAGCTGCCACTTGGAACATCGGCATCCCTGATGGGTGCTTGTGCATGCCTCAGCTGCTCCACTTCTGATCCAGCACCTAATAGTGGCCTGGGAAAAGCACAGGAAGTTGGCTTAAGCGCTTGGGATCCTGACATCCACGTGGGAGATCCAGATGAAGCTACTGGCTCCTGGCTTTGGCCTGGCCCAGCCCTGGCCTTTGGGGCCACTAAAGAGTGAACCAGTAGATGTAAGCTCGCTCGCTTGCTCTCTCTCTCTCTCTCTCTCTCTATGTGAGTGTGTGTGTGTGTGGGGGGGAATCTCCCCCTCTCTCTGTAACTCTGACTTTCAAATAAATAAATGTAAAAAATGACCACACAATAAATGTCAGGTAAAAATAATCTTAGTATCAAAACAGCTATATCACATTAAACACTGACCAGGTGAAAACGTTAAGTGCCATTCTGCTAGAAAATTAACCCCTGAGATTGTAACTTAATGTCACTATTCTAAGAACTCATATGTACTTTCTCATTTTAACCTTGAAACTATGAGATAAGTGCTACTATTAGTCCAGTTCACAGTTACAAAAAAACAGAGGATTAGAGAAGTACTATCACATAGGCAGAAGGGCAGCTGGAGACAGAACCTATGCAATTCCAGAGTCCATATACTTAATCACTATGGTAATTGTTTCTATGCCAAACATTTGAAAAATATAATAAAAATTCTCAATATAAAAATTTATTTTGAAATGTCTCTTAATGCTGTGAGCATTTGGCACAGCAGCTGAGTCACCATATCCCATATCAGAGTCCCTAGGTTCAAGTCTCAGTTCCAGTTCCAATCCAGCTTCCTGTTAATGCACATCCCAGGAGGCAGCAGATGGCTCAAGTAGCTGAGTCCCTGCTACCCACGTGGGAGGGATGGATTGAATTCTGGGCTCCTGGCTTCAGTGTGATATAGCTCCAGATGTTGTTGCAGGTATTCAGGGAGTGAACCAATAGATGAACGATCTCTCTCTCTCTCTATATATATATTTTCAAATAAACAAATAAGTTTTTAAAAACTAAAATGCCTTCTACAAACAAATATTATCACTTTATTTTTAACTCCAAATAGAATAGGATAAAATCCACATATTTGGATGTTTTCCATCCAAGCATTAATATCAAGGAAATATTTATTAAATATAGTTTGGGCTGGAATCATACTCTTTAAGTGATCATTTCACATACTAATTTTCATGCATTTAAACTCATATCATTATTTTTAGAGCTTAAAAGCTCTAGTATAATTTTCTAATTTTTCTAAATAAAATTATTTGCTTTCAGGAAATAGTTGTTATCAGCTTGGGAGTGAAATTTTGTAAACAGTCATAACACATAACTATTTTCTGCAGAAACGCCTAGACAATCATATTTAAACCCATAGAAAAGTAAACTTGGCTATCAAATAAGAAAATCTCAAGTTGGTGACATGAATAATTCATAAACTGATAAAATTATACATTTTAACATTTGTAAAATATGTAATTTTCAAAAAATGTTTCATTTCTTTCAGCTTTCTCACCTGAGAAAATACAGATAGTGACACCACAAGTTATATGGAATGTTCTGCTCTTATCCAACACTCTTCTTGTTCTCCTGCTTGGGACCTAAATAAAAATAGTTTATTGTAGTAAAAATGTTACAACAAATAAGATATATGTACAAAGTTTTTCACCACAGAATTGCTTATTATATCAGAATTGTTAAAATAAGACAGAAGCTTATTAATCAAATATTGGTGAGATGTGCTCATCTGGTCTCACTTACGATGCCCATATCAGAGCCCTCAGGTTCCCTGACTCTTGACTCCAGCTTCCTGCTAATGTACACCCTGGTAGGCAGCAGTGATAGTTCCAGCAACTGGGTTCCTGCCACCCATGTGGGAGAACCGAGTTGAGTGGCCTGGACAAGTCCTGGCCATTTCAAGCATTTTGTAAGTGAACTAGCAGTCTCCATCTCCTCTCCTCTCCTCTCCTCTCCTCTCCTCTTCTCTTCTCTTCTCTCTCTCTCTCTCTCTCTCTCTCTCATTGCCTTTCAAATTAGTTAATTTTTAAAAAATGGTGAGATGAATCATGATATATTTAGACACTGGAATAGTCTAACCATTAAAAGGAATGTCTGACAACTCTATCATCAATATAGAAAGATATGCAACTTTATATTGCTAAGGGAAAAAGTTATGAAACATGAACTATACTATATTCCTCCATTGTTCAAAATTAATGGCACTGTATGTTAATGTTTCTGCAATCTGTACCCCCAATTGTCATCAGAGATTTTTCTGGCAGACTAAGATTAGGAAATATTTCTCTGATTATTTTAAATATTTCTGGAATGTATGAATTTGACAATATATATGCTCTCTTTCTGTAGTAAAACATAAAGGAAGCAATCTCATCTGTGTTTTTAAAATGTCTGAATGATCTTATAGAAAAGCAAAATGCTAAGCATCTCTGAATATCCATTTCATACCCCAGAGTACTTCTTTAAGATTTATTAAATACTGAGAGACTTAGGTGGGAATTTTTCATTTCCTAACCCTTATCTTCTTTTTTCTTCATGCTGAGCCAATGGCCAGCCACAGGGATCAAAACCTAGCTTTTTACAACTGTAGACTAACTAAGGAAAGAGCTATTTCCATAAATCACTGTATTAAAAGTAGAGTTCCCAAATATAACAAATATAATTACATGGAAAGGCTGAGAAGTTTTACAAGAGCAGAACTACATGTATGAACTTCATAGAACACGAAAGCAAACTCATTTTAGGAACTCTTTTTCAAATATCAGTATCTACTTAACAGTACCTTGCTATCTTAGAGAAGAATAAACACACTCAAATATGTACAATGGAATAATTGAACACAAAAAGGAATTTCAGCTGAGTTTCAACAGAATTAAAGTACTTTTCCATTTACATCCTTCATTTTATGACAATAAACATCACATTTGATGTCACTAATCAGAATGTCTTTTGCACACATATTACACACCTCAAAATAGGTATCTATTTTAAGCAGAGATATGTTGCCAATATCAGCAATAATTCTATGTATTGCTCAAAGGCCACAAGGCTCTAGTTTGCTCACTTGATCTAACTTGCCTTTGACCAAGTGAAAATAAAGGATCTCATTAATACATGTTCTAACAGGAACTGGTGTCAATCTTAGCTCTACCATTCACCGTTCTCACGATTTTGGCTAAGTTACTTAAATGTCTATGCCTCAGATTTCTCATGTATAAAAATGGACTAACAATATTTGGTTGCATAATCACTGTAAGGATTTGTGATTGTGTATGTGGGATGGTGAGACTGGGGTAAAACCACTGTTGACAATATTTCTGCTGTTCCTTGATCTTATTGTCCAACAGGTCACCAGTCAACTTGACAGGCTCTTAATATCAGCTTTGAAGCGATCACTCCAGCCAAAATTCAGACCATGAAAACCGAGCAGAATGGTAACACCTGACTTTTTCGTTGGAATCTGTGGCCTAGCTTTTTGTTTTATTTTGTTTTGTTTTGTTTTCTTACCTTCTGGGATCCCCGAAAGTAAGCCAGGAGTGTTCGGCACATGGGTAAAAGGATGAGGCTGCAATTGAGGTTCAGAACAGATGCGGAGGCTCTGCTTAGACACAATCCTAGCTGAACAAATAAGGCAAGGGTCAAAACACTGTGGCGGACAAAATAAACCGTAAGCACCCTGACCTGGACAACAAGCTGCAGGTCTCACCCTGCTCTTCTTTTAAGGATTATGTCAAATGTCAGCTTTTTCAAGAGTGTTGAATAAAACTCCCATTTCTTCTCACCAAAAAGCCCCCAAAGAAAACATTTCTTTTCACTCTACACCCTCATAAAACTTAGCACTCTCATTTCCACTAGTGTTAGAATCATCTGAGTGCATTCTTCCAAGGCAAGGTCAATTTCTTGTTCTGCCCTCATCGTACTCTTCTAGGTGTTGAGAGCCCTAGAGAATCTTGGTATATTCTGCACCTGTACACTGTGAAATGTCAGATCCTTTGTGCACTGATAAGATCAGAAGAGTTTAAAAAGAAGTTTTTTTTTTTTTCCCACTTATATTATCTCTTGCTGGAACATCCTCAGCCTCTGTACAATCTTCTCCTTTACACTGCCCTGTCTCCAAGCTCTTCATGTCACAAACTCTACTAATGGTTCCCATTTCATATTAAGCACTACTCCTCTTGATCTCTCTTCCCTGACCCCAAACTAGGAAAGAAGCCACTGTCATAAATGCTCCCATTGATTTCCACATCTCTAGCATTAGAATGTATTTTGACATTATTTCCCATCATTTTTTAAGTTTTATTTTTAGTTGGCAAATAATTTCATACACTTAGGGATACAATATGAAGTTACATTACATGTATATGTTGCAGAATAATCACATCCGTCTAGTAAAATATCTATTGCCTGAAAGACTTACTGTTTGTGGTAAGAATATTTAAAATCCACTCATCACTAGTATAAAAATACAATATATTAACTAAAATCACAATGTTTTCACCAGAACCTATTTCTCCTGTCTAAATGAAATTCTGTACACTTTGACCAACATCTTCCTTTCCTTGTTCACTTTTCATTCTCTAATAACCAATATACTCCTCTCTACTTTTATGAGTTCAACTTTTTAAGATTCCTAATACAACTGAGAGAATTTGTGTTTCTGTGCCCGGCTTATTTCACTTAACATAATGTCCTCTGGGTTCAACAATGTTGTCACAAATGATCTATCTTTAAAAAGATGGCAACTTGAAAACTGAAATTCTTATCTTTGGGGATACCTCAGGAGAACAATATGTCAGTTTTTTAAGCATGACTTTCACTTGGTTATAGCTAATTTAAGGTATTATCTTCATATTAAAACAGATAAAGAATATTACAGCACATTGCTCAAATACATTAACAAATACACACTTATCTCTTAATATTGGCCATGGCAATTCAGTGCACCAACTATATGTCAACATAGTAAATCCAAGCTGTAACTCTGGGAAGCGACTGATATTATCATTACCATCTCTCTTACAAAAGAGAGAATATTGAGTTACAGTGCAATTGAGAATTTACCCAACACAAAACAACTAGAAAGCTGTACAGAAAATTCAAACCAAGAGATTCTGGCTCAAACATCTAGGCCATTATTCACTATATTATATTTATTATTCAAATTAGTTTTATAAAGAAAATGACAAGAATGTACATGGTATGTAACAAATATTTTGCTGCATGACTCAATGAATAAACATTTGAGGTGAGCAATTTTAGACAACTGCCCTCGTCTATTAACCATTTCTACCACTAAGAACGTTACTGTTCCTGTTCTTTTATCATTAAGGAATCTGAGGTATAGATATTTGAGAAGAACTAGAAAAAGCCACAGCTAAATATTCATTAAGGATTGTCTACACAGCATGGCTGGGATTCAATTCCAAGCATACTTGTTCTGTTATTACCATTTACTAAATGACATGTTACTTTGACTTTTTTATGTTTTGCTCTATTTCTCTAAGTAAATGATAAATCAACTAAAGCAAAATAAATCTTTATTAAATACCTTATTGTTACCTTACATCTTTATTTCAATCCTCACTTATCAATTTCTTCTGAATATATATTTAATATAATCCTAAAAACAACTCTATAAGATAAACTACAGATGTTGTTATTGCCAATTTAGAAATGACAAACTGTTACAAAAACATAATAATTAGGTCCACAACCAGAAACTTTGAATTAAATGGCTTGGAGCATTGGTGGTGTAACAATATTTTGAAAACTTCCCTTGATGATTCTTCATGCAATATGTTTTAAGAGCTCTATTTTAAGGTACTTAGCTAAATTCTACTACTTATAAAACAGTAACAACCATTAAGTTATTATAAGAAGATGCAATAACATATTTTCATACTGGGTAAGCCTGCATTTAAAATTAATTAAATTTTATATTAAAAGACAAACGGAAGTATTCTATATAGCTATAAATTTAAAAATAAACCAAAAAAGATTTTATCTATAAAAAGCTGACACACTGAGGTACAACAAACAGAAAGTTTACCACTTCCTTATTATCTAATACAGTATGGTGCTAAACTAAAAGCTTTTAATTAAGGACAGAAAATCTTTTCAAAAACTTTTAAAGATAAAAATCTACTATACCCATTTTATAGATGAGTTATACAAGTATTTCTGAAGCTCAATGCCTTGTCCAACATCACAACTATTAGCAGAAGAAATATTTTCCCTGTATTAAATGAGTCTTCTCATCTGAGGGTTAAAAGTTAGGGACAAAAATCAGTACTGAAGGAGTAGAGGAAAAAATTCTGAATTAGGAGATGAGGAAAGTCTGCTCTCAAGCTCCAGTGGGCCATGTGCATAATGGCTTAGCTGTCAGTGGAGCGTAGTAGAAAAGCCAAGGTCTTGGGTTTCATCTCCAAACAAGACTGATGGCTTCACTTCATCCCATGGTTATGAGTTACCTCTATGGGCTTATCTCACAGCTTTTCCTCTTCCTCATATAAGCAAAAATGTTTCTACGCCTGATTAGATTTCAACTTTCTCTAAGCTTCTATGCATTGTCTTGATTCTTTTTTTTTTTTTTTAAAGTTTTACTTATTTATTTGAAAGTCAGAGAGAGGGAGAGATAGAGATCTTCCATCCGCTGGTTCACTCCCCAAATGGCTGCAACAGCCAAGGCTGGGCCAGATAGAAGCCAAGAGCCAGAAGCTTCTTCCAGTTCTCCCATGTGGGTGCAGGGTCCCAAACACTTGGGCCATCCTCCACTTCTTTCCCAGGCACAACAGCAGGGAGCTGATGGAAGTAGAGCAGCCGGGAGTCAAACCTGTGCCCACAATGTATACCTGCACAGCAGATGGTGGCTTTACCCACTGTGACACAGTGCTGGTCCCTACCTTGATTCATATATATTCCCACAAGGCTGGGAGTTAGAGAGGTAGAAATCCCAAAGGTACCTCATCTCTTCTTATATTTGCCTCTTAACTCTATGACCTTGGACCACAAAAACTGACTTATGCCTTTATGCTATCTCCTCGCACCTGAGTTGCAAGTTTCCCAAAGCAAGGTCCCTGTCCTTCATAACCTCAGCCCTAACACCATGGCAGTATTCAGTAAATGTTGAATTCAATCTTTAAATGTTGACTTGAATCTTTAAACACATGTGACATGCTTTGATAGCCCTTTTATTTGGTCGTAACTATAAACTTGGTCTGCACATTTATGGTTTTCATGATTTTACTCATGAAGTTTGTATTCTTCCAGTATCACAGTATCACAGTAAACCATGATTAAGCAAGCATCGAGAAGTCTCTACTACCAGGAAGGTAAATCCCTCCACCAACATGAAACCACCACTATGTATATGGGTAAAATAAAAGAATTCCCTTCACAAAAGCAGGCATTGCAAGAAAATTTCTAGTTCAACAAATCTTACTCCCAGAATTTGTTTGCAAATCTATCCATCCAGATCAGCATTCAGTTAATCTGGAATGAAGACATAAATGAACAAAAACAAATTCAGAATGTTTCCATATACATAAGCCACACAAAATGGCTTACATTAACAGATTTTGAAGAGATGAAAAATTTTCTCTAAAAAGAAAATATGTAAATCCAATGATACGACTATAAGGCAAGAGAGAGTGAAATGAAGGGGACTAGACTCTCATTAGAGAACATTTTGCTAGTTACATGCACTGAAGCTGAATTGATCAGTTTAAATCCCTCAAATTATTTGAATTCTCTGACATTTCCTTTATTCATATGAAAATAATATCTCCTGAGGAAACGTATCCCTTTTGTGTAAAAAACAAAAGGGAGGAAGGAAATAAGGAAAGGAGAGAAGGAGGAAAGGAAAAAAAAAGTAAGAGAAAGAGAAATGAAGAAAAGGAAGGAGGAAAGGAGAGAAAATGTAGGAGAAAGTTTAAAAAGAGTGGATAAAGAAGATAGAAGAGAAGTAAGGAAAGGAAAGGAAGAGGAGGAAAGGGAAAAATGAAAAGAAAAATATTCCAGAAATTCATATTATTTTCTACTTTCTTAATACTTTGTTGTCCTTCATTATTTCCAAAAAAAAATGAAAAAAAATTGGGAGAGAATAAGAAGAAATAAGATGGAAAGTTACTATTCCCTCTCTATCACCCATCCATACTCTTTCCATCAGGAGACATGAGTTTTCTCTCTTTTCATACTCCTTTAACTAGATTGACTTATTTGGTATATTCATATTTTATTATGCAGTTCATATGCTTACAGAGTTATTTTAAAAGATCAAACTAAAAATAGTAGGCAGAAAAGCCCACCTCTCCAACACACACACACACACACACACACACACACACAAACACACAAATACAAATATCTAAGCCTTAATTCCTGGTATTTGTGAATATGCTACATTATTTATACTATTTATCACAAGGAATTTTGTGGATGTGATTAAGGTTAGGAATTATCCTAAATTACCCAAGTGGGTTGAATCTAATCACATGAGCATTTGAAACAGAACTTTCTCTCTATGGAAGGAGTAGAGATTGAGTAGAATGAAGATCAGACAGATTCCAAGTATGAAAAGGATTCACTTCTTTCACTACATACAGTCCATATGTAAGTGGTAGTAAGAAGTTGTTGGGGTTAATGGTAGCCCTGCTTGGAAGCCAGCAAGAAAATGAAAGACCTGAGTAGTACATCTGCCATAATGGAATAATCCTAGAAGTAGATTCTTTACAAGACTTCCCAATAAGAACCCACCAGTGGACATCTTGCTTTCAACCTTGCAAAATTCAGAAAAGAAATCAGCTGGGTCCTGCTAGATTTCAAACCTGCAGAACTGAAAGATAATAAATGTATGGGGTAGGCCACATGGGACACCATATAGGAATGTCTGGATATCAGCCATGCCTCCACTTCTGTCTCAGCTTTCTACTAGTGTACACCTTGGGAGGCAGCAAGTTATTCCTCTCAGAGGGTAGTGGGTCCCTGCCACTCACTAGGGAGACCCAGATTGAGTTCCTGGCTCTTAGCTTTGTCTGGACCCATCTCCAGTTATAGCAGGCATTTGGGAATGAGCCACTTTTAAACACAGAGAGATACTGACACACACAAACACACACAGAGAGACCCACACACACGCTCAGAGAGAGAGAGAGAGAGAGAGAGAGAGAATCTTCATTTGCTGGGTCAATGTCCAAAAGAATGTAACAGCCAGAGCTAAGCCAGGTCAAAGCAGGGAGACAGGACATCCCTTCAAGGCCCCCACATGGGTGGCAGGGCCACTAGTGCTTGGGCTGTCATCTGCTGCTTCTCCAGTGTCTTATCAGGGAGCTGGATCAGAAGCAGAGAAGCTTGGATGTAACCTAGAAATTCCAATATGGTGTAGGCTTCCCAAACGGTAGCTTAACCCAAAGCGCCCAAATGCCTGCTTCGAATTTTATTATTTTCAGCTACTATGTTTGTGGTAACTTGGTAAAACAACAATACAGAACTAACACATTGAAATGGAGCTGTACTTATATCATGGCATTGCAAAAAATTTCAAGCCTCATAATCTAAGATTTATTCCAAAAAGCTCATATGGAATGGCCAGTATTGATTCTAATTCATGGTAGCAGATCATTAAAAGTAAAGATTTTAAAACCAAACAGGTCTTTTTTATAAGATATTCAGTCATGTCACTTAGTATCTGTATGGCCATAACCAAGCTATAAAATTTCTCTCTATAGGGGCTATCATCGAGGTGTAGTGGGCAAAGCCACCATCTGTGATGGCGGCATCCCATATTGGCACTGGTTCATGTCCCTGGTTCTCTGCTATTGATTCAGCTCCCTGCTAATGGCCTGAGAAAAGCAACAAAAGATGACCCACATGTTTGGGCCCCTGCCACCCACATGGGAGACACAGATGAAGCTCCTGGCTCCTGGCTTTGGCCTGGCCCAGCCATGGCCTTTGCGGCCTTCTAGGGAGTGAACCACTGGATGGAAGGTATCTCTTTCACTCTTCTTCTCTTCTCCTCTCCTCTCCTCTCCTCTCCTCTATCTCTTTCACTCTTCTTCTCTTCTCCTCTCCTCTCCTCTCCCTCTCCCTCTCCCTCTCCCTCTCCCTTCCTCTCTCCCTCTCCCTCCCCCTCTCCCTCTCCCTCTCCCTTCCTCTCTCTCTCTCTCTCTCTCTCTCTCTCTCTCCCCTTCTTTCTCCCTTTCCCCCTCCCTACAGCTCTTACTTCCAAATAAATAAGTAAAAATATTTACAAAAATTTTTCTCTATAATGAGACATAAAACTAGCATCAATACATTGTTACACTGATCATTCTAAAAGTGCAATTAACAGATATTGGTAAAAAAAATTAAGTGTATTATTTCAATAATTTAAAAACTGGAAAATTTGAGACTTAAAAGCATGTATTAGATCAAGTAAATGCAGAAGTTACTGAAGATTGTGACTTAGAAAATAACAATGAGATTCAACAAAATAGAATACAAAAAGATAAGAAAGACAAGTACATAAAAAATCCAAAAACCCTATAAACAAATTAATATAAATTATAGGGAAAGCATACTGCAGTGGCTGAATATATAGTCCACATAAAAAGACTGGCTATATTGTATAATATCAACAAATATTTTAAATAAATTTTTAAATATTTGATATTATACAAGAATAAAAAAATCATAAATTATCTAGGAAAAAATCTAACAAGATAAATGCAGGATTTGTATGTAAAAAGCAAACCAAAAAAATTCTAAGAAATGATCTAATTAGATGTACGGTATAACATGTTTTCTATAGGAAGACATTATTGTAGTGAGGCCAATCTCCCAAAATTGATTCCAAAATGCAATACAACTCTAATCAAAATGTCAATAGGAATTTTTCATGTAATTTGGCAAGTTGACTTTAAAATGTTCATAGAAACAAAAAACAGCAAAAGGAAACTACAACACTACAAAGAGAATGAAGGATTTAGCCTCCCTTTAACATGAGTTATTATAAAGTTATAGAAATTTACAGTGTGTTTGTTGAGTATAGATAATGAGACCAATGAAACAAAATGTGGACTCACAAACTGAACTTCACGTATATTGAACTATGCCATGTGACAAAGATGCAAGGTAGATTAGTGGGGAAAGAACCTACTTAATAAAGGGGAAAACTAGTATGTATAGGGAAAAAATTAAATCTTATCCCTATTTCAGACTTTAAGAAACATTGGTAACTGAATGTGTAAGGACTTACATATAAAATACAAAATGAGTCTGTGAATCTTTTGGACATAAGCATAGACAAGGATGTCTCAAGATGTAAAAAGTTCAAAATTAAGCAAAACAAGCAATACATTAAAATTAATAAAATTAATTTTTTAGTGGCAGAGAAATGAGGAACCCAAAATCCAGAATAATGATAATGCCTTGAAGATGGGGTAGAAGGAAATTATTTAGATGTAAATTATTGCTAATGTTCCAATCCATGGATATTCATTATATTATAATTGGGGTATATAAACAAGGGTCATATGTAAATCAGTAAACTATATTAGAAAGAAATAACTATTAGTAATTAGATTTTATCCATTTAAACAAATGTGTATGTAAAGTACTTATTTCAATGCTTGTTAAATGACAACAACTCAATAAATGCTACTTATTAATAACAACTGCAACAATATTCTCTGGGTTACCATTGAATGCAACATCCCAAATCAGCTGTGCTTCATTTATGCAAGCTATTTTTCAAAGAATCCGTCTCCTTTGGTATTGATACAAGACATTTTGACAACTAATCTTAAAACCTTCATTTGCTATTGTCTGATACTATTCATATTCTTTATATGAATCACAAGAAAACAAAAATGAAGTCACATCTATACACTTGTTCTGAAGTAAGCACAAACAACTCAATTTGAGGATATTAACAAATATGTGTAAAGAGATGCTTTTCCTATCTTGAATTCCTTCTTGCCCTTAAGATTCTCAATGTAACTACTGGTAAAATACCAGGTCTGTTATACAGTGTTTATTGTCAACAGGCGAAATACTGCTTCTGAAAGGAAAATAATGGTAATAAGTAGCATTTGTCAGGAAAGTAGTCATTTTTAGTGATTGATATAAAAAGTAAATAATATGTCCAGTTAGGCTGTTTCTACATAATGAGTTACAATTCCTTAAGCACACATTTCCATAAATATACTATTGAGTAGAAAAATAGATATAATCCTTTCTGGACTATCTAAATAAAGCCGAATATATATTTCTCTCCTCAAAGGGCAAAGTTATTATCATTTGAAAGCAATGGGGTTTTATTGTTTATTGATGCCTCAAAGAAACAGAATAATTGTCATGTCTTTTCATCTTATATTTTGCATATAAGAAAATTCTAGCTCAAAGGATCTTAGATCATTTTTTTTGCAATTTTAATGTAGTAGGGCAACAATTCCTTTAAAAATATCAGTTACAATCTATAAGAAAAGTTTACAATCTAAGAGATACACAAAAATTATATATACATTTCCTTTGGGATTCAATGTCTGACAGAAAATTCTTAGGTTTCTTTACTGTCTATTTTTTTTAAACTTTTATTTAATGAATATAAATTTCCAAAGTACAGCTTATGGATTACAATGGCTTCCCCCCTATAACTTCCGTCCCACCAGCAACCCTCCCTTCTCCCGCTCCCTCTCCTCTTCCATTCACATCAAGTTTCATTTTCAATTATTATATACAGAAGATCAATTTTACTGTCTAACTATTTATTGTATCACTGGAAGTGTTTTATTGTTGTGCTTACATTACATCACACAGTAATTTAATTCAAAGTGGCTTTATGGGTTCCCTTGGGATAAATGGAGTTTATTTTGACATTCCAATTCTTCCCATGATGCTGCAAAACCCAACTGGAAATGTTACCACGGACACATGTCCTCATACACATTTGTTCCTGAAATACTTAGTTCTTCAAACTAACAAAGCCTGTTTTTATTGGGTTATCACAGTGCAAAACTCTCTTGTTTGGAGCAGTAGAGAGAGTAAATTGGAGACAAATTTATATTCAAGCGACACAATGACAAGGAAACATTTTATCTGCTACTACAGGGAAATTTATTTCTGTCACTTATTCATTATTATTCCATGAACTTCATGAGTATCAGCTCCCTCAACTGGTCACTAAAAAGAAATGACTTCCCTGAAGTTTCTGCCTGGCCTACTCTATCTGAATGATTTCCTTTTACTGGTACTCTAGAGCTTTCAAATTATGTCAAATTAGTTGTCACTAGATCGCACTGCTTTTTGTCCCACATCTCAGTTCCCACCTGTCAAGGCCTACCACACATAATTAACTATTATGTTACTATTCTATACGTAACTTTTAAAATTATAAATGTTTTTATTATTTAAATTAACTTTTTAAGTTAATCAATTACTATTTGAAAGGCAGGAAGGGAAACAGAGACAGAGATATCTTTGGATCTCTGTCCTGAACAGCTGGGACTGGGCCAGGCCAAACCTGGGAGCCTGCACTCAGTTGTCTCCCACTTGGGGACCCAGGTATTCTTGAGAGAATACTTGAGCCAAGGTGGAAATCAGTGGAAGTTGGAACTGAAAGCAAAACTGGTACCCAAACCCTGGCACTCCCATATGGGATGTGGGCATCCCAAGCAGCATCCTGACCACTGTGCCACTCCCTCAAACATATCTTAAAGGAGGAGGTACAAAGGAAACATAGCTTAGACCTCGTTACAACCGAATGTGTTATCTCCCAAAAATTCACTTACTGAAGCCCTAACACCTAATGTGATAGTATTTAATGAGGGAATCTCTGGGATTAAATTAGATTTATTTTTTTCTTGGGCTCTATTTTGTTTCTGATTGACACACAATAATTTTGCATATTTATAGCATACAATGTATTTTGATATATGTAGATATCATATAATGATCAAATTAAGTGAAAAGTAAGCTGAAATCTGAAAACTGAGTGTAGAAATCATGTGGGAGTAAGAAAGACATTCATCGGAGAAGACAGCATTGGGAAATGAGGTGTGGCAGGTGGAATGGTGTGTGTGTGTCTGTGTGTGTGTGTATACACCACAGATCTTGCATACTATGTTAAAAATGTGTTTTTATCCTAATTTGCTTGAGATACCATATCAAAATACTGTAAATTGGGTGGCTAATAAGCAACATTTTTCCACAGAGCTGGGAAGTGCAAGATGAAGGCAGATTTGGTGTCTGGTTGGTTAGGACACCTTCTCCCTGTGTCCTAGCATAGTGAGCACTCAAACACCTGTTTTTTTTTAAGACTTATTTATTTACTTGTAAGTCAGAGTTACAGAGAGAGAGAGAGAGAGAGACAGAGACAGAGAAAGAGACAGAGGTCTTCCATCCGTTGGTTCACTCCCCAATTGACCGCAACAGACAGAGATGCACCTATCAGAAGCCAGGAGCCAGGAGCTTCTTCCAGGCCTCCCACGCAGATATAGGGCCCAATTGGATCATCCTCCACTGCTTTCCCAGGCCATAGAAAAGAGCTGGATCAGAAGTGGAGCAGCTGGGTCTCGAACCAGTGTCCATATGGAATGCCGGCACTGCAGACAGCGGATTTACTCACTACGCCACAGCGCCAGCCCCAAGACACCTGTTTTATAAGGACACTAATCCCAATTATCAACATAAGGCCTCCAGGTCCTCATATGATCACTTTGGGGATTACAATTTCAACACAGGAAGGGAGGTGAAGAGGCACAATCAGAACACAGCACAGAATGATGTTATTTTAAGCAGGGGAGTGTTACAAAAAGGTTAGTACTTAGTAATGATTACCCTCAATGAAGTATGGAGAACATACTGAGAGGAAGAATTTTGTCGATTATGTTACTTTGTGTAGCTAATCATCAGAGCAATGAAATTCTGTTAGAAACAAGGTTTAGGGGCCAGCGCTGTGGCGCAGTAGGTTAACGCCCTGGCCTGGGTGCCGGCATCCCATATGGATGCCAGTTCTAGTCCTGGCTGCTCCTCTTCTGATCTAGCTCTCTGCTATGGCCCGAGATAGCAGTAAAAGATGGCCCAAGTCCTTGGGCCCCTGCATCCGCTTGGGAGACCCGGAGGAAGCTCCTAGCTCCTGGCTTCAGATTGGCGCAGCCCCAGCTATTTCCATCATCTGGGGAGTGAACCAGAGGATGGAACTTCTCCGTCTCTACCTCTCTCTGTAACTCTGTCTTTCAAATAAATAAAATAAATCTTTAAAAAAAAAAAGAAACAGGGTTTATATTTTAAGTTAATTACACAAGTCTTTTTATATATAGAATGGACTCAACTTTGGCCAAATATTTTACGTACCAGTATGTTTATTTTGCTAAATCTTTCATGATTCTAAGATTGGAAAACTGAAAATGAATGGTCAACATCCCACTCCACATTTAAATCCCTTCACTCACAGCACCCAAAGTTAACCTACACATTGTTTGAAGTCTTACAGAGACAAAAGCATTTCTCTCCATAGTCAAAAATTTCACTCTAGGTAATAGTTTTCCTAGGAAGCCAATGAAAATCTGAAGGTAAAAGTCATATGACGCCCTAGCCCATTCATGTATTCTCTATGCTAACCCTAAATCATTGCCTCTCAAATTCTTGCTATAAAGTTGTCCCTTTGCCTATGTATTTATTTAGTTTATTTAGTTTTAAAGATTTACTTTGTTTATTTGAAAGGCACAGTTACAGAGAGAGAGGGAAATCGATCTTCCATCAGCAGTCACTCCCCAAATGGCTGTAACAGGAAGAAGCCAGAAACCTAAAACTCTATCTGGGTCCCTAATGTGGCAGAGGCCCACACATTTGAGCAACCAGCTACTGCCTTCCCAGGCTCATTAGCAGGCAATTGGATGGGGAAGTGATCACCCAAGACTCAAACCGGTGCTCATATGGGATGCTGGAGTCGTAGGCAAAGGCTTAACACAATCCAGGCCCTACTCTTGGCCATTTTTAAGTTCATACATAGTAACCATGGTTTTTTTTGGTGGTACACTGTGACATTTCAATATAATATAATTTCAAATACGAACACAGTATGAAATAACCAATATATTTGGTGAATATATCATACCAGACATAAGCCATTTATTTGTATTGGTAACATTCAAAATTATTTCTATTAGGATTTTGAAATACTAAGTTAACCGTTGTCAACCTTAGTTACACTACTGTGCTGTAGCATATCAGAAGCTATTCCTCCTATCCAACTGCACCCATGTCCCACGAACCATCCTATGTCCATCTCCCCTTCCTCATATACTCTCCAGGCTCTGGTGACCACTCTTCGCTTCTCCACATTTCTGAGATCAACTTTAGCTTCCATGTGAGAACATACAGTCTTTGTGTGTCTGCCTTTTTTCATTTCTCATGTCTTCAGTTCTGTCCATGTAGTTGCAAATGATGGAATTAAATTCCTGATTCTAACTTTTTGGCAAGCTGGTTTTGCTGCCACTTGGGAAGCAACTGACATCCCATATCAAGATGTCAGTTCTAGTTTTAATGCTCCACTTCTGATACAGTCCCTACTATTGCTCCCAAGAAAGCAGCAGATGATTGCCTAAGGACATGGGCCCCTGTCACTCAGGAGGGAGACCCATTTGGAGTTCCCCGTGCATGGCTTCGGCCTGGCTCAGCACCAGCCATTGTGGCCATTTGGATAGTGATCTGGGGGATGGAAGATCGATCTCTCTCTGTCTCTCCCTCTTTCTCTGTCACTCTTTCAAATAAGTAAGTTTAAAAACTTCTTTATGGCTAAACAACATTCCATTGTGTGTGTGTCTGTGTGAGTGTGTGTAAATCAGTTTTTCATTAACCATGCACCCACAGATGAAACCTAGGTTGATTTCACATCTTGGCTACTGTGAACAGTAATACAATAAACATGCCAGTACGATTAATTAATTTCATACTGATTTAAAATCTTTTGGATACCTAACTCACTAGTGAGACTGATGCAGCATATGGTAGTTCCATTTCTAGTTTTTTGAGAAACCTCCACACAGTTTTCCATAGTGGATGTACTAATTTACATTCTGACCAACAGTGTTTGAAAGCTCTCCTTTCTCTGGATCCTGGTCATCTTTTATTTTTTTTTTTTTTGTATGAGTCAGATGATACTCATTGTGGTTTTGATTTCCATTTCCCTTATGATTAGTCATGTTTAGCAAGTTTTCATATACCTGTTAGACAACTCTATATCCTCTTTTGAGAAATGTCTATTCAGGACATTTGCCCATTTTTAACTAGACTGTTGTTTTACTATTATTGGAGTTCCTTATATATTCTGAAACTTAATACCTTGTTAAATGAATATCTTGCAAATATTGTACCCTATTCTGTAAGTTCTCTCCACACTCTGTTGATGGCCAAAAGCTGTCAATTTTGATGTAATATCATTTGTCAATTTCTGCTTTTGTGGCCTGTGCTTTGGTGTTCATACTGGGAAAGTCTTCGCCCAAACGAATATCCTGAAGTTTTCTACCTATGTTGTCTTCTGGTTAGTTTCAGTGTTGGGTCTTATATCTGAGTCACTTATGCATTTTAAGTTGGTTCTCATAAAGGGTGAGAGATGGAGGCCTAGTTTCTTCTGCATATAAATATCCATCACCATTTACTGAAGATACTTTCCTTTCTCCAGTTTATGTTCTTACTGCTTTTTTTGAAAATCAGCTTGTAGTTTCAACTGATTTAATACTGCGTTCTCTATTCTGTTGGTATTTACAACTGATTGAACGTTTGGTTCTCTATTCTGTTCCACTACTCTATGTGTCTGTTTCAGTGCCTATCTCATTTTGTTGTGGTTACTTTCACACTGTAGTGAGATTTGAAGTCAGACATTATAATGCTTCCAGCTATGTTCATTTTGCTCAGGATTCCTTTGGTTATAAGGGGATTTTTGTAGTATCATACAAATTCTAGTAACATTTTTTTTTATTTCAGTGAAGAATATCACTGGTATTTTAAGAGCAATTTCATTGAATTTGTAGAATGAATATATATATGAGTACTTTGACATTTTAACACATTCATTCTTCCAGCACACGAACATGAGATGTCTTTCAGTTTTTTGTGTTCTCTTCAATTTCTATGAGTGCTTTGTAATTTTCATTATAAAGATCATGCACTTTTTGGTAAAATTTATTCCTCGGTATTTTATTTTTATAGCAATGTGAATGGGTTTGATTTCTTGATCTATTTCTTGGTGACTTTGTTATAACTATATAAAAATATATTTATTTACATATGAATTTTGTATCATATAACATTCCTGAATTTCTCAGTTCTAATATATACCATGAATATTCATGTTGTATGAAAACAGGGATAATTTGATCTCTTCCTTTCTCATTTTGATATTCTTTATTTCTTTCTCATCTTAATGCTCTAAGGTTTATTGTACTGTATTTAGAAAAGTATTGAAACTGAACATCTTCATCTTATTCCTAATCTTAGAAGAAAGACTTTCAACTTTTTGCCATTCAATATGATGTAGAATGAAATACATTCAACAAAATATATTCAACAAATACATTCAACAAAATAAGACACATATAGTCTACCAAATATTTTTAGGAATTTTATCATGAAGCATTGTGGGATTTTATCAAATGCTTTTTCTGTGTCTATTGAGATTATCATCTGGTTTTGACTCTTCATTCTGTTGGTGAGATGTATTGCATTTATCAATGTGCATGTTGAAACATCATCCTTATTTCCCTAGAATAAAACCCACTTGATCATGATATATAATCTTTCTAAGGTGCTGTTGATTCCACTTTACTTGAATTCTACTAAAAAGTTTTACATCCAGTTCATTAGTGATATTGGTCTATACTCACATTGTGTCCATGTTTGGTTTTGGTATCAGGGTAATGACAGCTTCACAGAATGAATTTCAAAGATTCCGTTCAATATTTTGTAATAGTCTTAGAAAAAAATAGGCATTCAACAGGTAAGGTATTGGTCCTGGGATTTTCTATGTTGAAAGATTTTTATTACTGATTCCATCCTATTACTAGTTACTGATCTGTTCAAGTCAAGTTTGGTAGATTATATGTGCTAGAAACATACTCATTTCTTCTATTCTTTAATTTACTGGCAAATAGTTATACTTAGTGGTCCCTAATAAACCTTTGTATTTCTCCAGTATGTTGTAATGTTTGCTTTGACATATTATTTGGTTTTTCTTTTTCTCTTTAAGTAGTCTACCTGAAGTTTTTGGAAATTTTATCTTCTTGAAAAGCCAACTTTTCATTAATGTTTTATATTGTTTTCTTACTTTCTATTTTATTTATGCTATATTATTGATGCTCTGTGGTTTGTTTATTGTGTTACTTCTACTAATTTGGGGTTTAGTTTATTGTTGCTTTCTAAGTCCGTGAGTTGTAGGGTTGGGTTGCTGAAATCTTTTATATATATATATATATATATAGCCAGTTATTGCTATAACATTTATTCTCTGTAGTACATTTATTTATTTATTTATTTATTTTTCACACCAAAGAAACCTTTTATTTCAGGAATACAGACTTCATGCATTTCTTAAGTGCAACTTTAGGAATACAGTGATTCTTCCCACCATACCTGCTCTCCCATCCCTCCTCCACCTCCCTCTCCTAGTCCCAGTCCCATTCTCCACTAAGATCCATTTTTAATTAACTTTATACACATAAGACTAACGCTATACTAAGTAAAGAGTACAACAATTTGCACTTTAAAAAACAAAACAAAACGAAACCAACAAAAAAAAATTGTTTTTCAACAGTTGATACAAGGGCTGTTCAAAGTCATTGCACGTTGAAGCTAATTTCACTTCATTTCTTAATTTCATTGCATTTTCTAAAGTCTGTACTTTTTTGTATCTAAATAAATTTCCTTAGGATCATTAGTTTTTTAAAAAGATTTATCTTTTTATTTATTTAAAGAGTTAAAGAGAGAGCTAGAGCCAGAGAGAGGTCTTCCTTTCACTGATTCACTCCCCAGATGGCCTCAATGGTTAGAGCTGTGCCAATCTGAAGCCAGGAGCCAGGAGCTTTTTCCTAGCCTTCTATGCAGGTGCCAGGGCCCAAGTGCTTGGGCTATCTTCTACTGCCTTCCCAGGCTATAGTACAGAGATCAATAGGACTCAAACTGTTGCCCATATGGGAAGCTGGCACCACAAGCTTGGGCTTTAACCCTCTGCACCACAGCACTGGCTCCTAGAATAATTATTTTTAACTCACTGTAAGATAATTTTTGATGTGATATTTGTTTTTCTAAAATATGTAAATTTGTACTCATTAAGGTCATTTTTTACTCTTCTTCCCCAAGGAAATATTTTTAATAAATCAAATGAGCTCATATGATACTTAATTCTTACAAGTTTTAGAGTCAGAGCTATAGCCTTTCATTGGTTTAGAAATCACGCAGGGCCTGGTGTTGTGGTGTAGGGGGTTAAGCCTCCACTTGCATTGCCAGCATCACGTATGAGCACCAGTTCAAGACCTGCTGTTCCAACTCCAATCCAGCTCTATGCTAATGTGCCTGGGAAAGCAACAGAAGAATGCCTCAGTGCTTGGGCCCCTGCACTCATGTGGGATACCCAGAAGAAGTTCCTGGCTCCTGGCATCAGCTTTGCCCAGTCCTGGCTGTTATAGCCATTTGGGGAGTGAACCAAGAGATGGAAGATCTCTCTCTCTCTCTCTCTCTCTCTCACTCTCTCTCTTTGTGTGTGTGTGTGTGTGTGTGTGTGTGTGTGTGTGTAACTCTGCCTTTCAAATAAATAAAAATAAATATTTACATAAAGGAATCATCCAGTCCAGCCTTCGTTTTGCTATTCCTTACCTTGGCAGCTTGTAGAGAATTAAGGTTAGCAACCCAGACCACCTAAGCTTCACTATGTCATTTCCCAACTACACATTACCACCCAGAATACAAAGAATTCAAACACTTTTTGCAGTATTCTTTCCAAACCACGATTCTCTCCTGGTCTTTTGGCTGCTTATATTTTTACCCAACCAATGCTTTTTCCTGTCATCCTGTATAAATCGTTACAAGGGCATCCCACATCTAACTGCGTGGAACTCACCTGGTGGACTATTTAAAAAAAAAAAAAAAAATATATATATATATATATATATATATATATATATATATATCTTTGCTGTACTTTCTGAAACTCTGATTATTTAGGTCTGAGGTGGGGCTCTCATGCCCTGTGGCCAACTTTGGCAAGCACTGTTCAGGGAAACTGGAGACTGAAGCTCTTACTTCCTGTGTGTCCTGCATTAATTCTCCTGCCCTATCCCAGTCCCATTTTCCTCATTTGCAAAATTTTAAATAATACACTTACCACAAGGGGTAATTTTAAGCACTAAGCAACCATATACCACATTTAGTGATATGCTGGGCGTGTAGTTAAAAAGTCAGCAAAAGTTATTACCAGCATCCTGGCCCCTGGCCGTGCACACACAAAAAAAATGATCTAGTTTCAGAATTTAAATGTTTTTATGGCATGGCTTGTTACAAATAATCCATTCCAGGCTATCTTTCCATCTCAGCTCTGGAGGGTGGCATTCCAATAGTTATGGAAGCTGAGCTTAGGAACTTCTAAGCAAGGAGGTGTTCAGAAAACATATCATGAATTAGTGAATAAATGAACATACAGAAGATTTTTCAATGCCTCTATTTTAGAAAAAGGAAATATCAACAATATTCACCCAAGAAATCTTGTTCAGATCTACGAGCAGAACTCAAGGTAAGTTCTTTCCAGCCTATTGTCCAAGAACAGCAACTCTGCTTCTACCTACCAACCTCGTCATAACAGCAAATAGGATTTATTCCAGAAGTGAACAGCATCCAATTTGAAGAAAACTATCGGGACTTCCGTTGCTCTTTGATTACTTCAGAGATCATCTAGTCCAATCTTTTCTTGCTCCAATATATTACATGTCTGTAACCAAGCCAAATTGATGGTGCCACGAGGCCATGCGGCTACACTTCTATTTGGCTCAGCTTAGCTCAGGATGCATTATTGAGATGATTTATTCCAAGTTTTTCTACTTCTTTCATTTCCTATGCAAAATTCGCACCATTGCTCTTCCTCCTGTTTGTGATGACCTTCTACCTCTTCCACTCCATATAACTAGCATATGAGCTTCTTACAATTCTTTGAGTTTCAGCCCGAAGGCCACATTCTCTGTGACAGCTTGCTAAGGTCTACATCCCCATCCCTATCCTTTGAAAACCTTCAAATGTCCCTCTTTTTCACATATGGTGACAAATTTGGTGCATGTTTTTTACTGCTTCTTTATATCTTTCCCCATATGTCTCACGGAACGCTGAATTCTTTATATCATAATGGTTTACTTGTCTATCCACTTGTCTCTCCTACAAAGCTAGCCAGCGGCAGCACAGGAGTAAAAGCCCAAGCCATTGCTTACCCATGGAAACCTAAAAAATGTAGGGTCATTAATAAAGAAGATTATTGCTAATAAGGAATCTTCAAGGAAAATAAGCCCTAAGCAATGAAAACCAAAGAAAAATAATTATGAGACAGATATAAGAGCAAAAAGGCACAATACCACAAAGTAGTTTATATTATTTTTTCATTGCATTGGCAGGCACTGATTATTATCTGCATAATAATCAAAAGTAGCTTTGTAAGAAAATCAGAACAATTTGTTTTTCCTATCTTATAAGTCAAGTCTACAGTCCTAATTAAAATGCCTATTTTGAATCATTAATAGATTAAAGATGTGATATTAGAATATGATAGACATTCCATGAGAGTAAGATTATATGTAATAAAACATGGGAGGCCAGCATTGTGGCATAGCAAATAAAGCTGTGGCTGCTGCTGCCTGCGTGGCCAGCATCCCTTATGGGCATGGGTTAGTGTCCTGTCTGCTCCACTTCCAACCCAGTTCCCTGCTAACGGCCTGGGAAAAGCAGAAGAGGGTTCCCATGTTTGGGTCCCTGCCACTCACGTGGTAGACTCTGATGAAGCTCCTGGTAGACTCTGAAGCTCCTGGCTCAGGTCTGGCCCAGTGCTGCCACAGCACTGGTCCTTGCAACCATCTGGGGAATGAACTAACAGATGGAAAATCTCTTTCTCTCTCTTTCTGGAACTCTGACTTCCAAATAAATAATTTGAAAGAGAATTTAAAAATGACGTTTCTGTGAAGAGCTATTTAAAAAGCTGATTACCTGTTTCAATAAGGTTTCATATAGAAATTACAACGAAGAACATCTCATGAGCAATCAAAAGACAGTTGATAATAATTAGAACAATTATTTCCTTAAAAGAAATCAAACTACAAAGTCAGTGCTTTTGTGGCATAACCAAAAGCTCATGAATGGCTGTCCCTTCATGCCATAATAAACCGTAATGCACTCCAAATGATCATAGCTGGTCTCTGTCAACTAGCTGCCCTGGAGACCTTTAACTATGATGTAATTTCTGACTCAAGTTGACCTCTCCTCTCATCTACAAACTACTTTAAAAATTAAAAAAAAAAGCATCTCCAAAAGCTGCTGTTAATTCTAAATTAATTCTAAATTATAAATTCAATCTAGTGAAAATTTTGTAAGAAAACTATATAGACCACCAAAAGTATAATCTATCCTGACCCGACTTTATATCCAGATTTTTTCTTATGTTTAACTCAAATATTTCTTATCTGTTATATGCCATAATCCTTCATTCTATCCTTTCTAAAAATGAACTTACATCCATTTTCAATAGGAATGTGTCTTTTCCTTGGGAAAATATATAAATCAGAGGGACAGGTAACTATTACAGAGGAAGAAGGAAATAATATTTTAACATGATATTACTGTTTAAGTTTTGTCTACCTTGTCTTTTCTGTGCCAAATGCTCAGAGGGCAGAAGAAATTCACTTCTAGACTATGGTCTGCCTAGCGAAGTTAAAGATCAACATCAACGGGATTCAGAATTGCATATGAGCATTTCAAGGGGTAATGCTGTCTAGTGCATAGGTCACCAGACGAAAAGGTATGAAATTTTTATCCCAGCAAACATCTGTGAATTCTAAGGTTGCTTGTCTCTAGACCTAGAATTAAAACAGTAACAAGCACTACCTTTACTTTTCCTCACAGAATAATTTCTAAGAATAAAAACAAATGAAGTGAAAAGGGTTTGATTGCTCTGATTGAAAAGCATTATTGAAATGGAAATATTTTTAAATTCACTATTAAATTCTTGTTGATAATGCCCTTTCTAAGGCACAACAACATAGCCTCCAGAGTCACAGATCATTTGATTTTCTGCCATTGTCACATTTTCCTCCTTTTACAGAAATGACTCGCGCACAGGGAGGAGTAGAATGTACTTTGCAAAGCACGGTTTACTTGAAAGCTAAGACAGGGCCTTCTACCTCTTACATCATGGGTCCAGCACATCTGATCACAATTACTGAGTATTTAGTCACCTTTTAGCTATTCTTCATCTGAAACAATCATTCCAAAGTCTTGCTTCATTCTTCCTCATCATTAAACCATCTTTAATTTTTTAACATTCCTAAAACTTAGAATCCAAAACAGATACATTAAGCACATTAAAAAATTCTGAGAGAAAGCAATATATATAGCAATAGCATCCCCTCACCCAATTAGTATTTTAATCAGATATCCATGATGACATATAGGTGGTTAGATAGATATAGATATAGAAATAGATGATATAGATATAGACAAAGACATCAATATAGACACAGATATGAGCAACAGCTGGGGACGTGGGTTGATCTTCCATCCACTGGTTCACTCTCCAGATAGCTCCAACAAGAGCTGGGCCAAGCTGAAATTGTCCAGGAACTCCTATGTGGAACGCCTAGAACCCCATCCATGTCTACCATCTGGGTGGCAGGTCCCTAAATACTTGAGCCATCTTCCATTGCCTTCCCAGGAGCATTATCAGGAAGCTGGATTGAAAGTGGAGCATCAGGAACTCAAACCACAATTCCAATATGGGCTGATGGTACTGCAAAGCAGTAAGAACCACTATGCCACCACACCAGCCTCTATGATGACATATATTAAAACTCACGCAGTAGGTGGGTATTTGGCCTAGCAAGTTAGATGTCTACAGGTACTATCAGGCACCTGGATTGAATTTCACTCCTGGCTTTAGCTTCCCACTAATGAAAACTATGGCTCAAGAAGTTGGGTCCCTGCCACCCATGTGAGAAACCTGGCTTCACCCCAACTGAGGACCATCACAGATATTTAGGAAGTAAAATAGCACACGGGCATGCAGCTCTTGCATGTTCTCTCTCTCTCTCTCTCTCTCTCTCTCTCTCTTTCAAATAAATATTTAAAAACTCCCACATTGAATACAGAATATTCAACTCCAAGGTTTTTCCTCTCATGCCTGCCAAGTCTCGCCTACTTAATGATATCTACTTTACTCCCCCTGAATTCAATTATTTTCTTATAAATTGAAAATTCTATAAACTTGTTTTTAAATTCTATCTCTGATTTCAAAATACTAGTAATCTCAGTTAACTTAGCATGCCTTCTAACCATAACTCTCAACATTCAAATCAAGTTGACTCTTCCAGCGTCTCTTTGAAAACAAACACACACAAAACTTCACTCCAAAAGAAGCTATCAGTTCTAAGAGAAAGAACTCTGGATGCAACAAAATGTGCACAATGCCTAAGAATAGGTACTCAACAAAGGCAGAATAATGAACAGATAGTTTGTTGGCTTTTTTTTACCTATGCTTCCTAAGGTGAACATTTTAAAGCATTAGACTTCTGACAAACCCTTGACAGTTTAATTGGACAACATGCAATAAATCACACCAGTTCAGATGTTGGGAGAATAAATCAAATGCTAAGATTACATGTTTGTAGTCTTCCTTTTTCCAATTCTCAATTTACTGCATAATTTTCAGATTGTTAAACAATTTTAGTAAGCCATGGCCTGCAGTGCTGGCATCCCATCTAGGGACCCCTCTGAGTCCTTGTTCCACTGATCCAGCTCCCTCCTCGTACACCTGGGAAAGGAAGTGGAAGACGGCTCAAGTCCCTAAGCTCCTGCACCTATGTGGAAGTCCTGGAAGAAGCTCCTGTCTCCTGGCTTTAGCCTGGCCCAACCCGGACTGTTGTGGCCATTTAGGGAGTGAATCAGTGGATGGAAGACCTCTCTCTCGTCTCTCTTCCTCTCTCTCTACCTCTCCCTCTGTGTATGTGTATGTGTGTGTGTTTAACTCTGCCTTTCAAATAAATAAAATAAATCTTTAAAAAAAATAAAGCTCAGACTAACCTGTAACTTTACCTTTCAAATAAATAAATCTTTAAAAATTAATAATAATTTTATTAAAATTTTTACAAAATCAGAACCATTATTTTGTGAAGACACAGGATAGCAATAAAAGAGGAAATGTAAATCAATTTTAATTTGTCCCCTATGAAACTACATTAAGAGCAAAATATTACATCTTGAATTTAAGAAAAAGGCAGAGGGCAGGCACCACAGCTCAATAGGCTAATCCTCCACCTTGCAGCACCAGCACACCAGGTTCTAGTCCCAGTTGGGGCATTGGATTCTGACCCGGTTGCTCCTCTTCCAGTCCAGATCTCTGGAGGATGGCCCAAGTGCTTGGGCCCTGCACCCGCATGGGAGACCAGGAGAAGCACCTGACTCCCGGCTTCGGATCAGCGTGGTGCGCCAGGCCACACCGTGCCAGCCGCAGCGGCCACTGGAGGGTGAACCAACGGTAAAGGAAGACCTTTCTCTCTGTCTCTCTCTCTCACTGTCCACTCTGCTTGTCAAAAATTTAAAAAAAAGAAAGAAAAGAAAAAGGCAGAAACACTTTTCCAAACATTTTTCCAGTCGTAATAAATTCTTACAAGGCTATTCTCTACAGTTTAAACTGTGGTACAAAAAAAAAAAAAAAAAAACTAACCCCTAGAGAACTGGAAAATACATTATGGTACACATTACAAGATGCTATGTGGTCACTAAAGGTAAAATAAGACTTGCAAATTATACATAAACTTTATAACAGAAGTGAACTAATCTCCCTGATATATTATTAAATTAATAACAAGCACTTATATGGTGTATCTACACATACAGACATAGGTATGTAGACAGAGGCAAAGATAAAATAGACAAAGATAGTTACTCTTAGAGGAAAGTTTCCAGCTTTATTCCATTGTCTAATCAGTATTCAGAACACAGAAGCAAGTGTTTCCTTTGAATGTCAATATAGTTTCCAAGAACTCAATGGAAAAATAAGCACACAAACTCACAACAAGCAAATAAATTAGATGGACTAATAGACTCATAAATCTAATAACACATTCAAGGAGAGAGTTGTAGAAGCACAGGCCTTATTCTGGACAATGTTTTCACTGTGTTTCCTAGGTCAGTGAAATGACAGAAGCCAACTAGATGTCTAAAAACATGTGAATGTTTAAATGTGCTTAATTGCATTTATTCAGTATAATATTAAAAATAAGCAGCATAGGTTTAAGAGTGAGTTTTTGTAACAAGGATAAATGTAATGTATTATATAATGTCACATTTTAAAAAGAGGATGCAAAACTATCTGGAATGACTGCATAGTTATTTAAAAAAAAATGGGTAGGAGGGAAGTTATGGGGGGGAAAAAGCCATTGTAATCCATAAACTGTACTTTGAAAATTTATACTTACTAAGTAAAAGTTTAAAAGAATTTTTTAAAAAATGAAAAAACTTGGGGCCAGTACTGTGGCTCAGCAGGTAAAAGCCAGGGCCTGCAGCACTGGCATCCTATATGGAAGCCGTTTCAAGTCCTGGCTGCTCCACTTCCAATCTAGCTCCCTGTTAATGCACCCAGGAAAGCAGCAGAGGATGGCCCAATCCAGAAGAAGCTCTGGCTCCTGGCTTCGGCATGGGCCAGCCCGGGTGATCTCTCCCTCTGAATCTCCTCTGTCTCTCTCTATAACTCTGCCTCTCAAATAAATAAATAAACCTTTAAAAAAATCTTAAATTTAGGAAAAAACTGAAAATGTTAATAGTGGTTAAGTGTAAGTGTTGCTATATAATGAATATTTTTTATTTCCCATTTTCTATAATAAATATAAAAGTGACAACAAATAACAAATAAGAAAACATCATTAAAAAGTTACAGCCTTTAGAAAATAAGGTGGGAATAGTGTTACACAATTTAAGGAAGTGTATTATGTTTAAATGTTGATAATATGAAGTAATTTTCCATTTCTACTGTTGAGCTTTTTCCTTTTATTTCCATAATGGCATGCCTAATTTTCCATACTGCAAAATACATGATAAATTGTTTTAATTTCCTTGAAAATCTTTTTTAATGTTTTCTTTACTTATTTATTTATCGTTTGAAAAGCAGAGAGACAGAGGCAGACAGATGGTAAGAGAAACCATCTTTCTGCTAGTTTACTTCTGAAACGTCCACAACAGTTAAAGCCAGGCCAAGCTGAAGCCAGGAGCCCAGAACTCAATCCAAGTCTTCCACCTAGGTGTCACCTAGGTATCATCTAGGTACCAGTTACCCAAGTACTTGAGCTATCATTTGCTGCCTCTCAGGGTGTACATTAACAGGAACCTGAAATTCGAAGCAGAACTGGGACCTGCACCCAGGCACTTCAATATGGATGCAGATGTCTCGAGATATCTCAACATCTGCACCAAATGCCCACCCTGATGTTGCAAATTTTTAATGACTTAGGGTGAAATCTCTAGCAAAACAGATATTAAGCTGCTAATCCCTCTTATTCTATATTTTTTGAGAAATGAGAATATATTAATTGAAAGCACCGGAGTCAGTAAGATTGGGATGGGATGGGACAAGATGGGAAGCAAACAAGGAACTTATTATGAGTAATAACAATATAGGTCCCAGGTGATGAAAGGAAGCACCACTGCGGTAATGCGAGGTCATAAAGACAAAACTTACTGGTACCTTAACCCAGCTCATAATCAAGGGAGTCCAAACATTAAACTTCATCCAACCTGTGTTTCCTTGTGATAGTTGCCATATCATTATCTCTTATTTATTGTTTACTTCATGTGCTGTAAAGACTTTCAGCAAACAACTTCAGTAAACCAAGTATTTAAACCTATATTAAGACATTAATAAGCAAAACTCTAATATTCTGCCATGCAAAAAACAAAGCACCTGCACCATAGTCTATCTCGCAATCCTCCTAATCTTTGATTTGCCTTTTGGGTTAATGCTAGTAATCTACTACACTTTGTCATCCAGAAAGTCAAGGTGAGTTGTTGCTCTGACATTTCTTTGTTTACTTATCTTTTTAAAAAATCCATTCAATTCTATGCATGTATCTTTTTAATGTTCTTTCTCCAGCACTTAACTTTTCCAGATTTGATATTGTATTTGTCACTGTTGTTGATTTCTTACCCTAACTGTTAATATGGCATCTAAAAAATTTAAATGGTTAATGAATGCTATTTGTAAAACACAAGAAAGATATGAGGAAATTAAATCATATTTAAAATACCAAATACATGCACTCTAATTCATTCAGTACACAGATTTCTCACTACTAGCATTTTATCAATCAAGTATCTTACTGATTTTTAGAATTGCTCCAAGTTTTGACATCATCACTACCTGCATCTTAATCTGACTATATACAATTGTTATAATAAGTAAATACAAAAATTCCATATTTTGTTTCCCTAGCAGGGAAAATCTTTAAATTATAAAATCAATAAACATTATAATATTATAGTATCAATCTTTTATGTTCATCATAATTCTATTTAAAATAGCAATAAATTAATGTTGTACAAATACTTATGTCCAGGAGAAGGGATAAATAAAATGTGATTGATACAAATGACAGAATACTATGTAATAATTAAAAGCAAGAACCAAAGAAGCAGATAGCCACATGGGTAAACTCTGAACACATAATGAAAAAAACTAAGAAACTGAATGAATCCTATGGCACACATCACTTTTGTGAGGTAAAAAGAAGCATATACACAAAACACTAATAAAAGGACAAATACCAAGCACAACAGAAAGTATGTTATTATAAGGAAAACAATGGGACTGGAAAATGAGAAGAAATTAAATGAATGAATGGCAAAGTGAGTAAAAAGGGGACTTTCATAAACCCATGAACATAGTGTGCTAGGAACTGAGATGTATGGTTAATTCATTACTCTGACCTCAAAAATATATTTCTAATGCTTTGTTTTACTGACGGAATTTGCTGCTAATGTCCCTTAACATGAGACCACTTCATGTGTACCTCAATCTATCAGTTGTTTGACAGGAAATCTGAAAAAAAAAATCAAGAAATTTGAATCTAAAATTTGGAAACCACTACCAACTGAAAGGCAATTAACTGTGACCTTAAGTATTTTGGGAATTATAATAAAGAAAATAAAAAATATACTGACACTTGCAAAATATCTTTTCAAAACACTTCAGAATTCATATTTTGCACTAAATTGGACGATAACATTTCTTAGAAATGTTTATATTAATTAGCAAGCATTTACAAGCTGATTTTAACTTCAAAACATTCTCAATTCCAATGATGTTTCCTGAAGGAAATGAATCAGGGACAGCATTGTAAAGCCACCATATCCCATATGGGCTCTGGTTTGTGTCCCAGCTACTCCACTTCTGAACCAACTGCCTTCTACTGGTGTAGGAAAAGCAAGGAAAGATGGCCAAAGTGCTTAGGCCCCTGCCACCAATGTGGGAGACCTTGAAGAAGCTCCTGATTCCAGGCTTCGGCATGACCCCATACTGGCCATTGTAGCCATCTGGGGAATGACCAGTGGATGGAAGGCCTCTCTCTTCCCCTCTCTCTCTGTAATTCTGACTCTCAAATAAATAAATAAAATCTTTTTTTAAAAAAAGAATCAATTCTGTCATGAATTTGTTTACTGTAAGTTGCTATTAGAGAGAAGGAAATTAACACTTTTTGAGAGTCTTATACTTGATATACTTATACATCTTTCCATTTTTCCCCCAAAAAACAGCTTGTAAGAGAGACATTAGGGTAAATCATGTCCAGCTAACCATAGGTTAAATTAATTATCCATTTTAAGTCAAGTTTTTTAATACCAAAATTTGTTATCAATTTTTTAAAGATTTTTTATTTATTTGACAGGTAGAGTTACAGACAGTGAGAGGGAGAGACAGAGAGAAAGGTCTTCCTTCCATTGGTTCACACCCCAAATTGCCACTATGGCCAGAGCTATGCTGATCTGAAGCCAGGAGCCAGATGCTTCTTCCTGGTCTCCCACGGGGGTGCAGGCTCCCAAGCACTTGGGCCAACCTCCACTGCCTTCCCAGGCCACAGCAGAGAGCTGGACTGGAAGAGGAGCAACCGGGACTAGAACCCAGGGCCCATATGGGATTCCGGCGCCACGGGTGGAGGATTAGCCAAGTGAGCCATGGCGCCGGCCCATAAAATTTGTTATCCATTTAACACTACAATTCTCAATTTAAAATTACCTAAACGTACATTTGTCAAGAGATAAAATCAAGATTTCAACTTAGATCAGTATGTCTACAACATCTGTGTTCCTTTTAAAAAGATTTTATTTATTTATTTGAGAGGCAGAGTTACAGACAGTGAGAGGTAGAGACAGAGAGATCTTCCATCCAGTGCTTCACTCCCCAAATGGTTACAAGGCCTGGAGCTGGGCTGACCCAAAGCCAAGAGCCAGGAGCTTCCTCTAGGTCTCCCACGTGGGTCTACGGGCCCTAGTGGTTGTGTCATCTTCCAGTGCTTTCCCAGGCCATAGCAGAGAGCTGGATCGGAAGAGGAGCAACCGGGACTAGAACCAGTGCCCATATGGGATGCTGGTACTGTAGGTGGAGGATTAACCTACTGTACCATAGCGCTGGTCCCCATCTGTGTTCTTTTTATCACGTCTATCACAGTTTATCACAATAAACTGAATAAACTCAATAAACATTTCCTTGGTATTTCAGAATTTTCACAGCTTTTACTATTTTTGAAATTTTAGCTAATAGTCATTCCATGCTCAGGCAAAGGCAACAGTAGACAACAGATCTGAACAAGAAACACAATGAATGTCATAAAGGACTTTAACAGATTAAATTCCATTTATATAAAATCTATGAGTTTAGGGGCCAGCACCATGGCTCACTTGGCTAATAATCCACCTGCCATGCCGGCATCCCATATGGGCGCCGGGTTCTAGTCCCAGTTGCTCCTCTTCCAGACCAGCTCTCTGCTGTAGCCCAGGAGGGCAGTGGAGGATGGCCCAGGTGCTTGGGCCCCTGCACCTGCATGGGCGACCAGGAAGGAGCACCTGGCTCCTGGCTTCAGATCAGCACAGCACCGGCCGTGGCGGACATTTAGGGAGTGAACCAACGGAAGGAAGACCTTTCTCTCTGTCTCTCTCTCTCTCTCTCTCTCACAATCTAACTCTATCTGTCAAATAAATAAAATAAAATAAAATCTATGAGTTTAACAAATGCATTTTCCTCTTTAACCATGATATATTCAAGATTTAAAACCAAAACAAGTCTAAGACCAATTTTTTTCAAGCAAACCAAAATGATGGAAACCTTGTGGATTCATGTGAATTAGCAAGCTAAACACTTCCAAGATTTTCATTAGTCTCATGCTTTCTTTCATTTGAAAAACTGTGTAAAATCCAAAATATATGTGATAGGTTCTGCACAGTCCATGTCAATCCCAGCACCACAGAAAAATTCCCTGAAATGTAACAAACAGAACATGGATAGACAATGCCCAACAATAAATGCCATTTCTTAAGTAGAGGGAGAAGATTCATGTTGAAACTCTACATTTTTGTGGTTTAATATGAGTCATTGTTTTCCAGTTGAACTCCATTAATATAGACTACCAATGATATTTTCTCAGTTTTCCTTTGGATATTCTGAAGTACAGAGGGAAAAAAAAGAAAAAGAAAAACATACTCTTTACTTTCTGATTGCCTAACCCAATAAACTGTACAAGTGCAGTTTGGGGGCTCATGCTTTTCAAAGCAAGGAATTAACAAAGCTTAAAGGACCAAAGTAAATTATTTGATTACTGTTTATAGCCCTTGACTATATTCCTGTGAAACAGTAGTCTTTCTACTTTTTACGTGTGGAACATTATGGTTAGTGGTGCCTTATGCCTGTGATTATAAAGTAAATTGAGAGTTTAATTTTTATTGCAAAATTTAAAGGAAATTAAAGGAAAAATTAAAAGAAAAAAAAGGAAGGAGAGGGCATTGAGGGAGGGAGGGAGAAAAGTAGGATATTTTCTTAGTATTGAATCTATGAAATACATAAAATCCATCTCTTTATCTTAATTTTTTAATTTAAATTTAAAAAAGTAACTCTGCTAAGGAAAATCAATGAGAGGTAAAAGCACTCAAATCATGCTATATCGTTGGTATTTTCATCAGTGCTTACTGTTTTCCTGTTCCACAACTCTATTCCTTGGATACCTCCATCTATTTTGAAATCGAAGTTCCCATATGAAATAAGGCAACAAGGAATTCACTTACAGGAAAAACATATAAGGAAAAGCATAATGTGGAAAAAGGAAGTTAATAAGGAGACCACAAGTATAGCATGGGAGAAAAAAACAAACTTGCTTGGATCATTGACATTCCAGATCCCTCCAATGAACCTAGCTATCTAAGATTACAATAAAAGAGATCACTGAAGCGGGGGGGGGGGGGGGGGGGGGGAGGGGCAGTGCCGTGGCGCACTAGGTTAATCCTCCACCTGCAGCACTGGCATCCCATATGGAAGCCAGTTCTAGTTCCGGTTGCTCCTCTTCCAGTCCAGCTCTCTGCTGTGACCCGGGATAGCAGTAGAAGATGGCCCAGGTGCTTGGGCACCTGCACCCACATGGGAGACCAGGAAGAAGCATCTGGCTCCTAGCTTCGGATCGGCACAGCTCTGGCCGTTGTGGCCATTTGGAGAGTGAACCCATGGAAGGAAGACCTTTCTCTCTCTCTCTCTCTCTCTCTCACTGTCTGTAACTCTACCTGTCACATAAATAAAATATTTAAAAAAAAAAAAAGAGAGAGAGAGAGAAAGAGCGATCACTTGGGCTGGCACTGTAGTGTAGCTGGTAAAGCCGCTGCTTGCAGTACCAACATCCTATATGGGTGCTGCTTTGAGTCTCAGCTGCTCCACTTTCAATCCAGCTCCCTGCTAATGCACCTAGGAAAGCAACAGAAAATGGTCCAAGTCCCTGGGCCCCTGCACCCAAGTGGGAGACCTGGAAGAAGTTCCTGGCTCCTGGCTTTGGACCAGCCCAGTTCCAGCCATCATGGCCATTTGGAAAGTGAGCCAGCAGATGGAAGATCTCTCCCTCTCTGTAACCATGCCTATTAAATAAATAAATAAATAAATAATTTTAAAAATGAGATGACTTTCCATTTAAAATAAGCATTTGAGAATCCTATCATAAAAAACATAATTAAAAGGCATTCACAGGGGCCGGTGCTGTGGCGTAGTGGTTAAAGCCGCCAAATGCAGCACCAGCATCCCATATGGGCGTCAAACTCAATTTTCTAATTTCTAAAAATTTACACAAACCACTTGAACCCAACAAAGTTAACCTTTTCCTTATCTATCGACTTTTTCTTTCAGTTCCATTGCCAAAAGTGAAATAAAAAAGGCCAGCGCTGTGGCTCACTAGGCTAATCCTCCACCTTGCGGCACCGGCACACCGGGTTCTAGTCCCAGTCAGGGCACCGGATTCTGTCCCGGTTGTCCCTCTTCCAGGCCAGCTCTCTGCTGTGGCCCGGGAGTGCAGTGGAGGATGGCCCAAGTGCTTGGGCCCTGCACCCTATGGGAGACCAGGAAAAGCACCTGGCTCCTGCCATCGGATCAGCGCGGTGCGCCAGCCGCAGCGCGCCAGCCGCGGCAGCCATTGGAGGGTGAACCAACGGCAAAAGGAAGACCTTTCTCTCTGTCTCTCTCTCTCACTATCCACTCTGCCTGTCAAAAAATAAAAAGAAATAAAAGAAATAAAAAAGCCACAGCTTTTCACAAAATACTTTTCCACACATATAAGTTTTATCACATCACAAAGCTGCAATGGATGTGATACACAGAAGTGAGGTAGACTCAAGGAAGTGGGTACTTCCTACCTAGGTAATTTACTCTTATACACTAAGGTCAACATTAAATACAACATGTCATAGACCTTCAGGATCCCACTTCAATAACCAACACCACAAATATAAATCATGTTGGATATTAGGTATGAATGTCACTTTTTTTTTTTCACAAAAACAACCTTTCATTATTTTCTTCAAACTCTCCTTAATGACTTGCAGGGGAGCTATGTAATGGTGCCATGGATGAAGTCTTTTTTTTATTATTTGACAGGTAGAGATACAGACAGTGAGAGAGACAGACAGAGAAAAAGGTCTTTCTTCCGCTGGTTCACCCCCACAAATGGCCGCTACAGCCTGCGCTGCGCCGATCCGAAGCCAGGAGCCAGGTGCTTCTTCCTGGTCTCCCACAGGAGTGCAGGGGCCCAAGCACCTGGGCCATCCTCCACTGCCCTCCCCGGGCCACAGTAGAGAACTGGACTGGAAGAGGAGCAAGTGGGACTAGAACTCGGCGCCCATATGGGATGCCGGTGCCGCAGGCAGAGGATTAACCAAGTGAGCCAAGGCGTCAGCCCCTGGATGAAGTCTTAAAAGGTAAATGGAAAGGCAGCAGACAGAAGCAGCGCATAAGAGCCATCCTTAAAATACTTCCTTATCTATTATCACAATCCTTAGCACAACATTCAGAAGTTAGGATGCTTACATCATGTTTTTCTGGGTTATAAAGTAGTAAGGTAAATTATTGCATAAAGCTGTGATGGTTGAGAATACAGGAAAGGAAAGAAGAAAACTGATACCTAAAAGATCCTCTTATGCAAGGGGCTTCATGCTACATACTTTAAATAATGGGCAAATTAATTAGAAATTCCATGCTTTACCTTCCTCTCAAGAATAGAAACTATCTTGTTGAATAGTGAGGACTCTGACATAGAATCTCTTAAGGAACTTAGTACCACGTCAGGTCGATGAGTAGGTAACAATGATATTATTATTAGTAGTAGTAGTATTAATTTTGATTCACAATAATCTCAAAAGATAGGTAATATTTTCTTATTTACCTGTTGAAAATTCCAAGATTCAGTGATGATCAAAAAAGTATTAATTAATGCTTTTTTGAGTGAAATGTGTTTTACTTCTAACTGAAGTTCCACCCAACAATTACAACCAAGCTGATACAAACTTTGCACCAGTGACAAATAGCAACACATAGCCTTCCTTCCTGAAGAAAGACCAGAGAGGCAGCCAGAGTTCAACCAAAGTACTGAAACTGGAATGTTCCAACTGAACCAGCAAACATACAATCTCCTCACCAAGTATGTGGATAATATTAGGCACTCAGTGAACACTGTAATAACAAAACAAAAGATAAATCTCCTAGACCTAGATGTCATCTGCCTGTGCTCTACAAATTCCTACAATTTTCATATTTCCAAATTACTTTTAATATTCATACTTGAAAGCACAAATAATTTATAATATTACTATTTAGTACTATTCATAGTATTAATACCAAATGCCAGCATACATTTATATTAGTAGTTACAACTTACTAACTACCTATATACCAAATACTAAGCATTTCATCTGCATTTTCTCATGTAATCTCCACAAACTAAGAGTGAGGCTTAAGCCCTATTTTTTATATTGGTCAAACTTAGATAACTATTTTGTCAAAGTCATAAAGGGAAAGAAATGCTTAAGCTACAATTCAGATTCATATCCCTATAACTCCAAAGGCCGTGGATTTCCAAATAATAAGTTATAATTTGTTTTCTTCCTCAGAATTACTGAGGTCATTTTAAAATCAGATTTTATGATAAATGCAATGTTCAGCATTATGGGCATGAAGAAATAATGTCAAGGAGTATGAAGTTCTACTACACACACTCAAAGTCACATTGAGTCCTAAAGAAGACATCTAAATACAACAGTTTGTCAATCAAATGAGGTAAACCAATTAGAACAATCCCTAAGGTCCTTATAGCATTCCACAGTTCTGTAGTCTACTCTCCCTCTATAGTGAATGCTCCCCGGGAGAAAACATGCATGAGGAATAAGACTATGACTGAGACTACTCTTACTAGCCTCAGCACTGTGTAAGGTAAAATAGCTCCTCAACATTGACTATGTTCTTCCTCTGGGAGTCACTTCCGTGAAGTCACACTCATATGTCAAGATCCAAACAATCAAAATGAAATACTGATACTCCTCCCTCTGGGATGCTAATTTTTCTGATTTTCTTCTCTGAGGTCATGGAGGGAGTAAATTGGGGTTCATGGGCAATGTTCAAAATAGTGTAGGGTGGGGCTAAGACTGAAGTTCTACAAACAAGTCTTAGCTGGAACATCACAACACCTTCATAAATGGGCCTGGGAAGGGCTCTTATGCAATGCCATTGGGAAATGCTTGTGTTCAGCTGGGCTTCCAGCATGAAGGAGAAAAGAAGTTCATTAATCTCAGACTAATTCCTCAAAACTCACACTTTGTTTCCAGAGAAAGATGTAAAAAGATATAGGTATTAGAGGTTGGATTCCTCCCCACAGCAAATTCAAATTTGTATATTGAAGTTCTAATGCAGAATGCATGAAAATGTGGCTGTATTTGGAAATAGTCTTTAAAGAAATAAGTAAAGTCAACTGAAGCCTTTGGAGTGGGCCCAATCCAATATGATTAGTACCCTCGGAACAGGAAGAGATTAGGATACACACACACACACACACACACACACACAAAATCAGGTACATACACTGGAAAAAGGGAGCCACCTACAAGCCAAGAGAAAGGCCTAAGAAGAAACCAATCCTGCCAAAAACTTGATCATGGATTTCTAGCCTACAGAACTGTTGAGGACACAAATTCTTCTTTTCTTCAAGCCACACTAGTAAACTAATACAATAGCATCAGTTAAGATAAAGCATATTCTAAATCTGCCTCACCTTGAAGAATAATCCCTCTACTATATTCATAGGTTTACCTTAGATCAAATACTTATTAATAGCTAGAAAACAGACTAATGGAGAGAAAAAAAAATACATGCAGTCTTATTTAGAGCTATTTTGGTATGATGAGTGAGAACTTCAGAAAAGAGTAAAAGATTTCAGGTTCTACCACTATCTGCCTCAGAACCTCACAAAATGATCTTAAGCATGGTTTTCATCGTCACACAGATGTGGACTCAAACTGGGTTTTTCCACTGTTCATTGTAATGATCTGGGAAAAGTTACCTAACCACTCATAATCTCAGTTTCTTCATCCTGTAAAAGGTGATAATTGTTGTCTTCCAAGGTTCTTGGAAGGATTAAATTAAATACAAGGATTAAATGAGATTATAAATGATCCAAGAACTGTGTCTGATACAATGCATAAAAGCAATCAATGGTATGATTGATATTTAATTGGTTTTGATCCACCAAAATGGCCATTTAATATGGTTCAATCTTATATCAATGTGGCATAGAAGCATAAGAACACAACAGCTCAGAATAAAATGTTTCCCAATGGATCAGTTGATGAAAAAAAAAAAAAAGTATACATGCACAATGGAATACTATTCTACCTTGAAAAAAGAAGGAAATCTTGTCATTTGCAACAATATAAATGAACCTGAAGGACATCATGCTCAGTGAAATATACTGGACACAAAGAGGTGAATACCACATGATCTCATTTGTAGTTAGAATCTAACAAAGTAGACAAGTAGTTATCAGGAACTGGGGGTGAAACAGGTAGGGACTGGAGAATGTACCCCAAAGGATATGTAATTTCAGTTGGTAAGAGGAATAAGCCCCAAAGATCTATTGTATAACATGATGAATATAGTTAATAACACTTTATCATATTTTTGAAGATTGCTGGGGTAGATTTTAAGTATTCTTACCAGAAAACATAAGTATACGAGATAATGCATATATAAATTACCTCAATTTAGCTATTCCACAATATATACCTATTTCAAAACAGCAGGTTGCATGTGATAAATATAAGTGTGTGTGTATATATACCCACATGCATACATATGTACATACATACATATATAATGCATATTTTCAATTAATTTTTATAAAAAATCATAATAAAATAAAAGAATACATGTTCTGCAACCAGAATTTTTAGGCATGGTGAGTCCTGCTTCTGTTGCTCACTGGTAAGCTACAGAACCTCTCTAATACAGTTTCTCAGCTGCAAAGCAAAAACATTTAAAATGTCTATTCTTTTTTTTTATTTTTGACAGCAGAGTGGACAGTGAGAGAGAGAGACAGAGAGAAAGGTCTTCCTTTGCCGTTGGTTCACCCTCCAATGGCTGCCGCGGCCAGTGCGCTGCGGCCGGCGCACCGCGGTTATCCTATGGCAGGAGCCAGGTGCCAGGTGCTTTTCCTGGTCTCCCATAGGGTGCAGGGCCCAAGCACTTGGGCCATCCTCCACTGCACTCCCGGGCCACAGCAGAGGGCTGGCCTGGAAGAGGGGCAACCGGGACAGAATCCGGCACCCCAACCGGTACTAGAACCCGATGTGCTGGCACCGCAAGGCAGAGGATTAGCCTGTTGAGCCACGGCGCCGGCCAAAAATGTCTATTCTACAGGACGGCTGAAACAATAAAATAATCAATTCACAGCTCTCTTATTCATTTTCAAGGATACAGAATATCCAATAATCTCATTGTTTATTGTTCCAAATAGATAATGGTATTTTCTAAGACATCTGGACATGTTATTATAAAGCAAGTTTACAATAATATCCTCAAAGAATGAAGCAAAGATGTCCCAATATTTTAACCCAGGGGGTGTGAAAACATATACCCATGGGGCCGGCACTGTGGGGTAATGGGTAAAGCTGCTGCCTGCAGTGCTGGCATCCCATGTGGGTGCCTGTTCAAGTTGCAGCTGCTCCACTTCCAATCCAGCTCTCTGCTGTGGCCTGGGAAAGCAAAAGATGTACCCACGTGTGAGACCCGGAAGAAGCTCCTGGCTCCTGGCTTCAGATCAGCTCAGCTCTGGCTGTTGCGGCCAATTGGGGAGTGAGCCAGTGGATGGAATCTTTCTCTCTCTCTGTTTCTCTCCCCCTCTCTCTGCTTCTCTCTGTCCTTATAACTCTGACTTTCAAATAAATAAATAAATCTTTTTTAAAAAAAAAAAACATATACCCACATACAATACTCCATATAATACAGCACAGTGCATAGCTCTTAAAGTCGAGAACTTAGCCATTTCTCACTGAATATAATCACTGAATATAATCTGTCACTGACATTATTAATATTATTCATAACAAATTTCAGAAAGCAGATTTGAAAATCTGAGATTCATTCTAACTTAAATTCTATATGGTTTTGATTGTTACTAATAAAATATCATCTTATAGCCACATGTAACAAAGATATTAAGTATTGAGCTCTAGAATTCTGGTAAATATTGTAGAAAGAGAAATAATTTATTATAAAAGTAAGTCTTATGATTCCTTAACAAATTATCTGAGACAAGTCTAAACAACTACAATACTGAAATATATTTTAACTTGAGGAAAAATCAATATTTTTCCTTCACTTCATAAATTGCTAGATATTTTAAAATATCATTCTACCACAAATGAAAAGCTAGTGGTTCATACAGTGTAAGGGTTAACGTTTTCTTCTACATGTCCACACAGCTGTTCATTACAGCAGTCTAATACTGAACTGAAAGGATCAATACAGCCGCAAATAGTGGCAAAGCACTAATTCAGTAGGTGATGGTGAGTAAAGCATTTCAACCTCATTTCTGTATTTTGGAAATCAAGAAAGAAATCAAAGTGAAAATATCAAGCTGCCTTCCAAATCTAAAATGCTATGAATCACTAACTATTTTAAGTAGATACAACCTCATTTTTCTGTTTTGGAAAATAAGAAATCTAAGTGAAGATATCAAAGTTCCCTTCCACATCTAAAAATCTATGAATCGCCATCAATTGTAAAAAAAATTTAAAGTGATTTCATCAAAGAAATATAACTCATTTCACAAGTTGGCTGGCTCCTAACTCCAGCCTCCTGCTAATGCAGACCCTGGGAACCTGTGGTGATGGCTCAAATAATTGAGTTCCTATCACTCACTTGGAAAATTTGGATGTGTTTCTGGCTCCCAGCCTTGCCCTAGACACTGCAGGTCTTTGGGGAATGAATCAGCAAATGGCAGCTTTCTCTATCTCTCTTTCCCTCTCTCTACCTCTCAAAGAAATAAATATTTTAAAAATAAATATCACAATAGGGGCCGCCGCTGTGGCACAGTGGGTTAATCCTCCACCTGTGGCGCCGGCATCCCATATGGGCGCCAGTTCTAGTTCTGGCTGCTCCTCTTCCAATCCAGCTCTCTGCTATGGCCTGGGAAAGCAGTAGAAGATGGCCCAAGTCCTTTGGCCCCTGCACCCCCTGGGAGACCAGGAAGAAGCTCCTGGCTCCTGGCTTCAGCTCGGCTCAGCTTCAGCCCTTGTGGCCATCAGAGAGTGAACCAACGGAAGGAAGACCTTTCTCTCTGTCTCCCTCTCACTGTCTGTAACTCTACCTCTCAAATAAATAAATAAAATCTTTAAAATAAATAAATAAAAATCTCAATAACTGCTAAATATTGACTATGTCAAAATGATAATACTTTGGACATACTAGGCTAAATATATATTTAAAATTAATATAATGGGTTTGTTTTTGATTTTTTAATGTGCTTCCAAGAAATCTTAAATTAACTAACAGTAAGAAATTACATTTCAGGGCTGGTACTGTGGCGCAGTGGGTTAAAGCCCTGGCCTGAAGCACAGGCATACCATATGGGCACTGGTTCTAGTCCCGGCAGCTCCTCTTCCAGTCCAGCTCTCTGCTATGGCCTGGGAAAGCAGAAGATGGCCAAGTTCTTGGGCCCCTGCACCCACATGGCAGATCTGGAAGAAGCTCCTGGCTCCTAGGTTCGGATCAGCTCAGCTCTGGCTGTTGCAGCCATCTGGGGAGTGAACCAACGGATGGAAGACCTTTCTCTCTGTCACTCCCTCTCACTGCCTATAACTCTACCTCTCAAATAAATTAAAAAAAAATTATGTTTCATCATAACATGCTACAATTTCATCACATTTATTTTATTTCATTATTTTTCATTATAACATGTTTCCAAATTACATAATATTAAGGATAAAGGCAAACTAGCAGAAATAACATATTGTTAAACACATACCCTGTCTTGAAAGCACATTATATGCATGGGCAGTTCTAGGTAGTGATTTTAGAATCTAAGCAATAAAAGAGTTAATGATCAAGCCTCTTCTAATATCGACAGTAAGCATATATTCCTTCTCAGCAGAATCAAAGCTGCTCAGCCCAGCAATGAAACAAACAGTGTCTAACATCCTAGGTCCATTTGTCCAGAGATCGCCAATCTTAAGAAATTCACATGACATCAGATTTCTGTCTCTGCAAAATGTTATGATATAACTCTTAGGACTCTTGAGAGGGTAAATTAGTTAATGTTTCTAAAGGATAATGATTGACCAAAGAAAAGTCATCACTGTTTTTCACTGGGAAGTAAGGGAGAATTTGAATGCACACAACTTTCTTGCAAATAATTTAAGTATCTCAGTAAGAGCTTACAAACATCTGTGACCACCCCACATATATAAAAACAGTATTTGTGAGAAGCCAAAAAAATTAAAATTTCACCATAGCACCATAAGTATAATCAGCTTGAAACTGAATAGTCTATAAACATATGCTAGTTTGGAGAGGAAAAAATGATACAGAACTAAGACATACTGATTCTGGTACCATAATATATTTTTCCTCAAATTGAATGATTATTAAAATGTCAAAAATTCATCTCAAAAATGGGTGAACATGAATATGAGGGCCTCCATAGAACCACTTTTTTTAAATTATCAGTATATTTTTTAAAAAATAGAAAACAAAATTTCTCAGGGTTGCTCAGAGCACTTTAGCATTTTCTGTTAAAGTACAAATCATCTACATTTTTCCCTATTCCTTGAAAGTAAATATTGATTTCATCCTAAGCAATCAATGAAGTCCTTCATTTAAAAGGTTGCTGTGTGGGTACAGAAGTTTAATGTTTGTTTACTTGTTTATATTTTTTTGTTTTGGCTTCTCTCAATAGACTTTCTTCCCCCCTCCCCTTAGCTAATTTTAAGATTCCAAAACTCACAGCATGTCCTAATTAAACATGTCTGAGAAGTGCACAAACTGATTAGTACATTAACTCAGGCATAAACCAGCCGTGACCATGCTGCCTCCCAGTGTGGATCACACCAGTCTGAAAAACAATAATCTTGATGAAACTCCTACTAAAACATAATAATCTCAACATTATTTTATCTCCCAACAATTCAAATCCTTATTTTCCCTGCCAGTTCTCATATAATTTTTGATACCTAATTTTGCTCTCAGAATAGTCACCAAGAAATAAAAAAAAAAAAATGGAAATTCCAGTTCTAAATATCAAGTACTCTTTCCTTTGTTCTCTTAGCTCCTCACCCCATCAAAAAACTCAGAAGATGAGCAGAAGATTTTTATGTCTCCACACAAAAAATTAAAGCCACAACTTCCCATCAGATAGCAAATCCTGTTTTGTAGGGCAGGACCAAGACTACTATCCTTCATGATGCATTTTTACTGGGTTGGTTGGTTGACTTATTGTTTGCTTTAAAGCAAAACGATGAACGCACATGGTCAGAAAAACAGGAATACATCCCCCTCCACCCCACCCAGTATCTTTACGGACTTTCCAAAATGGTAGCCATTAGCCACAAATAGAGACTGAGTGTGTGAAATACGTCTGTAGTTACCAATGAACTGAATGTTTACATTTGTTAATCTTTTTCATTTAAATTTTAAAACTAGTTATCATCTGTACGTGGAAAAATCTTTAAGCACATTTAGAACAACTTAAGTATGCTAAGCATGCATTTTCTTTTGTAAATTTTATGAACTCTAAACACAGTTCAGGTATTTCCGATAAAAAATAAAAAGATTAAATCGGAATGTATGAGAATATACAATACCTAACATATTTCAAACAATTTATGAAAATATAATTTAAAACATTTCATTAATGAGAACATCTAGCCTTGTGATTAAAATAACTGTATCCCACATTGGAGTACCTGTGTTCAATCCTGGCTCTGGCTCCTGACTTCAGCTTCTAGCTGTTGCAGACCGTGGGAACCTATGGTGATAGCTCAAGTAATTGTGTTTCTGTCATTCCCTTGGAAAATCTGATTGTGTTTCTGGCTACCAGCCTTGCCCTAGACACAGCAAGCATTTAGGGAATGAATCAGCAGATGGCAGCTCTCCCTGCATATCTGCCTTTCTTTCTCTGTCTCTCTACCTCTCAATTAAATAAATGTTAAAAATAAATATATCAATAATTGCTATTTATTCACTATGTCAAAATGATAATACTTTGGACATACTAGGATAAATACATATTAAAACCATGGGTTTTTGGTTTGTTTTATGTGCTGCTGATTTGCATTATATTTCTATTTGACAAAACTAACAAAGAGTAACATTACCCATCGGTATAAGTACCAGAGATGGGGCAGTGAGGTAGTGTAGAAAAACGGGGAAAGCAAAGTGTTCATAAAGGACTGGATTCAAATCCTCACTCTGAGACAAACCGACCAAAGGCACTTGAACAGGTCAGCCTATCATCTCACATATAAAATGGGGGAAATTTGGGTGATCGTTTGGCATTATGGTTAAGACACTTCTTGGGACCCCTGCATTCCATATCAGAGTGCCAGAGTTCCAGCCCCAGCTGTGCTCCCGATTCCAGCTAATGCATTCTAGGAGGCAGCAGGTGGTAGTTCAAGAGCCTGGATCACTGCTACCCACATGGAAAAACTGTATTGAATTATGGGCTCCTAATTTCAACCCGGCCCAGCCTCAGCTGTTTGCAGGCATTTGGGGAGAAAACCAGTGGATGAAAAATCCTCCCCCTCCCCTCTTCTTCTCTGCCTTTCAAATAAAATTTGAAAATAAGTAAAATTTAAAATGGTAAGAATAGCTTCCCAGCCTAAGCAAAATATGTATAAAGTTCCTGGCATATTATAGGTGCAAATAGTTGAATAAATAATTGTTTTCCAATAGAAAGCAGACATATAAGGAAATTAACAAGAACTGTTTCTCAATGTCTTTGTCTTCCTACCCATAATAGTAAAACTTTGTTATTACTTTATAATTTTCAGATGAATGACAGAAACCTTTATACTCAATGCTATTATCAAAATGTTCAGCAAGTGGAAACAGTATTTCTGTTTGTGTTTTATAGTGAGATAAGCAAATTAACTTTCAGAAACACTAATGATTTTCATGCACCTATAAGAAAAGTATAATTTTAGAATCTTTATGCTCTCTTTAGGATTTCTAAATTTATATCAGTATAATAAACTGAGTAATAAACTCTAAGATACACTGATCTAAGCCATTAAGTTAATAAAATATAATTATCAAAGAGATGGAAGCCAGCAACATAATTTTATAATTAATTTCATTTCATTGCTATATTTCTTTGCAGTTTGAAAAGTGCTTACAAATTTATGCAATGAAACAATATCAAAATCATAAGATTAGAAAAGAAAGGCCCTAAGACAAACATTAAATGCTCTTTCATAAACCAAATAGTAAAACTATAGTTCTTTTTCCACTAACAAATTATATATAGGCTGAAAATATCTAGTTCAAAATGTTTTAGATAAATTAATGAATAGAAAAATCAGGGGGCTGGTATTGTGGCATAGTGGGTTAAACCACCACCTGCAATGCTGACATCTCACATGAATGACCATTCAAGTCCAAAGTGTTCCACTTTAGAACCAGCTCCCTGCTAATTCACTTGGGAAATCAGCAGAAAATGGCCCAATTGCTTGGACCCTTACCACCCATATGGAAGATGGACATGGAGCTCCTGGCTCCTGGCTTTGTCCTGGCCCAGCCCTGGCCATTGCAACCATTTGGGGAGTGAATCAGCTAATGGAAGATTCTCTCTCTCTCTCTCTCTCTCTCTCTGTAACTCTGGCTTTCAGATAAATAAATTTTTAAAAAATAAAATTCATAATGAGTAATTACTGCAAAATGAGAATTTTGAAAGGCATATTTCAGCTTTCAGCATATGTCCATATGAAAGACTACCACTTCCCACAGTGACCCTTGATAAACTGTTAAATCCTGACTCCATAGCTTAAAGATCAACTCACTATAATTATTATGTTTCCAAGAAAACTAATTTTTAATGACCTCTTTCCCAGCCCGCAGAAGCCCTTTTTGGTCCTATCCTTCCATTCATTTCAGGTTTTTTGTTCTGTTTTGTTTTTTTTCTTTATTCCTGTGCTCAATATTTATTGAGGCTGTGCTATATGATTTATGTACCAGCAGTCTTCAACCTCATTAATCTGTCATTTTTTAAAATGTATTTATTTGAGTGGGAGGGAGGAAAGGGGAGAGAAGAGGAGAGCGGGAGGAAGGGAGAGGGAGAAAGAGAAAGAGACAGAGAGCTCTCATCTACTGATTCTCTCCTAAAATGCCCATAATGACCAAGGCTGGCTGGGTCAGAACCGAAGCTGGAACCTGGGAACTCGATCTAAGTTGCTTGTGTGGGTGACAGGAACCCAGTAACTTGAGTCATCATCACTGTCTCCCAGAGTCTGCAATTGCAGAAAGCTCAAGTCAGGAGCCAGAGTCAAGAATCAAATCCAAGTACTCCAAGAAAGTGGGCTTCTTACTCACTAGGCTAAATGGCTGTTCTCACCCTGTTATGTCATTTAAACAAAAGCACCAAAGTGGAATGGAAATAGACAGTTAAAACATATTTCCAAATGTTTTAAATATTTCAGTTATGTAAGTATACAAATGAGTCCTCCAAAAAAGTTCATGGAAAAAGAATTAAAACATAAATTTATTTTCATGCCAAATTTTTGAAATTATGCATTTTTTATATTACTCATTTTCCATTAAAGTTCTGAAGACCCCATTTGTGCATGGGTTTTAAGATGTTTTACACCAAAACAAAATTTTCTTTAAATTTCATTTCCAGAAACTTTTTGAAGCTTCTGTGTATGTATGTAAAAATCTTAATCATATCTAACTGGTCATAAAAATAAAATTTGAGTTCAGTTATTTAGCATTCAATTCTCTTGATTCCAACATAATTAGTTTTTTAAACGAAGTTGTTATTTTAACTTATACTATGTCACAGAGCTAAAATCCAAAGTTCAGTCATGGCTTTGCAAGTTATTGCAATAAGTTTCCAATTCTAAGATTTTATATTAACACAAATACCACTTGATCCAGAGCAAATTTTGCCATCCTAACTTTCAAGAGGTTTCTCCAAGTTCAAGTTATATAATAGGTCAGACCAAGTTCCCACTGAAATACTTCCTGTTCATTAACTCACACCCAAAGAATATTCCTTACACTGTGTGTGCCTATTTGAAAAGCACAGCTTTCACAACAGTTTCTGGATGGTTGGATGAAAGGCTGACAGGAAGGAAGGAAGAGAGGGAGGGGAAGGGAAAGAAAAGAGAGGAAAGGAGCAAGGGAGGAGGGAGGGAGAGAATAAGAGAAGAGGAGAGGGGAGGGGAGGGGTGGGGAGGGGAGGGGAGGGGAGGGGAGCGGAGGAAGATTACCAATAAAGGAGCAGGTATTGTGACACTGTTACAATTGTGACACGGCCAGCTGGGATTCCCAAGTCCAATACTGGAGTGATGGTTACAGTCCTAGCTACTCTACTTCTTATCCAACTCCCTACTAACATGCCTGGGAAGCAGAAGATGGTGCAAGTACATGAATCCCTGCCACTTTCGTGGGAGGCCCAGATGAAGTTCTAGGCTCCTGCTTTTGGCTTATCCCAGTCCTGGCTGTTGTGGTCATTTGGGGGAGTGAACCCACAGATGGAAAATCTCTTTCAACCTCTCTCTCTCTCCCCAGTGACTGTGACTCTGCCTTTCAAATAAAGAAATAAATCTTTTTTAAAAAGGAATTATCAATAAAATATTTGTCCTTAAGATTCCTCTCAATCTATTAGTTAAATCATAGATGTCAAATCTCAAAAAAATATAAATTATGTGACCAATAGATCAGGAAAATCATCCCTTTGTTGTATAAGATGTTAGTTAATTAATTCAGCTGCAATTTACTGCAGTTTTTCCATGTGCCCGTGAATAATTTAGGCTCTAAAGTTTAAAGGTAAGTAAAGTCAGTGTACGTAAAGCATGAAACAGAGAAATGGTTCCACTGGATTCATCCGAACTAACTTTAAATAATCATTAAGCCATGAAAAACAAAACAATGCATCTCCTCTTTAGAGCATGTTTTCATTACCAATGAGAAAGAAGGACAAAATCTGCTTTTGCAGGTGTGCTACAATTTTTGCAATGTTTTAGGTTGGTTGCTTGTTGCTTGGAAAAATGCAATCTTCTCAAACGAAGTAAGATGCTCTCAGTTCACACTGTTTTTTGATAAGGGGTCAAATGAGATGGGAAAGAAGTACAGAAAATAGAAAAAAATAAAGATATCAACATGAAACAAATCAAAGTTTTGCACAATATCATTCTCATATTAGACCAAAACACAGCCTCAGGCAAGCCACTGAAAAACACCCAGAAATGAATAACCCCTAGACACATACTTTGCAAGAGCAGTCAGTGAAAGGAAACAGTGCAGAAATCTCTGGATAAGCTTAAGGGCAGGCTGAAAGCCTGGATAAGTGAAAACTAAAAGCTTGTCATCAGTTGTTCCTCCATGAAGCAAATCCTCAGAGCACTTTGCAACTGGCAGAAGTAGCAACTGGCAGAAGTAGCAACTTCTCTTGGGCACTAATGGCTTAGTCTGGCAGGTTCATTCATTTCACTTTAGCAGATACTACCTTTGGTTTTTAAAAGAGCCAGTCTTTTTAACTTGCACAAGTCCAAATGATAAATTATGAAAACCTGACCATTTCAGAGGTCAACAAATGTTCTGAACATGCACGACAAAAATTTCTTGAATGACTGGAAGAACTGACCAAGTCTGGTGGCTAAGTCTGCAGCATTAAGTCCATTCCAAAAGCTAACCCAAGTTCTACTTACGCCTAACATCTGGTGGAGGTAATGGTACTCTGGCCCTTGGTTATACAGCAGGAAGGTTTTCCAGAAAAGCAGACCATTCAGGGAAAGCCAGATGAGCTAAACCAACCAGACAAAGGGAGAGAGAAAAAATTAAAAATAAACATTACCTGATGAATGAAGACCACAAGTGTATTCCTTAGAGAACTTTAAATGGGACCTCAAGTAATAATTACAGAAAACATATGCAATGGAACAGCAGGGTGAAATCCAAGCAAAGGAAGACTAGTCTGACCTTAGCTAACCCCTCCACCTGAGATCAAGCAAGCGTTTGGGTTGCAAGTGATCTGTAGATAGGCCCCTTGCAGCGCAAATTGAGGCTAAGAAATGAAGGGCATCACCATGGCCCAAGCAAAAGAGCAGCACTCAGGGGAAACAGCAAAGGGGACACATGTGTTTAAAGGCTTAAGAAAAAGCTGTGTTCACTTAGAGTGACTTCCCTTCCTCCACATCCGCTCCCACATCCCTGTGTAGAGAAATTCCCATGCACTTGGAGGAAAGGAGAAATCATTATCTGCAGGTTTTAACGGCGTCAAGTTTTGTTAGTTGAAACCATTCGAATTGGAGACAAAACTCCCCCTTGCAGCGTCCCACCGGTGCATGCTCAGGGAATGAATCAAAATCGAGGCAGGAGAGACAAAACGCCTACGGAGCCCCCGCGCGCCATCCTACCAGGCAGAGGTGTTTAACCCCTTCGTTGGCCAGCCAGCTTCTGCAGGACACATCCATGCCGTCGGCCCCGGTGCTGCGCTCCACGCCGGCACGCCGAAAAGGAGCGCGCGGCGGCGCAGGCAGCGGTTACAGTGCCGCGGCCTGCGGGGGCGGGGGCGGCGGGGACCCAGGGTCAAAGACTGAGTGGAAGTTCCGAGGCGCGGCGCCGAGCCAGCCCGGGCGGGCTCCGCGACCCGGCTCGACCCGCGCCGCGTCTGCCCTGGCCGGTCTGCGGCCCGACCTGGCGCCCGCAGCGCGCCCCGCGGCCGCTGCCCGGCTGTGCAGAGTTCGCCGCCGCGCCGGCCCTTTGTCTGGGGGCGAGCCCGTTGTTGTGGCTGCTGCCGCTCAGGATGTCCCGGGTAAGGAACTCGGAGGCGTCCCCGCAGTCTAGCCCGGCCTGCCCTGCTCCAAACCACCCGCAGAGGTGTGGAGCCTGACTCGCAGAGCTGCCGAGAATGGGGACCCCCTCCCTGCCCCCTCAGTTCGTCACACACACAACTACTTCTTATAGACTGAGTGATTCCCGGCCCCCTCAAAAAAAGTTTAACTCACAGGCTTTTTATGGAAATTTGAGCCGGAAATGGCCTTTTGTGTACTAGCGTCCCCCTTCCGACGCCCACTCTGAGTGAGTGGTCCCACCCCCAAGCACACGTCCCCCGCCCCCAACCCTTACCTAAAGCCTCCCACCGCCGCCCCTTCTTGATCCGCCTGCCCCACCCCATCAGGTAAAGCCTTTCAGACATAGCTGAACAAGTGCCCAGCGGGTTAATGGTTAAAGCTGACGTAATTCGCAGGGGCTTTAGGAAAGCTCAGATTCACTCTATTTAGGAATTCGGAGTCTGATTAGTTATAGGATTCCTCTCAAACTTGTACTGGAGGCCCAATGAAGGATCAGAATTGAGGAACTGACTCAGGTTACCAATCACACAGGCAAGGAAAAGGGCAAAAATAAAGCATTTAAGTGGCTGAATGTCTGATGCAAAATAGGTGTGTTAAATAAAGATTTATTAAATCAAGATTTAATTTAACAGCTAATACTTGACATAAAAGGTTTACCATTGGTAGCCTCATCTCATGCCATTCAAGCCATTTTTTAACTGCATTTTTCACCACTGGCCATAGCATCTAATTGAATCTAAAATTTCTTTAGAAAATCATTATGCCCTTCTATATGCAATGGATTTATCTTGATTTAGTCAACTGATTAATGATTATAACCTTCAGCTTGAAAATTCAACGAATCTACATCAAATCCCAATTAGATTTCATGCAATTCTCTAATAGTCCATCATTTATTTATTTGAAAGTCAGAGTTAAACAGAGGCAGAGAGAGAGAGAAAGAGAGAAAGAGAGGGGGAGGGGGGGAGGGAGGTTTTCCATCCACTGGTTCATTCCCTAAATGTCTGCAATGGCCAGAGCTGGGCCAATCCAAAGCCAGGATCCAGGTCCCCACAAGGGTGCAGGGGGCCAAGGACTGCGCCATCTTCTAACTGCTTTCCCAGGCTCATTAGCAGGGAGCTGGATTGGAGGTGGCACAGCCCAGACTCGAACCGGTGCCCATATAGGATGCCAACACTGCAGGCCGGGGCTATAACCCACTGCACCACAGAACCAGCCACCATCATTTATTTTTGATATATGATTTTTCTGTTTCATGAGCAAATCCTGGAAACTGCCCCATATCTCTCTAGAGTTGTGGAGCATATTATTTATAAATAATACCATATTCCTATAGACCATGCAATACCTCAATGAGTAGGAAAAGAACATGTGGAGAATCTAGGGAGTATTAACTATGGGAAAAGATCAAATTCTAGGGCATATCAGTACTCCTGGGGCTTTGATTTCAAAGCTGGGGGCTTTGGCTGGCAAAATGGGTAGATTACTGCCCTGAGTTGAGAAGAGTGAAGCAATTGAAGAATAGCAGAATAAAAAGACAATTTTTCAAAACTCAGCTACTTCCAATGCAATAACAAAAAAAGAGGACAAAAATAATGGTTCCAAGGGTGACTGTTTGGCTCAGTGGTTAAGGTGCTGCTGGGACACTTGCATCCCAAATCAGAGTGCCTGAGTTCAAGTGCATGCTCTGCTTCTGACTCTAGGTTCCTGCTAATGTGCCTCCTGGGAGGCAGCAGCTGATGGCCCAAGTGCTTGTGTCCCTGCCCCCCACTTAGAAGACCTGTAATAAGTTCCAGACTCCTGGCTTTAGCTTAGCCCAGACCCACCTGTTGCCAGCGTTTGAGAAGTGAACCAGCCAATCAAAGATCTCTCTCTCTGTGTCTCTTTTTTCCTTCTATTCCTTTCAGGTAAACAAAAATAAATTTTAAAAATTTTATATAATGGATGCAGCTCTAAATTATGTACCTACTAAGTGTCAGTCACTGTCCTTGGTGCTTAATATACAAAATCTCCCTAAATTCTTACAGCAATTCTCCCTCTGAATGTTAGGAGCACCTCCACTCTAACGACAGGAAACTGAAACTAACAGAAATGAAGAAACTTGCCTGAGGTGGCAAAGAAGGTTTATTTAAGTTCAGCTGCTCATAATCCGGTTCTTTTTGAAAGCCTTTTGTAAAATGACACAATACAGTACAAATGTCACTTTTTATACCAAATTACTATTATTTCATAGTTCTGTGAAAGGGGCCCGGATCTAAGAACTGACTTAAAACAGTTCTTCAAACCATCCTCAAGGGACAGAACTATGGTCTGGGTTACGAAGAACTCTCATTAATGAGGTTCTTTGCAATATAATTGTCTGTAACCCAGATTGTTTTATACAAGAGTTTATTGTCTTTCCCAAACTAAGAAAGTAATGTAATGAGCAGAGAATTCTGTAGCTTTCTCAGTATTTCATATAGTAAAAATCATAGTTTTGCTAGGAAAAGAATTTACAAGAAAAACTCACATGACATTTTTGTTTTCAGCTGAAATAATGCAAAACTTGTGTTTTTAAAATTTGTGATTTAACACTGATCATCATGTGCTAACTATACACTCTGGCAGTTAGAGATGTTCTTGACCCATTATTTATTGCTTAACACAGAAATGCCTATGGAAAAACTGACAAAAGTTTGCCCCTTCATCCTACTTTATTACTACACGCAGCACAGAGGCATATCTTCCCATGAAGCATTTCCTAGTCCACTTCCCTACCATACACACACAGACTCATCCTGGAAGTGTGCCTTCTTCAGTGTGTTCATAACAATTTGTGCAAGTGATCATGACTACACTTTCCACACATTTAGTTCTAGAATATGATGTGCTTAAGTCTCCCAATAAGCTAGACTTCTTATTCAATTTTTATTGCTGAACGGGTCACAAAGTTTGACACATAGTGCGGATTTAGGCAAAGTTTATTAAATGAATAAATAGTGGTTAAGTACATCATCCTTCTTGCTGTGCTGTTCTCAAATTCCAGTGTCTTACTTGTAACTGTCCCTTAATGCAAGAAGAGTTTCTGCCTAACTTGGTAATCAGCTCCCAGAATAGAATTAACTGGGCAAAAACCCCTTCATACAGGTGTCACTTACCCAGAGATCAAACCATATGCATTTGAAATAAGTGTGCACATGTATTAGCTTCCTGAGGCTGCAGTAACACATTACCGCAGACTTTGTGATTGAAAAAAAAAAAAAAAACAGGACTTTATTGCCTCACAATTCTAACAGCCGAAAATCTAGCATCAGTTTCTCCTTCCAATCAAAAACAAGGTGTTGACAAGACCACAATCCTTGCCTTTTCCATGTTCTGGTAGTTACTGGCATCCGTGACTTGGAATGTGTAACCCCAATCTCTGTCTCATGGTCCATTGCCTTCTCTTCTGTTTGAATTTGAGTAAACTCATCTCTGCTTCTCTCTTATAAAGACGCTTCTGATTGCAGTTAGGGCTCACCTAGTTAATCCAGATAAAGGCTTCACAGCAAAATTCTTAATTTAATCACATCTAACAAGTCCCTTTTTCATTATAAAATAACATTTACAGACTTCTGGGATTCAGAACTGGTATCTTTGGATGGTTATCATTTAGCCTACTATTGCATTTAAATTAATTCAATTTTCATTCCCTGACTTTAGAGTAGAATTTTTGAAGAAATTCATCTTAAAAGATTGATTCCTGGTTACCATATCTATCAAGAAGTCAAAAATTAAGGTCTGGCATTGTGGCATAGCAGGTAAAGCTTCCATTTGCAATGCCAGCATCTCGTATGGGCGCTGGTTCGTGTCCCAACTACTCTACTCCTGATCCAGCTCCCTGTTAATGGCTTGGGAAAGGCAGCAGAAGATAGCCCAAGTGTTTGGATCTCTGCTACTTACATGGGAGACCTGGATGAAGCTCTCAGCTTTGACCTGGCCTGGTGCTGCCTGTTGCAGCCATCTGGGGAGTGAACTAGAGGATAAAGATATCTTTCTTTCTTACATGCGCGCACCCTCCTACTCTCTCTGTAACTCTTTCAAAAAAAAAAAAAACTATTAAAAGTCAAAAATTGGGCCGGCGCCGCGGCTCAATAGGCTAATCCTCCACCTTGCGGCACTGGCACACCGGGTTCTAGTCCCAGTCGGGGCACCGGATTCTGTCCAGGTTGCTCCTCTTCCATTCCAGCTCTCTGCAGTGGCCCGGGAGTGCAGTGGAGGATGGCCCAAGTGCTTGGGCCCTGCACCCCATGGGAGACCAGGAGAAGCACCTGGCTTCTACCATCGGATCAGTGCAGTGCGCTGGCCGCAGTGCGCCGGTTGTGGCGGCCATTGGAGGGTGAACAACGGCAAAAAGGAAGACCTTTCTCTCTGTCTCTCTCTCTCTCACTGTCCACTCTGCCTGTCAAAAAAATAAATAAATAAAAAGTCAGAAATTGGATGCTAGGATGTTTGTCTGATTGAACTGAATAAGATATCCTGGCCATTGTAACTTGATTGCATTTACCATTTTTGTTATCTATATCTGAGAAGCTTGCAATAAAACATAAAAGAGCCTGTGTATTTTTCTTCAGAACATAAAAGAGGAAACTAGGAAAACTCTATCCCAAGATGCAGTGTAACTGGTAGAATGTGTGAAACAATCCCAGAAGTCTAACTGACAAGGACATTAAAGAGAAAAGGAAACCACACCGTGTACCCAAGGCCCTTGACAAGACAGAAGGGTCCACTAGGGAGCCACTGAGAAGTGGTCCAAGTACTTAGCATTTACAAGTCTGGGGACAAGGTCCAGACAGTGACTCATGGTCATTTCCATACAAAACAAGTGTAAACCATCATCTGATTCAGTTATTTAGGAATGTCTACCGTTCACTCACATGGCTTGGCCAGCTCCCTAAAAATACTGAGGAAGTTGAAGAGGTTCTTATGCCCTCAAGGACCAGATGCTCTTTGTTGAAAAACAAAGCTTACAAATGTGAAGGCAATTTAAGACCTCCAGAATGAAGATGTTCAGGAGAGTTTATTGACAAAAACTGAATAATAATGAATTTTGTTAAGAGTTGACCTACATAAAACGTTGTTCCAAACTTCTGGATTTTGTAGGCTAATAAAATTTCAAAAATAAGTAAATGGTGACCATTTTGCAATGAATAAATATATACAATTTTTATATATCAATGATATCTCAATAAAGTCTTTTAAAAAAGAAAAAAAGCTATCCAAGTATTCACTTCAATAGGGCAATTTCTAAATGCAAAAAAAAAATCATTCACCACTGTGTTCACTAATGATAATTAATATTTCACAATCAATGATTTTAAGAAATAATAATTATCTTCAACTCCCATAGAAAGTAGCTACATATTCCCATTTAGATGTCCTATTGTATTTCATTTTTTTTAACCCTCAGATCTCTTCTGAAAGATGGGTAGGACCATTCCTTATCTGAATTTTATAGAAGAAGGAGAGACATATAAACAGTAACTAACTCTCCCAAGGCAACTGTGTATTAAGAAGTGTATTTCTGGAAGCCAGTATCCCCATTTCCTCTGCAGTGTGTAGCCATTGTTGAACCAGGACATGGGAATGTCCAGAGTTCTAATGCTTTAGACACCAAGTGCAGCTGTGATTGGCAACACTCCATGATCATCCCAGATGTTAGAGATTCAGCAGTTGCCCTTCATACTGCAGACACTGTGCACACTTTGAAAAGACTGTGGTCTATTGTCTGTGCCATCAATTGTCCTTCTTGTTCAGCATTTCTTGAGCACAGCCATTAACAAAAAAAAATTCCTGGATGTTTGTAGAATTTTATTGTTCCTTAGGTTTTAAACAGGAAAACAAAAATCAAACAAATAAAAATTTTTGACACCTGCTTCCAGGTTTCTGCTTGCATCCTCAAACAGTTCTGAAATGCTAAGGAAATGAATTGGCCTTCTGGAGTTATTTTTCTATGAAGGAAGGAGAGAACTTCCTATTCTATGAGTCCTATTCTATCAGAACTTCGCTATTCTATGAATCTGCTCTGTATCCACTCTGTTTATGGCCTCGTCTAAATACTGACAGAGTTTGTGGATTCAAAAGGCTTCCATAGCCTAGGCAGCTCATGTCAAGAGCCTAGGGTGATCACTGATGTCATACATAGGAGTGTTAATTGTTAACAGGAGTCACTCTGCACTTACTCCCCATGCAGATCTCTGTCCTCAAAGTGTTGTATTATAATTATGTCTAAGTGCTCACAAAAGATGTATCGTTCTTAGGTAATTCTTTAAAGCGAATTAATTTTTCCTTTAAAAAAAAAGAAGTGAAATTAACTTCAAGATGAACTGACTTTGAACAGTCCTTGTCTGAACTGTTAAGGAACAGGGTTTTTTGTTTGTTTTCGTGCAAATTGTTGAATTTCTTAGTATAGAGTTGGTCTTCTGTGTATAGAAGTTAATTGAAAGTGTTAATTGAAAATGAATCTTCGTGGAGAATGAGACTAGGATTGGGAGAGGGAGGAGGAATTGGGGTAGGAGTGTGGGTGGGAGGGTGAGTATACTGGGGAGAATCATTATGTTCCTAAAGTTGTACTTATGAAAGGCATGTAATTTGTATTCCTTAAATAAAAGGCTTCTTTGATTTAATACAATTTTTAAAAAAATTGACCGTCTACTCTAGTCTCATTAGACTTCCTGAGAAGATGAAAACCTTGAGCCCAGATGATTAGAATTTATATTAAATGCTGAGTTTTAGAGTCATGCCAAAATCAGAATTGAAGAGTCTGTGGAAAATGGCATAACTTCCACATCGTTAGAAAGGAAACCAAATGTCTGGCCAGTTAAGCATCTCATACTGGAATTCTAGTTTGAATCCCTGCTGCTCTGCTTCTGATGCAGCTTCCTGCTGTCCCTGGGAACACAGCAGAAGATGGCCCAAGTACTTGGTACTCTGCCACCCATACAAGAAATCCAGGTGGTGTTCCAGGCTTCTGCCTTCAGCCTTGCCCAACCCTGACTGCTGCAGCCATTTAGAGAGTGAACAAGAGACTTGAAGATTTTTTTCTCTCTCTTACTCTGCCATTCAAATAAAAATAAATAAAATAAATATTTTAAAAAGAAAGAAATAAACATTGAAACCCCTTTCTGTTTCTTGAGCTTACCAAGCTCCCTCATGCCACTGGGCCTTTGCGCAGGACAATAACATTTCATGAATTTTTAACCTAATTTGATTAATGTCTGCCATTAACTCCCTAACATCAAGCAACATGTCTGCTTTTTTTATTATTTCGCATTGATATTTTCCTTCCTGCCCTGATATGATATCCTGTGCTGCTGTAATTATTTCTGTTCCCCAAATACATCTTGTTTTCTCACATCTCCACCCATGTGTATTGCTGTTTGTGTTTCATTGCACTCGGTGATGCCTACTCAGTTTCTAAGTGCAGGACAGATATCCTTTCCTCCCAGAAGCTCACAAGGATGTGCTGCAGCTGGATCAGGACTCCACTCTGTGTGAGTTTGTGGCCAGTGTTTATTGCCCTCTCACAACTGTGTCTTCTCTGGCTTTCCATAGTCCTTTTTTAAAACTTTATACTCGCTTCATCACACCATATTTGTGACACGTTTTCTAGAATTTTTTTTACAACCAGACGATTGAGTAACTTAAGAACAGAAATTTTTCTTCATTATCTTGTAGTTGGCACAAAGTAAGTACTCAAAATATGTTTAATGAATAAATGAATGAATAAATGAGGGAATGAATGTCTAGCATAAAATAATAGTTCAGGTCATTTTCAAAATGAGAACACAGCATTCACCAAATCTTATTCTCTTGCCCAGAATGTAGCAAAGGTTTTAGGTTAAAACCCATTGGAGATCAAGTTCAGGAATAATAAATGGGAAAAAATTAAATACATAACTTTTATCTGCATCCTAAAGAATGTCCCATGGAATTTAACCTTCAAGCAAACTTTCTTCCATATACTTTAAGAATTTAAGGATGGCAAATTTAAAAATACTTTGTTTTAAGTTCCATTCTCATAGCTGGCTCCCTCTTATTCTTCTTGGCATATCAGTTTAAATGTTTCTGCTATGAATGTATATTGAACTGTATAATACATACTAGTTTATCTGTGTCCTATCCTGGTAATGAGACTGCTTGAGGGCAATTAAAGTATGCAATTCATTTGTGTAATCCCAGGGCCTCACAGAGTACCTGGCTGCTACTCTAGTCAGTGAGTATTTGCTAAACAAGTGCCTAAGTACCTGTCTTATTCCATCCTGAGATAGAGACACTAGGCTACACTGAGAGAATGATTATAGGCATTACATTCTATTGAAAAGGTATATGGTGTACACTGTAATGTCTGTACTTCATATGCTATATGTGTCATATTTCATTACTATTACTTCTGAAAATCCATCTCTCTAAACAACATATTCAATCATGTAAAAACCAGCATATCAGGAGTATTCAATATCTTTGAAAAACCATTGTGTAGGATCAAATATTTAAAAGAAAGTGATTTTGCATTGTAAGATTCTTTATTCCTATTCTACTGAAGTTTCTGATTAAAAAGGTTTTTCTTCCTTAATTCCTTTTTACCTCTTTTCCAAGTTCCATCAGTTCTTCACCTCTTCTCATTTACACTCCTACAAAAGATAGCACAGTGCCTCCACTGGATATTCGTAGTTCTTTGTGGAAATTTGCATTTGCTCAACTGTTATACTATGGTGCAGTTATTTGCTACCAAACTGTCTTTGCCATCTCAATGGAATTTCTCTGGAGTAGTATGGAACCTGCCAATCTTCCATCTTTCTGCTTTTTTCCCTTTTAATAATAAAACACCATGAGTTGCAGTTGCATAAAAGCTACCCAACTAGCAATTTCTTGCCCCATCTTATCTTTTGAACAGGGCATAGATATTGATGTTTCTACAAGCGGAATGTGAGCAGAAAAATGCAGATATCTCTCTTACAAAGAAAATTGCTTATGCTCCATTTTCCTTTTTCCCCTAAATTAGGGACTGGAAATATGCTTCAAGCATGACTGGAAGAACAACACTCCATTTGATAATGAAGAAATCAGATAGTACAACTCTAGATACATTGTGGATGAGTAATAGCTACTCACCTGAATGGTCTATTTCTTAATTGTTATAAAGAGAAAGAAATAAAATTATGCTTTATCCCATGCACTAGGTTTCAGTTATAGCTGCTTCACTTATTCTCTTTATTATAGAAATAGTTTCCCAGAAGTGGGGTACTGCCAGAATACACAGCATTAGTTAAACACATAACATGACAGGCAGAGAGGACCACACGGCAGGCTAAAAAGTTATTTCCCTAGATATGCCATTCCAAGATATACACAACTTGAAAATATATCCCACCATTGCTGAGCTTGTAGCTCCAGAGGAATATAGGATGAAAAAATATGTCAAAGTTTTGGTGTAAGCTGCTCCATGGAACTTTCAGGAAAATGCTTTAAAAGGAGATAATTAGACACAGAAATGGCCCACTTGCAAATACAGATGGAATGGAACACAGCTCTGCCTAGGACCTGCAGTTTAATGGATTGGAATCTTATTAATTTTGCACTGTGGATGGTGCAGCAGCTAATTATTTTCATAGCACAAAGGGCATGATACAAGCATACCCCTCAGAGCCACCCAGGGAAAGAGGCCACTAGTTTCAGATGACATTAAGGTAGCTGATGTTAAATTAAATAAGACAGGTAAGTGGAGAAGTGAAGACAATCAACAAAAAGGAAGGGTATAGTAGCTTTACAGAGTTTGCCCAAAACGTGTCTATCTGTGGTCACTCCAAATGGAATTGACTGGAAGGATTTAGACAAAAACACCACAAAGATTTGGAGAGAATTTGAATACCGTGGAAACCACAAGCCTGGTGTCAAGGGCCAATATTGTTAGATCAATAACCCATCCTCCAACTCTGCACTAAGAACATACACTCCTGGGTCCCTATCTGATATGGATGGTGAACAAGGAGGTACCTCCCAAACAAATACAGTCAAAGTTGCATGGGATGATAGACAAAGGAAACTCAAGATGAGAACAGAATAAGAGTTTGGTAAACCCAAAGAACTAACCCCACCAGCAGGATGGAGATGACTCACAGCCTCTGTCCAGGAGAAGTTAAAATTTACTATCAGCCAAACACTATTGTGTACTTTGTTAAAATAAGCTCCTGATTGAATGTTTTGATGACATTATCCTGTTCCTACTCCATTCTTGATCTGGGATAGGCCTGTGACTTGTATTTAGCTGACACTCAGTCATGGGATACAATTCCAGCCTGATAGAGAAGATGACATTTCACTGCAGTCCTGGATTTTTCAGCTGCAACAGTAACTGCATGAGATTTTAGATGAGCTCCATGCAAGAAGAATGTATTTGGGAAGGAAACTGAGAGTTGTTAGAAGAGAAAGTGACAGAAACTGAGAGGAGCCCATGGTTATTTCATTATTCTCTAGTCCGAATAATAATAGAATCCTTGGAATTTTATCTGAGCATAAAACTGCCTTGCTAGCTACTGCATTTCCTAGCCTACCTTATAGGTAGGAAACAGCATACTACTATGTTCTGATCATCAGATACAATAGAAGTAATGAGTTAAATCTTTCACTCACATCCATTAAAGTGGCCATCACTTATATTTCATTCTGTATCTTCCCATGGAACTGGAACAAAATTGTGCTCACAAACTATCTTTGATCAGGAAAAAGAAATAATACTTTAGGAGATATTTGAGCAACATGATAAGATAAATTGGGTCCTTGGGTGACCTCCTGAAACAAACAAAAAATCCTTACTAGCCAGTATTAGATGAATTCCTACACAGAAGATAAAAAATCCTTGGTGAATTCACTAACTTTGGGGAGTTTTATATTATTAGTTCTTAGTCTATGCACTAAATATTATAATTGAATTAGGACATTATGGATTGATAACGGAAGTATATATTTAGTAGTGAGAAACATGTTAACATTCTTAAATGTTTCCAAAACATCTTAGGTTATTGATAAGTTAAGGGCTATATCTTAATCTTCTTTTTCTGCACTCTTTTCCAATTGTCATATAAAGTAACCAATCCATGTTTTAAAATCAACTAGTCAAGTAATTCACAAAATAGTCACATAATTAATTCTGCTTCCTGTACCTATCCTGTATCTAGCTTTGTGCTTTCTCATTAAGATTTTAATTGAATTATTACACAAAATATCTTTTCTATATTAATGAACATACATTTGATCTGTATTTATCCTGGTAAACTCTTTAAGATTTACTTATTGTTTTGAAACTCAGGGTGAGATATATATAGATAGATAGATAGATATAGATATACACACACATTAAGAAAGAGAGAGAGAGAGATCTTCCATCTGCTGGCTCACTTCTCACATGGACACAACAGGAAGTCTGGACCAGGCAGAAGCATGGAGCCAAGATGGATGCCATCACATGGATGGCAGGAACCCAAGCATTTGGGCCATCACCTGCTGCTTTTCCAGACATGTTAGTAGGACACTGGATCCAAAATGAAGCAGTTGGGCCTTGAACTGGTACTCCAACATGGAATGTCAAGATAGCAAACAGTAGCTTAACCTGCTGTGTTACAATGATGAGCCCTGTCCCGGAAATTGCGAATCATTTATTTTAACAGAAATTTTAAAACAATTGCCATGGACTATGTTTTTGGTAAATGTGGGGATGCCATTTGTGAGAAGATTTTTAAATTCCTTTTTATATATTTTGAGACCTGTAGCCATACTTTCAGTGGCAAATTCCATATTGCACTGCTATACTCACAAATATTATGAAGTTACATGGAAATAAGTCCTTAGATAAACCCTCTTGCATACACTTAAAAAACAAGTAATCCAATTCTATTTGTGATAATTATTAGAATAACACTAGTCATTAATAAAGTTTCCAGCAGAATATAAACAAGCAATATGCATAAAGATCATGGAGAGAACGTATGTGCACCACAACATTCAACTCAATAGAAGAAAAAGTTATCATTAATTTTCCTGATTATCAATTTGCATTTCTTCTTTTCAGCTCATTAGTATTGGATATGGGATTTTTTTTCTTGGTAACTGAAAAACCAGGTTGTGAAATTGAAAATGCCATCTTTGAGATTCAGTCTGATACATTGCAAAGGATTAGACCTGAAGACTTGGGTCCCACTGATTCTTGACTTTTAAATTAACTACTGATTTTTAAACTAACTTTGGACAATTATTTTTATCTTTCTACATTTTGAATTCTGAATTTATAGGATTTATAAAATGGGCTAGATGTTGACTAAGGTATTTTCTAGTTCTAGAATTTTGTCTTTCTCTAAACTTGCTAGCCCATCACATAGCATTAAAATCTTCCCCAACCTATATGAATTGAAGCACACTTTGTATTAGACATCATGCCAGATCAAAGTTGAGATAAACGGTTACCATGAACATGATCCCTATATTTGTGGAACTTAGAATAACATGGAAAGATAGTGACTATATTAGTAATTACAACACTAAATAACCAAGTACATTTCTGGGAGCTGCTGCCACATAGGGTGGAAAATGCTTAAGCTTAAATTGCGACTTGATAGACACTAATCATGCAAAGAGGAATGGTAGCAGGGGAACGTTCAAAAAGAGGAAATCGCATGAACAAATTTCCTGAGGAGGAAGAAAGTTCTTGATCCTATCAATTTGCTGAAAGTAAGCCAGTGTTATTGCAATGCAGAGAATATGGCACAGCATGAGACTGTAAGTACAGCATGGTCAGTTCATTTGGAACTTTATTGTCAAATATAGTATAACTTCTTGCACTATGTACAAAGATATATGTGAAAAAATAGAAGAATTTTAAATAAATATTCAACATTACCAGTCTTCCTCTTAAAACATTACTATACAATGGAAGTAGCAATTGTCAGTGGAAGAGAACAGTTCTGAAGCTGTTGCTGCAGATAGATAAGAGATGATAGTGGTTTTTACAGAGTTGTTGCAGATTACAAGGAAGTAAATAGATGAGCAATTTACATACTTGGAAGCTGGAATGTCTGAAAATTGTGATTAATTTGGATATTCGTGTTTCAGAAGTCTGACGTATCAAGGATGACTCTATAGTCAACGATTGGTCTATGTCCCATCATAAATTACATGTTGAGATATTTATAAATAGAATATCAAATTTTGAAATAAAATAATTAAGAAATATATTTCACTATACATTTAAGCAAAGCTTATTACAATCTTTAAGCATTGCAAATTTCAGATAATTTTGTGCATTTTAAAGGGGACAATTTGATTTTAGACAATTACAGATGTTAGAAAATCCTCCTACCCTGGGAAGATAATAAAGATCTCCTAATTATATACTCATATAGCATTTTAATTTTTATTAGGTAATCTTCTTAGAACTGTGCCTATAAATTACATGAAATCATTCATTTTATATTAATAAAAAGAAAAAAGAAAATATCATTAATGTTTTTCTTCTTTGTTGACATAAAGCACAATATAAGTACTGGACCTACATGGGGGAAAGACAAAATCACTGGCTGTGTGGAGATTGTACTCAAATGATACAGGTAAATGTTAACTAAGTAAATAAATAAATACATAATTGGAAACAGTGTAAGTCATAATTTAAAAAAGTACTTGATAGAGGAAATTACAAGGGAACTATGTAACTTTTAAAAATACTTATTTCTAACTACCTGAAAGAGCAAAAGAGTGTGACAAAAAGAGACCAAGAAAGATCTTCCATCCTCTGGTTCACTCTCCAAATGCCTTCAACATCCAGGGTTGTGCCAGGTGAAGCCAGATCTGAGAACTCAATCTTCGTCTCCCATGCGCATAGCAGGGGTCCAATCACTTGAACCATCATCTATTGCTTCCCAGAATTCATTAACAGAAACCTAGGTCTGAAGTACAGGATCCAGGTCTCAACCTTGTACCCGAACATTAAGCACCATCCTAATCCAGTATGCTGCAACAGTCACCCCAGAGGAATATAATTTTAACGAGAATGTGAGGATTAGGGAACGTCTTCCAAGAGACCTGATACATAAGCTGGGATCTAGAAAAGCAGATTTTACTTGGGTGCAAAATCAAGTTAAGAGTATTCCACAAAAAAGGAGCAGCAAGGGTGAGATTTCTGAGGTTTAGCATGCAAGGATGGTTAAAGTGCCATCCCTGAGGGGACAGCTGAAGGAAGGGGTCAGGGAACTGTAAGCATGTTGTGGTATTACATCTATACATACAAACATATATAATATAGATTGCAATATATATGAGGTAACTTTGAACAGTTCATGGAAGATAGAATAAAAAGACAATGTACATTTTCCATGAGCATTTAAAGTGTCATACAAATATATTAAAGAAGATTAAAACTATGAAACACACATATGAATAGCATGCGTGTATTTCCTAAAAGTTATCCTTAAATCTCTCCCCTCCTGACATTTGGTATTGAAATGGATAAGAGCATCTCAATTTAGAATGTTTCTTAAGTAATATTCTGCTACATTATCGTTATTCTTATTTACTCTTTTTAAAATATTGATTTATTTATTTAAAAAGCAGAGTTACAGAGAGGCAGAGGCAGAGAGAAAGAGATCTTCCATCCACTAGTTTGCTTACAAAATGACTGCAATGGCTGGAGCTGCATCAATCCTAAACCAGGAGCCAGGAGCTTCCTCTAGGTCTCCCAGGTGGGCACAGGGGCCCAAGGTTTAGGCTTTTTTTCCATTGCTTTCCCAGCACATAGCAGAGAGCTGGATCTGAAGTGGAGCAGCCAGATCTCGAACCAGAGCACATAGGGGATGCTAGCACTGCAGACATGGCTTTACCTGCTACGCCACTGTGCCGGCCCCTTCATTTACTCATTTATCCATCTCTTATTTTCTCCAGTGCTCAGCTTGATACTTCGCACATGGTAAATATTCATAGTTGAGTTCAGACAAGGAAGGCATCCAGAGGGAATTGCTTTATTTACCTTCACAGAAAGCAGAGATAGGACTTTAAAAACAAAAATAACTTCTTAGAAGAATCACAGTTTAATTCAAAGGTCAGAGCAACCCAAACAAATTTGAAGTAAAATCCAAATAGTTTAACATTCTCTTCTAGATACATGAATTAAAACTTTGTATCTGCCTTCATAGTTTATATAGAAGGAGATTTATTTATATACTAAACATTCATTCATGTAGAATATATACAACCAAGATCAAATAAACATGCTTTCAAAAGTAGTACAAGGGTACTTCAAGAAGTTCATGAATGCATTTATGAAAACAATCAGACATGAATTGCTAGAAATTTTTGCACCAAAATAAACCTATCTTTTAATTCAATATCCCATGTACTTTTTGAAGTGGTCTTATAAAATTTAAAAACTATTGGTTTGCAAAGTAACCTTCTTCTGACTTCAAAGATCACATTAGATATAACAATCTTAACACCATACTGTTTTATAGACTTCCTAATCCAAACCTTCCTTATGTAGAAAAACAGTTATCCTCAGCAGTGGCTTTCAGAAGTTCCCATATTTCAAATGTCTGCACCACAGATATAATTCCTGTGCACAAACTGGCTCTCTATGAAGTGCTGCTCTATGTCTTCCCTGGGGGTAGACAGCATATTTCAGAAGTCACTTTTTCATAGAGCTTGCCAATACACTTGATGGTAATTTTGATGATCAGTACCTCTGGATTTCTTTTCCTTTAGTCCTTCTCAGATTACCCATGTTTAGGAAAAATGGTAGAGAGATGATTGATAGCTAGGTGGGTAGATAGACAGATAGATGGGAGATAGCTAGAATGTGCCCAGGATTCAGCCAGATTCCAATCACTTGGATAAGACATTTGATAAATGGCATGTCATTGAGTCTCATACTTGGCCAGAGATTGCCCAAACTGGACATCCCTTTTGGGAAGAATTATGAAGAGGAACTCAAGGATAGTGGATGGAAATGAAGAACACTAATACTAGTGAGTTTTCAGGAAGCATCTCAGGTTTATTATAGATTCTGTACCTTGCAGTGCTCACAAAGCTTTTTAAGATGGCTGTTATTAACTTCATTTTGCAGATTCAAAAATTGGCACTCTGAAAGGTTAAGCCATTTGCTCATTTCACAAAGTAACAAAGTTCTTACCCAAACCAGAGTTGTACAATTACAAAGGGTCTCCACAATGCTACACAGTCTTCCAGACAAAAAGACCCAGCATAGAAGTAAAAAAAAATGGTGTTTTCTTACTATTCAAGAAACATAATTGGTATCTGAGTTCAGGTCATGATGTCACTGAGGACTTTATGAAGACAGGTCTCTTACACTCTTTTTATTTTTTAAATGATAAATGCCATGATTGTGTTCCTCAGAAAAAGAAATAATAGAATCAGAAATAATAAGCAGAATATATCTGCAAAGAATAAATCATTCTGAGCAAACCTAATTACTTTTATCTTCCAACAGAATTGCATGGCCAAAAGATAATGGAAGTACAAGAGAAACAATATATCTTGATTACTAGTATAACAGATAGTGTCTCTTGGACATTAACTAGCACAATTAATTGAAAATAATCTCTATGTGGAATAAAAATTGACTTCATAGGAACAAAAGGGCAATGTCATTTACTGTTGGGGGTCAGTCTGGGCTGCCTGTCTTGTCTAGCTTCAAATGCCATTTGTAGTGGTACTTGCAGTAGCAGCAGCTGTCTAGAATTGGAAAGCAGACAAATCCTTTTGCCCATTGCTGGCTCTGTGAAGCTAGGAGACATATCACATGTTAGATGGAAATGAAAGTGGCATGCCATCAAGAAGTTACACACTACAGAAATTAGTGGCAATGATGAAACAATTACAACACATTTATAAAAGAAGTATGCAGCAAAATCACCTTAAGGAGCTACAGGACTTCTAAACTTTTATTTGTTATTGAATTTATACAGAATTTTGCAACATATCTGAAGAAAGAATGTGTCAGACAGAGGAGAGATTAGTCAGCCTTGAAAACATGGAAAAAGGAACCACTGAGCCAGAAAGTGAATCATTTTAGTCTTAGCAAGGTTGAATAACTTGCCTGAGGGCACACAGCCATCAGGAGCTGGAAGAAAAACTAAAATATCGTGGGGAAATGTCCCCAAGTTTTACCAAACTAAACAGCACGAATGCTGCTCCACATAGAGATGAATGAAGGAAGGTGGAAAGTTTGCAGCCTCCTCTATGCCAGACCTTGCAATTCACAAAGATGGAAGTAGAAACATGCACATCCTCCACAAAGGAGATAATTTGAACCCACAAAATGGTAAAGACAAATAGAGAGACAGAGGCCTGATTTATTCCCTAAAATCTGTGAACCCTTTTACAGAAACCAGTACTCGATTTAATCAGAAGGCATCCACAGCCTGCTATGCAATGCAGCTCTCGAAAATTCAAGCAGGAAAGAGAGCAAGCAGGGCCTTCTGCAGGGATCAGAACTTCTTCAAGTTTACCCCAGGAGGCATGCTATTCCTTCAGACTTCACATAGGGTGACGACTTGAGCTCCTTATTAAGAAGAAGACAAAGAAAATTCCTTACAAATCATGTACAATAAAAAAGCTTGTATCTGCTGTTTAGAGATTAACACATGCCCCAAAATACAGTTCCTATTTGATTAAACTGAAGACGGCTACATATCTATCAGAAGACAAATATCAAATTTCAAATAACACTGAATTTGGGTGACTTCTAAAGCCAGAGGAGAACTTTCTTAAAATTGCATCGTTAGAACACATATAAAAGTTTAGAGTCATTTAAAGTGTTTTCTAGGATTCATATTCTCCGAGTTTTCATTTTGAAGTTTTTATGTTGTAGGTTTGCCTTACATCATTTCCTCTTGATTAAAACAGAAAGTTAATCTTTATAAACAACTTTATTGAGATGGATTGGGTGCACAGAAAACAGCACATATTTAATGTGAATAATTTGAAGAGTTTGGAGTATGCAAACACTAATTGAACTATCATTGTAATGAAAGCGCCTCCAAAATTTCTTTGTGTTTTTTCCCTCTTTTTCTTTTCTTGTAGTAAGGAAAATTAATATGAAATCTTCCCTCTTAATCAATTTTAAGTGTATGATACAATATTATTAACTTTAGGGTGTGTGTTGTACTACAGATCCCTAGACCTTACTCATCTTGCATAAACTTTATATGGATTGGCCAACAACTGCTCATTTCCTCCCCTACTCACCACAAAGTCATTCTTTTCTCTGCTTCTGTGATTTTTGACTACATGCCTCATACAAGTGCAAGCTTATAGTATTTATCTTTCTGTTACTGGCTTATCTTGCTAAGTGTAATGACTTCCACATTCATCCAGGTTGTCACAAATGACAGGATTTCCTTCTCTTTTAGGTTAAATAATATTCCATTGTATATGTAAATCACATTTAAAAAATGGATTCATGGTCAATGGACATTTGGGTTGTCAAGATATGTCTTGACTATCGTGATAATGCTACAATAAATCTTAATCTCAGGTTACATATCATTTGACCAGAGAATACTCCCCTCAACTATAGCATCCACTTCTAATGCATTTTATGATTTCTTCTGACTCATCAACTTTTAGTTAATGGGATGTATGTAGACCACAGGTATGTAATAACCATCAAAATGTGGTCCTACTGTATGACCAGCATCTAGAAGAACACTGATAATATATTTAACACTGAACATATGTTGAATAAGTGAATTATGTAATTGAAATCTTTGGAGGATAGTTATGAAACTCTTTTTGAAACTGTGTTACAATAGTTCTGCATTCATGGAAGAAATTCTAACACAGTTTTGTTAACTTACTTTGTTAACTTTTTGTTAACTTACTTTGTTAACTTACTTTCAAGATTCCATGGAAATCTTGACTTTAAATCTCACTGAGACAAAAAAAAAAAAAATACAAACATTCAAAACACTGAAAAAAAGTCTCCAGCCCATGAAAATTTAAAATGACATGCCACAGAAATTAAGCAGTTTGCTTATAATATAATTTTTCAAGCATAAGCAGATAATCCTTGCAATGAAGTCAGTTGAAACAAAAAGGAATTAGTCTCCCGAGGAAATGCAGATTCAAAATCCCTGTTTATGCTTTGTGTGATTACATATCAATGTGACAGATTTTAAAATGTAAGGCAGAAATTATGTCCAAATAGGGACTATTCTTGTGAAAAAATATGTTCAAATTTCATTATAACAAGATTTCTTAACCCTCTGGATCATGGATTAATTTCATAAAGTCCATAAACCTGCAAAATTTCAAGAGTGTTTACACCATAGTTTCCTTACTTCAACCTCTAGCTCAAAAACATTAAGAACTGCTTTAATAGAGTCTAAGAATCATAGTGCTGGGTAATGTTAGCTGCCCTTAGGTAATATTAATTATTTGCAAATGATTTGGATGTTAGAAATTATATGATTTTCAGAGAATTTAGTTGTACAGACCCTAGCACATTTCAATATTCCATGCAGTATGTACAAATTACTGATCACCATGTAGGTTGATATTTGGGAGTTACACATGTATTGGTGGTAGCATATATTAATCTAGTACTTGTAAATGTACCAAACAGGGCATGCCTCATTAGTTTTCTCACCCAGGAGAATGAGGCATTTACAAATCCTTCAGTAAAACAACTTACATTAATGCTACTCAAACTTAGCTATGAATTTTTCATTAGGAAATTCACTAGTCACAACATACATGAAACAGAAAACTTCTATAAATATAACTCAGTATTTATAGAACACAAGTTTCCTGTTATTTATCATGAAATAAAATCACCTTTTAAATTCTATTTCCATTATTTTCAGAACAAAACTGTGATGCATATATTATTATCTCCATTTTTACAGAGCAGAAAATCAGTCAGGGTGGATGAATAATTCCATGTTTTCCTTATGATCGCAGAGTTGTGCAACAATCACCATATTCTAACTTTAGGGCATTTTCATTCACTCCAAAAAGAAATTCATTACTCATTAGCGTTTATTTCCCATCTGTGTACACCACAAACTTGCAGACCAAGGTAAACACTAGCCTGTTTTTTGCCTTTAGTATACACTTAGGATAAGTGAAAGTTTGTTCATATCATTGCATATGTCAGGTCTTCAATTGTTTACAGTGCCAAATATTTCATTGGACAGATATATCACATTTTATTTATCCATTCATCATTTTATGGACATTTGGGTTATTGCCACTTTTTGCTTGTTAAGTATAGTGCTGCTATGAACATTTACTATTTATAAAACTCTATTAAAATTATCTTATGCTTTAATGAGGCAATTCCAGCAAAGCATCAATGATGTAAAAACTTTGACTTTAAATCCTATGGAAAACAAGCAAAAATTCAAAACAGTAAAAATTAAATAAACTAGCAAACAGAGCCAGCATTTAAAAAAAAAAAAACCTTGAAAAAGTTGGAAGTCAAGACATAAAAATTTTTAATTAGGAATAAGAACAGAAATAAGAAGAAAAATAAATCAGAAACTCTTGGGAAGCGAGAAACATTTAATAAGAACAGACTCTTTATATGTTAGCAGGAACAGACCACAATTTACACTAGAAAACTTGGGAACTATTTTCTGTACAGCTGTGGAAAATGATTGTAAGAACTGAATCATAAAAGTTCTTATAATGACTACAGAAAATTGATGAGGTGAGAGCAGAAGGTAAAAACACAGTTTGGTTATAAGGAAAACATTAAAATCAAAGAAAATCTTAATCAATAGCTATCTTAGTGATTTTTACAAAAGTACGTGCAAGGCATTTGGAGTGAATTAGCTTTATCCCATTGACACTCCCATAACTGAAACCTGAGTCTGCAGTAACTCCCCCTCCCTTAAGGAAAAAAAAAATCTGTAAATCACTGCCCAGCACATTCGTCAAATAGAATAATCTAAGAATAAAAGAAAGAATAATATAACAGTAAAAACATAATCTAATAGTAAAAGAAAAAGTGCAGTGGACTCCTCATTCATGAGGATTTTCCTTAATAAACCTCTGTGCCCCAGTGCTTTTGTTGATTAAGTAAGGAGACTCAACAAGAGGGCATCTAAGACTTAATGTATATTTTTTTACTTTTAAAAAATTTAATTAATATTTTTTTAAAAATTAATTATTTTTCAACAGAGTTGATATAGTTTGTAGATACAATTCTAGAATATAATGACGTTCCTGTCCTCCTCCTCCTTTCTGCCTCCCCCTTCCTTCTTCTCCCTTTATGTCTTTTTTTAGTGTATGAAATAATATATTTTAAATTTACATTATGGTAAAAAGGCTTAATACTTCACCGAATAAGAAGTTTAACAAGTAAAAAGCAAAAAGACTCTAGTTTACATGGCTGGCTCCGTGGTGCTGTAGGTTATGACCTCTGCCTGCACCATGGCATCCCATATGAGTGTCAGTTCTAGTCCCAGATGCTCTCCTTCTTTGTGTTTATCACTATGCCTTAAATTATTCTGGTTATTTATTATATGATAGGATAAGATACTAAACTATAACTTTTACAATTTGCTGCTCCTTTTCTTTCTACGACAAGTTAGTATTTAATGAAGACAATATCTGCTTTTTAAACAGGTTAAAAATGAGGATACAAACAAAGGAAATAAAATGGTACGAAATATAGAAAGAGAAACTAAATTGTGTGGCTGTCATACACATTGTCTGACTTTAGAGGGGTAGTGGTGATGAACAACTAAAGTCATAGAAAGTTTCATTCTTGGTGTAACATTGAATCCATTTCTTGATGTCCTCAAACAACATTAGCAGGATTTACATTCTTTTCCAAGGGTTTCTGGATGTGGATTTGTGTTTACTTTTTAAATTTCTTTTAAAGATTCATTTATTTATTTGAAGGCAGAGTTACAGAAAGGCAGAGGCAGAGAGAGACAGAGAGAGAGAGTGAGTCTTCCATCCACTGGGTCACTCCCAAGATGGTTGTAACGGTTGGAGCTGTGCCTATCATAAGCCAGGAGCCAGGAGCTCCCTCCAAGTCTCTCATGTGGGTGCAGGGGCCCAAGGTCTTGGGCCATCTTCTTCTGCTTCCCCAGGCCATCGCAGAGAGCTGGATTGGAAGTGGAGCAGCAGTAACTCAAACTGGCGCCTACATGGGATGCCGGCACTACAGGCAGTAGCTTTACCCACTATGCCACAGCGCCAACCCCTCCCCCTTTTCTTTTAAAGATTTATTTATTTATTTGAAGGCAGAATTACAGAGAGGCAGAGGGAGATAGGCAGAGAGAGAGAGAGAGAGAGAGAGAGAGGTTATGTTTGTTTTTAATGTGAGTTTGTCATGAGACTAGCTTTAAGGCCTATATAGGAAAAGTACAAATGTATCAATTGACAACCATAATCAAGTTAACTAAAACAAAAGTGTGGGTACAAGAGCAGATAAAGAAAGACGTGCACAGGGGACATTAGTGAAGTGGCCTGGTTACACAGACCTTCAATATACCAATCTAAGCAATAATACTAGAACATATTTAAGTAGATAAAATACCTGGGAGCAGATCCTAGACATCCCTGAAGCCTAAGTTATTTGATAAAAGCCAAAAATATGATGTTTGGATATTTTATTCTATTTTAATTCCAGAGTGTATCTGGAGATGTTTATAAACTCAAGATTCCCAAAGAACTTATCAAAAGAATAGAAGACAAAATATCAACCACTAATTACTTAACACAAGATAAACTGTGGCCAGAGGGATATATAAACTCTGACTTCTGTCTCCAGACAGTTTAATACTTTTGTTTCCTCAATGACACAGTGGAAAGCTTTTTTATAGTAAATATATCCCAGGCTGGAAAATAAATCAGAGTTGTTTATCAAGGTGGACTCACTGTATGAAAATTGAACTTGATGAAGAAAGCTTTGTGGATACTAATCATAACATAATGGCTTTCATTTCTCAAAATTTTGAAGTTTTTATAATGCCTATATGGTTGTAAGAGATGGAGCTTGCTTTGCACACAGCTATAACACATAAAAGAAATAAAATATAAAAGAATTAATTGTGGCATATGTTTTTCACACCCACCTTGTACTAGTTATTTTACATATTCTATTGCCAAGCATCAAAGCAATTATGCGCAGTAAAAAAATATAATGCCAAGATTACAAATAACTGAGTTTCTTTCATTACTTTTTTATATTTTACTCAAGGCATTCAGGAAGGTAGTGGGGTTGGGTAAGAGTCATCCAGTAGATTTATTCTCCAAATGCCTGCAACTTCAGGAAAAAGGCCAGCCTGAAGCCTAGAGCCAGGAATTCAATTCCATTCTTCCATGAGGGAGGAGGGACCCAACTACCATAGAATCTACATCAGCAGCAAGCTAGAGTCAGGAGCTAGAGTCAGGTATTGAACTCAGACACTCTGATATAGGATATGGTCATCTTAACTGTCACTAGGCTAAATACCCATCCCATGCGTTTATTCTTAATTGTACCCATGCATTTATTCTTAATTGTACTTTAATTATCCGTGCAAGGTTACAAGTGTAGATGAGGCAAAATCCAAATCCAGATATGCTTGACTCCAAACTCTGTGTTCATTTCCATTACAGGCTTATAGGAATTGTCAGTCTTTCCAAGTGTCTATCTAGCTCTCAAAGACCTGTTAATTCTCTTTCTCTCATTTCCTGAATAAGGCTTACACTGTTCTACACTGGTTCTGTTAGCAGCCTTTAAGAATATGACTCACTTCATTACCTGTAGAACACCCCTTCTCTGCTCCCTGGCATAGTTAGTTGTTACAGAGGTAGTCACTTGATACAGGCTGAGCTAACTGGGATTTTTTTTTCTCTGTATATTTGAAATAAATGACAAATAAGCAAAAGTAAAAGCAATGTGTGACTTAGTAGACTAGAGAGCAGAGGAAACTACATTGTTCAGAATGAAGAAACACATATACAGAGAAAAGTAGAGGTTTGAAAGAGAAATTTCTGTCTCTGTTGTTGATAGCTTCTACTCTCAGGACTGCTTCTCCTTCTCTCTGCAGCACACCTGCATCCTTCTGGTTGGGAATTTTGCTTAAGTTAATTCCAGATGGTTTTCTTTACTTGCTGTTCGAGTTCTGACACCAAATATGCCAGCATTGATTTCCATCAAGAGAATAAACAGGCAAAATTTCACTGACCTCAAAGATCAAGTTGAGCCCAGGGGCTTAGATGTATATTTGTAAAAAGATTTGGGAAAGAAGTCTAACTGTATTTCTAAGAGACCCATGAGACCATCCAGCCTTCAGGAGAACTGGGTTGGGCCAAGTTGAAGCCAGTTTCACACATGAGTTGCAGGGACCCAAGTGCTTCAGCCATTTCCTGCTGTTTTCCCATGATCATTAGCAGGGAACAGGAGAGGAAATGGACTACCCAAGACCCAAATCCACACTCATATGGGATGCTGGTCTCACAGGCGGCAGCTTAACCCATTGCTCCACAAGGTCAACCCCAGCAACAATGATTTTTAAGACACCTAGGTCAGTCATTAAAACAGTTAACATGGCCGGCGCTGTGGCTCAACAGGCTAATCCTCCGCCTTGCAGCACTGGCACACCAGGTTCTAGTCCCGGTCGGGGCGCCAGATTCTGTCCCGGTTGCCCCTCTTCCAGGCCAGCCCTCTGCTATGGCCCGGGAGTGCAGTGGAGGATGGCCCAAGTGCTTGGGCCCTGCACCCCATGGGAGACCAGGGAAAAGCACCTAGCACCTGGCTCCTGCCATCGGATGAGCACGGTGCGCCAGCTGCGCTGCCGTCCGCGGCAGCCATTGGAGGGTGAACTAACGGCAAAGGAAGACCTTTCTCTCTGTCTCTCTTTCTCACTGTCCACTCTGCCTGTCAAAAAAAAAAAAAAAAAACAGTTAACATTAAGACACACACAGCCTCTGTGTCAAACAAACCTGAATCTGAACCCCTGATACCAACTTTCTGGGTGATTTTGCTAAGTTTTACTCAGTGACTAAATCTTAGAATAGACTTTTGTTTAAATGTGATAATCCTATATATCTTAAATTAAGATGATACAGATTAGGGAAAAAAGCTATAAAAAGTGCTTAACACATGGTATCTGACATACATGAAAGTACTTTAAAATGTTTATGAATGATGATTTTTATGGAAAAATCTATGCATGGATTGAATTTTTTTGCACCAACAAAATCTTATCTCTTAATTCCACTTTTCACAAACTTCTTCAAGCATTCTAGAAATGAAATTTTCAATTACTTACCACAATTCTGACATTTTAATCTCATTGCAAATATTTCAATACTTGAAACTGATTTTCTAAATAACTTTTATTCTATAATAATTTTCCCATTTTCCACATTTCTCCCATTTCTTCCTTTCTTATTTTGTCCTGCCTCCAAAGTTTTTGATCATCTGGAACCCAACATGGAGATATAATAGTTGGGGCCAGTGCTGTGGCATGATAGGCTAATCTTCTGCCTGGCCATTTGGATCCCCTGTGGGTGCTGGTTCTAGCCCCTGTTGCTCCTCTTCCAATCCAGCTCTCTTCTATGGCCTGAGAAACCATACAAAATGGCCCAAGTGCTTTGGCCCCTATACCCACATAGGAGACCAGGAGGAAGCTCCTGGCTCCTGGTTTTGGATCAGCCCAGTTCCGACTGTTGCTGCCATTTGGGGAGTGAATCAGTGGATGGAAGACCTTTATCTCTGTCTCTCCTGTCTGTAACTACTTCTCAAATAAATTCTTTTAAAAAAGGTAAAATTGTTGCCTTTAAGAGTTCATTGTTCACTGTGGAAAACACTATAAGATTCCTTTATAAAAAAAAAAAAAACTAGAAATAGAACTGCCATATGATCTAGCAATTCCACTACTGGGTATATATCCAAAAGACATAAAAAAAACATTATATCAAGGAGATCCCCATACCCCCATGTTTAGTGCAGCACTGTCCATAACAGTCAAAACATGGAATCAACCAAGATGTCCATTATCAGATGAATGGATAAGGAAAATGTGGTATATGTATATACACAATATTATTCATAAAAGAATGATATGCTGTCATTAGTAGAAAAACAGATGGAGCTGGAGGACATAAATGCAAAGTGAAATAAGCCAGTCACAGAAAGACAAATACTAGATAGTCTCTCTCATAGGGGAAAGCTAAAATCTCAATTCTAAATCTAAATTACTAAAACCTAAATTCTCAGTCTGAACACAGAATAGTGATTACCAGAGCCTGGGAGAGGTATTGGGGGGAAAGAGGGTGCTTATGTAACAGGTACCAAATCATAGATCAAAGAAATAAGTTCCTAATATTACACAGCATAATGAGGTGGCCTCATCTCACAATAGCCTGTTACATATTTTATGAGTGAAAGAAGAAAAGAGATCCAAGACATCAATTATAATGCAATATCAAAGAAGGGGAAATGCTGATTACCCTGATTTAATCAATATACATTGCATATAAGCATTGAAATGTCACACTGTAGTACATAAATATGTGTAATTATTCCTAATGATTTTTTAAGTGAGTTCACAGTTGAGTGGGAGAAATCTTACAGTACCAGTAAGAGGAAGCCCCTGCACTAAGGAAATACAGCATAAGATAATACAGCCTGGACTGCAGGTGGGTAAGAAATTTCCTGGTAACCCAGTTCCTGCAGTCATTGCTTATAGAAAAATTGTTCTGGAAACCTATTAGATCTGCTGTAGATCCATTATGGATGAGAAATAAAATTATTTTCTATTAGCTTGCTAAGATTTTGAAGTTGTTGTTGTAATGTTAATTAACTTGACAGATTTCACACCAGAGAATTAGAAGCACATCTCTGAATGCAAGAGCTCAGTCATGATTACTTCCCAGATGCCTGCCCACCATTTGCCTTTTTTAAAAAAAGATTTATTTATTGATTTGAAAGTCAGAGTTACACAGAGAGAGGAGAGGAGCCAATATGAAGCCAGGAGGAGCCAGGAGCTTCTTCCAGGTCTCCCACGTGGGTGCAGGGGCCCAAGGACTTGGGCCATCTTCAACTGCTTTCCCAGGCCATAGCAGAGAGCTGGATTGGAAGTGGAGCAGCTGGGTCTCAAACCAGCGCCCATATAGGTTGCCAGTGCTTCAGGCCAGGGCGTTAACCCACTGCACCACAGTGCAGGCCCCCACTGTTTGCCACTGTTGCCTTTATGAAGGCAATGTTCTGATTCCTTTGTTTTGGATTCCTCCCAGTTGTCTTTCCTCACCACTGTTCATTCCTTCCCTGACACAGACCCCCATGGAAATGTAACCTCAGAGCATGTCTTGTCTCCAGCCACCCAACTATGTGAAGAAGTCGAATAGACCAAAGTCCTCATGGTAGAAAGGGAGGATTTAGTTCCATTTCCTTTCTTACTCCAAGTTTCAGATTTTGTTTTTCATCCTTTTCCTCATTCTCCCTTAGTGCATTCATCACTCTCGGTGGCACTGTTGTGTGATTGGATTAGATGGGAAGACTGTTTCCTAGATTCTCTGAAGAAGGCTTTTGCTGTGGGCCTAAGTATAGGCATTCTTTTTCTTTCTCACTCTTTCTTAATTCCTTGAGGTTGGTACTGATGATCCACATTTAAAGTTTCTGACCTAGCATCAGTCAACATCAGAAACAAAGCATTTATAGAGATTCCTGCTTCTACCTCTTGATGCTGTTCAAATAAAGGTTTATTTGCTACAGACCTAATAGCTTGTATGCCAGTGATGAATCCTGAACATGCTTTTAGAGTTTTCTGAGTCACAGAACATTTCATGTATACTTGGATTGTCACAATCTATTGTCTTACCCGCTTACTTGCCCCTATGTTCCTGCTCCACTTCCCTTTATCTTCAACAAACACACATCACCTCTCCACCATACACATCATACTCAACGTGTACCTTTCTGATAGTAGTAAATTTTCCCAAAGAATCTTGTTTTGTCCTGTATCCTATCCCACTGGACTGGGTCCAGATTTCTCTGTTCAGCTGTTAAGATATGTTTCCCTGGTCAGCTTAGAATGGTAATAGACCAGGCCCGGTGCTTTGGCATAGCTGGTAAAGCTGCCGCCTGCAGTGCCGGAATCCCATATGGGCACTGATTTGAGTCCTGGCTGCTCCACTTACAATCCAGCTTCCTGATGATGTGCCTGGGAAAGCAGATGAGGACGGTCCAGGTCATTGGGCCCCTGCATCCATGTGGGAAACCCGAAAAAAGTTCCATGCTCCTGGCTTCTGATCAGTGCAGCTCTAGCTGTTGTAGCCATCTATATAGTAAACCAGTGGATGGGAGATCTCTCTCTCTCTCTCACTGCCTCTGCCTCTCTATAACTCTACCTTTCAAATAAAATAAATAAATCTTGGCCGGCGCCGTGGCTCAACAGGCTAATCCTCCGCCTTGCGGCGCCGGCACACCGGGTTCTAGTCCCGGTCGGGGCACCGGATTCTGTCCCGGTTGCCCCTCTTCCAGGCCAGCCCTCTGCTGTGGCCCAGGAGTGCAGTGGAGGATGGCCCAGGTGCTTGGGCCCTGCACCCCATGGGGAGACCAGGAAAAGCACCTGGCTCCTGGCTCCTGCCATCGGACGAGCGCGGTGCGCCGGCCGCAGCGCGCCGACTGCGGCGGCCATTGGAGGGTGAACCAACGGCAAAGGAAGACCTTTCTCTCTGTCTCTCTCTCTCACTGTCCACTCTGCCTGTAAAAAAAAAAAAAAAAAAAATAAATAAATAAATCTTTTTAAAAAATGGTAACAGATCCCTTTTTTTTTTAAAGATTTTATTTATTTGAGAGGTAGAGTTACAGAAGTGAGAGGGAAAGACAGAAAGGTCTTCCATCTGCTGTTTCACTCTCCAAATGGCCACAACAGCCAGAGCCAAGCCAATCCAATGCCAGGAGCTTTTTTTGGGTGAAGGGGCCCCAGCACTTTGGCCATCTTGTGCTGCTTTCCCAGGCCATAGCAGAGAGCTGGATCAGAAGAGGAGCAGCCGGGACTAGAACATAAACTCTTATGGAATGCTGGCTCCGCTGGTGGAGGATTCCCCCTCTGCCACAGCACTGGCCCCAACAGATCTCTTTTAGATTCAATATCCTTACCCATAAGACCAGGTTTCTCTGGAATTTGCCAGGAACCACACCTGAGCCAGGTGGATTTTTGAGACACAGTGCTTTGGCAAAGTTGGCTGTTGTCCTATACTCTTAGTTTTACTGTTCAGTCCCAGCACAGTTTGCACATAGGGCTGTTTACCATATGACATCTTGTGCATTGGAGGAGATGATGATTATCAATTTTGAGGAAGAATTCTCTAAGATCCTAGACTTTAACTCCTTCCCAAACTGAATGCTTTGAGTTTGAAGCTTACTGGAAAACTGAAAGTGGTTTAAAATAGGACTTCTTTTATAAGAGAAATCCTAGAATAATTTTAAGTGTTGTTGTTCTTATATTTTTCTTTATCAAAGTAATACAAACACAATGCAAGGAAAAAAAAATAAAGACAAAAAAGAATCATTTAATCTAAGCTAAGATAAAAATGTTAAGATTTTTTAACTTGTCCAGCCTGTTTTTATGTGTAAAAATATTACAAACAGAATTATGAGCACACTTAATATTCTTATTTTTCTTAATTAGTTTTTTGAAACTTTTGATTAACATGTAATATTTGTATAATGTGTGGGATACTGTGGCATAGTAGGCTAAGCCTCTGCCTGTGGCGCCAGCATTTCATATGGGTACCCGTTTGAGTGCTGGCTGCTCTTTTTCTGATCAAGCTCTCTTCTTGTGGCCTGGGAAAGCAGTGGAAGATGGCTTGGGCCCCTGCACCAGAGTAGGATACCTGGAGGAAGCTCTTGGCTTCTGATTGACCCAGCTCCAGCCATTATGGCCATTTGGGAAGTAAAGTAGTGGGTGGAAGATCTTGCTCTCTCTGTCTTTCCCTCTCACTGTCTGTAACTCTACCTCTCAAATAAATAAAATATTTTTAAAAAACTTGTATAATAAGCTTAGCTTTGCATTTGGAGCCTCCCAGCTTCTGTCTTCTAGCTCTTCATGCACTGTACAACACATTATTGTGAATTGGAGCCCCCACCTGGCTGTGGAACACTGGAACTCATTATAGAAATCTTGTTTCAGTTGCTCTTACAGTAATTATAAGTTATCATCCTATCAAAGTGAAGATTTAGTTCTTCGACTATTTGCTCTTCAAGTGTCTTTCACCTTAACATTACCTTTAGTAAAGTGACACATGAGTTTCCCAGGAGACTCTCACTGATGTTTCTGCGGCACCTAAGGCCTAATAGATAACCAAAAAGCATCACTGGTTCACCTGCGAAAGGAGTGAGAGCTGGGCGTTCTACTTCCCTCAAAAATGATCTGAACAATGTACCACCAGACATTGTAGTCCAAATCTTCATCAAGCCATTAATTTAATGTAGTGTGATCAGCCATTCTTCCTTTCTTTTCCTGTGTATTTTTTGCTTTTCCTCTTTTCTCTCTCCAGCTTTCTCCTCCTGTATCTGCCCACTCTTTCTTTCTTTCTTTTTCTATCTCTCAACTTTCAATGAATAGGGCACAGAGATAAATATGATAAACAAAGTTAAATATAAATAAAATGAATAAGAGAAATCTAACAAATTTTAACTAAATACTTCAATACTTAAACAGATCCTCATTAACATACTTAAAATTATTTGTTTATTTTCATTTTGTTGGGAAGGCAGAGAAACAAAGAGACAAATGGAGAGAGATCTTCCATGGACTAATTAACTCTGCAGAAGCATATAGGAGCCGGGGCTGACCAGGTCAAAGTCAGGAGCCTACAAGTCCATCTGGGTCTCCCACCTTAGTGGCAGGGGTCCAAGTATTTGAGCCATTTTCTGCTGCCTTCTAGGATGTGCATGAGCAGGAAGCTGAATCACAAGCAGTGTAGCCAGAACTTGTATCAGGGACTCTGATATGGGATGTGGGCATCCCAAGGGGTAACCTAACTACTGTGCCATGTGTCTTCTACAATAAACACATTCTTTGAGAAACTAGATAGGAGCAATATAAAAAATTAGGTATAGTCACCCTAAGTCATAATGTATTACAGATCCCCCCCCCCCGAACACCATTAGAAAACACATAAAAATGTTTATTTCAACTATGGAGGTAGAGAAATTTCCAAAGATGAGAGCACTGAGGAAAGAAACAAACCCCACAATCTCTACCTTAGGTCAGACCTGTACTTTCTCTTATCTGGCAAACATTGTGAAACCTACCTTCCACCTGCTCCTGGAGTTATCTTTCTGAGCTTGTCACGCTCCTATTTAATCACCTTCAGCTGATCTTTGCCATCCAGTCAGTGAAGTCTGATATTTTCAGCTGTCTTTTTTAATCTCATGATTTTCTATCTCTGTCACTCCATAATATGAGGATGTTTCCAAAATATTTGTGGAAAAATTAAATTAAAAGACAGGTTTGGGGCCAGAGCTCTGGAGCAGCGAGTTAAAGCTTTGGCCTGAGGCTTGGGCATCCCATATGGGTGCCGGTTCTAGTCCCAGCTGTTCCTCTTCCGATCCAGCTTTCTGCTATGGCCTGGGAAAGTAGTGGAAGATGGCTCAAGTCCTTCGGCCCCTGCTTGCATGAGGGAGACCCGGAGGAAGCTCCTGGCTCCTGGCTTCGGATTGGCGCAGCTCCGGTCATTGCAGCTATCCGGGGAGTGAACCAGTGGATGGAAGACCTTTCTCTCGCTTTCTCTCTCTCTCTCACTCTGTAACTCTTTCAAATAAACAAAATAAATATTTTTAAAAAAGGTTTATTTTGGTGCAAAAAAATTCAAATCCATGCATAGCTTTATTTATAATATGCATTTACTATAACCTTTTTTTATTAAAAATATATATTTCACAGGAAGGGAAAGAGAGAGGGATGGAGGGAAGAAGGGAGGAAGAGAAAGAGAGCGAGCAAGTGAGCAAGAGAGCCTATTCATTGCTTCACTTACCCAATGCCTAAAGCTGGAAGTTGGTAATTTATTCAATTTCTCACATAGATAGCAGAGACCCATTACCTAAACAATCACAGTTGCCCTCCAGAGTCTGCATTGATTGGAAGCTGAAGTTGTACCCAGAACTGGGACTTAAACCCAAGGTATTCCAAAGTGGAGTGCAGGCATTCTAACTGGCTTCTTAAATACTTGGCCAAAAGCCTACTCATTCATGAACTTTCTAAAGACCTCTTATGATATATGACCCCCTTGCCTCCTATCTTAATCCTTCATTTGCTTAAAAATCTAGTCATAGGGGTCTTGCAAGGATCAAATTTACTTAAACATTCAAATATTTCAAATAGTACCTGGTACACCAGGAGCAATTCAATTAATGGTGCTCTTAATACAATGAACGTTTCTTCTCCTGCAGCTAGCATTATTACTAATACTGCTCCTTCTACAGTGGATATTTTTCTTTTCCTTCCCTTATTCATTATTATGATTACAATTAGCACTAGGATGATGGTTATAATCATGATTAACAAGATACAATAAGTGGACATTACCATTCTCCATTTTCATTCAAGGAAATAAGCCTGGGAGAGGTCAAGTCAGTGACCCAAAATTACAAAGTTATGAAGACAAAATTCAAATCCAGACTGTCTGACACAAATCTTTCACTCTTTCTTCCATGCCATAAACATTTACAGTGAAAAGTGTGTGTTGTGTAAATCTTCATTTTGAAAAGAATGACATAGTTTTTGAAGAATTTAGAGTTGCACATCTGAACTACATAAATCAAGTTATACTCACTTCTGAAATTAACAATCTAAAAGTTAGCTGTGCTGTCATCAAATATTTGGCTGAACCCCAAAACAGCAAAGCATATCCACAGCCAACAAGAGCAGCTTGGTGCTTCATATTTTGAATTTTTGCCATTGTTTAAAAATATAAAGACAGAATGTAACATGTTGGAAGTAAAATGTCAGCCAAAGTCCTTAGTCAAAATCGGGAATTACTTTATTTATATAATGTTCTAAAATGATGTTATGCAAACATAATGACCTACTGAATATATTATTTGATTTTTTCATACTTGTCATTAAAATATGAATTCAGATCTTTTTAATTACATAGCATACTCCTCTCTGTGGGAGAAAATCCCTTGTATAGTTATTATTCAATGTTTGTATACATAGATATGTATATAGCTATAAACAAATGCATGCTTAAATGTATTTAAACACAACACAATATAAGGAGTTGTACTAAAAAAAGACGGATACATTTTACCTGATTTCCTGCTTATAAAAAAGATAGCTTAATTTTGAGTGCAAGTTTTCTAAAAAAGCAAAGTGTAGACACTCCCCAGGCAAAGCCGAAGTACCCATTTTGGATCCAATAATGCTATTATCTGATATTTCACTATACTATCAAATTGCAAAAATGACCAATCAAACATAGTCACGCTTCCTTCTAAGGTCAGTTCGCAATCCTGGAGTTGAGTTTGAACAGCAGTCTAAGGTTTTCTGCTGGACTCACACTTTGTCCAGATTATTGTCTTCAGATTACTAAGGTGTGGGGAATCTTTTATCTGCCAAGGGCCCTTTAGATCTTTATCATATCACTTGCATGGGTCATATGGCCCATGGGCTGGACATTCCCTACCCCTGAATCAGAGGCATGTCTGCTTGTTATCCATAGCTCTGATCCAGATCCCTATTTATTCTTGCCCCATGTGAGTCTCCCTGGACAAATAACCTACCTTGAAAATGCTTGTTTTATTTTCCTTGCCCTGTGCTAAACCAGAGCATGGCTGGAGTATAACTAGTGCCTTCTTGCTCTATTCTTAGACACTCTGCTGGATTTTTTTTTACAAGTTTAGCATATCACATGGCAAGGACTGGAGCTAGCCCTAATGTTAAAAGACAAAGCATGAGGAAACTCATCGAAATGCAGTTCCCTTCATTTATGTTCAGAACAACTGCCAAGATATGCCTACATTTGTTTGTTCTCCATAGCAAAATCATAGCCTATAACTTTCATCAGCAGACAGGTTAATCTGATGAAAATAAATGATCATCCTTTGGAAGCATCTGATGACACTAACATAAAATTGTGTGGCTTTGCTTCGAATAATGGAGCCAACAAATTAACAGCCAGAGCTCTACTTTTCATACATGCCCAGCAAAACTTGGAAGTGAAATTTAATTAAATTAATTTGAAACACTCATTTGATTTAAATGGAAAAGGATGCTTGTAAATGCTCTTCTGCACCTTCTGTTTGGGATTTGATTACATATTACTATGTAATAAATCATCAAATAATCAGTGCCTAGTTGCTTAAAACAAACATTTCCTATAAATTTCAAAATCTTCTGAATCAGAAGTTAGGAGACATGGCAGGGAGAACTTGTTTCTGCTCTAAGGTTCCTGGGGGCCAAATATTCGGACTAAGTGTGTGTGTGTCCTCTGATAAGTTCCTGTGTCCAAGCCCTGACCCCCTCAGAAGACAGCAGAGAGCTTCCTCACTCTATGTCTCTGTCTCTCTCTCTCCTACCACCACCAACCACAACATATGAGAACAAAGTAAGAAGACTCCTCTCCACTAACAAGTAAGAGAGCTCTCATCAAGAACCAAAGTTTACAAATGCTATCATCTTGGACTTCCCAAATTTCACAAATGTGATGAATAAATTTCTCCTACTTATGATGTCCAGGCAATGGTATTTTGCTATGACAGATCACAGTTACTAAGATAACAGGTATTTCTCTATCTCTCTCTACGTCTCTTCCTTCTTCCTCATCTTTTCTCTTTCTCCCTCTTTCTTTAGCTTTCTCAAAGCATGGAGAACTCACATAATGATTTTATACAAAGTGACTCACTACTTCAAGAATGTTACAGAAGATAGGAAGTGGAGGTAGGCAGATTCCTAAGGCCTGAGATCAGAAACTAGCACAGTATCACTTCTGTTGTGTTCTGTCAACAAAGCAATCAGAGATCCCATCCAGAACAAGGGAAGCAGTCACGTATGCCATCTCCCAATAGAGGACGTGTCAATGAATTTGCATCCATTAGAATCCAATTTAGAAAATGAATCTTGATGTGAATGGAAGGGGAGAGGGAGTGGGAAAGGGGAGGGTTGCGGGTGGGAGGGAAGTTATGGGGGGGGGGGAAGCTGTACTTTGGAAATTTATATTCTTTAAATAAAAGCTTTAAAAAAAAGAATCCAATTTAATCCATCATATATGGATTATAAGACATAAATTACTGATAACATGCCCTGCAAAGTATAACCCCTCAACTACCACATGCCATTAGATTCTCAACTAATTATGGAACCAGATTTAGTTTTGAGGCTTAGGATCTCATGGGTTAAATCAGGTGTAGTACAGATTAAGCATCTCAAATACCAATTTTCTTATTATAAAAATTTGTTCACTAAAGAGACACGTTAATTGGCAAGACAGCCATACTAGAACCATAGTAGACACTCCCATCTGAACATGGAGCAACTTATATAGATACACTTTCTCCATAACAATTTTGAAATTAGATAGTGTATGGCATAGGTTCTTTTATTAGTATATATTTCTGTTCACTGGTGGCCTTTCTTCACATCTCTTAGCTTTATCATCTGAGGACTTGCTCTCCCATCCTCTGAGTTATATTTCCATTCCTACAAGACATAATTGTATAATACTTGCATCTAAGTAGTTACCTTTGTATGTTTCATGATGTAGATTGGGTGTCAAAAGTCACTTTTTAAGGGTCACTTTATTTTTAACACATCTATGTCCCTACCCTTCCCATGCCATACTCATGATTTCTAAAAAAAAAAAAAAAAAAAAAAAAAAAAGACCTTTTTGTGTATAAAATTTTACACACTTAATTATAAAAAGACCACAGTGATATTTCTCTCTCAGATGGGTCCTTTTTTTTATCTCAGATCCCTGTGCGGAATCCTATTGTTTAACAAACATAATCCAAAAGGTGAATTCTTAAGACAGTGATAAAGGCCTTTTTGAAGAGTCAATAAGGTACTGTTCTTTTTCTCTGACAACTTGCTTTACAGCAGTTGATTTTATCTGTGCCCTAAGGTAATGTTTACTGCCAGAAACTTTGGGGGAAACTTTATTGGAAATTGTCTAAAAGTCTGCTTGAAAACTAAGAGCTTCCTTTATTTTTTTATTTTTTTTTTCATTTCTCTTGTATTTTCTTGATCATACAGAGCCAGAAGTAGTTGGAGGTCTCTAATTCTATCTGGAAATCTTCATGGTTAGATTCTTTAGAGGTTACATTTCCTGTCTTCTGCCTTACCACAGACAACAGCATTATCAGAATTCCCACTACTACATTACAAGAAGGGTTTCTTTCCTGTCTCTAATAATATTTTTTTCTACTTTTCCTTCAACTTTTACAACTTCCTAAAGATTCTTTGAGTTTCATTTCACTAACAGGTCCCCAACTCAACACGTTTTATGTTTTTATTATAGCAGCACCACATTACCATTACACATTAAACTACTAATTTTTAAAGTGCGTATTAGCCCTTCATCAGATGAATATTGTTAGGAAAATAGCGCAGCTTTATCTATGGCGCGATCTCCACCCTGATTTACATCCTATGCCCTGGCTCCACGCCATTGCTGAAATCCAGGTGGCCACATGGCCCAACCACCGGTGTCAGTCTCCACCCCCATCCTAATGGGATTCACTGCTCCTGCTTTTCCCTGCCCGCCCTCTGGAAAAGTTTTAAAAGAGCCTGTTCCTGAACACCTGGCTCTCTTGGGTCCTCTTGTCTCTCTTCTTACATCGCTAGCCCCTCTCCTCTCCATCTCTCTCTTTCTTATACTCTCCTTCTCTCTCTTTTTCATTCTTTGTCCCTTCCCTCAAGCCTACTGGGTTTTCCCCAATAAACCCTTTCCCTTACTCCGATGTTTGGTGTGTTTTGTGACGGCCTCACAGAAATATATAACAAATATCTTCTGTTATTCAGTTTTATTATTACAGTTCCCTTGGTGGATTCTACATATTGACAAATATCTTATATTAGTTATACATTTATCATTAACTTTCTTGATAAATGCCAATTCAGCATTTAAGTTGTTGTTAAACATACACAAAAGTCTTTACTGTAAAATGATAACAAGTTATAAGTAAAAAATTATTAAGTATATATTTGAACCAGTTGATAAACGATATAACCACTCTATTAAGTCTTCAAACAACGGTGTACTCCCAATGGCATGATAGCCTCCCATCTACCGAGAGAAGGACCAGTGTTTCTCTTGCAGCTGAAGACATAATGTGTAAATAATACAGTAAGTTTTCCACACAGGAAAATGATCCTACTTCCTAAATATTGCACAAGAGTGACTCAAAGTTAATGTTTTTAAAATAAAAATAATTATTTCTGATAGATATCTTTAAATATTCATTTGGCTTGTAGACAATGGTTCTATACAAGTAGTCAATTATTCAGACTCCTCTGGGCAATTTTATCACCTAATTTATTTAGGAGAATTTATTTAGAACTTACTCAGCTTAAAATTAGAAGTTTAATGGGTGTTTTATCGATGATTTATTATTTAGGCTGTGGCAGAGATTGCTGATTGTGAGTCAATATGCATTCATCTTTTCTTGCAAATTAATAAAATATTTTTTTTTTGACAGGCAGAGTGGACAGTGAGAGAGAGAGACAGAGAGAAAGGTCTTCCTTTGCTGTTGGTTCACCCTCCAATGGCTGCTGCGGCCAGCGTGCTGCGCCCAGTGCACCGCGCTGATCTGAAGGCAGGAGCCAGGTGCTTCTCCTGGTCTGCCATGGGGTGCAGAGCCCAAGCACTTGAGCCATCCTCCACTGCACTCCCTGGCCACAGCAGAGAGCTGGCCTGGAAGAGGGGCAACTGGGACAGAATCCGGCGCCCCGACCAGGACTAGAACCCTGTGTGCTGGCGCCGAAAGGCGGAGGATTAGCCTATTGAGCCACGGCGCCGGCCGCAAAGTAATAAAATATTAAGACTGGCAGTTACTGTCCAGAAAAAAAAAATGCTCAATTTCCCAGCATGCCTTGAAGCTCTATGTGCTCATGAAACTCAGAACTAGTTAGTAAAATGTAAGATGAGGTGTTATAGGGATCACTTTTGGGGGGTGCTTTTTACTACTCTTTCCTTTAATCCCTTCATTTACTGCTTGGAACAATGATCCTGTCATCTCGTCCCAGGCAATGAATGTCATATCTTATGGCAGGAACCCAGGTGTCTTCAGAAATCTCAAAGTGTTAAGGAAAAGGGAATGCATTTTCAATTGAAATATTCCGAAATTTTACTTCTTCCATACTCCTTAGAAATATAGCAAAGGATACATTCCAACAAAATAAGAAAAAATATCCAAGGAAAATAAGAAATCCAATGCTGTGTTTCTTGTGGAGAAGTATTTTAAAATCCTGGCAAAGAAGTTCTTCTCTGAAGTAAAAAGAGCTCTATGGAAAATGCCATGACATAGAAGATGGACTCTAACTTCAATAGTACAGATAACGGGAACACAGAAACAAATCAGTGAGTTGTCAGGGATTGACAAAATGTAAGGAGGAGATTCCACATGATTCTGCTTTCAGTGATAAATACTTTGTGAAACAGAATTAGATTACATAGTTTCTCAGCTGTTCTACATGTTGCTTAGTTCTTCATTAAACATTTTGACTGTATTACCATTTTTCAAATTTTGTAATTAATGTAAAGACAACAGAAGATTGAATTTTAGCTATAGAAAAAATGAATATTTTCTCCCCTCAAAATATAAAAGCAACATAGATTTTTGAAAAAAACATATTTCTAAAATTTTTTAGCTGGAAGTGGGGATGAAAAGTGCCAAAATGATAGACTGGTTAATAGAGTAGACGTTGCCCCCACCACCTGCTGCTATCTGTGGGCAATATGCTTTCAGATCTCCAGTGAATATCTGAGACAGCAGGTATTACCAAACCCCAGGCATGTTTTCCTATACATGCATAAGTATGAGAAAGTTCAAGTCAGGCCCAGTAAGAGATTCATTTAAAAAAGAGAACAGTTGTACAACATACTGTAATAACATGTATTCAAAACTTACTGTGTTTTTGGTTAGATGTTGATTATAAATGAAACTACAGAAACTGAAACCACAGTTGAGGGAGGACAAATATAACTTATAAATTGAGGAGTTGAGGATGCTCTCTGAAATTGATGGGACATGGTATATTTTATAATTATAAAAAAGAGTGCAAGAAATGATGGTAAATACTGATAGAATTATAAAAAGCTGGCAAAAGTGAGAAGATGGCAGATGATGTAAGTCAGTGAGCATTAGTGCCTCCATTTTCATTGTGGAAATTAAATAGATTACATCACAACTTGATGGATCAAGAAACAACATTATAAACACTGTAACACTGTGAAGGTAGGAATTAGTAGTTTTTTATTTTTTTTTCTGCTCCAAGATAGAATTAAAGCATTTTCTTAAGTTCTGTGCCAGAATAATGAACTAAGAGCTAGTGATTTGGTCTAAGGATCATAATCCTTTAGTGAAAGAATCAAAGCAAAATCATATAGAAGTGTTTTTAAGTGCAAAGGAAACTTTACACAACAGTATGCTGATAGTAGCCAAATACTGTTCATATAGCTATTTAGTAGCCTGCATTGAAGAAAAATGTATTGAATGCCTAAGCAGTTTTAAAAGAGATGACTCTTGACTTACACAGTCTTTCTTAAAAAAGATTTATTTTATTTATTTGAAAGGCAGAGTTAGAGAGAGAGAGAGAGAGAGAGGGAGAGGGAGAGGGAGAGGGAGAGGGAGAGGGAGAGGGAGAGAGAGAGAGAGAGAGAGAGAGAGAGAGAGAAAATCTTCCATCCACTGTTTCATTCTCCAAATGGTGGCAATAGTCAGCGCTGGCTGGGGTCAAAGCCAGGAGCCAGGAGCTTCATCTGAGTTTCCCACATGAATGGCAATGACTCAAGGATTTGGGCCAAGTTGCGCTGCTTTCCCAGGTGCATTACCAGAGAGCTAGATGAAAGTGAAACCAGGACCGGGATCCGAATCCATATAGGATGCTGGTGTTGCAGGTCACAGCTTAATCTGCTGCATCACATCACAGACCCCTACACGGTCTTTCTTAATCTTTACAACAATGATAATAAGTGTGTGTAAATAGTCTGAATTTGTAGTAAGGCAGCATAAACCCGAGAGTGACTCAGTAATTTGCTTTGGATCAAATATTTAGAAAGATTTAGAGCCTAAATTTGAAATCAATCTGCCTTATTTCAAAACTGCATTTCTGGGGCCTCGCATTGTGGTGCAGCAGAGTAGGCTTCTTGTACCTAAGTCTCTGCCACCTATGTGGAAGTCTCAAATGGAGTTCCTGGTTCCTGGCTTTGGCCTGACCTAGACTTGGCTGTATGGCTGTATGGCGAGTGAACCCATGGAAGGAAGATCTCCCTCTCTCTCTGTCACTCTGTCTTATGAATAAAAAAAAAAAAATTTTTTAAAATACACATTGTCTTTAATTTTTTTTAAAGATTTATTTTATTTATTTGAAAGACAGAGTTACGGAGGGAGGTAGAAACAAAGAGAGAGAAAAGCCTTTCATCAGCTGGTTCACTCCCCAGATGGCCTCAACAGCCAGAGCTGGGCCTATCTGAAATCAGGAGACTGGAGCTTCCTTTGGGTCTCCCATGTGGGTGCACTTGGGCCATCCTCTACTGCTTTCCCAGGAGGATCAGCAGGGAGGTGGATCAGAAGTGCAGCAGCTGGGACTTGAACCAGCGTACACTGCAGGCTGGGACTTTCACCTGCTGCACCACAGCACTGGCCACCCTTAAATTCTTTTGACTTATATCATTCTATGACACTCTAAAATTTGTGTCTATCTAATTACTGAATGTACCAAAAATTAAACAAAATAAAATAAGCTGAAACATCACCCAAACCAGATGCTCAGTCTCTTTTGTGTAACAGGGTATATATTTACCAAGTCTAGTGAACATTTGTTTTTGAACTAACTGGTAATTCATACTCTTGTTGTTGTATTCTATAAGTTGAATGGAAGGAAACTAAGATAAACTTTTTTGTCCTATTTCTGTCTGTACATGACGTGACAGTTGTTACAGAACAGGAGCTGTTCCAAATGATTTTCCAGCATGAGGTCATCTTATCAAGTGTTACACATTTAGTTATGTGTCTTTCTGCTTAGACTTTGTGGAAATGAGGCTGTTTCTTTCCAGTAGAAAGATTGTGTTCTGAACCTAAATTTGGCAATGTACCTCTTAAAATATTAAAAATAACATCTCTATTTTTTAATTTATGAACTTTCTGCTGTGACTTTTAAAAATTATTGGCAGCTATATATAACAGAGGATTCATAATAATATTTTTGACTTTCTGTACATTATAAAAGGCAGTACATACTTAGTATAACAAATTAAAATAGATAAAATGTATCATAATATTTCAGTGATTTTTATGATATACCTACAGCAAATTTTCAGTAACTTTCAAGATCACTTCTAATAATGTCACAATAGACTAGCTTATAGGCAATAATATATCACCAAAATTACATGCAGTCACTTCAGATAGCAATGTGATGTAGGCCTTGCAACTCAGAAATAAATTAGCATTGCAAAGTGCTGTTATAAAGAGATTTTTACTGTTGTTATTTCATTTTCCTCAAGCAATATCACTTTCATGATGAAAAACCAGAGAGCCAGAGTTAACCAATGTCGTATACCCACTCCTGCACGAGAGGATTGGAACCAGTTCTCTGATTTCTGATTCAGAGGTTGAAACCACATTCCCTGATCATCAAAGCACTTGCCTAATCTAGAGGATTAGGCTGCCTACAATGATACAATTTATAGAGAACCTGTCAACTCCTGTATCACCATCGCTTCTTTTTTGGCTTCCAGAGGTAGAACATAAATTCAACATCAGAGTTTTTCCTTTGAATTAAGAGTATTAGAAAAGCCCCCTAAATTTTAAACATTTGGCTTTCAAAAGTAATTAATTATTAGTCTGGCAGAAATATATTTTTCAACTAGTTTTTAATATTCCAGCCATTATCCTCACCAACACTGCCTTACTTTAGGTTTTCAAAATTATTCTCCTGCATAATTGTAATTGCCATAATTTATTCACCCAATAAATATTTATAGCTACTATATTCCAGGAACTGTGTTAGGTGCTGGGAATGAAAGGAAAAATAAGATACATCCCAAGTTCTTACATGATATTGAGAAGCCTATGAAAAGGAACCCAAAGAGGTAATCAAACTTCTGTTCTTGCCCTGTTCATAACCTTCATGCAGCTGGGCTATTATTTCTGAAATTAGAAGCTTGGTAATCTTTCTTTTGTATGTAGAAGCTATTTTTCAGTCTCTATTCAAGCTTACAGCATGGATATGAGCAGGGACTAATAAGAGAGAGGGAGGGAAGGAGGGGGAGAGAGAGAGAGAGAAAGAGAGAGAGAGAGAGAGAGAGAGAGAAAGTTGCCTCTACCTCCTGTTAGCTATGAGACTTGAGTCAAGTTACACATCTTTGCCCATTTGTTAGGGTTTCTAAGCCATCTCATTTTTAGTTTTATCAGTGTTTACCTCTCAGGGACTTCCTTGGTGTGAGGGTTAAGTTTAAGTAATGCATATAAAATTCATAGCAACCTGTTTGAGACCTAGTGTATAACAGATGTTCACTATTATTATCACCTTATGAGCTGGCCTTCTCTGCAACCTCATCTCTATCTCTGCCCAGATGTCCCCTACAATCAGCCATACAGAATTACTTGGAGAACTTGTAAATTCTACTCATCTCTTTAGCTTTGCGTAAGCTCCGTCGTTCTATTTGCTTGCTTCACCATCTGTCTTACTCATTTTTAGGGATTGAATCATCTTCTCTCATGGTCTTCTTTTGTCTTTCCAGGATGGATTTGATTTCCTTCTATTCTCCCAGAAAAGTCATAATGAGAAATTAAGGAAATATTGGAAGCTTAGAAAGATCAAATGCCCAGTAAATATCACTATACGGAGCTAAATCTAGAATCTGAATTTTCAGCCTCCTAATGCAGTATTCTCTATGTGGTCTATTCTGTCTCTGTAGAACACACATATGAGTCTGCCATGACCTGCATGTTGACATTTACTGGGGGGTGGGGGAGGGCATGCACACTATTAATTTAGTTAGTTGAACTTAGTTACTTGGATTAACCATAATAAGTAGGATTAATGAGATTTTCTGACATTTTCTGACATAACAAAATGTTATTTTGTTTTTGATATCTACAAACAGAATGTACTCACAAAATAATAACTTCTCTTTGGGACTTGCATATGGAAAGACACTTCAGAAGATAATAAAGTTTAAGCCATGATTGATTTTAAATACTCTAGGGTCTTGTTGTTCAAAGCACAGTTCTTGAACCAGCAGTACGTGCATCTCCTGAGATCTTGTATTAAATGTAAAATCTCAGGTTTCACCTCAGACCTACTGGATAGAATCTGCATTCTAAGATGATCTTCAAATGGTTTACATACACATTAATGTTTGAGAAGAAGTGCAATCTGGAATGTGTTTGCCAAACTCAGCCAGCATTAGATTTGGGTGAATAGCTTAAGAACAGAATGAGTAAAACAGACAAGCAAATGATATTCAGGATCCATACTCAGAGGCTCCTACTGAATTAAAATGGGCTTAGGCTGGGTATTATACTAGGTACTTCCTTTCCTTAAGACATTTATTTATTTGAAAAGTAGAAGGAGATGTGAGAGAGAGAGAGAGAGAGAGAGAGCGAGCGAGCCTGGCCCAGCTCCAGTCATTGTAGCCATTTGGGCAGTGAATCAGCAGATTAAAGATCTCTCTCTCTCTCTCTCTCTCCCTGCTTTTTAAGTAAATAAATAAAATCTTGAAAAATATGCCAACTGCTCTCCCCCAAATTACTTCACAATTAATAAGTCACAGCTTTTAGTTTGCAAAACACTAACCCTATGATAAATTTCTGCATACACATATGTACTTGTGATTTTCATCTCACACCAATTTTCAACCTATCTTATTCATTGATAAACCAATAATATTATACAATGTATTATACTTACAGAATTTGATTTAATATTTGAGAGTTTTATTCCAAACATTATACTTTTCTTTTACTGCAGATCATTGTATATTTTTACATTTCTAAATAAAAGCAACTGTTTCAGATCCACCGTCTTCTACACAAAAGAAAAACTTTATCTTTAGGGGCCAGCAACGTAGCATAGGAGGTTAAGTTGTCACCTGTGACACAGGCATCCCTTATCAGAGCACTGGTTCAAGTCTTGGCTGCTCCATTTCCAACCTAGATTCCTGGTAATAAGCCTGGGGAAGCAGCAGAAAATGGCCCAAATACTTGAGCTCTTGTCACCAACATGGGAGACTCAGATGATATTTCTGGCTCATGATTTTGGGTTGACACAGCCCAGGCCTTTGAGGCCATTTAGGGAGTCAATCAGTGGATGAAATCCCTTTCTCTCTCTCTCTCTCTCTCTCTCTCTCTCTCTCTTTCTCTCTCTGTCTGTCTGTCTCTCTGCGACTTGAATAAATAAATAAAACAAATCTTAAAAAAAAAACCCTTATCTTTAGATGTCTATATCAATATAGATAGGTGGGCATGCCAGTATCATCTATATAACTTTGGAAGAATGCATGCAAGACTTCTAGAGTTACCTGCTTCAATATCCCATCTTGTAGATGGAGTAAATATCTTTTTTAAAGAGATTTCTTTATTTATTTGAAAGTCAGAGTTACACAGAGAGAGAAAGCGAGGCAGAGAGAGAGAGAGAGGTCTTCCATCTGCTGGTTCACTCCCCAATTGGCCACAGTGCTGGAACTGCACAGATTTGAAGCCAGGTCTTCCATGCGAGTGCAGGGGTGCAAGCACTTGGGCCATCTTTTACTGCTTTTCCAGGCCATATCAAAGAGCTGGATAGGAAGTGGAGCAGCTGGGATTCGAACCAGCACCCATATGGGATGCTGGCACTTTAGGCAATGGCTTAACCCGCTGTGCCACAGTGCTGGCTCCAGGTAAATATCGTTTTAAATCTATAACTCTCTTTTTTATTCTTTTTATCCTGTCTTGTAATCTTAACAATTCCAAGAGCTCATGGTAGATTTAGACCTTTAATTAGCATTGTATAGAAAGGCTTTTTGTAGAATTTTTAAAAGGTTTTAACTAGAAGATATAAACATAGGAATCTCATGACTTGTTAAATTATTATTAAAAATACTTAATTCAAACTTCATGCTTTATTTTTCACCTGATTCATCTGATTCTATCCTGGGAAAAGTAATCCAAATAAAGATAAAACATTTCAATGAAAAACAATCCAGAACAAGATGTAAGAACAGAACAAATAAGATGTATACATCTTATAGAAGCATATAGCACTACAAAATTTAGCTTTTTCTAACCACAATAGCCCCATATCCATAATTTTAAAACTTTCCTGCCATCCATGTGGGATATTCAGATGGAATTACTGTCTCCTGGTTTGGGTTGGCCTGGCCCTTGCTGTTACAGGTATTTAGGGAGTGAACCAGTGGATGGAAGATATCTCTATCTGTCTTTCTCACTCTGTCTCTCACTCTCTCCCCTCCTTTCTTGCTCTGTCTCTTTCTCTCCATCTTTCTGTCTCTCTGCCTTCCAAATAAATAAATAAATATTTTAAAAAATCATATCCCAGCAAACATCAGAAAATTCAAACAGGGGAAAAAATCTTGTGTGAGCGAGGCTGAGTATCTCTTCTCTAAAATCTCTCTTTTCTCTGGGACACATGCTTAGTTTGCATTTCTCAGCCTCCCCTTATTGTGGGCACCATGTAACTGAGGTATGGTGAGAATATGAATACATATGACCATTACTTTCTGGACTGGTCCATCTAAAAATATATGCTTTCCTCTCTGATTTTTATGTCTGGTACTGAGGTGCAGATGACTTCCAAGATGGCCTTGGAAGCCATATGTGGGAGATAACTGAGAATGTAGACATAAGGAATTTATTGACAAGAGCAGAAATCTTCCCACCTCTGTCGAAATTCCCTGCATTTGTGCTTTGTGTGAGAGAGAAATAAATACTATTCTGTCTGTCAATTGGTAAAAGTAGTATAACAGTGTTACAAGATCTGTAGTGGTACATAATGATTTCCTGACCCGCTTCTCCATATCCTGAAGCTCTTTCCCCAGAGATAATTAATTCCATTCGCATGGCTGTTTCTGTTGGAATTGCCTCTGGAATTATTTAAAAAATTCTTTAGTGTTATTTCTTATCCTTTTTATTCCTGTTATTGTTATACAACACTTCAAAGAAGTGATCATTAAATTCTGAAAGATGATATAGTCTCCACGTGTTTAGTGGGCATTGGAGGTGAGGCACACATGCCAATAATAAGAAACAGTAGGGACAGAGGTACATATAGAAGTGCAATGAAGCATCACATAGAACTCCATTAAGAGTTCCCAAATGCTTCTCTTCAACTATGGGTCTGTCAGTCTTGTTTCTTAACTTTTCTGTGTGTTTACATAAAAGTGGAGAGAGAGCTAATATATATTATATCATATTTAAAAGCCCTATATTCTGCACCTGTTAGTATACAAGAACTGTTCTGACACTTTCTAGTCATTAGTGATTTATTACAGATTTTATGTCAACATAAGGATGTCTATCAATGACATGGGAACAAAAAGTAAACTCATATTACTTACACTAATGTATATGACTCAACATAGAGTTTGTGTGCTACAAAGCTGTCTGGAAACAGTTGCTGTCTGGAAACAAACACAAACAGACCACTTGATAGAGAACAGGGTAGTCAGTGAGAGCTTATATCTCCAGTCAACTAATGTTACAGTTAGTAACACACGCCTGGCACCCAGCATTGACCCTACACATCACAAACATTTATCAATTGAATAAACAAAATGATTATATGGGTATCTAAGTATAATCATAGCATTCAGTCAAAGAATGCAATGGAGGTGCTGAGAAGAAGATATGAAGGGAACAAAAGAAAAATGAGAGGAAAGAAACTTTTATCTTCAAGAGTAATTGTAACATTTAATTTCAGTGGGAGATATTTACATGACAACATTCTCATATGGGGAGAGGAGAGTTAAAGAAACTAATTAAATCTTTCACTGGAAGAAATGAGAGGATTATCTCAGTTCAAGGCAAGAGTAACTGGCAGGGTTATCTGAGCAGATATACAGTCGGCTTTGTATTCATATATGTTAAGCTTTGAATACTGATCAACTTCCATCTGAGACAGATCAATAATGAATGCAGCAAACTCTAACAAGCTTGGCTCTGGAATATAAAATGTCTTGGCACTATTATGGAATCGGGTTGGGAGAGTTAACCCAGCAGCAGTGGTTTGGGCAGGAGTTCATGTAAATGTGCATGACATTTTAATGAAAATGTGATGTTGCCAATGCTAACTTCACATGTGCAGTCACATCACCATGACAACCAGTAGCTCTCTAGAGTTCAGATATTGAGTAATGACTTGCTTATGCCTGAACATTTGACTTAACAGTTTTTCATGCTGCTAACAAAGATTAAATTGAAAAAGAACCCTGAGCCAACTCTGACAGATATGGGAAAATTCATTTCTGAAAACAAAAATCTAAAATAATTGCTGGCTGCATTTGCTTCCTAAGTCTTAGAATAAATTCCAAAGTGTATGGCAACACAGAAGCCTTCCCTATGAATTCTTTGGTGGTGAATGTTAGAACTCTTAAGTGAAGATGACTTTGTGGCATGAACTTGAATAATAATTATAGCCAGGGCAGTGTTGGAAGTGCTTCACTGACAACTATGTCTCTGGGAACGGAGAAATCCACGCCAGGTTGATTAATTACATTTCTGAAGAAATCTTTTCTCCTGGAAGGCTTCTTGTTTTTGATTCATGCCACATCACTGGGTCGTTGCTGAGTAGTAAATCACATCTTTTAAACACTTATCATGTTCTCCAGTCCCCTGTCTGCCTTCTGTTGACTCTTTAAACACAAACAACTGCCAGGTACTGACACAATTTAAGGAACAAGAAAAAACAGTTTTACTTATTTGTGTTTTACCACTAAGAATGACTAGATTTAATGTCAAATGAATAAGGGAAACTATACTTTATGACTCCTGAATTTAGTTTCCCTCAGTACCTACCCCAGGATACTCCTGAAAGCTAAACACATTTTAGGAGTAATTACAAGGGAGGAGGTTGGTGTCCACAGGGGAGGGACAATGAGAGAAAAATATAGGACTCTCAGTGTATGCAATTTAGGCTCTGAAGCAAAGAAATTTGCAGGAGAACAGGGATGACCTCACTGTTTCCAAGGGTAAGGAAATTCTACTTGGTAATGGCACAGGAGAGATAGGGAAGGGAATTTTAGAGATGAAAACTGACATTTGAGACAGCTATGTTTCAGTCAGAGCTCCATGTTTTAATATGAAATCGTGTTTAATCTTTCCCTCAACTCCATAGCTCAGAATGTGAAATTTACTTCCTGTATTTGGAGGCAAGTAATCTTGCCCCTGCATGTAGCCACCAGAAGGAAGAGACAGCTTTCTCTTTTCTAAGGCACTAGCAGAGAAAATGCCCTGGGCAGGCACTGTGGCACAGCTGGCTAAGCTGCCACCTGCAGCACCAGTATCCGTTATGGGTGCCGGTTGGAAATCCAGCTGCTCCACTTCCTATCCAGCTCCCTGCTAATGGCCTGGGGAGACAGCAGAAGATGGTCCAAGTGCTTGGGTCCCTGCACCCACGTGGGAGATCTGAAGGAATCTCCTGGTTCCTGGCTTCATCCTGACCTAGTCCAAGCCATTGTGGCCATTTGGGGAGTGAACCAATGGATGGAAGATTTCTCTCTCTCTGTCTCTCCTTTTCTCTCTATAACTCTGACTTTCAAATGAATAAATAAATAATAAAAAGTGGTGCCCTTTACTAATTTGCACAAAACTTCCTTGAAGGTTAGCAACAGTCCTACCACCCTGTGAGGTTTATTTGTTGCTGCCATTAAAAAATAAGGAAACAAAACTGAAGAGAGAATAAGTCCACTGTTGACAGCCACTTCATAAATACAGAGTTAGTTTAAATATTTCATTACATCTCAATACCACTGCTCTTTCCACAGTGTTGTGCTTTCTGAGTCCGGTCCTGCAGCAACTATCTCTATGGTAGAAATGTAGTGCCTCCTAATCCCAGGTGCTACTGCCTATGTGTAGGTACTGAAATTGGAAGCCAAGCATAATAACTATCTCCTCTTCAGGCCCTAGATTATCACTGAGGTTCAGAATACCTAGAGGATGTTTGCCCATCCCCTCATAGAAAGCATTGTTTCTTTCTTTTTTTTTTTTTTTAAGATTTTTAATATTTTTATTGGTTACATTTATGAAAATAATTTTTTTTTCAAGTTATTCTCTTTTTTTATTTTATTTTATTTTATTTTTTAATAACGCTTTTATTTAAAGTATATAAATTTCGAAAATGCAGCTTATAGATTACAATGGCTTCTCCCCCATAATTTCCCTCCCACCCGCAACCCTCCCCTTTCCCACTCCCTCTCCCCTTGCGTTCACATCAAGATTCATTTTCTGTGTGGGTGCAAACTGATGAAATCTTTACTTAGTATATACTAAATCAATCTTCTGTATATAGATAATTAAAAATGAAAAAAAAAAATCTTGGTGTTAAATTGGAAATTGCCTAGAAAATTAATCAATTTTTTAAAAAAATATATCATGTAGGACCTCTGTCCTTAATGTGCTATACATTGTGAATTAATACTATAACTAGTACTCCAACAGTATTTTTCACTTTGTGTTGCTATGTGAGGGCAAACTGTTGAAATCTTTACTTAATATATAGTAAACTGATCTTCTGTATATAAAGAGAATTGAAAATGAATATTGATGTGAAGCAAGGGGAGAGGGAGTGGGAAAGGGGAGGGTTGCAGGTGGGAGGGAAGTTATGGGGGAGGAAGCCATTGTAATACATAAGCTGTACTTTGGAAATTTATATTCTTTAAATAAAAGCTTTATAAAAAAAGAAAAAAAGATAATTAAAAATGAAAAAAATCTTGATGTTAAATTGGAAATTGCATAGAAAATTAATCAATTTTAAAAAAATATATCATGTAGGATCTCTGTCCTTAATGTGCTATACATTGTTAATTAATACTATAACTAGTACTCCAACATATTTTTCACTTTGTGTTGCTATGTGAGGGCAAACTGTTGAAATCTTTACTTAATATATACTAAACTGATCTTCTGTATATAAAGAGAATTGAAAATGAATCTTGATGAGAAAGCATTGTTTCTGAGTGTTGCTGTGAGGTGTGTAGGTCAGTTGGGAAGATCTGCTCTCAAGGTGGGCAACTGACTGTGGGCCTGACAGAAAAAATTACAGAGGGAAGCTGAATCCTCTCTCTCACTCCCTCTCCATTCTGGACCTGAGATGTCCTTCTTCTTCAACTCTTGGACATCACAAGTCCAGGATATCTAGATTTGGCCTCCATAATCTTTACTAACAGCCCTCAGGTTCTCAGGACTTTGCCTTTACACTGAGTGCTACACCATCAGTGTCTCTGGTTCTGAGGTTTTTGATCTTGTACTATGCTGCCAGCATCACAGAGTCGTTAACTTACAGACAGCCCATTGTGGGACTTCTCACCCTCCATCACCATAAGTCATTTCCCCTAACAAGTCCTCTCTTAGCTACCTACCCATCCCCCTAGTTCCTATTGGGAAATTAACTAATACATCAGCCCTAGAAGACTAACATACCATCATTTTCTGAAAGTTTGTTCTAGTCTACCAATTGCCTACTCACAATACGTCTTAGAAATTTCATAGACTAAAATACATTTAAGCAATAGGCAAGTATTTAATCATACTCATTCTGTTCTTCTATAATATAAAATAGAAAGTGAAAGAAACCAAAGGGAATCAAAGCAGAGAGTAGATTCAGTCTGTAAATTGCTAGCAAACATAAATTCGTTCCAAATATGACAAATATCTCTTTTGTCAGATAATTACTGCTCTACTCACTAGCTGACCTTGATCAACATCTGTAACTATCTGGAATATTCCACTTTAGGATTGCTGTGATGACTGGAGCAAATCTGTAAGCCAAAGCATAGGTTTATAAAAATGGAACTAAAATAATGGTAGTGATAACAATAATTGGTAGTCCATGTTAGTCTGTACTAGTTTATACATTGTAAATTGATTATCTAGATTTTTGTTTCTTTACATATAATTTTTTCCTCTAATTTTATAGGAATATTATTCATTCATTCATTCCCTAAATATCTCCTGAGCAACTGCTGTATCTGACACTGTCCTTGGTACTGGAGATAAATAGCAGTGTACAAAACAAGCCCCCCCCCCCCCCCACCGCTTATGTGGGGTTTACATACTAGTGGGAGAGACTGACCATTAATAAAAAAATTAATGAAATATCAGATGGTTATTGGGTCTATGGAGAAAAGCAGAGCAAAGCAAAGCAGTATTGGGAGTGCCAGAGGGTTAACAATGGCCTTTGCTATTCTGTACATCAGTGCCCTTGCCACAAGTAAAGTGATTTTGGAGACAATGAAGCATTGAGCCTTGTAGAAGTCTGAGGGAAAAATATCATGGGAAGAGTGAAAAACATGTGCAAAATATGTAAACTGAGACAGTTGTTATTTTGTTAAATAAATAGCAGAAGGTAGGTGTGATTGAGATAAAAGAGTTATTTACCAAAACCTGTAGACATTAGGACAATCTCATCCAAGGCCTTAATTTATCTGTTGCATGCCAAGCATTCTTAATGTTAGAAATCCCCCTGAAGCTGGCCAGCACTGTGGCTCACTTGGTTAATCCTCCTCCTGCGGTGCCGGCATCCCATATGAGAACCAGGTTCTATTCCCAGTTGCTCCTCTTCCAGTCCAGCTCTCTGCTATGGCCGGGGAGGGCAGTGGAGGATGGCCCAAGTGCTTGGGTCCCTGCACCTGAATGAGAGACTAGGAAGAAGTACCTGGCTCCTGTTCGGATCAGCACAGTGCCAGTCATAGTGGCCATTTGGGGAGTGAATCAATGGAAGGAACACCTTTCTCTCTGTCTCTCTCTTTCTATAACTCTACCTGTCAAATAAAAAAAATAATAAAAGTGAAGCAAATTTAAATCCTCATAAGAAAAATAACTCAAAATGAAAAAGTAGAATTGAGACTTGAGTGAAGTTAAAATGGAAGTTTGCATATAGAAAGTAGATTCTGAAATTCCACTCAATATCTCTAGGAATAATCCAAATATGGTGTTGGAGTAATTATAGAGTGTTATAGGCACGTACCTCCTGTTTCCTATCCTTCTCCTCTATCCACTTCAATTAACTCATCAATATCAATCAATAGAGCCTAGTGAAATTTTTGTATGTATTCTTTCCTTCCCTATTACTCCCCTTATGCCCCCTCCCTCCCTTGCTTCCCTTCTCTCCCCTCTTTTCCTTTACCACGATCACTAGCACAATTCAGGTGCTTACCGTTTAACTAGCTGAATCAACAAGTAGCCCTGCTACCAGATTCCTGTTGTTCTACCTCTATCTGAGCCCATTAGATCTACATATCTTAGGAATTTTTTATTTGTAGAAAGAAAAAATGTAAAGAAATGGTACCAAATAGGAATATAACCTTCTAGAAGGAGTTGTGGTAGAGGGCATCACATGTGCCAAGTGACAGTGCCAATGGGGTTTTGCTAAAAGAGTTCTCTCAACAGGATTGAGTATTCTTTCTTTCTCTTCCATAAACAGTCACTGTATTTTTTTCCATTTGTCACTTCTCAGTGAGCTCCCTTTACCTTAAAAATATTTTAAAAAGGGAATTGGAAATGTATATTCATTAAATAAAAGCTTTAAAAAAAACAGAATTAGGCATCTTCAATTTCTTTAGTCCTTTGGTGCTAATAAAGGTTTCTTGAGACAGCAGATAGATTAGTGATAGAATAGGCCAGGACTCAAAAGCCAGAATATGCTGCTTTGGTAGACTATTTCCTAATATTTAGTATACACTGAAAGTTACAGATTATCTCAGCTGCTATATAAGAAGCTAAGGAAAAGAGCATTTGCCCACATTCAGATAAAGGAATTAAAAGAAGAGAAGCCAGTGTGGTGATAGCAGCAGTAACTGAAGTAAGATAACTCAAAGTAGAAGATGATACTTGGGGATCGAGACAAAGCTGATTTTTCTATCAGCCCTAAACTTTAGAGATTATGAATTGTTTTTGCTTTAAAGCTAGTCCATCTCTCTGTTCACTGATACTTCTCTAAGCGACCCACAATGTCGATATGAATTACCAGCCTATCTCTATCAAATGCTTAAAGATTGGTTGATTTATTCATATTAGCTTCAACCTAAATACTTAATGTGGCTAATAAATTTCATTAAAACTTTATTTCTATTTCAGATCCTGTTTTTACCCACATAATGCCCAAGAGCTACCAATATGTAACTATATCATTATCATCCAGCAAAACGCAGCCCAATGATTCTTTAGTGAAGCTCTTCCTGAAGTCCCCTGTAGAATGGACCTTTCATTCAGTTATTGACTATTTATTTGCTTAATATGCTATTTCCACAGGTAGGTCATAATCTTCTCAAATGAGGTCCCATATTTTATTTTCAACATTCAATTGTCAACTTTCATGTTTCCTGGAACAAAGTAGGTCTTAATATACAACTTTTATATAACCAGAGAAGTTAATCTAGAGAAATATAAGTAACAACTCAAGCAATTATTGATCACAATTAATCACCAGTTAGAAAGTATTAATGAAATCTTGTTAAAGAAATTATTTATGACACCGCTAAATGTAAACTTGAGAAAAATCTAAAGAACAGCAGTCTTAGAAATAGAGAAGGGGTCACTAAAATAAAATGAAGTGAGGAGCCAGAGATTGAGAAATGATTACAATGAACAGATAAATAGTTAGAACTATAATGATAGCAAAAACCATTGTGAATGGGGCTGGCACCATGGCTCACTTGGTTAATCCTCCACCTGCTGCGCTGGCATCCCATACGGGCACCGGGCTCTAGTTCCGGTTGTTCCTCTTCCAGTTCAGCTCTCTGCTGTGGCCCGGGAGGGCAGTGAAGGATGGCCCAAGTACCCTCACGGGAGACCAGGAAGAAGCACCTGGCTCCTGGCTTCAGATTGGCACAGTGCCAGCCATTGCGACCATTTGGGGAGTGAATCAATGGAAGGAAGACCTTTCTCTCTCTCTCTCTCTCTCTCTCTCTCTCTCTCTCTCTCTCTCTCTCACTGTCTCTAACTCTACCTGTCAAATAAAAAAAAATCTTTGTGAAAGAATATAGATCATTTTCGAGGTTAGTATGCCTATAAACTACATTTTACCCTATCAGTTGTAGACATGTGATAAACATAGCAGACTTATCACACTCATGAACACTGGATCTGGAATTCCAGAGGTATAAAGATAACCTGAAAAGAGAAATAAATTCCTGAAAAGACAATGATCTGACTGGTCATAAAACTTTGAATTTGATTTAGGGTTCACTCCTTGATCTGACAGACAGTAACTGGTAACAAATTGACCATTTAGCTATTGTCTACTTTTATTTGCGTTTACCTATAGCATATTTATGATTGCATGAGTTTCTAAAAATATAATCAAGATCTCAACATGA